>CM060400.1:113723699-116123699 GCA_030545235.1 Helianthus tuberosus | reverse complement strand
GCCTTTTATCTGCGTAGCTTTTCTGCCTATCCCTGGCAGCTTTGAGACGATCGCGTATCTGCACAATCTTATCTGTCATCTCCAGGACTATATCAGGTCCTGATAGTTGTACATCTCCAACTTCCGCCCAACAAACTGGCGTCCTACACTTTCTTCCGTATAAAGCTTCAAAAGGTGCTGCTTTAATACTCGCATGATAGCTATTATTATACGAAAATTCAATCAACGGAAGATGATCATCCCAGCTTCCTCCTAAATCTATAACACAAGCTCGTAACATATCCTCAAGCATTTGAATCGTACGCTCGCTTTGTCCATACGTTTGAGGATGATATGCAGTGCTAAAATTTAATCGAGTGCCTAGGGATTGTTGAAAGCTTTTCCAAAAATGCGATGTGTATCTTGTATCCCTATCAGAGATAATAGACACTGGCACCCCGTGGAGAGATACAATCTCATCCACGTACAGCTGAGCTAACTTGTCGGAGCTGTGAGTTTCTTTAATCGGTAAGAAGTGGGCTGACTTAGTCAACCAGTCGACTATAACCCAAATAGTATCATTTCCTCGCTTTGTCTTTGGTAACTTTGTGATAAAATCCATGGTTACCATTTCCCACTTCCAGGTGGGAAGTTCAGGCTGTTGCAGCAAACCTGACGGCTTCTGGTGTTCGGCTTTAACTTGCGCGCACGTCAAACATTTGGCCACATAAGTGGCTATAGATTTCTTCAAACCTATCCACCAATAATTTGCCTTTAAATCCTGGTACATCTTATCACAGTCAGGATGAACAGAACATTTGGAGCTATGGGCTTCTTGAAGAATCACATCCTTAAGTCCTCCATAAATTGGAACCCATATTCGTCCATTCAACCTTAGGATTCCATCCTTGCCATATGATAACTGTTCAGCAGTTACGCCCAATTTTTCATTAGGATAGTTTGCTTCTAATACAGCTTCCTTCTGAGCGGCTAACAAATTTTCATTCAAGTTGTTCTTCAATTCAATGCTATTGGCAATGATTCTAATGGGCTTAACTCTTTCCTTTCTGCTCAAGGCGTCGGCGACCACATTCGCCTTACCTGGATGATATCGGATTTCACAATCATAGTCGTTCAGTATCTCCATCTATCGACGCTGTCTCATGTTTAGATCCTTCTGGTTAAACAGATGCTGAAGGCTCTTATGATCAGAATAGATCACACACTTGGTACCATATAAATAATGCCTCCAAAGTTTTAGTGCAAACACAACGGCACCCAACTCCAAATCGTGGGTGGTGTAATTCTTTTCGTGCACCTTCAATTGTCGCGAGGCATAGGCAATGACCTTGCCTCTTTGCATGAGTACACACCCCATTCCAGTATGTGATGCGTCGCAGTATACCACAAACTCTTCAATTCCTTCAGGCAATCTCAAAACCGGAGCATTGCTCAACCTTTGCTTAAGAATCTCAAAGGATTCTTGTTGCTTAGGACCCCAATCAAACTTTATATTCTTTCGAGTCGAAGAAGTCAGGGGTGCTGCAATCCTTGAAAAGTTTTCGATAAAACGCCTATAATATCCTACCAGACCCAAGAAGCTGCGAATCTCTGTGCGCGTCTTCGGTTCTTGCCAATTCATAATGGCTTCAATCTTAGCGGGATCCACCTGGATACCACGCTCGCTAACCATATGTCCGAGAAATTGGACTTCACGAAGCCAAAACTCACATTTTGAAAACTTGGCATAGAGCTTCTCTTGTTGAAGAAGTTTAAGGATACATCGAAGGTGCTTTTCATGATCAGCCTGATTCTTTGAGTAAATGAGTATGTCATCAATAAAAACAATGACAAACTTTTCCAAATAGGGTTTACAAACGCGATTGATGAGGTCCATGAATGCTGCTGGTGCATTAGTGAGCCCGAAAGGCATCACCAAGAACTCTTAATGACCATAACGAGTTCTGAATGCAGTCTTATGCACATCTTCATCTCTAACCTTCAGCTGATGGTATCCTGACCTTAAATCAATCTCGGAGAAGTAACTTGCTCCTTGAAGCTGATCGAACAGATCGTCGTTCCTGGGCAATGGATATCTGTTCTTGATTGTAACCTTGTTTAGCTCGCGATAATCCATGCATAGACGCATCGAGCCATCCTTTTTCTTCACAAACAGAATCGGTGCTCCCCAAGGAGATGAGCTAGGTCTAATAAATCCTTTTGCCAACAAATCATCTAACTGAGTTCTCAACTCTTTCATCTTAGTTGGTGCCAACCGGTAAGGTGCTCTTGCAACTGGTGCTGCTCCAGGAATAATGTCAATTTTGAACTCCACTTGCCTATCTGGAGGTAAACCAGGTAGTTCTTCAGGGAATACATCTGGATATTCAGAAATGATAGGGATGTTTTCGATCTTGGGCTTTGGTTCATCGATAGTCACTTGTGCAATGTAAATGACACAACCCTTCTACAAACACCTTAACGCCTTAAGCATAGACACTTGCTTAGGCAACCCATACTAGGTATCTCCCTGAATTGTTAATGGCTCACCATAAGGAGTTTTAATAACCACTTGCTTCTTGTCACAAACGATGAGCTTGGTTATGAGATAACCAATCCATACCTATTACTATGTCGAATCCAGCTAGTTTCAAAGGAAGCAAAGACAATGGAAAAGAGTGGTTCCTAATGGATATAAAACATCCATCTAACACGATTGAAGCAGTTTCTATGGTACCATCGGCCAATTCTACTTCGTACTTTATGCTTAGGGTTTTAACAGGAAAATTTAATAACTTACAAAATTTATTATCCACAAACGACTTATCTGCACCCAAATCAAACAATACCCTTGCATAAACATCATTGATAAGAAAGGTACCTGTTATCACGTTGTTGTTTTGAATGGCCTCCTAAACATTCATTTGAAAGACCCAAGCATTGGTCTTTTTACCTTCTTCAGGTTTCTTTGCATACTTTGGGCAGTTGGACTTTATATGCCCCTTCTCGTTACAGTTGTAACAAGTCACATCCTTTATCTTCTTGCAATCTAACGTTTTATGCTCACTTGATTTGCAGATCCCACAAGCTCTGGGCTGCGATTGAGATTTCGATTCGAACCTGCACTTCCCTAGATGACGCTTCTTGCAGGTTTTACACCTAGGTTTTTCACCCGACTGTTGGTTATCCTTCTTGAACCCTGAACTCTTCTTGTCTCAGAGTTCCCCTTATGTTTCTTCTCAGAACGGCGTGAGTTCTCATCCTCACGTTTCCTTTTCCCTTCATTAGAACTCCTAAGCGATCTCTGCCTAACCGCATCAAGAGTAAGGGATAATGACAAATCAGCCACTGACCTAAAGGTAGTAGGTCTTGATGCTTTCACACTTGCCTTAATCTTCGGGGCTAAACCTCCAATAAATCGAGCTATTCGTTTCGGTTCCGGTGTGACCAAGTATGGAGTGACATAGTGTTGAAGCTCGTGAGATACGCTTGACAGTCCAAGTTCTTCATAACCAATGTCAAGAAGTCATTCTCAATCTTCTCAACTTCATGTTGAGGACATACATTTTCTTTGATGAGGGCAACAAACTGATCCCATGTCAAGTTGTATAACAGAATCTTCCCTGTAGCTTGAATCAGTGACCTCCACCAAGCTAGAGCTTCTCCCTTAAACGATTGTGACACAAACTTCACAATGTCCTATTCGGCACAACAGCTAATATCAACCACTGTGTCCATCTCATCTAGCCATGTCATGCAATCAATGGCTCCTTTCTCCCCTGTGAAGTCTCTGGGCTTGCAGGAGACGAAATACTTATATGAACAAGTTTTAGCATGTGGCTCTTGATTGAGCACTACCTTCTTAGATGGAACACTCCTCTGATTCGATGAGTGATGAGATTCGCTCTTACGAGCTATATGAGTCTTAGAGGGTGGTTTTGAATGTGGTACAGACTGAGTTCTGACGCGGGTACCACTTGATTCATTAAACTGTCTGTCAAGTGCTCGAGTAACGGCATTATCTATTAATGCCTGCAGTTCCGCACCAGCTACATTAACTCTGGTAGTATCATTATTCTCCCTTGGGTGGTTGTTAACCTCATCTGATCCAGCCATGTAGCTTGATTGCTACATAAAATATTGACAATGATTCATTCAGAAGTTTATTATGGAATTGTCATTTATGGCAATTCATTAACCATGGTAACTATAAACCATATTGGTTAATTTAATTTATTTAAATTTTCATTATATTTTATCCCAGTTATAATTTATTTAGGACAATAGGGTGGCATACAAAAGGCCTAGTCACAAGGACAATTTTAAATTATAAGCCATGATCTTATAGGATCGAGGCATTTAGGTTTGAACGTAGTTCATTACCTTTCTTGATAGGGAGTCATAGACTACAACTGTCTTTTGTCTTATATGACAATGAAATATGGCCCGTAGGCCCTACATCACAAATGGATGTTTAAAAAGATACTGAAGGGAATTGGAAGAATCCAATATAAGGATGACTTATGTGATTTTATCGAACCACATTTGGCAGGAGTGTTAACATGTTTTCAGATATTAACAAGGAATTGAATCTTAAAAAGGAACTACCATCATAGCCCTGTCTTAATATGACACATAGGCTAGGTTTTGCCTTTAAGATTTTCTTTAATATTTATTGGCAAATCAATATAAAATGAAATGTTTTATGTTAATTTATTTCATATAATATATTTATACATATAATGACAAAATGAAATTTTGAAACTAAACATTCCACTAAATTAAGAAGGAGTACATAGGTGCCCTAAATGGGACTTTTACATAAATAACTTGCCCACGCAGGGGCTAAAATAAAAATACAAGTCCTCGCAGGGACTGAATACATAAATAGATGTCCACACAGGGACTTAATTGAAAATTGAAAATTGAAAATTACAAAACAAATAATAAGGAACTTTAATAATCCCTTCTGTTCTTCCCCTTGATTAAATTAGCCAAACCCTTAAGTAGACCCCGATGGCTTCTACGCTCCACCTAAACATCACGTTCCACCTGGTTCAACCTCTGAAGGATCTCCTGCTGCTGCGGTGGTTGGATCGGTGGTGGCTGTGGCTGCTGCGGCTGCAGAGGTTGAGGAGGTGGTGGGTACTGATACCCATAGGTCGGGTACCCAGTCTGGTAGGAGGCTCCGTAGGGCCCTTCAGGATGAAGAGCATTGTAGTTTGCCGCTACAAGATACGGGTCAACATCAGGGGCAATGTTGTAGTTGTAGCCCGTATGGGCTGGCTGCTCAAAAGGGTTATACGCCGCTGCACCGGCGTAAGAAGGTATTGGGTTATCAAAACCCACATGTCGTGGTGGTGGTGTGACTGGCGCAGAGTCCACCTCAGAAACTGGGTTTGAAGGCCCACCCATCTGTGGGTCTTCATACAACGGCGAGAGTGGTTGTTGCTGCTGTGTTGGGGAGTGCTGAAATGAAATCCCCCTCGCACGGACATCCGTGCACCTGATCTTCTCTGCCTCGGTGGCTCCGGAGGCGGTTGCTGCTCTGGCGGCGGCGGTGGCGGTGGCGTAACCGCCTGAAAGTGCGAATCCTCAGAGGGATCATGCTGCTGCTGAGGTGGGTTGTAAGGAGGAGTAAACTCCCAAGGGTATGTGGCCCACCTTTCTGCAAAGCTGTCTGGGCCCCTGTACGGCGAACCGTGAAAAGACGATCCGTTTGAAATCTCCATGGGATGCGTGGGCGTCCTAGTTGGCGGCTCGGCAGGCTCTGGATCTGGTTCCTCTTCCATATCTATATCCTGGGCTCCAGGAAAGTGGTCTTCTGGTCCCAATGGGTTATTGATGTGCACAAAATGCAACATATAAATTACATCAATTGTGGCATAAAACTAACCCTTTTTTAGTACTAATGTTGGAAAAAGTGTGTTTTTTTTCTTCCTTTTGTATTTTCAGGATTAAATGAGCTCAAATGAACAAAAGAAGCAAAAAGGCAGCTAAATCTAACATAAATACAAGAAAAGGAACAAACGTGGAATGCCCGACCCCCCGACAGCATCTTCCCAAGCAAAATAAAAAAGACAGAAGGCTGAACACGCCCCGTGCTCAGTGAGCATGGGGGCGTGCCCAAGTGTCAGCAGAAAGGACAAAGCTGTAGAAGCTTCTATCACCACCACGGGGGCATGCCCAGCGGACACGGGGCCGTGGTCAACTCTAAGATTCGCAGAATCTGGGGAAATCTTGATAGTACAGATACGCTTCTGCACACGGGGGTGTGGTCAACTAATGCAGACAAACTGCAATTAATGAAGAAAGAGAAGGAAGGTGGACACGGGGCCGTGCCCAATGGACACGGGGCCATGCCCGAGTCTCTGTTCAGCCTATAAATAGGGGTGCTTGGCTCATTTGCAAACCATCCCTTGGCACACCACCTCTGTCACACTTCACCCACCACCCACCACCATCATCCACCACCATCATCCATCATCCATCATAGAGTGTGTGAGTCGTCTTGGGATCCAAGATTGATCGTAAGAGTTCTTGACAATCAAAGGCCATGTTTGCCTAAGTCTCTTACCTCACTTGGTGAAGACAAGTGTCTAGTGTAATACTTTTTATTTTTAATCTTTTCTCACTTTTTATTTGGTTATGTATTAATGACTTTAATAACTAGTTTCTTATGTTGAAGGTGATTCTTCCTTATCGTTTGTCCGTGGTGTCTTAGCATTATTTTACTGTCTATATAAAATAAAAGATTTTCACCATTCATATCTCCACGGTCTATATGGAGATATGTTGGCTACCTGGTCGGGGGTTAAGGGAACGGTTTGGTAAGAGTCTTGCCTTGTTCAGTGTATAGATCCTGCAAGGACCTGGGTCAAATTTAGTAGGACCTCCTTCAATACCCACCGGTATTGGATGGCGAGGGTCAAAACTCTTTGATCCCCTCATATGTAAGCTACTATTAATACTTTAACACGGCTACTTAGGACTGTATCCCTGCTGACTCAGACTACTTAGCCGAGGGTAACGTCACCTTCAAAAGAGGGGCCTACCATAATATGCATTAATAACTTAATTAATTATCTTTCAGTAATCCGACCCTTTAGGATTGTATCCTTGCTGACTCAAACTACTGGGTTGAGGGTAACGTCACCTTCAAAAGAGGGGCCTACTACAATAACTAAGATAATCTCTTAAAAAGTGCAAAAGTGCGGAAATAATCAAAGGTTACACTAAACACGAGTCGGAGCCAAGTGATTCATCTTGTCTATCTGTTTTTCTTTTATTTTATTTTTCAGCATTTTAGTTAGTTTTTATTTTCTAGTTTAAAACCTTTTTCTAAACTTTTGATTTGATTAAACGTTGAGGATAAACCGGTATTAAAAGCTCTTGTGTCCTTGGACGACCTCGGTATCTTTCCATCATTATACTACGCTCACGATGGGTGCACTTGCCCATATGTGTGTTTGGTGTTAGTAAAATATCGTGTTTTATAAATTTAAAACTTGACTAACGTGTAAAAAGGGCTTAAAATATACTTAAATATATAATCACACCACACGCGCATCAAGTTTTTTGCGCCGTTGCCGGGGACACAAGAATTTTAAGAAAGTTAGGAATCAGCAGCCTAATCGTTTTTTCCAATTTTTCTGTTTTTTTAAAGGATTTTCTTAATTTTTTAGCTTCTGCAGAACTCAGCACGGGCCGTGCCTGCTGAACACCCCCCATGCCCAATCATTGGAACTGGCAATCCTGTTTTAAGTCAGACAGTAAGCTGAACACGGGGCCGTGCCCACTCAACACGCCCCGTGCCCAAGATTCAGTTACTGAAAACAGAACCGTAAGATCCCGACGGTTGGTAATTTCTGACACAAACATGAGTGATACTGATATTTTTTACTTTCGGCACTCTGATGGTACGTGGTGTCAAATATGTGGCGGCTCCCATAAAGAATTAGAATGTTATTTTCTAAATTATAAGCCCATTATATAGACCCATTGTTTTCCTGTAGCCTTAAGAGGGGCGAAAGTAAAAATAATCCCTATCTCTCCGTCGAATGCTCTCAACCGGATCTTCTAGGAGAAATGCTTCTTGATGAACTATTTCAAATGGAAGATCTAATTCTTAATTGGTTAAAAGAACTTAGGATTGATTTAAACAATTTATCTCAAGGCGAGAACCAATAAGAATAGTTGGGATCGCATTCAAATAAAAACAACTTCGTTGTTCCCGATGTTACCTCTAACTCTAGCGAGGACTTGAGCGATAGTCGTCCCTGTGTCGATTGTGCCGTGAAGGACTCCCCATCGACTTCGTTCGATGCATACATAGACCTGAGCGATTCGGCATACACCTTCTTTAACGAGAGCCCGGAAAAGGGTTAGACTTGTCCACCTACATATAGCATAGGAATCACCCTCACCGACAACCTCTTGCGTTCTCGCCTTAATCTAGAGCAATTAAGGTATATTAGTGTAACAATCCTCAATAAACCGCCACCTTTATAAATGTTCTGACACCCTAGTATATTTTCAAATATCCCAATATGTCCCAAAATACCCCCCATACGCGAAAACGGGCCTCAAATATATTAAATAATATTAAAAATAATTAAAAATCTGAAATATCAGTCGAGGCGGGCCGTGTAGGACCCCACCCCAACCTTACGCGGGCGGTATAAAGGTCAAGATCTGATTTCGTTTGATTTCTTACGTTCAGGCGGGCCTCGTAAGACCATGTTTAGTTAACGCGGGCCGCGAGAGATCGAAATAGTGGCGCAGCCCGGTGATGACACGTGTCATCATCATGGCGGGGCTACATAGTGACCGGGACAAGCTATACGTTTGACCGGGGTTGACGCGGGCCGCGTAACCCCTGTCTGTGTTTTATGCGGGCCGCGTGAGGACCAGTATCAGCAACTATAAATAGAAAACATCGGGTTTTCGTTTCCGTCGTTCATTTCTTTCTTTCTTAAGAAAATTTCTTAATAGTTGAAGTAATACTCGGGTATTATACCCCCCTAATTAGCAAAGTTCTGCTCTGTTGTAAGTATTATAACCCCTGGATACGTATTAGATACGCTGCCCGATTGATCTAGGGTTCCGTAATGGCTGTCGTGGTTCTGCCCGACGTAGTCATTCGAATGCCGTCTCGGGGAGGGTATTGCTAATGTTAAAATGGGTTATTAATTCTAACGCGTGTACATTTGTGTAAATTTTAGATTATCCCCAGGGAACCCTTGCGGAAAATCTAAGACAGCAATGTGAGTTGATCCGCTTTTTGTTAACTGTTTTCACAAAACCTCATTTAATTAATTATATATTAAACAATGATTGAGTATTTTTAAGAGTGCAATTATCATGAGTATGTTGGGGTTTTGTATACAAAATTTGTTACCACCTGGTCAAGGAGTAACATGTCCACAAGTCGGGTTCGACAGTACCATGGATGTTAATTGTGATGTCTTGGAAACAAATATAATTGCGGGATCGCCCTCAATACTGTGAATTGGTTTTTAATTAAACTTGATTAAACTGGGATTCACTCACCAGTATTTCCCACTGACAAATGTTTTTAAAACGCGTTTCAGGTAACAAAATGTGAAAGCCAAATAGAAGCCAGCTGGACAGCACTAAAGGCTTGGAAAAGTGGCAATAAAGTTAACTAAAAAGAAATAGATGTTTTTCTTAAATAAAATAGGATTTATTCCTATGAAAATGTGTGTAATGCAAACTTGGGATTTATCCCATATGTTTAATATTATAAAAATGTGGTATTTTACTCTGATCAAAATATTTCCTAACTACGGCCGCCCGTTTCCGGGAATCAGGGATCGGGGGTTGCGACAGAAGGTGGTATCAGAGCTAAGTCACTGATTCAGCCACAGAGGTGTTCTGCTGACATCAAAATGCAAAGTGTTAGGAAACAAATTACAGAAATACGTGCATAACTGTATTTATTTGTTATGTGTTATTTGACTATCTGTTAGTTTACAGTAAGAGCGACCAAGGACCATTTGACGCGTACCGTCAATTGTCTGGTTCGCCTAAAAGTGAAGACACCTCCTCTTCTCAGTCTGCCCTCTCAGGGTACTCTGCTGATACGGAAGAAGGAATCTTTGTGTTTAAGGCTCAGTCAAAAGAGCCATTTCCTCAGAAAAAGAGGGGATGGTTCAGTCGAGGGGCACACGAGCGTAGGAAGCGTATGAAAAAGTTACAGGAACAGAGGGTACTAGCAGCAGCCAAGAGAGAGACAGATGCCTATGCCCAGGATATGATAAATAGGGGTATAGCTAACATCCACATACTAGCAACCACTGCAGCTGACCCTAATCTGGAGCAAATAATAGCACCCCAAGTACAGCCACCAATCCCTGATCAACCCATGGTGATAGAAAACCCTGAAAACCAAGTAGAGATGCATGATTTCAACCCGGAGGAAATCCCTAGGGTACCTGCACCAAACCCCTAGACCCAAATTATGACCCCAGGTGGGACGACAATAGGGACTTTGTGCAACGTTACCCTATCCATGAAGACACACCTATGCAGAACATAGGAGCCTACCCAGGTATGGACCCTTTAGATCCCTATTACCACGATGAATACATTAGGGAGATCTTAGAAGATCCTTACCGATTTCAGGAACTTTCACTCCCATATCAGGAACCCGCACGCCAGATTCTGAACCCAGTCCTAGAACCTGCACCCCCAATGAGTGCAGAAAACGTCCAAGAACTTAGGACTTTTGGTGAGGAAATTTTAGAGAGTAGTGAGCGAATGCGACAGGTGGAAGAGTGACTCGTATGGAAATACGATGAGCGCAATATGGATTTCTGGATGAATCCATATCCTTGAATAAGATGGTTAAACGGTAGTAATAATAATATAATAATAAAATAAAATAAAATATGTGTGTATGGATGCCTATTACTATTAGCGTACTTCTATTTCAGTTGGTATTGTAATTTTCATTTCAGTACTGGTGTGTAATAGATGCATAATAGTATATGAATACAGTATACTCGCAATGATCGAAGCTTTTGGCAAAAATGCGTGTCATGTGATTGATTATATTAATATTATTTTGTGATATTAATACGGGGTAAATGTTTAAAATTCAGATGGCCGATGAAGGAAATCAAGACAATCTGAATAACGATAACCATAGTAACATTAACGTGGTTAATGAGAATCTAAGCGTTAATAACAATGGAAACCAATTGGATAATAGTGTCGTTCAACATATAGTGGCACAAGAAATTATAGATGCAATGCCATTTATTATTCAAACGATTCAAGAAGCGAATAATAAAAGTAAGCATAGCAGTAAGCGACCAATTGAACCAGAACACAACGTGAACAATGGCCCTGTACTTCAGATGCCCATTCCCAAAAGAAGAAGAACCGTGTCTTACGGTTGTTCTTACAAAGAATTCTGGTCCTGCAAACCAATAGAATTCTCGGGCAATGAAGAACCTATTGCAGCTCTACGCTGGATAGAAAAGACTGAGGCGGTTCTGAAAATAAGTAAATGTGCGGAAGAGGACAAGATAATGTTTGCTTCTAACTTGTTTAAGAACTCAGCCTTAGAGTGGTGGAACACTATCCTTCAGTCAAGAGGAAGTGATAGGGTATACAATATGGGATGGGAAGAATTTAGGAACATGGTAGAAAGGAAATTCTGCCCTCCTAATGAAAAAGAGCAAATAGCAAACAAATTCCTAAACCTTAGGATGAATGGAGTGGATAGTAAGGGGTACACAAAGTTATTCTTTGAATATGCTAGAATTGTACCAACCCTTGCATCACCAGAACCGGTATTAATCTCCCATTACATCTGGGGATTAATCGGAGAGATTAGGCATGTAGTCAAGGCAGCTAGACCTCAAACTATAGAAGAAGCTGTAGAACTAACAAACACCTTGACTGATGAATTGGTACGTACTAGAGAAGAAGACCAGAGGAAAAACCTAGCATAGAAGCTTACTCAAGAATTCCATTATGGGAATTTCAATCGTAGGAATATGGGTTCTACCTCTGCACCATTCTGCAAGGTCTGCAAGAAAAAAACATTCAGGAAAATGCTCCACTCTTTGCAATTTCTGCAAGATGCCAGGATACAAGGAAGAAGACTGCAGAAGGAAATCCAGTAATGGAATGTGCTTCAATTGTGGAGAAAAAGGTCATATGAGGACAAACTGTCCAAAATTGGCTCCAGCTGTGAACAACAGGAACACCAAAAATGCTAGAGCATTTGTTCTAACTGCAGATGAAGCCAAAATGATTCCAGACGTGATAGCTGGTACATTTTTAGTTAATGATGTTTTTGCTAAAGTATTATTTGACTCGTGTGCAAACCAAAGTTTTATTAATACTTCGTTTTGCAAACTTCTAAATCAATCATTAACTAAACTACCACAAGAATGTCTAGTAGAGACAACTAATGGAGAAACTGTTAGAATTTCTGAGATCTTGCAGGGAGCAAGAATATAAATTTTAAATCAAAAGTTTATGGCAAACCTTTATCCCATGAATCTGGCAGGATTTGATGTCGTTTTAGGAATGGATTGGTTAATAACCAATAAAGCCAGTATTTTATGTGATCAAAAGTCAATCCAAGTAAATTCACCAAAAGGTAAAACGATCACAATTAAGGGAGATAAACCATCTCGATCCACAAAATTCATCTCTGTGATGAAAACTACAAGTTATATAAGAAAAGATTATATAGTGTATTTGATTTTCATAATCACTAACACTAAAGGAAAAGAACTAAAAGACATTCCAGTAGTGTCTCAGTTTTTAGATGTCTTTCCGGAAGAATTACCAGGACTACCGCCAGACAGAGAAGTCGAATTCAGAATTCACCTACTACCTAGAACCTCACCGATTGCCAAAACACCTTACCGTTTGGCACCAGCCGAAATGCAAGAATTAAAGAAACAATTAGATGAATTGCTGGAAAAGGGATTCATACAGCCAAGTTCGTTGCCATGGGGAGCGCCGATACTGTTCGTTAAAAAGAAAGACGGATCAATGCGTATGTGCATTGACTACCGTGAATTGAACAAAGTCACGATTAAGAACCGGTATCCACTACCAAGAATCAATGATCTGTTCGATCAATTGCAAGGAGATCGATTTTTCTCTAAAATCGATTTAAGATCAGGATATCATCAATTAAAGGTACAGGAATAGGACATTCCTAAGACCGCTTTCAGAACAAGGTATGGTCATTATGAATTTACTGTCACGCCATTTGGTCTAACCAATGCCCCAGCCGCATTTATGGACATGATGAACCGAATATGTAAGCCATATTTGGATAAATTCATAATTGTCTTCATAGATGATATTCTAATTTACTCTAAGAGTAAAGAGGATCATGCAAAGCACTTGCACGCACTTTTAAGTTTATTAAGAAAGGAAAAGCTTTATGCTAAGTTTTCTAAGTGCGAATTTTGGTTAGAACAACTACAATTTCTTGGACATTTAGTGAATCATGAAGGAATTCATGTGGATCCCACAAAGATCGAGGCGATTACTAAATGGAAAACCCCTGAGTCACCAACCGAGGTTAGAAGTTTCTTAGGATTGGTCGGTTATTATAGAAGATTTATTCGAGATTTCTCTAGAATAGCCATTCCTTTAACTAAGTTACCCTGTAAATCCATTAAGTTTGAATGGGGACCAAAACAAGAAGAAACATTTAGAATTCTTAAGCAAAGATTAACTAATACACCCATATTAGCGTTACCAGAAGGAACTGAAGACTTTGTAGTCTATTGTGACGCTTCTAAATTAGGTTATGGATGTGTATTAATGCAACGTCAAAAGGTTATAGCTTACGCCTCTAGACAACTTAAGAATCATGAAGAGAATTATTCAACCCATGATCCAGAACTAGGAGCTATAATTTTTGCCCTTAAGATTTAGAGACATTGCCTTTATGGTAGTAAGTTTACCATATTCACGGATCATAAGAGTTTAAGGAATGTTTTCGGGCAAAAAGAGTTGAATATGAGACAAAGACGTTGGATGGAATTGCTTAGTGATTATGATTGTGATATCCAGTATCATGAAAGAAAAGCAAATGTAGTGGCAGATGCTTTAAGTCGAAAGTATCACGAAAAGCCAAAAAGGGTACATTCTCTTAAATTAAATCTACAAGTAGATT
Organism: Helianthus tuberosus; assembly: GCA_030545235.1. NCBI lineage: Eukaryota > Viridiplantae > Streptophyta > Magnoliopsida > Asterales > Asteraceae > Helianthus > Helianthus tuberosus. The sequence goes on along the minus strand of CM060400.1, from coordinate 116,109,538 downwards.
TAAATGAATAGAAAAGAAAAGCACAAGAATCAGTAATCAAGGATGATACTGAAAAAAATGAAAGGAATGATTAAGGAATTAAAACAAGGAACAAATGGAATTTGGAGATTCCATAAAAAGAGAATGTGGATACCTAAATTAAGAAACCTACGTCATCGTATATTAGAAGAAGCCCATAAGTCTAAGTATACGATACATCCAGGAAGCGATAAAATGTACAAGGATTTAAGGAAAAATTTCTGGTGGATAGGCATGAAGAAGGACATAGCAGTCTATGTTTCTAAATGTTTAACTTGTTCGTAAGTTAAAGCTGAACACCAGAAACCCTCAGGATTGCTACAACAGTTAGAAATGCCAGTGTGGAAATGGGAATTGATAACAATGGATTTTGTTACTAACTTACCCAAAACAAGGAAAGGTAATGATACAATCTGGGTGATTGTAGATAGGCTAATCAAGTTAGCTCATTTCCTACCAATGAAGGAAACTTTCAGTATGGAGCAACTGGCTAAATTATATGTAAATGAAATTGTTTCATTGCACGGAATTCCTTTATCAATTGTTTCTGACAGGGATAGTCGATTTACCTCTCATTTTTGCTCAAGTTTCCAAAAAGCAATGGGAACCAAGTTAAATCTAAAGCACAGCTTATCATCCTCAAACGGACGGACAAAGCGAAAGAACCATTCAGACAATGGAAGACATGCTTAGAGCTTGTGTAATTGATTTCGGAGGTAATTGGGACGATCACTTACCTTTAATAGAATTTTCTTATAATAATAGTTATCACACAAGTATCAATGCTGCACCATTCGAAGCACTTTATGGACGAAAGTGCTGAACCCCAGTCTGTTGGGCAGAAATTGGGGAAAAACAAATATCTGGACCTGAGATAGTACAAGAAACAACTGACAAGATTATTCAAGTCAATGAACGACTGAAAGCAGCACGAGATCGACAGAAGAGCTATGCCGATAACCGACGCAAGCCATTAGAATTTCAAGTGGGAGATAAAGTATTGTTAAAGGTCTCTCCTTGGAAAGGAATAGTAAGATTCATCAAAAGAGGAAAGCTAAGTCCCAGGTATATTGGACCTTTTAAGATTATTAGAAAAATAGGACATGTAGCCTATCAGCTACAACTGCCAGAGGAAATGGCAGGAATACATGATGTATTTCATGTATCTAATCTCAAGAAATGTTTAGCTGATGAATCGCTAATAATACCTCTTAAGGACATAGAGGTAAATGAACAACTCAAGTTCGTAGAAAAGCCTCTACAGATTGAAGACAGGAAAGTCAAGAATCTCAAGCATAAGAGATTAGTTCTGGTCAAAGTGGAGTGGGACTCCAAAAGAGGACCTGAGTATACATGGGAGCTTGAATCTGAAATGCAAAGGAAATATCCGCACTTATTCCAGTAGATCTCGAGGACGAGCTCTAAAACAAGGTGGGGAGGATGTAACAATCCTCAATAAACCGACACCTTTATAATTGTTCCGACACCCTAGTATATTTTCAAATATCCCAATATGTCCCAAAATACCCCCATACGTGAAAACGGGCCTCAAATATATTAAATAATATTAAAAATAATTAAAAATCTGAAATATCAGTCGAGGCGGGCTGCGTAGAACCCCACCCCAACCTTACGCGGGTGGTATAAAGGTCAAGATCTGATTTCGTTTGATTTCTTAAGTTCAGGCGGGCCGTGTAAGACCCTGTTTAGTTAACGCGGGCAGCGAGAGATCGAAATAGTGGCGCAGCCCGGTGATGACACGTGTCATCATCGTGGCGGGGCTACATAGTGACCGGGACAAGCTATACGTTTGACCGGGGTTGACGCGGGCCGCGTAACCCCTGTCTGTGTTTTACGCGGGCCGCGTGAGGACCAGTATCAGCAACTATAAATAGAAAGCATCGGGTTTTCGTTTCCGTCGTTCATTTCTTTCTTTCTTAAGCAAATTTCTGAATAGTAGAAGTAATACTCGGGTATTATACCCCCCTAATTAGCGAAGTTCTGCTCCGTTGTAAGTATTATTACCCCTGGATACGTATTAGACACGCTGCCCGATTGATCTAGGGTTCCGTAATGGCTGTCGTGGTTCTGCCTGACGTAGTCATTGGAATGCCGTCTCGGGGAGTGTATTGCTAATGTTAAAATGAGTTATTAATACTAACGCGTGTACATTTGTGTAATTTTTAGATTATCACCAGGGAACCCCGTACGAAAAATCTAAGACAACAATGTGAGTTGATCCGCTTTTTGTTAACTGTTTTTACAAAACCTCAATTAATTAATTATATATTAAACAGTGATTGAGTATTTGTAAGAGTACAATTATCATGAGTATGTTGGGGTTTTGTATACAAAATTTGTTACCACCTGGTCAAGGAGTAACATGTCCACAAGTCGGGTTCGACAGTACCATGGATGTTAATTGTGATGTCTTGGAAACGAATATAATTGCGGGATCGCCCTCAATACTGTGAATTTGTTTTTAATTAAACTTGATTAAACTGGGATTCACTCACCGGTATTTCCCACTGACAAATGTTTTTAAAACGCGTTTCAGGTAACAAAATGTGAAAGCCAAATAGAAGCCAGCTGGACAGCACTGAAGGCTTGGAAAAGTGGCAATAAAGTTACCTAAAAAGAAATAGATGTTTTTCTTAAATAAAATATGATTTATTCCTATGAAAATGTGTGTAATGCAAACTTGGGATTTATACCATATGTTTAATATTATGAAAATGTGGTTTTTTACTCTGATCAAAATATTTCCTAACTACGGCCGCCCGTTTCCGGGAATCAGGGATCGGGGGTTGCGACAGAAGGTGGTATCAGAGCTAAGTCACTGATTCAGCCACAGAGGTGTTCTGCTGACATCAAAATGCAAAGTGTTAGGAAACAAATTACAGAAATACGTGCATAACTGTATTTATTTGTTATGTGTTATTTGACTATCTGTTAGTTTACAGTAAGAGCGACCAAGGACCATTTGACGCGTACCGTCAATTGTCTGGTTCGCCTAAAAGTGAAGACACCTCCTCTTCTCAGTCTGCCCTCTCAGGGTACTCTGCTGATACGGAAGAAGGAATCTTTGTGTTTAAGGCTCAGTCAAAAGAGCCATTTCCTCAGAAAAAGAGGGGATGGTTCAGTCGAGGGGCACACGAGCGTAGGAAGCGTATGAAAAAGTTACAGGAACAGAGGGTACTAGCAGCAGCCAAGAGAGAGACAGATGCCTATGCCCAGGATATGATAAATAGGGGTATAGCTAACATCCACATACTAGCAACCACTACAGCTGACCCTAATCTGGAGCAAATAATAGCACCCCAACTACAGCCACCAATCCCTGATCAACCCATGGTGATAGAAAACCCTGAAAACCAAGTAGAGATGCATGATTTCAACCCGGAGGAAATCCCTAGGGTACCTGCACCAAACCCCTAGACCCAAATTATGACCCCAGGTGGGACGACAATAGGGACTTTGTGCAACGTTACCCTATCCATGAAGACACACCTATGCAGAACATAGGAGCCTACCCAGGTATGGACCCTTTAGATCCCTATTACCACGATGAATACATTAGGGAGATCTTAGAAGATCCTTACCGATTTCAGGAACTTTCACTCCCATATCAGGAACCCGCACGCCAGATTCTGAACCCAGTCCTAGAACCTGCACCCCCAATGAGTGCAGAAAACGTCCAAGAACTTAGGACTTTTGGTGAGGAAATTTTAGAGAGTAGTGAGCGAATGCGACAGGTGGAAGAGTGACTCGTATGGAAATACGATGAGCGCAATATGGATTTCTGGATGAATCCATATCCTTGAATAAGATGGTGAAACGGTAGTAATAATAATATAATAATAAAATATGTGTGTATGGATGCCTATTACTATTAGCGTACTTCTATTTCAGTTGGTATTGTAATTTTCATTTCAGTACTGGTGTGTAATAGATGCATAATAGTATATGAATACAGTATACTCGCAATGATCGAAGCTTTTGGCAAAAATGCGTGTCATGTGATTGATTATATTAATATTATTTTGTGATATTAATACGGGGTAAATGTTTAAAATTCAGATGGCCGATGAAGGAAATCAAGACAATCTGAATAACGATAACCATAGTAACATTAACGTGGTTAATGAGAATCTAAGCGTTAATAACAATGGAAACCAATTGGATAATAGTGTCGTTCAACATATAGTGGCACAAGAAATTATAGATGCAATGCCATTTATTATTCAAACGATTCAAGAAGCGAATAATAAAAGTAAGCATAGCAGTAAGCGACCAATTGAACCAGAACACAACGTGAACAATGGCCCTGTACTTCAGATGCCCATTCCCAAAAGAAGAAGAACCGTGTCTTACGGTTGTTCTTACAAAGAATTCTGGTCCTGCAAACCAATAGAATTCTCGGGCAATGAAGAACCTATTGCAGCTCTACGCTGGATAGAAAAGACTGAGGCGGTTCTGAAAATAAGTAAATGTGCGGAAGAGGACAAGATAATGTTTGCTTCTAACTTGTTTAAGAACTCAGCCTTAGAGTGGTGGAACACTATCCTTCAGTCAAGAGGAAGTGATAGGGTATACAATATGGGATGGGAAGAATTTAGGAACATGGTAGAAAGGAAATTCTGCCCTCCTAATGAAAAAGAGCAAATAGCAAACAAATTCCTAAACCTTAGGATGAATGGAGTGGATAGTAAGGGGTACACAAAGTTATTCTTTGAATATGCTAGAATTGTACCAACCCTTGCATCACCAGAACCGGTATTAATCTCCCATTACATCTGGGGATTAATCGGAGAGATTAGGCATGTAGTCAAGGCAGCTAGACCTCAAACTATAGAAGAAGCTGTAGAACTAACAAACACCTTGACTGATGAATTGGTACGTACTAGAGAAGAAGACCAGAGGAAAAACCTAGCATAGAAGCTTACTCAAGAATTCCATTATGGGAATTTCAATCGTAGGAATATGGGTTCTACCTCTGCACCATTCTGCAAGGTCTGCAAGAAAAAAACATTCAGGAAAATGCTCCACTCTTTGCAATTTCTGCAAGATGCCAGGATACAAGGAAGAAGATTGCAGAAGGAAATCCAGTAATGGAATGTGCTTCAATTGTGGAGAAAAAGGTCATATGAGGACAAACTGTCCAAAATTGGCTCCAGCTGTGAACAACAGGAACACCAAAAATGCTAGAGCATTTGTTCTAACTGCAGATGAAGCCAAAATGATTCCAGACGTGATAGCTGGTACATTTTTAGTTAATGATGTTTTTGCTAAAGTATTATTTGACTCGTGTGCAAACCAAAGTTTTATTAATACTTCGTTTTGCAAACTTCTAAATCAATCATTAACTAAACTACCACAAGAATGTCTAGTAGAGACAACTAATGGAGAAACTGTTAGAATTTCTGAGATCTTGCAGGGAGCAAGAATATAAATTTTAAATCAAAAGTTTATGGCAAACCTTTATCCCATGAATCTGGCAGGATTTGATGTCGTTTTAGGAATGGATCGGTTAATAACCAATAAAGCCAGTATTTTATGTGATCAAAAGTCAATCCAAGTAAATTCACCAAAAGGTAAAACGATCACAATTAAGGGAGATAAACCATCTCGATCCACAAAATTCATCTCTGTGATGAAAACTACAAGTTATATAAGAAAAGATTATATAGTGTATTTGATTTTCATAATCACTAACACTAAAGGAAAAGAACTAAAAGACATTCCAGTAGTGTCTCAGTTTTTAGATGTCTTTCCGGAAGAATTACCAGGACTACCGCCAGACAGAGAAGTCGAATTCAGAATTCACCTACTACCTAGAACCTCACCGATTGCCAAAACACCTTACCGTTTGGCACCAGCCGAAATGCAAGAATTAAAGAAACAATTAGATGAATTGCTGGAAAAGGGATTCATACAGCCAAGTTCGTTGCCATGGGGAGCGCCGATACTGTTCGTTAAAAAGAAAGACGGATCAATGCGTATGTGCATTGACTACCGTGAATTGAACAAAGTCACGATTAAGAACCGGTATCCACTACCAAGAATCAATGATCTGTTCGATCAATTGCAAGGAGATCGATTTTTCTCTAAAATCGATTTAAGATCAGGATATCATCAATTAAAGGTACAGGAATAGGACATTCCTAAGACCGCTTTCAGAACAAGGTATGGTCATTATGAATTTACTGTCACGCCATTTGGTCTAACCAATGCCCCAGCCGCATTTATGGACATGATGAACCGAATATGTAAGCCATATTTGGATAAATTCATAATTGTCTTCATAGATGATATTCTAATTTACTCTAAGAGTAAAGAGGATCATGCAAAGCACTTGCACGCACTTTTAAGTTTATTAAGAAAGGAAAAGCTTTATGCTAAGTTTTCTAAGTGCGAATTTTGGTTAGAACAACTACAATTTCTTGGACATTTAGTGAATCATGAAGGAATTCATGTGGATCCCACAAAGATCGAGGCGATTACTAAATGGAAAACCCCTGAGTCACCAACCGAGGTTAGAAGTTTCTTAGGATTGGTCGGTTATTATAGAAGATTTATTCGAGATTTCTCTAGAATAGCCATTCCTTTAACTAAGTTACCCTGTAAATCCATTAAGTTTGAATGGGGACCAAAACAAGAAGAAACATTTAGAATTCTTAAGCAAAGATTAACTAATACACCCATATTAGCGTTACCAGAAGGAACTGAAGACTTTGTAGTCTATTGTGACGCTTCTAAATTAGGTTATGGATGTGTATTAATGCAACGTCAAAAGGTTATAGCTTACGCCTCTAGACAACTTAAGAATCATGAAGAGAATTATTCAACCCATGATCCAGAACTAGGAGCTATAATTTTTGCCCTTAAGATTTAGAGACATTGCCTTTATGGTAGTAAGTTTACCATATTCACGGATCATAAGAGTTTAAGGAATGTTTTCGGGCAAAAAGAGTTGAATATGAGACAAAGACGTTGGATGGAATTGCTTAGTGATTATGATTGTGATATCCAGTATCATGAAAGAAAAGAAAATGTAGTGGCAGATGCTTTAAGTCGAAAGTATCACGAAAAGCCAAAAAGGGTACATTCTCTTAAATTAAATCTACAAGTAGATTTAAATGAATAGAAAAGAAAAGCACAAGAATCAGTAATCAAGGATGATACTGAAAAAATTGAAAGGAATGATTAAGGAATTAAAACAAGGAACAAATGGAATTTGGAGATTCCATAAAAAGAGAATGTGGATACCTAAATTAAGAAACCTACGTCATCGTATATTAGAAGAAGCCCATAAGTCTAAGTATACGATACATCCAGGAAGCGATAAAATGTACAAGGATTTAAGGAAAAATTTCTGGTGGATAGGCATGAAGAAGGACATAGCAGTCTATGTTTCTAAATGTTTAACTTGTTCGTAAGTTAAAGCTGAACACCAGAAACCCTCAGGATTGCTACAACAGTTAGAAATGCCAGTGTGGAAATGGGAATTGATAACAATGGATTTTGTTACTAACTTACCCAAAACAAGGAAAGGTAATGATACAATCTGGGTGATTGTAGATAGGCTAATCAAGTTAGCTCATTTCCTACCAATGAAGGAAACTTTCAGTATGGAGCAGCTGGCTAAATTATATGTAAATGAAATTGTTTCATTGCACGGAATTCCTTTATCAATTGTTTCTGACAGGGATAGTCGATTTACCTCTCATTTTTGCTCAAGTTTCCAAAAAGCAATGGGAACTAAGTTAAATCTAAAGCACAGCTTATCATCCTCAAACGGACGGACAAAGCGAAAGAACCATTCAGACAATGGAAGACATGCTTAGAGCTTGTGTAATTGATTTCGGAGGTAATTGGGACGATCACTTACCTTTAATAGAATTTTCTTATAATAATAGTTATCACACAAGTATCAATGCTGCACCATTCGAAGCACTTTATGGACGAAAGTGCTGAACCCCAGTCTGTTGGGCAGAAATTGGGGAAAAACAAATATCTGGACCTGAGATAGTACAAGAAACAACTGACAAGATTATTCAAGTCAATGAACGACTGAAAGCAGCACGAGATCGACAGAAGAGCTATGCCGATAACCGACGCAAGCCATTAGAATTTCAAGTAGGAGATAAAGTATTGTTAAAGGTCTCTCCTTGGAAAGGAATAGTAAGATTCATCAAAAGAGGAAAGCTAAGTCCCAGGTATATTGGACCTTTTAAGATTATTAGAAAAATAGGACATGTAGCCTATCAGCTACAACTGCCAGAGGAAATGGCAGGAATACATGATGTATTTCATGTATCTAATCTCAAGAAATGTTTAGCTGATGAATCGCTAATAATACCTCTTAAGGACATAGAGGTAAATGAACAACTCAAGTTCGTAGAAAAGCCTCTACAGATTGAAGACAGGAAAGTCAAGAATCTCAAGCATAAGAGATTAGTTCTGGTCAAAGTGGAGTGGGACTCCAAAAGAGGACCTGAGTATACATGGGAGCTTGAATCTGAAATGCAAAGGAAATATCCGCACTTATTCCAGTAGATCTCGAGGACGAGCTCTAAAACAAGGTGGGGAGGATGTAACAATCCTCAATAAACCGACACCTTTATAATTGTTCCGACACCCTAGTATATTTTCAAATATCCCAATATGTCCCAAAATACCCCCATACGTGAAAACGGGCCTCAAATATATTAAATAATATTAAAAATAATTAAAAATCTGAAATATCAGTCGAGGCGGGCTGCGTAGAACCCCACCCCAACCTTACGCGGGTGGTATAAAGGTCAAGATCTGATTTCGTTTGATTTCTTAAGTTCAGGCGGGCCGTGTAAGACCCTGTTTAGTTAACGCGGGCAGCGAGAGATCGAAATAGTGGCGCAGCCCGGTGATGACACGTGTCATCATCGTGGCGGGGCTACATAGTGACCGGGACAAGCTATACGTTTGACCGGGGTTGACGCGGGCCGCGTAACCCCTGTCTGTGTTTTACGCGGGCCGCGTGAGGACCAGTATCAGCAACTATAAATAGAAAGCATCGGGTTTTCGTTTCCGTCGTTCATTTCTTTCTTTCTTAAGCAAATTTCTGAATAGTAGAAGTAATACTCGGGTATTATACCCCCTAATTAGCGAAGTTCTGCTCCGTTGTAAGTATTATTACCCCTGGATACGTATTAGACACGCTGCCCGATTGATCTAGGGTTCCGTAATGGCTGTCGTGGTTCTGCCTGACGTAGTCATTGGAATGCCGTCTCGGGGAGTGTATTGCTAATGTTAAAATGAGTTATTAATACTAACGCGTGTACATTTGTGTAATTTTTAGATTATCACCAGGGAACCCCGTACGGAAAATCTAAGACAACAATGTGAGTTGATCCGCTTTTTGTTAACTGTTTTTACAAAACCTCAATTAATTAATTATATATTAAACAGTGATTGAGTATTTGTAAGAGTACAATTATCATGAGTATGTTGGGGTTTTGTATACAAAATTTGTTACCACCTGGTCAAGGAGTAACATGTCCACAAGTCGGGTTCGACAGTACCATGGATGTTAATTGTGATGTCTTGGAAACGAATATAATTGCGGGATCGCCCTCAATACTGTGAATTTGTTTTTAATTAAACTGGGATTCACTCACCGGTATTTCCCACTGCCAAATGTTTTTAAAACGCGTTTCAGGTAACAAAATGTGAAAGCCAAATAGAAGCCAGCTGGACAGCACTGAAGGCTTGGAAAAGTGGCAATAAAGTTACCTAAAAAGAAATAGATGTTTTTCTTAAATAAAATATGATTTATTCCTATGAAAATGTGTGTAATGCAAACTTGGGATTTATCCCATATGTTTAATATTATGAAAATGTGGTTTTTTACTCTGATCAAAATATTTCCTAACTACGGTCCTGATGAAAAATTCCGCTGCCAAATCAGACGATACACGATACCACCAAAACTAGCTCGCGGCCGCCCGTTTCCGGGAATCAGGGATCGGGAGTTGCGACAATTAGGCACTTTCGGGTTGTTCCATCCAGTAAGGAACCGCCCGATCTGGATAAGTCCCTTAGAAATAAATGAAACTTCATAAACAACTTCTAGACACGGGGCCGTGCCCAGGTCAACATGCCCCCGTGTCCGCCAAAAGATTTCTTTCTGACTTTTTGTCAGAATACGGACAAAATGTGTCAGGATCTTGCCTGCACACGGGGCCGTGTCCAGCCGACACGGGGCCGTGTGCAGCGTGCTGTCGTTTTCTATAAATGCAGCCAAGAATCCTGCACATTTGGACCATCCAGGGACAGAGATTTGAGAGGATCTTCTCACCTACCATCCTAGGTATTTTCTAAAAGAAGGTTCTAAAAACCATCTTGTCCTTTTCTCTATTATCCATTGCCTTCTTCTTCTTCATCTTTCTTGCCTCAACACCTCCATTGAAGCTTGAGATCACTATGATTCCAAGCCTTATTGTGATGTTTGTTAGGTTTTTGTTCAAGGAATCTTGTTAAAAATAAGTTGTACAACATTGTTTTAAGTTATTTCTGCTAAAAAATGCTTCATAAGTTGGAAAAATAATTTGAAACTCCAAGATTCCTTGTTCCAAAAATCTGCAGAAAGGTGAACGCGGGGCCGTGCTCATTGAGCACTGGGCCGTGTTCGATGTTACTGTTTCATTAAAATGAACTATTTTGGTTTGTTTTCGTAGAATGTCTAGTCAAAACAGTGGAACCTCTTCTGCACATTCCAGAAACAATCGAAGGGAAAAAAGGTCTTCAATTGAAGCAACTCTCGTACGCTACGTAATGGCATTACGTGAAGCTCTTGACGAGATGACTTCAGTAGAGGAGGTCCTTATAGACCGTATAAATTATCTTACGGTAGGGCTGGAAAACAGTTTTCAAGAAATTAACCTCTTGCCCCAGAGGTTAAACATTCTTGTAACACCTCCCATGGAACCAATCCTCCCTCAAGAGGATTGGAACCTAGCACTTGGAATCAACAATCCTACTGGGTGGGATGACCTTCCAACGGAGCCTCTTCTTGAAGATCTACAAGAAGTCTCGGTGGAGGTTGCACCCCCTCAAACCGATGCCAATGAGCCCGCCTTTCTTCTCCCAAGAGAGATAGAGGAGTGGCTCGCCGACGTGTGATGGACCCATGCCCGGAGAAAGAAGTTCTTCAAGCCGCATCCAACCAAGAGAATTATCTCTTTGGAAATTTTGCTAGAAGAATAAATTTTAGGCTAGAACTTCTTGGTTTAGATTTCTTGTGCTTCTTTGACCTATTTATCTAGAATTTTAACTTTTAGGATTATTATGTAATTCTCTCTATGTTCTAATGAATGACGGTTTTTTGTTAAATTGGTGTTTGGATGATGTTGTAATGGGTAAAACACACTCGGGATGGTGAAGGATACTTAGGGAAACTTGAACCAGCAACCCATGCACAAAAGCAGGGCCACCCGACAAATTTTTCTTCATTACAGCAAGTTCAGCACGGGGCCGTGCTCGCCCAACACGCCCCCGTGCCCAACCATCTGCAGAAAATGTCCAGTTCATGTAACTGGACACGGGGCGTGCTCACTGAACACGCCCCCGTGTCCAGGCTTCTGTTTCTTTTTAACTTATTTTGTTACTGGCGATCTGAACACGGGGCCGTGACCGGACACCACGGGGCCGTGTCCAGTCGCCCCGTAACACAAATTTTTGCTTTTTCACGCCTTTTTACACATTTAATTAACCTAAAAACTTTTTTTTTGGGACACATTGAGGACAATGTGTAATTTAAGTGTGTGGGGGGGGGGGGATGCTAAAACTCTGAATCTTGCAAGTCCTAATTACAAGCCTTTCAAAAAAAAATCTTTTTTTTTTACTTGTCTAGGTTTAACTTGGGAATTTCAAGTTCTAAAAAGGTTATATTTTTACAAATTTACAACCGATAGCGTCCTGATAAAAAGAACCAACATAAGAAAATTATGAAACGGCATGACAAGCTTAGTTAAAATTTGATTATATATACTTGATCACATAAAAACCCATTCCCACAAAAAGTGAGTTTTGAGCCTTTATTGAGCATACAAATACATATCTTTAAACTAATTGCTCTTTTTTCGTTTCTTGTGTGAATAGCCGCTTGGTTCTTACGACTCTAGAACTTGCCACGACAATACATTCCCGGTCCTTACCAACTTAAACCCGAGTAAGTAAATGATAGAGGCATTAGGACTAACCCTTTTTTTCTACACCATTATTTTTCTTTTTCTTTTACCACCTACCCAAAAATCCCCCTAGTTAACCCCTTTGAGCCTAAACCTTTTCATTTCATAACCCAAAACAAACACCCTTTTACCCACCAAAACCCTTTTTTTATAACCCTTTGTTTTAGTAACAAGCTCGGTTTTCCTTATGACATTCAAAAAAAAAAAAAAAAAAGAGAAAAAAAATGATGATGAAGCAAAAGAGAAATAAACAAACAAGTTTATAAAAAATAACTTTGTTTGAATAATGGCTTCATCAAAATAAAAAAAATTTCGCCCTTTTTTACTAACCACTCACCCAACCACCTACCTTTAACCCAAGCCTAACCCTTCCCCCCAAAAGTCCTCTTGATATTTACAAAGGTGTATAGTTAAAAAGGAGGAGGATTGATTACTTGGCAAGTTTATGGTAGTGTTGGTGCATCCGTCTGTCGACTTCGTCTTGTATCGAGTCTTGTATTGTATTGTAATAGATAGATCAGGGCACGGAAAATGAGAAATATGGGTTTATAGGTAATTCCGCTTGAAATGACATTGTGTCATTTCAAACAAAATCACAATGTTAATTCCGTTTGAAGTTCAAGCGAAATCAACATGCTAATTCCGTTTGAAGTGATTCCGTGTGGAATCTGATTTTGTTTGAACCTGTTTCAAGCGGAATTAGACAGCCTATATATACCCTTAGTGTCTTGACATTTGTAACGATTCTGATTCCGGTAGAAAAGCTCTGCCGAAGTGTCTATAGCATTGTATTTGATCTAATATCAATCTAAAGACAGTTTAAAGTGATTTCTCGTGCAATTCAGCTAAAATAACATCGATACATCTGTTTCCGCCTTTTGTATTGGTGAAGACCTCTTCTCATCGACTCGTTTGGGTCTCAAAACGATCCTACAAGTGGTATCAGAGCTCAGGAGGAAGAGTTCTTACCATTTAGCTGCAAAATCTATTTTCTACACCTTATTTTCAAAATTGAACAATTTTTCACGGTCAAAATGGTTTGATTTTCTCATATTATATGCGAAACAGTGTTTTAACAAACCCTAGAAAGAATCAGACTCTAATTCGAAGTATAACATGATCAATTTTTGAAAAAACTGTTCGAAAGTTAATTCCGCTTGAAAGTTCTATATAATTTCGCTTGAACAGTGCTGTATTTCACACGAAATCAGATCGTAATTCCGCTTCAAAAGTTATTCCGTTTGAAAAAGTTCAAACGAAATCAGGTATTCCGCTTGAAAAGGTGTTATTTCACATGAAATTACTAATTCCGTTTGAAAGTTAATTCCGTGTGAGACTTAATTCCGTTTGAAAGTTAATTCCGTGTGAGACTTGATTCCGTTTGAAAGTTGATTTTGCGTGAAGAGGGTATTTCGTTTGAAATAGTCTGATTGTGAATCTTTGAAAACTAAATCATGGAGAACGAGTTTTATAACGCCTTTGCTAGTCCGATGACTGTAGCTCAAAATACATTGCTTGAAAATGAGACGGGAACAACACAAAAACCGCCTAAACTTATGGATATTGATGATTTTAATGGTTGGTCCCAACATTTTGCTAACTGGGTTGAGGCATACCATTTAGATGCATGGGAACATACTGAATTTCAATATGCTAGACCAGTCAAGGACAATGATGTGAAAATACCAATTAGAGAATTGAGTGCTGAGGAGAAAAAGAAATACAAAGATGAGAAATTGATGGTTTGTTTGTTACAGCAGGCGATTAAAGAAGACATCCTGATTCTACTTCAACACAATGGAAGTGCATATTCGATATGGACATAATTAGAAGCAAAGTTTCTTGGTAGTGATGATATGCTCAAGAACAAAAAGTCACTTATGAAGAAAGAAATTGATCTATTTCGTGGTTTGAGAACGGAGAACACCAAGCAGATTATTGAAAGATATTGCAACTTGGTGAAAAACATGGTGAGATTGGGTATCAAAAAGGATAAAGATGAGTTAATTGAGAAGCTAGCTGATGCGTTGCCACATGATGTTTGGGGAACGTATCTGATGATGTTAAAGAATACAAAGATTTTAATGAGATCACGCTGAGCGAGTTTATTAAACATCTTGAAGCTCAAGAGATGGAACAAAGAAAGATTGCTAGAATGAAGAACTATGATGGAGAACAAGACATTAGGTTGTACTTCAAAGGTGGTGTTAGTGACAAAACAAACTTTTCTCCAAAAGTTGAAACTGCTTTCAATGCGAAAAGTTCTTTTGAAAGTTCATCTCAGGGTTCAAGCAGTAAAACAAGATTTACTTCATTTCCAACATTTGATCCACATTTTTCAACAACAAAAAGTGGCAAAGTACTTCAATGCAACATTGCATTAAATCTCGAGAATGATCAAAACTATTCAGAAGAAGTAGCTAAAAGCCACATGTCTTTGTTAGTAACTGTGCTTGAATCTTATGGTAGTTTAGTTGCAGGGAAGATCGGGAATCCAATGCTTACAAAAGAGGATTACAATCAAGTTGATGTAGAGGAAATGGAATTGATAGACATAAAATGGTGCTTGGCGAGTGTGTTGAGACGAGCTGAAAAGTTTAAACAGATTACAGGCAGAGATGATTTTCGCGATGCAAATGTTTCAACTTTAGGCTTTGATAAATTTAAAGTCACTTGTTTTCGTTGCAGAGAAAAGGGGCATTTCAAGAGAGAGTGCAAAAATCGCGAGGCAAGCGGAGCTCAAAATCCTTTCGGAAACAACGACTACTATCGAAAGGCGATTTATCATCAAGTTGCTCAACAGCCGTATCAACAAGAACATCCACAAACTGCACATGCTAGGAAGGTGATTGAAGATTCAAAGAAAGCATGTCTTGTCAATCAAAATGATGGAAGTTCATCAAAAGATTTCAATTGGGATAAATATATTCCAACTGATAATAAAGCATGTCTGATAAACCAAGATGATGAAAAATTACCAGAAGGTTTTAGCTAGGAAAACTTTAGATGGGATAATAATTGTCTAGACAAAGAGATTTTAAAAGCTAAAAGTTTTGTTGCTCATGTTATTAATGATTATACTGATGAATATTGGGCAGAAAAATACAAAAAACTTGAACAAGCTGAAGCTGAGAAAAGAAAGAAATATGAAGAAAAAGAGAAAATGAGAAAAGCTGAAGCTGAGAAAAAGAAAAATGTTGAAGAAGAAATTCAAGTGAGAATAACCAAAGAAGTTCCATCATTTGAAAAAAAACAGATTCTGATGCAGTCAATATTCCTGAGAAGTGTATGAATTGTGATTCTTTGATAAAGCAGAACAACGAATTGCTACACAACATAAAAAGGCTGAAAGAATCATATGATGTCTTGAACAAAGCCATGAATCAATACAACGCGACAACCAGTGAACAAGCCGTAGCAATGAATACACTCAAAGGAGCATACATGAGACAGTTTGATAGTGTCAACTATTACACAGAAAAGTGTGCTGAACTTGAGTTAAAACTGGAAACTCAGAGAATAGAAACCGAGAGAGTTAACAGATTATTAAAAAGCTACTCATGTTCTACTTTTGTTGTTGACAGGATTTACCCCATAGTGGAAAAATTGAAGACGTTTGAAGAAGAGAAGACTTCAGAAGAGAAGAAGTCTGAAACAAAAGAAGATGATGAAGTGAAGATTTCTGGTAAGAAACCAAGTGTGGTCTATAACAAATGTCTACCCCCGGTCGAAAATGGATATTCTCCTCGAAATCCAAATTCAGAAAGAGTCGAAAAGGCAACAAACTTACAGTGGGAGTCTGGGTCTTCAGATAACTTGCCAGATAATATTGATGTCACGTTCACGTCGTCTGACACTGATCATGAGTCCGAGTTAATAAAGAAAGTAGTCGATCAGGTGTTAGATAAGGATGAAACGGAGGAATCCAAACCAGAGTCAAAGTCTGAGTCCAACACGTTAAAGTCATTAGTCAAACAGGACAAACGGGTTTATAATAAAGAATTTTTGTTATCAAAATCTAATTTGAATGACGAACCAATCAAAGGAGCATATACTTTGAAAGATTCTGACAAATTATATTCTGATGAGGTTTTTCCAATAAGAGGTGTTAAACCAGAAATGATAAAAAAAGGTTTTCAAACTAACAGAAATTAATATTTCTGAAATAAAAGATGAAAATCTTTCTGAAAAACCTAATCCTTACACTTCAAGAGTTCAACAAAGAATAAATAAGAAAAAAGGTTACAGTTCTGGTACAGGTTATCGAAAGAAACCAAACCATAAAGGTAATTACAAAAAGAATGGCATAGGTTTTATTCCACCGAAAAATTATAAAAATGAGAAAAATTTTAAATCAAAAACTGTGTTTGTCTCAGGTAAAACGACTGAAGAAGAGAAAGAGCAGGTGTTCAGGAACCAGACAATTAAAGAATTCCTTGCCAAAAAGCAAGAAGAAATGAAGAAAAGTGTTGCTCAGAAGAAGATAGAGATGAGAACCTGTTTTCAATGTAAAACAGTTGGTCACATTGCCAGAAATTGTCCAAAGACAATTCAAACAAAACAGGGAGTCTCGGGTAAACTGAAAGAAAAGATTGCTGAGAAAACCGAACCACCAACGAACAGATTTAAAGTTTTTGAAAATTCAACTTTTGAGGTTGGTGAATGTTCGAAAAATGTTTACAAAATGAAGGAGAAACTTAACAATCAAAAATGGGTTGTTAAGAATTCAATTGATAGTTCTGGTGATGAATCTGATTCCACAAAATCAGAGGAGCCAAAAGTTGTTCTGAAAGAAGAGAAGTCAGTTCCGCTTTTTGATGATGCAAATTTTCCACCATTGCGGGCTGAAAATTTCAAATCTAAAATTGGTAAAGTTGAAATTTCAAATCATTTTTTTCCTGAAAAGAAAGAATTTGATGTTGAAAAGGCGTTTAACCCCACAGTCCAAAACATTTTTGGAAAAATGATTGACGGGAAGGTCAAGGGGGTTAAAGAATTTTACGAGAAAAAGATGGCAGGTAAGCAACCGAGTGTTGGTAACTCGGAATCTCCCAAGGACCGTCAGGCTTGGGAGAATCTCTCAAACTGAAAAACCTGACTTGCCGGAGCTGCCAAGTTGGTAATCGCGGAGCATGAATCGGCATCATTCATTGTTTATGAAAATGTTTTTTTGTAGAAGTATGACTTGCCGGAACTCCCAGGTTGGTAAGTGTGGAGTAGGAATCGGCATCTTGAGAATTCAACCTACAAATGGTAATGGTTGGTAAGCAAACCTACATGTGGTTGAAAAAGGGGATGTGATCTTTCAAGTGGTTAATCAAGGTCATTAGGTTGAACTTGATTGGAGCATTCCTACTAAGTGGTATTTTGAAAAACAATGTGATGAAACCCCTAACCTACAAGTGGTTTATGAAATCAACAAAACTAATTTTCCAGAAAAACCATTTGATTAAAACAAAATTAGTGTTTTGAAATCATAATGGGAAAATAGTTTGTTGTAAGGGGGAGTTCTGATTGTTTATGCCAAGTGGATGGCGATTTGAAACAATTCACAACAGTTGTCACGTTATCTGTACAGTTTGTTTTCAAATTTCCTTTATATGTGTTTGAATTTTAGGGGGAGTAAGAAATTTCAGAAAATCCAAAAACATTAGAAAATTTGAAAAAGATAAAAACATGATAAAATTCAAAAACGAGTTTTGTTGTATAAAAGAGGAAATGATAGTACATCAGTGGACTATAACATCATGCTAAAGAATTGGAATGAAAAATGTGATAAACGGTCTCACTGATGATGTGCCAGTAGGTTTTTGCACATTTAGTAGATTGTGTCGAGATATAAACCTAAATTTCAAACTTGCTTATATCGTGGGGAACATCTCTCGGATATATGGGTAACCCCCGAAATCTTGTTTGAAAGGTCCGTCTTTCTGAGATACTAGGTCTTTATGCTCAGTGATATCTGGGGTATTATCCCGGGACTTCTGATTTTGCGGAAGCAATGGCCTAGTCCACGTATAATACTTTCTGCTTGCTTGAAATATAGCACCCCCCTCAGCATAAAAAAATGATGAAACATTGAAAAATGCTAATCATGTGCCGTTGAAGAAAAGATCCTCTAAAGGGGACACACCAAAAGTCAAAGCCGTCATCTCTTTACTGAACGGAAGTTCTGACCTGAGCTCTCACGGCCCTCGCAATTTAACCCCTTACAGATATCATCTGTGGTATACTCACCTGTAAGACTGAATATTGGGATCTGGATACAGGAGTATATTCTGAGGTGGGACACGCGAATAAGTTTAAGTGCTTAAAACATTAATCTCGTATCTCGAAACAGTTGAACTTTGTGTGAACATTTAAGTGGATCAGTATACTGACAATATAAGTGAATCGTTTAGAACTTAAAATGTTTAAAGCTTAACGGTGTTGGTGATTTGTCTCAAAAACTGATATGATCCTCTTACACAAACTCACAAAAATATTGTCTGTAAGTATTTCTTTAATGCATTTCTTTAAATTAAAAAATCGAAAAAGATTTTAGTGTGTTTTAGCATAAAATTTTGAAAATTCAAAAAGATTTTCGACAACTGATGTTGGAAAGCTGATTTTCAAAATTCCAGGTGCTAAACATGATGAACATAAGGTTTGGGAATTTTATTTGAAATATGAAAAGTGTTTTTGAAATAAAGAATGTTTGCGTGCAAGTGATCATCAGAAGATGTTAAATGATAAATCATTCTGAATAAATACCTGCAAATGATTTAAATTTATCAAAATTTTAAAGTTGAGAAGCTTATGTTTGTGGTAGAGATTGTGCAGGTTAGCCAGGTTTCGATCCAGAGCACGATGTGAGCTAGGTCACGATCTTAGAACCTGAATCAAGAATTCCAGACTACGATCCCAGCTTAGTGAAAGGGGGAGTCTGATGACATCAAGAGGGAATATGAAGATAGTGGAGCCAGATTCAGATCCTGAAGATCAAGATAAAGAGAAAGAGATTGATTGAGGATGCTTAAAATGGAGAATTTTTGGAGAGAGCGAGAAGACTGATAAAGACTGAAGGTTTGACAACCGAAGACTCGACACTGAAGACTCGTCAACATCCGAGGGGGGAGTCTGTTGGTGCATCCATCTGGCAACTTCGTCTTGTATCGAGTCTTGTATTGTAATAGATAGATCAAGGCACGGAAAACGAGAAATATGGGTTTATAGGTAATTCCGCTTGAAATGACATTGTGTCATTTCAAACGAAATCACAATGTTAATTCCGTTTGAAGTTCAAGCGAAATCAACATACTAATTTTGTTTGAAGTGATTCCGTGTGGAATCTGATTTCGTTTGAACCTGTTTTAAGCGGAATTATATAGCCTATATATACCCTTAGTGTCTTGACATTTGTAACGATTCTGATTCTGATAGCGAAGCTCTTCCGAAGTGTCTACAGCATTGTATTTGATCTAATAACAATCTAAAGACAGCTTAAAGTGATTTCCATGCAATTCAGCTGAAATAACAATGATACATCTGTTTCCGCCTTTTGTATTGGTGAAGACCTCTTCTGATCGACTCGTTTGGGTCTCAAAACGATCCTACAGGTAGGAGTAAGTTCCATGCCGCTCTCGAGTGATTCACTAAAATACATATTCGGCCGAGTGTTGAGTGATCCCCATGAGGTATGTGAACTTGTATATAAGTAGAATTTTAAAAAGGCATGTTATGCCCTAATAAGTAATTTATATTATGTAATGTTTTAAATAAATTATGACGAATAGGATTTTAAATAAATAAAAATAAAACTTAATAAAGAATCTTGGAAATCCCGACACTCTATGAAAAGCCCAAAAACCTTCTCTTCTACCCATTCCATTTGGGAGTGTAAAGCCACATTATAAAGAGTTTTGCTTGAGGACAAGCAAAGATTCAAGTGTGGGGGTATTTGATGTGCACAAAATGCAACATATAAATTACATCAATTGTGGCATAAAACAAACCCTTTTTTAGGGGTTGTTTGGTAGCCTCTTAATGACCATTCAGATGCTACCTCTTAATGGTTTAAAACCTCTGAATGAATAAGAGGTAACCTCAAGTCTGAATGGTTAAGAGGTAACCTCTGAATGGTAAATCATCACAAGTCACATTCTTCTACCTTCTCATTGGTAAAATTCTTAATGGTTCCATTAAGAGGTAGCCTCTTAATGACCATTCAGAGGCTACCAAACAGCCCCTTAGTACTAATGTTGGAAAAAGTGTGTTTTTGTCTTCCTTTTGTATTTTCAGGATTAAATGAGCTCAAATGAACAAAAGAAGCAAAAAGGCAGCTAAATCTAACATAAATACAAGAAAAGGAACAAACGTGGCATGCCCGACCCCCGACAACATCTTCCCAAGCAAAATAAAAAAGACGGAAGGCTGAACACGCCCCGTGCTCAGTGAGCACGGGGGCGTGCCCAAGTGTCAGCAGAAAGGACAAAGTTGTAGAAGCTTCTATCACCCACCACGGGGGCGTGCCCAGCGGACACGGGGCCGTGGTCAACTCTAAGATTCACAGAATCTGGGGAAATCTTGATAGTACATATACGTTTCTGCACACGGGGGCGTGCCTAGCGGACCTGGGTCAAATTTAGTAGGACCTCCTTCAATACCCACCGGTATTGGATGGCGGGGGTCCAAACTCTTTGATCCCCTCATATGTAAGCTACTATTAATACTTTAACCCGGCTACTTAGGACTGTATCCCTGCTGACTCAGACTACTTAGCCGAGGGTAAGGTCACCTTCAAAAGAGGGGCCTACCATAATATGCATTAATAACTTAGTTAATTATCTTTCAATAATCCGACCCTTTAGGATTGTATCCTTGCTGACTCAAACTACTGGGTTGAGGGTAACGCCACCTTCAAAAGAGGGGCCTACTACAATAACTAAGATAATCTCTTAAAAAGTGCAAAAGTGCAGAAATAATCAAAGGTTACACTAAACACGAGTCGGAGCCAAGTGATTCATCTTGTCTATCTGTTTTCTTTTATTTTATTTTTCAGCATTTTAGTTAGTTTTTATTTTTCTAGTTTAAAACCTTTTTCTAAACTTTTGATTTGATTAGACGTTGAGGATAAACCGGTATTAAAAGCTCTTGTGTCCTTGGACGACCTCGGTATCTTACCAACACTATACTACGCTCACGATGGGTGCACTTGCCCATATGTGTGTTTGGTGTTAGTAAAATATTGTGTTTTATAAATTTAAAACTTGACTAACGTGTAAAAAGGGCTTAAAATATACTTAAATATATAATCACACCACAAGCTCATCAGTTATAGCCCATTGGTTCTTCACTCACGTTTGCCGGGTTAAACCAGCTCTGAAAGAACGGGGTCGGGTCCTGAAAGGCGTGGTGAGAACCCGACTGCTGCAACGGCAAGTAGGAATGGCGTGAATGGTCAGACTCGTTGCCTTGATGGAGCCCGAAAGAATCATGGTATGAAGGTGAGGAGCTAAGCGAGACAGAACGCCTCGCAGGCTCTAAATAGGTCCTCCAGTCTTCTTGAGGACTAGTGCTCATGGTTACTGAAGGAGTTCGCCGGTGTGATGGTCCGGCCTCGTGGTCATGAGTTGCGAAAACTGGGGCTTTTCCGCCTCTACCTCTTCCTTTGATACGCGGCGGCATTTTCTTGTTCATGTCAAAACAAACAAAAGAAACAACAAAGGAAAACAATAAAGGACAAAATAAAAGATTAGGATTAGTCCTAAGTCCTTTGCCTAGACTCGGAAATCAAGGAATGTGCAAACTGTGTCATTGAGATTAAACACAAAAAGGCTAGTGTTTAATTCACTCAACGTTGGCTCTGATACCAACCTGTCACACCCCGATGTTTCCACGTATTACCGGTGGGCTCGGTGGGGAGTATCGTGACGTAGTTGATATCATCATAGTCAAATAATCACAGTTCAATGCACAGCGGAAGTCTAAATTAAAATATTACAAACCGAATAAAAGTAACATAAATTATTACATAACGATTGTAAAGTGGATCCACAGGCGGATCAAAACAAAAGAGATATTGTTCATCAGATTTAAAGTGATAAAAGCTTGCAAGACTTTTTATTTATTCACTCAGAAGTTCCAGCCCATTACGCTTAGTATCTGCACTTAACCTTTTTGGAAAATACGTCAGTTTACACTGGTAAATACAATTAACCGACACTTTTGAAAATGTTTTAAGAAAATTGATTTAAATGCACAAGGCACAAATAATCTTTTATAACTTGGGATAATTATTTAAAAATAATCTTGTAAAAGAATTATATGTTTGTTATACGTTCAGTAGCCCGGGTTAAATACTAGGTTAAAGATTAATAGACACACCACATAATATAACCCACGACGAGTTATTCTCGAACAAGCAGGTATATCATTTTACATACGCACCGGCAGGTGTATGCCTACACCCCGTGCTTAAGTCGTGGCCATTTCAATGAATGAGCCGAGGATATCCAGGGCATGGTCATTAACCCCCCAAAGGCTTAAAAAAAACAAAACAGATTAAACGGGTTATCTCAATGATTTAACCTTCATATGATTAAAGATTCAATACCCGACCAAGCGGTATTATTAAATACCGTACCCCAAGCCCGTATAAGGGAAAATAAGTTAAAAGTATTTACCTGAGCAAAAATACAAATTTATCTCAGCCGTATAACAAAGCAGTAAGTACGGTAGCTTTTACTGGTCTCCTAAATCTGGAACGAAGGTTTTAATAACCTATTAGACTCCTAACGGGTTTTACTTAAGTTTAAACTTAGATCGGTTAGTTTAAAAGAAAAGTTTACGGTTCAAAATGCAAGATTAAGCGAAGACCGGATTAGAAGGTGATTTAGACCCGATAAGTATGAAGACTTGTATATTATGGGTAAACTAAACACATTCTGGATTTTGAGGTAAAAATGATAAGGTTTGACCCGTTTCGGTCAATTTATGCAAACTAATCACATAAACCGCACCGAATGCGGAAAATGCATAACGGGTAACCAATTGAGTCATGAACAGGTTCCCTATATTAATATGGTTAAAATGTGTTATGATATCAGTAGGATACCTTCCATTATGTCCAAAACGAATTTAGAATCAATTTAAGCCCCATAGGGGTATTTTGGTCATTTTAAAGATTATAAAAGAGGTTAAATGACAATCTGAGGTTCTGGTCTAAAATGATCAGTAAAAATATTTAATTTAGCAGGTTATATCAGTAAGATATTGCATATATGTGAAATTTTTTATTTATGGCCAAACTATGCACCGAAAGGCCATTTTGGTCATTTCACATAAGCTTTAAGGGTCAAATTTGGAATTCTGAGTTCAAAACTTTTACTTACTGTTAAAGTATAAAAATTTATCCATAACATCAGTAGGTAACAAGCCTTGGGGGCCTAATATGGTTTTAAACCATACTATGCGCCTAAATCGAATAAAAGTCGGTATTTGACAATATTCGGGTTAAATAAGGAAATCTGAGATTTTGAACAGCCCTTACCGTTTAAAATAACTTATTTAATATATAAAATCAGTAGCAAAAGGTTTGATATGTAAAGGATGTGTAAAACTCATTTTATTAGCAAAAAGGGCATAACCGTCAATTACCGAGTTAATGCAAGAACCCTATGTTATGATCAGTTTAAAAATTAATAAAAATTTCCAAAAATCCCTAAATATTATATTACATCAGTGGGTAAAAGGTTTGGTGTCAAAATTTGGGTTTAAATAGGTTTTATGCCGAAAATGCCGTTTAATTAATAAAAAGGCTTCAATTTACGATATTGAGCATAACTCCTAATTTAGACCACAAACTGATGTCAAATTTTTAGGACATGCTTATAAATCAGTAATAAAGGTTTTTGTCCTCTCACATTTTCAAAAATCTCGTTTTTATATCAAAAGGGCTTAATGCTCAACAATTAAGCATTTAACGGGAACATGCAAATGATTCGGATTACAAAGGAACCATATTGTATAATCTCAGAGGGTTATACTAACATGTAATATGGTCCTAATGGAACCTTAAGGCATATCTAAACTAAGCTAAATCGGGTCAGAACTAAAAGTCAAAGCAAAAGTCTACTTTTGCGACTTTCGGTTCCGAACCGAGTCTAAACTCAGAATTGTCGGGTTGAACATGCCTAGACATGTTCTTATATCATTTACCAAGTTATTTTAATGTTAAAATATGTTCCATAACCTCTGCATTGCAAGTTATGAATTTATTTTCAAAAATAGCTTCTGTTGACTTTTTAATATTAAATTTGACCCGACAATTGACCAAGTTAGAGTGAAAATTAGCGGGTGCCCTTTTAAGGGTCTATTACCCACATAATTACCAACTCATAGCCACTTTCAATTTGAATAATGGCTGGACCATTAGTGATTAATCACTAAGTCAAATCTTAATTACGACAACTTTGACTTTTGGTCATTAAACTAATAAAACTTGAACTTAAGGAGCTAAGAACACTTACAATGGTCCTTAGCACGAATATGAAACTGAGGATAAATTCTTAGAGCTCCAAGGGACTCTAGGGAATGAGTTTTAATGAGAAATTTGAGAGTGAAAATGAACAAGTGCAACAACAAGTGCTTATATAGCCAATTCTACTTCACAAGATCACTCCACATGCCCCTATGAATGACTCCTGATGATTCCAGGTGTCCCCTATGCATGAAAATCTGTTGGATCAGTCCCTGAAATCGAAAACAAGCTTTCTAAGGCGGTGGAACAGGCTGAACTTGCAGCTGTCCACATCTGCCTGTATCTGGCAGTCCCTCGCGGCCCGCGTAAGCATATGCCTTGGCTTACGCGGCCCGCGTCAATGGGGAGAATCGGTTTTAAGTTTCCAAATCTTGCAATTTCGGTCCCTGGTCCATTTAAAATTTATTTTACTTTCATTTATTGCACTTTGGACCCCCATAGTTAACTTTTAAGGACCTTGGGTCATAAACTAACTCCGTTAAGCTCCCGGTTAGTTGCACGATCACTCGAAAAGTCTTGTTTTCATTGAAACTCCTCAAAATTAATATCTAATATTCTTGTGAGCGAAATATTAAATTATTTACAATGTTTTTGGATTCGTTAAAGGTCATTCAGAGGTAACCTTAACATGTTGAAACTTTTAACCCCTATGTTTCGTAAGATCCTTATTTTAAATACAAACAACTTCTAATGTTCAATAAATTATTCATTAAAGAATATGAATGTCGTATGAGGTCAATCAGAGGCACAAGAATGGGATTTTGACACTTTGGATCCTTTTACTAACATATTTACATTGTTTGACAACTTTAGTCCCTCGGAAATAATTCCTTACACGTTTAAAGTCCATGACACGTGTCTTTATTATATTGGTCGTGATTTTATGAGGTGTTACACCCAGTGCCCATTCTTCCTCTATCATCATTTAATGCCCAGTGTCAGATCGTATGCACACACGACCCCGTGTGATAGTAGGCACGGCCCCGTGGTCAACTTTGTGGGGTCCATTGGGAGATTCTACGTATCTGAGAGTTGACCACGGCCCGTGTCCATATTTTGCTTTATTTTGTCTTGATCTGCATGGCCTTGAACACATTTTGTGGTGGGGCACGACCCTGTGTCTAGATGGCACGACCCCGTGCTTGTCTTTTGGATTGTTGTTTTAGTCTTGGGGTGTAGCTTGGAGGGTAGGCATGGTGTGTCAACTCCTCTTTCTTGTAACTGTGTTAGTTTTTGTCGTTAATTTGTTCCTTTTGTACGTGTAAGCTCATTTAGTCTTTAAAAACAAAAGTATACAAAGAAAGACATTTTTCCAACATTAGTACATAAAAGGTTGATTTTATGCCTTGTTTGATATAATTTATATGTTGCATTTTGCGCATATTATTATATGATTGACATCACCAATCGTATGGCCCTCAGCAAAATGTATCACTCATGCATTTGCCATGTTCATACGCTTAAACATACACTAACAAATACATATACTAAACAACTCAATCTATCCTATTTGCATAATAACTTTTAGGATCCGAGTTTGATACTTGCAAATAAATACTGATAGAATAATAAAATTCATAAGCAGGAAGATATCATCAACAACTGTTTTTTCATAGATAATCAAATGATTACAAAAGGTTTACAAAATGTTTCTACAATCTCCCCCTCAACTTGATCACTCACAAAACTATTCTTACAAAAGAGAATGTGTAAAGTGATAAAATAGATTTCTAACAGGTGAGATCTATTTATACTAACTACTAAAACTCTGTTCGTGGGAGGCTGACATCACCCTGATAGTGACATCTAACATTCTAACACAAAAGATTCCACAGATATTGCAAACATCTATGCAAATCTAACATCTGATCTAACTATTGTGAACACTAATATAAAACAACTGTTACATTGGGAAACATCTATTTGAACTATCCTCTGTTTCTTTGATCTAAACATCTGTTTGGTCAGACAGATGTTTGGTCTTCTCTCATCAGACCTTTGCTTCAACAGACCTTGTTTCTTCATGAATAACGGTTCCAAGGCTTTGATCAGATGTTTGCTTATCTTCAACAAATTCTCTGATTTTGGTGTTCAAGATTCACTATCTTAGGGAGGAGAATTGTTTATTTCTTGATCTCATTGTCATGCTTTGGATTTTAGATATCATCTCTTTTTTTGTAGGTCCAATAATCTCCCGTAGAACAGATGATGCCAAAACCAATGTTTTATTTGATTAATCGTTATTTCTCATCAACTGTTTTTTGATTTGTCCTTTGAATTGAAATTCAAAGACTAGAAAAATAGTGTCTTCTGGGTCCCTCTCCAGTGGAAGACTTATCAAGTCTTGCAGATCTTCAATTTTTAGTCCAAGTGCACTTTTCATTGAGATCTTCTCCACCTCCCCATTAGCCCTGAGCAAGGTCAATTCATAGGTATCTTTGTTTGATTTCCATTATAGAATTTTGAGGTTAGGATGATTTGTTGGGGCCATAGTTATTTCTGATGAGTTTGGGGACACAGGTTTTCCCATGATGGTGTCAACTAGATTTTCTTTCCTGGCTTCCTTCTTCTTTTCAAGTTTTCTTTTCAGAAATTCCATTGCAACTCTTGATATGTTTCTTGTTGATGGACACTCAAAAGGTTCAACCAAAGTTTTTATAGGAAAGTCTAGTTGCTCATACACTGGCTTTCTTGGTAGTGAGGGATCCCTTTCACTTTTAATTTCCAAGTGTTTGTAGTTTTCAAGGGTAGTTGACTCATTCCACTTTGCCATTGTCTTCATGGTGCCCATCTTTGCAGCCGATATGCATAAAATTCAACATATAAATCATATCAAATGAGGTATAAAAACAACCCTATTGAGTACCAATGTTGGAAAAAGTGTGTTTCTTTGTTTACTTTTGATTTTAAGGATTAAAAGAGCTTAAACGGGCAAACGGAACAAATTAACGGCGAAAACCAACATAAATACGAAGAAAAGAAGTTGGCACACTATACCGACCCTCCAAGCTTCACCCCAAAAACAAAAATAACAAGACCAGAACCCAAGCACGGGCCCGTGCCAGCCGGGCATGGCTATGCCCCATTCAAGATTCCTAGAGAATAAAGACAAACAAAAAAACTGACAAGGGACACGGGGTCGTGTCCCCTAAGCACGGGCCATGGTCAACTCTCAAATTTGCAAATATGGGTTCTTACAACAAGTACAGAAGACACGGGGCCATGCCGTTGACACATGTGCTGTGTGTGCAGAAGAGCTGACACCAGCATTAAATGAAGACAGAGAAGGGAAGGACACGGGGCCGTGCTAGCCAGGTACGGGGCCGTGTGAAGCTATTGTTTTCAAGTATAAAAGGAGGTGCTTGGCTAATTTGCAAACCATCCGTTGGCAAACCACTTCTCTCACACCTGCTACCACTCCACCACCACAATACCATCATCATCCACCACTTTCATCAATCATCCATATTTAGAGTGAGTGTGTAGTCTCGGGATCTAAGATCGATAGTAAGAGTTTTTGTCAAACAAAGGTCATGCTTGGCTAATCTCTAACATCACTTGGTGAAGACAAAATAATTTATGTATTACTTTTGATTTCCTAGCTTTGGTAAATTTTTATTTGGGTTTGTATTGGTGACTTTAATAACTAGTTTTTTATATTGAATGTGAACTTTACTTAATCATTTCTTCATGTTTTGTTGATTCACTCATTCGTGTCTTTACGGTCTATATAAAGCGCGTTAACTGCCTGGAAGGGGGTTGGAAGGGGGTTAGAAGGGTGGTTGGGTAAAGTTCTTTCCTCGTTCAGTGTATTGATCCTGCGAGGACCTGATTCAAGCTTATTAAGAATTCCCTTGAGGCAGATAGCATCAAACCGGGAGAAGTAAGAACGACTTATAATCCCTAATAAATTAACTACTATTAAAACTTTAAGCCGGCCTTGCGGGACTGTATCCCTGCTGACTCAGACCAATATGGCTGAGGGTAGCGTTGCCTCCAAAAGAGGGACATGCCACCTTTTGCATTAATAACTTACTTAATTATCTTTCAATATTCTGGTCTTGCGGGACTGTATCCCTGCTGACTCAGATCAATATGGCTGAGGGTAGTGTTACCTCCAAAAGAGGGACATGCCATAATAACTAAGATAATCTCTTAAAAAACCCAAAGCGAGGAAATCATCCAAGGATACATACATGATGAGTTGGATCCAAGTGATTCTATCATGTCTATCTGTTTTATTTATTTATTCTATTTATTTATTTTTATTTATAAAAATAAAATTTCTCTCAATATTTGGTTAGATTAGACGTGGACGATATTCCGGTATTAAAAGCTCTTGTGTCGTTGGATGACATTGGTATCTTACCATCACTATACTACGCCAATGATGGGTTCACTTGTCCTAGCGTGTTATAGAGAGTGATAGTTGTATATCATGTTTTATAAACTTAAAGCTTGATAAAAAGGGTAAAAAGGAACTAAAAATATATTCAAAATCTGTACACGCTCTGACATGTAAGCAGCTGCCAGCTCTTCTTTCATTCTTCTCATCTTTAGAGCCCTCTTGTCATTTGGTTTTTTACCATCTTTCCAATTTGGGGGTGAAGGATTATATAAGGAAATAGCTTCAACTTTTCAATCCTTACTATTTCATCTAGCAAGGATTCAGTTGGCCATTCTATGAACTGTTCCCTATCAGCATCATATGGTTTCTTTTCCATGATTTGATTAAGGTAATCTTCTCTAAGTAGCTTTCTATGATCTGAATCAGTTATGGGATCATGGGATAGAGTTCTACAGAGCATGGTGGCATTGCCTTGTCATCCGTCCCTTGGTATCTTTTCATAGCCATTCTTTTAGCCTGCCTTTTCTTGAGTTCCAGATATTCATTAACATTGGTATGTCTTGGAAGGTTTGCAGATGGAAGAGATGATGGTGGTGATGCTGGGAGTGATGATGTTATGGTTTTGGTGGAAAGGGCTCTGATGGGTGAGGTTATCATTTTTCTTGTTTGAGGGATAGGTGGTAGTGACATGGTTAGTAGTTTTGTTGTAACATCTGTTGGTAATTTTGAAATGCCAACAGATGTTTGGGTAGATGATCTTTTTGAATCTTTGACAAGAGAGTAAATTTTGAGATTGCGGAGTTTATCACACAGGTAAGTATAAACTCTGTTTGGTTAGGGTTTTTATAGGGTTTTTCAGCAGCGGTTACCTTTTTAAGTTATGTGGCAGACATTTATTTGTTAAGGCAAAGCTCTATTTATTAAGGCTCTGTTTAGCAAAACCCTTTGGTGAAGAAAGGAATGGCCTGATTTGAAAATATCTGTTTGAAACCTCTGTTGGGTCTCATTAGACATTAGGAAGACCAAATCAATGGATGGTACATTTGTTTGACTTTTGGTCAAAAGATGGATGGAAACCCATGTTTGAAACCTCTGTTGGGTTAAACCGAGTTTTGAATGAAAATAGTGGTAAATTTTTTCAGTCAAATAGTGGATAATGGATTAGGGTTCTTTGTTGTAAACAGTGGTTATCAAATGTAAAACAATGTTTTGAACCACTGAAACAGATGTTTCACTCCTTTGAACAAAGTTTTGTTTTTGCTGATTTATATCAATTTTTTCGTTGTCAAAATTTCGTTTTTCAAAATAACATGTTAATGTTTTTATTTAGGAGGACTGAAAAGTTCTTTCAGTCTTTGTTTAACATCCCAATTCTGGAGATCAACTTTTCAAAAGTAGATGTGTCAAATGCTTTTGTGAACACATCTACTAATTGATCTTAAGTGGGAACATGATGAAGTAAAATCAATCACTTTTCGTAACAATCTCTTACAAAGTGATGACGAATGTCAATGAACTTTGTTTTTTAATAAGACACTGGGTTCTTGACAATGTTTTCTGTTGCTTGGTTATCCAATATTAGGGGAGTCTTTAAAGCAGTTATACCAAAACAAAGCAACTGATTTTGAAGCCACAGGAGTTGTGCAATGCAACGTGTAGCAGCTATATACTCTGCCTCTGTTGTGGAGTTAGAGACTGTTGTTTACTTTTTTCTTTGTCAGAGATCAAGGCATTTCCTAGGAATTGGCAGCCTCCTGATGTTTCTTTGTTTTTTGACATCTAGCAAAGTCACTACTGTAAAACCTGAAAGCTCAATATTTCCATTAGCTGGATACCAGATACCAAGTGTGGGAGCACCTTTGAGGTATCTGAATATCCTTTTTCAGCTACTAAATTTGACTTTCTAGGTGATGGTTAATATCTTGCACAAACACAAGTTGCAAACATAATATCAGGTCTTGATGCAGTTAAGTACATCAATGAACCTATCATGCATCTGTAAAGTGTCTGATCTATCAAGTCATCTTTTTCATCAGATATGAATGGTTTGCTTGTACTCATGGGGATAGCACTTGGTTTACAATCATTCATGTCAATTTTTTAAAAGTGTTTTGACATATTTGTTTTTATGAATGAAAGTTCCATTTTCAAGTTGTTATACTTGGAGACCAAGAAAACATTGTAACTTCCCTATAGCACTCATCTCAAATTGAGTGGTCATCAGTTTTCTAAATTCACCACACATATTATCATATGTGGAACCAAAAATGATATCATCCATATATATATATATAAGTACAATTAACAGATCTTTCCCTTTCCATTTTAGAAATAGAGTTTTATCAATTTTACCTTTTTAAATTCATTGGATAAGAGAAAAGTGGATAGAGTATCATACTAGGCTTTTGGTGCTTGTTTTAGTCCATACAAAGCTTTGTTTAGCTTGTAGACATAATCAGGATAGAATGTGTCTTCAAACCCAGGTGGTTGATGTTAGGAAACTTTAATGTAAGTATTGAAGAAAAAGATGATCAACCTGATCATAAGCTGAAGATACAATCAACGAATATCACTAAAAAGGTGCCTACATGATAACGTGACAAGAAGAAATAAAAGACACATCTTCAATTAAGTATCAGGAAATGATCAAGACAAAGAAGACAACCAGGCAAGACCATTCTGATGAAGTCTGATGATAAATCTGGTATTTATCATCAGAATTTGGTAAGTTTGATCATCAAAATTTCTGATGATCAATTTCAATAGAATTCTGGTAAGCTGGTCACCAGAAATTCTGGTGGACCAACTTATCTTAGAGATAAGGCCTGACACAACTGAAACGTAGCAAGTTGGCAATAACCGATTAAATGAATATGCCAAAAAGTCACTTTGTGCAGAGCAAGTGAATGAATAAACAAATGTTTATTCATGATCCAGACTCTCTATAAATAGAGATGTCAACCTAGAAGGTTAAATGAGTTGAGCTAAGCATTTAATACACATACCACAAACTCCATTACCCTTCACACAGAATTCTTTAAGCATTCATTTTGTAACATCCAATAACTTCGTTTTACAAAGTCATTAATATACTTGAAAATTCTGTAAGTTGTTTCTTGAAAGTTTGATTTCTAGTTCCGCACAATATTTTCCTATTTGTTGAAATCTACTTGCCATACTAAGTCTTTTGGGTATCTCTATCTGGGGTCAACAATTGGTATCAGAGCAGTCTGAATAAATCATTTTCAAAAGATCAACTGCTTACATTTTTTTGATATCCATCTCATATACTAAACATGACTAACTTTCAAACCTGGAATAATGCTTCCAATATTGGTTCTATGTCAAAGCCTCGACCTTGGTCAGAGAGGAGTACCCCCCAATGGAAAATCAGGATTATCAATTTCCTAAATGGGCATAATGGAGCACTGTTTCAATCCATTGTGAGAGGCCCACATATACCCACTATTGAAATACCAGTAGTTCCAGCAACTGAGCACACACCAAGTATCCATATCTCCTTGGCTCCCAAAGGTGAAATACATTATAGTCAAGAAGATAAGGATCTGGTATTTGCTGATGAAAGGGCCAAATCACTTCTGATTATGGCACTTCCAAACGACATATTTTCTCAAGTAGATGCTTGTGCATTTGCTAAGGAAATATGGGATCAACTGGAAAATCTTTGTGAAGGAGGAGAAAGAATGAAAAGAATTAAGAGAACTAACTGTGTTTCTTCATATGAAAGGTTCAAAAGTCTCCAAAATGAGACTCCTTCAGAAACATATCATATGTTCACCAAACTTTTAAATGAACTTAAAAAGTTTGGTATTGAAAAATCAAATGATGAAAAGAATGTTAAGTTCCTTGATGCACTGCCAAGATAGTGGAGAAGTCCCACAATGACCTTGGCATCAACCCTTGAAATAGGGAATATGAACTTACATGATCTTTACAACATCCTTATCCCAAGAGAGGAGGAAATCTATGAAAATTCAAACCTCAAAGGGGGACCTATAACTCTTGTTTCACACACACAAAGAGTACCAATTTCAGATCCACAACCCTCTCCCTGCCAGAACATAGAAAATTCTGATGCTTCATCAGATTTTTCAGCCTTTGCAGAGGCTATTGCTTTGCTCTTAAAAACGTTTGAGCAAAGATTGAGAGGTGGGAGTGGCAAATTCCAAAAGAATGATAGGGGGAGGATGGAAGAAAGTCAAGAGATAAGGGGAAGGCATAAGTTGTTTGCTACAGATGCAAACAAAAGGGGCACTTGCTTCAGAATGTAAGAACAAGAAGCTGAAGGATGTGGCCTATTATGAAAAGAAGCTTGAAGAAGCTAAAAAGCAGCAACCGAAAGTCAGTTTGATAGCATGTACTGATACCTGGCTAACTGATGATTCTTCTGATGAAGAAGAGGAGGAAATGGAAAATTTCTGCTTAATGGCCACAACTTCTGATGAATGCTGCAGCTCATCAGAATAGAAAGTAAGTTCAGAAAATCTTGATCTAGAACAACAACCGACCAAGATTATGCAAGATTTTGTAATTCTATAAAATAAAACATCATCAGAAAGCACAAAATATGATGATTTGCAAAATTTGCTCAATAAGGCTAAAATTGAAAACCAATCACTGATTGATCAAATCTTAATAAAAGATGCAAAAATTGAATTTTATGAACAAGAAAGGAAAAATCTTTACAAAAAAAAAAAAAAAAATTCAAGACAATGAGATCAATGTGAAAGGTATTCAACAAGCTAAACAATTCATACAACTTATTGAGGTAACCCCAAAGAACAGAGGTGAAGGGTTGGGATATGTCAGAACAAATATCAAGAATCCCACCACCTTTGTAAAAGCATCTGAAAACTTTTCTAATAAGATAACGTCAGATTCTGATGATGATTCTTGCAAATCTAGCAATTCTGATAAACTGTTTCTGTCACCCAGAGTTTGCTTGAAAAGGGATGAAACTCTGAAAATCATTGAAAAACCAAAAGTACATCCCAAATATAAAAAAGGCAAAAATGTTCCATCACAAGCACATTTGTCTAAACAATTAGACAAAACAAGTTGCATGTATGTTAAAATACTGAAGCTAATTCAACACCATCTCTCCAAAGAAAACCACCCTGCTAATGGCTCAACATTAAGCAGAGATTCTGATGAGAATTTCTCCTCTGATGAAGAAAACTCAAGTACATTTTCATCAGAAAGAGTACCCAAACAAGTTTGGGTACCAAATACTCTCTAACCTCATCATTTTAGGACCGTCATGTGCAGTAGATCTAGTACTGCGACTCAGGAAACTCCAAGCACATGACAGGGGACAGGAGCTTACTCAGTAACTATCAAGAGAAACTGGGTAAATATGTAAATTTTGGAAATGGGGTTAAGGGAAGAACTATGGGATATGGTACCATACAATATGGATCATTGATCATTGAAAAGGTTGCCTATGTAGAAGGTTTAAAATATAATCTATTTAGTTGTGGGCAATTTTGTGATAGAGGCTTCCAGGTAACTTTCTTACCTGAAAAATGTCTACTAGTTGGGTTAGATGACAACAAAATTTCTTTAAGTGGGAACAGAATAAGAAACTCCATCTGTTACTTTGATTACAGAGAAGAAATCGAGCATCCTCAGTTATGTTTATTTTCAACTGAAAATAAAGGAAATAGTTGTTTATGGCATAAAAGGCTTGCTCACTTAAATTTTAAAACTCTAAACCAACTAGCAAACAAAAATCTGGTAAAAGGTTTACCATACATATCATCCAAAAAGGATAGGATATGTGAAGCATGTGAGCTTGGAAAATAAAAAAGAGGCTCACATAAAACAGTTTCTGAATCTTCAATTTCTGAAAATTTGGAACTTTTGCACATGGACCTTTTGTGGACCTGTACAAATAGCTAGTTTTTCTGGAAAGAAATATATTCTAGTCATTGTAGATGACTACTCTAGTTACAGTTGGGTTGAATTTCTCAGGAAAAAGAGTGAAACCCCAGACCTGATCATTAATTCCATCAGAAAAACTGAAAATCTGTTGAAATTTCATGTGAGAAGGATCAGATCTGATAATGGAACAAAATTCAAAAATGCAAAACTTGAGACTTTCCTTGTAAGCAAAGGAATATCTCATGATTTTTCTGCTCCAAAAACTCCACAACAAAATGGAGTTGTTGAAAGAAGGAATAGGACTCTGGTAGAAGCAGCAAGAACAATGCTTGCATATGCCAGGTTGCCCACTTACTTTTGGGCTGAAGCAATCTCAAATGCATGCTTTACACAAAATATGACTATCATCAACAAGAGACATCAGAAAACTCCTTACAACATTATTAACCAAAGGATCCCAAGCATCAAATTTTTACACACCTTTAGTTGTAATTGTTTTGTCTTTAATGATTTTGATAGTCTGGAAAAGTTTGACAGAAAAGCTGAAAAAGGAATTTTCCTTGATTACTCATTGTCCTCCAAAGCTTATAGAATATTTCTTTTAAACACAAGGACAATAAGAGAAAGCTTATATGTGTCTTTTGATGATTCATCAGAAACAAAGATTTCTGATGAAATTTTACAAGATAAGTTTGTCAAAACAACCTGAAAATTATGAAGATCTTCTTAACAAGCTAACTGAAGAGCTTTTAGAACATGACCATATGCATAACATATCAAACAAAAATATGTCATGTACTAACCCTGCAGATGATCTGGAACCTCCATCAAAAAATGTACAAAATGATAAGAATTCTGGAATTTCACCAGAAAATCAAATTGAGCAATAGAATTCTGATCCTCTTGACAACACTGGGGTCACAGATCAGGGGGAAGCTTCAAATCCAACAGGAAGTACAAGTTCACATAACAACTTGAGATGGATCAAGGGACACTCACAAGCCGACATTATTGGTGACCCTGAAGAAGGTTTTAAGACAAGATCTGCTACAGCACATAAATGCCTTTATGTTGGATTTTTAAGCATAATTGAGCCAAAGTCTGTCAAAGAAGCACTGAATGACTCGGATTGGGTACAAGCAATGCAAGAAGAGCTTGACCAATTTGAAAAGAGTCATGTGTGGGATCTGGTACCCAAACCAACTGACAAATCTGTCATAGTTACAAATGGGTATTCAGAAACAAATCTGGTGAACAAGGTATCATAACAAGGAATAAAGCAAGGCTGGTGGTCAAAGGTTACTGTCAACAAGAAGGAATAGATTATGATGAAACCTTTGCACCAGTGGCCAGGCTTGAAGCTGTAAGAATATTCCTAGCTTATGCTGCCTCAAACAACATAAAAGTTTATCAGATGAATGTCAAGTCTGCATTTCTGAATGGTGAAATTGAAGAAGAAGTATATGTGCATCAACCAGAAGGCTTTGTTGATCCTCAATTTCCAGACCATGTTTACAAGCTAAACAAAGCCTTGTATGGATTGAAGCAAGCTCCAAGAGCATGGTTTGAAACATTATCAAACTTCTTAATCAATTCTGGCTTCACCAAAGGTACAATTGATACAACCCTCTTTCTCAAAACACACAAGGGACACACACTGTTGGTCCAAATCTATGTTGATGACATAATATTTGGATCAACAAATGAGAAGTTCTTCAAAAAGTTTGAAAAATTAATGACCAATCACTTTGAAATGAGCATGATGGGTGAATTAACCGTTTTCCTTGGTTTACAAGTTAAACAACAGACTGATGGCATATTCTTGAGTCAATCAAAATATGTCAGAACAATATCGAAAAAGTATTCACTTGAAAACTGCTCATCTTCAAAGACTTCTATGGCCACAGGAAACAAACTTGATTCTGATGTTGAAGGTAAACCAGTTGATATAAAAACTTATAGGGGAATGATAGGATCTTTGCTATACTTAACAGTCAGTAGACCAGACATAATGTTTTCTACTTGTTTTCTAGCAAGGTATCAATGCAATCCTAAAGAGTCCCACATGAAAGAAGTCAAAAGAGTTTTAAAATATCTAAAAGGAACATCAAATCTTGGCTTGTGGTATCCTAAAAACACAAATTTAGAATTAATTGCATACACAGATGCATATTATGCAGGATGCAAGCTTGATAGAAAAAACACATCTGGTGCCTGTCAAATGCTGGGAGAAAAATTAGTATGTTAGGCAAGAAAAAAGCAAAAATGTGTTGCCACATACACAGCAAAATCAGAATATGTAGCAGCATCAAGCTGTCGTTCACAAGTTCTATGGATGCAAACTCAGCTGAAAGATTATGGAGTGAATCTGACAAAAATTCCAATCTTTTGTGATTCTATGAGTGCAATTGCAATAACATCAAATCATGTGCATCACTCAAGAACAAAACACATTGATGTCAGATACCACTTCATAAAAGATCATGTTGAGAAAGGTAACATTGAAATGTATTTTGTCCCAACAGAAAATCAATTTTCTGATATTTTCACTAAACCTTTAGATGAAAGTAGACACAACTTTTTAATCAGAAAATTGGGAATGGTCAATATGCAAATTGAACAAAACAAATAAATTGTCACAAAATAAAGAAAAATCTGATGTGCAAACAACTGATCAGATTTTTGGTGAAAATTCTAATAATCTATCAGAAAATTCACAAGTCACCAAAAAATCTGACGAATCACCAGAAGTTGACCATGTCAATAGAATTTCTGGTGAAACTTGAGATATCATATTTTTCTCTCTTTTCACGTGCATGAACATAGACCATATGTAATCATCATCTCTCATCATTTTTGTAAAATTTATTCATTCATATCTGAATTCCTTAGATTTCTTTTATTTTCTTTATTTTTATAAATACAAATTTTATCTCTTTAGACTAGGGTAGATAACGTCATGGATAGAAAATTTCTAGGAACTCGTTAATGGTAGTTAGCTCTCTCTCCCACATTCATTGCCACTCATCAACATTAAGGAGATAGAAATGACATTTGGGCAGATAATCATGATAATTATCAGAATATAGCCGCCTAGACCATTAATGCAGGAGATTTTATCTCATTTGTTCTCTTTGTTTGATGACAGAAGATCAAATAACAAAGAAAATCGAGATAACAAAATCGAAAGTAGGTAGATAACATTTAAGGCAACATTCTCTTTCACTATAAATGTCTACTACTTCGAACTAAGACTGTCACTTTCATCCAACTGAGAAAAACCCTAGAAAAAACTTTCATTTTCTTCATACCTTTTGCACCAAAAATGGCAAGAATACATCCTGACTACTTTCCACTTCCATATCATCCATATCACAATCTACGAATCAGGACAAACTTTGAAGGTCCAACATGGGAAGGATGCCAAGTCATCCTTAACATGCTCATGCAGAGCCCACTGGCCTGCGCTTTATCAACCCACATAATGGTCTATCCAGAAATCTTGCAAATGTTCTGGAAAAATGCAAGAATTCTACTGCATGAGGGAAGGGGACTAACTTCCATTGGAAGTTATATGCTGGGAAAACCAATCATTGGCACTGAGGACATCATCAGACAGGTTCTAAACCTCAATGATGATCACAATGTTCTCATTTTTACCAGAGCACATATTGATGAGACCCTAACCCAAATGGGGTATAATCCGGATAACCCAAACAGACCAATCTCCAAAACTGGCTTCATCAAGCCATGGCAGTATCTGGTAACTCAGATGGGGGTATGTTTTTCCAAGAAAATCATAAACCATCATGAAGTCTCCAACAGGTTGATGGAACCTATACATGCACTTGTACAGGACATCCCTTATAATTTCTCTCATGATCTAATGAAAGATATTACAAGCAACCTGTGGTCTGGCAGGCCTTTCTTAGTGTATCCTCGTTTCATGATGAGGGTGATCACTAGCCAGCTGGGATTTAGAGGCATTCCTGCATGGTTCCTCAGAGCAGAAGTGGTACTACAACAGAGTATCAGGCATACAATGCTAATACCAACTACTCATAATACAGGTTTGGAGACCCATCTTTGGTTATTCACCCAGATCATCTATGGAGAGGAGGAAATAGCGTTTGATTAGTTTGTTTTTTTTGTTTTTGTTTGTTAAAAGTTTATATATATCATGTTTTTACATATTTGTTTTCTGTTAACTTGGTTAGGGGGAAGGAAAAACAAATGGGTAAAAAGCATACGGTATAACAAAGGAATTTAATACCACAACACAACTTATGTTAATCAGAAACAAAACATTTATCACAAAACTTTAAGTTTCTGATAACATAAAGTTGAAATCTGGAAAAATAACTTCAAAATCTGATGAAAATATTTTTACTCAAAAGATGTTGAAAATCAGAAAATTATGGACAGTTAAACTTTCAAAAGGAATGATAATGATGAAATGAGACAACAACTGTGTGAAAATTTTAGAAAACCAGACACCATCATTCATCCTTTGAAAAAATTTCACAAAAATTCCTTGAAGAAAAGAACAACAGACTTGGATTCTGCCAGAAAACCATATGTAAGTCATATTTCTGGTCTTTTACTCATTCCCTCTCATCTAAAAAAAATTGGAACACTCTATCAAGGGGGAACTTTTGATTCTGTTGAAATTCAAATAGAAACATCATCAGCAAGTCTTGTTCCAATTCATCAGAAAGTAGGGATATATTTCTGATGACGTCATCAGAAATGAATTTTGACTTTCAAAAAGGGGGAAGAACATAAAATGTCCACAAGGCAGATTATTGGACCATTTTTAAAAATGGGTCCACCAAAAGGAAAAAGGTATCATGTGGCCGTTAGTACTCTCCAATCACATTCATTCATTCTTCAATCAAAAGAATGTTTGAGAAATTGAAGAATACAAGTTGAGAAGACATGATTAAAACCCACGTTTGCATGAATAATTCCCATTAATTTACCCTGATACCCACAATCCAACGGTTATTTCTGAACCAATTTCACATCGCACGATCCATGTCCCCCCAACTCCCATAACAACTAACCACCTCACAATCTCTGCTAAAACCTTCAACTATAAAAACCCAACCTTAGCCGATTTTACAACACTCACCTTCTTCCTCACAAAGCCTTAAACCCTAAAAACCCTTCATTTTCAAAAGCCAAAATTCTTCACAATCAATCCCTTACCTTTAAAATTCAACAATGGCCGAAGTGAATCTTAATATTCCGATTGTTGAACATGATCTCCCCTTCATTAAAGACAACCAATTCTTACCAATGAAGGAGAACAATCTGTTGATGAATACAGAGCACTCTGTGTGCGACGAAAAATGTCAAATTTTGGTTAAATTTCTGTTGAGCTGTCCAATCTCAAAAGCAATGACCAAAACAAGAGAAGTACCAGAGAAGATGTTGCAGCAATTTATCAATACCTTCAGAGAAGATGGGGCAGAGCAAGTCATTGCTTATGTATGGGGTAATGTCTTTGTGACAATAACCCCTACAAGAATCAGGCAATGGCTTGAGCTCCTCATCTATGATGACTACATTGAAACCCTAAACAAGGAGGAGCCGATTAGTTTCTTTGTAGAGCTGGGATATAAGAAGAAGATCACCAAGATTGGTGATTTTAGAAGAAATGAACTACCAGCTTTCTGGCAGGTCATGATGGAGACATTGAATAAATGTCTCACATCAAAAATTGGAGGAGCTGATCAGATTAGTCAATCAGTTCTGTTAATTATGTATGGACTCATAACTAGGTACAAACTTGATTACGACACTGAAATTTTCAATCTGATGAAAAGATCAATTCTCACCAGAACTGGGAGAATTTCTTCACACTTGCCCTACCCAAGATTCATCTCAATTTTTGTTGCTGAGACCTTTGAAGAGAGGAATATGGAAATTCTGACTTTAGAAGCAAAATGGAGATCAACAACCATGAAGCCATGGAATGCACTTCAATGGTGGGCTTCAAATAAGGATGTCCCTGTGTTGCTAGAAAGTATGATAAATCTGATTGAAACAGATTCACTATACATACTACAACATGAGGAGATCCTGAATAGACCAGATACACCTAAAGATACAACCACTGTTGAAGTTTATAATTGCTCTTCTTCACCTGAAGAAGAAGTTCAAAAGTCATGGTCATCAGAATCAGGTGCAGCTGAAGGAAACCTAAATCTGCAGATCAGGAACTCACCAGAAAATAAGGAAAGCCATCAGAACCCTGAAAATGGATTCCATTTTGAAGCTGAACCCCATCATGTTCCAGAAATCCCACATGAAGCAAAGTCACATATTGCTGGAACAAGTTCACGCATAAACACCATTTTAATTGATACTTTTGTAGCTAAGTCAAATTCTGAAGAGTCAATTGCTGCAACTTGTAAAGTATCTTTTTGAAAAACTGGTGTTAATGAGGAGGTTTCTAGTTCAATCCATCTCAACTCTGAATCAGAAAATGAAGAGGAGGTTGAGATTACAACGGATATAGATCAGGAAACTGATCAAGGAAATCCGGGTGGAGAAAATTTCAACAACTTGTAGAGGATCATTCACTGGAATGATTCAAGGAAACCCAGGATGAAAATTTGTTTTTCATATCTGGTGGAGATGATTCTGGTAAACCCAAGGATGCACCAGATTCTGGTAAATCCAAGGATGCACCAGAAACCTCCAAAACAGCTGCAAATGTGTTTACAGCTGGTGAGTTAGAAGGAGCATCTGTTGTTCCAAATATCCAAGAAACTCCAAATATAACACCTGAGCAGCTTCAAAAAGCTCTAGATGATGTATTTGAAGTTTGCAAGAAAAATCCAGTTGAGGAAAAGCTTGACCAGCTGTTGTCAGAAATGAGGGGTCAAAGAGCAGATTTGAAGACCCTGACAAAATCAGTGGAACTCATCAAAACACAATCTGAGAGAAACACTGAAACTTTAAACGCTCTGCAAAAACAGCAAGACAAGACACCAGAAACCAGCATTCATTCAATAGATGTTCAGAAAATCTTCACATAAATAGAGAAGATTAAGTCACAAGTCAAGGATGTTGTGGAGTCAAGAACATCAAGTAGTTCCAGCAAGGTTTTGGAGGAGATCACAATTTTAAGGGCCAACAACAATAGTATCACAGATGCCCTTGAAAAACTGGTCGAAGAATGGGCTACACTGCAGGAGCACAACCAAGAAGAATTTACCAAAGTGCAGGATGATGAAACCAGAAATGCTCAACTTGTGGGAGAAGTTCAATCTCTCATGAAGAGGATGCACTACAACATTGCCAGACTGGTAAATATAGACTACAAAGAGCTCATGATCCCCATTCCCAAAGAAGCCTCTCATCTGGAGATTCTTAAGATCATCAGGAAGCAACCCACTGTCACTCCTGCCACTCAAACTAGAACCACTTCCATGGGTCTACCTCCACCAAAGATAAAAGAATAGATGATGAAAAGGTATAAAGCTTCACCTATAGTTATATCTGATTTGAATGTTGATGTCCCTCAGTCTGGTTCAAGAACAACTTCATCAGGGGATACAGTCTTAAGTAAAGAAATAACCCTTCAAGCAAAAAGAAAATGGGAAGAATCAGCTACATCTTCAAAAATGCCAAGAATTGTACACAAAAAGACTCCTGAAGGTGACACCATCCTTGTTCAAGAAATTGACAAAGATGTGATGATGTTCCCTGAACATAACCTTAAGGAGTACTACTGGAAAGAAGGAGATGAACTGGACAGACCAGAAAGTCCAGTGAGCAGGGGCTTAAGGGAGGACATACTTGAAAGAGGTTCAAGAAGCATCCACTATGCTAATGTTAATCCAATAAAAAGAGTTTTTAAAGTGGATGAACAAAAGACTGCAGATGGTATTGGAGGACATTTTGTGCAAAACAAGTACACTCTTCTTAGAGAAGATGGGACTGAACAGAAGATAACAGATAGAGATCTGGCATATGAACTGCATCCACTGGATATTCTGTTTCTGAAGAAAACATATGATTCTGACAAAGGCAACAACAAATATGCCAGAAGAGAACTTAAGAGCATATCAAAAGCAGGAATCAAGCTATTTGAACGAATAGCTTTTATTGATTTTGATTTATGCATCAACTATGATTATTTTCAACAGAAAAAGGTCCACATCCCTCCACCAGACACATCAATCCCCACAGAGCTGGAAAAACAACTCAGAATTGGAGATATCATTGCACAAACAAGAATTAATAATAAGCAAATTCTCTGTGTTGTGTTCAGAGATATTGAAGGTAACAAAGTTCTCTTCAGAAGTATTGACATCTGCAAATACTCCAACCAAACACTGAAGTTCATCAAGGAGTGCATGAACAAAAAGTAGAAGCAACTTCAAGAGAAAGGGATAGATAAAGAAGAAGAGAGAAAAGAGATTTAACAAATGATTGATGAATGGGTGCAGGCCAGAATATGGTATAAAGGAATGTATGACATCTGCAAGAAGTTCATCAATTACAAGAAGCAGCTGAAGAAAGTTGATCTGCACAAACCTCCAAAATTAGTTTAAAAACAATCTAAATTTCATGTTAAATCTGGTTTGTAATCTGTTTTTGAACAGAAGTATTTGTGATTTGCAAACTTTGTTTCCATTGTTTGGGAAATTTTCTTTAAAGTATGTTCATCTGTCATACAGTAGTTTATTTTTCTTACAATACTT
Organism: Helianthus tuberosus; assembly: GCA_030545235.1. Lineage (NCBI taxonomy): Eukaryota > Viridiplantae > Streptophyta > Magnoliopsida > Asterales > Asteraceae > Helianthus > Helianthus tuberosus. Next base: position 116,065,798 of record CM060400.1, on the reverse strand, counting down.
AGGGGGAATTGTTAGGAAACTTTAATGTAAGTATTGAAGAAAAAGATAATCAACCTGATCATAAGCTGAAGATACAGTCAAGGAATATCACTAAAAAGGTGCCTACATGATAACGTGACAAGAAGAAATGAAAGACACATCTTCAACTAAGTATCAGGAAATGATCAAGACAAAGAAGACAATCAGGCAAGACCATTCTGATGAAGTCTGATGATAAATCTGGTATTTATCATCAGAATCTGGTAAGTCTGATGATCAATTTCATCAGAATTCTGGTAAGCTGGTCACCAGAAATTATGGTGGACCAACTTGTCTTAGAGATAAGGCCTGACACAACTGAAAAGTAGCAAGTTGTCAATAACTGATTCAATGAATATGCCAAAAAGTCACTTTGTGCAGAGCAAGTGAATGAATAAACACATGTTTATTCATGATCCAGACTCTCTATAAATAGAGATGTCAATCCAGAAGGTTAAATGAGTTGAGCTAAGCATTTAATACACACACCACAAACTCCATTACCCTTCACAGAGAATTCTTTAAGCATTCATTTTTTAACATCCAATAACTTTGTTTTACAAAGTCATTAATATACTTGAAAATTCTATAAGTTGTTTCTTGAAAGTTTGATTTCTAGTTCCGCACAATATTTTCCTGTTTGTTGAAATCTACTTGCCATATTATGTCTTTTGGGTATCTCTATCTGGGATCAACAGTTGACACACATAGACTTCTTCTTGGATCTTTCCATAGAGAAAAACACACTATATATCCATCTGATACACCTTTGATGTGCACAAAATGCAACATATAAATTACATCAATTGTGGCATAAAATTAACCCTTTTTTAGTACTAATATTGGAAAAAGTGTGTTTTTGTCTTCCTTTTGTATTTTCAGGATTAAATGAGCTCAACTGAACAAAAGAAGCAAAAAGGCAGCTAAATCTAACATAAATACAAGAAGAGGAACAAACGTGGCATGCCCCACCCCCGACAACATCTTCCCAAGCAAAAACAAGAGAACAGAAGGCTGAACACGTCCCGTGCTGAGTGAACACGGGGGCGTGCCCAAGTGCCAGCAGAAAAGACAAAGCTGTAGAAGCTTCTATCACCCACCACGGGGGCGTGCCCAGCGGACACGGGGCCGTGGTCAACTCTAAGATTCGCAGAATCTGGGGAAATCTTGATAGTACAGATACGCTTCTGCACACGGAGGCGTGCCCAGCGGACACGGGGGCGTGGTTAACTAATGCAGACAAACTGCAATTAATGAAGAAAGAGAAGGAGGATGGACACGGGGCCGTGCCCGAGCTGCTGTTCAGGCTATAAATAGGGGTGCTTGGCTCATTTGCAAACCATCCCTTGGCACACCACCTCTCACACACGTCACCCACCACCCACCACCATCACAACACCATCATCCACCACCATCATCCATTGTCCATCATAGAGTGTGTGAGTCATCTCGGGATCCAAGATTGATCGTTAGAGTTCTTGACAATCAAAGGCTATGTTTGCCTAAGTCTCTTACATCACTTGGTGAAGACAAGTGTCTAGTGTAATACTTTTTATTTTTAATCTTTTCGCACTTTTTATTTGGTTATGTATTAATGACTTTAATAACTAGTTTCTTATGTTGAAGGTGATTCTTACTTATCGTTTGTCCATGGTGTCTTGGCATTATTTTACTGTCTATATAAAATAAATGATTTTCCCCATTCATATCTCCATGGTCTATATGGAGATATGTTGGCTATCTGGTCGGGGGTTAAGGGAACGGTTTGGTAAGAGTCTTGCCTTGTTCAGTGTATAGATCCTGCAAGGACCTGGGTCAAATTGTAGGACCTCCTTCAATACCCACCGGTATTGGATGGCGGGGGTCCAAACTTTTTGATCCCCTCATATGTAAGCTACTATTAATACTTTAACCCGGCTACTTAGGACTGTATCCCTGCTGACTCAGACTACTTAGCCGAGGGTAACGTCCCCTTCAAAAGAGGGGCCTACCATAATATGCATTAATAACTTAATTAATTATCTTTCAATAATCCGACCCTTTAGGATTGTATCCTTGCTGACTCAAACTACTGGGTTGAGGGTAACGTCACCTTTAAAAGAGAGGCCTACTACAATAACTAAGATAATCTCTTAAAAAGTGCAAAAGTGCGGTAATAATCAAAGGTTACACTAAACACGAGTCGGAGCCAAGTGATTCATCTTGTCTATCTGTTTTTACTTTTATTTTATTTTTCAGCATTTTAGTTAGTTTTATTTTTCTAGTTTAAAACCTTTTTCTAAACTTTTGATTTAATTAGACGTTGAGGATAAACCGGTATTAAAAGCTCCTGTGTCCTTGGACGACCTCGGTATCTTACCAACACTATACTACGCTCACGATGGGTGCACTTGCCCATATGTGTGTTTGGTGTTAGTAAAATATCGTGTTTTTATAAATTTAAAAGTTGACTAACGTGTAAAAAGGGCTTAAAATATACTTAAATCCGTATACACACCAAACTGCATCAAGTTTTTGGCGTCGCTGCCGGGGACACAAGGATTTTAAGAAAGTTAGGAATCAACGGCCTAATCGTTTTTTCTATTTTTTCTGTTTTTTTAGGATTTTCTTAATTTTTCAGCTTCTGTTGAACTCAGCACGGGTCGTGCCCACTGAACACGCCCTGTGCCCAATCATTGGAACTGGCAATCCTGTTTTAAGTCAGACAGTAAGCTGAACACGGGGCCGTGCCCACTCAACACGCTCCGTGCCCAAGGTTCAGTTATTGAAAACAGAACCGTAAGATCCCGACGGTTGGTAATTTCTGACACAAAAATGAGTGATATTGATATTTTTTACTTTCGGCACTCTTATGGTACGTGGTGTCAAATATGTGGTGGTTCCCATAAAGATTTAGAATGTTATTTTCTAAATTATAAACCCCATTATATAGACCCATTGTTTTCCTGTAGCCTTAAGAAGGGCGAAAGTAAAAATAATCCCTATCTCTCCCTCGAATGCTCTCAACCGGATCTTCGAGGAGAAATGCTTCTTGATGAACTATTTCAATTGGAAGATCTAATTCTTAATTGGTTAAAAGAACTTAGGATGGATTTCAATAATTTATCTCAAGATAACCAAGAAGAATTGTTGGGATCGCATTCAAATGAAAATAACTTCGTTGTTCCCGATGTTACCTCTAACTCTAGCGAGGACTTGAGTGATAGTCGTCCTTGTGTCGATTGTGCCGTGAAGGACTCCCCATCAACTTCGTTCGATGCATACATAGACCTGAGCGATTCGGCACACACCTTCTTTAACGAGAGCCCGAGAAAGGATTGGACTTGTCCACCTACATATAGCATAGGAATCACCCTCACCGACAACCTCTTGCGTTCCATCCAGTAAGGAACCGCCCGATCCGGATGAATTCCTTAGAAATAAACGAAACTTCATAAACAGCCTCTAGACACGGGGCCGTGTCCAGGTCAACACGCCCCCGTGTCCACCAAAAGATTCTCGTCTGATTTTGTGTCAGAATACGGACAAAATGTGTCAGGATCTTGCCTACACACGGGGCCGTGTCCAGCATGCTGTCGTTTTCTATAAATACAACCAAGAATCCTGCACATTATGACCATCCAGGAACAGAGATTTGAAAGGATCTTCTCACCTACTATCCTAGGTATTTTCTAAAAGAAGGTTCTAAAAACCATCTTGTCCTTTCCTCTTTTATCCATTGCCTTCTTCTTCATCTTTCTTGCATCAACACCTCCATTGAAGCTTGAGATCACCATGATTCCAAGCTTTATTTTGATGTTTATTAGGTTTTTGTTCAAGGAATCTTGTTAAAAATAAGTTGTACAACATTGTTTTAAGTTATTTCTGCTCAAAAATGCTTTATAAATTGGAAAAATAATTTGAAACTCCAAGATTCCTTGTTCCAAAGATCTGCAGAAAGGTGAACACGGGGCCGTGCTCATTGAGCACGGGGCCGTGTCCGAAGTTACTGTTTCATTAAAATGAACTATTTTTGGTTTGTTTTCATAGAATGTCTAGTCAAAACAGTGGAACCTCTTCTGCGCACTCCAGAAACAGTCTAAGGGAAATAAGGTCATCAATTGAAGCAACTCTCGTACGCTACGTAATGGCATTATGTGAAGCTCTTGACGAGATGACTTCGGTAGAGGAGGTCCTAATAGACCGTATAAATTATCTTAAAGTGGGGTTGGAAAACAGTTTTCAAGAAATTAACCTCTTGCACCAGAGGTTAAACATTCTTGTAACACCTCCCATGGAACCAATCCTCCCTCAAGAGGATTGGAACCTAGCACTTGGAATCAACAATCCTACTGGGTGGGATGACCTTCCAGCGGAGCCTCCTCTTGAAGATCTATAAGAAGTCCCGGTGGAGGTTGCACCCCCTCAAACCGATGCCAATGAGCCCGCCATTCTTCTCCCAGTGGAGATAGAGGAGTGGCTCACCGACGTGTGAGGAACCCATGCCCGGAGAAAGAAGTTCTTCATGCCGCATCCAACCAAGAGAATTATCTCTTTGGAAATTTTGCTAGTAGAATAAATTTTAGGCTAGAACTTCTTGATTTAGATTTCTTGTGCTAATTTTGACCTATTTATCTAGAATTTTAACCTTTTAGGATCATTATGTAATTCTCTCTATGAGTTAATGAATGATGGTTTTAGTTAATTGGGTGTTTGGATGATGTTGAAATGGATAAAATACACTCGGGATGATGAAGGATAAAAAGGGAAACTTGAACCAGCACCCCATGCACGAAAACAAGGCCATCCGACAAAATTTTCTTCATTACAGCAAGTTCAGCACGGGCCGTGCCCGCCCAACACGACCCCGTGCTGCACAATCTGCAGAAAATGCCCAGTTCAGGTAACTGGACACGGGCCGTGTTCACCCAACACGCCCCCATGTCCAGGCTTCTGTTTCTTTTTACACACTTTGTTACTGGCGATCTGAACACGGGGCCGTGCCCGGACACCACAGGGCCGTGTCCGGACGCCCAGTAACATAAATTTTTGCTTTTTCACACCCTTTTTACAAATTAAATTAACCTAAAAACTTATTTTTGGGACACATTGAGGACAATGTGTAATTTAAGTGTGGGAGGGGGGGATGCTAAAACCTTGAATCTTGCAAGTCCTAATTACAAGCCTTACACAAAACTCTATTGGAACCGCTAATCACCCCAAATTTTTTCAAAAATTTTTCATTTTTTTTACTTGTCTAGGTTTAACTTGGGAATTTCAAGTTCTAAAAAGGTTATATTTTTACAAATTTACAACCGATAGCGTCGTGATATAAAGAACCAACATAAGAAAATTATGAAACGACATGGCAAGCTTAGTTAAAATTTGATTATATATACTTGATCACATAAAAACCCATTCCCACAAATGTGAGTTTTGAGCCTTTATTGAGCATACAAATACATATCTTTAGACTAAATGCTCATTTTTCGTTTCTTGTGTGAATAGCCGCTTGGTTCTTACGACTCTAGAACTTGCCACGACGATACATTAACGGTCCTTACCAACTTAAACCCGAGTAAGTAAATGACGGAGGCATTAGGACTAACCCTTTTTCAATTCTACACCATTATTTTTCTTTTTTTTTACCACCTACCCAAAATCCCCCTAGTTAACCCCTTTGAGCCTAAACATTTTCATTTCTTAACCCAAAAACAAACACCCTTTCACCCACCAAAACCTTTTTATTTTTAACCCTTTGTTTTAGTAACAAGCTCGGTTTTCCTTATGACATTCAAAAAAAAAAATGATGAAGTAAAAGAGAAATAAACAAACAAGTTTATCAAAAATAACTTTTTTTGAATAATCGCTTCATCAAAATAAAGAATTTCAAAAATAAAAAGTCTTGTGAAAACCGACGCTTTTACACCTTTCGCCCTTTTACTAACCACTAACCCAACCACCTACCTTAAACCCAAGCCTAACCCTTCACCCCAAAAGTCCTCTTGATATTTACAAAGGTTTATAGTTAAAAAGGAGGAGGATTGATTGCTTGGCAAGCCTATGGCAGGAGTAAGTTCCATGCCGCTCTCGAGTGATTCACTAAAATACATCTTCGGCCGAGTGTTGAGTGATCCCCGTGAGGTATGTGAACTTGTATATAAGTGAAATTTTAAAAAGGCATGTTATGCCCTAATAAGTAATTTATCTTATGAAATGTTTTAAATAAATCATGACGAATAGGATTGTAAATAAATAAAAATAAAACTTAATAAAGAATCTTGGAAATCCCGACACTCTATGACAAGCCCAAAAAAAAACCTTCTCTTCTACTCATTCCATTTGGGAGTGTAAAGCCACATTATAAAGAGTTTTGCTTGAGGACAAGCAAAGATTCAAGTGTGGGGGTATTTGATGTGCACAAAATGTAACATATAAATTACATCAATTGTGGCATAAAACTAAACTTTTTTTAGTACTAATATTGGAAAAAGTGTGTTTTTGTCTTCCTTTTGTATTTTCAGGATTAAATGAGCTCAAATGAACAAAAGAAGCAAAAAGGCAGCTAAATCTAATATAAATACAAGAAAAGGAACAAACGTGGCATGCCCGACCCCCCGACAACATCTTCCCAAGCAAAAACAAGAGAACAGAAGGCTGAACACGCCCCGTGCTCAGTGAACACGGGGGTGTGCCCAAGTGCCAGCAGAAAAGACAAAGCTGTAGAAGCTTCTATCACCCACCACAGGGGCGTGCCCAGTGGACACGGGGCCGTGGTCAACTCTAAGATTCGCAGAATCTGGGGAAATCTTGATAGTACAGATACGCTTCTGCACACGGAGCCGTGCCCAGCGGACACGGGGACGTGGTCAACTAATGCAGACAAACTGAAATTAATGAAGAAAGAGAAGGAGGATGGACACGGGGCTGTGCCCAATGGAGTGCCCGAGCTGCTGTTCAGGCTATAAATAGGGGTGCTTGGCTCATTTGCAAACCATCCCTTGGCACACCACCTCTCTCACACTTCACCCACCACCCACCACCATCACAACACCATCATCCACCACCATCATCCATTGTCCATCATAGAGTGTGTGAGTCGTCTCGGGGTCCAAGATTGATCGTAAGAGTTCTTGACAATCAAAGGCTATGTTTGCCTAAGTCTCTTACATCACTTGGTGAAGACAAGTGTCTAGTGTAATACTTTTTATTTTTAATCTTTTCGCACTTTTTATTTGGTCATGTATTAATGACTTTAATAACTAGTTTCTTATGTTGAAGGTGATTCTTCCTTATCGTTTGTTCGTGGTGTCTTGGCATTATTTTACTGTCTATATAAAATAAAAGATTTTCACCATTCATATCTCCACGGTCTATATGGAGATATGTTGGCTACCTGGTCGGGGGTTAAGGGAACGGTTTGGTAAGAGTCTTGCCTTGTTCGGTGTATAGATCCTGCAAGGACCTGGGTCAAATTTAGTAGGACCTCCTTCAATACCCACCGGTATTGGATGGCGGGGGTCCAAACTCTTTGATCCCCTCATATGTAAGCTACTATTAATACTTTAACCCAGCTACTTTGGACTGTATCCCTGCTGACTCAGACTACTTAGCCGAGGGTAACGTCACCTTCAAAGGAGGGGCCCACCATAATATGCATTAATAACTTAATTAATTATCTTTCAATAATCCAACCCTTTAGGATTGTATCCTTGCTGACTCAAACTACTGGGTTGAGGGTAACGTCACCTTCAAAAGAGGGGCCTACTACAATAACTACGATAATCTCTTAAAAAGTGCAAAAGTGCGGAAATAATCAAAGGTTACACTAAACACGAGTCGGAGCCAAGTGATTCATCTTGTTTATCTGTTTTTACTTTTATTTTATTTTTCAGCATTTTAGTTAGTTTTATTTTCTAGTTTAAAACCTTTTTCTAAACTTTTGATTTGATTAGACGTTGAGGATAAACCGGTATTAAAAGCTCTTGTGTCCTTGGACGACCTCGGTATCTTACCAACACTATACTACGCTCACGATGGGTGCACTTGCCCATATGTGTGTTTGGTGTTAGTAAAATATCGTGTTTTTATAAATTTAAAACTTGACTAACGTGTAAAAAGGGCTTAAAATATACTTAAATCCATATACACACCAAACTGCATCAACCTTCATGTTGTGGTTGACAACAAAGGCCAAGAAGAGTCGTATAGCTTCCAACCTTGCTACAGGAGCAAAGGTTTTGTCAAAGTCAATTCCGTCTTCTTGTCTGTACCCTTGAACCACAAGTTTGGCTTTATTTTTAATAACAAGTCCTCTTTCATTAGTTTTATTTTTGAAGACCCATTTTGTAGCAACTGAACAACTTCCCGTTGGTAATGGTACTAGTTCCCATACTTGTTGTCTTTAAACTGAAGAATCTCTTCTTGCATGGCTTCTACACAACAGTTTCTTTTAATGCCTCTTGGTATTTAACATGTTGGATTAATGATAAAAAGCCAGTAAATAGGCAGCCATTTGAAGTTTGGCTTCTTTTGAGCACCCCTGCATTGATGTCTCCTATGACTTGCTCTGGTGGATGAGATCTGTGGAAGATTGTGCTTCCAGTGCATGGAATGGTGAAATTTTATGGTGAAGGGCATAAATGAGAATTTTCTGATGAAACCTCTGTTGCTATTATAGTGTGGTCAATAGTGGTTTGAAGTGGCGGTGATGGAATTGGCCCAAGTGGAGAATTTTTTATAGAGGATAGATCAGTGGTTTGACCTCATGCAGTATCAGTGGTTTGAGGTTGACTTTGGTCAACAATGGTTCCAATTATTGTGGATTGACTGTTGTTTTGTGCAGCTGAACTTTGTGGATCTGAATAGACTTTGTATTGAGATGGCATGTCAATGTCAACTATATAATTCTATTGTACCGCTTTTTGTTTACGTGCATCAACCTCAACTTTTGTAGTTACTTCTTAAAAATTGAATTTATCAAGATCAAAAAGTTCTGCTAGAAATTTAGGGATTTTCAAAGAGGAAAGTTCATTAAACTTTACATTCAAGGTTTCTTCTATAGTCATGGTCCTTGTGTTAAACACTTTATAGGCCTTGGCTGTAGAAGAGTATCCTAAAAAATATCCACAATCCACTTTGGCTGCAAATTTTGAGATTCAATATAAAGCATGGACAACCAAAGATTTTGAAAAATGAGACTAATGGTTTTATTTTGAAAAGAATCTCATAGACAGTTTTTTGATGCCTAGGATTTATTAAAACTCTGTTTTGAACGTAACATGCAATATTCGCAGCCTTTACCTATAATGATAATGGAAGGCCAGAATCTGCAAACATAGTTCTTGCAGCTTCAATTAGGGTTCTGTTTTTTTTTTCTTTTAACAACCCCATTTTGTTCTGGCGTTCTTGGAATATTGAATTGTCTCACTATTCCTTTTGACACACAGAAATCGTCAAGTTCTTGATTTCTGAACTCTATCCCATTGTCACTTCTGAGAGACTTTACATGTAGATCATATTGTTTCTCAACTTTTATGATAAATTCTTTCAAAATACATGTAGTCTTATATTTTGAGTGTAAGAAATAAGTCCATGTGAACCTACAAAAATCATTAACTTTTACTAAGAAATATCTTTTTTTTCTTAAGCTCATGATTTTTACTATGTCAAACAAATCCATATGTAACATTTGTAAACCTTGGGTTGTTTTGGACTCTTCAATGGGTTTGTATGATGTTTTATGTTGTTTGCCTTTTAAACAGGAAACACAATGTTCATCACACTTGAACTGTTTGGTTGGCAGACCTCTAACAAGTTTTTGCTTTGTCATAGTGTTAACTGTTTTCAAATTAACATGTCCCAACCTTCTATGCCATAACTTTGTTTCTTTTGTTAAGGCAACAAATAATATGCATACATCAATTTTTTGGTTGTCTTTTGAAATGTCCACTACATAAACATTGTCACTTCTATGAGCAACAAGTTGTGCGGTGCTTTGAGCTATAATCTTGTCAATCTTTTGAACTACCTCTGGTCCAACAATTTTACAACTTTTCTATGTAAAAGATGAGCCATAGCCTTTTTCACTCATTTGTGAGACACTAAGTAGATTAAATTTTAAATAGTCTATTAGATTTACATTTTCAAATTTCAGCTTACTAGTCTGGACAGTTCCTGACCCCAACACTTTTCTTTTAGAATTATTTCCAAAGGATATGTCACCACCTCCATGAGTTTGGAAGTTTGTTACTAGAGCTTTGTATCAGTCATATGTCTAGATCCTCCACTATCTACATACCATAGGCTATCTAGGCATGTAGAAACTTCCATTTTGGTAGCCATAAATGCGCATTCGCAGTTATTCTCATCTTCAGTTGTATTTCAAGGATCATTGTTTTTTTACAACATTTTCATCAACCTTTTACAAACTGTTGTTTGTGCTGTTTGTACATCATGAGTTTTCTGGTTGTTTTTAAACAGTTTCCTAAGTCACTGAATTTCTCTTTTAACTCATCCCATAACTCTTTTGCACTTTAAAGTTAGCTCTTCATAGATCTCATTTGGTAGAGCCTTTGCAATTGTATAAGGTGGTTTGGCATATATCTCAAACTTTTAGAAATCTAGCATAGAGTAATCTTTCATTTTGTTTTGGTTATGCACATCAGAATTTTTGACACAAGGTGTTGTTGGAATATATGGTTCGTACAATACAGACCTCCAAAATCCTATGTTTTGTTGAGCAAGATAATGCATCATTTGACGTTGCCAGATATTGTAATTTAATCTATCTAGCATCGATGGTTTTCCATTACAACCGGAGATAAGGGAATCATAGTTATTGAGTGACATTCTCTTTTGATCTTTTGAAGAAGAACAGAGTATTGCAAGACACTTTTGAGTTCTACACTTTTCTACTGTGAGCTACGAATAGTATTGGATCTTTATGAGCTGATTTTTGTATGTTAAACTGATTATGAAATTTTGTTTAACGTGACCAAGTTTTGGAACCAATTATTAGGATCTGAGTTTGATACTTATAAATAATACTGATAGAATAATAAAATTCACAAGCAGGAAGATATCATCAACAACTGTTTTTCATAGATAATCAAATGATTACAAAAGTTTTACAAAATGATTTGACAATCTCGCCCTCGGCTTGATCACTCACAAAACTATTCGTACAAAAGAGAATGTGTAAAGTGATAAAATAGATTTCTAACAGGTGAGATCTATTTATACCAACTACTAAAACTTTGTTCGTGAGAGGCTGACATCACCCTGATAGTGACATCTAACATTCCTAACATAAAAGATTCCACAGATATTGCAAACATCTATGCAAATCTAACATCTGATCTAAATATTGTAAACGCTAATATAAAACAACTATTACATTGGGAAACGTTTGTTTGAACTATCCTCTGTTTCTTTGATCTAAACATCTGTTTGGGCAGGAAAATGTTTGGTCTTCTTCATCATACCTTTGCTTCAACAGACCTTGTTTCTTCATGAACAACGGTTCCAAGGCTTTGATCAAATATTTGCTTGTCTTTAAAAGATGCTCTGATTTAGGTGTTCAAGATTCACTATCTTTGGGAGGAGAATTGCTTCATCAGCTGTTTATTTCTTGATCTCATTATCATGCTTTGGCTTTTGGATGTCATATGTTCTTTTGTAGGTCCAACAATTACGAACACACAAATATGCATTCACAACTATTCCTCAACTCACTACGGATGATGTTTCTGACAAATACGATGAATATTTAGCTATTTTTGCCACACCCCGATATTTCCACATATTCCGGTGGGCAATCAAACACAATTCTAGCACAGCGGAAGGCTTGGAAGTTTAAATACTATTACAACCCAAAATGTTCAGAGTTCAAAATGAAAGAATATACAGGCGGATTATTAAAGAGATCCACAGGCGGACCATTAAAACAAATACATAAAACTGAGTTCGACAGACTTTAGGCATCTAGAGATTTGCAAGATCCTCTTATTTAATGCCAATTAGCTCCAGCCTATTTCGTGAGGTACCTGTCACTTAGTGTTTGGAAAATACGTCAGTTTTCACTGGTAGATACAATTAACTGACTCCTTTGAAAACATTTATGAAAATTGGTATAAGTGCTTGAAGCACTAAAATTCTTCTACAACTTGGGACAATTTCATCTAAAATCTTGTATACAGCTTTACATGTTTGTCATACATTTGGGGCCGGTTTGGAAACCGGACATGATTAACTGACTCCACTTATAAAACCCATAAAGGAGTTATCCCCAACTTGTGGTTAATTTATTATTTAGCATTTGCATCTGTCAGGTGTATGCCTACACCCCGTGCATAAGTCGTGGCAATTAATAATTTAAATGAGCCGAGGATATCCAGGACACGGTCCTTAACCCCCAAAGTTTATGTTATCAAACAAAACAGATTAAAACGGGTTATGCAGATTTATTAAATAACAATCCGACTAAATGATCTCATACCCGACCAAGCGGTAATAATTTACCCTATCCCAAACCCGTATAAGGATAAATAAGTTAAAAGTATTTACCTGAGTTAATAATACAAGAAATGCTACTCAGCCGTATGTTTCTAAGACTTTATGCAAGTATCTTCTACTGAGGCTACTTAATCTGAAAGGAAGGTTTTATTAACCTATTAGGATACTAACGGGTCTTATTTAAGTCAATGACTTAGATCAATTAGTTTTAAGGATGCTTCACGGTATGAAACGGAAGGGGTAAGGTCCCAAAAAACCTCGCTTCGAGTGCTTGGGACCATACCACAACCTCATCTTTCTAACCTTCTTTAGACCTTGCGCGGCCGCGCACTGGTCCTACAAAGAAAACTTAGAAGGAAAACAATAAGCAGCACCTGCGCGCCCAAAGGAAACTAACGAATCCTTGCGCCAGCCTCCATAACTGATGATGATAAAAATCCTGATAAACACTCCTGCATAAATAGTACCCAGACTTGAATAGTATTTACTCTGCTGATGCCATACAGTAAGGAGCCACATAGGATTACAGCTGAAATCTTCTGGAAGACTCCATTGTGCATCACCAGACGGTTATAACCATCTGGCCACGTGTCATCATCCCAGGCTACCTTGAAGTCACGATGATGGCATGGAATTGAAGAGAGATCTTCACTTGCCCACTTTCCACGTGACAATTCCCCAACCGTTGATCAAAAGATCGCGATCTGTGTACTCTCACACCCGTCAAGTCATTAACGGAGGGAAAAATAACCGCTTACGGAGTTAACATTTTCCGTCAATATTTCAATAATAGTTTTCCCGCCCAAACTTCGGATATAAATAGAAGGATAATTTAGGTATAGACTTCAAGTTACATTCACTTCACTTACACTTCTTCTTCTTCTTCATAAAACTTGTACTTATTCTCACGCCGGAGGGTGGTCACGGAGAGAACCCCCATTCTCCCCGTGGCGAGTCTAACGGTGGTTTTTTTGCAGTTATTATAAGGAGAAGAAGGTCTATCACCCACAAACCGAACGAGGAGAAACCAACCCTTTTATGCAGAACCAATCCCCCTGGTTTATTTGATTCCGATCAATTAACCAGTGTTTCTCCAGAAACGCTAGATTAAGCGGAGACCGGAATGGAATGTAACTTAGACCCAACAAGTATGAAGACTTGTATATTATGGGTATACTAAATACATTCTGGATTTTAAAGTTTAAATGACAAGGTTAGACCCGTTTCGGTTAATTCATGCAAACTAGTTACATAAACAGAACCGAACGGGTATAAGCATAAACGGGTAACCGAATGAGTCATATACAAGTTCCATATGTTATTATGCTTAAAATATGTTATGACATTAGTAGGATATCAACATGTATGCCCAAAAAGATTTTAAAACCGAATTAGGCCCCATAAGGGCATTTTGGTCATTTTAGGATTTATAAAAGAGGTTTTTACGTAAACTGAGGTTCTGGTAAAAAAACATTCTGTAAAAATATTTAGTTTATAATATTATAACAGTAGGATATCATACATATGTGTGGTTTACCAATTATGGCCATACTATGCCCCGAAAGGGCATTTTGGTCATTTCACATATGCTTTTAGGGACTTAATTGGGATTCTAAGTTCAACACTTATACCTACTATAAAAATATTTAAAATCATTTATAAAATCGGTAGGTAACAAGTCTTAGGTGCCAAATATGGTTTAAAACCATACTATGCACTTATTTAGCGTAAAAACCGATATTTGACAATAATTCCGAAGTTTAAGCGATTCTGAGATTTTGACCAGCTTTGAATGGTCAAAATATTTAACACATCAGTAGCAATAGGTTTTGCATGTTAATTATATGTAAAACTCATTTTATTTGCAAAAAGAGTATTATCGTCATTTAGAGCCTTTATGCAAAAACTCAAGGTTAAGGTCAGTATGTAATCTGACCCAACATCCTAATTATTCCTAAAAATGATATCACAACAGTAGGTAAAGAGCTTTGTGTCAAATTTAAGTTAGAAACTTGATATACATGCCACAGGGCATTTAAGTCTTTATAAAAGCATGATTTTCGATCATTTGCATAACATCAGTTTATGACCAGAATGTAAGTGTCAAAATATTTTAAATATGCTTACTAATCAGTACCTAATCCATTTGCATGTTTGTTTATAATAAATATCTCATTATTAGACCAAAGGGGATAATAGTCAAAATAAGCATAATATCGGAAACATGCATATAATTCAGATTACTAAGTGACCATGTAACATAACCTCAGAGGGCTTTGCTACTACATAATATGGTCACAAAGGAACCTTAAGACATAGAGAAAATAAGCTAATTCGGGTCAGAACTGAAAGTCAAAGCAAAAGTCAAGCTTTTGCGACATTCGGTTGCGAACCTAGCTTAAACTTAGAATTGTCGAGTTGAACATGTTTAGACATGCTCTATTAATGTTTACCATGTTATTAAAGTGACAAAACATGTTTTCTAATCTCTACATTATCAGATTTGATTTTTATTTTAAAATCTGACTAGTTTGACTTTTTATTTAATTACTTTGACCCGACAATTAACTAAGTAAACGTGGTAATTAGGGGGTGCTCTTTTGAGGGATTAACACCTACCTAATTACGATCACGTAGCCATATTCGCCTCGAACAATGGCCGGACCATTTAGGTCTAAACCGAATGTCAAAGCTGTTTTGCGGCAACTTTGACTTTCGGTCTTTAAAGGCATAAAAACCGAACTAGAGTGGCTAAGGACACTTACAAAGGGTCCTAGCTCGAAGATTAAACTAGAAGGAGCTTCCTTTTTTGTCAGGAACCTCAGAGAAAGTGAGAAAAGATGATTTTGAATGGTGCAAGTTCAAGTGAAGCATCAAGGCACCTATTTATACTAATTCATGAAGTTCTAGGATCAATCCACGTATTTTTAATCATTCCCATATCATTCCAAGTGTCCTAGTGTCAGTAAATACCATCAAATGACCCCTGGTTTCGAGTTTCAGGCATGCAATGTCGGTTTGTGTGGGCTGCAAGTCTGATACATGCAGTTGTCCACATTTTTGTTACTGGGCACTTTCTCGCCGGCCGCGAAAGACAAGGCTTAAGTCTTCGCGGGCCGTGACTCTCCTTCTGATCCGGTAAAACAAGTTTCAATATTGGCAGTTTCAGTCCCTGGTCCTTATTAAGTTCATATAACTTTCATTTTTAGCACTATTGGCCCCCATTGTTAATTTTTAAGGGTCTTGAAGGTTATAATTGTCACACCCCGACCGCGTAAAACAACAAATCGCGGCGGAAACATCGGGGCGTGTTGCAACAGAATTAATTGTTTCATAACCATGGCATACAAAGTTGTATTTTATTTATAAACAAAGGTGTTACATTGTTTCAAACAGGAATTAAAGAGTTCAGAACATAATTAAACATAGTCTATCTTCTTTTAAAGTCTAAGGCACAGGTCCGCCCTAGTATCATGATCAACATCCTATGGAAAAACACCTGAAAACACATGTGAAAATAGGTACGTCAGCATAAAAATGCCTGTGAGATACATAGGTTTGTGAAAATAGGATTCATGACTTATGTTTAAGAAAAATGTTTAGTCATGAACCTTGTAATTTGCTTTGTCTTGTAAATCATTTGAAAACAATAAGATCAGATGATATGTATAAGTAAATGTCAGGTTAAATAAATAACCATGTAAAAATGTGTTTGTATAAGATAAGTTGTTTGTAAATAAATGTCTTGTGAAAAGTATGTTATTTGTATAAAATGTTCTATGTCTCAAACTGAAATGATTCAAATAACGTTACGCCATATAATACCATACAAACACTTATATATAGGAAGTACCAGCGGCGTATCCACCATGCTTGTATCATATTACACACGCATCGTTACTTAATCACTTAATCAAACCAAACCAACCAATGTAAGAAGTCTATGTTTAATTCAATTGTCAAATGTATTGAATAATATGTCAAATGTAAATCATGTCAAATATCCATGTCAAATGTCTATGTCAAATATCCATGTCAAATGTCTATGTCAAAATGTCATGTATGGCAAGTGAAATGTCTCAAACTAAACCATATGTACAAAAACAAAGTATTGAAGTAAAACTTAGTTTAAATCAAAGCTATGTTTTGTGTAAATGCATGCAACTATTTAATATGAACATTTATGCGGTATTGTGAATATGCATACATCCAAGCCTGGCGACTGTGGTGATAAACCCTTTAAACAAATTAAAGGTCTATCTGTCTTAATGTCAACGAATTCGGTCATTCCTTTCTGTCCCCTTACCCTGGGATGTCCGGAACGGGAGTTGTCAATTCCTATGGTACCACTACCTACTAACGAACGGCATGATCGGTGTTAATGAATGTATTGTCCCATGTAAACAAACCAAATGTCATACCAAAATGTAAGCATGTGAAATAATGCACTAAGTATGTAATCAAATGAACATACATAGCGTGAAATGTCATGTAAAACGATGTACTAAGTAATGCACACAATGGGCACACCTAGCATGAAATGTCATGTAAAACAATGTACTAAGTAATGCACACAATGGGCACACCTAGCATAAAATGTAATGTAAAACAATGTACCAAGTAATGCACACAATGGGCACACCTAGCATAAGATGTAATGAAATCATGTACTATAATGTACTAACGAACATAGCATGTATATGATGTGAAAACAGGAAAGCATGAAAGTAACAAGTAGGCACATGTGTTCCACCCCAAAACAGTTTGAAAAACAGTAAAAGAGGGGTCTATGTACTCACTTGAGATTGCTCAGATGTCTAAAGATAATCACCAAGTAATGCTATAGATCTCGGAATCAAACGGCACCTAATATAGGTAACTATGTTAATAACCGGACCTTAATCGGATGATTGGATAGAATGAGGTTTCGTAAACCAAACGAGTGTAGAGACTCGTGTCATTTGATTTAACAAAGCCTACATGCTAAATGAAACTTAACATAATTGTTTACGACCCATTACGACCCGTTTAGGAAGCTTATGCTACTTTAACGTGTCGTGCGCGTGAAACGCGTTCGGACCGCCTAACTAGCCCTATGACAAGTGTTATATGCCTAAACATGTTACATAATCAGTTATGTGATAAAGGTTTAGGTTACATATGCTTAATTACCAATTATACATGAAAAGGGTATTCTGGTAATTTACCTAAGGCATATAAACTACTTATCATACAACTACTTAAACGATGTGACCATAGGGTATAACCTCGGAAGGTTATTCCCTACCTACTATGGTCACCTAATGTGTTTGGTCGGATCCTAATGATCGACCAAACTGGGTCGGGTTCGAAGGTATAGGCGATTTATTAGATCGCCTACCCTACGACCCTAGACAACGTGGTAACCAGTGGGCATAGTCCCAAAGGACTATGACCAACGTGATTACACTCACGTTGCGAAGTTCAAACGAACTTCGCATTGACCATTACTGGTCAACGCTGAAAGTCAAACAAAGTTTGACTTTCTGACTCGAAAAGCAGTAAAAATAAGGAAAAGAACGAAAGAATACTTACGAAGGGTCCCCGAATGCTAAACTCGATTCGAAAATCTCAGGTATGAAACTAATGTTTCAACTTAGAGTTTCTCAAATCAAATTTCTAGTGATTATGAACAAAGGGGGGTGGGGTATTTATAGTTTTCGGTGAACCGTTGAGATCGTTTCATGGAAAACGTGCCATGATCCAATCCGTACACTTGTTGCAAGGTTATGGAAGCTTAATTCCATCCTTATCTAGTGACTAAGCAAGTGAAAACATGTGGTGGAGGATCAAATGGCTGCAACTTGTGAGAAAATGCATTTAATCTGGTCAGAAGGTGGGAAGCGGCCCGCTTTAGGATCAGCCAAACACAATGCGGGCCGCCTGAGCATGTCAGATCAGAAACAACTTTAAAAAATGACAGTTTAGGTCCCTGCACGTGTTTAAGGCCATTTCCGACACTTCTAAGGCCCGTAAAGCAAAGTTTAAGGCCCTAAAATGTTGCCTAAACATTGTGGACATGAAACATGTTCAAAAATATGTCGGATGATGGTTCGTTTGGTCGTACGAACGCGATGTTCGCTTAATTACGACGGAATGCGCATAAGCGCGAAAAACGATCCAAATGACGCAACGAATGGATTTTTCTTAAGGCGAACACTAAAATATAATGTAGTCATGCTTTCATAAATTTTTGGATGTCCGGATGTATTCAGAACATAAGTTATGCGCGAAAATGCAAACTTGTGCACTTTTTGACACTTTTAGTCCCTGAATGACCCAAAAGTTTATTTTAGCACACCGAACCCCTCAAAGCCTATTTCTAAGCTATGTAAAGGATATTTAAGGTGTGTTTAACTTATGGTTATGTTCCAGAATGTTCGTTACAGTTCAAATTGACATACTTTCGCAGTTTGTCATATTTAGTCCCTGTAAGCGAATTAACTTGTTTTTGCCATACCAAAGCCTTCAAAACTTATTTCTAAGTTATGTAAAGGTTATTTAAGGTATGTTGAGTATATGTTGATGTTCCGGAGTATTTCTCGCATTAAACTGAGTACGTTTACGCACTAGTTTGCGTATAACTCTCCAGAAAGCGATGTAGAGTTTGAAATTACATAAAAGTCAAAACATGAAAAATGTAAAACATAACAAAACAAACATTGTGATCAAATAACATTGTTTTATTGATAACAGAACTGTTAATAGTGATTACAAGCACAGTTGTTACAATAATAAACACCATTAGGCTTTTGTTCGGTTAAAGGTCACCCAAATACACTAGTTTCTTTCGTTGACGCTTTTAACCCTTATACTTGAAATCTTTTACAATTATCACCAAATGATACCAAAACCTTGTAAATTTATCATCACGTATTCTCGGGAGTATAATCGAACATTACGAAGCCCCGAATTCGTAAAAGGTCACTCAGAGGTAAGAATTAACATGTTGACACATTTAACCCTTTTATCTTGTAAACTTTCGATTTCTTTTACAAACGGCTTCTCATGTCCAATTATTTACTCGTTTTGAGACTACAGACATTGTGTAAGTTCAATCAGAGGCATGAATTTAGCATGTTGACACTTTTAGTCCCTCCGCATTCATCTTTTCACCGTTTGTCAACTTTAGTCCTTCTAACTCAATTTTTTACACGTTTATGGTTTTAGACATGTGTCTTCACATAATTGGACATGATTTTATGAGGTGTTACATCCTCACCCCCTTAAAAGAAATCTTGACCTCGAGATTTACTGAAATGAGTGAGGGTACTTTTGTTGCATAGTTGACTCAACCTCCCATGTATACTCAGGGCCTCTACGGGCATCCCATTTTACTTTCACAATCGGTACATGTTTCCTTCGGAGCTTTTTAACCCATCGATCCTCGATCGATATAGGTATTTCTACAAACCTCAGGCTTTCATCTATATGTACGTCTTTATGAGACATTGCTAGCGATTCATCAACTAGACACTTCTTTAAGTTACAGATGTGGAACACATTGTGAATTCCACTAAGCTCCTCAGGCAAGTTCAGCTTATAAGCTACACTCCCCACACATTCAATGATTTCGAACGGTCCAATATACCTTGGGCTTAGCTTGCCCTTCTTACCAAAACGAATCACGCCTTTCCAAGGTGATACCTTTAGAAAGACCTTGTCTCCTACCTCAAACTTTAGAGGTTTGCACCTCTTATCTGCGTAGCTTTTCTACCTGTCTCTGGCAGCCTTTAGGTGTTCACGAATCTGGATAATCTTGTTCATGGTCTCAAGGACTATCTCTGGTCCTGATAATTGAGCTTCTCCAACTTCTGCCCAACAGACGAGTGTTCTACGTTTTCTTCCATATAAAGCCTCGAAATGCGCAGCCTAAATGCTGGTATGGTAACTATTATTGTAGGAGAATTCAATTAAGGGAAGATGGTCATCCCAACTACCACCTAGATCAATGACATACGCGCGAAGCATGCCTTCCGATGTTTAAATTGTACGCTCACTTTGCCCATCCGTTTAAGGATGATAAGCAGTACTGAAATTCAAACGAGTGCCTAATGATTGTTGGAAACTTTTCCAGAAATGAGAAGTGTATCTGGTATCTCTATCAGATACAATAGACACTGGCACTCCGTGGAGAGACACAATCTCGTCCACATATAACTAAGCTAGCTTATCAGAGCTATGAGTCTCCTTGGTGGGTAATAATGAGCTGACTTAGTCAGTCTGCCAACTGTGACCCATATTGTATCATTTCCATGCCTTGTCTTAGGTAACTTGGTGATAAAATCCATGGTTACCATTTCCCACTTCCATGTGGGAAGTTCTAATTGTTGTAGTAATCCTGACGGCTTTTATCTGAGCGCACGTCAGACATTTAGCTAAGTGTGTGGCTATGGATTTCTTCAAACCCGTCCACCAATAGTTTGCCTTTAAATCTTGATACATTTTGTCGCTCCCAGGGTGAACTGAGTATCTAGAGTTATGAGCTTCCTGGAGGATTATTTCTCTAAGTCCTCCATGAATAGGAACCCAGATTCTACCATCTAATCTGAGGATTCCATCACTCCTAGGTGACAATTAATCAATAGTTGCACCTAATTTCTCGCTTGGAAGGTTAGATTCCAGTACTGCTTCTTTCTGGGCGGCTAACAGCCTTTCATTCAAGCTGTTCTTAAGTTTGATACTCTTGGAATTAATCCGTATAGGTTTAACCCCCTCCTTTCGGCTTAATGCATCTGCGACTACATTCGCTTTGCCAGGATGGCAGCGAATCTCGCAATCATAGTCATTTAAAGTTTCCATCCAACGGCGTTGCCTCATATTGAGATCCTTCTAGTTAAACAATTGTTGGAGACTTTTGTGATCTGAGTATATCACACATGTAGTTCCATATAAATAATGTCTCCATAACTTAAGTGCAAATACAACGACACCCAATTCCAGATCGTGGGTGGTGTAATTCTTTTCGTGCACCTTCAGTTGTCATGATGCATAGGCAATCACTTTGCCTCTCTGCATAAGCACGTAACCTATGCCAGTTTGTGAAGCATCACAATAGACAACGAATTCTTCTATTCCTTCAGGCAATGTTAACACATGAGCATTGCTCAACTTCTATTTGGGGACTTCAAAAGACTCTTGCTGCTTGGGACCCCAGTCAAATTTTACATTCTTGCGAGTTAAAGTCGTTAGAGGTGCCGCTATTCTTGAAAAGTTCTCGATAAATCTTCTGTAATATCCTGCTAATCCCAAGAAGCTGCGAATCTCTGTAGGTGTCTTAGTTGCTTCCCAGTTCATGATTGCTTCTATTTTAGCGGGATTCACTTGGATACCACGCTCGCTTACAACATGTCCCAGGATATGGACTTCGCAAAGCCAGAATTCGCATTTGGAGAATTTAGCGTAAAGCTTCTCCTATTTTAGTAGTCCTAGGATGCACCAAAGGTGTTTTTCATGATCAGCCTGATTACGAGAATAAATAAGTATGTCATCTATAACGACAATGATAAACTTATCTAGGTATGGCTTGCAGACTCTATTCATGAGGTCCATGAATGCTCCGGGTGCATTAGTGATCCCAAAAGGCATCACTAAGAACTCATAGTGGCCATACCTCATTCTAAACGCGGTTTTAGGTACATCTTCAGTTCTAACTTTTAGTTGATGATACCCTGATCTTAAATCAATCTTCGAGAAGAAGCTTACCTCTTGTAGTTGATCAAATAGATCGTCGATCCTGGGCAATGGATAATGGTTCTTGATTGTTACTATGTTTAGCTCACGGTAGTCAATGTACAGACGCATTGAACCATCCTTCTTCGTTACAAATAGAATGGGTGCTCCCCAAGGTGACGAGCTGAGTTGTATGAAACCCTTCTCCAGGAGTTCATCCAATTGGGTTCTCAGCTCTTTCATTTCGGTTGGGGCTAGGCGATAAGGAGCTCGAGCCACTGGTGTTGCTCCAGGCATGATGTCGATCCTGAACTCTACTTGCCTCTCAAGACGTAATCCATGTAGCTCATCTGGAAAGACATCTGGGTACTCAGATATGATTGGAGTGTCTTCTATCTTTGGTTTCGGATCATCTACTGTTACCTGTGCCATGTAGATGACATAACCGCTCTTCAAGCACTTGGACGCCTTGAGTATAGATACATTGTTGGGAAATCCGTAGTGTGTATCTTCGTGGATGGTGAACGACTCACCAAATGGGGTTTTGATGTTAACTAGTTTCTTATCGCAGGCGATTTGGGCTTGGTTACGTGACAACCAATCCATGCCTAAAACTACATCAAACCCAACCAATTTCATTGGCAATAGAGGTAGCGGAATTAAATGATTCTTAATGGATATAAAGCATCCATCAAGAAGAGTCGAAGCGGTTTCTAAGGTACCATCAGCGAGTTCTACCTCATATTTAATGTCTAGAGTTTTAATAGGCAGATTCAACAATTTACTAAATTTAAGGTCTACAAAAGACTTATCTGCTCCTAAATCAAATAAAACTCTAGCATAAATATCATTTATGAGGAAGGTAATTGTTATAACTTTGTTATCCTTCACTGCCTCCTTGGCATTCATCTGAAACACCCCATTCGACTTCTTTGCCTCATCTGGCTTCTTGGTGTTCTTTGGGTAGTTTGTCTTAATGAGCCCTTTTTCATTGCAACCATAGCAACTTGCATCCTTCAAATTCTGGCACTCCAAAGACTTGTGCCCTTTCTTCTTACAGATTCCACAAGGCTTGGCCTGTGGGTCTAGAGTGCATTTCCCGAAGTGCCTCTTATCACAGTTCTTGCACCGGGGCTTGTTACTAGACCGATCTTTCTTAAACCCAGAGTTTCCCTTCTTTTTCTTGTTTGACTGGTGGGACTGATCATCCTCTCTCTTTCTCTTTCCTTCCTACGTGGCCCTCCTAGACTTACTCCTTATAACATCAAGAGTAAGAGACAAAGATAGGTCTACTGCCGATCTATAAGTTGTACGTTTTGAAGCCTTGACATTCCCTTGATTTCAGGGGCTAAACCACCAACGAAGCGCGCAATATGCTTAGGCTCTAGCGTGACCAGGTATGGAACGAGTCTGGACATTGAGTTAAAACTGGTAACATAGGACCTGCAGTCCAGATCTTTCATAACCAAAGTGAGGAAATCAGTCTCCACCTTTTCCACTTCATGCTGTGGACAATTCGTATCATTCACAAGCTCAACAAACTTACCCGAGTGAGGTTATACAAAGGAATTTTCCCCGTGGATTGCACTAAAGCTTTCCACCATGTCAGGGAGTCGCCTTTAAAAGACTGGGACACAAACTTCACAATGTCCTCCTTGGCATAACCACTTATGTCAACACTGTCTCCATCTCATCCAGCCATTTCATACAATCAATGGCTCCTTTTCCCCCAGTGAAATATCTTGGTTTACAAGAGATAAAATATTTGTAAGTACATCCCTTGTTATACCAGGGAGCCTGATCAAACACAATCTGCTTATGGGGTTCACTTTTCTGATTGGATGAATGTTCAGATACATCCTTTCTCGATGTATGCAGTTTTGAGGGGGACTTAGAATGGGTTTTCGATCGGGCATCACTTGACTCTTTAAGTACCTCGTTCACAGCTTTAGTAACCGTTGTGTTTATCATGGCTTACAGTTCAGCGCCAGTAACATTCGATCTTGTATTATTATTCCCATCAACTGGGTGACTATGAGCTTCATCTAAGCCAGCCATTGTGTAGATTTAAATGCTATAAATCAAGTAATAATTTGTTCAGTTATCATATAGTGAACCATCGTATTTGATGATTGAATAGCCATGGTACAGAATAACCATATAGGCCAATAAGTTTAATATTTATGAGGGAAGTATGTTTGAAATTATTTGATTATAATTGGCCCAGGTTACAAATGAACCATCAAAGGCATTGAAACAGGATATAATCCTTTATACATATATCAGACAGGGGACATATGTCACAACTGTCAATGTCGTATAAACATTTTTATATAGCACAAGGCTTGTCTCGAAGGACATTTGGATGGCACAAAAGGCCTTGTCACTTGGACAATTTGAAATATAATTATGATCTTTTTAGATAGAAAGTTTTAAGGGTTGAACATAGTTCATCGCCTTTTGACAAAAAGTAATAGGATATAACAATCTTTGTAATTAAAAATCAATATAAATTTTCCCGTAGGTAGAACGGATAACATCACTAATGGATGTTTTAGTATAGTCATCGTTTTTAATTATATTAGCCATGATTCATAATAATTATTTAGGCTATGTTAGGATTTGGAAGAATCCAAGTACTTTGAAGGCTGGTGTGGTTTCTCAAGCCACACTACCAGGAGTGTTAACATATTTTTGGATGTTAACAAGGATTTATTGTCTTAAGAGGGTTATATCATCATAGTCATTGATACTTTGGCTAGGTTATACCTTTAAGAACATCTTTTGAAATTTCTAAACAGATCAATAAAAATTGAAATGATTGTTTGCACGTTGATGTAATGAAAATACATATATGTGAATTTCAAAAGAAAAATTCCATTAATAGTACTAAAAACTACAAAACTGACCTAAACGGGTCTTTGAAATACATAAATTGTCCACGCAGGGACTAAAAAAGGAAAACAAGTCCTCGCAGGGAGTGATACTAGAAAGAAATATCCACGCAGGGACTTAATTTAAATAACAAATACAAAATAAAATAAAATAAAGGTCTTCAACCGTCATGTTTTTTTCCCTTAATAAGTTTTACGAGACCTTTAAAGAACTTATGGGTGTTCCTTTCGCCTCTATCCACCCTACGTTCCACTTCTTGCACCCTTTGTAAGATTTCTTCTTCTTGTTGTTGAGGTTGAGGTTGTGGCTGAGGTGGAGGGTATTGATACCCTTGAACAGGATACCCAGTTGGGTATGCAGGTGGAAATGGCGAAGGATAGAGGGCATTATAATTAACTACTTCGATGTATGGGTCGTAAGCAGGAGGTTGGTAATTGTAACCGATAGGAGCTTGTGGCTCAAACGGGTTATACCCAATCGGACTTAGGTAGGTAGGTATTGGGTTTTCATAACCCATTGGAGGTGGCGGTGGTGCAAAGGTGGCCGGTGTAACATTGATTTCCGGCACAGCATGTGAAGGTCCACCCATTTGTGGATCTTCAGGAATCAGAGAGTAGTTGCTAGAAGCTTGAGTGGAGCTAAATCTTGGTCCCCCTCGCACGGATGTGCGTGCGTTTCTCCTCCGTCTTGGTGGTTCAGGAGGTGGCTGAGGTGGTTCCTCAGCTGGTAGTGGTGGTGGAGTCACCGCTTCAAAGTGCGGCTCCTCTAATGGAGGTTGCGGTGGGGTGTTGTGGTATGAAGGGGTGTTTGCAAATTTCGATTGCCCCTACCATTCATTATATTCATCGGGACCTTGGTAAGGAGATCCCGCAAAGGAAGAACCGCTTGAGAAATCTATGGGATGCGTAGGCGTCCCAGGAGGTGGCATTTCTGGATTCGGATCTTCATCCAAATCCATGTCTTGTGAGAAGTGGTCTTCAGGGACCAACGGGTTGAATCCCGTTGGTGAGTTAAGGTATTCATTGGGGTCAAAATAACCCTGTGAATGGGAATGGTGAGAAGAAGAATGATGTGAAGAATGGTGTGAAGAGTGGGAATGGTGTGAGTGCAGTGAATGCTGCGAATGATGCGAATGTTGGGGCTCGTCTGGTTATGGCGGCCCGAAAGAATGATGATACGATGGCGAAGTGCTTAATGAAACAGATCACCTCGCAGGCTCGAGTGAGTGCCTCCAATCGTCATACGGATCAGAGCTGAACGATGCCAAAGGTGTACGGCGGTGAGAGGGTCCTGGTTGGCTGGATGGTCCCCCTCTCAAGGGACCTTTTCCTCTACCTCTTACACGTGGCGGCATCTTTTTATAAATAAACCTGTCAAAAAACAAGAAAACAACATATATAAACAAAATAAATATTAAGAATAATCCCAGGTCATTTGCCTAGACTCGAAAGTCTAAGGAATGTGCTACTGTGTCATTGAGATTAAACACAAAAGGCTAGTGTTTATTTCACTCAATGTTGGCTCTGATACCAACCTGTCACACCCTGATATTTCCACATATTCCGGTGGGCCCAGTGGGGAGTATCACAACGTAGTTGATATCATCATAGACAATTAAACACAATTATAGCACAGCGGAAGGCTTGGAAGTTTAAATACTATTACAACCCAAAATGTTCAGAGTTCAAAATGAAAGAATATACAGGCGGATTGTAAAAGAGATCCACAGGCAGACCATTAAAACAAATACATAAAACTGAGTTCGATAGACTTTAGGTGTCTAGGGATTTGCAAGATCCTCTTATTTAATGCCAAGTAGCTCCAGCCTATTTCGTAAGGTACCTATCACTTAGCTTTGGAAAATACGTCAGTTTTCACTGGTAAATACAATTAACCGACTCCTTTGAAAACATTTATGAAAATTGGTTTAAGTGCTTGAAGCACTAAAATTCTTCTATAACTTGGGACAATTTCATTTAAAATCTTGTATACAGCTTTACATGTTTGTCATACATTTGGGGCCGGTTTGGAAACCGGACATGATTAACTGACTCGCCACTTATAAAACCCACAAAGGATTTATCCCCAACTTGTGGGTAATTTATTATTTAGCATTTGCATCTGTCAGGATTGTGCCTACACCCTGTGCATAAGTCGTGGCCATTAATAATTTAAATCAGCCAAGGATATCCAGCACACGGTCGTTAACCCCCAAAGTTTATGTTATCAAACAAAACTGATTAAAACGGGTTATGCATATTTATTAAATCACAATCCGACTAACTGATCTCATACTCGACCAAGCGGTAATAATTTACCATATCCCAAGCCCGTATAAGGGAAAATAAGTTAAAAGTATTTACCTGAGTTAATAATGCAAGAAATGCTACTCAGCCGTATGTTTCTAAGACTTTATTCAAGTATCTTCTACTGAGGCTACTTAATCTGAAAGGAAGGTTTTATTAACCTATTAGGATACTAACGGGTCTTATTTAAGTCAAGGACTTAGACCAGTTAGTTTTAAGGATTCTTCACGGTATGAAACGCTAGATTAAGCGGAGACCGGAATGGAATGTAATTTAGACCCAACAAGTATGAAGACTTGTATATTATGGGTATACTAAATACATTCTGTATTTTGAAGTTTAAATGACAAGGTTAGACCCGTTTCGGTTAATTCATGCAAACTAGTTACATAAACCGAGCCGAACGCGTATAAGCATAAACGGGTAACCGAATGAGTCATATACAAGTTCCATATGTTATTATTCTTAAAATATGTTATGACATTAGTAGGATATCAACATGTATGCCCAAAAGATTTTAAAACCGAATTAGGCCCCATAAGGGCATTTTGGTCATTTTAGGATTTATAAAAGAGGTTTATAAGTAAACTGAGGTTCTGGTAAAAAAAAAACATTCTGTAAAAGTATTTAATTTATAATATTATAAGAGTAGGATATCATACATATGTGTGGTTTACCAATTATGGCCATACTATGCCCCGAAATGGCATTTTGGTCATTTCACATATGCTTTTAGGGACTTAATTGGGATTCTGAGTTCATGACTTATACCTATTGTAAAAATATTTAAAATAATTTATAAAATCCGTAGGTAACAAGTCTTGGGTGCCAAATATGGTTTAAAACCATACTATGCACTTATTTAGCGTAAAAACCGATATTCGACGATAATTCCGAAGTTTAAGCGATTCTGAGATTTTGACCAACTTTGAATGGTCAAAATATTTTATTTTTCATAACACATCAGTAGCAAAAGGTTTTTGCATGTTAATTATATGTAAAACTCATTTTATTTGCAAAAATGGTATTATCGTCATTTAGAGCCTTTATGCGAAAACTCAAGGTTAAGGTCAGTATGTAATCTGGCCCAACATCCCAATAATTCCTAAAAATGATATCACAACAGTAGGTAAAGAGTTTTGTGTCAAATTTATGTTAGAAACTTGATATACATGCCAAAGGGCATTTTAGTCTTTATAAAAGCATGATTTTCGATCATTTGCATAACATCTGTTTCTGACCAGAATGTAAGTGTCAAAATATTTTAAATATGCTTACTAATCAGTACCTAATCCATTTGCATGTTTGTTTATAATAAATATCTCATTTTTAGACCAAAGGGCATACTAGTCAAAATAAGCATAATATCGGAAACATGCATATAATTCAGATTACTAAGTGACCATGTAACATAACCTCAGAGGGCTTTGCTACTACATAATATGGTCACAAAGGAACCTTAAGACAAAGAGAAAATAAGCTAATTTGGGTCAGGACTGAAAGTCAAAGAAAAAGTGTTGGTGCATACGTCTGTCAACTTCGTCTTGTATCGAGTCTAGTTTTAGAATTGTTAGATCGGGCGCATTGTACGAGAAAATAGGAAGGTTTTAGACATATTTGTGGTAATTTCGCTTGAGAGGACTAATTCCGCTTGAAAGTGGCTTGAGCACTTTCAAGCGAAATCACTTCTGCTAATTTTGCTTGAACTGGGTCTTGTTACATTCAAGCGAAATCATGTGTCCTATATATACCTTACAAGAGAATTTATTTGGATCTCTCTTGTTTCCGGTACCGAACTGCTGCCGAAGCGTCATTTGATCTGTAAAGTGATTTTTTTTCAATAAACAAGACGATTAATAGTGAAACAAGTTGTTTTCCACGTCTGTTTCTTTGTTTCCGCCTCTGAAACAGACTAGAGCTCTTCTGATTGACTCGTTTAGGGTCACAAAACGATCCTACAAGTGGTATCAGAGCTCAGGAAGAAGAGTTCTTGCCAAAAACAACCATTTTTCTGACTTCTACATCTTCTTTACAAATTTTACAAAATTTCACGGTCAAAAAGTCTTGAATTTCACATATTATAAGCATAACAGTGTTTTAATGAAACCTTGAGAGTTTTGGACCTAAAATCAGATTAAAACTTGTTCAAAAATGTAATTCCGCTTGAAAAATCGATCGAACTTGATGACGTCAGCATAAGTTCATGCGAGATCAGAGGGTTAATTTCGCTTAGATTCGTTGATTCCGCTTCAAAAAGTGTTATTCCGCTTGAATATGTTCAAGCGAAATCAGAGGTTTCGCTTCAAGAGATATTTCGCTTGAGATTGTAGTTGTTCAAGCGAAATCAGATATTGCACTTCAGGGTGATTCCGCTTGAGACAGCTATTCCGTTTGAGGAGTGATTCAGTTTGAAAGGATTCCGTTTGAAAAGGACTATTTCGTTTGAAGTGTGATTCTGGGTGATTGTTGATTTCGTTTGACAATATACTTAGTGAAATTCTTGGGTTTGTGAAACAATTTTTCTGAAAAATGGCTGAGGAATTTTACAATGCTTTTGCGACACCTGTTGCACCAGTTACTACTGCTGAAACTTTATACAGTGAGAATGAAACGGGAACGCATCAGAAACCGCCAAAACTGATGTACATTGAAGATTTCAAAGGTTGGCAGAATCGTTTCGAGACTTGAGGTGCAAGCATACAAGTTCGACGCGTGGTGTGCATTAGAAAAGGATTATGAAAAACCGAAAAATGAACGTGGAATTGAAAAAGCAATTGTTGATTTCTCAGAAACTGACAAATTGAAATTTACGAGTGAAAAAATGATGATCAATTTTTTTCAACAAGCGATAAAAGAAGCTATCTTTGTTTTGCTCCAACATAATGGTACAGCTAGGTCAATTTGGGAAGCATTGATTCAGAAATTCAAAGGAAGCGCAAATATGAGCAAAAACCAAGAAGCAACCGGGAATCAAGAAAATAATAATTATTATCAGAAATCAATTTTTCATCAGATTACTCAACGAAAGGAACCACAAACTGCACATGCTCGGCCAATTGTGGATGACAAAAGGAAAATGATCGTAGATGCAAATAGAAAAGCTTATTTTGGTATTATTGATCAAGATGATGAATTTGTTCTAGAGGGTTTTAGCTTGGATAAATACATTCCAACCGGTTCAGGTTTTGTTGCTAGAATTCTGAGTGAAGATGGGACTAGTGAGAAAAGAATCCCGATTTTTCCAGATCTTGGATGTGACGTGGATACTGATGATGAGGAAGAACATCTCAACAAAGCTAGAAAAGGCATTAATCCTACTAGTTTTAACTTGTTTTTTGCAGATAAGATAGAGATGTTGTATCAGATGAAGATTGCTAGATTGAGGAAAGAGCTGGAAGCGGCAAAAATTCTTGCTGGTGAAAAATAAAAAACAGAATCTGAAGAAGTAAATGTTGAACCAGTGACTGAAAAAGTGATAGAAAAAATCGTTGAAGTGGAGAAAGTGGTGGAAAAATTAGTTGAAATTGAAAAAATAGTTGAAGTTGAGAAATCTGTCGAAGTTGAGAAAATTGTCGAGGTTGAAAAGATAGTTGAGGTTGTTAAACCGTGTTTGAAATGTGAGGAATCTTGCAAACAATGTGAAGTGAAAGACAAGAAGACTCTTGATCTGGAAGAGATGAAAGAGAATTTGCTGTCTGATGTAAAGTATGTGAAAGAATCGTATGATGTTCTGAACAGAAGGGTGGATAATCTGAAAAAGACAAATTTAGAAGTTGAAACTGCTCAGATGAAGATGAATGCAACTTTAATGACAAAGCAGAGCGTCATCAATGAGTATATCGAAGATTGTGCTAAGCTGAAATAGGAGTTGGAACTTGAAAAGATTGAGAGTGAAAGGATTAAGCGATTACTGTTGAGTTATACTACTTGTGATTATTTGATTGATCGTGTTTATCCTACTGTTGCAGGTCTTGGGGCATTCAAGGAGAAAAAGACTGAAGATATTGATACTGGTAAGAAACTAAGTGTCATGTATAACAGATGTCCGCCCCCGATCCATGAAAGTTATTCTCCCAGAAAGCCAAATGAGGAACATGTAAATGAGGCTCTCAACATCAAATTAAAGTCTGAAATCATTGATGAATTACCAGACAATATTGATGTTACATTTACAGCGTCTGACACTGATCATGAGTCTGAATTATTAAAGAGAGTGGTCGATCAGGTGTTAGATACGGATGAAGAGTCAAAACCGGTGTCTAAGTCTGAAAGTTCGAGTTCGTCAGAAAAGAGTCCGAGTTCACCGGTTAAAAGGGTTTACAATAAAGAATTCCTGTTATCAAAATCTAATTTGAATGACGAACCAATGAAAGTGGCTTATACTTTGAATGATTCAGACAAATTATATTCTGATGAGGAATTTCCGATAAGAAGTGTAAAAACTGAAATGATCAAACAGGTTTTCAAACTAATAGAAATTAACATTTTTGAAATAAAAGATTTAAATCTTCATGAAAAACCTAAAAAGTACACTTCAAGAGTTCAACAAAGATTGAACAAGAAAAAGGGTTACGGTACTGGTTCAGGATTTCAAAAGAAACCAAACCATAACGGTAACTACAAAAAGAAAGGTCTTGGTTTTAATTCTTCAGAAAATTATAAAAATGAGAAATATTATAAACCAAAAACAAAATTTGTTTCAGGAGGAAGTTCTGAAGATGAGCAGAAGAAACCGTTCTGGAAACAATCAAATCAAGAGTTTCTTGCTGAGATAAAGAGGAATGTGAAGAAGTTTGCTCAGAGAGTTGATAGAAGAACCTGTTTCAAGTATCAAAGGACTGGGCACATTTCTTGGAACTGCAAAGAGTCCACTTATTCAAAATAGGGAGTGTCTTCTAACTCTGAAATGAGAAAGAAATGTGTTGATAAATCGACTTTGGAAGATGGTGAAACTTCAAAACGATTTTACAAAAGACAAGTCGATTTGAGTAAACAAATATGGGTTGTGAAATCAGTAAGTTATTCTGACAATGAATCTGATTCCATAAAATCAGAGGAGTCATCTGTTGAGAAGAAGATTGAGAATTCTGTTCTAGAGGTGAACGATGAAAATTTTCCCAAGTTGTCGAAGGAAAATTTGAAGTTGAAGGTTGGTAAAACTGAGATTTCAGGTCAATTCTTTGCTGGTAACAAAGAATTTGATGCTGAAAAGACGTTTAATGGAAAAGTTAAATATATCTTCGGAAAGATGGTTGATGGAAAGGTTAAAAATGCTAAAGATTTTTACAAATCAAAATGTTGGTGGGACAGATGTGTACCAAGATTCTCCCAAGGATGGTCAGGCTTGGGGAAAAGTATTTCCTAACTGAAATCCTGACTTACCGGAGCTCCCAGGTTGGTAAGAGTGGAGCAGGAATCGGCATCTTTCTTGAAAAATTTACGAAAGTGATTTCGACCTACAAGTGGTAAATCAGGGACATTAAGTTGTACTTGATTTTCTACAAGTGATATTGTTTGTTAAAATTGGGAAATGTTAAATCTTTCATGTGGTTAAAGAATATATGGGGTTCATCTCATTGAAAAGAGGAAAGAAACAAAGTGATAATCTTACCCCTAACCTAATTTGGTAAAATCAAACTTATTTTCATGAAAAACCATTTGATTAAAACAAACTTAAGTGTTTTGAAATCATAATGGGAAAATAGTTTGTTGTAAGGGGGAGTTCTGATTGTTTTTGCCAAGTGGATGGCGAATTGAAGTGATTTGATATCAGTTGTCATTTTACTTGTATTGTTTGTTTTCAAATTTTAAATGATTTTGAATTTTAGGGAATTTGAAAAATTCAAAAACATGATAAAATCAAAAACGAGTTTTGTTGTGCAAAAGAGGAAATGATAGTACATCAGTGGACTGTCAAAGCATGCTAAAGAAATGTAAAGTCTAAAGTGATAAACAGTCTCACTAAAGATGTGACGGTAGGCTCAGCTAGACTAGTAGATTTGCGAGAACGATACAAACCTAAATGAAAAAGCCTAGTTCTAGTGGGAAACATGGTCGAAAGCATAGTACTTAGTTTTGTCCTTCTTGATTGTGTGCCTACTCAGTAATCGTTGATTGTCGAAAGACATAAAACTGGTTAAGTTTGTGAACTTTCACAACTTTGCTGAAAAGTCGCTGTGATTTTGTGTTTTCATTTTGCAAAAAATTAAACTTGTTTTATTTATTTATTTTGTTTAAGCATTGGACATCCTCTGCGTATACGTGAGTATCGACCTGGATGTTATTGCCTAAACGTTCTGTTTTATTTTCTTTGGTGTTTCGTTTAAGCTTTGGATCTCCTCTGCGTATACGGAAGTATCGACCTGGTGGTTAAAGCCTAAACAACTTCAACTTGTTTTATTTTTTTATTTTGTTTAAACATTGGACTTTCTCTGCGTATACGGAAGTATCGACCTGATTGTTAATGTTTAAACATTCTGCTTTGTTTTCGCACAAATCACAGTTGATAAAAGTTTAAAGGCATTACTTGAGTCAGTGTATTGCATGTTGAGGGGATATGCTGAGATCGTGGGGTCCATAAGAACTTAGTGCAAAATTAATATACCTTAACGTATCGGTAAGCATTTCGAAAGTTTTTAGATTGAGTTTAGGTGGAAAACAATATCGTCAATCTATGTGAATCGTTTAGAACTTAAAATGTTTAAAGCTTAACGGTGTTGGTGATTTGTCTCAAAAACTGATATGATCCTCTTACACAAACTCACAAAAATAGTGTCTGTAAATATTTCTTTATTGCATTTCTGTTATATTCAAAAATCCAAAAAGATTTTCGGTGTGTTTTAGCATAAATTTTGAAAAATTCAAAAGGATTTTAGACAACTGATGATTGAAAAGCTGATTTTCAAAATTCCAAGTGCTGAACATGACGAACAGGTTTAGGAAAGTTTGTTTGAAGATGTTTGAAAAGAAAATTGATATATATGCAAGTGGTTCATCAGAAATTATTAATGATAAATCATTTTGAGATGGTGTTTTCAGGTGGTTAGCAGAAAGTAAATTTGTCAAAATGTTAAAATTGAGAAATTTATTGTGAGGTAGAGTTTGTGCAGGCAAGCTAGGTTACGATACTGGAACTGCTGATGCTGATGAACTTAAAGAATTCAAGAATTAACTCCGATACCTGAGCAAAGAGATAGCCAGGTTTTCGATCCTAGCACAAGTTGAGGGGGAATCTGCTAGAGAGAGAGAAGACATTTGAAGTGAGGCAAGAGCCAGATAGAGATTCTGGAAGCCCAAAGACAGATAAAGACTGAAGACGTTGAAGACTCGACACTTAAGACTCGTCAACATCCGAGGGGGAGTCTGTTGGTGCATACGTCTGTCAACTTCGTCTTGTATCGAGTCTAGTTTTAGAATTGTTAGATCAGGGCGTGATGTACGAGAAAATAAGAAGGTTTTAGACATATTTGTGGTAATTTCGCTTGAGAGGACTAATTCCGCTTGAAAGTGGCTTGAGCACTTTCAAGCGAAATCACATCTGCTAATTTCGCTTGAACTGGGTCTTGTCACATTCAAGCGAAATCATGAGTCCTATATTTACCTTACAAGCGAAATCATTTGGATCTCTCTTGTTTCCGGTACCGAACTGCTGCCGAAGCGTCGTTTGATCTGTAAAGTGATTTTTTTTAATAAACAAGACGATTAATAGTGAAACAAGCTGTTTTCCACGTCTGTTTCTTTGTTTCTGCCTCTGAAACAGACTAGAGCTCTTCTGATTGACTCGTTTGGGTCACAAAACGATCCTACAAAAAGTCAAGCTTTTGCGACATTCGGT
Organism: Helianthus tuberosus; assembly: GCA_030545235.1. Classification (NCBI taxonomy): domain Eukaryota; kingdom Viridiplantae; phylum Streptophyta; class Magnoliopsida; order Asterales; family Asteraceae; genus Helianthus; species Helianthus tuberosus. Next base: position 116,030,539 of record CM060400.1, on the reverse strand, counting down.
TGCAAACCGAGCTTAAACTTAGAATTGTCGGGTTGAACATGTTTAGACATGTTCTATTAATGTTTACCAAATTATTAAAGTGACAAAACATGTTTTATAATCTCTACATTATCAGATTTGATTTTTATTTTAAAATCCGACTAGTTTGACTTTTTATTTAATTACTTTGACCCAATAATTAACTAAGTAAACGTGGTAATTAGGAGGTGCCCTTTTGAGGGATTAACACCTACCTAATTACGATCACGTAGCCATATTCGCCTCGAACAATGGCTGGACCGTTTAGGTCTAAACCGTAGGTTAAAGCTATTTTGCAGCAACTTTGACTTTCGGTCTTTAAACACATAAAAACCGAACTAGAGTGGCTAAGGACACTTACAAAGGGTCCTAGCTCGAAGATTAAACAAGAAGGAGCTTCCTTTTTTATCAGGAACCTCAGAGAAAGTGAGAAGAGATGATTTTGAATGGTGCAAGTTCAAGTGAAGCATCAAGGCACCTATTTATACTAATTCATGAAGTTCTAGGATCAATCCACGTGTTTTTAATAATTCCCATATCATTCCAAGTGTCCTAGTGTCAGTAAATACCATCAAATGACCCCTAGTTTCGAGTTTCAGGCATGCAATATCGGTTTGTGTGGGCTGCAAGTCTGATACATGCAGTTGTCCACATTTTTGTTACAGGGCACTTTCTCGCGGCCGCGAAAGACAAGGCTTAAGTCTTCGCGGGCCGCGACTCTCCTTCTGATCCGGTAAAACAGGTTTCAATATTGGCAGTTTCAGTCCCTGGTCCTTATTAACTTCATATAACTTTCATTTTTAGCACTATTGGCCCCCATAGTTAATATTTAAGGGTCTTGAAGGTTGTAATAAACACCGTTAGGCTTTTTTTCGGTTAAAGGTCACCCAAATACACTAGTTTCTTTCGTTGACGCTTTTAACCCTTATACTTAAAATCTTTTACAATTATCACCAATGATATCAAAACCTTGTAAATTTATCATCACGTATTCTCCGGAGTATAATCAAACATTACGAAACCCCGGATTCGTTAAAAGGTCACTCATAGGTAAGAATTAACATGTTGACACATTTAACCCTTTTATCTTGTAAACTTTCGATTTCTTTTACAAACGACCTCTCATGTCCAATTATTTACTCGTTTTGAGACTACGGACACCGTGTAAGGTCAATCAGAGGCATGAGTTTAGCATGTTGACACTTTTAGTCCCTCCGCATACATCTTTTCACCGTTTGTCAACTTTAGTCCTTCTAACTCAAATTATTACACGTTTAGGGTTTTAGACACGTGTCTTCACATAATTGGACACGATTTTACGAGGTGTTACATTTTTGCTAGAACTTCTCGTGATTCTCTAGAATGTTTTCCCAATTCAATTATCATATTGTACGGTAAAGAGTTTTTATGTAGACCGACTAGCCACAACATTGCATGTTTGTACAACGCATATGAAGCTAAATGGTTCCATGGATGAGCTGTTGCATCAAATGTACACATATCATTTGGAGGATGTATTCGACAAGTTTGCAAGCCCAATTGTGAGCGGCGATCAATAATGCCCAACGAACATGCTCGTAACGGTGGTGTCATCTAACTTGTGGTTTTGGCATGCGCACTATGGTTGTGCTGAATTGAATAACGACATCAATGTCTCAATCAATATTCTTTGTTTAATAACTAAATGCAGGAAACTGCCAGAGGTGTACTTTTCAGGTTAATGACCGCCAATACAAATGTGGCTACTATCTTACTGATGGGATTTATTTAGCTGGTATTTTATATCCAACATAACAGGAAAAGAAGCATGGGAAAATACATAATCTGATGTAAGCATGTATCATATTCCATAATATGATTTTAAAGCATGACGGGAATGCAATATCACCCGATTACGCGTTGGGCCCTCCGACCAATATAGTCGTAGATGACGATGTAATTTATGAGTTGTGGATGACGAGGCACACTTTAGACTTTGATATGATCTTGTGGAACCTGTTGCTACCCAATTGAACTGAAACACTAATGATTCGGATGACAATTAGCTTTTTTCTACTTTATTATAGGTTTTTTTAATTTGTAAATATTGTATTTTTGTTTTTTTTAATTAATAAAAGTGTCTTTTTATTTAAAAAGATTTAGTTTTGGAATTTTTTTTAAGAAAAAAATGTAGTGAGTATTTTAAAAATGAGTGATTTGAGTAGTTTTGAAGTTACATAATTTTATTGGCATGTCACTTTGAGTACTTAGGGTAAATAAATAAGGTGTCCTTACACCTTAAGGGTTCAAGTCCCATAACAGATATAAGTTACAATTCTCATTCGAACAAGATAGTTGAGGAGATGAAATCATGTTTGTTCTCATGGATAAAAAGTCTGAGAAAAAAACTCATTCCTTATATTGGTCCTTTTGGTGTAGTATACTTCTATTTTAACAATGCCTAAAGGGCATTCATTGCTTTGATCTCTTAGGTTCTAGCTCCTTGCTAGGTCCTTTTTAATAGTATTTTGCGTGCAAGAAATAAAATACGACTAAAGAGTTTATAGGTTAGCAAGAAATAAAATACGACTAAAGAGCGTATAGGTAAGCAAGAAATAAAAACTCACAAACATGATGCATTAAAACCTCCCATATAAAAGTGGATGAAATATAAGGAGTTAATGGAGTAGAATTAAATACAAACTATATTTCATTTAAAAAGTGTAGGAATGAAACTATTTAAAAAGTGTCATGTGATATTTAACCAATTAATATTTTGTTTAAAACTGTAGGAATATAAACTATTTAAAAAGTGTCATGTGATATCTAACCAATTATCAAAAAGGGGTAAAATAATAACCTAAATAATATCAATTATATTGAATTTCCTATAAATATGCTAACAAACAATCAATTTTTTTTGGAACCTCCTTTTGTTTTTAATGTGTTGATATAGTTCTTCACAAAGAAAAAATGATAATATCATTCACATATGTGCTAAAATCAATTATCTTGTTTACTTTAGATGTGCTAATATAATTCAGAAGTGCTGCTTTTATGTACATGTTGTTTTAGTATGTGCTAGTTTAACTTTTTTAAGTGCTAGGATATGTTCCTTACGATTTTTAGGATAATGTGATTTACCTTCGCTTTGCTATTAGTGGATTTATTGAGTACGATGATGATGATCATCATTTGTACCGTAACCATCCCCGTTAATAGAATTCACAACTTACATAGATACATATAATGTTTGGTCCAAGATTCAAATATGGCCCCTTAAGTAATTAAAATTGAACATAAAAGTAGCACTTTTAAATATTTTATATATATATATATATAGTCTTAGAATCATGTGAAAAGAACATTTTTCATGAGAAGTATGAGAAGACATAAGAATTGACATGTAAGCATCATATTTTGGATTTGTGCATAATGTTTTGGGTTGTTTTGGCAAGAAAAACACCAAACATAACAATTTAAGACACAGTGCAATGAATTCTAGGCTTAAAACTTAAAACACCATGCCAAGAACGTTAAGTAGTGTGTTTTAAGTGTTAAGCAGTGTGTTTTTGTTGTGTTTTTAATTTGTTATGTTTGGTGTTTTTCTTGCCAAAACAACCCAAAACATCATACCTAAGTCCAAAACATGATGCCTACATGTCAATTTCTATGCATTCTCACACTTTTCACGAAAAAGGTCTTTTTTACAGGAACTTCTAGAGTGAACACTAGTGTACTTGTGAACCGAGTGAACAAATCCTGGCCATTGATTTACATCATTAAATCGTGAAATACACTAGTGTATTTTTATCATCAAATCCTGATCAAATCATGGTCATTGATTTACACTTGTGTTTTGATAATCAGCGGTTATGATTAGTTCACACAGTTCACTATCAAGTGGGTTGTTCACAAATGAACCTAACCATATATATATATATATATATATATATATATATATATATATATAGGGGACCGCTAAAATGAAAACCACATCCAGTTGTAAGAACCGCGAGAACCAGTTCCTAACCACTAGATCAAGAAGATGGATGGATGAGATTAAAAGTAACTAAAATTAATATTAAATATATTTTGTCTTATTATTTCTTTAATATTTTAATCCAAAAGGGTAGTTTAGTAAAATTACTCTTTTTTGTCTTTTTATTTTTATTATTTTTTTATTACTTTTTTGTTTTATTATATTACTATTTATTTTTAAAAAGATTTTTTTTATTAAAAGCATTTTGAATTCAATTTTTTTAACAAAGACAATTATTTTTGCGCGCCGGTTTTTGTACGTCGTTTTTACGCCCGGCTTTTTCACGCATCGTTTTTTTACGGGTCGTTTTTGCACGCCGTTTTTTACGCTCGGCTTTTTCAAAGCGTTGTTTTTTTAACGCGCCGTTTTTTATGTCCCGTTTTAACGCGGCGTTTTTTACGTCCCGTTTTTTTTTTCGCGGTGTTTATATTCGCCGAATTCACGCCCCTTGTTTACGTCACATTTTAACGCGGCGTTTTACGTTAAACTTTTTACGTTTTAGTTTTTACGTTAAACTTTTAAAACTTTTTACGTTTTAGGTTAAACTTTTTACATTTTACGTTTTTTCGTTAAAATTTTTACGTTTTACGTTTTACGTAAAACTTTTTACGTTAAAATTTTTACGTTTTACGTTAAATTTTTTAAACTTTTTACGTTTTACGTTTTACGTTAAACTTTTTACGGTTTACGTTTTATGTTAATCTATTTACGTTAAACTTTTTACGTTTTACGTTAAAAACTTTTACGCCAAACTTTTTTTACGCCAAACTTTTTTTTACGCCCGACCCCGATATGTGAAAAAACAATATCATAAACATTTTGACCTGCAGATCCAAAATTACTAACATCTCACAAATCACAAAACAAACAGTTATCAAATTCAATTAAACAAACACCACTCCCAAATGGGTTTCCAACAAAGATCAAAATTATATGAACTTGAAACCAAGTAATTTAGAAAACCCATAACAAACTTGGTCTAGTTCTTTTACATTCGAATCAAAATTTCAAAATATGTAAAATATTAAAAGTTAAAAACCACCAAGAACACAAACTTACTTACCAATTGAACAATCCAAACTCTTACAGACTTCAGAAGAACACCTTCAACAATTGACAAAACCAAAACCTTCAGTGACCACCCACTTGAAACACATCACCACTTGAAAATAGACAACCACATGAAACCCATCAAAACCTAAACTTACACCCCATTCTTTTCTCCTAAATTAGTGACCACCCACTTGAAACCCATCACCACTTGAAAATCGACAACCACATGTGTAAGACCCATCTTAAAATAACAGAATTTATAATATTTAACACGCATTTATTACAAAAATGCGAGCTTACAAAACAATTTTGCTGGGTTTACAATCATACATGATCAAAGTGTTTGAGTTAACTTTCTAACTAGTTTAAACATTCAAATGAAATTCCTATTTTTTACATATTAATTTAAACAAAATAAATCAATGCGGAAGCTTGTTCGGTGTGTTCGGTTCTTAAAAGACGCTTGATCTTCATCCGGAAATCTTGTGAGCATTCACCTAATGCCAAAACCACATAAACTGTTAGTTTTGACAACTTTTAAATGCGTATAATCAAGTCCTACGGCCCAACAATGGAAATAAAAGAAAATTTCTGAAATATAGATCGATCGCGCCCTGCGACCGTTTTCGTCTCCGCTTTCACGGCCCGCGACAAGTGTCGTGTCACGCGACCAGTTTATTAATTCGCCGTCGCATAACGTGACGGCCTATTTTTCACAGCAGGTTTGTTTGTTTGAGCTGCAAATGCCCAGCTCTGAGTTTTAACCAAATTCTAACTTTAAAATTTCATAACTTTAGTTCTACATGTCTGTTTCGCGTGATTCTTTTTCCCACGCGACCGTGATTCGATTCTCCATCATATGAAGTTAAATTCAACATTCAAACTAATAAAATTCTAAATTTTTAAGCATTCGACTTATTATTCAAAATCAACATTTTGACCTGTTTGTATTTAAAACCACCAACTTGTTTTTTTTAAACAACCAAATACATACGTCAATGTATTTAACTCAAGATCTCTAGCTCGGGTTTATAATTCTTATGAATTATGCTATTAGTACGCAAGCTATGCGCATAAATCCGTTTTTAGACATTCGACCCACAATGTCATTACCTATAATTTTTATACATATCTAAGGACTATATAATCATAATACAAGTTCCTAAACAACCCCTAAGGGTCGTTTGCCCGACTTACCCCTCAAGGGCTTTTTGGTCAAACTTATGTCCTTCATTTTACGTCGAGCGATCGTCACTATCTATTTGACCGAAAATTACACCTTTTAACTATAAATTCAGTTAAGCGTACCTGGATCGGGTTATAGAATTAACCCGTTTAAATACCCTTTGCTTTTAAACTTTCTAGTTTAAAGCAACGCAAGCCATAAATTAATTCCTGTGATCGCAAAACTCAACAAACGGTCATCAGCTATTGTTGTCAAATGGTATAAACATACCATTTGACCCGTTTAGTCGAAATGACCAATTGTTATTATGAGAGGATATCTAGTTACCATCTCGCCCTTTTTACCCATTCCGGTTTTCTCCTTGAACTTTTTTTTTTACTTAAAGACTGTTTCTTGTCTTGTTTGACCCGTTATGACTTTCGCCATATGATATCTATTTGAATCTCTTTTCCCATCCGTCCACTCATGTCCGGATTACCTTTTTACCATTTTTCATGGTTTCTTACCATTTCTTCCTTGTTGCGACTAGCATTATTTCGTGCCGGAACATCATATTTCAATTCCTTAATAAAGTTCATATACAATACTTGCAAATAAGTATTTCGTAAATAATATAAAGGGGCGTAAGCTTACTTACCTTGCATCCGAAACACGCTTTTCCTTCATACTTGATTCATTTGACCCGCTTCCTTTCCAAGCCTCCACCTAGCTTGTCAAGCGTCAAACTATAGTCATAATTCATTAGACGGTTAGATTAGTCATTATCACATACCACTATTCCATCTTACGAATTCTATGTCGAATCTACTATTCGACTTCATCATTGGTTGATATGACTTATAAAAGTCAGTTACCCTTAATCATACAAAATGCAAATTTGCGTTCAGTAACTCACTTAGGCAAGTTCATATCACTGAAAATAGACTGTTTTGGTGACCTGTTTAACGTGTTTACAAGTCTTCAAAAAAATATGATTTTTTTATGTCACGTACCACTCGGAGGTTTAGGCCTTGTGTTAAAATTTCAAGATCTAACTCTTTACCAAAAATTCGTAAAAATTCATTTACTAAGCTGCAATCAGATTCGTCACTTCTGACCGCAGCTTACGAAAAAATTCATTTAAAATTCCTCGTTTATCCGATTGACGAATTCCAAATGGAGGTTTTTGGAAATACCTGAAGTTACCTACAGTAAAAATTTGAGATCATCAATAAATTGTTAAATTAAGTTATGACATTCGTAATGGGATGCAAATTCTGCCAGAAAACGCAGCCTGAACCTTCGATACCGAAAATTTCATAAAACATTCAATTTTCGTCGAAAAAATGCAATTCCAGTGTGGTTTTAAAGGTATTTCCTGGAGTTACTTTTTAGACACAAGAAACACATGTTTTTATCACGTTTTGTCCACGTTACAGCCAATACAAGTCGGCTGTAAATTCTGATCAGAAGCTGTTTGAATTCAGCTTTCAATTAAGACATGTTTATGACATCATAACACTATTTTTTAGCAATCAAAACCCTAAAAAATCACATGCACGAATTTAGCATCAACAAATCTGAATTTACTTCATGGAACTCAAATTACACTAGAATAACTATCAAAATCCTAGTGTTTAACATGTTTCTACAAAACCCACTTATCACCTTCAGTGGTGATTATGAATTTTGCTACAATTAGGCATGATTCTATCATATACTTGTCTAGGGTTTACCCCTGAACACTATATTGTTCCTACATCACCTATATAAAAAACATGCAACCATAGTTTCGAATTCTCTAAGTTTACTCGAAAATTCAACTAGAGATTTCTCATGAAATTTACATACCTTGTGACTCCTTTTTCAGTGGAGATCACTAATTCATGCTCAGATTTTGATTTAGAATTGATTTGGACCTTCAATTTAAGAGATTAGACAAGAACTAGGGTTGTGGGGGGTTTCTCCTGGTCGCCCTGTGCTTCTGATCGAACTCAAACACACACAAGTGTGTGTTTTGAGTTTTAATTATAGTTTTATTATTGTTAGTTTCGAACTAAACACTTTTAGTCCCTCAAATATTGTTTAGTTCTTATTTTTAGTGTTTTATCACACTTATAAGTTACTACAAGACTTTTATCTAACTAGGTTATTATTATTCTGTAACAACCCTCATCAAAAGTCCTATTTATTAAAATAATTTGACCAATAGGAAACCCTAATTGAGAAACCCAAGTGATTCTGAACCAACCCTAAAATTTTCAGAACAATCGGAATCAGGATTAGGGCCCCTAAAACTCAGGGGGGGGGTAAACCCTAGTTAACGATTATCCTAAAAAAATCGTTGTCAAAATTAGAATTTACAAAACAGTTAAGTCAGCAAGGCTAGTCCCAGACGTGGCTAACCTATGGTGAAAACGTGTCCCTTACGCACCGCAAGGATATAAGTGTTACGGTGCGCAAGGACCCTTACGCACCGTAAGGGTTTAAGTGTTACGGTGCGTAAGGCTGACCAAACTTTGGGTATAAATAGAGGGCCTTGGGACTCGACTTCTGAAGTTCAAACGACGTAAAACTTTGATACATGCACTGAGATACGTACTGATTACCACTATAAACACACACGAATCCCGAATTACTGCCGCAAAACAGGGTAATAACTCGATCGCTATTACGATTCATTTTCCGACGATCAATATATCCAATGGATGTTTAAGTGCCGCCCACATTAGGGTTATACTTTGTCGTTCGTCGTTAATTCGATGGATGAAGTATCGCACTTTGTCGTTCGTTGTGAGAATTTAATCTCGTGAGTTATCGTAAATGCTGTATTGATTACTAACCCGGTTTTGTGTGCATTATTATTTAAATTAGGTTAACAAGGCTAATCCGTAGAGTAAACTCTATCCGTGTTAAATCTGCAATGTGAGTCATTCTCTTTTTATCAAATTACTTTCCAAATCATGTTTAATTTCAAAGTAATAATTACGGGGATTAAGTCTTTGTAATCACCAAGTTACAGCCGGTATGTGGGGTTTTGTATACATTACTTGATAATCGTCACCATTGGGGCAGCCAATTGGGGGATATGACCATAGTCACAGATTCGGTCGGGTGACAAATACCGTGGGTAGTTGGTTTGATATCAGAAACATTGTAATCGCTCTTAATACTGTAAATTATAACAAATGTGTCATTTTAGTAAATAGAATGATTCACTCAGTATTTCCCGCTGACAAAACCTTTTTCAAACATGTTTCAGGTGATCTGTTGTAATTCAGGAAAAGTGCTGGGGAGCATTTCAAGCTTAAGATAGTGGCTCATTATAAAATAAAGAAATATGTTTTGTAATATAAAGATTTCTCCGTAAAATAGTAGTATTGTAAATTACAGGGGTTTTATCCCAAGTTGTGAAATAAAATCGGGAAAAATTTTAGCTTTAAAACGATCCTGATGATAAACTTCCGCTGTTAAACTCAATTAAATAAATACCACGGGATTTCTGTCCCGCGACTCCTGAAACGGGTCAAACCGGGTCGGGGGCCGTGACAGAAAAAAGGTGGTATCAGAGTCACTGAGTTAAGCTAATTAAGTATTTAGAAATACTTAATTTTTCCTGATTACTATTATGTGATTATGTGTTTTATTAACTGATTATTTGTTAGTTACAGTATGGGTAAGCAAAAGCTGTCAAGCATCTATCTTAAATTAGATAGATCATCCAACGAGAAGGGTAGTACATCCCAAACCCAATCTTCAAAACTCCCTATAATTCCTGAAGAAGGAATATTTGTGCGAAAATCACAATATGAAGAACCACTTTCTCCTAGAAAAAGGAGTATGATTATTAAGAAAAGTAAAGAACAAATCCGAGAAAAGAAGATTAAACGGGAAACCCAGAAATTAATTGATAAATCACCTTGGGAAGATAAGCTAGATGAGAAATGGGCAAATTTGTATATGCTAGCCACAGTAGCAGAAAATGCAAATTTTTAAATATTATTTTAGCATCTTATTTCCTACAATCTAGAAACCATCAACAATAAATAAATTTCCAATAAACCCTAGTATGTTTTCCAGTTATATTTGTAATAAATTAGTACGCAATATGCAATAATATTTAAAAGTTATTTATGAAAATTATTGTAAGATTTTAACTTAGTATTTTATGCATTTTGCATATATGCTACATCAGCATGAGTGAGATATCTGAAGCCTTTCAGAACCTCAATCTTTACCCGGTGAATCTAGAAGTTTCCAAAGAATTTACTGGATACTTTCCCGATGTAGAACAACCGGTAGAATTCAAGGCTCCACCTTTGAACAAGCCAAAACGAAAGAAAAGAAAGAATTACGTGTGGGGAAGTCGTATACGTAGGAAAAAGCCAGCTCCAAAACTTCCTAAAATAAATAATCCTTTAGAAAAAGGAAAAGAAATTGTAACCAGGAAAAGTTCTAGACTGCAGGAAATGGAGACTAAAATCAAGGAAGATTCTAGGCAAATGGAAATGCAGTTTGAGGAATATTCCAAGGATATAGAAATGGAAGTGGGACAAGGTTCTAGACCAATGGAAATTGGAGAGAGCTCCAAACAAAACCAGGGAAGGACTTTTCAGGAAGAAATAGATTTTCTATTGGCAAGCTGTGAGACGATTCAGCCTGTTAATACTAATATTTTTACCAATCCAATTGAAAATCAACTCCCTATGAATTTGGAACCAGCAATCCCAGAACCCATAGTTCACTCCCAACCTTTAGAAATGGACGAATGGTGGACAAATGATTGGCAATTTCAAAATATTGTCAACGATCCTTATTCCTTTTTCCACAAGTCGATCCAGAACCCCTACCTAATCCACCAATGAGTAACGAAAATATGGCTGAACTTCGCCATTTTGGTGAAGAGTTGATGGATGCGGGAAATAGAATCAGGGAAATAGGGGGACAAATTGCTTGGAAATATGATGAAAGGGAGCTTCGTTTTTAGGACGACAAGTGACGAGAGATAATAGGATGGTAAAACTGTGGTTGTGTAATAGTAAAAGTAATAGTAAAATCAGTCTGTAAAATAACTACGAATAAAACTCTGTAAGATATTGGTGTGTAATGATGCATACTATTAAATATATAAAATGTAATCGAGAAATCGATAGCTTTGCCTATACGTGTGTTGAAAATTGTTTGATTGTTTTTATGTATAATTGTTATTTATCAGATACTAATAAAAATTATATATATATTATCAGATGGCAAACATTGATAATGAACCAGTAAATGAGGTTAATCAGTCTGAGCAACATCCAGGAGATCAATATATGACTCGGCAAGATATCGAAAACATTGTTGCTCAAGGGATAGCCAATGCTATTCCAGCATTCGTTGCTGCTATAAAGAATCCAATCGAACCGCAACAAATTGTCCCTAGTAAACATATTACTGAAGATAACTTCAGTAATAGTGTAAACGAAGGCAATAATCCTGTAAATCATAATAGGGAACCACATCAAGCTCCATTACCCAAGAAAATGAAAACTGCAACGCCTGGTTGCACTTTCAAAGAATTCCTTGCTTGTAAACCCATTGAATTTGCAGGCAATGAAGGAGCAACTGCATCACTGCGTTGGTTAGAGAAAACCGAAGCAGTCATTGCAATAAGTAAATGTGCTAAAGATGATCAGGTCATGTACGCATCAAATCTCTTCAAAGAAGAAGCACTCGAATGGTGGAACACTGTGTTACAATCAAAAGGAAGAGTAATAGCTTATGCTATGACTTGGGAAGAATTTAAGAGTTTTGTGGAAAGAAAATTCTGTCCCGAGTATGAAAAGGAACAGATGACGAATAAGTTTCTAACTCATCGGATGATGGGTGTAGATTGTCGCGGTTATACCTCGACATTCTTTGAATATGCTAGAGTGGTACCAACACTGGCTTCGCCAGAACCGGTACTCATTTCTCGCTACATTTGGGGTTTGATTAGTGAAATTCGCAATATCGTTAAAGCTGTGAGACCACGCACTATTGACGATGCTGTGGAATTAGCTAATACCCTAACCGATGAACTGGTACGCACAAGAGATGAAGATAGGAAAAAGGAACTAGCTCAGAAAATTACCCAAGGATTTCGTGTGGGTAATAATAACAGCTTCAAAAGAAAAAGAACAGGGCAATCTCCAGCTCCATCATTCTGCAGGAAATGCAAAAAGAAACATTATGGAAGATGCGATATCACTTGCAATTTTTGCAAAACTGTAGGACATCGTGAAGAAAACTGCAAAAAGAAAACCGTAATCTGTTTTAACTGTGGAGAAGCGGGGCATTATAAAACAGAATGTCCTAAATTGATCAAACCAGTAGATAACAAACCCAAGGCGACCGAAGGAGCTACTAAGAAGAATGTCAGAGCATTCCAGCTAACCACTCAAGAAGCTGAACTCATCCCAGATGTAATAGCTGGTACGTTCTTAGTTCACAACGTGTACGCAAAAGTATTATTTGACTCTGGTGTAAACCAAAGTTTTATAAATACTTTATTTTGCCAAGCTCTTAAGTTACCTTTAACCAACATTAGACAGATTTTTAAAGTCGAAACCGCAGATGGGAATTCAGTTAAAATAGATCAGGTTTTGCAAAAAGTAGAAATAGAACTTTCAGGTCATAAATTTTCTGCAAACTTATTACCTATGAAATTAGCTGAATTCGATGTTGTATTAGGAATGGATTGGTTAATAGCCAACCATGCTCGAATTCTTTGTGATCGGAATTCCATAGAAATTCAAGCACCTACTGGAAAAGTCATCATGATTACAGGAGATAAACCACGTAAACCCATGAAGTTCATATCGGTAATGAAAGTTGCTAGTTATGAACGAAAGCAAGGAATAGTATATATGATTTCAGTAATCATTAGTATTAAGGGAAAAGAACTCAAGGAAATTCCTGTAGTCTCAGAATACCCAGATGTATTCCTAGAAGAGTTACCTGGATTACCACCAGATAGGGAAGTAGAATTTAGGATTCATCTAATACCTGGAACTACACCGATAGCCAAGGCACCTTATCGGTTAGCTCCTACCGAAATGTTAGAACTAAAGAAACAATTAGATGAATTACTAAGTAAAGGATTCATACAACCTAGCTCATCCCCGTGGGATTTCTGTCCCGCGACTCCTGAAACGGGTCAAACCGGGTCGGGGGCCGTGACATATTCCTAGTTAACTTATTGGATTCCGGGAGTTATAACCCGTCTTATTTAAGTCCCGCTAAGTCGGCCTGTCATATGCTTTGTTTTTCTCAAAACTTTTATTCTCTTTTTATTTAATATTAGGTTTAGTTATTTAAATCCTAATATTTACCGGGTTAATTTTACCACTAATGGTATTTTACCCGTCATTTAGTATTAATGGGGTTTGATTACCAAACCCATTTTTGGGGTGTTACAAGTCTACCCCCTTAAAAATTCCAAATTTTTAAGCATTCGACTTATTATTCAAAATCAACATTATGACCCGTTTGTATTTAAAACCACCAACTTGTTTTTTTTTTAACAACCAAATACATACATCAATGTATTTAACTCAAGATCTCTTGCTCAGGTTTATAATTCTTATGAATTATGCTATTAGTACGCAAGCTATGCGCATAAATCCGTTTTTAGACATTCGACCCACGAATGTCATTACCTATAATTTTTATACATATCTAAGGACTACATAATCATAATACAAGTTCCTAAACAACCCCTAAGGGTCATTTGCCCGACTTATCCCTCAAGGGCTTTTTGGTCAAATTTATGTCCTTCATTTTACGGCGATGGACCGTCACTATCTATTTGACCAAAAATTACACTTTTAACTATAAATTCAGTTAAGCGTACCTGGCTCGGGTTATAGAATTAACCCATTTAAATACCTTTTGCTTTTAAAATTGCTAGTTTAAAGCAACGCAATCCATAAATTAATTCCTGTGATCGCAAAACTCAACAAACGGTCATCAGTTATTGTTGTCAAATGGTATAAACACACCATTTGACCCGTATAGTCGAAATAACCAATTGTTATTATGAGAGGATATCTATTTACCATCTCGCCCGTTTTACCCATTCCGGTTTTCTTCTTGAACTTTTTTTTACTTAAAGACTGTTTCTTGTCTTGTTTGACCCGTTATGACTTTCGCCATATGATATCTATTTGAATCGCTTTTCCCATTCGTCCACTCATGTCCGGATTACCTTTTTACCATTTTAATGGTTTCTTACCATTTCTCCCTTGTTGCGACTCGCATTATTTCGTGCCGGAACATCATATTTCAATTCCTTAATAAAGTTCATATACAATACTTGCAAATAAGTATTTCGTAAATAATATAAAGGGGCGTAAGCTTACTTACCTTGCATCCGAAACACGCTTTTCCTTCATACTTGATTCGTTTGACACGCTTCCTTTCCAAGCCTCCACCTAGCTTGTCAAGCGTCAAACTATAATCATAATTCGTAAGACGGTTAGATTAGTCATTATCACATACCACTATTCCATCTTACGAATTCTATGTCGAATCTACTATTCGACTTCATCATTGTTGATATGACTTATAAAAGTCATTTACCCTTAATCATACAAAATGCAAATTTGCGTTCAGTAACTCACTTAGGCAAGTTCATATCACTGAAAATAGACTGTTTTTGGTGATCTGTTTAACCTGTTTACAAGTATTCAAAAATTATAATTTTTTTATGTGACGTACCTCTCGGAAGGATAGGCCTTGTGTTAAAATTTCAAGATCTAACTCTTTACCAAAAATTCGTAAAAATTCATTTACTAAGCTGCAATCAGATTCGTCACTTCTGACTGCAGCTTACGAAAAAATTCATTTAAAATTCTTCGTTTATCCGATTGACGAAATTCCAATTGGAGGTTTTTGGAATTACCTGAAGTTTCCTACAGTAAAAATTTGAGATCATAAATCAATTCTTAAATTGAGTTATGACATTCATAATGGGCTGCAAATTCTACCAGAAAACGCAGCCTAAACCTTCGATACCGAAAAATTCATAAAACATTTTTTTTCGTCGAAAAAATGCAATTCCAGTGGGGTTTTAAAGGTATTTCCTAGAATTACATTTTACACTCAAGAAACACATGTTTTTGTCATGTTTTGTCCACGTTACAGCCAATACAAGTCGGCTGTAAATTCTGATCAGAAGCTGTTTGAATTCAGCTTTCAATTAAAACATGTTTATGACATTATAACACTATTTTTTTTAGCAATCAAAACCCTAAAAACATCACATACACGAATTTAGCGTCAACAAATCTGAATTTAATTCATGGAACTCAAATTACACTAGAATAACTATCAAAATCCTAGTGTTTAATATGTTTCTACAAAACCCACTTATCACCTTCAATAGTGATTATGAATTTTGCTACAATTAGGCATGATTCCATCATATACTTGTCTAGGGTTTACCCCTGAACACTATATTGTTCCTATATCACCTATATAACAAACATGTAACCATAGTTTCGAATTCTCTAAGTTCATTCAGAAATTCAACTAGAGATTTCTCATGAAATTTACATACTTTGTGACTCCTTTTTCAGTGGAGATCACTAATTCATGCTTAGATTTTGATTTAGAATTGATTTGGACCTTCAATTCAATAGATTAGACAAGAACTATGGTTGTGGGGATTTCTCCTGGTCGCCCTGTGCTTCTGATCGAACTCAATCACACACAAGTGTGTGTTTTGAGTTTTAATTATTGTTTTATTATTGTTAGTTTCGAACTAAACACTTTTAGTCCATCAACTATTGTTTAGTTCTTATTTTTAGTGTTTTATCCCACTTATGAGTTACTACAAGACTTTTATCTAACTAGGTTATTATTATACCTATTTAACTTATTGGATTCCGGGAGTTATAACCCGTCTTATTTAAGTCCCGCTAAGTCGGCCTCTCATAAGCTTTGTTTTTCTCAAAACTTTTATTCTCTTTTTATTTAATATTAGGTTTAGTTATTTAAATCCTAATATTTACCGGGTTAATTTTACCACTAATGGTATTTTACCCGTCATTTAGTATTAATGGGGTTTGATTACCAAACTCATTTTCGAGGTGTTACAACATTAAACCCATCACCACATAAAACGAACAAAACCGCAACAAATTTGAAGCTAGGGTTTCATTGGACCAAAATTTTCATAAATTCTCTACAAATTCTCTGCATATATGTTGAATTAGTGAGAAAAACACTTGTTGATTCCTCCATCGCCACCATCGCCGTCTCTTTCATCCCCTACCCCAAACCATTAGATCTACAAACATCGAAACCACCGTCGTGAGCACCGTCAACGGCGATGGTGGATCTGGTGAAAACCCATACATTGCAGCAGTGCTTTCCCCTGCTTCACCTCCACTGAAATTAGTGTTCTTGAAGATTGATTATGTAATTTAGAGAGAGAGATATTTTTGGTGTTGTAGTGTTTATTGAATATTGATTATGCAATTTAGAGAGAGAAAGATGATGCTTTTTGAAATGAAGATCTGAAATAAAAAAGGTAGATATATGGAGAGATGAGATGATTTGAATTTTGTGGTTGATTTGAAAGCTTTAAAGAGGCAGAAAAGAAACAGAGATTAGACATTTGGGGTAAATGACTAAACTACCCCTTTTTTCTGATTGACTAAGAGTGGTTCTTGTGGTTCTTACAACTGAGGATGGTTTCTATTTTAGCGGCTCCCTATATATATATCTATATATAGGGTAAGGTTCATGCGATAACCACATTTATTGCGAGAACCGCGAGAACCAATGTGAACACAACCTAAAATAGCTAAAAAACCTAAAAAAAACCTAACCCCCCCCCCCCCCCAAGCTAAATGCTAAAAACTAAAACCCCCAAAAACATAAAAAAAACCCTAACCCCCCCCCCCCCCCCCAAAGCTAAAATGCTAAACACTAAACCCCCAAAAAACCTAAAAAAATCAAAAAAACACACAAATTTTTTTTTAATATTTTTTAAGTTAAAATCTCTACTTTTAGTAGCAAAAAAATAAAATAAAATTTAAAAGTAGTTTTTTTTTTTTTTTTTTTGCTACTAAAAGTAGTGATTTTTTTATAAAAAATATTAAAAAAAATTGTGTGTTTTTTAGCTTTTTTTAGGTATTTTTGGTTGTGTTCACATTGGTTCTCGCGATTCTCCATATATCAAACAAAACAAAAATTTTAATAATTGTAACACCTTGATAGTTTCATAAATGTAATCTACGCCACACAGTGTGGAATCGCGTCTCGTGCCATTTCACCCTATGGCGTCCTGAACACGGTTGTCCGATTGGTTGGGGAGCTAAGGAGGGTTTCGTCAGAGGCATAACGAGCACTATGGAGGGATGATTACACCAATTAGATTCCTTTTTTATTTAATTTCTTTTTTATATATAGTTAAAAGGGGCTTTAATGGAGGTTTTATTACATACTGTACAAGTTAACAATAAAACCTCTCATTTACGTAACGTAGACGTAACACTAATGTGACGTGACAAAGCCTCTAAAGACTTATCCCACATAATCCATCCCACACAATGCAGCCTTAAAAAATATCACTGTTTTTCTTTGCTGTTACTTTCGTTGTAATTCCCAAAACAATAGGGTTAGTGTTTATTTTTTTATTTTTTTTAAATGGCTAACGTTATGTGTATTGTAGGGTTAGTGTTTACTAAAAACAATTTTATGTGTATTGTAGATTATATATATTGACATGCGTGCCCAAAACAATTATTATTCAAACTTTGTCCACAACCGCAGACGTAAAGTATCCAAATGCTTGAGAGTATGGACGTTTGTAAGCATCCGCAAAACCAATAAAATAAGTGATGTACAAAACTTTTATCCTCGATGTAATCGAGGATTTTTAATCATTGAAACTCTATGTAAAAATCATATAATTTTACCTTGACTCCTTAATGGGTGCGAGTTTTTAGGGCCGGAGTAGAGTAATGCGTACGGCTGTTTAAATCGCTCGATATTTGATACTCGTTTGAAAAAAGTTCGGAATTTGTTCGTACGATTCAGCTCAATTGAAAAAGACGCTCGGTTCGGATCGGTTTGGTTGGTAAACGAATGAGTACGAGCAAAGGTCCACTCGGTTCGGTTTGGCTCGGTTAGCTCGATTTATATTTTAATATATATAATTTTTAATTAAATGACTAGAAGCCCACATATAATGTTTGGTCCAAGATTCAAATATGGCCTCTTAAGAAATTAAAATTGAAGTCCAATGCCGATAGTCCATTGTCCAATACTCCAATGTCCATTGAGTAATTGAGTCAAAATGTCAAATACTGAAATGTGAAGTGTTGCTAGATACTCAAGTCTTAACCCACCATTCGATTCAGAAGTACATAATCCTAATCAAAACCCTATTCGATTTCTCCATTGCCAACGCGCCATGGTTTTGCTTCATTCGGTTCATTCGTTTTCAAGCTACCGATAGAACAAGGGTCTGCTTCAATCGATCGACGATTCATCTTTCTACTTAGTTAATCTCTCGATGAACCAGTTTAGTGTTTTTTTTAATTCATTGTTATTTGTTAAATTTATACTTGTTGATTATAAAATTTATACGTGTCTTCTAATTGGACGAAACTAGGTGAAGGGGTATGGTCCCAAAAAGCCGCACAGACCAATTAGGTCGCACGCTGGACCATACTCCTTACTAAGCAAAGCTGATCAATCTCTTAAACCCGCGCGGGCTACTCAAGCAGAATAAGGCCTCGCGCGAGGTCCAAACAAGAGATAACATCAATTTCTATACTTAGCGTTCTGAATAAAAACCTTCAGCCCCTGCAACCCTGCACGGGCTACTTACGTGCTCAACAGAGGTCGCGCAGGAGTCAAAGCGCAAGGCCACTTCAGAAAGTACAAAAGGTACAAGTGGCAGAAAGATAAGCCAATCGGCGTCCTCCAGGCTGTGCTATATCGTGCTCCATGATTGTCTGACGTACAGGAGACAGCGAGTACACAAGGACGCCTACGTGGCACCAATCAGGGGGTGGCGACACCTGCCCCATGATCTCCACTTACCTGCTGATGGGAGAGTGTAACACCCGTCTAATTATTTAACGTTTTTCGTTTAAGTTACGAAAATAAATAAGAAATTATGTGTAAATACTGTCGAATAATACGGGTGAATTAAAACTTTTACAATTTGAAAATATTACAATTTAATATCTAACGAGTTGCCGTTTAAAATAACGACGAAACAACGTGCGGAAGCTTTATTCTAGTGTGTTCGGTTCTTGCTCGACGCTCGATCTTCATCCGGGAACACTTGGTATTTTCCTGTGATCAAAACCAACCTAAAAGTTAGTTTTGATGCTTAAACAATAGGTTAAACAAGTTCTAAACAACAACCCATGAGATAAACGAAAAATTTCCAGTTTTACGGTCTGACGCGGGCCGCGACAGACTTAAAGAAATCTTACGCGAGCCGCGACGTATCGTCGCGTGTCGGGACGTAATTCAGGCCATCCGTCGCGTGTCGCGAGGGAACACCATTTCCAGCAGGTCCAGATTCTGTACCTGCATATCAGCCAGCTCCGAATTTTCTAAAAAACCAACTTAAAACTAGCATAACTTTTTACTCGGTTGTCCGTTTTACGCGATTCTTTTTCCTACGCGTCCGTAATTTAATTCTCCATCTAATGGAGTTAAAATCCAACGTCTGACATAATAAAATTTCAGACTTTTAACTCTTCGGCTTATTACCCTTTTTACCAACTTTTGACCCGTTCGTGATTTCACCTAACAAACTTGTTTGTGACCCTTGTTTCTTTTTGTAAACCTATAATTATGATTATTTCCTATCGTACAAGGTTCAAATCACGGGTTATTACACATTCTTAACCCGTTTCGCTAATACTTCTATTTTGACCTGTTAAAGGTATTTATGCACTAAGGTCCCATAACATCCCTTTTATACTTATCTTAAGGATTTAATCTATCAAAACACTTATTTCCAACAACCTTTAAAGGTCGTTTGCCCGGTTTACCCAACAAGGGCATTTTAGTCAACTTTAGCCCCTCATTTACGACGAAGGCCATTTGCTACTTATTTGACCCAAAAATGTATGTTTAACCACAATTGTATTTATACGTACCTGGCTCGAGTCAACCTAGTGACCCGTTTCAACACCTTGCTTTTATTACCGCTATTCTATGGCGACGCAATTATCCAAATTACTATTCGCTCCTGTAACACATGACTTAACCACCACGTTAGTTGATTTCGTCAAATGGTGTTATCCCCACCATTTGACCCGTTCGGCCTATATAACCCAACATTTTTATATGTAACGAAACATGGTTTTTAATTACCAATCACACATCCGACCCATTTCGGATTTTCTCACTAGATCTCTAAAGTCACTTCTTATATTTTTAACCCATTCGACTTACGCTATGGGTGTCCTTTGAACTTTAATTTACTTTAGTCGATACTTGACTATATTTTCATTTTTACCCAATTTCCCATTACTAGTTACGCTATAAGGTAACCTTAAGAAAAACTCTTTAACTCTTAACCAATTCATGACTAGTTTATCATTTTGCCTTTTTCTCCATAAATTATGGTTTAAAACATTTTTATTGGTTCCAACTCATTTCGTTTCGTGTCGGAACCCATGATTCGAACATAATCCTTTATTGTATTCATCGCTTATAAAAATAAACACAAATACTACAAGTGGGTGTAAGTTTTACTTACCTCGCATCCGAAGTACGCTTTTCACTCTTATTTGCTTCGTTTGACCCGCTTCCTTTCCAAGCCTCCACCTAGCTTGTCAAGCGTCAAACTATCATCATAATTCATAAGACGGTTAGATTAGTCATCCTTAATTATGACTATTCCATCTTACGGGTTTTACATCAAAATTTACCATTTGATTTCATTTTGGTCGGTTTGACTTCTTAAAAGTCAATTTGTCTATAACATATTCAAACACACATTTGGCACATTGAACCCATCTAGGCACTTTCATCCAAACTCTTTATCCATTCTAGTTTTTACGCACCAATTTAACTTAGCTCTTGACTATTGAAGCTAATCATTCGTTTGTTAAGCAATTAACTAAAGTTTTCCATTTACATGTAAAACCCGTTTCATTATAGCATTAGACATTCATCCAATCGTCAAATATAATCAAGTTCTACATATTAATTAGTAGACATCATGATTCCTAACACCCATTCATATGAACCAAAATCACTAGTTTCATCATATTTAATTAAAACCCCTTTCATGAAAGTATGATCATGTACCCAATTTCATGGTTTAATCAAACACCTTTCATTCATTATCATACATGATGATTCTAAACATAGTCTTATCATCAATTTCATCATAACACTAAAACCCACTTAGCCAGGTGTGGTGAGTTAACCAAACACCTAAATCATAGCAATTTATTCTAAATCTTCACTTAGGGTTTGTTCCTAAGCAATCCTACATCCCAAATTCAGCCATAACTTCTATGATTCATACATCGATCGTATCATGCAAGATGAATCGATTTTCACAACTTCAAGAATGTTAGAAATTCGACATACCTTACGATCCCCTTGACTTGGTGATCGTTTATTCATGTTTGGTTGTAAATTTGAGCTTCATTTCGACCTTCAATTTGATGATTATGTTAGATGCTAGGGTTTGGCTCCTTGGGAGCTCTCCTGAGATCGATCCCGAACACACACATGTGTGTGTGTGTTTGTGTTTTGTTTAATTAAATAACTTTTCTAGTTATCCCACTTTAACCCATCGTGTTTGGTTCGTTATTAAGTAGGCCACAACCTACTTATTTTTAACAATATTCCCACTTATTAACTAGGTTTAATATTCCTAGTTAACTTAGCGGCTTCGGGAATATTTATGACTAAGTTTATTTTAGGTCCCGTTAACCCGGGCCTTTTATCCTTTTTATTTCTCTTGAAAGCTCTTATTCACTTTAAATAAATATTAGGATTATTTAATTTATTCCTAATATTTGCCGGGTTATTTTTTACTAATAACGGTACGTTACCAGTCTTTTAGTATTAACAGAGTTTAATTACTAAGCCCGTTTTCGGGGTGTTACAGAGAGGGACAGCAAGGCCGACAACTGGGACACGTGGCTCCAGTCACGGTGCCAGCACCGGAGATATTCTAGAAGACACTAACGGTCGACACCAGTGAGACAGAGAGGATATTCCCTGTTGTCGCCTTCCGGCCCAAGGCCCATCAACCCATCTACGCTTACACCTCTCCGGCTATAAATAGAGACCTCCATGCACAGGTTAAACATTTCATTCCTTCTACTCTCACTCTTAACACACACTTATTTCCTCAAAGCAGATACTTATTCTCACGCTGGAGTCTGGTTAAGAGGGAAACCCCCATATTCTCCTCTTAACGAGCTAACGGTGTTTCTGTTTTCAAGAAGAACTGATCAAATCGGAGCTCAGGAAAGTTTAAGAAGATTAACCCTTATGAAAGGAACATAAACCAAACTAATTAACCCTAAAATTAGTTACGTGTTTCTTCATTGGCGCCCACCGGTTTTTACAATCACTTCATCTTCTTTTTCTGAGTTTTTTGAGTTTTGTTCCTTCGATCATGGCTGGTCAAGGAATTATTCCTGATTTCGGTTTTGGCACTAACTTTAACGCAGGATTGGGGGAGGACAATCCGAATGTCCAAGTCCAACCTGCCGAAGAGATAGGTGAAATCGAAGTAACGAACACTGGGGACCTCGCGCGAGCTTCACTTGCATCACTCAAACGGGGACCCTAGTAAGTCATGTCGCTGGTCCTTCAAACCCAGCTCCAAACCCGAACATTTCGGCGTTACTAGGGCTACCAGAAGGCGAAACTCTAGCTTCCGGGTACGCCAAACAAATTACTACCATAAATACTGCGTATCAGTCCTTGAGCGCACAACAGGCAATTTTACAAGCAGAACCATCCTTGGTTACTCATCCGGGTCCAACTCAGGGGGCGCGCCAGATACCTCCGTTGCAGAACTTCCAAGGAAGAATCAAGAGACCTCCCCCTGTGAGAAGGCCAAGTGTGCACGACACACGCAATACACGAGGGGAGACAGGCAGTTATTATGACCATCCGTCAAATGTCCAAAAGGGTCCAGTTCATAGCCGGCTCGGGCCACGCAACATGAACAACGAATGGGACGACACGGATCCGGATACTATACTTGGCAAGAGGACGAAGGTTCCTCAGTTTTCAATCGTTTGCAAAAAAAGCATGAGTCTTACAAGCCAAGGCAGCGCATCGCATACAGCGAAGAAGTAGAACGGGATTTCAGCCTAGCCTATTGGCCAACTGAAGCTGCTGAACACTCAAAGTTCATTCCAAAGATTGCTCTAGCCCCGCTGTCAAGAGAAAAGCTACCTCCAACAGTGGGAAAGTTCAATGGTCTCCCTGACCCTAACGATCATGTTCGAGTATTTACAAGCGTTGGTGTTATGGGAGGATGGAACATGCCAATGTGGTGTCATCTTTTTATCCAGACGTTCACAGGCGCTGCTCGCGCATGGTTTGATAGCCTTCCGCCTGGAAAAGTCACGTCGTGGGTCGACTTCAGAACCCAATTTGTAAACCATTTCAGCCAGCAAAGACGTTATCAGCGCGATACGTCTGAAGTAACAGATATCTGGCGCAGAGAAAACGAAGGTTTAGAAGACTTCATCACTCGCTTCAATAAGGAGTGTTTGAAAATTGGTGGTGTAAGCGAACAGCTAATGCGCGCTCACTTCAAGAAAGCCATTCGATGTGATAGTCTCATCAGGACTATCACAGGAAAAGACGGTATGCCTAAGGAATGGGACATGCTCATGGAAGCCGCAAAGATAGTAGCGCAGACTGAAGAATCGTTAGCTGCAGCAAAAAAATCCTACACCGAAGACCGTTTTTCCAAGAAAAGCTCGCGCGACTATGCCAAGCGCAACAAGAACAGAAATCATGAATGGAAATCAGGACAATCCAGCGGTTATGAGGAAAGACCACGTTACAAAGAAGATGCGCGAGAAACAATTGACAGAATCGGATACCGAAAAGCAGTCAGGAACGAGAATCGAGAAAAACATTGGACTCCGCTCATTAAGACAGCGAAAGAGGTGCTCATGACGGAAAACCATGATTTCAAGGCTCCAAAGCCTATGACAAACAAGAAGGGGCAAGACCCGAAACTGTACTACAATTTTCACAAAGATATAGGTCATCTGACAGATGACTGTATCAGTCTAAGACAAGAAATAGAGAAAGCGCTGAAAAGCGGAAAGTTAAGCCATCTGGTCAAGAATGTGCGCAAGGAGACGCGCCAGATTCAGCGCAATGATGATGGAAACCAAAAGAAGGTTAGGCACCTAGAAACACACATGGTCAATGGACCAAGGTACAGCGCGAGAGACAAAGGCAAGCGCCCATTCAAACCTGCATGGCAAGAACAACAAGTCATCTTTCCGGTAGTGCGCGGGGGGCCACGCGCCCCGTCGTCATTACCGGTATTATCGGTCATTACGAAACAGAATACATATTCATCGATCCGGGAAGTACAGCTGATATCATTTACGAACAATGCTTTAATCAGTTCGATGATGAAGATAAAGCAAGACTCGAACCTGTCGATTATCCTCTATCGGGATTCTGCAATGAAATGGTCTTCCCACTAGGCCAAATCAGTTTCCCCGTCATGCTATCTGACGGGAAACATTCAAGAACTACAAGCGTCAACTTCATGGTAATGCCAGTCAAATCAAGACATGATGTTTTAATTGGGAGAGAAACCCAAGGGGAATTGAACATGGTAACCTCTACACCCCACTCAGCCATTGGATTCCCAACTGAGATGGGGGTAGCGATTATCTATGCAAAGAAAGAGGTGATGTCAGCAGAAGACGCACGCCCAGTCAAGGCAACAAAAATTTCAACGACCGAACCAGAAAAATGGGTTTTGAACCGCAAATACCCAGAACAGACGGTGACGATAGGCCACGCAATCTCACCAAACATCAGAACGCACCTCAAGCAAGTACTGTTCAGGAACATGGACATATTCTCCTGGACCCCGGCCGACATGACCGGTGTCCCGCGCGACGTCACTGAACATTTTTTGAACACTTATCCTTCCGTTGAGCTGAAAGTACAAAGAAGGCGCAGCCTAGGAGCGGATAAGACTAAAGACATGAATGAGCAAGTTTGTGAACTGCTAAAGGTAGGTATACTGAGGGAGGTGCGCTATCAAAGTTGGGTTGCAAACCCTGTCATGGTCGAGAAGTCTACCGGAGGATGGAGAATGTGTGTTGATTACACGGATCTCAACAAGGCGTGCCCCAAAGATTGTTATTCATTGCCTGAGATCGACAAGAAAATAGACTCTCTCGCGCCATACAGGTGGAAATGTTTTTTGGACTGTTACAAGGGATATCATTAAGTCCAGATGGCGCTGGAAGATGAAGACAAGACAACTTTCCATACCGAAATCAGAATCTTCTGTTACACAAAGATGCCATTCGGGCTCAAGAATGTTGGCGCAACCTACCAGCGACTGATGGATACGATATTTGCTGATGACATCGGAAAACATATCAAAGTGTACATTGACGATCTTGTGATTAAAAGTCCCGAGGAGGACCAGATGTTAAAGTACATAGAGAAGACGTTTAATTCTCTAAGAAGCATGAATATGAAGCTGAATCCAGCGAAGTGTTCCTTTGGTATGGAGGAAGGCAAGTTTTTAGGCTTCGTGGTTACAAACGACGGTTTTAAGGTTAACCCCGAAAAATTTCAAGCCATCGAGCGGATGCCATCTCCGCGTACGATCAAGGAAATGCAAAGAGTGGTCGGACGCTTAGCCGCGGTTAATCAATTTTTATCAAACCACACTACAAAATCTTACCCTTTTATCAGTACTCTGCGCAACTGCGTGAAAAAGCAAGAGTTCACATGGACGCCAGAAGCAGAAGCAGCCTTCCAACAAATGAAGGAGTATTTGATCAAGCTCCCTACACTAACCGCGCTATTCTAAAAGGAACCACTCATTCTGTACTTGTCTTCTTCGGACAAGGCAGTTGGGTCGGTATTGTTGGTAGAAAGAGATGGAGTTCAGACTCCAATCTACTATGTTAGTAGGGTGCTCACGGATCAAGAAACACGATATTCAACCATGGAAAAGTTAGTGCTCGCGCTGCTACATGCCTCCAGGAGGCTGCGCAGGTATTTTACTGGGCATGTAATCACTGACTTCCATATTGGCACAATCCTGCAAAAACCAGAGACGTCAGGACACTTAGCAAAGTGGGCAATCGAACTGGGGGCACCAACATTTGGTATAGGCCGCGCCCAGCCATTAAAGGCTAAGTGTTAGCGGACTTCATCACTGAAGTTCCAGAAGACAAGATCAAAGATTGTGAAGTTGTCGATACTCCTATCAAAGACACGTCAGATGGGTTATGGTTGTTATACACCGATGGAGCCTCAAACGAAGACGGCGCAGGAGCCGGATTGCGCCTTGTTAGCCCAGAGAAGCATGCATTCACCTATGCCATCAAGTTGGATTTCAAAAATACCAACAACGAGGCAGAATATGAAGCATTTTGGCAGGCCTGCGCCTAGCCATCAAGATGGGAGCTCAAAACTTACAAGCGCATGTCGACTCTCTCCTGATCGCGAGTCAAATTAATGGGTTGTATGATGAAAAAGGTGAAGTTATGGCCTTGTATTTAGAGCAAGCGAAAGAGTTGCTTCAACAGTTCAAGCATACAAGGTAGTTCATATCAACCGGTCAGAGAACAAACCAGCAGACGCTCTAAGCAAGCTTGCTTCAACAGCTTTCCAACATCTCGCCAAGGATGTAAGAATCAAAGTCTTAAAAAACCCATCTCTTTTATTGCGCCAAGTGAATGTGATTGAGATAGGGCCACCGTCTTGGATGACCCCTATCATCCAGTATCCGCAAGAAGGAATTATCCCTGAAAACAAAGCAGAGGCAAGGAAGATACAGAACAAAGCATTGTTCTATGAGATGAATGGTGGAATTTTGTATAGAAGATCTTTCTTAGGGCCACTACTGCACTGTGTGGACCCTCAATATGCAACTTACCTGATCAGGGAGATTCACGAAGGCATCTGAGGCATTCATGCGGGCCCGCGCATGGTCGTAGCAAAGATAGTGAACGCTGGTTACTATTGGCCAGGGATGCATGTTGACGCTCTAAAGGAGTTGCGCAATTGTGACTCCTGTCAAAGGCACGCCCCAAAAACCTTGCGCCCAAAGAATGATCTTATCCCTGTGTCCACTGCCTGGCCTTTCCAGCAGTGGGGGATTGATATGGTGTGACCTTTCCCTGAAGCTCCTGGAGCCGTGAAGTTCATAATTGTTGTCGTTGATTATTTCACCAAATGGGTGGAGGCCAAAGCTCTCGCTTCAACTACTGCAATGATGGTGCACAAGTTCATATGGGAACACATCATTTGCAGATTTGGTCTCCCACTCAAGATTGTAACCGATAATGGCACCAATTTTGCTTCTGAGGACCTTCAAGAATGGATGAAAGAGATGAACATCGAGAACACTTTCTCTTCCGTTGCGCACCCTCAGGGCAAAAGCCAAGTAGAAAGTGTCAACAAAAGTATCGTCGAAGGGATAAAGGCCCGACTGGGCACTAAGAGGAGAGGCTGGGTATATGAGCTCCCGAGCATCCTGTGGGCTCATCGAACCATGCCAAAAACAAGTACTGGCGAAACCCCTTTTAGCCTGGTCTACGGCTCAGAGGCGGTTATCCCAGTTGAGATTGGCATCCTCTCGCCGCGCTTGTCAGCGATCAACGAAATTGATAACGAGGCGGAGCGCCGTCTAGACTTGGACCTGCTCGAGGAGAGGGGCGAAATAGCGCAAATCAAAGAGGCTAAGTATAAGACACAGTTGGAGAGGTACTACAATGCAAGAATGCGCATTTGTACCTACAATCCAGGAGAATACGTCTTCAGAGACAACGAAGCCTCCAATGTTGAGCACCCCGGGAAACTAGCACCTAAGTGGGAAGGCCCATACTTAATACATGAGGTGTTAGGAAAAGGGGCATACAAGCTGCGCACCCTGGATGGACACATTATCCCGCGCACATGGAACGCGCAACAATTGCGCAAATGCTACATGTGAACACCTTTGGCCAAGCGCCATTTCACTCAATTATGTTGGCTACACGCCTTTTTAATTACTTATGTCGGCTATACGCGTTTTTTCTATTTCAATGATGTACGTTGGCCCAACGCCTGTTTTCAAGCTATTTAATGCAAGCATCGACTATGCATTGTTATTTATCATCATGAGACTACGGTACAAATGCATGTTAAACTTTTGATTAGCACGAAAACACTTTAGTAAATTACGAGCTCTCGAGTTATGCCTCCAAGGTCCTCCGCGAACATAGCGCGAGACCGGGCAGTTATACTCATACACGAGCCACACTTACATTTATTCGCGCTAACTTAACCAAAGTTTCTAACAACAATGCAATAATTGTAACTTAACATAAAAAACAAACGTAAATGTCACATTCCAAAAAGCGCGTCCGCGTAATGATCACATAAAAAGTAGCAAAACATCATCAGTTCGATTCAAAAAGCGCGACCGCGCGATGAGTTACATTGAACATCTAAAAAGAAAATTACAAGGCACAAAGCCTATCAACACTATCATCTACTCATAACCATCACCATCATCGCCGTCATCATTCCTATCGCCATCACCACCGGCTGTTTCTTCCTCATCAGACAACTCCACAGCATGTGGAGAGTCTAGGATAGTCTTTAGCCGCGAACACCAGTCGTCATGCTTCAGCGCTTCAGTAACCAAATCCATCACAGGAAATGATAGATGGTGATAAACCCCTTCAGCGCGGGTTAACGCAGCATCAGCCTGATCGGTCACTGAGCAATGACTGGTATCAAACTCTTGTCCAAATGCTTCTTCAACATGATGAGCACATTCTAGATAACCTCCACGATGCCCAACCACATGTGAAGCATCTATGAGCGAGGAAACAACAACATCCAGCTCAGAAGCATTTAGAATAGAATTAGCAATCTACAAAAAAGGCAACAGATGAGAGCAGGACAACAAAAAATAAAGCATAAGTTAAGAAAGGGGAACCTTACCAGAACTACCCCTCTATTACGCAGCCATTCAGATTCAGAGACCAGCGTATCTACAATTGATTGAGCTTCAGCGTAATTGTTTTGGGCTACATTAAGAGCAGAGGTGCTAATATCTCGCGCCTCGTCGGCCATCTGTTTGGCCTCCTCGGCGGTAGCAGCCTTAACCCTTTCTGCCTCAAGATCAATCTCCAAGGATTCATTCTTGTTAGTCTGCTCATGCAATCGGCGCCTTAACTCTGCAATCTCTACATCCTTGGCATGTAAGTCCGTGTCCTTGCTGGCCACCTGCGCCTTTAACTCAGCCTGAGAAAAATGAAAACAAGGACTTAAGTAATAGTTTTACAAGTACAAAACAACATAATCGGAAAAGGGTTAAGTTTGTTGAACCTCAACATGCTCTTTGTCCGCTCCAACATCCTCAACCTTCTTTGTTAATGTGGCGATCTGAGCCTCAAGGTCGGTAATCTTGGAGCGAGCAGCGTACATACGCTGATTATCTTTCTTACAAACCTCCTTCCATTCGGCGCGCTCCTTCGACAAGAGCTCCTCAGCAGCACGAAGCTTACTTCTTAAGCCCTCGCGGCCCCACTCTTCAGATTTTTTCTCAGAGTCAAACTTGGCCTTCTCCTCAGTAAAGGCAGCTTTCAACTTTTCAAAATCCTTAACCTGCCTTAACAAGCGCTCACGATACTTCTCCTAGTCCCCTCGCTCTTTAACCATTGTACGCCACTCGCGCACAATTTAGTGGTTAACAGCGCGGGTATTGGCCTCGCCGACAATATAGGCATGGTACAACCCATCATGGGTTCGCGCCCTTTGCCGGTTAACCTCACCGGGAGGGAAGGAATTCAAAAACCAATCACGACATGGACTAAACTCCAGGAAAGTGTCTTTCCGCTTTAAACCCCAGGGAGGATGGTAATGAGCATCACCGCGAGCCTCCTCAGTATAAGTCTTGTAATAGATATCCCCTAAGGTATCCTTAGGACCTATCGGAGGATGAGGCATTGAGCTTTGGCTCCCTGCACCAGCTTGTCCAGCCGCGAAAGCGCTCGAACGGACATTACCACCAGCACTCGTGCCACCACCAGCAGTGGTAGTTTCTTTATGCGCATGCCCGGTCGGCCTAACAACCTCAGGGCGTTTTCCCCAAGTAGTTTCCTTCTTCTTTTCATGAAGGGGCAGGTCAAGCCCCGTAATCTGTGCGACCTCCAGACCCTGCGTTTACTCTTGTGCAATAGTAGCAGCGGCCTCGGTCTCTTTTGGCTTGTCGCCTTCAAGCTTTTCAGCAACCTTCTCTTTCTCTCTCTCCTTCTCTTTCTCCTTCTCTTTTTCTCTCTCCCCCTCCTTTTCTTTATCTCTCTCTTTCTCAGCCTCTAACTCAGTAGACTTAAGAGGCTTGATCACAAACTTGGTTTTCTTTGGCGGGGATCCTTAAACTCAACACCCTTCTTTTCATGGGTTTTCTTTTTGGCCTCTTCAGAAACTAGGTGTTAAAAAGAAACTTCACTAAGGAACGCATGAAGGGCGTCATAATACTAACCTGGAGAGAACTTGTAAAGAGAGCGCAGACTGCTCTGTTTGCCTATTACTGGGGCCTCCCCAGTCTTCTGCGCCACCTTAACACCCGCAACAGTCTCCTCTCTGCTTCTCTTTCTGCTTATCAACTTGACAGCAGGTTCCTCTTCTTCTTCTTCTTCTTTATCCAGCGCGATAGACGAAGGAGTAGTGCCAGCATCTGGGTTCCTTGACCTCGCGCTCCCTGAGCTTTTTGAGCCAGCAGCGCCGGTCTTCTTCTCACCTATACAGGACAAATGCTCAAATGAGTCACTTGCAACAACGCAATCGTCTAGGTTACTCTGCCAGAATCGGTGAGTACCTTTATCAGAGGCACCAGCAGTTGCGTGGCTACTCCCGCCCTTCTTGCTGGTTGGTTCAACATCGATAGTAATCACCTTCTTCTTCTTCTTGTTTGGCTTCTTCTTCTTCTACGCTGGATCAATCCCAAGGTCGCGCAACACACCTGCAAAGATGTTAGACCAGGAACTTAGTTCCCCATTCGAAGACCCTAAAGACTCCTCGCTGGAAAGATAGAAAATCTCTTTCCCAGCGGAAGTCACAGCATGCAAGGGCCTGGGGTTGGGTAGATGCGCACCTTCGGTTGCAGTGGGAGGATTGGCAAAGGCTCCAGCCAGAGGATAAAGAAAGTGGCCCTTAATGCGCTTGTACCAATACGGCTCCCCTGATTCTAGCGGGCGCACGCCCATAGATCCACCGTAAGTAAGGAAAGCAGCTTGATACAATTGCGCCTCTGTAATGAAACCAAACACTTAAGCGCAAATTAAACAAAAAGAAAGGAGAATAAGCAAAGAAACAATAGACCTCTATCTTGAAACTTCAAAACAGGGACTTCATTGCTGTCCTCTGGCCACTGGTCACTCATCTGCGCTGCGACCAAGATGTTCTCACCAAAAACTCGATTTGGTGTTGCATTCAGCTTCAAGTACCAATCGTTTTTTTAGGAATCGCCAATTCTTCCTTCATAATCATGTCCAGCTCGCGGAAGATCATCGCAATCAGAATAACTTCTTCTCCAATGAAGAAAAACTTCTGCTTCAAATCATGAAACTCTTGGGAGGATTCAGTAGAATCTTCTTGGCTGAACCACGGTTGCCAAAGGAATAGAACCCCATGTTCCTAATCAACTGGTAGAAAACCCTGAACTTCTCCACTGTGGGTTCTATGCCATGAGACCGACACAAGAACTCGAAGTGTTGCACTCTAACCATGCCGGGTGGACTCATCTATAGTGATGAAGTATATGGGCCATAAACTCCATCGCCGGCAACCGAAAATTGCCTTGTAGAAAGAAATCTTCAAAGAGGGTAATATACCCCGGCGGTGCGTCGGCAGCTGTTTGGTTTTGACTGGGGTACTGTGCATCCCACTCCGGTGGAAACCGGAATCCCCTAGTAATCTGTTCAAACAACCCCTGATCCCACTTGACGACAGGGAGAGGACCCTCTTCGAGTTGAGTTTCTTCTTCAGCCATATGAAAAAACAGATGAAGATCTTCGACCTACTAGAAAAAACTTGAAGATTTGGTGTAGAAACTTTGAAGATTTGATGATTCAAAGAGGAATAGAGATAAAATAGAGGAACAGCAGAAAGATTTGTGCAATCCTCTCTCATCTCGTCGACTATAGATACCCATCGCATTTAATGCGATGGGTAAACGTGCCGGATTCACCGCACGCGTAACCAATCAAGAGCCGCCACGTAAGGCGGGATTCTCGGAGTGACGATTACCACGCGCACGTGTGCCTCACTCGCCTGACAAAAAGCCGAACCGTCAGTGACAACATGATGATGGCCGTGTCAGCAGTCAACTCAAACGTCGCCGTCAACGACATTTTGCACCAACATGTCAGAATTCAAAATTCGAGGTTTTTCCCGCCCAAAGTTACTACAAACTTCATGCAGAAGTTACCCAGGTCGCGCAATATTCATAATTATCCAATGAGCCTGCACGCTTAAACTCAAAATTAGTTACGTGTTTCTTCACTAGGGGTGCAAACGAGCTGAGTCGAGCCCGAGCTCGAGCTCGTTTAACATATGAAAGCTCGAGCTCGGCTCGAAGGTAATTTTTCAAGCTCGAGCTCGGCTCGGGCTTTACTCGTTTAGTATTTATTAATTAGGGTTGTTTTACATATTTCCCCCCTCCTAAGAGGGCTTATTACATATTTTCCCAAACAAAAAATTCAATTACATATTTCCCCTTCCTAATCCATATGAATTATATATTTCCTCTTTTCATTAAAATTACTCTTGCTAATTACCATTTTACCTTTAAGAAACTTATTAAATGACTAATTATATATTTCTCCTTTCTACCATCAGTTACATATTTTCATAATTCTTCTATTTTCTCAATTCCTCTAATATTTCACCAACTATTTATTGCTAATATTTCATCGATTCGGTTTTCGGGTTTGTCGAAATTTTTTTGGCCAAAAATGAATTTTAAATTCAGCGTGGTTTTCAAAGCGGGTCATCTTAAAAATGAGACATTTCGGTTAATATCATAGCATGATCGAGTCAAAACGGGTTTTAATTCAAATTGATATGGTTTAAAACGTACTTTAACTCTAGTATTTCGCCGATTTTTTATATGCATGTATAAATCACTTTCTAATGGTCTTTTAACTTCTTAATAAAACGTGTAAAGGGCCTTGAATTGAATATATGCGCGTATAAAATGGTCTTTGTAAATTTAGAAATATTGTGCAAGCAGTAAAGCTTAGTGGAAGTTATGATATATTGATATTTACATACACAACTCTAGTGGATGCGTGTTGCAAGAAAGGAGACATCGTTAAGGCTCATGAGCTTCTTCCTCAGCTCACAGTTTGTCACATTTAATGTTCTAATAAATGGATTTTTTATGTTATAAACTTATAATGCTCTCATCAAGGATTTTATTATTAAGAAGAAAAAACACTTGGAGGCCAAAAATATGTTTTGAGGAAAAAAGGTTTTGTTGCCTGGTGAACTATTAACAATATGTTCGATCCGACAAACCCGAAAACCGAATCGATGAAATATTAACAATAAACAATTGGTGAAATATTTGAGGAACTGATAAAATAGAAGAATTAGGGGAATATGTAATTAATGGTTCAAAGGGGAAATAAGTAATTAGTCATTTAATAAGGTCATTAAGGGTAAAATAGTAATTAACAAGAGTATTTTAATAAAAAGGGGGAATATGTAATTTATATAGGTTAAGAAGGGGAAATATGTAATTGAATTTTTTGTTTGAGAAAATATGTAATAAGCCCTATTAGGAGGGGGAAATATGTAAAAAACTATTAAAATGAATTTATATTAATTATAATTATTATACATATAATTTAGTTATTTTTTTTATATTTATATATATGGTAACAAGAAAAGCTACCCTATTGTAAATACAATACCGATTTCAACAAAGTTTATGCGAGAAACTTATATTGGTACTACTACCGGAGGTGTTCGAACGATATAGATTTGTTCTGATGCGGTAGATTACAAAAAAACAATTATCGTCGGGCTGGAACTCAGACTATTTGGTGCACTCGATATATATAACAAACGTAAGTGAAAACCCAAAAAATATATTAAAACGTAAAAAACTCAAGCACCTAATAATTATAAAACTTGAAAAAATATATTGTTTAACTACAAATTTAAAAGAAAGAAATAACCAAAAAGAAGAAAAGGAAAAAAAATTAACCATTGCTTAAATAAGATAATGATTATTAGTTTAAATGTTGAGTATTTTATATATATGTTTACAAAATAAAGAGAGGGTCAAAATGAAATAGTTTTATAAATATAGTGGTAAAATCAAGAAACTAAAAACAATACTATTTCTGAGGATGTTATGGATTAATAATATATATCAATATATATTAATTATTATATATATTAAAAAACAACTCAAGTTCACTGTAGTTCAATTTGGGAGCTACAGAACTACACTAGGTACAGTACTGCACTTTGTTTTCCTAATTCTACTAACCCACCTCCTTGCTTCCCTTTTCCTTTCTCCCTAATCCACCGCCTTTCACTTAGGGTTTACCCTTGCTTCAGCCAACCACTCAATCAGACGTGCACAACCGATCAGAGTACTAGCAGCTGCGCAAACCAGTGATCGGAACAGCAGCAACAACAAAGACAAGCAAAAATAAAGTGCCTTTGGTACGTACCTACAACCCCAACACACTACCCGATTTGGGGTACCTGAATAGGTGACGGTAGTGTTACCGATTCTGGTTCCCTACCCGAAACCCAAATCGGCAATCGGTGCTACCCCAGCATTAATTTATACCGCCTTTCACTTAGGGTTTACCATTGCTTCAGCCAACCACTCAATCAGACGTGCACAACCGATCAGAGTACTAGCAGCTGCGCAAACTAGTGATCGGAGCAACAGCAACAACGGAGACAAGCAAAAATAAAGACGTCTTCGGTACGTACCTACAACCCCAACACACTGCCCGATTTGGGGTACCTGAATAGGTGACGGTGGTGTTACCGATTCTGGTTCCCTACCCGAAACCCAAATCTGCAATCGGTGCCACCCCAGCTTTAATTTATTTTGAATCTGATGATACTTTTATGTATTAAATGTTGGGTGTAAAACCATTAGGTTTACGACAGAATAACTGACGCAATAATTAGTTTGTATGTAGTGATTATATGTGCCATGTTAGAAATAATTAGCCAACTATAATTACTATTTGAAAATATGGTAATGCAAGTCATAGGTGGCGTCTGATGGACAGCTCTATCCTGTATTATATTAATGACTGATAATCATATTTTATAATATGTTGTACGGGTTTGGTTATGAAGTGAAAACCGCTTGGTTACAGAGGTGAAAACTCTTCAGTTGCTAGAAGCAGACGCTAAAATTGAAATCTTATTTTACGTGTTCAGGTGATAATGAAGCCGCAGTTGATGCACTACTGGATATAGATCCACCTCACTCTATAAAG
Source organism: Helianthus tuberosus (assembly GCA_030545235.1). Taxonomy (NCBI): domain Eukaryota; kingdom Viridiplantae; phylum Streptophyta; class Magnoliopsida; order Asterales; family Asteraceae; genus Helianthus; species Helianthus tuberosus. The sequence continues at coordinate 115,994,535 of CM060400.1, read as the reverse complement.
ACGTCTTTTATGTTCATCACCCTCGATATGCAGGTTCCCATCCTTACTTTTTGAGCTCATGATTTCCCTTTCGTTTGCTTTTTTACTTTTGCGCTTTTGGTTTGTCTTTGTAACCATAATGTTGATTGTTGTCGTTGTGATGCTTTGAGTGCTGTTGTTAATGGTTGTATTAAGTTTTTGTGTATCATCTTATCATTGGTCCTATCCTACATGAAAGTTGTAGTTTGATTAATTATTATTTCATTGGCTATCTTTTTTGTTACTTTGGCATCATCTTTCCTAACCTTTTTTCGACTTATTTTGTTTCATGGACTAATATAATGCTACCTAGACGTTGATGTGTGCAAAATGCAACATATAAATTACATCAAATATGGCATAAAACTAACCTTTTTTTAGTACTAATGTTGGAAAAAGTATGTTTTTGTCTTCCTTTTGTATTTTCAGGATTAAATGAGCTCAAATAAACAAAAGAAGCAAAAAGGCAGCTAAATCTAACATAAATACAAGAAAAGGAACAAACGTGGCATGCCCGACCCCCCGACAGCATCTTCCCAAGCAAAAACAAGAAAACAGAAGGCTGAACACGCCCCGTGCTCAGTGAACACGGGGGCGTGCCCAAGTGTCAGCAGAAAAGACAAAGCTGTAGAAGCTTCTATCACCCACCACGGGGGCGTGCCCAGCGGACACGGGGTCGTGGTCAACTCTAAGATTCGCAGAATCTGGGGAAATCTTGATAGTACAGATACGCTTCTGCACACGGGGTCGTGCCCAGCAGACACGGGGGCGTGGTCAACTAACGCATACAAGCTGCAATTAATGAAGAAAGAGAAGGAAGGTGGACACGGGGTCGTGCCCGAGCGTCTGTTCAGGCTATAAATAGGGGTGCTTGGCTCATTTGCAAATCATCCCTTGGCACACCACCTCTCTCACACTTCACCCACCACCCACCACCATCATAACACCATCATCCACCACCATCATCCATCATAGAGTGTGTGAGTCTTCTCGGGATCCAAGATTGATCGTAAGAGTTCTTGACAATCAAAGGCCATGTTTGCCTAAGTCTCTTACATCACTTGGTGAAGACAAGTGTCTAGTGTAATACTTTTTATTTTTAATCTTTTTGCACTTTTTATTTGGTTATGTATTAATGACTTTAATAACTAGTTTCTTATGTTGAAGGTGATTCTTCCTTATCGTTTGTCCGTGGTGTCTTAGCATTATTTTACTGTCTATATAAAATAAAAGATTTTCACCATTCATATCTCCACGGTCTATATGGAGATATGTTGGCTACCTGGTCGGGGGTTAAGGGAACGGTTTGGTAAGAGTCTTGCCTTGTTCAGTGTATAGATCCTGCAAGGACCTGGGTCAAATTTAGTAGGACCTCCTTCAATACCCACCGGTATTGGATGGCGAGGGTCAAAACTCTTTGATCCCCTCATATGTAAGCTACTATTAAAACTTTAACCCGGCTACTTAGGACTGTATCCCTGCTGACTCAAACTACTTAGCCGAGGGTAACGTCACCTTCAAAAGAGGGGCCTACCACATTATGCATTAATAACTTAATTAATTATCTTTCAATAATCCGACCCTTTAGAATTGTATCCTTGTTGACTCAAACTACTGGGTTGAGGGTAACGTCACCTTCAAAAGAGGGGCCTACTACAATAACTAAGATAATCTCTTAAAAAGTGCAAAAGTGCGGAAATAATCAAAGGTTACACTATACACAAGTCGGATCCAAGTGATTCATCTTGTCTATCTGTTTTTATTTTTATTTTATTTTTCAGCATTTTAGTTAGTTTTTATTTTTCTTGTTTAAAAACCTTTTTTATAACTTTTGATTTGATTAGACGTTGAGGATAAACCGGTAATAAAAGCTCTTGTGTCCTTGGACGACCTCGGTATCTTGCCAACACTATACTACGCTTACGATGGGTGCACTTGCCCATATGTGTGTTTAGTGTTAGTAAATATCGTGTTTTATAAATTTAAAACTTGGCTAAAAAGTGTAAAAGGGCTTAAAAAATATATTAAAAACCTATCACACCTAACGCACATCAACGTACACCTTCTAAGCGAAGGCCAATCAGTACTAATGGTGATGTTGGTGAACCATCAGTTGGCCATCATTCACGTAGGTTGTCGCGCCTTTTAGCAAGTGTTGCAGGTGGAACGTCTAATGCAGGTACATCATCTTCACAGTCAACAAGTGGTCCTTCTAAGAAAAGGCCAATCAATACCGATGGTCATGTTGGTGAACCATCAGTTGGCCATCATTCACGTAGACTATCGCGTCTTTTAGCAAGTGTCGCAGGTGAAACGTTTAATGTAGGTATATCATCTTCACAGTCACCAAGTGGTCCTTCTAAGCAAAGCCCAATCACTACTGATGGCCATGTTGGTGAACCCTCAGTTGGCCATAATTCACGTAGGTTGTCGCTTCTTTTAGCAAGTGTTGCAGGTGAAACCTCTAATGCAGGTACATTATCTTCACAATCAACAAGTACTTCTCAGTCAACTGGCGATGAAGCAACACCGCCATCGGAATACCTTGATGGGGGTAATTGCGAATACGTGTGTGAGTATTGTGGTGCTTTATTTTGGTTTGCGGAAAGACTTTTGTCTACACCTCGAAATCAAATGCCCAAATACAATGTATGTTGTCAAGGTGGAGCTATCCGCCTTCCCTTTCCACTTGAACCACCTGTTGCCATTAAAGAGTTGTTTACTGATGCTCGGTTCATGGAGAATATACGGGCATACAACAATATGTTTTCGATGACATCTTTTGGTGCTGATATTGATGACACCGTTAACGACGGTTGTGGCTCATATGTTTTCAATTTTTCTGGTCAACTTTCACATTGGTTAGGTTCCTTATGTCCACCAGACAATGAGAAGCCGCGGTTTCTACAAATGTATATATATGACATAGAAAATGAGGTCTCGAATTGGTTGCGGTTCTTCTCAGCCGCTTCCCAACTTTCATCTGATATTGTCGCTACTATTTCCTAAACGCTTACATCATGTAACGGATATGTTAAACTTTTCAAGAGTGCGATAGATTTATGCACTGGATCCAATGCTTATAATTTTGCTGTTCGATTGTACAACAGTGGCAATCAGCGAAAATATGAGCCACCTGCTCCTGGAACACTTGGCGGTATCATACGTGACAATAACCTCAGTGCAACAACCTATGATATTGTTATCCACAACAAGGATGGCACAGCACAAAAGGTTAGCAAGTTACATTCGTCATATATGCCCCTGCAGTACCCGTTGCTTTTTCCGTTGCGTTCAAATGTGGAATCTGAAGGAAAAAAAGCTAACAATGGACAGGTACTATAGCTACCAGATTCACGATCGTCCTGGCATTTACACATTGTTGCTAAACGATGGCCGCCTTTTTCAACAATATTTGGTCGATGCATACATATGCATAGAACATTGCAGATTGGAATACATAAGCGCTAATCAAAATCTCTTCCGTTGTGAGTACTTGCGTGGTATCCATGACGCACTTTCAAGGGGCGATACTGAGGGTCAAGATGTTGGAAGGCGTACCATTTTTCCTTCGTCGTTTACAGGTGGCCCAAGGTACATGTATAAGCATTATCAAGATGCCCTTGCTATTTGCAGGGTCCATGGTAACCCCCAATACTTTATAACATTTACATGCAATACAAAATGGCCAGAAATCAAACGACATCTTGATAAAATTGGCTGCATGTATGTACAAGATCGACCAGATATAATTGCACGGGTGTTTCAGATGAAGGTAGAAGAGTTCATTAAATTCTTAAGGTCAAACAAAACATTCGGATCGGTGGCAGCTGGTTAGTCTCTTACTTAATTCACGATTCATAACTTTCTACGTCTATAATAGTATTTTAATATTTCTTTTTTACTATCTTTGTAGATTTGTATACAATTGACTTCCAGAAAAGAGGTCTGTCGCATTGTCATGTGTTACTCTGGGTGACACCACCCTACAAGATACGCGAGCCAACAGATGTGGACCAATACATTACTGCTGAAATACCAGATCCTTCAATTGAACACACTCTTCATAAAATTGTCACTGAGTGCATGATGCATGGGCCATGCGGTCTCCCAAATGCAAATGCTCCGTGCATGTGTGATGGCAAGTGTTCCAAATCTTTTCCTAAACCATATGAAAACAACACCCGATTTGATAAAGATGGATATGCACACTACAAAAGGTTGGCCAATGGACAACGTATTGTTAAAAATGGTGTACCCCTTGATAACGGCTATGTTGTGCCCTACAATAAAACTCTGTGCAAGCGATTCAATGCCCACATAAATGTTGAGTACTGTGGTTGGAACATGATGATTAAGTATCTTTTCAAGTATATATCTAAAGGTGCTGATCGTTTTAAGTTTGCAATTACCAAGGCTGACGACCAACCAACTAACACCCCAATCCAACCAAATCCTCTGGTAAATGAAATAAAAAATTTTGTTGATGCCCGCTTTATATGCCCACATGAGGCGGCTTGGAGGATACTTAGGTTTCCTATACATAGCAGAAATCTATCCGTGCAAATTATGGCCGTGCACCTAGAAGACATGCAAAATGTCACATTTTGAGAAACCATGCGCTTACATTCCATTGTAAGCAACCCTGCATTTGGGAAAACAACCTTAACAGAATGGTTACGTAATAACCAGACAGAATCCGACGGCCGTAATCTTCGTTATATTGATTATGTTTTAAGATATTGGTGGCATTTATCAGCTAAAGCTTGGATTCGCAGATTATCAAGTAAGACGCCAACGATAGGTAGACTCATATATATACATCCAACATGTGGCGAACTGTTTTATCTAAGGATGTTATTATGTCATCAAAGGGGTTGCAGGTCTTTTGCTGAAATACGTACTGTTTCTGGTGTCACACACATGACTTACCGCGCAGCGTGTGAAAGCATGGGTCTTGTATGTGATGATAGGGAATGGGAAATGGCATTTGTAGAGGCGTCAAATTGGGCAACATCTGCTGAAATGAGATTTCTATTCAACCATATGCTTCTTTTTTGTGACATAGCAAAACCTGCAGTTCTATGGGAAGGGCATTGGCGAAAAATGTCAGATGATATACTCCTAAATCTAAATAGAAACACAAATCAACTCAATAGATGTATCAATGACTTCAACTTGCAACAATATGTTTTGTTCGAAATTGAGCAATTGCTTAATTCGAGCACACCATCTACGTCTCTTTCAAATTATGGCCCTCCTATGCCGTGTACTGCTCTCCTTGCTTCGATGAGAAACCGTTTGTTAATGGAGGAGAAATGTTATGACAGGGATGCCTTGAATGCACAACATTCTCAATTGCACTCATTGTTAAATGCTGATCAGCTCCAAGTTTATGATATTGTTATGAATTCATATGAAAGAAAGTCCTAGACATTATTGTTTGTCTATGGTCATGGTGGTACAAGAAAAACATTCTTATGGAAAACAATAATTTCAGCATTTAGATCTGTAGCGAGAATCGTTTTAGCGGTTGCGGCATCAGGAATTGCTTCACCTCTTTTACTATCTGGTAGAACTGCTCACTCACGCTTCAAGATACCAATAGAAGTGACAGATCAATCAATTTTTGATATAAAAAAACACTCAGCTATGTGAGCTTCTCAAGGAAACATCTTTGATAATTTGGGATGAATCACCAATGAGTGACCGCAGATGTTTTGAATCTTTAGACAGGACACTGAGAGATGTTCCAGGGGAAACAATGAAGCTATTTGAGGGTAAATCTATACTACTTGGTGGAGATTTCAGATAAACACTTCCGGTGAAACCAAAAGCATCGCGTTCCGAGATTATAGACTCTACGTTGCCTAGATCATATTTATGGGACAACTTTACAGTTTGCAGGCTGAACAAGAACATGCGAGTAGCGACAATTACACAAAATTCACAAGACACACAAGCTATTTCGCATTTTGCCTCATGGTTACTAAGTATGGGAAATGGTGTGGTCGGTCAACTAGATGTCGATGACCCTTGCAACGCACACATCATTCAAATTCCGCCAAAATTTCTAATATATCGAGAACACAATGGGCTTGATTCTTTAATTCGCTTCATCTATAACGACACCGTTCTTACCAACCCATCGGCGGAAAACCTATCTGACAGAGCAATCGTTTGTCCAAGGAATGACACAGCTGAACAGATCAATGTATTGGTACTTAAACTGACACCCGGAGAATGTACATCATATATCAGTGTTGACTCAATGATCCCACATGCACAAAATAGAGGTGACATAGACATTTTGTATCCTCAGGAATATTTAAATCAGCTAAATTTCAACGGACTTCCACCACATAAGCTTAATCTAAAGGTAAATACTCCAGTTATTTTACTACGTAATATAAATCAAACTTCAGGCTTATGTAATGGCACCAGACTTTTGATATCCCAACTGTTGCCAAGAATAATCGAAGCACACGTAATCACCGGAACAACTGTTGGTCATCGTGTATATATACCTAAAATTAACTTTGTTCATAATAGCAAAGACTTGCCTTTTGTGTTTACAAGACGTCAATTTCCAGCAAAAACATGCTATGCAATGACCATAAATAAAAGCCAAGGACAATCTTTAAAAAAATTGTAGTCTATCTACCAGAACCTGTTTTTACACATGGTCAACTTAATGTCGCCCTTTCACGAGCAACTTCACCTGACTCGCTAAAGGTCCTCATCGCGCCCACTGAAGATGGCCGAACAGACCAAACCAAAAATATAGTTTTCTCTGATTTCATGAATGAAGTCAACAACAGTGAGGTTACTATACAACTCAATATCACTATAGTACTTTTGTTGTTAATATGATCATTCATGATGAAATTATAGATGATTTTACCTTGAATCTTGATTTTACCTTTTAATGTTTCACCATTAATTTCGGATGTTGTTTTTGTTATTTATAGCTTTTGTTAAAAATATACTGCTAGCAACATACATTCTAACACGTGACACTTAATGAACAGGTCAGAAATAATGCCACTTGAGCAATCAAACCCATGAAAATGTTTTAGTACGTGCACAAAAGCTTTTGAAAAAATAAATGCTAGAGAATGATATGTTGAAGAATGGCATTTAAACCAAATATGCAACAGTAAAAAACCTGGTGTAACACCCTTGTATTTATTTTAAAGATTTTCGTATAATTAACGAAAATAAACATGTAATTACGATTAAGTATTCTTAGAAAATACGAGTAATCTAAAACTTTTACAATTTAAAAGTTTAAAACAAAATGTAATTAAGTTCGTCATTTAAAAGTAACAACGAAACGTCATGCGGAAGCTTATTTCTTTGATCGTGTTCGGTCCCTCCTAGAGCTTGATCTTCATCCGGGAACACTTGGTATATATCTGTGATCAAAACCAACCCAAATGTTAGTTTTAATGCTTAAATAATTGATTAAACAAGTTCTAAACGACAAACCATGAAATAAAATAAAATTTGTCAGTTCTGCAGTCTGTCGCGGGCCGCGACAGACTTGGTGTTAACTTACGCGAGCCGCGACACTCTGTCGCGTGTCGCGACATAGTTCACTCCCTCCGTCGCGTGGCGCGGGGGATTACCTTTTCCAGCGAGTTTTTGTTCAGATGCTGCATATTCCCAGCTACACTACTTTTTACGAAAACGGACATAACTTCTTCGTTATTGATCCGTTTTACCCGATTCTTTTTCCTACGCGTCCGTAATTTATTTCTCCATCTTATGGAGTTAAAATCCGACATCCGGATTAACATAATTTCAGACTTTTAAGTCTTCGGCTTACTACCCTTTTTACCAACTATTGACCCGTTCAATATTTTATCGCACCAACAAGTTTATTTGATCGTTAAACTCATGAAATTCATTATTTCAATATCTCCCATTATATTAATCTCGAATCACGAGTCCCTTAAGTAATAAAATCCCGTTTACGCTTAAATGCATATTTTGACCCGTTAAGGGTAGTTATGCATTTTAGTCTAGAACTTGTGCCTTTCTTTTGTCGCTACAAAAGTTCCATATCAAATTAACTATAATTATTCCACCACAACTATTTTGTGGTGGATTTATCATGATGAACCCTTTTTCCCAAATTTTACCCATCGGTTGATCATTTTATGCAAATGACCACTTTTGAGCATTTGACCCGCGAATGTGCATTCCTATGATCTTTACTCATGTCTAATGATTCCATAATCTTTATGCAAGTTCCTAAACGACCCCTATGAGTCGTTTGTCCAATATACCCTTCAAGGGTATTTTGGTCAACTTTAGTCCCTCACTTCACGACGAAGGACTTTCGCTAAATATCTTGACCAAAATTGTATGTTTAACCAAAAAGCTTAGTTATACGTACCTGGCCCGGGTCAAAGTATTGACCCGTTTACTTAACTTTTGCTTTAAATCTTTATAGTTAAAGCAACGCAAGCTTATGTTATTTCCTGTTATTACAAAACTCAACAAGCAATCATCAAATGTTATTATCAAATGGCGTTACCCACACCAATTGACCTATTTAGTCAAAATGACCAATTGTCCGTATGAGATGGTATTTAAGTACCATTTCATCCCCTTTAAACCTATCCCGGTTTTCCTTGTACTCGTTTTACTTAAAACCGTTTTTGTTTGTTCGTCACTACATGACTAATTTACCATTTTACCCCTTTGTCCATAACTTATAATTTCTTACCATTTCCTTTCGTTCCGACTCTCATTGAATCGTGTCGGAACATCCTATGCCAACCACTTAGTAGCATTCATATACTATACTTGCAATCATGTCATTTGTAAATAATGAAAAGGGGCGTAAGCTTTACTTACCTCGCATCCGAACTACGCTTTTCCTTTCCTTCTTGATTCGTTTGACCCGCTCCTTCATCAAGCTTCCACCTAGCTTGTTACGCGTCGAACTATCATCATCATTTTCAAGGTGGTTAGTTTAATCATAATTTGATACGATTATTCCACCTTACGCATTTCATATCAAAAATTACCATTTATCGTATTATAGGCCAGTTTGACTTTATAAAAGCCAAATGCCCATTAGTATACTAATTGCATATTCGAGTTCATCAACTAGTTTTAGCATTCTTTTATTACCCGGTAGGCGTTATCTTTAGACCACCGTTTTAACCAAAGTTCTAACCACGTTTATCACATTTAGAACTCTTTTTAATCACATCTTGCATAATAGCCAAAACATCACAATTAGGTGTTTTAACTACAAAATTCTAGTTTCGAGCCTTCTTTGAGGCATTTTAACAAACACTTTAAGGGCAGAATTTTACATGTTTATTTATCAAGTCTCTAGCTTATCTCTTAACCCTAATTTCACATAAATCAACCTTCTTACAAAGTTGATAACTTCAAATTTTCTGGAATCACTTCAAAATTGTCAAATTACACTAGATTAACAATCTATTTCCTAGTGTTCATCAAATTACACATAACCCACTAATCACCTACAATGGTGTTCATGGATTCACTAAAATTTCATATGATTTCAACTTGTATTTGTCTAGGGTTTTGTCCCTAGACACTATAGTTGTTCCTAATCATCATAATACACACATGCAACTAGAATTTCAGATTTTTCCCAATTTCATGAGAATTTCAAGTTGAGAGTTTTCCTTAAATTTTACATGCCTTGTAATCCTCTTGCGATGAGGATCACGATTCTAAGCTCGGATTTCGTTTTGGACCAGATTTGCACCTCCAATTGAGAGTTTTTGTGAGTTTCTAGGGTTTGGAGCATGGGGATCGCCCTGCTCTTTCTTCTGATCGACCAGACTCCCTTTTTGGGGTGTTTGGTTTATTTTTTTATTTGTTTTATCAATTTTAGTTTCAATTTTAACAACTTAGGTCCCTCCACTTTTCCTTAATTCTTAATTTAAGGGTTTTAACCCACTCATAAGTCACTATCTAACTAGGTTAGAATTATTCCTAGTTAACTTGGTAGGTTTGGGAAGTCGTAACCCGTTTTACTTTATGTCCCGTTAAATTGGGCCTTTTATCTTTCTATTTTCTTGAAAGTTCTTATTCACTTTAAGTAAATATTAGGATTATTTAAATAAATTCCTAATATTTACCAGTTTACTTTTACCACTTACGGTACTTTCCCCGTCTTTAGTATTAACGGGGTTTAATTACCAAACCCGTTTTCGGGGTGTTACAAGTCTACCCCCCTTAAAGAGGTTTCGTCCTCGAAACATTTTCTTACATAATTCATTGAGTTTAAACTCAATGTATTCGATCCGAGAAATATTTTAAACCTTACTTATACTTTTTAACCAATCGTTAGTATTACCCAAAAAGTATGGTAACATCTTTTTGGTTACTAATTGTTTACATATCTCATACGACATAGTGTAACTTCGAAATAACGTAATCTCGTTATTTCCACTAGTTTAGTTAACTTAGCGATATCCATCGCTTTCATATACTATCGGATTTCCTTATGAATCCGTTACTTTGACCCGTTTAAAGGTCTTTAGTGAAACCTTTCACTTGTAGCAACATTTTCTTTTGTTTTCAAATTCATTTATTCGGTTCAGTTATACCGAATCCACCGCTTACAAACAACCAACTTACTTAAATGACCTTAACCGGTCTCACTAACTAGACTTATTAGTCCAGTTGCTTTTTACCACTCGCTTGGTGATAATGTGATTCCACTTCACATTGCATTTCTTGACCGTGATCGTGTCACGTCATGTTTTAATTTATATCAACCTTTCATTTTCGAAAATACCACTTTTTCGAATATATCATTTTGCACCTATCGATGTTAAGACCCATACTCTTTGATATTTGTTATTTCCAAATTCGTCTTATAGTATTAATATTTGTTTAAACGTTGTTTCTTACTAAAACTGAATTTTAGTTTAACGTTTTTCCTTTTAACTATGTCAATTACTCATATTAAGGGAATTGACAACCCATAATTTATTCTTTTCCTTTCTCATTTTACGCGGGGAATCATAACTAGTTCCCTTGCTTTACACTATTGACCCGTAGGTTCTTTCACTTAGCCTCATAGGCTATTTCTTTAAATTTTTCACCTTTTAAGGTGAGACATTAACAACTCGTTTCCTTCTCTTTATGACTCGAGGGTCTTTTTTTTTTTTTGGTCCCATAGACCTTAACATTGTGTTTAATCCCGTAGGTTGTGATGATCCCGTAGATCATCTTTTATTCTTGTCTATTTTCAAATGTATATATACATATATAGCTTCAAGGCATCTCTTATTATGTTTGGAATCGTTTATTTTCGCTCTTGAACTTCGATAGACCTTGACCGTAGTCTAAGGCATCATTTGTTTACTTCCGGACTAATCTTCCGACTTTATGACTTCTGACGTTATTTACGCATCAGTTTGTTCTACGCTTACCGTTTCCCGGTTCATACTTATACTTCTATACAACCCATTACCCGGGTTCTTTTATCTTAACATTCTTAACGCCCATAACCCTTTACATAGGTTAGTTAACCTCTCACACTTTTACTTATTCAATCCGCGCCTACTTACATTAGCAAGCGTCATCATTTATTTAATTCGTTTGACTTGTTCGTGTGAAATTTCATCACTGGTGAACGTCAAATTTCATTCTTTGTTCGACCCGTTCGACTTTTAACTAGTCGAACGTAATTAATTCTTTTTTTTATCAAAATTTATGTTTGCGAAAATTATTGTCATCTTTTAGTCATGACTCATATTCCGAGTCTTTTGACTTTCTATTTCGCGTTCCTGTTTCTCAGTCTACGCATGCGTTTAAATCCTTACCCACCAACCGGGTGTTTTACCGAAGTCGTTATTATTGCAACCCTTACGGTATGCATTATGACTTCGTTTCGCTTTTATATTCCTACTTTGTTCTCAAATTTGGTTTTTTACAAAATCGGCCCGTTAAGGGTCATATTTGCATTCTCCGGGTTCGAGTGTAAGAACACCCCTCCCAATTGCATACCTTAATCCTTTTACATTAATCTTTGTCCCTTCACTCGGGCTCATCATCCTAATGTAATACGCTTCCGTCACCCGGCTGTGCGTTTACATTATTATCAAATATTTTGCTCATTTGATTCATTTGGGTACCTTTAAGTTAGTTCCATTCACCCCACCCTTACTACATCAGATGTAAACGTGTCCGCCATAAGAAGTTCATGGTATCATATGCCACTACTTACTTGGCCAGAGTAAGCGATTAACACATGACACACATGACATTTTTATAGTTTTCACATCACGCCCTATGTAAGTAACGCCTCTATTTTTTTCTCTTGGAAACAATATCCCGAATACATTTTCTATTCGGGTTTTTCCAAGTTTTTAATCTACATATGCAACTTTCAATTTCTACTTATTTGTTGCATATTACTATTTGTGCAATTATTTAAAATGTGCACCTGGTAATGTTTGCCCCGACGGGCGTTCCTTGCCATTAACCTTGTTCGCGGTCGTTACGCGATTTAGTCCTCGGTGAGCATGCTCCTCTTGTCATACTTCGGACCGTTCCATCATCATATCCACAATTTGTTTGACTTTCGTCGTCTTCAAACGCGAGTGTCCTTCAATTAAAACATTCACAAAAGTTAGTAACGTCAACTTCAACAATCGCCCGTATCATAATACAAGGCTTTTTCTACTATACGCGTCAACGCGCGTATTTTCGTCAACTATATCAATCATTTTAATTGGGGTAACGTGTATCACACGATAGCCCTATGTGTTGTTTACAACACTTTAGCATACTAAACTATTAACATACTTGTACTTACCGGATTTGCGATCAAGCCTCGAACCGAACACCAATCTTTATTAAGAGCATAAGGTTTAAGTCCAAGCATAGTTTTCCCACCATACTTGAATCTCTTAAACCAAGGCTCTGATACCAACTTGTAACACCCATGTATTTATTTTAAAGATTTTCGTATAATTAACGAAAATAAACATGTAATTACGATTAAGTATTCTTAGAAAATACGAGTAATCTAAAACTTTTACAATTTAAAAGTTTAGAACAAAATGTAATTAAGTTCGTCAATTAAAAGTAACAACGAAACGTCATGCGGAAGCTTATTTCTTTGATCGTGTTCGGTCCCTCCTAGAGCTTGATCTTCATCCGGGAACACTTGGTATATATCTGTGATCAAAACCAACCCAAATGTTAGTTTTGATGCTTAAATAATTGATTAAACAAGTTCTAAACGACAAACCATGAAATAAAATAAAATTTGTCAGTTCTGCAGTCTGTCGCGGGCCGCGACAGACTTGGTGTTAACTTACGCGGGCCGCGATACTCTGTCGCGTGTCGCGACATAGTTCACTCCCTCCGTCGCGTGGCGCGGGGGATTACCTTTTCCAGCGAGTTGTTGTTCAGATGCAGCATATTCCCAGCTACACTACTTTTTACGAAAACGGTCATAACTTCTTCGTTATTGATCCGTTTTACCCGATTCTTTTTCCTACGCGTCCGTAATTTATTTCTCCATCTTATGGAGTTAAAATCCGACATCCGGATTAACATAATTTCAGACTTTTAAGTCTTCGGCTTACTACCCTTTTTACCAACTATTGACCCGTTCAATATTTTATCGCACCAACAAGTTTATTTGATCGTTAAACTCATGAAATTCATTATTTCAATATCTCCCATTATATTAATCTTGAATCACGAGTCCCTTAAGTAATAAAATCTCGTTTACGCTTAAATGCATATTTTGACCCGTTAAGGGTAGTTATGCATTTTAGTCTAGAACTAGTGCCTTTCTTTTGTCGCTACAAAAGTTCCATATCAAATTAACTACAATTATTCCACCACAACTATTTTGTGGTGGATTTATCATGATGAACCCTTTTTCCCAAATTTTACCCATCGGTTGATCATTTTACGCAAATGACCACTTTTGAGCATTTGACCCGCGAATGTGCATTCCTATGATCTTTACTCATGTCTAATGATTCCATAATCTTTATGCAAGTTCCTAAACGACCCCTATGAGTCGTTTGTCCAATATACCCTTCAAGGGTATTTTGGTCAACTTTAGTCCCTCACTTCACGACGAAGGACTTTCGCTAAATATCTTGACCAAAATTGTATGTTTAACCAAAAAGCTTAGTTATACGTACCTGGCCCGGGTCAAAGTATTGACCCGTTTACTTAACTTTTGCTTTAAATCTTTATAGTTAAAGCAACGCAAGCTTATGTTATTTCCTGTTATTACAAAACTCAACAAGCAATCATCAAATGTTATTATCAAATGGCGTTACACACACCAATTGACCTATTTAGTCAAAATGACCAATTGTCTGTATGAGATGGTATTTAAGTACCATTTCATCCCCTTTAAACCTATCCCGGTTTTCCTTGTACTCGTTTTACTTAAAACCGTTTTTGTTTGTTCATCACTACATGACTAATTTACCATTTTACCCCTTTGTCCATAACTTATAATTTCTTACCATTTCCTTTCATTCCGACTCTCATTGAATCGTGTCGGAACATCCTATGCCAACCACTTAGTAGCATTCATATACTATACTTGCAATCATGTCATTTGTAAATAATGAAAAGGGGCATAAGCTTTACTTACCTCGCATCCGAACTACGCTTTTCCTTTCCTTCTTGATTTGTTTGACCCGCTCCTTCATCAAGCTTCCACCTAGCTTGTTACGCGTCGAACTATCATCATCGTTTTCAAGGTGGTTAGTTTAATCATAATTTAATACGATTATTCCACCTTACGCATTTCATATCAAAAATTACCATTTATCGTATTATAGGCCAGTTTGACTTTATAAATGTAACAACTCTCATCAAAAGTCATAATTATTAAATTAATTAGTCCAATAGGAAACCCTAATTGAGACACCCAAGTAATTCTGAACAAACCCTAAAATTTTCATAATTTTCAGAATCAGGATTAGGGCCCCTAAAACTCAGGGGGGGTTAAACCCTATGGACGATTATCCACTTAAAACGTTGGCAACAAGGAATTTACGAAAACTGTCAACTCAGCAAGGCTAGTGCTAACCGTGGCAACCCTATGCCTAAAAATAGGTCTCACGCGGCCCGCCTCAGGTTAAGCTTAATTCTCACGCGGGCCGCCTCAGGGTCAAATTTTAACTATAAATAGTGGACAGTGGGACTTGAATTCTGAAAGAAAAACGACGTAAAAATTCACTATACACTGCAAGTTACGTTCGAATTACTACCAAAACAACCACAGTTCACAAATCGACGCCGCAAAACAGGGTATTAGCACAATCGCTACTACGATTCATTTTCCGATGATCAATATATCCAATGGATGTTTAAGTGCCGCCCACATTAGGGTTATACTTTATCGTTCGTCGTTAATTCGACGGATCATCGTTAATTCGATGGATGAAGTATTGCACTTTGTCATTCGTTGTGAGAATTTGATCTCGTGAGTTATCGTAAATGCTAGATTGATTACTAACCTAGTTTTGTGTACATTGTTATTTAAAATTAGGTTAATCAGGCTAATTCATATACTAGACTCTGTCCATATTAAATCAGCAATGTGAGTCATTCTCTCTTTTTCTCAAATCTATTTACAAAACCCTATTTATTTCAAAGTTATAATTACAGGGATTAAGTTTATGTAATCACCATATTACAGCCGGTATGTGGGGTTTTGTATACATTACTTGATAATCTTCACCATTGGGGCAGCCAATGGGTGATATGACCATAGTCACAGACACCATTGGACGGAAGGGCCAATGGGTCGAGTGACAAATTACTGTGGGTAATTGGTTTGATATCAGAAACATTGTAATCTTCCTTAATACTGTAAATTATAACAAATGTGTCATTTTAGTAAATAGAATGATTCACTCAGTATTTCCCGCTGACAAAACCTTTTTCAAACATGTTTCAGGTGATCTGTTGTAATTCAGGAAAAGTGCTGGGGAGCATTTCAAGCTTAAAATAGTGGCTCATTATAAAATAAAGAAATAAGTTTTGTAATATCACAATTTCATAGTAAAAACATAATATTGTAAATTATCGGGGTTTTATCCCGAATTGTGAAATAAAATAAATCGGGAAAAATTTAGCTTTAAACGATCCTGATGTTAAACTTCCGCTGTTAAACTCAATTAAATAAATACCACGGGATTTCTGTCCCGCGGCTCCTGAAACGGGTCAAACCGGGTCGGGGGCCGTGACAGGAAAAGGTGGTATCAGAGCCACTGAGTTAAGCTAATTAAGTATTTAGAAATACTTAATTTTTCCTGATTACTATTATGTGATTATGTGTATTATTAACTGATTATTTGTTAATTACAGTATGGGTAAACAAAAGCTAGCAAGTATCTATCTTAAATTAGATAGATCATCCAATGAGAAGAGAAGTTCATCCCGAACCAAATCCTCGAATCAGGCTGAAATTCCTGAAGAAGGAATATTTGTGCGAAAGGCACAATACGAGGAATCACTTTCTCCTAAAAGGAGGGAAATGATTATTAAGAAAAGTAAAGAGAAAATCCGAGAAAAGAAGATTAAACGGGAAACCCAGGAATTAATTGATAAATCACCTTGGGAAGATAAGCTAGATGAGAAATGGGCAAATTTATATATGCTAGCCACAGTAGCAGAAAATATGAATCTTTAAATATTTTAAAGTTTTAGCACATTACCCTTATAATCTAGAAACCCTGTGTAATAAATAAAATTTGAAACCCTAAGTGTGTTTTTCAGTTATCTTTGTAATCAACTAGTACACAGTATGTAATAAATTAAAAAGTTATTTATAAATTTTAACTTAGTATTTTATGCATTTTGCATATATGCTACATCAGCATGAGTGGGATATCTGAAGCTTTTCAGAACCTTAATCTTTACCCGGTGAATATCGAAGTTTCCAAAGAATTTACTGGATACTTTCCGGATATAGAACAACCCGTAGAATTCAGTGCTCCACCCTTGAAAAAGCCAAAACGAAAGAAAAGAAAGAATTACGTGTGGGGAAGTCGTATACGTAAGAAAAAGTCAGCTCCAAAACTTCCCAAAATAAACAATCCTTTGAAAAAGGGAAAAGAAATTATAACCGGAGAGAGTTCTAAACAGCAGGAAATGGAAACTGAAGACAAGGAAGAGGTTAAGGAGATAGGAATACAGATGGAGGAAGTTACTAAAGAAATAGTAATGGAAGTTGGGCAAGGCTCTAGACCAACTCAGATAGAAATCGGAGAGAGCTCCAATCAAAACCAGGGAAGGACCTTTCAAGATGAGATAGATTTCCTATTGGCAAGCTGTGAAACTATTCAGCCTGTCAATAATAATAATAATAATAATAATAATAATAATAATAATAATATTTTTAATTATCCTCTTGAAAACCAACTCCCTATGAATTGGGAACCAGCAATTCCAGACCCAATAGTCCACTCCCAACCCATAGGAATGGACGAATGGTGGACAAACGATTGGCAATTCCAAAATATTGTCAACGATCCTTACTCTTTTCTTCCACAATTCGATCCAGAACCCCTACCTAATCCACCCATGAGTAATGAAAACATGGCTGAACTTCGCCACTTTGGTGAAGAGTTGTTTGATGCGGGAACTAGAATCAGGGAAATAGGGGGACAAATTGCCTGGAAGTATGATGAGAGGGAAATGCGTTTTTAGAATAGCAAATGACGAGAGATAGTACGATGGTAAAATGATGGTTGTATAATAGTAAAGTTAGTCTGTAAATAACGAATAAAACTCTGTAAGATATTTGCGAGTAATGATGCATACTATACTAGATATAAAATGAAATCGAGAAATCGATTGTTTTGATTATACCTGTATTGTAGAATTTTCTGATTGTTTGTATGTAATTGTTATTTAGCAGATACTAATAAAATTTATATATATTATCAGATGGCAAACAGTGGTAATGAACCTATAAATGAAGTTAATCAGTCTGAACAACATTCAAGAGATCAATATATGACTCGGCAAGATATCGAAAACATTGTTGCTCAAGGGATAGCCAATGCTATTCCAGCATTTGTTGCTGCTATCAAGAATCCAATCGAACTGCAACAAATTGTCCCTAGTAAACAGATTACAGAAGATAACTTCAGTAATAGTGTAAATGGAGGCAATAATCATGTTAATCATAATAGGGAACCACATCAAGCTCCATTACCCAAGAAAATGAAAACTGCAACGCCTGGTTGCACTTTCAAAGAATTCCTTGCTTGTAAACCCACTGAATTTGCAGGAAATGAAGGAGCAACTGCATCACTGCGTTGGTTAGAGAAAACCGAAGCAGTCATTGCAATAAGTAAATGTGGTAAAGATGATCAGGTCATGTATGCATCAAATCTCTTCAAAGAAGGAGCACTCGAATGGTAGAACACTGTGTTACAATCAAAAGGAAGAGTAATAGCTTATGCTATGACTTGGGAAGAATTTAAGGGTTTGGTGGAAAGAAAATTCTGTCTCGAATATGAAAAGGAACAGATGGCGAATAAGTTTCTAAATCATCGGATGATGGGTGTGGATTGTCGCGGTTATACCTCGACATTCTTTGAATATGCAAGAGTGGTACCAACACTGGCTTCGCCAGAACCGGTACTTATTTCTCGCTATATTTGGGGGCTAATTAGCGAAATCCGCAATATTGTTAAAGCTGCGAGACCTCGCACTATTGATGATGCGGTAGAATTAGCGAATACTCTAACCGATGAACTGGTGCGCACAAGAGATGAAGATAGGAAAAAGGAACTAGTTCAGAAGATTACCCAAGGATTTCGGGCGGGTAATATTAATAATTTCAAGAAAAGAGGAACAGGGCAATATTCAAATCCACCTTTCTGTAGAAATTGCAAAAGGAAGCATTACGGAAAATGTAATTTAACCTGCAACCTTTGCAAGGGTATAGGACACCGTGAAGAAAACTGCAGAAAGAAAACCGTAATCTGTTTTAACTGTGGAGAAGCAGGGCATTATAAAACAGAATGTCCTAAATTGGTTAAACCAGTAGACAACAAACCTAAGGCAACTGAAGGAACTACTAAGAAGAATGCCAGGGCATTTCAGCTGACCACTCAAGAAGCAGAACTCATTCCGGATGTGATAGCGGGTACGTTCTTAGTTCACAACGTGTACGCAAAAGTATTATTTGACTCTGGTGCAAACCAAAGTTTTATCAATACTTTATTCTGTCAAGCTCTTAGTTTACCTTTAACCAATATTAGGCAGATTTTTACAGTTGAAACAGCAGACGGAAATTCAGTTAAAATAGATAAAGTTTTGCAAGAAGGAAACATAGAACTTTTAGGACATAAATTCTCTGCAAAACTATTGCCAATGAATTTAGCTGAATTTGATGTTGTATTAGGAATGGATTGGTTAGTAGCCAACCATGCTAGAATCCTTTGTGATCAGAATTCCATAGAAATTCAATCACCCACCGGAGAAGTGATTAGGATTACAGGAAATAAACCATGTAAACCCATGAAGTTCATATCAGTAATGAAAGTTGCTAGTTATGAACAAAAACAAGGAATAGTGTATATGATTTCGGTAATCATTAGCACTAAGGGTAAAGATCTTAAGGAAATACCAGTAGTCTCAGAATACCCTGATATATTTCCAGAAGATTTACCAGGATTACCTCCCGATAGGGAAGTAGAATTTAGGATTCATCTAATTCCAGGAACTACACCGATAGCCAAGGCACCTTATCGGTTAGCACCCACAGAAATGTTAGAACTGAAAAAGCAATTAGATGAATTACTAAGTAAAGGGTTCATACAACCTAGCTCATCCCCTTGGGGAGCGCCAGTGTTGTTTGTGAAGAAAAATGATGGTTCAATGAGAATGTGTATCGATTATAGGGAATTGAATAAGGTTACAATTAAGAATCGATATCCATTACCTAGGATTGATGATCTTTTTGATCAACTTCAGGGGGCTAGATATTTTTCTAAGATAGATTTACGCTCCGGATATCATCAATTAAAGGTACAAGAAGAAGACATACCTAAGACTGCTTTCAGAACTAGGTATGGTCATTACGAGTTTACAGTCATGCCCTTCGGATTAACAAATGCACCTGCAGCATTTATGGACATGATGAATAGGATATGTAAACCGTATTTGGATAAATTTGTAATTGTCTTCATAGACGATATACTTATTTATTCCAAAAGTCAGACCGAGCATTGTGAACATCTTCATGCACTCTTAACTTTGTTAAGAAAAGAAAAGTTGTACGCCAAATTCTCGAAATGCGAATTTTGGCTAAAGGAAGTGCAATTTTTAGGACACATGGTGAATCACGAAGGTATTCATGTAGATCCTGCTAAGATAGAAGCAATTACCAAATGGAAGGTTCCACAAACAGCAATGGAAATAAGAAGTTTTATAGGATTAGCTGGGTATTATAGACGGTTTATTAAGGATTTTTCCAAGATAGCTGTACCATTAACTAAGCTAACCTGTAAAGCTACTAAGTTTGAATGGGGACCTAAACAAGAAGAAGCTTTTAGAATTCTGAAACAGAAACTAACCCATGCACCAATCTTAGCCTTACCAGAAGGAACTGAAGATTTTGAAGTATATTGTGATGCTTCAAAATTAGGATTTGGATGTGTGCTTATGCAACGCAAGAAGGTAATTGCATATGCATCAAGGCAATTGAAAAAGCACGAAGAAAACTATACGACTCATGATTTAGAATTAGGAGCCGTAATTTTTGCCCTTAAGATTTGGAGACATTATCTGTACGGAAGTAAGTTTACTATCTATACAGATCATAAGAGTTTAAGATATATATTTGGGCAAAAAGAGTTAAACATGAGGCAAAGGAGATGGATGGAAATCCTAAGTGACTACGACTGTGATATTCAATATCACGAAGGAAAGGCAAATGTAGTTGCAGATGCCTTGAGTCGTAAGTATTATGAGAAACAACGACGGGTTCGTGCTCTCAGATTAAATCTACAAATAGATTTAATGGAACAATTGAAGAATATTCAAACTACAACAATCAAGGATGATGCTGAAGGAATGAAGGGAAGAATAAAAGATTTAGAACAAGGAGCAGATGGAATTTGGAGATTCCACAAAAGAAGAATTTGGGTACCTAAGCAGGGAGACTTAAGACCTAAGATTTTAGAAGAAGCTCATAAATCTAGGTATACCATGCACCCAGGAAACAATAAGATGTACCAAGATTTAAGAAAGAACTTTTGGTGGATAGGAATGAAAAAGGACATAGCAAGATATGTTTCTAAATGTCTTACTTGTTCACAAGTTAAGGCAGAACATCAGAAACCTTCAGGTCTACTACAACAGTTAGAAATGCCGGTATGGAAATGAGAACTTATAACAATGGATTTTGTTACTAAGTTACCCAAAACCAGAAAAGGTAATGATGTGATTTGGGTAATTGTGGATCGATTAACCAAATCAGCTCACTTTTTACCAATGAAAGAAACCTTTAGCATGGAAAGACTGGCTAAATTGTATATAGATGAAGTCGTATCCTTACATGGAGTTCCACTCTCCATTGTTTCGGATAGAGATAGTCGTTTTACTTCCCATTTCTGGAAAAGTTTCCAGCAAGCTATGGGAACTCGACTAAATTTAAGCACTGCATATCATCCACAAACTGATGGACAAAGTGAAAGGACAATCCAAACTCTAGAAGACATGCTCCGAGCATGTGTAATAGATTTTGGTGGAAGTTGGGATGATCATTTACCATTAATTGAATTCTCCTATAACAATAGTTATCATTCAAGTATTGAAACTGCCCCATTCGAGGCACTGTATGGAAGAAAGTGCAGAACTCCCGTTTGTTGGGCAGAAATAGGAGAAAGTCAATTATCAGGTCCTGAAATAGTGCAAGAAACGACTGATAAGATTACTCAAATCAAGGAAAGGCTGAAGACGGCTCGAGATCGCCAGAAAAGTTATGCAGACAATAGAAGCAAGCCGTTAGAATTCCAAGTTGGAGACAGAGTACTGTTGAAAGTTTCTCCTTGGAAAGGAGTTGTTAGATTTGGTAAGAAAGGAAAGCTAAGTCCAAGATACGTAGGACCATTTCTAGTGATCCAACATATAGGACCAGTAGCTTATCGTTTACAATTACCAGAAGAATTAGCTGGAGTACATGATGTATTTCATGTATTCAATCTCAAGAAATGTTTAGCAGATGAATCTCTGGTAGTACCTCTTCAAGACATAGAGGTAAACGAAAAGTTAAAATTTGTGGAGAAACCTCTTCAAATAGAAGACAGAAAAGTAAAATTTCTCAAGCACAAACGATTAGTGCTAGTTAAAGTAAAGTGGGATTCAAGGAGAGGACCTGAATACACTTGGGAGCTGGAATCAGAAATGAAGAAAAAGTATCCTCAATTATTCCAGTAAATCTCGAGGACGAGATTTTTATTAAGGTGGGGAGAATGTAACAACTCTCATCAAAAGTCATAATTATTAAATTAATTAGTCCAATAGGAAACCCTAATTGAGACACCCAAGTAATTCTGAACAAACCCTAAAATTTTCATAATTTTCAGAATCAGGATTAGGGCCCCTAAAACTCAGGGGGGGTTAAACCCTATAGACGATTATCCACTTAAAACGTTGGCAACAAGGAATTTACGAAAACTGTCAACTCAGCAAGGCTAGTGCCAACCCTATGCCTAAAAATAGGTCTCACGCGGCCCGCCTCAGGTTAAGCTTAATTCTCACGCGGGCCGCCTCAGGGTCAAATTTTAACTATAAATAGTGGACAGTGGGACTTGAATTCTGAAAGAAAAACGACGTAAAAATTCACTATACACTGCAAGTTACGTTCGAATTACTACCAAAACAACCACAGTTCACAAATCGACGCCGCAAAACAGGGTATTAGCACAATCGCTACTACGATTCATTTTCCGATGATCAATATATCCAATGGATGTTTAAGTGCCGCCCACATTAGGGTTATACTTTATCGTTCGTCGTTAATTCGACGGATCATCGTTAATTCGATGGATGAAGTATTGCACTTTGTCATTCGTTGTGAGAATTTGATCTCGTGAGTTATCGTAAATGCTAGATTGATTACTAACCTAGTTTTGTGTACATTGTTATTTAAAATTAGGTTAATCAGGCTAATTCATAGACTAGACTCTGTCCATATTAAATCAGCAATGTGAGTCATTCTCTCTTTTTCTCAAATCTATTTACAAAACCCTATTTATTTCAAAGTTATAATTACAGGGATTAAGTTTATGTAATCACCATATTACAGCCGGTATGTGGGGTTTTGTATACATTACTTGATAATCTTCACCATTGGGGCAGCCAATGGGTGATATGACCATAGTCACAGACACCATTGGACGGAAGGGCCAATGGGTCGAGTGACAAATTACTGTGGGTAATTGGTTTGATATCAGAAACATTGTAATCTTCCTTAATACTGTAAATTATAACAAATGTGTCATTTTAGTAAATAGAATGATTCACTCAGTATTTCCCGCTGACAAAACCTTTTTCAAACATGTTTCAGGTGATATGTTGTAATTCAGGAAAAGTGCTGGGGAGCATTTCAAGCTTAAAATAGTGGCTCATTATAAAATAAAGAAATAAGTTTTGTAATATCACAATTTCATAGTAAAAACATAATATTGTAAATTATCGGGGTTTTATCCCGAATTGTGAAATAAAATAAATCGGGAAAAATTTAGCTTTAAACGATCCTGATGTTAAACTTCCGCTGTTAAACTCAATTAAATAAATACCACGGGATTTCTGTCCCGCGGCTCCTGAAACGGGTCAAACCGGGTCGGGGGTCGTGACAATAAAAGCCAAATGCCCATTAGTATACTAATTGCATATTCGAGTTCATCAACTAGTTTTAGCATTCTTTTATTACCCGGTAGGCGTTATCTTTAGACCACCGTTTTAACCAAAGTTCTAACCACGTTTATCACATTTAGAACTCTTTTTAATCACATCTTGCATAATAGCCAAAACATCACAATTAGGTGTTTTAACTACAAAATTCTAGTTTCGAGCCTTCTTTGAGGCATTTCAACAAACACTTTAAGGGCAGAATTTTACATGTTTATTTATCAAGTCTCTAGCTTATCTCTTAACCCTAATTTCACATAAATCAACCTTCTTACAAAGTTGATAACTTCAAATTTTCTGTAATCACTTCAAAATTGTCAAATTACACTAGATTAACAATCTATTTCCTCGTGTTCATCAAATTACACATAACCCACTAATCACCTACAATGGTGTTCATGGATTCACTAAAATTTCATATGATTTCAACTTGTATTTGTCTAGGGTTTTGTCCCTAGACACTATAGTTGTTCCTAATCATCATAATACACACATGCAACTAGAATTTCAGATTTTTCCCAATTTCATGAGAATTTCAAGTTGAAAGTTTTCCTTAAATTTTACATACCTTGTAATCCTCTTGCGATGAGGATCACGATTCTAAGCTCGGATTTCGTTTGGGACCAGATTTGCACCTCCAATTGAGAGTTTTTGTGAGTTTCTAGGGTTTGGAGCATGGGGATCGCCCTGCTCTTTCTTCTGATCGACCAGACTCCCTTTTTGGGGTGTTTGGTTTATTTTTTTATTTGTTTTATCAATTTTAGTTTCAATTTTAACAACTTAGGTACCTCCACTTTTCCTTAATTCTTAATTTAAAGGTTTTAACCCACTCATAAGTCACTATCTAACTAGGTTAGAATTATTCCTAGTTAACTTGGTAGGTTCGGGAAGTCGTAACCCGTTTTACTTTAAGTCCCGTTAAATCGGGCCTTTTATCTTTCTATTTTCTTGAAAGTTCTTATTCACTTTAAGTAAATATTAGGATTATTTAAATAAATTCCTAGTATTTACCAGTTTACTTTTACCACTTACGGTACTTTCCCCGTCTTTAGTATTAACGGGGTTTAATTACCCAACCCGTTTTCGGGGTGTTACTCCTGGTAAGTTCTCTTTTAGCACACATCCTACGATACTTCTCTCTTACAAAAACAAGTTATCAGATGATTAGGTTTGGTCTGTTCCATTTCGCATTTTTTGGTACCAGCTTTACTAGAGTTGTTTTGACACACTGGATGATGACATACAACGGGTGTCAAAGGAACCAAAAGAGGAAGCTTTTCATAATTAACATTAATAAAAGATACAATCTCGGGTAATTGTTCTGTCACCACACATGAAGGTCAACAAGTCAATGTACAGTAGCTTTTTGCAACAAAGAGAGGCGTAAATAGAAATGGAAGCAATTCTATTTACAAAAGGTATTTGTGGCCAATGAGAACCGACCCATTTTGACCTGTTCCGACTTATTGTTTTTGTTACCAAATATGCAAGTAAACAAGCCATTGTCTAGTCGCTCTTTGCAACAAAAAAGGCGAGAATCCAAATACCAGCTTCATTATAGTTGTTTCAACAAGTTGGGTGATGACATACAACGGGTATGAAAGGAAGCTTTTCGTGACCTTGAAATTCTACCACACTAACAAGCCCTCGCTAACACGCCACTTATTTACAGTTATTGAATTATGCATTACCTTCATGGGTTTAGGTTTTTTGACAGTTTTAGAAGAATATACACATAAAAGTGGGCGTATTGTGGGAAAGGGTTGTGCAACTTTGCTTCTGGTAAGTTTCCGCTTATTTTTCCTACACTGTTTACAAAACTGATTTCCTTTATTGTTATATAATAGAAGATACAGCTTCGAGTTAAAATTTCTGCCACCACATATGCAAGGTAAACAACTCATTACACGGTCGCTTTTTGCAACAAAGAGAAGCAAATCCAAGTCCTAGCAGTTTATATAAATGTGGTCTCAGTGATGTGCCCTTTGTGTGGTTTGCTTGAAGAGACTGCCGAACACCTGTTTATCTCATGCGGGTTTGCCCAAGCCGTGTGGCAAATCATATCACAGTGGTGTAAAATCCAGCCTATCTTTGTGTCACGGCCCCCGACCCGGTTTGACCCGTTTCAGGAGCCGCGTGACAGAAATCCCGTGGTATTTAATTAATTGAGTTTAACAGCGGAAGTTTTCATCAGGATCTTTTTAAATGCAAAAAATATTTCCCGATTATTTTATTTCACAATTCGGGATAAAACCCCGTAATTTACAATCATTTGATTTCACGAAGAAATATTTTATTTTACAAAACATGTTTCTTTATTTTATCTTGAGCCACTTCCTTGAGCTTGTAGTGCTTTATGGCACTTTTCCCTAGATCATAACAGATCACCTGAAACATGTTTGAAAAAGGTTTTATCAGCGGGAAATACTGAGTGAATCATTCTATTTTGCATAATGATGCATAGTTATTAATTACAGCATAAGAGCGATTACAATGGCTTCTATCTTATTTTTATCTGGCGCTCTGTCACAATGGTGACGATGGTCATACCACTATTAGATCAATGAACCTAAATAGTGATGATTATCCCTAGTAGGTCAATGAACCTAACTGGGAGAAAATTAGTAATGTGCACAATACCCCACTAGCCAGTGATTCAAGATATCCACGACTTAGTCCCTGTAATTATAACCTTTGAAAATAATTTGAGGTATTGTAAAATAGTTGATAAAAAGAGAATGACTCACATTGCAGATTTATATGAGCAGAGCTTAGCCTACTGATTTAGCCTGATAACCTATTTTAATAACAGACATACAATTCTGGTTTAGTAATCAATACAGCATTTTTGATAACTCACGAGATCAAACCCTCACAACGAATGACAAAGTGCGATACTTAAACATCCATCGGATTCACAACGAATGACAAAGTATAATTACTTAAACATCCATCGGAATTACTACTAATGACAAAGCATAACCCTGATGTGGGCAGCACTTAAACATCCATTGGATATATTGATCGACCGGACAATGAATCGTAGCAGCGATTGAGCTAATACCCTGATTGCGGCGTCGATTAGTGATCCGTGTGTGTTAATTGTGGTAAACAGAGCATAACTCAGTGTAGAATTGGAATTTCTACGTCGTTCCAGTGCCCAAATTCAAGTCCCAAACTCTACTATTTATACTGAAAATTTTACCCAGTGGCGTAGCGCGACTGCTAACCTAGTTTCATAGGGTAGCCCCGTGTATGAGTAGGCTTGCTGAGTTGGCTGTTTCGTGAAATTCGATTTCTATAGCTAGTTATGTGGATAATCGTAACTAGGTTTTACCCCCCCCCCCTCTAAGTTTTAGGGGCCCTAATCCTGATTCTGAAAATTCTGAAAATTTTAGGGTTTGTGCAGAATCACTTGGGTGTCTTAATTAGGGTTTCCTTTTGTGCAAATTAATTAAATAAATATGACTTTTGATGAGAGTTGTTACATTCTCCCCACCTTAATAAAAATCTCGTCCTCGAGATTTACTGGAATAATTGAGGATACTTTCGCTTCTAATTCCAGTTCCCAAGTGTATTAGGGTCCTATCTTTAAATCCCTTTTTACTTGAATTAATCTTTTGTGTTTGAGAAACTTTCACTTTTCTATCTTCTATCTGAAGAGGTTTCTCAACAAATTTTAACTTTTCGTTTACCTCTATATCTTGGAGAGGTACTACCAAAGATTCTTCTAATAAACATTTCTTGAGATTGGATACATGAAATACATCATGTACTCCAGCTAACTTTCCTGGTAATTGTAAACGATAAGCAACTGGTCTTATACGTTGAGTTACTGGAAATGGTCCTACATACCTGGGACTTAGCTTTCCTTTCTTACCGAATCTAACAACTCCTTTCCAAGGAGATACTTTCAATAGTATTTTGTCTCCAACTTGAAACTCCAACGGCTTTCGTCTATTATCTGTATAAATCTTCTGGCGATCTATATTCGTCTTTAGCCTTTTCTTCGTGATACTGAATATCACAGTCGTAGTTACTTAGGATTTTCATCCATCTTCTTTGCCTCATGTTTAATTCTTTTTGCCCAAATATATATCTTAGACTTTTGTGGTCAGTATAGACAATAAATTTACTTTCGTAAAGATAATGTCTCCAAATCTTAAGGGCAAAATTAAGGCTCCTAATTCTAAGTCATGAGTCGTATAATTTTCTTCGTGCTTTTTCAATTGCCTTGATGCATACGCAATTACCTTTTTGCGTTGCATTGACACACATCCAAATCCTAGCTTTGAAGCATTACCGTATACTCCAAAATCTTCAGTTCATAAGGCTAAGATTGGAGCATTTGGTTAATTTCTGCTTTAAGATCCTAAAGGCTTCTTCTTGTTTAGATCTCTAATCAAACTTAATTATTTAGAAAAATCCTTAATAAATTGTCTGTAGTATCCAGTTAAACCTACAAAACTCCTAATTTCCTTTGCGGATTACGGAACCTTTCATTTGGTAATATCTTATCAGGATTTATGTGAATACCTTCATGATTCACCATATGACCTAGAATTGCATTTCTGGCAGCCAAAATTCATACTTCGAGAATTTGGCGTAAAGCTTCTCTTTTCTTAACAAAGTTAAGAGTACATGCAAGTGCTGACAATGTTCTTCCTGACTTTTGGAATAAATAAGTACATTGTCGATGAAGACAGTTACAAATTTATCCAAATATGGTTTATAGATCCTATTTATGATGTCCATGAATGCTACAGGTGCATTCGTTAACCCGAAGGGCATAACTGTAAACTCGTAATGACCATACCTAGTTCTGAAAAAAAAATTTAGATATGTCTTCCTCTTGTACTTTCAGTTGATGATATCCGGAACGTAAGTCGATCTTAGAAAAATATCTATCTCCCTGGAATTGATCGAATAGATCATCAATTCTAGGTAATGGGTATCGATTCTTAATTATAACCTTATTCAATTCCCTATAATCAATACACATTCTCATCGAATCATCCTTTTTTCTTAACAACACTGGTGCCCCATACTAGGTTGTATGAAACCTTTACTTAGTAATTCATCTAATTGCTTTTTCAGTTCTAACATTTTAGTAGGAGCTAACCGATAAGGTGCCTTAGCTATCGGTATAGTTCCTGGAATTAGATGAATCCTAAATTCCACCTCCCTATCTGGTGGTAACCCTGGTAACTCTTCTGGGAATACATCTGGGTATTCTGAAACTACAGAAATTTCCTTAAGTTCTTTATCTTTAGTATTAATGATTACTGAAATCATATATACTATTCCTTGCTTTTGTTCATAATTAGCAACTTTCATTAGATATGAACTTTATGGGTTTACATGGCTTATCTCTTGTAATCATTATTACTTCTCCAGTGGGTACACAAATTTTCTATGAAATTCTTATCACAGAAAATTCGAGCATAGTTGTTTGCTAATCAATTCATTCCTAACATAACAATGAATTCAACCAATATGGTTGCAGAAAATTTATGACTTAAAAATTATATTTCTACTTTTTGCAGAACCTTATTTATTTTAAATGGATCCCCATCTGCCGTTTCTACTGTAGAAATTTGCCTAATGTTGGTTGATGTGCGATAAAGTGTTATATATATTAGGTGTATATTTTAAGCCCTTTTTAACACTTATTTTTAGCCAAGTTTTAAATTTATAAAACACGATATTTTACTAACACACATATGGGCAAGTGCACCCATCGTGAGCGTAGTATAGCGTTGGTAAGATACCGAGGTCATCCAAGGACACAAGAGCTTTTAGTACCGGTTTATCCTCAACGTCTAATCAAAATAAAAAGTTTAGAAAAATGTTTTTAAACTAAGAAAAAAAAAGTAAAAACTAACTAAAATGCTGAAAATAAAAATAAAATAAAAACAGATAGACAAGATGAATCACTTGGTTCCGACTCGTATCTAGTATAACCTTTGATTATTTCCGCACTTTTGCACATAATTAAGAGATTATCTTAGTTATTGTAGTAGGCCCCTCTTTTGAAGGTGACGTTACCCTCACCCCAGTAGTTTGAGTCAGCAAGGATACAATCCTAAAAGGGTGGATTATTGGAAGATAATGAATTAAGTTATTAATGCAGTATTATGGTAGGCCCCGCTTTTGGCGGTGACGTTACCCTCGACTAAGTAGTCTGAGTCAGCAGGGATACAGTCCTAAATAACCGGGTTATAGTATTAATAGTAGTTAACTTATGAGGGGATCAAAGAGTTTGGACCCCCGCCATCCAATACCGTGAAGCATTGAAGGAGGTCCTACTAAATTTGACCCAGGTCCATTGCAGGACCTCTAAACGCTGAACAATGGCAAGACCTTTACCAAACCGTTCCCTTAACCCCCGACCAGGTAGCCAACATACCTCCATATAGACCGTGGAGATATGAATGGTGAAAATCCTTTATTTTATATAGACAGTAAAATAATGCCAAGACACCACGGACAAACGATAAGGAAAGATCACCTTCAACATAAGTAACTAGTTATTAAAGTCATTAATACAAAACCAAATAAAAAGTGCAAAAGATTAGAAATAAAAAGTATTATACTAGACACTTTGTCTTCACCAAGTGATGTAAGAGACTTAGGCAAACATGGCCTTGATTGTCAAGAACTCTTACGATCAATCTTGGATCCCGAGACGACTCACACACTCTACGATGGACAATGGATGATGGTGGTGGATGATGGTGTTGTGATGGTGGTGGGTGGTGGATGAAGTGTGAGAGAGGTGGTGTGCCAAGGGATGAGTTGAAATGAAACCAAGCACTCCTATTTATAGGCTGAACAGAGGGCTGGGCACGGCCCCGTGTCCGCTGGGCACGGCCCCGTGCCTGTCTGACACTCTCTCTCCTCATTAATTGTAATTCGCAATTACAATTAATGCGCATGCTGTACTTTCGCCACGCCCCCGTGTTCACTGGGCACGGCCCCGTGGTGGGCAATAGAAGCTTCTATAGGTTTGTCTTTTCTGCTGCTTCTTGGGCACGGCCCCGTGCTGGCTGAGCACGGGGCGTGTTCAGTCTTCTGCCTTCTCTATTTTGCTTTGGAAGATGCCGTTGAGGGGTCGGGCAGTCCACTCATGTTCATTTCCTTGTATTTATGTTGGATTTAGCTGTCTTTTTGCTTCTTTTGTGTTTTTGAGCTCATTTAATCCTGAAAATACAAAAGGAAGACAAAAACCCTCTTTTTCCAATATTAGTACTTAAAAAGGGTTAGTTTTATGCCTCATTTGATGTAATTTATATGTTGCATTTTGCACACATCAAATACCCCCACACTTGAACTTTTGCTTGTCCTCAAGCAAAACTCTTTAATATGTGGCTTACACTCCCAAATGGAATGGGTAGAAGAGAAGGTTTTTGGCTTGTCGTAGAGTGTTGGGAATCCAAGATCTTTTTGGGTTTTATTTTTATCTACTTACAATCCTATTCGTAATGATTTATTTAGAACGTTTCATAGGAGAAATTACTTATTTGGGCATAACATGCCTTTTTAAAATTCTATTTATATACAAGTTCACATACCTCACGGGAGAAATCACTCACACTCGGCCGAAGGTGTATTTTTAGTGAATCACTCGAGAGCGGCATGGAACTTATTCCTACCATAAGCTTGCCAAGCAATCAATCCTCCTCCTTTTTAACTTTTATACCTTTGTAAATATCAAGAGGACTTTGTGGGTTAAGGGTTAGGCTTGGGTTAAAGGTAGGTGGTTGGGATAGTGGTTAGTGGTTAGTAGAAAAAGGGCGAAAAACGTAACAAGTGTCGGTTTTCGTAAGACTTTCTATTTTTGTAACTTTTTATTTTGATGAAGTTTTTATTCAAACAAAGTTATTTTTGATGAACTTGTTTGTTTATTTTCTTTTTGCTTCATCATCAACACATTTTTTTTTTGAACGATCATACGAAAAACCGAACTTGTTACTAAAACAAAGGGTTAAAAATAAAAAAGGTTTTGGTGGGAAAAAGGGTTTTTTGTTTGGGTGATGAAATGAAAAGGTTTAGGCTCAAAGGGGTTAACTAGGGAGATTTTTTGGGTAGGTGGTAAAAGAAAAAGAAAAATAATGGTGTAGAAATAAAAAGGGTTAGTCCTAATGCCTCCATCATTTACTTACTCGGGTTTAAGTTGATAAGGACCGAGAATGTATCGTCATGGCAAGTTCTAGAGTCGTAAGAACCAAGCGGCTATTCACACAAGAAACGAAAAATGAGCATTTAGTTTAATGATATGTAATTGTATGCTCAATAAAGGCTCAAAACTCATTTTTGTGGGAATGGGTTTTTATGTGATCAAGTATATATAATCAAATTTTAACTAAGTTTGCCATGCCTTTTCATAATTTTCTTATGTTGGTTCTTTTTATCACTACGCTATCGGTTGTAAATTCGTAAAAATATAATCTTTTTGAGAACTTGAATTTCCCGAGTTAAACCTAGACAAGTAAAAAAAATTAAAATTTTTGAAAAAATTTGGGGTGATTAGCGGTTCCAATAGAGTTTTGTGTAAGGCTTGTAATTAGGACTTGCAAGATTCAAGGTTTTAGCATCCCCCCCCCCCCCCACACTTAAATTACACATTGTCCTCAATGTGTCCCAAAAATAAGTTTTTCGGTTGATTAAAATGTGTAAAAGTGGGTTAAAAACAAGATTTTATGGTACTGGGTAGCTGAACACGGGGTGGTGTTGGCTGAGCACGGCCCAGTGTCCAGACTGCCAGTACCAAAAGTAAACAGAAGGCTGGGCACGGGGGCGTGTCCAGTGAGCACGGTCCCGTGTCCAGGTACCTGAACTGGGCATTTTCTACAGAACCTTGGGCACGGGGCGTGTTGGGGTGAGCACGCCCCCGTGCTGAACTTGCTGTAATGAAGAAAAATTGTCGGGGGGCTCTGTTTTTGTGCATGGGGTGTTGGTTCAAGCTTCCCTTATCATCCTACACCATCCCGAGTGTCTTTTATTCCTGAAAAAAAAAACTAAACTAGAAAACGTAAAAGTTAATCTAAACTAAAACTACGGATAGTTTCGCGGAATGCCTCCGTGGTGCGCCACGTTTATTAGGGTCCTTGGCTAGACCCACCTTATCGGGTGGTTCTGGCTCATCTTCAATTAGGGGGTCGTCATTGCCGAATGGATATTTCATTGATCGCTCAAGATCGACACTCTTTTTAAATGCCCCTAATTGAAGAGGTAGATTGTTGAACTTCCGGTTTTTCAAAGCTTCGTGAGTTTTTACAAATGGTCGTCCCAACACTAGAGGAGCGTCATCGAGGATGACAAAGTCGGTCGGGATTACCATTTGATTTGTTTGAACCAAGACATCCTCAACTATACCGATTGATTTTATTACTTTCCGATTGGATAGAAAAATGGGTATTTGAAGTGGAGAAAAATCACTAATACTTAATTTTCCGAAAATGTAGTTAGGCATTATGTTAACACAAAGATCTTTATCGATTGTGACATTACTAATAAATGAATTTTGAAAGAAACATGGAACAGGTGTAATGTTAATTTCAAATGGGTCTTCTTTTATTAGCGAAGTTTGATCATTAGTTAACTTAACACTTACCGTTTCGTCAATTTTAGTGTTAGTGTTTAACTCTTTTAAAAACTTAGCATGAGTGGGTACTAAACAATGATTCTCGAAAGAAGGTGACAAGAGGTTAATTTCTTCAAAATTAGACTCTTCTTGTATTTTAACGTTGTCGGACTCACCTATTTCGTTGTTTAACTCATGTGTCGGTTTTTCACTTATTTGTTCTTCCATTTTTACACTTTCGGTTATCTCTTCATTTTTTAATTCTTCTCTTGCGCGGGACTCCTCTTCCCTTGCGCGAGATTCTCGTATACAGCGATCGATAACTCTAATGTGTTCTAATATCCTATCGGTCACTTCGGTTATAGAAAAAGAATCGGGATTTTCAAAGCTTGAATCCGGTTGTTCGATCCTTTGTTCCTCATAATACCCATATGAAGTAGATGGTTCACACCATTGTTCTTCATTGTAAGCATATGATGGATAAGGTTCGTAATTTTGTTCTTCATAATACTCATATGAGGTGGGTTGTTCACGCCATGGTTCCTCATAATAAGCATATGAAGGTGGTGGCTCATATCTTGGTTCCTCAAAGTATGAGTATGAAGGCTCATACCTTGGTTCATCAAAATATGAGTATGAGGGAGGAGGTTCATACCTTTGGTCTTCATAGGATGTGTATGAAGTTGATGGCTCGTACCTGGGCTCCTCATAGTAGGTGTATGAATTGGATGGTTGATATGAGCGATTATTTTGAACCGATCGTGCGTTACGACAATTAGTGCAATAATTACCCCTATAATCATCCTCCTCATAGGTGTAGTTGTAACCTCCTGAGTATTGATCCATAAGAATCACTCAGCAGACCACAACTGAGCCTCGAGATCAGAAAACAAAAATAAAAACGGAAACAGAAACAGAGGCTGGACACGGCCCCGTGTTCAGGATCTGTATCTGGGCGTTTTAATTAAATTTACTGATTTCGTTGAGCACGGGTCGTGTTCAATGAGCACGGCCCGTGTTCAAGCTTCTGTTACAGGGTGTTTTATGAAAAATATGCAGCACGGCCCCGTGTTCAGCGAGCACGGCCCGTGT
Organism: Helianthus tuberosus; assembly: GCA_030545235.1. Taxonomy (NCBI): domain Eukaryota; kingdom Viridiplantae; phylum Streptophyta; class Magnoliopsida; order Asterales; family Asteraceae; genus Helianthus; species Helianthus tuberosus. Next base: position 115,959,908 of record CM060400.1, on the reverse strand, counting down.
TCAACCTACTGTAAATACAAAACTAAACTAAAATGCAGAAAAATGTGGGCCCGTTTTGAAAAGGTTTTGAAAAACTGATTAGGCCGTCGATTTTAAGCTTTCGTAAAATCCTTGTGTCCCCGGCAACGGCGCCAAAAACTTGATGTGCGATAAAGTGTTATATATATTAGGTGTATATTTTAAGCCCTTTTTTAACACTTATTTTTAGCCAAGTTTTAAATTTATAAAACACGATATTTTACTAACACTAAACACACATATGGGCAAGTGCACCCATCGTGAGCGTAGTATAGCGTTGGTAAGATACCGAGGTCGTCCAAGGACACAAGAGCTTTTAGTACCGGTTTATCCTCAACGTCTAATCAAAATAAAAAGTTTAGAAAAATGTTTTTAAACTAAGAAAAAAAAAGTAAAAACTAACTAAAATGCTGAAAATAAAAATAAAATAAAAACAGATAGACAAGATGAATCACTTGGTTCCGACTCGTATCTAGTATAACCTTTGATTATTTCCGCACTTTTGCACATAATTAAGAGATTAACTTAGTTATTGTAGTAGGCCCCTCTTTTGAAGGTGACGTTACCCTCACCCTAGTAGTTTGAGTCAGCAAGGATACAATCCTAAAGGGGTGGATTATTGGAAGATAATGAATTAAGTTATTAATGCAGTATTGTGGTAGGCCCTGCTTTTGGCGGCGACGTTACCCTCGGCTAAGTAGTCTGAGTCAGCAGGGATACAGTCCTAAATAGCCGGGTTATAGTATTAATAGTAGTTAACTTATGAGGGGGTCAAAGAGTTTGGACCCCCGCCATCCAATACCGTGAAGCATTGAAGTAGGTCCTACTAAATTTGACCCAGGTCCATTGCAGGACCTCTAAACGCTGAACAATGGCAAGACCTTTACCAAACCGTTCCTTTAACCCCCGACCAGGTAGCCAACATACCTCCATATAGACCGTGGAGATATGAATGGTGAAAATCCTTTATTTTATATAGACAGTAAAATAATGCCAAGACACCACGGACAAACGATAAGGAAAGATCACCTTCAACATAAGTAACTAGTTATTAAAGTCATTAATACAAAACCAAATAAAAAGTGCAAAAGATTAGAAATAAAAAGTATTATACTAGACACTTTGTCTTCACCAAGTGATGTAAGAGACTTAGGCAAACATGGCCTTGATTGTCAAGAACTCTTACGATCAATCTTGGATCCCGAGACGACTCACACACTCTACGATGGACAATGGATGATGGTGGTGGATGATGGTGTTGTGATGGTGGTGGGTGGTGGATGAAGTGTGAGAGAGGTGGTGTGCCAAGGGATGAGTTGAAATGAAACCAAGCACTCCTATTTATAGGCTGAACAGAGGGCTGGGCACGGCCCCGTGTCCGCTGGGCACGGCCCTGTGCCTGTCTGACACTCTCTCTCCTCATTAATTGTAATTCGCAATTACAATTAATGCGCCTGCTGTACTTTCGCCACGCCCCCGTGTTCACTAGGCACGGCCCCGTGGTGGGCAATAGAAGCTTCTATAGGTTTGTCTTTTCTGCTGCTTCTTGGGCACGGCCCCGTGCTGGCTGAGCACGGGGCGTGTTCAGTCTTCTGCCTTCTCTATTTTGCTTTGAAAGATGCCGTTGAGGGGTCGGGCAGTCCACTCATGTTCCTTTCCTTGTATTTATGTTGGATTTAGCTGTCTTTTTGCTTCTTTTGTGTTTTTGAGCTCATTTAATCCTGAAAATACAAAAGGAAGACAAAAACACTCTTTTTCCAATATTAGTACTTAAAAAGGGTTAGTTTTATGCCTCATTTGATGTAATTTATATGTTGCATTTTGCACACATCACTTGTTAACGGTAAGTTAAGAGTTTGGCAGAATAAAGTATTTATAAAACTTTGATTTGCACCAGAGTCAAATAATACTTTTGTGTAAACATTGTAAACTAAGAACGTACCGGCTATCACATCTGGAATCATTTCGGCTTCTTGAGTAGTCAGCTGGAAGGCTCTTACATTCCTTTTTGCTCCTTCTGCAGGTTTGGCTTTATTGTCAGATGGTTTGTTCAGTTTTGGACAATCTGGCCTAAGATGTCCAGCTTCTCCACAGTTGTAGCAGGCTGAAAATTTCTTCCTCCTGCAGTCTTCTTCTTGATGCCCCGGAATTTTGCAAAAATTGCAATATCCTTTGCATCTTCCAAAATGCTTCCTTTTGCAAGAATTGCAGAATGGACTAATGGTAGATTGCCCATTCCCTCTTTTCTTGAAATTGTTATGGTTACCCGAACGGAATTCTTGGGTAATCTTTTGGGCTACTTCCTTCCTTCTATTTTCTTCTCTTGTCCGTACTAGTTCGTCAGTCAGAGTATTGGCTAAATCCACCGCATCATCAATCGTGCGAGGTTTCGCAGCCTTGACGATATTACGGATTTCGGAAATCAATCCCCAAATATAACGAGAAATAAGTACCGGCTCTGGCGAAGCCAGCGTTGGTACCACTCTAGCATATTCAAAGAATGTAGAAGTATACCCTCGACAATCTACATCCACCATCCGGTGGGTTAGAAACTTAGTTGCCATTTGATCTTTTTCATATTCGGGACAAAATTTTCTTTCTACAAGACTCTTAAATTCTTCCCATTTCATGGCATAAGCCCTATTTCTTCCTTTAGCCTGTAACACCGTGTTCCACCATTCTAGTGCCCCTTCTTTGAAAAGGTTTGATGTATACATGACCTGATCATCCTGAACACATTTACTTATGGCAATTACTGCCTCGGTTTTCTCTAACCAACGCAGTGCCGCAATCGCTCCTTCTTTTCCTGCAAACTCAGTGGGTTTACAAGCAAGAAATTCTTTGAAAGTGCAACCAGGTGTTGTGGCTTTCATTTTCTTAGGGAGCGGAGCTTGCCGTGGTTCATTATCATGATTAACATGATCATTGCCTCCGTTTACACTATTACTGAAGTTATCTTCAGAAATACGTTTGCTTGGAATGATTTGTTGAGGTTCGATTGGATTTTTAATAGCAGCAACAATTGCTGGAATAGCGTTGGCTATCCCTTGAGTAACTATTGCTGGAATAGCATTGGCTATCCCTTGAGCAACGATATTTTCTATATCCTGCCTAGTCATATATTGATCCCCCGGTTGTTGGTCAGATTGATTAACCTCATTAACTGGTTCATTATTAGCGTTTTCCATCTGATATCTAATTTATAGATAAATAATTAGTATAAAAGAAATAATCCAATGTCACAGTTAATTGTACATAATCACGTAAACGAATATACAAACAAAACTGTAACTTTCTAAAATTTCATTTGTTTTATATATCATGCTTCTATATACACCCGTTTTATTATTTATTTTACACATACTGATTTTACTATCACTATTACATAACCACAGTTCCATAAATTCCCTATCCTTTGTCAGATGATATTCTAGTAACGGTGTTCCCTCTTATCGTATTTCTAGGAGATCTGTCCCTCAATCTCTTGGATCCTATTCTCAGTATCCATTAGTTCTTAGCCAAAGTGGCGGAGTTCAGCCATATTCTCGTTACTTATTGATGAATTTGGTAAAGGTTCTGGATTGTACTGAGGAAAAAGCTTATAGGGATTGTTTTGTAACTGTATTTCATTAGTCAACCATTCGTCTATTTGCGAGTGGATTGGAATAGCTGGTTCTAAGTTTATTGGTAGTTGTGTTTCAAGAGAATGAATAAAAACATTTTCATTAACAGGCTTAATAGTATTATAGTTTGCCATTATAAAATGTAACTCTTCCTGAGATGGTAACTCCTCAATTTGTCTAGAACTTTCCCCAATTTCCATTTTCTTAGTCTTGGGTTTCTCGAGAGGTAAAACGTTGAATTCTATAGGTTCTTCTATGTCTGGAATATACCTATTGAAATCTCTGGAAACCTCTATTCTTACCGGATAGAGATTTAAATTCTGGAGGGCGTCAGACAAGTCACTCATGCTGTTTAGCAAAATACACACAATTACTAAGTTAAAAATCATAACAAAAATTTTATAGAAACTTTTAAATATAATTTTATATTGGCTAACTATGAAACAACCAAATATGAAAACATACTAGGTTTTATTGTAAATTTATTTACTGAATAAAGTTTCTGGACTGTAGATAATAAAGATGCTAAAACTTAGGTCAAATTATTTAAGGATTTGTATTAATTGCTACATTAGTTAGCATATAAAGATCTGCTCATACTGTACAAAATTAGTCAGATAATAAAACATATAATTACCAAATAACAATTAATAAAAAAAAATTAAGTATTTTCTAAATAACTAATTGGCTTAAATCAGTGGCTCTGATACCACCTTTTTCTGTCACGGCCCCCGACCCGGTTTGACCCGTTTCGGGAGCCGCGGGCCAGAAATCCCGTGGTATTTAATTAATTGAGTTTAACAGCGGAAGTTTTCATCAGGATCTTTTTAAATGCAAAAATATTTCCCGATTATTTTATTTCACAATTCGGGATAAAACCCCGTAATTTACAATCATTTGACCCACGAAGAAATCTTTTATTTTACAAAACATGTTTCTTTATTTTATCTTGAGCCACTTCCTTGAGCTTGTAGTGCTTTATGGCACTTTTCCCTAGATCATAACAGATCACCTGAAACATGTTTGAAAAAGGTTTTATTAGCGGGAAATACTGAGTGAATCATTCTATTTTGCATAATGATGCATAGTTATTAATTACAGCATAAGAGCGATTACAATGGCTTCTATCTTATTTTTATCTGGCGCTCTGTCACAATGGTGACAAGTCACAATGGTGACGATGGTCATACCACTATTAGATCAATGAACCTAAATAGTGATGATTATCCCTAGTAGGTCAATGAACCTAACTGGGAGAAAATTAGTAATGTGCACAATACCCCACTAGCCAGTGATTCAAGATATCCACGACTTAGTCCCTGTAATTATAACCTTTGAAAATAATTTGAGGTATTGTAAAATAGTTGATAAAAAGAGAATGACTCACATTGCAGATTTATATGAGCAGAGCTTAGCCTACTGATTTAGTCTGATAACCTATTTTAATAACAGACATACAATTCTGGTTTAGTAATCAATACAGCATTTTCGATAACTCACGAGATCAAACCCTCACAACGAATGACAAAGTGCGATACTTAAACATCCATCGGATTCACAACGAATGACAAAGTATAATTACTTAAACATCCATCGGAATCACGACTAATGACAAAGCATAACCCTAATGTGGGCAGCACTTAAACATCCATTGGATATATTGATCGACCGGACAATGAATCGTAGCAGCGATTGAGCTAATACCCTGATTGCGGCGTCGATTAGTGATCCGTGTGTGTTAATTGTGGTAAACAGAGCATAACTCAGTGTAGAATTGGAATTTCTACGTCGTTCCAGCGCCCAAATTCAAGTCCCAAACTCTACTATTTATACTGAAAATTTTACCCAGTGGCGTAGCGCGACTGCTTACCCCTTTAGTCGTCGTGCTACGCGACTGCTAACCTAGTTTCATAGGGTAGCCCCGTGTATGAGTAGGCTTGCTGAGTTGGCTGTTTCGTGAAATTCGATTTCTACAGATAGTTATGTGGATAATCGTAACTAGGTTTTACCCCCCCCCCCCTGAGTTTTAGGGGCCCTAATCCTGATTCTAAAAATTCTGAAAATTCTAGGGTTTGTGCAGAATCACTTGGGTGTCTTAATTAGGGTTTCCTTTTGGGCAAATTAATTAAATAAATATAACTTTTTATGAGAGTTGTTACACTTTGCTTTCCAAATCAAAGACATTTTAGACTTACAAGAATACGTGGAGGGATCGAAGCATACAAAGAAGGCAATCCAGGCGATCGGGCTCACAACTCTTTGGTGCATCTGGATAAACAGAAATAAGGCGGTCTTCGAACAAACTCAGCTCTCACTTCAGAAGGTTATTGGAGACATAAAAAATCTCAGCTTTTTGTGGGTTAAAGCGTGTCGTAACCCCCGATCCCTGATTCCTGGGAACGGGGGGCGCGAGCCAGTTTCGGTGGTATCGTGTATCGTCTGATTTGGCAGCGGAATTTTTCATCAGGACCGTAGTTAGGAAATATTTTGATCAGAGTAAAATACCACATTTTCATAATATTAAACATATGGGATAAATCCCAAGTTTGCATTACACACATTTTCATAGGAATAAATCATATTTTATTTAAGAAAAACATCTATTTCTTTTTAAATAACTTTATTGCCACTTTTCCAAGCCTTCAGTGCTGTCCAGCTGGCTTCTATTTGGCTTTCACATTTTGTTACCTGAAACGCGTTTTAAAAACATTTGTCAGTGGAAAATACTGGTGAGTGAATCCTAGTTTAATTAAGTTTAATTAAAAACCAATTCACAGTATTGAGGGCGATCCCGCAATTATATTTGTTTCCAAGACATCACAATTAACATCCATGGTACTGTCGAACTCGACTTGTGGACATGTTACTCCTTGACCAGGTGGTAAAAAAATTTGTATACAAAACCCCAACATACTCATGATAATTGTACTCTTATAAATACTCAATCACTGTTTAATATATAATTAATTAAATGAGGTTTTGTAAAAACAGTTAACAAAAAGCGGATCAACTCACATTGCTGTCTTAGATTTTCCGTAAGGGTTCCCTGGTGATAATCTAAAATTTACACAAATGTACACGCGTTAGTATTAATAACCCATTTTAACATTAGCAATACCCTCCCCGAGACGGCATTCCAATGACTACGTCGGGCAGAACCACGACAGCAATTACGGAACCCTAGATCAATCAGGCAGCATATCTAATACGTATCCAGGGGTTATAATACTTACAACGAAGCAGAACTTCGCTAATTAGGGGGGTATAATACCCGAGTATTACTTCTACTACTCAGAAATTTGCTTAAGAAAGAAAGAAATGAACGATTCTAAATGAAACCCGATAGCCTGCTTATATAGTTGCTGAAACTGGTCCTCACGCCGCCCGCGTAAAACACAGACAGGGGTTACGCGGCCCGCGTCAACCCCGGTCAAACGTCTAGCTTGTCCGGGTCACTATGTAGCCCCGCCATGATGATGACACGTGTCATCACCGGGCTGCGCCACTATTTCGATCTCTCGCGGCCCGCGTTAACTAAACAGGGTGTTACGTGGCCCGCCTGAACTTAAGAAATCAAACGAAATCAGATCTTGACCTTTATACCGCCCGCGTAAGGTTGGGGTGGGGTCCTACGCGGCCCGCCTCGACTGATATTTCAGATTTTTAATTATTTTTAATATTATTTAATATATTTGAGGCCCGTTTTCGCGTATGGGGGGTATTTTGGGACATATTGGGATATTTGAAAATATACTAGGGTGTCGGAACAATTATAAAGGTGTCGGTTTATTGAGGATTGTTACAAAGCGCGATCAAGAAAGGTGGAACTTGACTGGGAAATATGGGGAGGTTTTAAGATGAAAAAAGTTGGATGGTAGCATTGTTCTCTGATGTTGATATCTGTATATTTTTCTTTTTTGGTGACCTTTGTATTTGGTGGCTGCTAGCTTCCTGCTAGCAGGTTGATTAATGGAGAATTTTGTTTGCCTTTTAAAAAAGAACCCACCACAAACAAAACAACGCTCACATCGATATAATGAATAAACTAATTTTCGTTGTCAAACTTATGACGACACGTCCCACTTCAAACCCGCTGCGTAGCGCGGGCAACAACACTAGTTATTATTATATAAATATATGTTTAATATATTAATAAAAAATATATAACAGAAAGTTCGATTAGGCTCGCGAGTCGGCTCGAGCTCGATAAACGAAACTCCGGCTCGTTTACTAAATGAGCTTGTTTTTAGGTTCAGGCTCGAACTCGAGCTCGTTTAAGCTCGGATCGTTCGAGCTTATTTTCGAGCCGAGCTCGAGTAGCTCGGGTCGTTTGCACCCCTAGACGAAACCTCAAGGACGAAAACTGCACTTTACTTTGAAAACTAACACCCCCATCATCGCTTTCCTTTTATGTTCTACAGCAGTTGGTACTCGTTTGGCGTTCGGTCGAAAAAAGATCTGATCGAAAGACGCTCGTTCGGCTTTGGCTCGGTTGAATAAACACTTGATTCGGTTCGGTTTGTAAACGAATCGAGTACGGGCAAAGGTCTTATTGGTACGGATCGGCTTGTGAACAGCCGGCAGGACTCTCAAGTAGAATTAAAAAAGAGAAGAAAAAAACCTTGAACAATGCACATATGCTAAGGGATGTTAACTTGTAAAATTTTGACTTAAACGCAAGACATTAAAGTCTAAAGATCGTAAAGTAAATTAATAGTGGGTAACTACCAGCGCTTTGCGACATGTTAAAAACACAAAAAAAAATTAATAGGCAAAGCGCAAACATTGATTAACAAAGAACAAAAATAAAAGTTTGACATTAAATTTTAAAAAGCGAAAAGCTCAAGGTTGGTCTAGGATAAAAAAAAAAATAACTTTATTAAAATTTAGTAGTTGTATGGTAACTTTTTTAAGTTTAGTAATAGAAAGGTAAATTAGCTAAAAAACAAAATAATTTAAATATAGTGTAGGGGTAAACATAAAATTTTGAAGTAAAACTTTTGCACACAAATTGTAATTCAGAAAAAATTGGTAAATCGAATAATTGCATATATTAAAAAATGACAAGACTCGACCATAGCATGCATGGTTCTAACATAGGCATGAGCAAATGATACCCGGTATCGGTACCGAATTTACCGAACCGAGCACACTTTCGGCACCGAATCTCCTTATTCAGTTACAAAATCACTTAATACGTGCCAACTTCCCTTTCTTAGCATATAATTTGTTTGGGTGTGTGACTGTACCCCTTGAAAAAAATAGGGTTAAATTTCGCACAAAATCCCGACCGCAACCCTTGAAAATGTTCAACTGCACCCCTTGGAATTTTCAGCCGACCCACTGAGAAACAAAAATCTTATAAATTTATAAAAAAAAACTTGTAAACACTGATTTTTATTAAAATATAACCTAGTTTATATAATTATTTTTTAACCAATTTACTTAACAATTTGGCCATCACAACCCAATAAATATTCCATTGTAACTCAAGTCCAATTAACCCAACCCAATTATATCTGAAGTTAAATAAAATAACCCAGCCCACCTGCCCCTTCCAATTCTTTCTCCCGTTCTCCCTCTTCTGATCGCGCAGCGACCGACGCACGTAAGCAATCAACATGCACGACGACAGCGACTGTATTCTCAACGGAAAAGCTTGATTCCGACCACCCATCACCCGTAATAAAAAATTTAACGAGTTTTGTTGTTTTATGTGGTTTTTTTGGAGAAACAGAGTTATAAATCTGTTAAAAGGGTTTGAAATTTTATGTGTTTTGATGTATTTTTTTTGTTGTTCTAGATTTTATTAGTATTACTTTGTTGTTTTGATGTTTTTTTTTTTAGTAAACTGCTAAATTCGACCCTGAGGTTTGACTCAAAATGCTAGATCAGTCCAAAATCAAGTTTGTTTGCTAAAACAGTCCCTGGGCCTAGTTTCATTTGCTATTTCAGTCCAATGAAGGGAAAATGATTGGACTAGATTAGCAATTTGAGTCAAACCTTAGGGACGAATTTAGCAATTAACTCCTATTAATTGGACTGAAATAGCAAATGAAACTAGGCCCAGGGACTGTTTTAGCAAACAAACTTGATTTTGGACTGATCTAGCATTTTGAGTCAAACCTCAGGGACGAATTTAGCAGTTTACTCTTTTTTTTTTTTGTTCTAGAGTGTGTGCGTTAAGCGTGATATAATTTTATTAATATTTTAATCCCATTTTACGCATTAGTCAAGTTTTAAGTTTATAAAACACGATGTTATAGTAACATTAAACACACACTTGGGCAAGTGCACTCATCGTTAGCGTAGTATAGTGTTGGTAAGATACCGATGTCGTCCAAGAACACAAGAGCTTTTAATACCGGTTTATCGTCAACGTCTAATCAATCTAAATTTTTTGAAAGAGTTTTAAAACATGAAAATAAAACTAAAAATGAAAAGATAAGTAAAATGAAAAACAAATAGACAAGATAGAATCACTTGGATCCAACTCATCTTTAATGTATCCTTTGATGATTTTCGCACTTTCGGACTTTTTAAGAGATTATCTTAGTTATAGTAGTAGGTCCCTCTTTTGAAGGTGACGTTACCCTCAACCCAGTGGTTTGAGTCAGTAGGGATACAATCCCAAAGGGTCGGAATATTGAAAGACAATTAAGTAAGTTATTAATGCGAAAAGTGGTAGGCCCCTATTTTAAAGGTGACGTTACCCTCGGCTAAGTGGTTTGAGTCAGCAAGGATACAATCTCAAGAAGCCAGTTTAAAGTATTAATAGTAGTTTACATATGAGGGGTTCAAGCTATTCGCACCCCCGCCATCCAATACCGTTGGGCATTGAAGGAGGTCATAGTAAGCTTGAACCAAGTCCTCGCAGGATCTATACACTGAATGAGACAAGAACTTTACCAAACCATCCTCCAAAACCCCCTTCCAGGTAGTTAACGTGCTTTATATAGACCGTAAAGACACGAATGAGCAAATCAATGACATCATGAAGAAATGGTAAAGAAAATTCACTTTGAACATAAGAAACTAGTTATTAAAGTCATTAATACAAACCCAATTAAAAAGTGCCGAAATATTAAAAATCAAAAGTAATACATTAAAGACTTGTCTTCACCAAGTGATGTAAGAGATTAGCCAAACATGGCCTTTGATTAACAAGAACTCTTACGATTTTAATCTTGGATCCCGAGACTACTACACACTCTAAAGATGGAAAATGGATGATGGTGGTGGGTGTTGGTGTTGGTGTTGGTGTTGTAGTTGGTGGTGAAGTGGTGGCAAAGTGGGAGAGAAGTGGTTTTCCAAGGGATGCCTTTGAAGTGAACCAAGCACCCCTATTTATAGCCTGAACAGAGCCCCGGCCACGGCTCCGTGTCCATTGGGCACGGCCCGTGGCCATCCTTCTTCTCTTCCTTCATTTAATGCATCTGTCAACAGAGGGCCCCACACGACCCCGTGTCTTCTGGGCACGGCCTCGTGGTCAACTCTTTGTTGTACTGTCAAGATTCTGCAAATCTAAGAGTTGACCACGCCCCATGGTGAGCTGGGAATTGCCCTGTGGTGGGCGTAGAAGCTTCTGCGGAGTTTGTCTTCTTGTGTCAGGGCTTACCACGCCCCATGCCCAGCTGGGCACGGCCCCGTGGTCAGTTTCTGTCTTTTTGTTTTTGCTTTTGCTTTGGGAGATGCTGCCGAGGGGTCGGGCATGTCACGTTATTCCTTCTTCTTGTATTTATGTTGGTTTTGGCTGCTTATTTGTTCATTTTGTTCTTTTAAGCTCGTTTGGTCCTGTAAATTCAAAAGTAAGAAAGAAACATGCTTTTCCAATATTGGTACTAAAAAGGGTTGGTTTTATGCCTCTATTGATGTAATTTATATGTTGCATTTTGCACACATCAAATACCCTCACACTTGAATCTTTGCTTATCCTCAAGCAAAACTCTTTAAATGTGGCTTACACACCCAAATGGAATAGGTAGAGAAGAAGTTTTTGTGGCTTGTCTTGAGTGTCGGAAATACAAGATCTTTATTAAATTTTGTTTTTATTTTATTTACAATCTTATTCGTCATGATTTACTTAAACCAACTTATAAGAAAAATTATTTATTTGGGCATAACATGCCTTCTTAAAATTCCATTTATATACAAGTTCACATACCTTACGGGATATCACTCAACACTCGGCCGAAGGTGTAATCTTTTGAAACACTCGATACTGTATTGGAACTTACTTCTACCATATGCTTGTCAAGTGGTCAAACCTCCTCCTTTTTAACTATAAACCTTCGTAAATATCAAGAGGACTTGGGAAAGGATTAGGCTTGGGCTAAGGGTAGGTGGTTTTTGGGTTAGTAGTTAGTAAAACGGAGAAAAGCGTAAAAAGCGTCAGTTGTCGTAAAACCTTTTGTTATTGTGACATTTATTTAATCTAAGCTTATTCAAACAAGATTTCTTTGAGGAACTTGTTTGGATATTGCAAAATTATATATATATATTTCATGTCACAAGATAACCGAGCTTTTTACTAAAACAAATGGGTTTGAAAGGAAAAAGAGTTTTGGTAGGGGAGAAAAAAAGGAATATAATGGTTTTGAAATCAAAAAGGGTTAGTCCTAATACCTCCATCTTTTACTTACTTGGGTTCAAGTTGGTAAGGACCGGGAATGTATCATCTTGGCAAGTTCTAGAGTCGTAAGAACCAAGCGGCTATTCACACAAGAAAACGAAAATGAGCATTTGGTTTAAAGATGTATGCATGTATGCTCAATAAAAGCTCAAAACTCACTTATTGTGGGAATGGGTTTATAATGTGATTAAGTATATATAATCAAATTTTAAAAAGATTTGTCCTGTTTTTTTATAATTTTCTTACTTGGTTCTTTTTATCATGACGCTATTGGTTGTAAATTTGTAAAAACATAAACTTTTTAGAACTTGTTATTCCCAAATTAAATCAAGACAAGTAAAAAAACGAAATTTTTTGAAAAGATTTGGGGTGATTAGCGGTTCTAATAGAGTTTTGTGTAAGGCTTGTTATTAAGACTTGCAAGATTCAAGGTTTTAGCATCCCCCAACACTTAAATTACACATTGTCCTCAATGTGTCCCAAAAATAAGTTTTTAGGTTGAATTGAATGTGTAAAAGTGTGTTTAAAAAAACAAGTTTTGTGTTACTGGGCATCTGGCCACGGCCCCGTGTGGTCCTGGCACGGCCCCGTGGTCAGAGTGCAGTAATAGAATTGAACAGAATATTGACCACGAGGCATGTTCATTGAGCACGGCCCGTGGTCAGCTACTTGACCAGAAGCTGTTTCTGCAAAGTCATGGGCACGGGGCGTGTTGGGCTGAGCACGGCCTCGTGCTGCATATGCTGAACAGTTGGAAAAGTTGTCGAAAGGCACTATTTACGTGCATGGGGTGCAGTTTTCACATCCCTTTGGCAGTTTTCATCTTTTCTCGTTTGTTAAGCCATTATACAACATCCAAACACCATACAATAACTTAAACCATCATTTATATAGAGTGCAAGATACATACGGTCCTAAGATAATCCTAAAAATTAAAAGTTACAAAAGTCCTAAGATAAGACAGATAGGTCCTGATATGCAAGAAATTTTAAAAGCAAAAGGAAGCTCTACCCTAGATTTTACATGTCGAAACACCAAAAAACCCGAAAATAATTTTCAAAGAGTAGGGACTTTTTAGAGCTTCACTCTGGAGGGTGCTCCTCAAACGTTGTTGAGCCACTCCTCAATCTCTTGAGGGAGAAGGAAGACGGGCTCATTGTCCACAACATCTTGTGGGGGAGGTGCGACGACCACCGTAACCTCGTGTAATGCGTCTAGAGGAGGTTCCGGAAGAAGGTCATCCCATCCGGTTGGGTTAACAACTTCTTGCACAAGGTTCCAATCCTCTTGTGGGAAGATCGGTTCCGTGGGTGGTATAGCAAGAATGTTCAACCTTTGGTGCAAAAGGTTGATTTCTTGGAAGTTGTTCTCTGGACCCACCGTCAAGTAGTTGATATGGTCAATGAGGATCTCCTCTACCGATGTCATTTCGTCGATGGCTTCCCTTAATGCATACACATTGCGGACAAGGGTATCTTCGATTGATGGTCTTCTTCCCCTTCGATTGTTCCTTGAGTTGGTTGATGATCTTCCACTGTTTTGGCTCGACATATTAAGAAAACAAGATGAATATTTCAAAAAGAGGAAAATGGAATTCCCGGCCACGGCCTCGTTGTTGGTGCATGCGTCTGTCGACTTCGTCTTGTATCGAGTCTAGCATTACAAATGGCACGAAAATCGAGAGAACAGGATTCCGCTTGAAAAAGGCATGACAGAGTCAAGCGAAATGGTTGATTTCGCTTGAACAAGAGATTTCGCTTGAGTGTATGAGTTATGATTTCGCTTGAGATGAGGTTTCGCTTGAGTCTGTTCAAGCGAAATCAGTTGTCTATAAATAGGTTTCAAGCGATATCATTGGCAACAGTTCTTGATTTGGATACCGAGGTGCTGCCGGTTTATCCTGCGATTGTAATCAGTGTTATATCAATTAGAAAGTTGTTTAAAGTGATTTGCAAGCTGTTTCAAAAGTCTATTTCTTTGTTTCCGCCTTTGAAATAGATTAAAACTCCTCTGAACGACTCGTTTGGGTCACGAACCGATCCTACATGTGGTATCAGAGCTCAGGAGGAGGAGTTCTGCAGTTTTCAGCTTGATTTCATCTTATTCTCTTTCATCTACACCTTCTTTTATCAATTTGACAACTTTTCACGGTTAAAATGGCCTGAATTTTTCACAGCATAAGCGAAACAGTGTTTTAACAAACCCTTGAGAAAATCAGATCAAATTTCAGCTTAAAACATGACAAAATTGGACAAAGTTATTATTTCTCTTGAACGAACCATATAATTCCGCTTGAAAAGTTGTTGCAATTTCAAGCGAAATAACATATTCCGCTTGAAAAACGTTATTTCGCTTGAAACATCACAAGTGAAATCAGTGATTTCGCTTCAACCTGCTTTTCCGCTTGAAATTCAAACGAAATCAAGTGATTCCGTTTGAACTTCTTATCCCGCTTGAAATTTTTAATCTCGCTTGAAGTGTGTTTGTAGGTTATTTCGCTTGAAGGTGGTATCTCGCTTGAAAGTGACTGTGTTTGAGAAAAAATTTACGGAATTATGAGTGAAGAATTTTACAACGCATTTGCGACATCCCCGACTACTCCAGCAACCATTGCTCAAAACATGAACTTGGAAAACGAGACTGGAACTACGCAAAAACCCCAAAGCTAATGAGCATTGAGGAGTATTACGGTTGGAAAGATCAGTTTGAAAATTGGGTTCAAGCTAATCATTTGAGATCTTGGGAGTGTATTCTGAAGAAGTATGTTCTACCACGTACTGATCTGCAAGTTGAAAAAGAAATATCTGAGTTCAATGACAAAGAACGCGACATGTACCGGGCTGAAAAGATGATGATTAGTCTGCTTTAGCAAGCTATTAAAGAAGACATCTTTGTATTACTTCAACATGACAAAACTTCAAAATCAATTTGGGATGCA
Organism: Helianthus tuberosus; assembly: GCA_030545235.1. Taxonomy (NCBI): domain Eukaryota; kingdom Viridiplantae; phylum Streptophyta; class Magnoliopsida; order Asterales; family Asteraceae; genus Helianthus; species Helianthus tuberosus. Next base: position 115,944,697 of record CM060400.1, on the reverse strand, counting down.
CTTAAAATCAAGTTTGAGGGAAGTGAAAATATGATTAAGAGTAAAAAATCGTTACTTAAGAAAGAATTTGATCTTTTCACAAGTCTGACAGGGGAAGACACAAAGAAACTGATTGAAAGATACTGTCACTTAGTGCGGTCTATGTCGTTGCTAAGTATAACAAAAGACCGAGAGGAATGGGTCGACAAACTAGCTGATGCTTTACCTCAGAAAGAATGGGGTACATTCTTGATGATCTTAAAGAACACCTGAGTTTATGATGGGTTGACGATTTCTCAGTTCATCGAGAAGATTGAAGGTCAAGATCTTGAACAACAAAAGATTGCGAGGATGAGTAATCCTAGTGGTTAACAGGATGTGAAAATGTATTACAAAGGCAATGTTCAAGAAGCTGAAAAGAGTCCAAAAATTCAAACTGCTTTTAGTGCTGGAAACTCATCAGAAAATGTTGAACAAAGTCCAAACAGTAGCAGTGGATTCTCATCATATCCAAGTGTGAATCCGAAGAATACAACCTCAAGTTTTCATTCACAAAGCTCAAAAGGTGGAAATGGTTGTGTGATACAGTGTAACATTGCATTGAATCTTCAAGATGGTCAAAGTTTTTCTGAAGAAATTGCAAAAGATCACATGGCGTTACTTGCAACTGTACTACAATCATATGAAGGTTTGGTTGCAGGGAGGATCGGAAATCCTATGCTGACAAAAGAGGATTACGATTAGAGAGACGCTGAAGAGATGGAGCTCATCGACATCAAATGGTGTTTAGCTAGTGTCTTGAGAAGAGCAGAAAAGTTTAAAATGATCACAGGGAGAAATGATTTCCTGGATGCACATGTATCTACTTTGGGTTTTGATAAATCTAAAGTTACTTGTTTTAGATGCAGGGAGAAAGGTCACTTTAAAAGAGAATGCAAAAATCAAGAATCAAGTGAAGCAAAGAATCCATTTGGAAAAGACGATTACTATCGAAAAGCCATATATCAACAAGTCGGTCAACAACAACAAGAACCGCAAGTGGCTCATGGTAGAAAAGTAATCGAGGATTCTTCAAAGAGAGCATGTTTGGGGAATCAAGAAAGTTTCAGCTGGGAAAAATTCATTTCATCCGACAACAAAGCATGCTTAATCAATCAAGATGATGAAAAATTACCTGAAGGATTTAGCTGGGATAAATTTGCAGATGAGCATGGGAATTTTAAAGCTTTCATTGCGAAGATAGTTCAAGAACCGGATTTGTTTACATAATGGATGAAAGCAATTGGTGTTCATGAGAAGAAACAAGAAGAAGAATCTGTTTCTAGTCGTCCTACTAGATTTCTTTCAACGTATCATCATTAAGTTCATGCAATATATATTAAAGTTCATGTTAACACATAAAGTATTGGCGAGCATACAAGTATGAATTACTATCATAAGTATAAAAAACGGTTTAAAGAAATCCATATGGCATAATCCTAAATTAAGATATATCATTACATTACTAGCATGCGTCTCATATTTGTCAACCCGAAGTTTCCCACTAGCGTAATCTTGTCGATGCAACAACAAGACTGTTTTTGTATGACTTAACATGACCTCAAGAATACGGGTGGTGTGTTACTCCTATAGCGCTATACATGTTAAGGGAGGCTTGTACGAAGTTAATGACAAAGTATCGAGCAAGTAAAGATTCTAGCATGTATGAATTTTAAGAAACATGTATTAAGCATGTATAATGGAGTGTTTGTTTGTGTCGAGCATGTTTGTATGTGATTGTGTAAGTTTAATAAATCATAAGTATTGTTAGTGCATATTCGGTGTGTCCGCGACTGTGCAAATAGGCAAGATAGAGTGTGTGTTGAATATTGTATAGTTACGAGTTAGAAACGAATACATGAGACCTTGGAGATAACGAGAGAACGTGCGTAAGGATGAGACTCATCCGTACAGACGTAACACATCCGCACGGATGTGTTCATCCTCACCAAAATGTCATGTATAAATAGGTTCATGTGTTCATAGTTTGATAAGTTTTGGACTTTAGAGGGGAAATGTTGGAGAGATTTACATGATGCTCTCTCCAGCTTGTAAACGATGTAAACTCTTTCAGTATGAATGGAATCATTCGACTTATGACTAATCTAATGAGATTTCTACCGAATTAGGTTTATTCTATCCAAACTTTCGTCTACACCCGACAGATCCGGAACTTTCAATTGGTATCAGAGCTAAGGTATTGATTCAATCGATCTAACAGTTGATTGAATCACCGACGCTCATGATTTATAGACTTTTAGGGGTTTTTGACGTAAAACATCAAATAAATGGTCCGTTGATCGGTGCATTTTAGGTTCACTTTATTCAATATTAATTATGGTAAAAATGCATTGATATTGGTATAAAATATGATTAGCTGATGTGATTAAATTGTCATTCGGGTTAAGATGTAAACGGTTCAAATCAATCAAATTAGAGATAAAAGCAAATACTAATAATCACCGACACATTATATAAGCATAACATATATCTATTCTTATTCTTATATATGTAGTAAGTGTTAAGGGAATTAAACCGTACGGTGATTGGTATGTGAATTAAAAGAAATAATTAAAAATTATATTGCTTTTACATGTTGTTGCAGGTTATTTTCGAGAAATGCAAGTTTGAATTAAATGCTCATTACATGGAATAATAAAAGTCACGTGTATACTACAATTAATTAGGATTTTGCTATTTGGTGGACTTGTGGGCTGAGAATGACTTTGGGTAAGAAGGCTCGTGAGTGGGTCGGCTAAGAGGAGAGCACGCTTCACAAATATATTTTGAAGGATTTTTATTATTCGGAGGGCAGCCATCGCACAACACAGGAGGGACGAATTAGCATTACTTTTTATTATACTTCCATCCATTCAAGCCATTCTATGAAGTCTAACCTAATCGGGATGACAACCGAAGCGGCACAGACTATTATGCGCGGCTAAGCCTCTCGTGACTTCTGCCCGGATGAATGTTTACGCGGTTTTACTTAATTATTCGTTTTATTTTTCTAATTCTTGTAAACTGGTATATCTTGACCACTTGTGTTGGATTATTGATAAACGTTTCTTGTGTTTGAATTACTTGTCATTTATTAAGCATATTGGCAACTATCTTGCGTTGTTAGAGGGTTGGTAAATTGGTGGGTAATTCATACAATCAAATGGGTTATTAGGTTGCATAGTGAATCTTAAAAACTATCCCTATTAACTAATCAAATTCATTAATTCCGAAGCCATGTCTATGTGGTGTTTTGAATCAGAAAACGGATTTTTATATTAAAACGGGTATTCGGGATTCCGGGTGGAGGTTACTTCTTCTTAACATTGATAACACTTTTCGTGACAAATTGTGTTTTCTTTTAAATCTACAAACAAACCCCCAATTTAGATAATTTAGTTTTAATTAATTTCTTTAACGCTAACCACAAATTACCCGTGGATACGATACCCTACTTACGTTATCTAAGTAGTTTAATTAGGTTTTTTATTGACTCTGACGACAGTCATCATCCATTCACGGACAAAAAGTAAAAGTAAAATTAAAACAATAGGATTGATCAATAATGAATTTCGACCTAGTCTGTGAAAGAATCATCACAAAAGTCGAAGAAATAAAGATTTTAGATCGAAAAATATGAACAATGACGTTTTGAACAGACGAGAGAGTTTCGTGCGCAGGAGTGTCACATTCGTGCGAAGGAGTCATTCATCCGCACGAATGAAACCTTATCCGTTTGACAAATCGTTTTCATCCACACGAACCAGTCATTCATCCGCTTGAACTACCCTTCATCCGCACGGAACTCATCCATGCGAACCAGACCTCATCCGCACGAACCAACCTTAATTTGTTCTAAAATCAGTTCATCCGCACGAAGGAGAGACATTCGCACAAGTGAATCTTTCTCATCCGCGTGAATGTGTCAAAATGCCTAAAAAGGCATTTTTTTATCGTGGTGATGAGACGAGTGTCCAGAAAAATATGGTGACAGAATTTTTTTTGAGATTTTAATGTCAAATACGGGTTGTTCGGGGACACCATCGGAGGCTTTAGAGAATAGATTTGATGATGAGATCACAAAGTGTTGAAGTTAGTGGGGTTAGGGGTGTTCAGAATTCGTTTCAAATTCGAAAAATTCGAAATTTGATTAAATTCGATTCGATTATAAAGAATTCGTTTCGATTATAAAAATTCGAATTCGATTCAATTCGAGTAAAGTAAATCGAATACGAATCGAATACGAATTTATAATTTCAAATTCGATTCGATTCGAAATTCGAATAAAAATTATATTTTTTATTTATTATTTTATATATAATACAAATATAACTTTTATTGGGCTATAATATAAATTATTTCATAAATTATTCCATGTATTAAAATTACCGATCATCAAACCCACTACATGACCTATAACTAAAACCTAAGTAACAAATCTATCAATAAATTCCGAACCTTAAAAATATTAACTTATAATGTGGAGTGGTAATTCATGACTTCTCATTTTGAATTTTAGACTTACGGTACTTTAGCTGCTTTAAAATTTATGTTTCATTTTGATAGTTTTTTACATGTTTTAAAAGAATCCGGATCAAATCGAATTTATTCGAATTCGATTCGAATTCGAATTTTTAATCGAATACAAATCGAATACGAATTGGGTTTTTTATTCGAATACGAATCGAATTGGGTAGCTTTTAATCGAATTCGAATCGAATACGAATTGAAGGAAAAATAAAAATTATTCGAATAATTCGAAAATTCGATATTCGATTCGATGAACACCCCTAAGTGGGGTAGTCATTGATACCTAAGCAGAATGTTTATCATTTGGTATAGTGACTATTAATGGGCCAACAAGAAAAATCCACATTGATGAAAAACAGACTTTTGTGGAGCAAAATGTCATATTTGAGATTTTCAGAGAATATATTGGACTGAATTTGCCAAGTTTAAGGTGAAAATTCAGTGAAGAGGTTAGAGAAGTCAGAATTTGCCAAAAAATGAGGGGGAATAAAAATTTATCAAATATTAGACATTTTTGAAATTCAGACGGGAAAAAGTGCAACAGTATTCGGGTGGTTCCGACTTTAGATTATCCGGGAATGCAGAGTGTCCGGATTCATTAGTTTGTGATCATAGGAAGTTCAGATTCTTCAAAACATGACCAGATTGATGTCTTAGGGTTAGCGTCAGCAGGATGCAGCGCTATTGACGATACTTAAAAGATATCAGAGGGCTTTCAAGATATTAGATACACGACAGCTCAATAATAATAATCTAAAGTGTCAAATTGGTTAATCTTCTAGAATATGAGTTGTTTTTCGGACTAACCGCTGGGGAATGAGGATGTTTGTTGATTAAGTTGCTGCTGAGACTAACGGAGAAGACTATGCATCTGTTATTGTGACTGAAGAGGAAGAATGTGAATCTGATCGTGGAAGAATGTTTCTGAGATCATAGTGTGTTACCAGATGATCCGTTATCCGATGAAGATTTGCTAATTGTGGAAATTACCGTTTACACTGATCAATCATTCAGGAGTGTGCTTAAAGGTGATTACGAAAAACGGGATTTCAGTTTTTCATGGGTATTCGTAGACTTGAAGTTTACCAGTGTGGTATTTCAAAGTTTTTATAAATTGCCGGTTGGGTTTTTGAAGATTCTGAAATCGAGCTAAAGTGGTAAATCAAAAACCGAACTCGGATGTAATTAACGTTGAAACAGAGATGCTGCATTGATTAGCTTCAAGTTGGTGATTATTCATGGAGATTGCAGTTAAGCAAATCAGAGGAGGTCGGGAACCGTGCAAACAAATATCTAAAGATTCATTTAAGGGGGAACTTATTGGAGATAATGCAAACCCGAATCATCAATCAAGGGGGAATTATCATATTATCAGACACATGATTGAAGTTGCAGAATATTCAAACATGGCTCATATTTAAAGATCAAGATTTGACAGTGACAGCTAAAGGGGAATTGTTAGTGCATATTCGGTGTGTCCGCCACTGTGCGAATAGGCTAGATAGAGCGTGTGGTTAATATTGTATAGTTACGATTTAGAAACGAACACACGAGACCTTGGAGAGGACGAGAACACGTTCATACGGATGAGACTCATCCGCACGGACGTAACACATTCGCATGGAAGTAACATATCCGCACGAACGCAACACATCCTCACGGATGTGTTCATCCTCGCCAACATGTCATGTATAAATAGGTTCATGTGTTCATAGTTTGATAAGTTTTGGGCTTTAGAGGGGAAATGCTAGAGAGACTTGCATGATGTTCTCTCCAGCTTGTAAACGATGTAAACTCTTTCAGTATGAATGGAACCATTCGACTTATGACTAATCTAAAGAGATTTCTACCGAATTAGCTTTATTCTATCCAAACTTCCGTCTAAACCCGACCGATCCAAAACTTTTAAGTATTGCACCCAAAAATGTCGAAAAATAAAAAAAGGGGTCATGTACACTCACGGTTTTGCAAAGCTTTCCAAAATAAACGTGAGTTGACGAGTCGTTGAGGGTGGAGCACCAAAGTTACCCTACATTAGGGAAACGAAGGTGTGTGAGTATATGGAGTTCGCAGAGAGTTTGGATTCGGAATTAATACGAAAAGTATATGTGGATGAAAGTATATCTTGTCTAGATACTCGTTTGGACACTACGTTTTCATGGGTCCTAACTTTCCCATTAGAATCACAAACGAGGAGTCGAGAAACGAAGATAATCTAACCTAAGTCCTTGACATCTAACCATAATCCGGCTAGTATAAAAAATTCAGTTATTAAGTATATATTATATATTATATAGTACAAGCTATAATTTCGTCCATCACGTATTATCATGTAAGTCAAGCATGGAGGTAAGATGATTTCCATCCATTAAACCTCTTTATATGATTCACCAAAGCACAAACTCATCAACTTAGTTGATGAGTTCGATTGATCATTAATATAAGATTAAATTAAACTAACTAACTAAAACAACCAAGTGAGCAAACTAGATGCGTACATCTCAAGCATGGAAAGTGTTCGAGAACGTGATGTAGCCTTGTCACTTTGTGGAAGTTGTTTTGTACCAAAACATACAAGTGAGGTAGTGGAACAAGTTTGGAGAGCCAAGGCTTCCATTGTTCACACATTACTCATACACAAGTCTTCCAACATTGAAGGTTGGAAGCTTGGATGGTTTCAACACTTAGAACATTTTGGGCATAATTTTAAAGAAGCTTTGAGCCTTATTTCTTGGTGGAAATCAACCACGACACAAATCCACAACTATAAGCTTAGTTGGGAGCATGGTAGGTACAAGATTTCACCAAGTTTTCATCAAAATATACAAGAAATAAGAACATGTATTAAAGCAGAATTTAAACACTACTTTGGACCTCTAATATAATGAGGTTCCACCTTAGTTTGCCATGGCAAAGTTGTAGAAACCTTCTTAGAGGTTATTCAAGTAGTTTGAAAGAAGAATAAATGTGAAGAAAAGTGAGTAAAAACTCAATTAGAAACTTGAATGTTTTTGCCTTGCTTTGAGATATTTGAGAAGATTAGAGAACTTGAGAGAAAATTAGGTGTATGGAAAGTGTTTGAGAGGTGGTGGAGGCTTGTATTTTTAAGTGAGGATTAGGGTTTAAGAGTTAATGAAGGTGGAAAATGATTGGAGGAGAAAGAAGATGGAAATTGGTGAAATATGATTGGCTAAAGGTGGAAAAGTGTGTAATCTAATTGGCTAAAAAGGGTGGAAGGTGATTGAAGGAGGAAGGAGGCGGAAAAACTTTTGGTTTTGCTCACTTTTAGTCCATGCATTTTGTAAGCAATATATATTTTTGCCATTTTCTTGTATTCTAATTTGTTTTTAGGTATCTAAAGTGTATTTTAAGTCTTGGTTATTTATCTCCAACGATCCCAACTTGTAAGAATTTGGCCCCCATCGATCCTTTTCAAACTGTAGATGCACTTAATTTAATTAAGGAGGCTATATGTACCCTTGAATCTTTTGTGGAGGCCAAATTCTTGTATGTTATAAAAGGATCAATGGGGGCGAAATTCTTACAAGTTGGGATTGTTGGAGAGAATTTTTGAAGTTGGGATTACTATCGGCCAACAGGTGAAACTTTGGATTATTAAAATCCAATAACCCTAATAATTATTATTTTATAATATAATTATAATTTGTTTTCAATATCCCCTCCGGGCTCTGCGAAGTGCGAACTGCCTCCTTTATTTTAGAGGTGCACAAAATAACCGGTTAATTAACCGTAGCCGGTTATTAACCGAAACCGTAACCGGTAAATAACCGATTTAGGAATAACCGGTCCAGCCGGTTATTTAACCGTAGGTTAGTAACCGGTTACAAGTTTTTAGTATAATAACCGGTTATTAACCGGTTTTTTTAAACCGGTTTTTTAACCGATAGACTGGTTAACCGAAAAATTCAAAAAAAAGGCAAAAAAACCGGTTTTTAACCGAAAATAACCGGTTAAATAACCGAACCGGTTAAAGTAATTAACCGGACCAGTTAAAAAAATAACCGGTTAAAGTAATAACCGGTTAAAGCATTAACCGGTTAAAGTCAAAAAGTCAAATTAACTGGTATAACCGGTTAACCGATCCGGTTATTAAAATTAACCGGTTTGTGCACCTCTACTTTATTTGGTTTCTTTTTCTTCAGTTTGTAATCAGCCCACTAAAATTTCGTTTGAAGCCCATTAGAACTTATTTGCAGCCCACGGTTCACTTTTGGTCCAACAGAAGCCATCTAAATGTGATCTGGTGAGCTACAAATCAATCCAATCATAATCATTTTTTTTTTTTCTCTTTTATTGATGTCATAAACCGAGTAAATTTGATCGTTGTAACCTTTTTCCACCAAACCTGCACAAAAATAAAACTTATCGTAAGTAACATATTTTATGCAAATAATGATGTAATATAAAACACTGGTTTATACAAAAATATAATTCATTTCTTCATAAATCAGAAATGTAAACAACTTGGATGCTTGATCTACAGGATTCTTCAATTCATTTTCTTAACGGTAAGGAATAACGTGTCAATCATCGTGACATTGGGCACTATGACCAAGGTCGACTATTCGACCGCCGCCAGCCCCTTGGCTCTCCCTAGATGCGCGGAAACCCGACCTACACCCGCCCGAAGGCACGGCGGTAGAATAATCGGTAAAATCTCGCCTCCCATCCAAGTCGAACCGGCGACACCAGAAAACAATGAGGAGAGTGGGAATCGAACCTGGGTCACAAGGAATAATAATTCTTTCCCCCAACCACTCCACCACTACCTCATTTGATTTGCAGATCTATAATAAACCCTAGACCTTGTGTAAAGAATAACCGAACTAGTTGAGGGCAGGGCATCAATCTTGCTTTATACAACAAAGATCCAACTTGCCTCTCACTCCTTTGTACTTCTTAGCAGGCCTGAAAATGAATCGAACGAACACGAACATAAGCATGTCAGAACATATAATTAAACACATTTTTTGTTCGTGTTCGTTCATTAAGAAATCAGGCATGTTCGTGCTCGTTTGTGTTCGTTCGTTAAAAGCCTAAACGAACAGTTGAACGAACAGTTCACGAACATAAACGAACACAAAAAAAAAAATTAACTGAACATATTTGAATAAACATAAACAAAATAATTGAACAAACATAAACGGATACAAATATACGTAATTGAACAAATATAAACAAACACAATTAACATTAGTGAACACAAACAAACATGTCTAATATATTACAGTTCATCCGAAAACACCTAAAATAGGGTTCATAGATACTAAAATTAAGTAGTTTTTTATATAAATATTAAGTAAGTGATCAGTTACAATCTAAGAAAAATTTTAAAATTTTATTTTTATTACTAGAAAACTCAATTACTAGTTAGTTATATTTATATAAGTAGTTAGAAAACCTAATACTTATATGAATATAACTATTTATGTATTTACTAAAATTTAAACGAATACAAACGAATGTTCACGAACATAAATGAACGAACATAAGATGTGTTCATGTTCGTTCATTTAATTAAACAAACAAATTTTTTTGTCCGTGTTCATTCGTTTATTAAATAAACGAACATAAACGAACTTCCCACCGAACAAGTTTACGAACAGTTCATGAACGTTCGGTTCTTTTACAAGCCTACTTCTCAGCTTTAACCCAAGTTCTTTTAGCCCAACACTGGTTTAAGCAAAAAAAACAGAAAAAAAAATTAATTCATAGATTTTCTAGGATAAATACACAAATTACACCATTCTAGATTTAAATTTCCATTCATTTGATTGTGAAGTAAAGCAAACTTAACAGATATTAATGCCAGTTGTGTCATGGGCTAAAAATTTATTCTACTATTTAATATTTAGTTAAAAGAGTTTTTATACGTTGAGCGTATTAATGATTTACTTATAGCCTTATTTACCTATAATAACTTTTTGAAGAATTAATAATACATGCTCAATCCTTTTCATGACAAGATTGAAGTCATTATCACTAAGATTTTGGCAAGGTTTTTTTCGATTTTGAAAATCCTAGATCGAGATCATGATAATTTTAAATATATGTGCATCTCATGTGAGCTTCAAAATTCAAACAACATACCAAAGGTGCAATATAATTCGTCAACTTCAAATAAAAGTTTGAAAAGGCAAAAAAAACTAAATGTGTAAAAAAGTTTGAAAAGGCAAAAACCAAAAGTGTAAAGTTGTGAAATCTTTGACTAGTATGATCATCTATTCATACGATTCTACATCAAGGTTACCTTTTTAATAACATTTCTTGAGATAACAATACAAAGAAAAAGTTGAAATAAGTTGCCAAATTCAGCAACAAAGTGGCTGACTCATAAAAGTCCATCATGGTACTTTAGCATCTTCATACTTAGCTGAACCGGCCATACTCATTTATCTCATATTATAGATGTTAGTTGCTATCAAATCGAATAAAATCAACACAATTTTCTCATTTATGGTCAAATTATCTGGGAACTATATTGTCGTTTTAAAGGATTTATTATTAAGGTTTCTTTTAAACTTATAATCATCCAAAAGTTATTTTTCACTAAAATAATTGACGTGTTAGTGAGTTAGGTAAACACTTAAATGTCTTTACGATTATGGTTAATAGTCATATTGTGGTAACATTTGATTATTATTATTATTATTATTATTATTATTATTATTATTATTATTATTATTATTATTATTATTATTGAACCCAAGATCTCACACTTTAGTGTAGTAAAAGGGTTTGCCTTGCCAATGAATCACTAACCCAGTGGTTAACATTTGATTATTTATGTAAAATGGTTGACGAGAACTTTTTAGATGTAGCCTTAAGAATTATGTCAATCAAATCCATAGTTTTTTTGGACAACTGTTTCCATCAGTTGATATCTATATTAAATTTCAATTAGTATTCAGGATTTGTGTTTTGTGGCGGAACTGACAAACCGAAACAAAGTTAGATGTAAAAATGTTAAACCACACACGCGTGTTACAGTATGTTACCTAGTAAAATTTATACAAAAAGAAACGTATAACATTCTCGTAAAAAAGAAAAACTAAGTCAATAAATAAACTTATAAAGTATATGGTTTATTAAAATTCAAACCAAATCATATAGGTTATATTGTATTTTTATAATAATTTAAGAGAAGAAAGTAAAACCAATTATTAATACTTTTAAGAGAAGAAGAAATTGAAACGCTACTAAAATCTGAGAGAAAAATAAAAATCAGGAGATGTGAAATTATATGTATTACCAAGTTGTAAATTAACTATTAAGTTCCCACTACTTGTTTAAATGATATTGAAAAGCTACTAACGTCTAAGAAAAAAAAATTAGAAGATGTAAAATAGTGTGCATCACCCCAAGTTGTGAACTACGCTTCCGACCACTTATAAAAAGTTGAATCGTAATTGCATCTTACAAAGAAAAGTTGATAAGTGATATATGTAAAATGTCAAACTTATAATTCTTTATTTATATTAGACATAATATATAAGTGGTCGTTCAATTGTTTAAAGTGTTTTATTAAGGCTATATATAGATTATTAAAATTAGAGTAATCATTTTCGTTTATATGGTAAGACCATTTTTATTAGTTTATAAGGCTTGATCATTTTTATGATTTTTGTTTAAAGGATTGTTTATCCAAATCCGGATTTCAAATGTTTGAAATCTTGTCATTTTCATTCGATTCGTTAACCTTATCAAATTTTTAACGTTAAGTCAGAGGTATTTTTGTCATTTTGCTAATCTTCAAAGTCTTCAACCCAACCTACTTCATGCTTGAAACCCTAGAACCATCATTGGCCACCCCACACAATTCCTTTCTCTCTCTCTCTCTCTCTCTATATATATATATATATAGGATAAGGATCATGTGAGAAGTAGTAGGCTAATTGCATGGTTGTAAAACAAGGTCTCCAAGGCCGAGTACTCCCCGAGTAGTCGCTACAAGGTAGGTTGCCGAGGCGACTTTCTTCAACTCCGACTAATTACTCGGAATCGATCAAATGTGGTCAACATTGGCCAAAATCGGATCTAGTAGGTCAACTCGGGCCGAGTTTGACTTAAAATAAAATAAAATATAATTTCTATGTTTATCATATTAAAGAATGAATATCAATTTCACGTATTTTGTTATAAGGGTGGGGTTCGGCTACAAAGTCCATTTTTCCTACAAAGTGTACAAAGTCATAAAATACCACAATTTTAGCCATAAAACACACTAAAAACCCACAAATAACATAATGACGATCACTAAAACACAATATGGTGTTTTAGTAACTTCACTATGTTATTTGTGGGTTTTAGGTGTGTATTATGGTTGACATTATAGTGTTTTATGACTTTGTAGGAAAAATGGACTTTGTAGCCAACTCCCACCCTTGTTATAAATATTAGTAAATTTATGTTATTTGACATATATTTAATTTTCGAAAACTAATTTCTTTATAATTTGGCATCTCCGAGTACTCCCCGTGTACTCTCCGCCTAGGCCGAGTGCTCTCAACTCCCCGGTCGACCGACTAGGGAGCGCCTAGCGACTTTTACAACCATGGCTAATTGAGAAACATTCTGGACCACACATTTTCCCTAAACAAAAAATGCAAAAAATATGTAAAAAAATACAATTTTTTTTTTTTTGAAAAATCGCAGCTTTTTCTATTAGTTTTTTTAGGGATCTATCCACATGTGTATATTATTAATCTTTTAACTATACATATGTGTATATTGTCAATTATACATATATGTATATACATGTTTAAAATTGAAAAACAAGTGTTATAGATCCCTAAAAAAAAAACAAAACCTAATAGATCCCTAAAAAAAATATACACATATGTATTGTTAAAAGATTAACAATATACACATGTGTATAGATCCTTAAAAAAACAAAACCTAATAGAAAAAGCTGCGATTTAAAAAAAAAAAAAAATGCTTTATGTACGGTGTTAGGCAGATCGATGAAAATGACAATGTTTCAAACTTTTGAATTCAGATGAGGAAATCCAAACATTTTGACTAAAGTGACAAAAATATGCAAATATCATAAACAAAAATGACATTTGACTCTTGTACGGCTTTGCTCGCATGCTTCTAACATACGACATATATTGAGATGTATTGGCCTAACATTTTCTTGTGTCACTGTCAAAGAATTCATAAATATTTAAATGTTTAAACATTTGAAAAAGATACAAAATCTTATTTCCTTATTATTTTTTTTATAACATGTGAATTCTCTTTAATTTCTAAAACCTTTTTTCCCTACCCACGCAGATGACCTTGATACCATGTGGTACAATAAATAAAAGGAAGGGGCTGTTTGTTTGCATCTTATTTGCCTCTTAATACCTCATGTTTGACTGAGTCAGATTTCAGATTGTTTGTTTTAACCCTCTTAAAACTTACCCAGGCTCTTATTTATCTCTGACCGGGTCATACATTGGAAGGAGTCTGACTCTCGCTGAATGAAATTTTTCACAAAATACCCCTTTGCCCTAAAGAAGAAACCTGTCCTTCCTCTTCACACACGCCTCCATCTCCATCTCCATCTCCACCTCCTTCCTCCACACACTCTGGTCTCCTCGACGGCTCGAAGAAAGAAAGGCCGGCCACCATCGGGGGTGGCGGCGCACGGCAGGGGTTAAGAGAGAGAAACATCGAAGAGCGGGAGAGAACGAAAGGGGAGAAGGGGAGCCGGCCAATCTCCGGTGACAGCGCTCACGGCGGCGGAGGTGGTGGGTTTTGACGACGATGATGACGGCAGTCAGGTATTTCTCTTCGGTAAGCCCTAGCCCATCTAGGGTTCAACAAAGTAGTAAGCTTTCTGGGTTTTGATTTTTCTTGATCTTTAAGTTGTGGGTTTGATTTCTTGATTTGAATTTGGTCCCTTTTTGCAGAAAAAATGATTTTTTGTCCAAATTTGAGCTGTTCTTGTTGTGTTGATCTGGGTTTATATTTTCAGTTGTGTTGCCATGATTGTTGTTGACCTGATTGTTGTGTTGATCTCTTTAGAAAAAGTTTATAGAGGGGTAAAAATATCATTTTACACGGTCATTCAGATGTGCAACCAAACAGCACTTTACTGGTTCAGCACTTATTAGTTCAGACCTCTTACCTATTCAGATCTCTTATTCATTCAGCACTTATTGGTTCAGATGTTGCCAAACAGCCCCTAAAACAAACTTCGTTAATGTTCGTTAAGCGAATAGAGTATAATTTTAATATGAATAAAAATATAGGGGCTTAGCACTCACATATATAACATACATAACATCAATATGCTTATAAAGATGTAGCAAAAGTCTGCATACTTTAATTAACTATTAGAGTAAAATAGTTTTTGAGTCTTTGCATTTTAGTAATTTTAATTATGAGTAAACTGTCATTTTGGTCTTTGTGGTTTGGCCAGTTTTGCCACTTTAGTCCAAATCTCAAACTTATTACATCCAGGGCCCTGTGGTTTGCATTTTGTTGCCATTTTGGTCCAAATTTCAAAAACCCTAATTTTTCACTGTTGCAACCTGGTTTTTGTCCTTTTCTAAAGGGGCATTTTGGTCATTTTGCATGCCCAACTACCCACCCCACCCCACCCCACCCTCCTTTACTTTTTTTAATAAATTAACACAAAATTAATTATATGTTATATATATATATACATACAGACATTCACAAAATCAATAATCATCATCTTCATCGGTTCCGATCGAATGCCACCACCGCCATATCAATAATCATCATCATCATCATCGGTTCTTCATCTTCAACCCCTTCAATCTTCATCTTCAATCTGCAGTTCATCAGCACCATACAAAGTCAAATCATCATCATTTTCATCGATTCTTCATCTTCAATCTTCAATCTGCAGTTCATCAGCACCATTTTCATCAACAAAACCTGCAATCAATAAGCACCATCTTCAATCTGCAGTTCATCAGCACCATCTTCAATCTGCAATCATCAGCAAAACCTGCAGTTCATCAACAAAACCTGCAATCAACAAAACCATTTTCATCAACAAAATCTGCAATCATCAACAAAACCTGCAATCAACAAAACCATTTTCATCAACAAAACCTGCAGTTCATCAGCACCATCTTCAATCTGCAGTTCATCAGCACCATTTTCATCAACAAAACCTCCTTCATCAGCACCACTGCTACCCCCACCTACTACCACCACATCCACTCCCCTGGATTCCTCTCAACCACCACCATCCCCACCCTTCCCTAAATCAAAAGCCACCGCCTCCACCATCACCTAAACCTGCAACACCATCTGACGAATCTGTACAACTTTGATACCAAATTAACGAAAACAAAAAAAAACCCACCCACCCCCCCCCCCCTTCAATTCATATGGCAGCTATTGCCTCAACTCACCACCCCAAAAAGAAACCCTCAACCATCCGCTTCCGTCGCCGCCGTATCAAAGAAACCACCTCTGATAATCAATCGATTGAATCTGGAGACGGTGGTGGTGGGTGATTCCGGTACAGATGACTGGTTCGATTCCTCTGATAATCAATCGATTGAATCTGGAGACGGTGGTGGTGGGTGATTCCTGTACAGATGACTGGTTCGATTCCTCTGATAATCAATCGATTGAATATGGAGACGGTGGTGGTGGTTTGTGGTGGCAGGAGGAGAGAGAGAGAGAGAGAAAGAGAGAGGGTGGTGATGGTGTGGTGCTAGTAGTTGAGAACGGTGGAGGAGGTGGTGGTGGTAGGTACGGTGGTGACGATACGGTGGTGGGGGTGGTGACGGTGGTGGTGGTGTGGTGGTGGTAGTTCAGATAGAGAGAGATCAGAGATGGTGGTGGTGATGATACGGTGGTGGGGGTGGTGGTTGTGGTGGTGGTAGTTCAGAGAGAGAGAGAGAGAGAGAGCAGAGTGAGAAAGATGAGAGAGAGAGAGTTCTGACTTCAGTATGTGTGGGTGTATATATATTATATATAATTGTGTTAGGTATTAAATATATACAATTAAATATAATAATTTTTAAAATACCCAAAATGCCCCTGAGAGTAAAGACAAAATAGAAGGGTTTAAGTAGGAGAATCTGGTCAAATTTGAAATTTGGACCAAAATGGCAACAAAATGCAAACCACAGGGCCCTGGATGTAATAAGTTTGAGATTTGGACTAAAGTGGCAAAACTGGCCAAACCACAGGGACCAAAATGGCAGTTTACTCTTTAATTATTTGAGTACAAAATCAAAATGTTTGACACCCTAAGTACCTAGACGTTTTTTATAACCATTTGAGTCCAATTTTTTTTTAACAAAATCGGACTCAAACGTTATAAAATGAACAAAATTGGACTCAAAACGTTATAAAATGAGCGGTTAGGGACTCAGGGCGTTAAACCTTTTATTTTGAACTCAAGTGGTTAAAACCACTAAATATAGGGACTCAAAAAGTAATTTACTCTAATTATTAATATAAGCAAAACATAGGTCGGTAGCTCATGAACCAATGCGAAAATGGGAGTACGGGACGCGAGACTCTACACTAAAACCATCTCCAATGCTACGTGCGTTTTTAGGCGCCCTTAGCTGCCACCTCATCTGCCACGTCATATCCTTACAAATCTTTGAAAACTCTTATTTCATCTCCAACCCTACAAATATTGTTACCCTTCTTAATTTCCACCTCATTACTTATCCAATACACACTATTTTTAAATAAAACATTTTTTCTTTTTACTTTGGGCCCACTCAAATACAAAAAAACAAGGAAAAGCAAATCACTTGTGGAAGGGCATACTTGGTAAGGGCTTTTAAGGATGTAATTTTACAATGGATGAGGGCTTGTAAGGGCCTTCAAGGGCATCCTTTAAAGGATGCATTGGAGATAGTCTAACCAATCTACCAAATAGGATAAAAGATTATATGTATACTTTTCTTATGATCTATGATCTATCCGTATACTTCTACATTGTACATAATGTACCAGAGTGTATAGAGTTTACTAATTGAGTCTAGTGATCGCAGCTCACCATCACCTTTGGTGTCATGTTGTTTTTGACACATTGATGTGTATGGGTAACGGCGATACATGCCCACGTAGTCACACCACAACCTCACATCAATTTATTTCATGCATGTTAATGTTTCTTCCATTGCATTAGTACCTACCCACGTAGCCATCACTTTAAGTTATGCATTTATTTATTTAATTTTCTAATTGTCCAATTAGTGGGTAGTTTATTATCTTGTAATGCTATAAATAGCCGGTGCATTTAACGTTTAAGATGAATGCAAAATTAGAGAAAATTGTTGCAAGTGTTCTTGTTCTTCGTCTTAAATTCTTGAAGCTTGATCCACTCAACGGATTTCTATCAAACGGGTACATACACAAGTATAATACAGTCATATTTAACATATGCTATGTACTCTTAGTTGAATAAGGTAACACATAATTTGACAATGAGTAAACTATGCAAGAATGCTATCATACAAACTAAGCTTTCAATATCATGTCGTAATAGTAAAATTTTAACAGATGTAGAGCATAGGTATTGAGCATAGGATCGTATATGTAATTAACTCAAATAGTTATTTGGAGACTTAAATAACTATCTATAATTAAATAATAAGTACTCACAATTAAATTTATACTAAATATCTAACAATGTATATTCTTTTAGCGTCATTATTTAATTAATAAGAGATACCAGAAAACACAACTTTAGGTGGTCTAAAATGACAAAACGTGGTCCCAAGAATTTTTATGATTAGATAGTATAGGTACAGATATGTATATATGTGTGTGTTTATGTTTGTGTGTGTATATATGGGGTAAGGTTAATATGAGAACACATATATTTCGTGAGAATTTGAGAACTTAGTGAAAAACTATCCAAATTCAAAAAATATCTTTTTACACTTATCATTATTTTTCGAATACAAAAATTAAACGTTTAAATTTACATGTATTCACAAATAAATATATAATATGAGAAAATAAATTTAAAAGTTTAAATTTACAAGTATTCATAAATAGAAAAAATTACAGATGTTTAAGTTTGTCATTTACACATGTGTAAATTTACATATGTGTAAAAAATATTAAGAGCGATTTTTAGAGAAGTGGTGAATTATTTAAAGAGTAAATTTCTTTTTTAATGTTATATTTTAACAGGGTTGTATTAAAAAATGATTTTAAATGGTTTTTTTTATTAGTTCTTACGGTTCTCACAATGTCTAGAGTTCTTAAGATAATAATTCCCTATATATAAGGAGAGGATCTTTTGAGAAGAAAATTAAAATGATAAAAAAAAACATAGGGTATAATTGTAAAACATTAAATAGTTTTTCTTTCATTTCATTAATTTTTTTCTTTGACTAATTAATTATTCATAAACATATTATACTACACATCGAAATTTTAGTTTACGCACATGGGAATTTATTCTACATGGGGTTGAGTTATAATGCAAAGGATTTTAAAATAAGAAGGGTAAGAAGCCACCAGAGAGTGACAACTGTCTTATAAGAAATTAAATGGAAAGGGTAATTTTGTCTACAAGAGGAAAGAGAATATGCACATGCAAATCACATGCTATTTCCCCCCAATTTTTAAACGTCTGTAACTTTTTATACATCATTTGTTTTTAAAAAAATTATACCATAAAATCGAGCGTTTTTTTATCTTTAATATGAGTACCATATTGTTATATTTAAAAAAAAAAAAAAACCTAGTTACATATTACACAATGGACATGATGTAAAACACAATGTAAAGTAGATCAAAAACACAACCAATGACAATAGATAAAGACACAATGGACAACATACTAAAACGTAATGACCATAACGTATAACACAATGACGATAACATATAACACAATAAATATCAGACTAAATAAAAACACAATTGATGACAACAGATAAAAGGCACAATTCATGACAGCAGATAAAAGACACAACGGAGAGCAGAGAAAAGACAATACAAAACAAACTAAAAACACAATACACAACAAACTAAAACACAATGAACAAGATAATAAAAAAATTGAACAAATTATTAAAACATAATGGAAAACCTATTAAACACAATGATCTGAACTAATAAGATAATTTATAGAAAACTCAGATATAACACCATCTTCATTGTGTCATATATTGTGTTATAGGTTCTTATAAAAACGCAATGGATAGAACGCAAATTAACATTGTGTTATAGATTTTGATAATAACACAATATATAGAAACTCTACTAAAACGTAATGACCAAACCCAGTTAAAAGACACAATGAACTGAACCTTTAACACAATGCGAAAAAACCCAGTAAAAATGATATTTTTTTATATGATAATATGGTACTCATATTAAAGATTAAAAAACGCTCGTTATTATGGTGAATTTTAAAAAAAAAAAATATGTCGTATGAAAAAAGTTATGGACGTTTTAAATAGATGGGGGAATTGGCATGTGTCTTGCATGTGGAGAGAGAAAATCCATAAATATAGGATTCCCTTTATGCCCTTTTATTATCTTCTTTTCCCTACAATTAATCTCAACCCTCCAAATCTAAGAATAATGGACTAGAAACCTTCTTACCTTTCTTATTTATTTTATCCTTCGTATTTGATCCTAACCCATTCTACATGTATGCCATTAATCTCCTACACATAACGAAATTACACTATATCTTACATGTATCAAAATTTATCCTTCACTTAAACTTACTTTGTTTTGAAATGGTATATTTTGAAAATGAGTTATTAGTTTAATTTAACTAGTTATTTTAATGGAATATAATCATTTATTTACCAATGGGGTGGTGGTCCATTGGTAAAGGCAAAGCCTTTAAAACACTTAGGTTGGGAATGGTAAGGTCTTGGGTTCAAGTCCCACAGACGACATGGATTAAAGAAATTAACCATTAAAAAAACCCAGTTATTTAAAATTACCTATATACTCTTACAATAACATTAAATACAAATATTAGATAAAAACATTCTTATAGGTTTAAACTTATTCTTTCTATTCTTATAAAGAATTTTATTTTCATATATATATATATATATAGGGGAAAGTTCTTGTACAAATAATCTTAACATACTAAACATACAAATTGAAGGAAAAGTCAAAAAGACAAGGTGCCATTTTTGTAATTATCTATAACTATCAAAGTTACTCTACAAATGTATCTAAAAAACCTAAAAAAAAACATAACCCCCCTCCCCCCCCCCCCCCCACATCCCACCCCCACACCCCCAAAAACCTAAAAAAAACCTAACCCCCCACCCACCCAAGCTAAAATGCTAAAAACTAAACCCCAAAAAAACCTAAAAAAATCTAAATAAAAAAAATTTTGTGTTTTTTAGGTATTTTTGGTTGAGTTCACATTTATATAGTAACTTTGATAGTTGGTGGTAATTACAAAAATGTCACCTTATCTTTTTAACTTTTCCTTCAATTTGTATATTAAGTTTATCTGTATTTGATCTTTTGCCTATTTATATAACCGTTCTAAATATCACATTTAAACTAATTATTATAGGTATTCATGACCTTCTCATGATTATTCGTTAAAAAATTATTTATACAAAATGGGTTTATACTATATAGGGGAAGGATCCACTAAAAAATGGATTTTGCTTAAGTAGCCTAAGAAGGATTGTGATGATGACATGTGTCACTCCTAATAAGTATGAATGAAGGGCATTTTGGTTCTTATAAATATGAGTGAAAATGATATGTGGCACCCCTATTGTTTTTTAAAACTACAACAAAAAAAATCTAGCACAAAAAAAATCTAGTACAAAAAAATATAGCACAAAAAATGTAGTACAAAAAATATAGCACAAAAAAATCTAGTACAAAAAAAATATAGCACGAAAAAATTCAGCAAAAAAATGTAGTACAAAAAAATCTAGCACAAAAAATTGAGAAAAAAAAATTTAAGGCAAAAAACTCAGCACAAAAAAATTATGACAAAAATATAGTACAAAAATCCAGCACAAAAAATATTATACGACACATTTTAGTGGGTTTTTTTAGTTTTCATATTTTATATAGCAACATGGTACTCAAATTAAAGATAAAAAGACGCTCGATTTTACGGTGAAATTTTTATGAAAAAATAATGTCGTATAAAAAAGTTATGAACGTTTAAAAATTGGGGGTGGAATACGCATGTGCTTTGCATATGGAGAGAGGAAGTTCATAAATAGGATTTTCCCAAGATACCCTTTTACCTCTCCTTTCTCCTACACTTTCATCTTAACCATTGATTTTAAAATGAATGGTTAAGATTCCTTTTTATCCTACTTAGGCAAAATAAACTTTTTATTTGATCTTACCCCTATATATATATACCAGGTGTAGTGCCCGTGTGAACACACGGGTAGCTTTAATAATCATCGAAATCAAATACTACAAAATAGATTATAATACATTATTTAAATTGTTTGCGTTTAGTTACATGCCATTCAAATTGCCCCACCGAAAGTTAATCATCATAGCCACCCAAGCTATTGTACAAATTGTGAATGGTTAAACATGAAGGCAAGGTCAGAAAGCATTACATGGTTAACAACCTAATATATAAATACATCTGAATTAGATCCTTAATTCCATACATCTGAATAATAAAGTGCATAGTCACTTCGGATTCTTGGGTTCTTCGACAATGATTCATTATCAAATGCCATTAAGATGATATGAAACGACGTCTATTAATTAAAACCTACAACAAATGATACAATAAACGAAGGTTAAGAAACATATTTTAACAGTATGCATTCATTATAAAGAGAAAGAAAGAACACGTTTATGTAAAAACCAACAAAAAAAGTAACTCAGCAGTGGCTAGAAACACTGTTTTAACCCAACAGTAGTTTAAAACTATATTTTAACCCAAGAGTGGTTTCAAACCACTGCTTTAACAGCAGTGTTTTGACTCAACAGTGGCTTGAAACACTGTTTTAACCCAACAGTGGTTTCAACCACTGTTTTAACCCAACAGTTTTTAAAACTCTGTTTTAACCCAAAAGTGGTTTCAAACCACTGTTTTAACAACACTGTTTTGACTCAACAGTGGCCCAAATAATTTTAATTTATTATATATAATAGACAACATATGCAATAAATAAAAACAATATAAAGATAACGAGGAACCAAAAGATTAAAGATGACTCAAAGTACATACTGGCATTGGTGACGAAACGTTTAATCTTATGTTTCTTATAGACGGCATTGACGACTTCCTTCGGGTTTAGGTTATGAATCCTACATTATTGGATAATGTGTTCAACCTGAATTCATTCGATCATACAACACAAAATCATGATTAGAAGCATTGACATGTTGATCATTAATCATACATCAATAGCAACAATAATAAACGTATAACACACGGGTAGGTTTAGTAATGATCGAAATCAAATAAAGTTTAAAACTTAAAAACAACACCGTTCTATAATAAAGTTTAAAGCAAGCAATTATAAGAAATTAGAAAATTTTAAAAACAAAGGGAATGAAATGGGTTGAAACTAACCTCACCAAACTTTGGCACCTTGTGGAAGTTCTCTCTTAATATATAACTGTACATCATAAATATAATAGCCATGGATGACTAAACATTTCAAAATAAAATAAATCTATCAACCTAGTGAAAACTCAAATCTAGAGTTCACTTATCACAGCCTCTTTGACATTCAAAGATTGATATACTATTACCTCTTAAAGAAGTGAACAAAAATCATCGACCGAAATTGCTGCTGTGAGACGCCATGCTAGTCGCCTAGTATGTACAAAAAAATGCTAACATGATTAAAAAAATTATAACTTAGAAAAAGAATATTCTTCCAATAAAAGTTATATTTGAAATACTTATCAAATGTCGTGTTAGATACCTAGTATAATACATGTGCACAAAAAATGACATATGAACCGTGACATCAATTATTATAGAAAAATAAACAGCAAAATAGGGGATGGGTGTATCAAAATAGTTTATTTTTGTGTGGGTCGAATGGAAGCGGGTTGACCCGAATCCTCTTACTCCAACAAAAAGATCTTTCATTTTGACCCATTACCCAACGGTAACAATTTCAACAAAAATCAATGCTAATTAGGTTTAAATTAAAATCAGTCTGTTTGAAATCAAACTGCAACAATTAGCGATCAATAAAGGAACCGTAGTAACAGTTGCTAATGACCAGAAACTTACCCAATAAAGGAAAGATTATGTTGATTTAACTTCTTCAACCTTCATTATCGCCGATGACCAGCTTCTGTGCCTCCGTCTCTCGTCGTTCTTCCTCCGACAATTGCCCCTGCATATTCCAGAAACAAAAATCAACAAAAAAAATCAATGAAAAGCATAAGAGCTTCATTATAACCGGATGGTGCGGTGCGCGTGTTGCTGCGCATGGCCTTTTTGTATAGTTTTTGATGCACCAGCACTATCTCCACAATTGCAAATATAGATTTGAAACAGATGTTCATGTTGGTTTAGGGCCTGAGTAACTTTGAAGAGTTTGTCCGGTCCATCTACAAAAAAAATATTTAAAGAAAGAAGTAACACCCAATACGAAGAAGTGAATGTGTAAACTATATCCAATATCCAACAACAATTCTATCCATATGTGGATTTCTCTTTACCAAGCTCACAGATGGTTTATCATATGCAACTTGAGCGTAAATTAAAAGGTAGAAAAAACTTTCATTTTGCTCGTTTACATCGATTCGTCTATGGCTATCCGCCTGAGCTAACCACCACCACCGCCGGACGTAATAAATCCCAAAGACTATCTCTTTCCTCTGTAATTCTACGGTTTAAGATCTGCGAAGAACCACCTCAGGCCTTTCTCTTCTAACCACCGTTGTACTTGCATGTATATTAAGCAAAACATGTTATTTTTATACATATTGACAGGCTACAATATATCAACAACTGTGAGTAATTAGCTTGGTATTTCTTTTTATTGTTTTTTTTTCTATTAGAAATCAAAAAATATACTTTCATAAAGTAGTGTCACAAATATCTCAAGAAGCAAAACAAAACATGTTTCAAGAGTTTATATCAAGTTTCTTGGAAATTATTTATTATGAGTTATGTATCGACTTAAAACTTGTGAACTAAAATTTAGTACCAGATGACCACAATAGTATCTCAGTGTTATTCAAAATCATATATATTAGTTACATCCCATGATCCCGATATCCGATAGTCAACCTCATTCCATATCTGATTTGTAACAGCAGTTGTAAACTAAAAAACAACATGAACATTATCATCAGCACATATATGATTAGTATACTGCCATCTACGTTAAAACAACAATTGTTCATGCTTTAAAACAAATCAATTGGGTATAACTGATGTGTAAAATATGTGTTTTAATTAAATTCAACAAGTTTTAAAAATTGGAGAAACCCGTAAACCACACACTACCGGCAAGTGTACCGGTCGTAAGTAGTAAAACAAGTAAGTCCGAGTATCGAACCGTGGACACAATCTAGCGACTCTTGATACTAAACCTCTTTCAACCCCTAGCCTAATAATTTGGTTTTGTTTTGAGAAAAACTATTTTTAAACTAAACTAAAAAAAACAATTTAAATAAGTAGACGACCAAACAGCAGCAAGCACAGACACTAGAAACTGGACTGGAACTCAAGTATGAGAAAAATAGGTTACCTAGGCAAGAATCCCTAGACTCATGAATAAAATCCTAACCTTGGTTTTGAATGAAGACTATGCCTAACCCGATAAACCCCCGGAAGGTAAACCGAACCTGACAATATGACAAGTGATGAAGTGCTAAAATGGACTGACTCGAGTTATCGACCACCAAGTCCCACAACTATCAGGTATAAAGCAATTTATTTACTAACACCCTCAAATTATGAAGCAGAAATAACTAAGAACACCGAGACCCTAGGAAACCCTAGACGCGAATAAACAGATGAACCCGAGTTATCGGCCACCCAAACTGCCAAACAACGCCCAGCTAATAACCTAGCAATTCTAGATTAGATTTCTCACCTCTAGAAAAGATTGCACGTTTTAATTAATTGGTTTTAATAATTATTAAACTTGAATTAGATTTCTCACCTTCAAGGTCTAGACTGAAAGATTACAACCTAGACTGACTCCCGGCTCTAAAGTATATTTCTAAGTATCTAGAGCAATGGAACCAACAAATAAATTGTCAAACCAAATCAAAACCAACACACAAATAATTAGAATCGGGTTCAAAAATTATAACTTATAAATCATCACATTCATTCAAAACCAAAAATTAATCATTCAAACAACCATCTAGTTCATCAACCCTAGGCAACCATAAAAAGTTTAGCTACTCATAGTCGGAATCGAAACAAAAATAAATTTGAAACGATGAAGTTCAAAAGCCATGTCTAAATATTCAAGTTCGAATGAAACGAATAATAAATAGACAAAAACCTTTCTCTTTTGTTCGATGTTGCGTCTTGTATGCGTCCAGAATATTGTTGCTCTCTCCTCTTGCGCCGTCTGTCACTTTTGATGATGTATGTATCTTCACAATTGCGACTGACTTCCCTCCTGTACGTGCTTTTGTCTCTTGCTGCCGCCACCTATATGTCTTCTTTCAATATTTTCGAACCCAAAATAATAATAGGGATTAATCCTTGTGCTTCACGAAAACCGTATAAAATAATGGCCCCCCTTTCTCTATTAATTGGGCCGCTCCACTTATACACTAATGATCCAATAACTCTTGAAGATTCATGATCCTTTTGTTCCCTGTAATACCAACGTACATGTATTATGAGTTTCACATTAATAGCATATAGGTTATCAATCTCATTTGTTGCTAATTAATATGTCACTTTCTTATATTTATATTTTTTTAAACACAATTTAACCTTTTTAGCTTGTTTTCTTTTAAACCTCTAAATATATATATATGAACCAATTCAGAATAATATGCAATAAGAACCAACCCAAAACTATTCAAAATGTAGGAAATATTTATATAAAAATATATATTTATTAGAGCATATCAATAACAAAATGGGAAAGCAAATTTAATTAGTATACTGCCATCTACGTCAAACCTGATGATAAGATCAAAACAACCACAAAAAAACACTAAACCAATTAAAACATACTCATAACTTTAATCAACAACCAAAAATTTTACTAAACTGTAATTTTAAGACGTCAATCCCTCAAGTCAACTAATTTCATGTTATTCAAGAAAAAAAGTTAAAGTAACAAAAAATAAAAGCACCGCAAAGAAAGACAATTTTACCCAGTTCGTCGGAGATTCATCCATAAAATCCTAAACCACCGTGAACTACTTTCATCAGAGGCCCTAGAATCAGAACAAAATGAAAAGATATACTATTAAATAAGTTTGGTATTTCATGGTTTAAATCACATGAAGTTACCTATGATTTGCGAAGAAGATTTGAGAGATGAAATCAAAGAATCGAATGGCCATGAAGTCAAATCCGATTTGTGAACAGGACTCACAAACGGAGGGATGAGTCTTGAGCAGCTTCTTCAAACAAAAGTGTTGAGTGTTAGGGCTTTGAGAGAGAGAGAGAGAGCTGAGAATTGATAAGGGAGAAGCCATTGAGCGGGCCTTTTTTTTTCTCTGGTTCTCTCTGCAGATCGATTGAGGGTTAGGGTTTGTGAAATGGGATTGAAGAAGATAGAGAGAGACGAAAGTGAATTTTAGAGAGAGATTACCCTTTTTATACGTCTGTTGTTTAAATTTTGAATCTGGAGCCATGTTTAAATTTTGAAACTGGAGCCAAAATTTTGAACGGGCAGTAGTTTGATGCAGAGTTTGGAAGGGCAGCGGTTTGATGTAATCCAAAATTTTGAATGGGCAGTAGTTTGGAAGGGCAGTGGTTTGATGGCAGTGATTTGAAAAAGGTGAATGTGGGCCATGTTTTAATTTTAAAGTCTTTTGATAAATGGGATTTATGACATCAGCATATCCTAGATGGCATACCTTAGGAGTTGACACATAGGCAGATTTACATCAGCCAATCTTCTCTTATTATAGATAGTATATATATATATATAAGGGATGGTTCAAATGAAAACCACTTTTATTGTGAAAACTCGAAAACTAACTAAAAAAAGCCTAAAAACACACAAAAAAAATTCAATTTTTTTATAAAAATCGCAGCTTTTTATATATAAAAAAAATTGTAGTACACATACACATGTGTAGTATTACACATGTGCACTACAAAAAAAAAAAAAAAAAATTTTGAAAAATTTTTTTATATAAAAAAACCTGCGAAAATTGGTATGCAAAAAAAAAAATTTGTATGTTTTTTTGGCTTTTTTAATTAGTTTTCGAGTTTTCACAGTAACTAGTGGTTTTCATTTGAAACTTCCCATACATATATATATATATATATAGGGGACCGCTAAAATGAGAACCACCTCCAGTTGTAAGAACCGTGAGAACTACACCATACGGGGCGAGGTGGACCAAAATTTTTTTCATAAGCGTAGATGCATGTATTATAAACACATTTGTAAAAAAAAAATAAAAAAAAATGTCGGGTGTGTAGTTTTGAGCACCCCAAGTTTGTGTTTACGGGTACCGTAAGTTTTATTTAAATTTTACGGTACCCGTAAACACAAACTTGTGGTGTTCAAAACTATACACACGACATTTTTTTGAATTTTTTTTTTTACAAATGTGTTTATAATACAAGCGTCTACGTTTATGAAAAATTTTTTGGTCCAACTCGTCCCGGATCAAAAAGCGTCTCACGGTTTTTTTTTTACAAATGTATTTATAATATCACCTTGTCTTTTTTACTTTTCCTTCAATTTGTATGTTTATAATGTTCAGATTATTTCTACAAGAACTTTCCCCTATATAAGTATATAACTGTCTCATTTCTCTTATACATTATTGTTTGTTTCGGATCCATCATGTACTGTGTGTATATGTTCATCTGCGTGTGATCGATTAGAGTTGACTTTCCAAATTTGGATTTAGCTTGATAAATTTGGATACAACTTGCTGAATTTGGATACAAACAAAATCCTTTCAATCATCTGATTTGCGGACATACATGAGAACATATGAAAAATGTGGACCACATGCCACATGAACGTGTCTAGGTTTTAGCCTCACGCAAATGGACGGTTACTTATCATTGCACACATTCATTGAACAGTATACAAGTATATAAAAATCGAGTTATTTTAATAAAACCATGGCCAATACAAAACAATCAGTTTACATTTAGCTTATGTGGATTTAGCAATTACAGGGAATTTTTTTTAGGGAGAATGGTGCATTTGGTGAGATGATTGGCTCCAACGTGTATTTTTGTATTTAATTTTAGTGGGGGACCCATGAATTATTTGTTGAGGGTGCGGATAA
Organism: Helianthus tuberosus; assembly: GCA_030545235.1. Taxonomy (NCBI): domain Eukaryota; kingdom Viridiplantae; phylum Streptophyta; class Magnoliopsida; order Asterales; family Asteraceae; genus Helianthus; species Helianthus tuberosus. The sequence goes on along the minus strand of CM060400.1, from coordinate 115,915,759 downwards.
GTGGTTCAAACATATTTTCATGGGGTGTGGTTGGGTTTTTGCCTAAAAATAAACAATTTTTTTTCAAGGCGTGCGCCCGCCCACCCACCCTAGGCTTCACCTAGGTCCGCCCCTGTTTATTTTATTATTTTCTTGTTTTAATTTATTTTGATATGCATAAATAAGTTGTACACTATAAGCTTTAGTGACTTGTATATCATTTTTTTTTTCATTTCAAATATAGTAATTGGACAAAATCAATAAAAAATGTAATGTTTTTATTTAAAAACATAAGTTTATCAATGCTACTTTAATAAAAGATAATACAAAAGTTTAAAAACCGTATATATATTAATGTTCGTATTTAGAAGTTTAATGTTTTGTTTTTATAACTTCCGATAAAATAATGCGGAAATAAAAAAAATGTATATTGATAGAAATAACTTAATTATTATAAATAAGGATTTTTTTACATACTTTTTCCTCCTAAGTTGGCTTATTAGGTATTTCAAGAAAAAAGAAAAAAACAATTACATATTTCCTCTTTCTAACCCATATCTATTACATATTTCCCTTTTTCATTAAAATTACTCTTAGAATAAGTATTTTACCTTTAATGAACTTTTAAATAAATATTTAGATATTTTCTCTTTCTAAACTCATCAACCAAGTACATATTTCCCAAATCCATATAGTATTTTCCCAATTCTTCAACATCTAGCTTCAAGTGTTAAAACAATTCATATCTTTCCATGTAAAAGCAACAAAATAAAAAAAAAAATAAGAAAAAAACAAGTTTGGACAAATAATAGAGAAGGGCTGCTTAGACTAAAGGGTATGGTTTGGCCCATCCCAAATGGGATGAGCCTCCACGTAGGCGGCTCGTGGGGGATGGGCCTCCATGAGTTTTGAGGGGGATGGAGGCTCGTGGGGGATGGGGCCCCACCTCATTATTTTATAATTTTCTAAGTTTTAATTTATTAACTTAATAAAAACTTTATAAAAATTAAAAAATAGAACATAAAACAACATAAATAATTTCATTTCATAACATAAAAAAAAATTACATTTCCTAAAAAAAAAATTTACCAAAAAAAAAATAAAAAATTACATAACCTAAAAATAACTACTCGTCTTCGTCTTCGTCCTCGACACCGTCCGCTACGTTAAAGTTGTTCCAAATATGTTCTACCAAATCCTGTTGAATGTTTGCATGCGTGAAGTCGTTGGTTAGCGAGAACGAGTTTAAATCCTGTTGTGGCGGATCTACCGGGACAGTATTCCCGTATGATGCATTCTCATCATACTCACAAATTGCCCGACCTTCGTCTTCAATTATCATGTTATGGAGCAAAATGCAAGCGTACATACAAAGGCGCAACCTCTTCGGTGTGAACGCACGTGCCGGTTGTTCAAGGATGGCCCATTTTTTTCGTAAGACACCAAAAGCACGTTCGATGTCTTTTCTTGCAGCTTCTTGACACTTGGCAAATTTTTTTCTTTTTTCGTCATCGGGATGTCGAATAGTCTTCACAATTGTAGACCAAGACGGATATATCCCGTCAGCAAGATAATACCCACGTCTATACTCAACCCCAGAAACTGTAAAACGGGTGTCCGGACCGGTTCCATTAACGACATCGGTAAAGATCGCCGATTGGTATAACACATTGAGGTCGTTGAGTGAACTAGGGAGACCAAAGAAAGAATGCCAGATCCACAAATCTTGTGATGCCACGGCTTCAAGTATCACGGTTGGATAGCCGTGATCACCGCGAGTATATTGGCCGCGCCACGCAGTCGGGCATCTATGCCACGCCCAATGCATACAATCAATACTACCGAGCATTCCCGGAAACCCGTGCCGTGCTTCATGAGCTTGGTACAACTGCTGAACATCATACACGTTTGGTTTACGCAAATATTTTTTGCTATACAGTTTCACCACATTACGGCAAAACCTATACAAACATTCCCGCGTAGTTCTTGCCGACATTTGTAAGTATTCGTCCAAAGCGTCGGCCACTGTCCCGTACGCCAGTTGGCGAATGGCCGCGGTACACTTTTGTAACGTGGTGAACCCTTCATAACCGCGAGCATCGGGTCGTTGCGTGAAAAACGGGTCTAGCCCCGCCAAATCATCAGCAATCCGTGTGAATAACCGACGACTCATTCGGAATCTGCGTCTGAATATCTCGGCATTGTAAAGGGGTGCATCCGAAAAATAATCGTTCACCAATTTCTCGTGCGCTCCTGTCGTAAAAAATATATAAATACGAAGAGATAAGGATAATAAAATTTATTAATGATAAACCTTGGCGGTCTCTGTTAACCCGTATTCGTGTGGTAATAACGCTTTCAGACGAGACGTCTTCCTCTTCGTCTTCCTCTTCCTCCTCGATAAGAATCTCCGCCGCCCGTAGCACAACGTTCGCGATAAACATCTCCTCTTCCTCATCCGAAGACGAGGACCACCAAGAATTAGATGGCATTGTGGATGAAAACGTAATTTTTTTTTATAAAAGTGGAGAGAAAATGGTATAAAAATGAGAGGGTTGTGGGTTGAAAGTGGGGAAAAATGGTGAAAATGGGAGAGTTTTTATAGAAAAATGGATGAGATAGAGGGTTATTTAAATTGAAAAATGTTTTTTTTTTTTAAGAAAATAGCTGTTCAAACGGCTAGTTTTTGAATGTGGGGCCACGTCCAAGTCGGCTGAGGGGAGACGATTGAGCCGGGCCGGGGCTAAGGGGGGCGGTGTGGGGGCTCGGCGCCGGACCTAGCCGGGGCTAGCCGACCCCATACCCATTAGTCTTATTCTTTGACTTCTCCATCTTCACTGGTGGCAATAAATGGACCGGTACCTGAATTTGTTGTTGAGATTTTATAAGGAATAATTTGAACCAGGATGTGATGTCAATTCATTTTAAAGGAGCCGTTCATAATAAAAACCTTATTCTAGAGGAATTAGAGCATTCACATCCATCCCACTATATTTTCCCCCTAAATTACACTAAAAAACACTACATTTTCTCTCTCATTTTCAATTAAATAATATTTTTATACCTTTATCATTACCTTTTTCTCTCTCCTCCACTCACAACCAATTTCAAAATATATTAAAAAATTATAGGGGGGACAGTGTCCCCCAAAATATACAGATGAATAGTAACATTTTCTCTCTCCTCCATTCACAACCATTTTTTATACTCTTCATATTTTAAAAACACCACACACATAATATGATTCCTTGGATGTGAATGCTCTTAGCATGATATCTTGAAATTTAATATAGAATCTTATACTTAGGTAAACACTGTATATACGCCTTATAAACTGTTTATTTATCTTCTTTTTAGAATATTGTATTTGTAAATTTTATATGGATGTATAAATTTTAGGGTAAATTACACTTTTCGTCCTTTATGTATGTATCGGGTAGCAATGGATAAATAACCCAAATCACATTAACCGTACAACTCGAGACAGAATTCCAATGATTGAGTCAGCCAAAGCCTTGACATGCATTACGGGATCCTAAATCAATCAGGTGTATACATAAGACAGAACTCCAACGACTGAGTCGGGCAGAGCCTTGACATGCGTTACGGAGCCCTAAATCGATCGTGTAGGGTAACAACAGGGTTATAATACTTACAACGAGACAGAGCTTCGCTTTATAGGGGTATTATTTCCCGAGAGTTTTAGCTTACTAGTGATCAGAGAAAAGAAAGAAAATTTGAACGAGGAAGAACAGAGCTCGTTCACCCTATTTATAGGGCTGGTCGACAACTCTCTCGCGCCCCGCGGGAGATACAGCTAGGGCCTTCGCGGCCCGGGAGAGCCTAAAAGGCGGCTGTAGGCCCGGTGAGTCAAGGGGTAGGCTTACTAACACGTGTGCATCGTTTAATTTTAATAAATAATAATCAGGAGAATTACCAGGAAGCTATAGTAGCATTAACTAAGTCAACAATGTGAGTACATTTTCTTTTATAAACTCTTTTTGTGAGTCAAAATGTTTTACCAAACCTCAAATGTTTTCAAATACAATTACAGTGATTAAGTCTTTGTAATTCTACAATTGCTGCCAGTATTATGGGGTTTGTATACAGTACTTGATAACCTTCACAATTGGGCACGGGTATCCAATGTGTGATATGACCATAGTCACAGATCCGTCGAGTGACACGTACTGACCAAGTAATTGTGTAGATATAAACATTGTAATCGCCCTTAATACAGTAATGTGTAAACAACTGATGCTTTACCAAAATGGAATGCACTTGCCAGTATTTCTTGCTGATAAAATGTTTTTAAAACGCATTTCAGGTAACACAATGTGAAAGCCAAATAGAAGCCAGCTGGAGAGCACTGAAGGCTTGGAAAAGTGGCTATAAAAGTTACCTAAATAAAATGGAGTTTTTATTTTCAATAATTAGGGTCTATCCCTACAAATGTACCGTCAAATGAACTTGAGTTTTATCCCAAAGAGTTATTATAAGAAGTTTGGTGTTTTACTCTGATACAAATATATTTCCTAACTACGGTCCTGATGTATTCCGCTGCTAAATTAATAAACAACGATACCACCCATCTGAGCTCGCGGCACCCGCTCCCGGGGTAGGGGCCGGGGGCTGCGACAGAGAGTGGTATCAGAGCTACAGCCACTGGTTTAAGCCAAAGAAGTGTTCTGCTGACACTTAAATTTTTTATTCTGTGTTATGAAATAATTTATGTGCAAATATTTTTTTGTGTTTTTTGACTATTTGTTAGTTTACAGTATGAGTGAGCAAGGAACTTCAAACGCTTATCGTCATTTAGATAGTTCACCAAAAGATGAGGGAACATCATCTCAACCTGATCCCTCAGGATACTCAGCCGATACTGAGGAAGGGATATTTATATTTAAGGCACAGTCTAAGGAACCCTTCACTACTAAGAAAAGAGGTTGGTTTAATAGTGGAGCACATGAGAGAAGAAAGAGAATGAAGAAGTTACAACAACAGAGAGCGATAGTCAGAGCTAATAAGGAAGTGAATGCAGAGACTCAGGAGACAGTCCTTAGACCACTTTGGGAAGAGGAGCTAGATAGACAGTTGGCCGATTTCCATATGTTAGCCACTACAGCAGTAGACGCTAACCAAAACCAAATAGCCGAACCGCCACTGTTACCTTTATTCCCAGACCAACAAATGCTAGAACCCGACTAGGAAGACCAGTTTCCAATTCCAGATGTAGATCCCTATGAGATTCCTAGAATTCCCCCCACCGAACCCCATAGCTCAGTACACTGATATTAACCCTTTAGATCCCTTTTGGAGCAGTGAATGGTGGACGCAGAGTGTAATAAGAAACCCATACCCTTATGGACAACCTATCCCTCAACACCCTGATCCTGTACCAGCACCCATGCCACCTATGAGCCAGGGAAATTTGTAGGAACTTCGCTCATTGGGTGACGAATTAGTAGAGGAAGGAGATAGAATTCGGTTAATAGGAGAAAAGCTTATGTGGAAGCATGTCGAACGTGATATACAAGATTGGATACATGACACTTAGATAATACCTAGATATATGTGTAATTCTGTATTTTGATAATATATATATATATAGACTAAAATAGAAACGGACGCATAACTACTTGTATATTTGATTTCCAGTTGTAGTTTGTAATAGATGCATATATATGGAAAAGAGTAAAAGTTGCAATGTATGACGTTTTTTATCAAACTGTTTGTGTGATTGTGTATAAATAATTGTACTAAATTTTATTCTGTGATAATTAATACCTGATAAATGTTCACAATTCAGATGTTGAACGAAGTAAATCAGTAAAATCAGAATAATGAGAATAACGGAAACCAAATAGATAACAGTGTCATCCAACATATAGTAGCACAAGGAATTATAGATGCTATGCCTTATATTATCAAGACTGTTAAAGAAGCAGAAAATAATAAATCTGCAAATGGAAGTAAACGTCAACACACTGAGCCAAGTCAAAGTGTGAACGATAATGGACCTATTATCCAAGCTCCATTTCCTAAAAGAAGAAGAACCGCTTTTTACGGTTGTTCTTATAAAGAATTATTGGCCTGCAAAGCAATAGAATTCTCAGGCAATGAAGGAGCCATTGCAACCCTACGTTGGATAGAAAAGACAGAAGCAGTCATAAAAATAAGTAAATGTGTAGAGGAAGATAAGATTTTTTTTGCTTCTAATCTTTTCAAAAATGCAGCCTTAGAATGGTGGAATACTATTCTCTAGTCTAAGGGAAGTGACAGAGTTTATAAGATGGAATGGATCAACTTTAAGGAAATGGTTGAAAGAAAATTATGTCCTCCCAATGAAAATGAACAAATCGCCAATAAGTTCCTAAATCTTAGAATGACTGGAATAGACTGCAAAGGTTACACTACCATATTCTTCGAATATGCTAGGATAGTGCCAACCTTAGCCTCACCTGAACCAATGTTAATCTCTCGTTATATTTGGGGATTAATTAGTGAGATTAGACACGTAGTCAAGGCTGCTAGACCGCAAACCATAGAAGAAACAGTAGAACTAGCCAATACCCTGACTAATGAAATGGTGCGTACACAAGAGGAAAACCAGAAAAAGAACTTAGATCAAAAGCTTACTCAGGAATTTCGTTACGGTAATTCATATCGTGGAAAAGGAACAGGTTCTTCTGCACCTTACTGTAAGTTTTGTAAGAAGAAGCACTCAGGAAAGTGTGTTGTGTCCTGCAACTTTTGCAAGTACCCAGGACATAAGGAAGAACATTGTAGGAGAAAGGCTAGTGCCAGGATATGCTACAATTGTGGAGAGGCTGGTCACATCAAACCGAACTGTCTGAAACTAGCTCTAGCCACAACCAACAAGCCTATGACAACTGAAGTGCCTAAGAAAAATGCCAGAGCTTTTGTTTTGACAGCTGAGGAAGCCAAGATGATTCCAGATGTGAATGCCGGTACATTCTTAGTTAATAATATTTTCGCCAAAGTATTGTTTCTCTGGTGCAAACCAAAGTTTTATCAATACTTCTTTCTACAAACTTCTTGGCCAACCCTTAGCCAAACTTCAACAAGATTGTCTGGTAGAGATGGCAAACGGAGAATCTGTTAAGATAAGTGAAATCTTGCAGGGAGCAAGAATAGAAATCCTAAACCATCATTTCTTTGCTAACCTTTACCCAATGAATCTGGCTGGATTCGATATTGTATTAGGAATGGATTGGTTGGTAGCCAATCATGCCAGCATTCTATGTGATCAAAAGATAGTGCAAGTAAGTACACCAAGTGGTGAAAAGATCACAATTAAAGGAGATAAGCCAACCAGATCGACAAAGTTCATCTCTGTGATGAAAGCTGCAAGCTATGAAAGGAAAGGAGGAGTTGTATATATGATTTCTGTAATCATTAATACTAAAGGAAAAGAACTAAAAGATATTCCTGTAATATCTAAATTCTCAAACGTTTTTCCAGAAGATTTACCTGGATTACCGCCTGATAGAGATGTTGAATTTAGAATTCACCTAATACCAGGAACAGCATCGATTGCCAAAGCACCATATCGATTACCACCAACGGAGATGCATGAACTGAAGAACCAATTGAACGAACTTCTTGACAAAGGTTTTATACAACCATGTTCATCACCGTGGGGAGCATCAGTGTTGTTTGTTAAGAAGAAAGACAGATCGATGCGTATGTGCATTGATTATCGAGACTTGAACAAAGTCACGATTAAGAATCGGTACCCACTACCGAGAATCGATGATCTGTTCGATCAACTTCAAGGAGCTCGATTCTTTTCTAAGATCGACTTATGCTCAGGATATCATCAACTGAAAGTACAGGAAGAGGACATTCCTAAAACTGCTTTCAAAACGAGATACAATCATTATGAATTTACCGTCATGCCATCTGGTTTAACTAGAGGTGTACAAATAAGTTTTTTTTCAAAAACCGGTTTTGGTTATTAACCGAACCGGTTTTTTCCATCCAAAATGAAAACCGGTTTTTTTAATAACCAGTTTTGGTTACTAACCGGTTTTTCAAGTCCAAAACAATAAAAACCGCGGTTACCGGTTTTTTTTAAACCAGTTTCGGTTATTAACCGGTTTTTCATACCAAGAATCCTAACCGGTCTATAACCGGCGGTTCGGTTATAAAACCGGTTCGGTTATAAAAAAACCGGTTTCGATTTTTTCCCGGTTTCGGTTCTAAAACCGGTGTTTTTGTACATCTCTAGGTTTAACCAATGCCCCAGCCGCATTTATGGACATGATGAGCAGGATATGTAAACCATACCTGGATAAATTCATAATTGTCTTTATAGATGATATTCTAATTTACTCTAAGAGTAAAGAGGAACATTAGCGCATCTGCATACACTTCTTACATTATTGAGAAAAAAGAAGCTTTATGCTAAATTCTCAAAATGTGAATTTTGGTTACAAGAAGTGCAACTCATTGGATATCTGGTTAATCATGAAGGAATTCATGTGGATCCCACAAAAAGCAAGGCGATCACTAAGTGGAAAGTCCCTGAATCACCAACATAAGTACGCAGTTTTCTTGGACTGGCAGGATACTATAGACGGTTTATCCGAGTTGTCTCTAGAATAGCCATTCCATTAACTAAACTGACCTGTAAATCAGTTAAGTTTGAATGGGGACCGAATAGGAAGAAGCTTTTAGGATTCTTAAGCAAAGATTAACCAACGCACCCATACTCGCATTACCAGAAGGAACTGAAGACGTTATAGTCTATTGTGATGCGTCTAAGTTAGGATATGGATGTGTGTTGATGCAACGTCAAAAGGTTATAGCTTATGCCTCTAGAGAACTTAAGAAACATGAAGAGAATTATACAACCCATGATTTAGAGTTAGGAGCCATAGTTTTTTCCCTTAAGATTTAGAGACACTATTTATATGGAAATAAATTTGTTGTTTTCACCGATCATAAGAGTTTAAGATATATTTTTGGGCAAAAAGAACTAAATATGAGATAGAGACGTTGGATGGAAGTTCTTAGTGATTATGATTGTGATATCTAGTATCATGCTGGAAAAGCTAATGTAGTAGCTAATGCTTTAAGTCGAAAGTATCATGAAAAGCCGAAATGAGTACGTTCTCTCAGATTAAATCTACAAGTAGATTTAAATGACCAAATTAGAGAAGTACATGAATCAGCAATCAAGGACGATGCTGAAAAATTAAAAGGAATGATTAAGGAGTTAGAACAAGGAGCCGATGGAATTTGGAAGTTCCATAAGAAAAGGATGTGGATACGTAAACAAGGAAACCTACGTCACATAATTATAGAAGAAGCTCATAAGTCTAAGTATACGATACATCCCGGAAGTGATAAGATGTATCAAGATCTAAGATAGAATTTCTGGTGGATAGGAATGAGAAAGGATATAGCTAACTATGTTGCTAAATGTTTAACTTGTTCATAAGTTAAAGCTGAGCATCAGAAACCCTCAGGACTATTGCAACAGTTAGAGATGCCAATATGGAAATGGGAATTGATAACAATGGACTTTGTTACCAAATTACCCAAAACAAGAAAAGGAAATGATACAATCTGGGTGATTGTAGACAGATTGACCAAATCTGCTCATTTCTTACCAATGAAGGAAACTTTCATTATGGAACAGTTAGCCAAGCTATATGTAAATGAAATAGTTTCATTACATGGAATTCCTTTATCTATCGTATCTGATAGAGATAGCCATTTTAATTCACATTTTTGGACAAGTTTTCAAAAAGCAATGGGAACCAGGTTAAATCTAAGCACGGCTTATCATCCATAGACGGACGGACAAAACGAAAGGATAATCCAGACGATGGAAGATATGCTTAGAGCCTGTGTAATTAATTTCGGAGGAAATTGGGACGATAATTTACCATTAATAGAATTTTCCTACAATAACAACTATCATACAAGTATTAATGCTGCACCTTTTGAAGCACTTTATGGATGAAAGTGCAGAACTCCAGTCTGTTGGGCAGAAATTTGAGAAAAGCAATTATCTCGACCAGAGATAGTGCAAGAAACAACAGATAAGATAATTCAAGTCAATGAAAGACTAAAAGCAGCACGAGATCATCAAAAGATTTATGCAGATAACAGACGAAAACCTTTAGAATTTCAAGTAGGAGATAAAGTATTATTAAGAGTTTCTCCATGGAAAGGAGTAGTCAGATTCGTTAAGAAAGGAAAGCTAAGCCCCAGGTATGTTGGACCTTTTGAGATTATTAGAAGAATAGGACCTATAGCCTATCAGCTACAACTGCCAGAGGAAATGGCTGGAGTACATGATGTGTTTCATGTATGTAATCTCAAAAAGTGCTTAGCAGACGAATCACTAGTGATACCTCTTAAAGACATAGAGGTAAATGAGAAACTTAAGTTTGTTAAGAAACCCATTCAGATTGAAGATAGAAAGATCAAGAATCTCAAACACAAGAGACTAGTTCTGGTCAAAGTGAAATGGGATTCCAAGAGAGGATCATAATACACTTGGGAACTCGAGTCAGAGATGCAACGGAAATACCCACACCTATTCCAGTAGACCTCGAAGACAAGATCTAAAATAAGGTGGGGAGGATATAACAACCCTCCTAGAACCCTTAACGTGACCCTAAATGTTCCTAAATATACCCCGTACACAAGAAACGGACCCGAAATACCCTTACACTTAGAAAAATCAAGAATAACCAAGTTTGGGCGTCGCTCGCGGGCCGCGACTCAGACCCTTTGGTCCTTCACGGGGCATGACAGCCCTTACTTAGCCGGCACACAATGCAGCCACGTGTCGTCACTCATGGCAAGCCTACCCCTTGACTCACCAGGCCTACAGCCGCCTTTTAGGCTCTCACGGGCCGCGAAGGCCCTAACTGTATCTCTCGCGGGGCGCGAGAGAGTGGTCGACCAGCCCTATAAATAGGGTGAATGAGCTCAGTTGTTCCTCGTTCAAATTTCTTTCTTTTCTCTGATCACTAGTAAGCTAAAACTCTCGGGAAATATTACCCCTATAAAGCGAAGCTCTGCCTCGTTGTAAGTATTATAACCCTGTTGTTACCCTACACGATCGATTTAGGGATCCGTAACGCATGTCAGGGCTCTGCCCGACTCAGTCGTTGGAGTTCTATCTCGTGTATACACCCGATTGATTTAGGATTCCGTAATGCATGTCAAGGCTCTGCCTGACTCAGTCATTGGAATTCTGTCTCGAGTTGTACGGTTAATGTGATTTGGGTTATTTTACTAACACGTGTGCTTTGTTTAATTTTAATAGATAATAACCAGGAGAATTACCAGGAAGCTATAGTAGCATTACCTAAGTCAACAATGTGAGTACATTTTCTTTTATAAACTCTTTTTGTATGTCAAAATGTTTTACCAAACCTCAAATGTTTTCAAATACAATTACAGTGATTAAGTATTTGTAATTCTACAATTGCTGCCAGTATTATGGGTTTGTATACAGTACTTGATAACCTTCACAATTGGGCACGAGTATCCAATGTGTGATATAACCATAGTCACAGATCCGTCGAGTGACACGTACTGACCGAGTAATTGTGTAGATATAAATATTGTAATCGCCCTTAACACTGTAATGTGTAAACAACTGATGCTTTATCAAAATGGAATGTACTTGCCAGTATTTCTTGCTAATAAAATGTTTCTAAAATGCGTTTCAGGTAACACAATATGAAAGCCAAATAGAAGCCAGCTAGAGAGCACTGAAGGCTTGGAAAAGTGGCTATAAAAGTTACCAAAATAAAATGGAGTTTTTGTTTTCAATAATGAACTTGGGTTTTATCCCAAAGAGTTATTATAAAAAATTTGGTGTTTTACTCTGATACAAATATATTTCCTAACTACGGTCCTGATGTTCTCCGCTGCCAAATTAATAAACACCGATACCACCCATCTGAGCTCGCGGCACCTGCTCCCGCGGTAGGGGTCGGGGGCTGCGACACTCATATATGACTGAATACCAACAATCCACATGATATACTTGAATCAAGTTTTCAAACCGTTCTTCCCAACACTTGAATTCATCCATTCTCATCATTCTTGGTGGTTTTATTTGTGTTCCAAGTTCATTTTCTAACTTTAAACTCTGAACCACCCAACTAGGAGTTGTTGCAAAAGAATTACAGAACTTCGAATCCATCGTCAAACACTTGAATTACGAAAAACACCTTAAAAGGTCAACAAACGGTCAAACATAATTTACAAACGAAAGGCACAATAGCCTTTCGTGCGGGAGGGATTGCCTCTCGTGCGAATGGTTAAGATTTTGAAGCAAAATAAACTTCTGTGTCTTTCGCGCGAAAGGTATCCTTTCGTCTGAAAGATTATTTTTCAAACAATAAAATCTACTCGTTTCGCTCGAAAAGTCAACGTTTCGTGTGAAATGTTAGCTGTTTTGTGCGATAGGTTCCTTCCTCTCGAAAATCAAGTTACGTTTTTTGACATTTTTTCAATATTTTTCACCGATTTAGATTGAATTATGATCTGATATGTTCAAGGGTTTGTTATTATGTAAATTTGCACAACATATTCAACTTTTTGGTAATTTTGTCCACGAATTTGTTGTCAATTTGAAGTTTAAGAAGAAATAATAGAAGATATAAGTGAAATGATATGAAATAGTCTTCAATTCTACTCAATTCGGCTGAAATCTTGTGCTCTCTGTCACTGAAACCGACCTCCAAGCTTTGATACCACTTGTGAGGACCATTTCGATTCTTCAAATGCTCCGACCGGTCAGGTATTCACCATATCATGTGCGAAATCCATGTATAATGATGACAATCACAAGAATTTCCTAATTAAACTGGTTTCTATTGAATATTTGATGTTACAACTCCACGAAACCAAACGGGCAGAGCTTCGCTACCAAAGACCAAAAGTTCTCAATGACAACTCTCAACACCCCTATTTATAGTTGAACCCTCACGTGCGAAGGTCCTAGGGACGAGATGTGCCTTTCGTGCGAAAGGCCTTTGAACGAGATGATCGTTTTCGCACGAAAGGTCCTTTCGTGCGAAGGAGCCTAAACTTTACAACTCTGACTCTTCTGACACATAGTCCTATACATTTAGCTATGACTCGATACATTGACGGAGGCAATAGACATAAAGCACTCACAGTCTTCAAACTCTGTTCCAGCCAAAAGACGCATTCTTACAACATGAATCCCTTTCTTGATGCAGAACCTGACTAGCTTCTAGAAGGTAATTGCTTCATCATTATACTTCTTGTTAAACAAGATTTTGTTGTCTTTTAGATCCTGTAGATCATTCCTTAAGAGTTTTATCAAATTAACTTGACAAAAAAAGGTGAATAACATTTCCCTATTTCTATTATTTTCCCATCGTACCACCAATGTTTGAAATACTTGGTGAGAAAGTCTTGATCAATCTTGTGGAGAGTCGCTCTTTCCGTAACCTTAACTTGTAGATATACGTGTGACACCCAAGGCTTCTTTGTAACAGGATGTCTTCTCGACCTGTGTTTTACAACCTTTGTCTTTGTTGGTGTAATTCTATTCCAACCATGTACACTTTCTTTTCGAATAACCTCAGCAATGTGATGACCGAGAATGCTATTCTTCAGATTTACAAATGGAATTTGTGCTAAGGTATTAAGCTCATAGGTTGGAAGACTATTGAAATTCTTAAGTACCAAACATGGAAAATACTTAAGGTCGCCTTTCTTCTTGATCACAAAATAGTTAAACTTTTCATAAAATTTCCAACTAATAATCTAACCTTCTCTTTCATGAGCATGTTTGTCGATGTAATATTTCACTCGAGAGGGAGATACCAGAAGCTCTTTGAACAACAAAGCATGCATTGTTTCTGTCAGAGTTACTTCAAATAGTACAGGAAAACCTTCAGGTATCTCTTTATCAGAATCATCTCCAACGTCAACTTCATTCATTACATCAGTATTTTCAAAGATAACACCATCAACACCTTGATAGGTCTACTTGGTGCTATTTTCCTGAATGATCTCATCAATTTCTTTTTCACTAATATCTTCAATCTCAATCTCCACATTCTCAAACAGTTTTGAAGACTTAGGCTTCTCAGATTTCGGTGACGGTACATACACAACCATTTCCCAACCCGACACCTGACTTGCCACATCATCATAATCTAACCCATCCTCTGAGAATAACTCATCTATGATCTGTACTTCCTATATTTTCCACTGAATTCCCCTTCATCACCAACATCATATTCATTTTTCGGTTGTGTATCTTGGTCCGGCTATTCATCATTATGATCATCGTTTTCAGGGTCTTGATTAACTCTTGAATTCTCCCCCTGAATAGCAGACCGAATTCCCAACAATAGTCTTCGCAATGTCGTTGATTTGAGCTTGCTGAGAATTCAGCAATGAAGCCTCAGATAAATCTTTTACTAACTTGTTACTAACTTCAGCGTTGAATATCAAGTCATCAATCAGTTTATGTTGACGTTTGATTGTGGCGTTAAGTTCTCTTATCATTAATTATTAGTTATGAACATTTCTCCACGACGATGCGTAGCCTATGATAAAGTAGTTATCTGTATATCGTTAGCTCCGGATCGATCACAAAGCTCCATTAGATTAATACATTGATAGCAACATCCATATCATGTCTCTGTAGATCCCCTCTTAATAGATTCACTTGATCAAATAGAAATCGAAGCAACTTAGGCACATCCAGCTCATGTTCTGATGTTGTGGAATCGCAGGACTCGATGTGAATAGTTGAGGGTCCTGGATCAGATTGAGCTGAAGGTTTGCGAGGTTAATATGGTTTAGATTGTGAAGGTTGGTTGGTAGATGCCAATTGTTTGGGTGGTGATGGTTGTATTGGTGGTGAAGGTTGTCTAGATTGTGATTGAATTGGTGAGGGTGGTTTGGTTGGTGAAGCAATTAGAGTTTCAACAGGAGGTCATGTTGAAGTTTCCTTCAATGGGCTCAGATTCCCATAAATGTTATCTTCAATACTAGGTTCTTGCCTTTGTGGTAGAGATTTAATGACTGGAGAAGCCATTACACTACAACCAGCACCAGATGTCGAATTGGTAAGGTATCCTCTCCTCTTGGAACTGAGAACCCTATGCCTTGACCCTGATGCTTTATCAAAGTCTAGTTTATAAGCCGATCACCTCTTTTACTACTTGAGCCTAAGGGAAGGGAAGAATCTTCTGCGCGTCTCACCAATCTTTGCAATCGACTCCCCTGATATAGATATTTTTTGACAGGCATTTACGTGTCTTTCTCATTAGACGCGGATTTCCATAAAAACATATGATTATTCGGATACCGTTTCACTGCTATCATCTTCATCCACATCATCATCTTGCTGACTCACCTCCTGTTACCGAGTATTAAAATAACCCGTTAGGATCAGAATCTTCCTAGTCATTTGTAAAGCTTATTAAATTATATATCTATGACAAGCTCATTTTGACATGAATCAAAATGAGGTGTGAAGTGCTAAAAGACCATTACCCTACCAGGTTGACCACATAATCTCCAATACCTACATGATGGACACACTTAAATAATCCGACTTTAAGTAGTTAAGTGTTTTACCACCCCTTATGATTTAGATCCTCTTAATTATTTCACTGTATAGATTAACGAACGATGTGAATTATTATCTATACAACTCAATTTATAGCAAAGCATAACAAGTTTCCAGACCCTTTTATTTAGATCTTTCCCATAGGTAGGTCATATGTTTTACCAACCTTTAAACCAGTTTATCTATTACCAGATTGGTATCAAGCCCTAAGTTAACAATCGATAAATAAGTCGGAGATAGAATAATCAGATCAAACATGCATAACTTCATAGAAAGACCTAGATCATCCATACAAACTCATCCAAGAATCAATACTCAACATATAGTTATCCACATCACAAGATCAACAATAAACACTCATATAAATCACACTTTCATAAACATAATCATCCAAACTTAACAAAAACTAGAATTCATCCTACCTGGCCGACTATAGTGCAATGAGCTAGCCATAATCGAAGCTAAACTACTTGAATTCATTGAACACGATAAAGATTAAAGAAAACAAAAATAAGAAGTATCATACTCAGTAAGAATTGCAAGTACAATCTCCTACATGTCCGATATTCGGTTTCCAAGCTCTTTTGATCTTCAGTCTTGTTTCAAGAATCCAAACAGCCTCTTTTTCGCTTCTATAGTCGCCCAATTTCGTTCTCTCAGGTTGCTTAGCCGTCATGTCCCCTTTATAGGTTTTTTTAGGGTTTCAAAGTCGGTATGACCCGTACTAACATTTAATGAGTACGACCCGTATTAACATGTAGACACGGGGCCCACTACGATTTTGACTTCTATGGCGGTGCTCAGTTTTTTACGTCTTCTGATACAGGTCGTACTCAAGTTCTTCTGTATGGGTTGTATTTGGATTCTTATCCAACATCTTTTTTCTTTTCAGCTAATCTCGTCTTTAACCTCGAGAACATTTCTTTTAAGCTTCAGGTGTCACACCCCAACCGATGGCGGAATCATCGGGGTGCGACACTAAGCGTTCAGATTGCTCATGAGTTTCCATAACACTAATAGTTTCAATAGTAATTAATTAAGTTTCATGATAACATGTCTAAAGCATCAACAAAGAACGGAAGTATCAAATATAGCAACAAAACATTGTTTCAAGATTCTAGATTAACTAGGCGAGTTTCTAAGCATCGATCTTAGCTTGTTTCTTGAGAATCAGCATCCTATCACCCTGCAACAAGTATTAGAATAAGTCAGTACAAAAACGTATTAGCGAGTATACAAGTTTGAGTATATGTAGATTAAAAATGACTCATATCCATTATGTAAACGATAAAAATAGTTTCAGCCATGCTAGTGTTCGTAGTCCAAGTGATAGCCCAAGTGTCACGATGCTTTAACCACTTTCCCAAGAATCAAGGAAAGCAAATAGAATCCTCCTAACAATACCCCCGAGAATAATGGGGAGGTGCATCTTCATATAGCGCTACTATTGTTAAGGCGGAACTACACACAAGGATTAAACGTTCACATAGCATAAAGAATCAAGAATCACAAGTATCAAGTTTCACATTCACAGAGGATAGAGTTTAGATTCAAAAGTTTCAAGTTTCATAGAATACATGTTGCATCCCAAAAGTTTATAACGAAAAGGGATCGAGTATACTTACAGTGATTGCTTAACAGTAAACTGTTATTGGATCAAAGGGAGCTATTTAGAATTAGCCTGATTAGAGTACCATAGATAAGTGTCGGACAGAATACAAGAATCAAGCAAAGTGTCGGACCAATCACCTGAACGGATGGCCATCCAGTCGGATGACTTACACGAATGGAACGGACCGCCATACGATCGGATGGTCATCCGTACGGATGGCCATTCGATCGAATGTTCATTCGATCCAATGATTGAGTTTCCAAAATGATTAAGTGTTCAAACCAGGGCTTTCGATCGGATGGTCATCCGATTGGATGGCCGTTCGGTCGAATGACCCTTCGCGTGCAAGTTTCAAAGTTTAAAGTTTCTAGTTCAAAAATAGTTTAAGTGTTTGAAGGTTATAGGTCACATTGCCACTTCGATCGGATGGCTGTTCGATCGGATGGTAGTCCGATTGGATTGCCATTCGATTGAGGTGCCCTCGTTCCTTTTAGCAACCTTGTAAAGTTTCTAAGTTTCTGGATTAATGGTGACAGCATGGTTCGTATTGAGACAACTATAAACACGTCAAAGATCAGCCTGCTTGATCGGATAGGAATCACCCCGTCCGTTCAGGTGTCTGTTCTTGACGGTGTTCATGTCGGAATCCGTACTCCAGCCATCTTTTCTGGCGATGATCCATTTCTAAGCCGACTCCAGACTAATCATCAAGTCTACAGTTCGTTTAGATCCGGATTCCACCGTTTTAAGTAAAAGTTTAAGAAAAGGTGAAGGAAGCATGAGTTTTAGCTGAAAAAGTATAGGTTTAGCAAAGATTTGGTGTAATAACACATGAAATTTCTTAGATCTGAGCTAGATCTTGACTGGAATGACATCACACAATTGTTTGTACAAACCGCCATGATGACTTCACCCTCAAGAGCTCAATTCTTAGAGATTTCACGGTGAAATGTGTGATTTCAAAGAAGAATCATGTAGAGGATTGTGTATAGATCAAAGACGTACAAGAATCTAGTGTAAAACATACCGAAATCGCCGAGAAATGGAAGAAAAGTGAGAGAGTGTGTGTCTGGTCAAAGGAGGCTGTCACATTAGTGAAGAATGATGTGATAGGTCCTATTTATAGTGCAAGAGTGGGGAATAAGGCGGTATGGAAAGGATCTGATGGTGGTTCGATCGAGTGGCCCTCCGATCAGATGGTCATCCAATCAGATTGCCATTCGGTCAATCCCATCCTTTCCACTTTCCGTCTTTGGTTCGTTTTGCGAGTTAGATTGGGCGTTGTGTTGTGTATTATTGTGTAATAGAATTACATAACTAGATTATATCATTAACACAAAGTTTCCAAGTTTCTAAGTTTCCGCCAGTGACAAGTCTCCAGTCTCTCGTTCAACCAAGTCTCAAATTTCACGAGTCATAAGAGTCAAGCACCAAGTATCAAGCATCAAGAATCAAGAATCTAGTATCAAAAATCAAGAATCAAACGTCATAGCATTAAGTATCAAGAATCAAGGGTCTAGAGTTAAGTATCAAGAATCTAGCTTCATAGAATCTAAGTATCAAGTATCAAGTTTCATAGCATAAAGATTCACAAGTGTCAAAAGTGTCAAGAGTCACACAGTATAGGGACTAAAACTGACAATAGCTAAAAGTTTAGGGAAGCAGGCGTTACATCAGGACATGCAAAACACCAAAGTAAAATTAATTAACCAATTCTAGGTGAATTTACAATAAACAATTACAAATATGGGTTTTAAGCGTTGAAATCTATGTGTTCTTTCAAACACATTAGTTTTCTTCAAAATGAGCTTGTATGGGTTGTAAATCGTTAACATGCAAGAATCTAGTTTAGAGGTCCTAATTCATAAGAAATTGGTAATTTAAATTGTTGCTTGAAACTGGATTATCTATGTTTGTCTATAGCTTAGTTGTCTAGTTCTTATAATTATCCTAGTTGGGCTCTAACGAATCTAGCATTTCACACATTATTTTGATAACATAACTTGGAAACAGTTCTCATAAGTATCTCAATTTAACTTTCCATGAAGTTTTGAGAATTCACAACCTAACTGGTTATTTTTCCAGTTATTGATTTCTCTACACTTTCTTTATCTATACTTTTGTTTTCTTTTCTTTTTAATAACTTTTTTTCTAACTTAACACTTTCATCGGTTATATATTGATAGGGGGTTTTAATATCACGAGCTAATGTGTCCATGATTTGATACTCCATATCTTACCACTCGTATACTATATATACTGATATGTACACTTGCATGTTAACGTGTGTAGTTTAGTTTTGTTTGATTATTTACTTTTAAAACTAGTTTATGCATTCTCTTCTCAATTTGTGTTATTATTTGCACATTTTAGCTACGCCTCAGACAAATTTAGTTGTTAACCATTCGGGTTTTGGAGAGGAATAATCATTAATGGAAAAAATACGAGTTGGGAAAGATTTTAAGGCAAGGAACCATCATCATATCGACAATTTCATACTGGATCAATTCCTTATTTTGACCTAGTTGAAGAATCAATGATGCAGATAAGCAGTTAATCTCCTACTGATCAACCTGAGTGTAGGGTTAGTGATTACCATTGCTTGAACATGATATCATTTTGCTTGTGAACATTAATTTATGATTAATCGTTGTCAATAACGCTTACTTGGATTTTTCTTTTGTGATTTCTTGTATTAAAGAAACGATATGTTTTTGTTAAATTTATTGATAATCATGAGTCTTTGGCTGTGAACGATCAGTCACTAGTGATTGTTTTACGAGTCTGATATTATGCAAATTGATTTCCACTAAGACAACTGTCACGGCCCCAGCCCCGGTTTTTCCCGGTCAGGAGCCGCGGGACAGGAACCCGTGGTATCTATGATGCGACAACGGAAGATTAAAGGATCTTTTTAAAATTCCGAAAATGCCCGATTATTTTATTTGATAATTCGGGATAAACCCCGTAAATTACAATAGAGGAATTTTACTAGGAAATTCCCTGATTTATTAAAACATGTTTATTCATTTTAACTGAGCCACCTCTTCAAGCTTGTTAGTGCTCCGTAGCACGTTTTCCTTGATTTACAACAGGTCGCCTGAAACATGTTTTAAAAATATTTTATCAGCGGGGAAATGCTGGCGAGTCATTCAAGTATGTAAAACGACACATTAGTTATTAATTACAGCATAAGAGCGATTACAATGGCTTCTATCTTATTTTTATCTGGCGCCGTGTCACCTGGTGACGATGGTCATACCACTATTGGGTCTTTCCCCAAGTAGTGACGTTTATCACTGTTAGGATTTATTAGCCTAACCGTGAGAAATTAGTAATGTGCACAATACCCCACTAGCCAGTGATTCAAGATAACCACGACTTAATCTCTGTAATTATAACATTTGAAAATGGAGTATTGTAAAACATTTGATAAAAGAGAATGACTCACATTGCAGATTTATACGGGCAGAGTTTAGCCTACTGTTTAGCCTTGTAACCTATTTTAAATAACATGCACACGAACTAGGTCATTAACTAATACAACATTTACGATAACTCACGAGATTAAACCCTCACAACGAATGACAAAGTGCGATACTTAAACATCCATCGAATTTACGACGAATGACAAAGTATAAACCCTAATTTGAGCAGCACTTAAACATTCATCGGATAGTTTCAATCGATCGGACATTGAATCCTAGTAGCGATCGAGTTATTACCCTATTATCGCGGCAGCGTTTCGTGATTGTGTGTGTTATGTAGTAAACAGATGATAACTCAACGTACGAAATGAGTTTTAATGTCGAACCAACGCAGGAAATCAAGTCCCATACCCCTCTAGTTATACTGAAAAACCGGCTCCGTCGCGTGGCGCGAGGGGCACCACCCTAGCATAGGGTAGCCCCGTGTCTCAGTAGCTTGGGTGAGTTGGTCGCTCGTTCAAATTCGAATTACACGTAAAACTGTGTTGATAATATCAACTAGGAAACACCCCCCTGAGTTTTAGGGGCCCTGATCCTGATTCCGATTGTTCTGAAAATTTTAGGGTTTATGCAGGATCACTTGGGGGTCTCAATTATTCCTATTGGACAAAATAAGTTAAGAATTAGTACTTTTAATGAGAGTTGTTACAACAACATCCTAGCATGTGTTCTTGTTCGGTTACATGTCGTTAGGTTAATGCGACACGACTCCTTTGGCATGTGGTTATCCTTTTTATAAGTTTTATCAAAATTATACCTATGTAATTTTTCAATTAGTAAATCAAATCAAGTTTTGCATTGTTTCACAAAACCTAGGGTGTTCAAAAAACTCGTGGTTCGTGATTCGCTCGATGCTCGCTCGAAAAAAGCTCAGCTCGAATGTGGCTCAGTTGTAAATGAGCTGGCTGGGCTCGACTCGGTTTGTAAATGAGCCGAGCCCGAGCTAGGCCTGGCTCGGCTCGTGAGCTCGTGAACCAACTCGAATTATTTTATTTTATATATATGAATTTTAGTTTTACATGTATTAAACCTAATCTTGATAAAAAAGATTGCATACTTTGTTTCCTTTAGTAGTGCTTAGGCCGTATATTCTACGATAAACCATCACAAGCATTATATTCTACCATAAACCATCACAAGCATTCCCGCATTAGCTTTTGTGCCTGTATATAGGTTAGTAGGATTAAGTTGTGAACCTTCATGATTGCTAACAACATTTTCCATCATTAACAGGTAGTAGTCTAGTTTGTCAAGCAGTTTTGTCTATTACAACTCAATTTTCACAACAAACTAGCAATAGGAATTCACAAAAATTAGAAACAGTTGGTACATGGTTATTAGTCTCAAACATATTGCCATGGAAATGTTGTATAAAAGGTTCACTAAATATTGCATTTCGTTTTGGGGCTCATTGTGTAATTGTAGTGTGCAAGTAAAATTCCAAACAATTTTATTGTCCCACATCAATGGGTGGAACAAGTCTGAGAGGACACCTCCTCTATAAAAAGAGAGGTGAAGCACTGAAGCCACTAACAAAATAATAATAATGCCTTGCACATTTGGCCCTTATGGTAAATAATAAGGGTATTTTTAGTCCTTTGGCTAAATTAAGTTACATGTATAGCCCTTTAGTTATATAAAAGTGGTTGTTTTTGCTAGGATCGGCTCGATTTAAAATCGAACCGAACCGAGCTCGAGCTCAGGTAGTTGAGCTCGATTTTAATTTCAAGCTCGAGCCGAACCAGCTCATTAGGTTCGAGCCAAGCTCGAGCTTGCCTGGCTCAGCTTGGCTCGTTAACAACCCTAACAAAACCTGAAACCCGGGTGATCCAACTTTCTCATTTCTATTTACAACGCCAATTTCAATCTTCGTTTCTAAAGTCAAAATCAATTCTTGTTTATCTTTAAATTATTCTAAACTAGTAATATTCTTCCGTGCGTTGCGGCGGGTATTAGGTCGGTAACGGTTTGATATTATGGTATTAACAGTATTGGCACTCGATATATCACTGAAATATAAAACCCAAAAAATAAAGTTATGCTATGACCAAAATGATATCGACACGTGTTTTACATCGGTTGAAAAACCATAAAAACGAATATCAATAACAGTTGTGATAGTATCGTTATCGATGTTGTTAGGAACCGACATGCCTTCAATGTTGCTAGATGATATCAGTTTGGTTTGTCATATACCAACACTTTCTATAGATTAAGGTATATAAAATTTTCTCTATATTATTACCAAAGTTGTTCATACGATATTGGTTCGGTTCGTCACAACAAATAACCAAAAAAATCAATTATATCTGACCTATCTGATTTGAACAAAACTTTTGTTGAAGCATAGTTAAAGTAAACACGTCGTAACGGTATATTCGTAATTTTAGAAAACATAACACTACATTATTAGAATAACGAAAAGCTAAAATGACGTCGATTTACAAAACAGGAAACTAAAAGTAAAGTGGTTTTGATAACACTTACGTTTGTACTTCGATTACTTGTACGTTAATACTCACAACTCATTTTGAATATTTTTTTGTGTCCATGTGGATAAAAATAGACATGTTTAAATTAATATATGTTTAAAATTTACTAATATAATAAAATAAAAGTTATAATAGAAAATAAAAAAGTTATAAAATACTGTATCATAGAATAAAACTTAAAAGAAAAAGAGTTATAACAATAAATAAATATTTAGTTGCTATTCATCGTCAATCTGAATTAATAAATAAAAATAAATACACTATTTTTAACATAACTTCATTTTAACAAAATTTATACCGGAATGTTGAAGAATAAAATTAACCACAACTAAGTACTTAAGTTTTTGGAAATAAATTAACGAATGTAAGTTATTAAAGAAATATCAAATTAACTGATAAAGGAAATATGATAGAAAAAAAAGAATTAATAAAAGTAAAAAAAATAAATGAGAAACGGATTATGATTTTAAAAACAGTTAATAAAATAATTAAAAACTATAAAGATATTAAATAATAAAATATAAAAAACTATATATTATAATAAAAATAAAGTTATTATTCATGTTTACTCGTCATATATATATATATATATATATATATAGTGGAGGGTTCAAATGAAAAGAAAAATTTTGTAAGAATAAAAAGAATAAGGTTTAAACCAATAGAAATTCTACATTTTACTTCATTTAATATATATATATATAATTTTGTAAGAATAAAAAGAATAAGGTTTAAACCAATGAGAGATAACATAATTAATGGGAGGAGTTATAAACTATTTAATGTTTTACCATTATGTCCTTTCTTTTATTTCTTCTCACATTAAATTTCTTCTCAAATGAACATTCCCCTATATATATATATATATATAAAATTGATTCCATTATTCAAAACCAATCTTGAAAGCCAAACGAAATTTAGATGTAGTTAATTAAATAATTACTTGTGCGTTAAAACTGAACCTTTATTCCTCGTGGTTCGGTATCATACTTGCCCTAACTAGTTAAGGTGAATAAGACACACATTCTCTCTTTCTTTGACATGTTTTTTTAGAGGTGCAAATAAGCAGAGCTACTTGAGCTCCGCTCGAAAAGAGCTCGTACAAAGCTCGTTTAGTTAACGAGCCGCGCCCGAGTTTTGTTTATCGAGCTTGAGCCGGCTCGTGAGGTAAGTTTTTATTAATATAATAAATATATATGTAAATAATTACAATTACTATTTATATAAATATGAAAAAATAACTAATTTATCTATAAAATAATAATTATCGTTAATATAAATTAATAAATAATAAATAAACCGAACCTAAGCCGAGGTCAAGTTTGAAAAACTACCTAACGAGTCGAGCTCAAGTTTTATAAACAAAGCTTGAATCGAGCTGAGCTCGAGCCTAATCGAGCTCGGACTCGGCTCAACTTGTCTGTACCCCTAGGTTTTTTGCACCAATTAGAGGAAGATAAAAGGAGAGAAAAGGCATTATTCGACAACATAGATGTTTCTATCATTTCCATAAAAAAACTTTTTTTTCTTTCTAGTTGTTTTTTATTGAGTAAATTTCCGTTTTGTTTCCTGTGGTTTGGTCGTTTTAATGGTTTTGTCCAAATTCTTTAAAAGTAGCCATTTTACTCCAATGTTTACCATGTTTTTTTCATTTTGCTCCCCACCTCTTAACTCAGTTAAATCATTCAACTAAGGGTAGGGGTATTTCAGTAATTTTATATATAAGTAATTACTTATTCCCTTCTCCCCAGAACCCTTCTCCACTTCATCACCACCATTTCCACCTTTCACCACCACCACCATCCACCTAAACCACTACCACCACCACCACCCTTCACTCTGAACTGCCGCACCCTTCCCCATTCTCAATGAACAAATTGAATGGCTCTATACCCGAATCATTATTCACCAATTTGCTTAATCTAGAACACCTTAATCTCACACAAAATTTGTTTCAAGGTGAATTGTCACCAAACATTTACAGTCTTACAAAGTTGAAAGAGCTTAGACTTGGAAACAACAAGTTTTCAGGCCCGGTTTTTAAGGATTTCGATTTATTCCTTAATCTTGAAGTGATTGAATTTTTTGAAAATTAATTTGAAGGAACAATACCTTCTTCTATAGGTCAGCTTCAAAATCTTCGGTACCTCGATTTCCACTCGAACCAACTCAATTCTTCAATTCCTTATGAGCTTGGATTCTGTTCCAATATCACATTCTTGGCACTTGCTAGATACTCGTTTACCGGCGAGTTGCCAATGTCTTTATCCAATCTGACCTTGATTACTGATCTTGGATTCTGTTCGACATTGATTAATTATTCATGTTACCGAGCCCAAATTCGTGAAATTATAGGAAATAAATGGAGATTTGCAGGTGGTGGCAGAGGGGTGGAGATGTTACGGTGGTGAGTTTTCCGGTGATGTCCGGGTGAGGTGGTGGCAGCGTGGTGGAGTTGTTATGGTGGGGCGTTTTTCTGGTAATAGTGGATTAGTAGGATGGTTCTGTTATGGTGGTGGGTGCTATTATGGTGGTGGAAGTTGATTGTTGTTCAGAATGCAGACAAGGGAAGAAGGGGTGGTGTGGGTAGGGTTCAACGGTTTTTCTCCTGTGGTTTGGGGAAGAAGGGAATAATTAATAATATATAATTAATTACTTATATGTATATAATTACTAAAATACCCATATCCTTAGTTGAATGATTTAACTTAGTTAAGAGTCGGGGAGCAAAATGCAAAAAACATGGTAAACTATTGGAGTAAAATGACTATTTTTAAAGAATTGGGGCAAAATCATTAAAACGATCAAACTATAGGGAGCAAAACGAAAGTTTACTATTTCTTATTTATTATTATTATTATTATTATTTATTTACTTTTAGAATTTTATCTTAAAAG
Organism: Helianthus tuberosus; assembly: GCA_030545235.1. Taxonomy (NCBI): domain Eukaryota; kingdom Viridiplantae; phylum Streptophyta; class Magnoliopsida; order Asterales; family Asteraceae; genus Helianthus; species Helianthus tuberosus. The sequence continues at coordinate 115,889,669 of CM060400.1, read as the reverse complement.
ATAAAAGGTTTTATTTTGAGATAACTTTTTTTATATGACGTAGTATACTAGTATTTAGTTTATAAAAAAATCATAAAAATATATACATCTTAAATCTTCCAACACTAATAAATGAAAATCTTTTTTGGACATATGTCACTTTCTGGTGTTTTCTTATCTTATTTTTCTATTTATCTCTCATGTTAAATATCACTTTCTGGTGTTTTCTTATCTTATTTTCCTATTTATCTCTCATGTTAAATAATAACGATTTTAAACAAAAATAGATAAGAATAAATATCATATTATTGTTTTTTTCCTCACTAGAATAAATAACTATTCTAGGTCCGAGGCATATGCTTCTATCAAACCATACATGTTTTTAGATGCATCGCTATAATGGTTTGAAGTCACAATTATAATCGCACAATTCTTTCAAATGTCAAATCTAGACAACTTAGTTTCACCTTTGTAAAGTTAGGCGTACTCTTATAAATGGTTTAAACTCATCATTTATCGCACATTTCATTAGAAAGAACACCATTTTTATATATAACAATTCTATACTCCATTCAAAGAGAATTTAATTATCGATTTTACGGTATAATTTATAAAATTGATGAAATATATAAAAACGTAGGGATCGATCTCCATCTTTTTGTAGCGTAAACTCTCTTGAATACAAGTTTGAGACAAGTGTTTTATGACTGAAATAAACAAATAAGCATGAAGGTACATAAAATTAACTAAAATCATAGTATCTCATAATTTGAATGTATTTTAAAAAACGGGATTCAACCCCATGTAATATATGTGTTTTTTACCTAATAATAAATAAAAAAACAAACTAAAATGTTATAATAAGCAAATAGTACATCAAAGTTCTTTTTTTTTTTAAAGATAAATCTTGACAATTGTACGTGTTAACATATAACATTATATTTTTATTGAACACGTGCAATATACGAGATTTTTAAAGATATATATTTTTTATTATTTATTGTATAAAATGACATTTATGCAGCCCGTGTAATACATGAGGTTCAAACCTAGTATGAAACATATAAAAAACATGTTAGCAATTGGCCTCCAGGTCCAATGACATGGGGTGATGATAAGAGCTTAGGATCTTTAAGATTTCTAGTTCAAACCTAAATCAAAGTGGTTTCCCACCATGGTGGGTTTTCTCTTTGATAGTGTTCTTGGATGAGTCTGACCTGAAGCGTCAAAATTAGTATGGATGGTTGACATCCTGTTTCAGAAAGACTCACTCAGGTATTGGTGGTAGTTTCAAATCTTGTTAAAAAAAAGCATGTTATAACTAGCGGTATTAGATTCCTAAATCTTGGTAAAAAAAGACTTTACTATACGGGTTGGCAACATATTCCCAGTTTCTATAGCGTGGGGCCCATATTCTTTGTTCCATATATACATACATATATTCATAATATATGTTTGCGTTAGCAAAACCAAGAGGTATGCTTGCTGGCCCAATAGGCCCACAACACTTGCTAAGCACCCATCCAATGCGATCAACTCTACGATCTACATCATGCGTATATTAATTCGTTATGAAGACATCTCCACATGTGAAACATGCATTCGGCCTTTCTCATGATCTTGTGAGCTTCAACTATCATTGCCAGTCAAACTAGCTCTTTAAAAGAAAAATGAATGGGTAGGTATAACAGATTAAATAAGGGATATAAAACTTTAACCGTTAATTGTAACTAACCGATAACCGAACCAATTAAGGATAACCAATATTAACTAACAATTATGATTAAGGTTATTTGATTAACTGACTAATCACATAAGGTTATGGCTAAAAGTGTTTCGTAACTGAATTTTAACCAAACCAAACAAAAAAATAATGAAGAAATGCTTACGTCAAGATTAATATGTATATATGACTATATATGGATTGGGTATATGTGTCAATGTTGTAACAAAAAAACCTTGAGAATTCCGAAGTTATTTTGTCTGAGTAGATTCAAATGTGTTCTATAAAAAGGACTGAGTTAGAATTGATTCCATAAAATGGGTTAATTGACCTAATTTTAGATCATAGCATGTGATTCCCGTTTGATGTCAACAATTTTTTTTCCATGTTCATTTACTTCACATTTTAGTTCAAACTAGCTTGGATAGTTAACCGAACCATAAGTGAGCTTCATAACCAACTAACCAACTAAAATTCGGTTATGATTTTGGTTAAGAAGCTAGCGTTATGGTTATGATTAAAGGGCCCGTGCTAGACTCATTCAACTTAAAAAGGCTCAAGCTTGGTTTATGAATATATTACAAGGTCAAGCTCGACTCATGAATAAAACTCAAGCTCTGATGAAACTCAACTCTTTTGTTATTTTATTAATTATTTAACTAGTTTTATGTATGGATATAACTATTATTATAATTGTATACAGGGGTTGGTTCCGGTACAAACCATATTTATCCTACAAACCGTAAGAACAGATCCTAGCACTTAAAAAAGTTAAATTAGCACATACCAAAACAATACATACATAAAAGTATCACTTTTGAATTATATTAGCACATTAAAATTAATCAAGATAATTGATTTTAGCACATATTTGAACGATATCAGCACTTTTCTTAATCAGCACATTGAAAACAAAAGGAAGATCCAAATAAAGAATTAATTGCTTGTTAGCATATTTATAGGGAATTCAATATAATTGATATTATTTTGGATATTATTTTATTATTTCTCTATAATTGTTTGAATGCCACGTGACACTTTTTAATGGTTCTTACAGTTTGTATGCAAAGTGTGGTTTGTATTTGATCATAGTCCATTGTACACATATTATATATAGAGTTAAATGCTTGGTTGGTCCCTGTGGTTTTCAAAAATTGCAGACTTGGTCCTAATGGTTTACTAATTACACGCTTGGTTCCAAAACTTGTCAAAAATGCACTCGGTTGGTCCCTAGCCCTAACATCAGTTAAATTTCTCAGTTAACTATGTGTGAAATGACTATATTACCCCTGAATAATTAAAAGAAATAAAAAAATATATAAAGAACTCATCTTCTTCAACCTCTTTCTCATCTCTTCCTTTCCCTATCAACCACCACTCCACCTGCCACCATCTAGTGACACCACCACCACCTAACCACCGCCACCACTGGTTCACCACCATCAGCCGACTAGCACAACACAGCCCAACCTCTCCCCAGTTTCAAAACCCATATAAAAAACCCCTAATTTCAATCCTAATCGACACTCCGACATCTAATCGACACCACCACCACCTAATCGACACTCCGACATCTAATTCGGCTAACATCCACAACACCCCTCACCTTCCCTCTCCGCCTTAAACTACCACACCGACACCTCACTCCCCTTTGCGGAAATAAAACGGCCGGCCACCACAGATCGGTGGTAGCGCACGGCAGTTCAGAGCTGAGAGAGAGAATCGGAGACGAGGCAAGAGAAGGGGCGACGCCATTTGGTTCCGGCTGTTCAGGTCTCGAGTTGGGCTCCGGTTTGGGTCTCCCAAAACAGTCGGTTAAGGTTAGAATCCGGTTCTGGTTTCGTTTGTTTAAGTTTTGATTCGAGTCTTGTTTCAGTTTTGGTTCCGAGAATTCGGGTCTGGTTCATCAGAGACTTCATCTTTATACACCCACAAGAATGATGATGGTGATGCAGATGATGAAGGTTGTGGGGGGTTTTTTAATTTTTTAATTCTTAGTTTTAGGTTTTTAATTGGTCAAGGGTAATATAGTCATTTCACACATAGTTAACTGAGAAATTTAACTGATGTTAGGGCTAGGGACCAACCGAGTGCATTTTTGACAAGTTTTGGGACCACGCGTGTAATTAGTAAACCACTAGGACCAAGTCTGCAATTTTTGTAAACCACAGGGACCAACCAAGCATTTAACTCTTATATATAGTGTGAGGTTTAATGGGAACATTAAAAAAATGGGGAACTGAAGAACAATACATTTAACATGATAAATATATCATGAAAAATTCAATTTAAAATGTTAAAAGTTGTTATTTGCTAAATTTTGTGTAAAAGGTTTTGCATATAAAAAATGTGGGAAAACCATTTCAATAAAAAAATCATTGTTGTCAAAATTTTAAACCTTTTTAAAGCCCTTTTGTTTACTTTCTGATTTTTTTTTATTGGAAAGGCTATACACATGTCTATATGCAAATGCTTCGAAAGTTTTTTTGAAAAAATTAACATTTAATATATTTAAGGTTAAGAGATCCTAATTAAGATTCGACAAGCAGTTCCAACACGGTTGGAATGAGTACAATCGGAATTCATTTGAGTCGGTTCCCCACTGTTCCCTACTATTTTAGTGTTCCTCAATGAACCATCCTCAATAAACCATCCCCTGCGGTTTGGACCATTTTGTCACCAAATGTTTTATTTTTTGTCTGTGGGTTCAAAAAAGTTTCATCGTTGCCGTTTTAGTCCACTGGCTAACTTCATCCATTTTCCCCTTAACGAGAAGGGCAATTCGGTCATTTTATAAGGCCAAATTGCCCTTCTAGTTAACAGAATTACATATAAAATGACCGAATAGCCCTTCTCGTTTACAGAAAAAATGGATGAAGTTAACCTAATGGACTAAAATGGCTACGGTGAAACCTTTTTGAACCTACAAGCGAAAATGAAACCTTGGGACTAAACTGGCAAAATGACCCAAACCACAGGTACTAAAATGGCATTTAACTCTTTTTTAAATTATTTCAACATTTTTCTTATAAATACATGTAGAATCATTTTTAATAAAAAAAATTCAAAAAGTAAAAATATAATTTAAAAGAAAACAATTAAAAAGGTAAAAAAAATTACAAAAAATGTTTTTTTATTCGAATAGCTTCTACACATTTTTATAAGAAAAAGCGCCGAAAAGCCGTTTAAAAATTAATTTTTAACATGTTAAGTTGAAATTTTAAGATGCTAAATGCATGGTTCCCCGATTCCCCATTTTTTAGTGTTCACCAAAGAACCTCAACTTCCTAGGTGAGGGTTCATTGGGGAACATGAGGGTTTATTGGGGAACACTAAAAAAGCGAGGAACTAAGGAACCATTCATTTAGCATATTAAAAATGCAACTTAACATATTATGAATCAAGATCTTTAAAAAAAAACCTTAGTGCTTTTCCTTATAAATACATGTAAAACCATTTTTAATAAAAAATAAAAACTAAAAATATAAAATATTGTTTAAAAAACAGTTAAAAAGGATAATTTTTTTTACAAAAATGATTTTTTTTATTGGAATACCTTCTACATATTTTTATAAGGAAAAGTGCCGATTTAAAAAAAAATAATTAAGTTGAATTTTCAATATATATTTAACATGTTAAATGGAATGTTTCTCGGTTCCCCATTTTTAGTGTTCCTCAATGAACCTCGTAATATATATATAGGGAAATGGCAAAGTGAGAACTACCTTGAATTGTAAGAACCATGAGAACTAAGTCTTTCAAAAGGCTTTTCCAAAGAAAAAAATTTCTTAAAAAAATCACTTGTTTCAGCCAAAAAAAGGCCACATGCACAAATTTACATGAGGTGTAAAAAAATTCAATCACTGTAACAAAATTTACATCAACACGTAAACAAAACTTATATCATACATAACTACCGACTCGACAATTTTTTTACAGATGTGCTTATAATATTTTCATCTACGTTTGAGCAAAAAATTGAGGTCCAACTAGCGCGGGAAGTATGATTTGTCATAGTTCTCACAATTCATGGTGGTTCTTGATTGAACCGAAGCCTATATATATATATATATATAGAGAGAGAGAGAGAGAGAGAGAGAGGATCAAGATCAAGGGAAAACCCTTCCGAGTTGTGAGAACTTAGAGAACTAGGCCTTCTCGTGCGAGTTTTACCCTCATTTTTTTTTCACACCCCTAGATTAAAATGTTAGAAAATACTACCGTAAAAAATTAAAGAAAAATCAAAGTGGTGTTTTTTGGCCCCTTACAGTAGCTGTAAAAAGCTGATAACATAAGCATAACATCACTTTTCACAGTATTTACGGCTGTCGTAAATGGAAAAAAAACTAGTTTTTTTTTTTTTTGTGGAAAAGTTCATTTTTTAAGGATTTTTTCGGTAAACTTTTTTTTAAAAAGAACTCTCGTAAGACCGAGTTCTCTAAATTTTCACAACTTGTATAAGTTTTCATTTTACCCTATATATATATATATACATATATGTAACACCCCGTGTTTTCACGAGTGAAAGTCAAAGTCAAGGTCAAAGTCAACGACCAATTTCGCGCGACGTGACTCGTAGAAATGTTTTTATTTTATTTATATTATGTGGAGTAAATGTCGTACGTTACAATAATCAAATCGTGTTTACCGTATTCCAATCGACCTACGACTGTTGATGTGCGATAAAGTGTCGTATATATTAGGTGTGTATTTTAAGCCCTTTTTAACACTTATTTTAGCCAAGTTTTAAATTTATAAAACACGATATTTCACTAACACTAAACACACATATGGGCAAGTGCACCCATCGTTGAGTGTAGTATAGCGTTGGTAAGATACCGAGGTCGTCCAAGGACACAAGAGCTTTTAGTACCGGTTTATCCTCAACGTCTAACCAAAACAAAAATTTAGAAAAAGGTTTTAAACTAAGAAAAATAAAACTAACTAAAATGCTGAAAATAAAAATAAAAATAACAGATAGACAAGATGAATCACTTGGTTCCGACTCGTATCTAGTATAACCTTTGATTATTTCCGCACTTTTGCACATAATTAAGAGATTATCTTAGTTATTGTAGTAGGCCCCTCTTTTGAAGGTGACGTTACCCTCACCCCAGTAGTTTGAGTCAGCAGGGATACAATCCTAAAAGGGTGGATTATTGGAAGATAATGAATTAAGTTATTAATGCAGTATTGTGGTAGGCCCCGCTTTTGGCGGTGACGTTACCCTCGGCTAAGTAGTCTGAGTCAGCAGGGATACAGTCCTAAATAGCCGGGTTATAGTATTAATAGTAGTTAACTTATGAGGGGATCAAAGAGTTTGGACCCCCGCCATCCAATACCGTGAAGTATTGAAGGAGGTCCTACTAAATTTGACCCAGGTCCATTGCAGGACCTCTAAACGCTGAACAATGGCAAGACCTTTACCAAACCGTTCCCTTAACCCCCGACCAGGTAGCCAACATATCTCCATATAGACCGTGGAGATATGAATGGTGAAAATCCTTTATTTTATATAGACAGTAAAATAATGCCAAGACACCACGGACAAACGATAAGGAAAGATCACCTTCAACATAAGTAACTAGTTATTAAAGTCATTAATACAAAACCAAATAAAAAGTGCAAAAGATTAGAAATAAAAAGTATTATACTAGACACTTTGTCTTCACCAAGTGATGTAAGAGACTTAGGCAAACATGGCCTTGATTGTCAAGAACTCTTACGATCAATCTTGGATCCCGAGACGACTCACACACTCTACGATGGACAATGGATGATGGTGGTGGATGATGGTGTTGTGATGGTGGTGGGTGGTGGATGAAGTGTGAGAGAGGTGGTGTGCCAAGGGATGGTTTGAGCTTGAGCCAAGCACTCCTATTTATAGCATGTACAGAAGCCTGGACACGGCCCCGTGTCCACCCTTTTCTCTTTCTTCATTAATACAGTTTGTCTTTATTAGCTCCACACGCCCCCGTGTCCGCTGGGCACGCCCCCGTGCCTGTCTGACACTCTCTTTCTTCATTAATTGTAATTCGCAATTACAATTAATGCGCCTGCTGTACTTTCGCCACGCCCCCGTGTCCGCTGGGCACGGCCCCGTGGTGGGCAATAGAAGCTTCTACAGGTTTGTCTTTTGTGCCAGGGCTGATCTTCCTGGACACGGCCCCGTGTTGAGCTGGGCACGCCCCGTGTCGGGCTGGGCACGCCCCGTGTCGGGCTGGGCACGCCCCGTGTCGGGCTGGGCACAGCCCCATGCTCAGCTGGGCACAGCCCCATGCTCAGCTTTCTTCTTGTTTTTGCTTTGGGAGTTGTTATCGAGGGGTCGGGCATGCCACGTTTCTTCCTTTTCTTTGTATTTATGTTGGTTTTGGCTGTATTTTTGTTCCTTTTGTTCGTTTAAGCTCATTTGACCCTGTAAATTCAAAAGGAAGACAAAACACACACTTTTTCCAACATTAGTACTAAAAAGAGTTAGTTTTATGCCTTATTTGATGTAATTTATATGTTGCATTTTACACACATCAAATGTGAATGATAGGAAGTAACAATTCTACACATTTCCGTCTTTCAAATCTTCACTTTTAACAATTCTACACATTTCCATCTTTCAAATCTTCATTTAGATTTCTCCCAATCCAGGTAAGATCTTGCGCTAATTCTTGTACATTTTTTATCACTGCACAATTCTACACATTTCCATCTTTCAAATCTTCACTTTTAACCATGAAATCACCCGGATTCGAGGTATCCTCGAGTGACGTCATCATGAAGTTCTTATGAACTTCAAGCTTGACCTCATTCCACCAAGAATAACTCAGATCTAAACGATTTCTACAAGATTTCACACTAACTTCACCTAGATCTAAACTTTTCTAAGGATAAAAAGAGTAGAAAGAAATTAACCTAAGTTCTCTCCTTCTTTTACCCTTAAAATCGGTACAAACCTGATCGGTTCTAGTCTCTACCCGATAATAGTGATGCACTAGTCCTAGATCTGGAATTCTATCGCAAGACACCTGATTCCGGGGACAACCGGAACTACCGTTCTGAGTCGCCGACAGGCCGAGTTAGGGTGGTTCCTGACCGGTCTAGTCACGCGGGTAAGGACACAACTCCAAGTGGTTGCCACGTAATCAGAACGTCTCGATAAACGACAACAGAAACCAAGTGTAGACGAACGGAACAACCAGACCAGTTGTCCGCACGGACTAGCTGTCCGCACGGACAAGCTGTGCGCACGGACAGGCTGTGCGCACGGACAGGCTGTGCGCACGGATTTCCATCCGCACGCACAGGACATCCGGACAAGTTGTCACCCGGACGAGCTACCCTTGGGACCCACTTTCCAAACAAGGTTTGAGTATCGACGAATGCGCAATCCGGACGGACAACCTCTGAATGGATTACTCTTCGGATCATGAGATACTAAGGCCTTAAAATGAAAATCAAACAATCTTCATCCGCACGGCCAAGTCGTACGCACGGACAGGCTATCCGGACGGATTGTCTCTGCCCGCGCGCACAGGCTGCCCGCACGGACTACCATACGCACGGACTGCCGTCCGCGCGACCGGCTTGAAAGGTAGAAACACTTATGTGTTTTCTAAATGCCACAACGAAAACTCCAAAGCACAAGCCATCATACACAAACACATCTTAGGAAGAAACAATCCACTTGAACGTTTATCCCCACAAACAACTTAACCGTACGGATAAGTCATCCGCACGCACAACTCGTCCGCACGGATTACCACCCGCACGGACAGTCGTACGCACGGATAGCTTATCCGGATGGATCACCATCCGCACGCATCACCATCCGCACGGATAGGTCATGCGCACGGATGACTTCTACTCACGGATAGCTGATCCGCACGATCAGCCATCCTAACCACCCTCACTTGTACTGTTTTACGCGCCACTTATCGTTACGTTATCGAATCTATTCAGGCTAACCGTACTCGCTGTAAAGCGCTCCCTTCAATCCACAATCGCTGTGAGTATACTCGAACCCTTTTTGCTTTAGCACTTTTGGGTGTTACATACGTTACAACTATTCAAGCTACAACTATCACACTACTCAAGCTATTTTAACGCTAAACCAATTATGCATGTTATACGTGGCTTATGAATGCTTGTTTGTTATGTTTACACATGGAATGCTGTCTACCTGCCTTAGCAACGATAGTACTATAGTTTGGACTCAGCACCCGTTCACACGGGGGTTGTTAAGGATCTTTTACTTGCATGGATTACGGTGGTAATCATGTATTGCGAACTGCCTCGGGCAGTCAACCCGCAGTCATTGGTATTGATGGGTTTATGTCGATAACTAACGTGCTTCATTTCACTATGTGTACGTGATGGTTATGCGTAAACGAATTCGAACTCTATATGCTATTATCAAACTTGTATGCTCACCTTTACATTTTATGTATTGACATTATTTTAACGTATGTGACAGGTGCTTAGGATGCATATGTGGTAGGGAATGGAAGCTAGAATAAAGCTTTAGAGCCCAACAAATAGTTGTCTGTAGATAACTTATTAGGGGTCTCTAGAAGCAGATAAACAATTGCTACTTATTTAAATCTGAGTTGTCGGAACAGAATATTTGTTTTGATGTTGTCTGTAATAACTTGTTTGACTATTTATGTTACGGTATGGGACGTAATGCTTTAATTAAATGGTGATGATAGTTGTTATGGAAACTTCTGGACAATCTGTTTCGCTCAGTGCCACGCCCCGATGATTCCGCCATCGGTTGGGGTGTGACAGATTGGTATCAGAGCCATAACTATAGGGAATTAAGCAAGACTCGACCTAGTCCGGGTCGAAGTCTTAGAGACCTAGTCTATAGTTAAGAACCAACAGACCAACTCACGCGTATGCGTAAACTCGCCACTATCACTCCTTTTCTATCACAGCACTCGAATTTTCAGGTTGTGAACAGGTAATGAGGCCGAGAATAGGTGTGAAAACCGCAAACTCTCGACTAAAGTTGCCTAACCAGCTTGCGTTTTAGCTACAGACGAGGAGAATCATACCGAATCAGGAGTGAAATCCATATTTTGATGAATGATCTCCTCAATTTTTATCAAAAACGAGGACGGAAGTTTCAAGATAGGGGTGAAACCCTAACCTTGACGACTCGTCCCGCTTTTATACAAAAACTCCCACCAAAGTTCGATGGACTCCAACGATCTAGAGACACAATATAACCAATGGGAATTGCGCCAACGCCCAAGAATCGAGGCAAAGGCATAGTCCTGGAGGTAATTGTGCTGGATTCTTGCGAATAGTCGAGCCACTTTGGTTAGTCGAAGTCTATTAGCCACAGACAATCTACCCTCTATTTATCGATCTTTATGAAATTTTATGCATTTTCTGTTATTTGTTAACATTTTGAGGTACTGTTGATTTCGACCCAACACTATTGCTACTGCTAAAACACAAAACCCACACAACTCATCGCTAGCGAATCAATAATAGAAGCAGTCAGGATGCTTTGTATGCTCGTAGGTACTTTTAGTGACTAAGTTATGTGTGTGTTCTGCTATTGTGCTTACCTGTTTAGGAATATTGTGATTATATGCTCTATGTGTTTATGTAATTTTGTGCATTATGTGATTTGTGACTATATGCGTTTACATGGTACGTGTTACTGAGCTTTAGTAGTAGTAGACGTGTGAGGTGAGATTCGAATACATGTGTTGAGTTCCATGGCGATGTCTATTGCAGACAATGTCGTCTGGATCCCGTCATCCACTTTCTCGCCAGGAAAAGAAAGACAGACGTCTTGCTTCCATCGTCGCGAAAGCTGTAGCAAAGGCAGTGAGCGATGCCTATGAAAATGCCAGCAAATCATCCGAGGAATCGAGGACTGAAGGTCCTAGAGCTGTCGCAAGACCTTTCAGTTTCAAACAATTCAAATCATGTGGGCCGAAAGAATTCACAGGCGAAGGAGGTCCTACTGCGCTATTCCACTGGTTTGACTCTATCGAGGTTACTCTACGACAAAGTGGTTGCCCTGATGACCTTCGAACTCGGAACGCTACCGGCGTCTTTCAGTCCCGTGCTTTGGACTGGTGGACGGCCGAGAGGAACAAGAGAGGGAATGATGCAGCTTACGGGTTGTCGTGGGATGAGCTCAAGGAAGTCATGCTAGAGGAATTCTGCCCTCCTCACGAGCGTCAAAAGATTGAAGATGAATTTTGGCACATACATCAGAAGGATTGAGACAATGCTGGCCTTACTGCTCGCTTCAAACAACTCAGCATTATCTGTCCTGACCAGGTCAAGACTCCTGAGATGACCATCAAGAAGTACATCCGAGCCCTGCCCGACTGCGTCGCTGATTTCGTGCAAGCGGCTAAGACTGCCACGATCGAGGAAACCTATCTACTGGCCGCCGAAATCAATGACAAAAGGGTTAAGGCTGGGGTGTGGGATAAGACCTCCAAGCACCTGCATCAAGCTACCGCTACTGCACCAACTGCTGAACCTACCTCGTCAAGCAACAAGCGAAAGAACAAGAGAAAGAACAGCTCCACCAACAAGAACTGTGCGATTACTGCTGCACCGATCCAAGCTGTACCTGCCCAACAGCGTCAAGTAGCGGCGCCTGTGGCCAATGCACCGCCAGCCAAGCGTGTATATACTGGACCACACCCACTCTGCCCTACTTGCACCTATCATCACCCGACTGCTATTCAATGCCGCTTCTGTGCTCATTGCAACGTCTACGGCCACTTTACTGCCAACTGCCGTATTCGTCAAGCTCCTGCCAATCAAGCTCTACTCGCTGCCCCACAGGGTCAACAAGCTCCTCCGGCACCCGCAGTCAAAGCCAGAGCATGCTTCACGTGTGGCGACCCGAATCATTTCGCCAACATGTGCCCGAACAGGGTAGTGAAACAAGAACCGCAACAGCAGCAACCACAGCAGCAACCACAGCAGCAGCAACAGCAGCAACAACAACAACAGGTAGCACGCGCCAGAACTTTCAATCTCAATGTGCGTCAAGCCCAGGCCGACAACAACGTGGTCAATGGTACGTTCCTTGTGAATGGTATTTATGCTTCATGTTTGTTTGATACTGGAGCCGATAATTGCTTTGTATCACTCGAATTTGAGAAACTCCTTAATCGTAAACGTTCCCGAATCTCTTCTGCATTCGATGTAGAAGTCGCTACCGGAAGAACCGTCACTGTAAACTCTGTTATTCGTGATTGCACACTCGAGCTCAACGATCACATCTTCTCAATCGATCTCATTCCTATGCAACTAGGAAGCTTTGATGTCATAGTAGGCATGGACTTTCTACGCGAAAACCATGCCGAAGTCGTGTGCTTCGATAAAATGATTCGTTTCTCGCTCGCGAATGGTGATTCATTGTGCGTTTATGGTGATACTACTTCGAAGGGTCTCAAGCTTATGTCATGCCTACAAGCTAGCAAGTATCTCCGCAAGGAATACAGGGCTTTCTTGGCTCACGTTGTAGCAGCGGAGAAGGGAAAGAAAGAGAAGAAGGAAGTGAAAGACGTTCCTGTGGTTCGAGAATTTCCTAATGTTTTTCCAGAGGATCTTCCCGGACTACCTCCTAAGCGCGATATTGACTTCCGCATTGATCTCATTCCTGGAGCTAATCCTATCGCCAGAGCTCCTTATCGACTCGCGCCGTCCGAAATGCGCGAACTCTCAACCCAACTTCAGGAATTGCTTGAAAAAGGCTTTATTCGCCCGAGCACCTCTCCTTGGGGCGCACCAGTCCTTTTCGTCAAAAAGAAGGATGGGTCGTTCCGGATGTGCATCGACTACCGGGAATTGAATAAGTTGACTATCCAGAACCGCTATCCTCTGCCTCGAATCGACGATTTGTTTGATCAACTACAAGGCGCTACATGTTTCTCGAAGATCGATCTACGTTCAGGATATCATCAGCTGCGTATACAAGAGGAGGATATACCCAAAACCGCGTTTCGCACTCGTTACGGCCATTACGAATTTGTCGTCATGCCTTTTGGCCTTACAAACGCACCAGCAGTTTTCATGGATCTGATGAATCGAGTGTGTAAACCATATCTCGACCGTTTCGTCATCGTGTTCATCGACGATGTCTTGATCTATTCCAAAACGAGAGCCGAACACGCGCAACATCTACGTTTAGTTCTCGAGTTGCTCCAGGGGAACCAACTCTACGCCAAATTCTCCAAGTGCGAGTTTTGGTTGGGGGAGGTTCAGTTTCTGGGTCACATCGTAAATAATCAGGGCATTCACGTCGATCCTGCGAAGATTGAAGCTGTTAAGAGCTGGGTTACGCCTAAGAACCCGACAGAAGTCCGCTCCTTCCTCGGGCTAGCGGGCTATTATTGACGATTTATCGAAGGATTCTCGAAGATTGCTGTACAACTCACTTCTCTCACTCAAAAGGACCAGCCTTTTGTCTGGGGAACCAAACAAGAGTCTGCCTTTCGAACCCTCAAACACATGCTTTGCAATGCTCCTGTTCTCACACTACCCGACGGAAACGATAATTTCATTGTCTACTGTGATGCTTCCAACCTTGGTCTCGGTTGTGTTCTAATGCAACGGGACAAGGTCATAGCTTACGCATCTCGTCAGCTCAAAATCCACGAGAAGAACTATACAACCCACGATCTCGAGCTAGGCGCAGTTGTTTTTGCATTAAAGATTTGGCGACACTACCTGTATGGTACAAGGTGTACGATCTTCACCGATCACAAGAGCCTACAACACATCTTTAATCAGAAGGAACTAAATATGCGTCAACGCCGATGGGTAGAACTTCTCAACGATTACGACTGTGAGATTCGTTATCACCCAGGCAAGGCAAATGTTGTTGCCGACGCACTTAGCAGACGGAGTTATCTGCTTAGCACTCGAAATGTTCAACCCCAGCACAACCTCGAAACTCTCATTCGCGACGCCCAGCATGCATGTTTCAACGAACGCACCTTGAAGAAAGAGAGAATCTACCACGATGGAGCCCAGGTTGTGAGCAAATCAAATGGAATATTCCACTACTTAGACCGAATTTGGATTCCCAAGCGAACCAACCTGCGACAGATTATCATGGATGAAGCTCACAAATCCCGATACTCTATTCATCCCGGTGCTGACAAAATGTACCATGATCTTCGTTATAAGTACTGGTGGCCGGGTATGAAACGAGATATCGCACTCTACGTCGGAAAATGCCTAACCTGCGCTAGAATCAAGGCTGAACATCAAAGACCCTCTGGCTTGCTCGAACAACCACCAATTCCCATGTGGAAATGGGAGAGCATAGCTATGGATTTCGTAACCAAGCTTCCAACCACGTCGTCAGGTCACGACAGCATTTGGGTTGTTATTGACCGTTTGACCAAATCAGCTCACTTTCTGCCAATATGAGAAGACTACAAGGTAGAACGATTAGCCCGAATCTACACCGACGAGATCATTTGTCGACATGGGATGCCTCGTGACATCATCTCTGATCGTGATGCTCGGTTCACTTCACGGTTGTGGGAAACATTTCAAACGGCACTCGGTACAACGCTTAATCTAAGTACCGCGTTCCACCCGCAAACCGACGGTCAGACTGAAAGAACGATTCGTACGCTTGAAGATATGCTCCGTTCGTGTGTCCTAGACTTCGGTGGTAATTGGGATAGACACCTTCCGTTATTCGAATTCTCGTACAACAACAGCTACCAGGCCAGCATCCAGATGGCACCTTTCGAAGCCTTATACGGAAGAAGACGTCGATCGCCTATTGTGTGGCACGAGATCGGTCACTCGCAATTAACCGGTCCGGAGCTGCTACAAGAAACGACAGACAAAATTTTCCAAATTCGAGACAACCTAGCGAAAGCTCGGGATCGACAAAAAGTTTACGCCGATAAAAAGCGCAAACCCCGGGAATATGGCGTTGGTGACTACGTACTCCTAAAGGTATCACCTTGGAAGGGTGTAGTCCGATTCGGCAAGAAGGGGAAACTCGCGCCTCGATATGTTGGACCTTTTAAGATTCTGGAAAGAATCGGAAAAGTCGCCTACAGACTCGAATTACCGGAAGAACTTAGCAATGTCCATCCGACTTTCCACGTGTCAAACCTCCGAAAGTGCATCGCCGACCATGACTTACATGTTCCTCTAGATGACCTACAAGTGAACGAAACATTACACTTCGTGGAGAAGCCTGTCGAAATCATGGATCGCCAAACCAAAGAACTCAGACGCTCCCGCATTCCTATTATGAAAGTCCGATGGGAAGGCAAACGAGGCGCGGAATTCACTTGGGGACTCGAAAGCGACATGAAGGCAAAGTATCCACAGTTGTTCAACGAAGGAGTAATGTCCGGTTAAGAAAGGCAAGGTGGCAAAATGTAAATAAAGAAAGATTCCTTATAATCCTTAGCCTATAAATAGGGAGTTAGAGTGTTAGAGTTAGGACTTTTGGCTCATTTGAGAACTTGGAGCTTGGTGCTTAGAAAGAGAGAAACTGGAGAGAGAAAGTTCTCAACGTGATTTCCGGAGCTTGTACACGTCATATGGATCTATTGAATCATGGTTATTTGTACGTTTTTGTGTGTTCGGTCACGATCGTGTACGGATTCCGCACGTTCACGAGTCGGTTCGCAATCGAAACGGATTCAAACCGGGACCTACAATGTGTAGTCAAGCACGTTCACGGATCCAGCACGTCGAACGTATTACTACGCAATCGAATCGGAGATAAATCCGGACCTACAATAATCAAGATTTCTCCCAAACGGCTTCGAATTGAAATCTAAAACTTTATAGGCTTTTAGATTAGATGTTTTCTCACATCGTATCCAAAAATCAGCAATTTTCAACCGTAAAAACTCGGTCAATTTGACGATTTTCAATGGTCCGAACGCAGGACTCTCACATGTGATCCACGGTTAATTACGGCTTCCAGCTAAATTTCGGGACGAAATTCCCTAAACAAAGGGAGGCTGTAACACCCCGTGTTTTCACGAGTGAAAGTCAAAGTCAAGGTCAAAGTCAACGACCAATTTCGCGCGACGTGACTCGTAGAAATGTTTTTATTTTATTTATATTATGTGGAGTAAATGTCGTACGTTACAATAATCGAATCGTGTTTACCGTATTCCAATCGACCTACGACTGTGAATGATAGGAAGTAACAATGCGATAAAGTTAATCAAGCTATGCTAATCAAATCGACATCGAACCGTAACTCGAACTGTGTATTTTACTTATTGTTTATACGTGTGTGTGTGCCTTACGTGTTACCTATGCATGTTTATTTTATGTTATGTTGTGATAATCAAGCGAACTCAATCGAACCCGAAGTCTAACTCGAATGTAAACGAACCCGAACCCGAATTCCGAGTCGAACCCTATAAGAAGTAGTTGGGACTGAAAACCCTATCGAATCGCTCGCAATCGGAACCGAAGCAACATCGCGCCGAACACACCCAAGCAGGCGACATCCGCACGGATGGCCAATCCGCACGGATTGCCAATCCGCGCGGATTGCCAATCCGCGCGGATTGCCAATCCGCGCGGATAGCCCACCCGGGTGCGTGCCATGCGCACGGCTCACCCTTTCCCTTTTTGGCATCCTATAAATACACGGGTCACTCTCCACTTTTTCCACTTTTGGCAAGTGACGTCCGAACCGCACGCATTCTTCACTTTTTCTCAGATTTCTCCCAATCCAGGTAAGATCTTGCGCTAATTCTTGTACATTTTTTATCACTGCACAATTCTACACATTTCCATCTTTCAAATCTTCACTTTTAACCATGAAATCACCCGGATTTGAGGTATCCTCGAGTGACGTCATCATGAAGTTCTTATGAACTTCAAGCTTGACCTCATTCCACCAAGAATAACTCAGATCTAAACGATTTCTACAAGATTTCACACTAACTTCACCTAGATCTAAACTTTTCTAAGGATAAAAAGAGTAGAAAGAAATTAACCTAAGTTCTCTCCTTCTTTTACCCTTAAAATCGGTACAAACCTGATCGGTTCTAGTCTCTACCCGATAATAGTGATGCACTAGTCCTAGATCTGGAATTCTATCGCAAGACACCTGATTCCGGGGACAACCGGAACTACCGTTCTGAGTCGCCGACAGGCCGAGTTAGGGTGGTTCCTGACCGGTCTAGTCACGCGGGTAAGGACACAACTCCAAGTGGTTGCCACGTAATCAGAACGTCTCGATAAACGACAACAGAAACCAAGTGTAGACGAACGGAACAACCAGACCAGTTGTCCGCACGGACTAGCTGTCCGCACGGACAAGCTGTCCGCACGGACAGGCTGTGCGCACGGATTTCCATCCGCACGCACAGGACATCCGGACAAGTTGTCACCCGGACGAGCTACCCTTGGGACCCACTTTCCAAACAAGGTTTGAGTATCGACGAATGCGCAATCCGGACGGACGACCTCTGAATGGATTACTCTTCGGATCATGAGATACTAAGGCCTTAAAATGAAAATCAAACAATCTTCATCCGCACGGCCAAGTCGTATGCACGGACAGGCTATCCGGACGGATTGTCTCTGCCCGCGCGCACAGGCTGCCCGCACGGACTACCATACGCATGGACTGCCATCCGCGCGACCGGCTTGAAAGGTAGAAACACTTATGTGTTTTCTAAATGCCACAACGAAAACTCCAAAGCACAAGCCATCATACACAAACACATCTTAGGAAGAAACAATCCACTTGAACGTTTATCCCCACAAACAACTTAACCGTACGGATAAGTCATCCGCACGCACAACTCGTCCGCACGGATTACCACCCGCACGGACAGTCGTACGCACGGATAGCTTATCCGGATGGATCACCATCCGCACGCATCACCATCTGCACGGATAGGTCATGCGCACGGATGACTTCTACTCACGGATAGCTGATCCGCACGATCAGCCATCCTAACCACCCTCACTTGTACTGTTTTACGCGCCACTTATCGTTACGTTATCGAATCTATTCAGGCTAACCGTACTCGTTGTAAAGCGCTCCCTTCAATCCACAATCGCTGTGAGTATACTCGAACCCTTTTTGCTTTAGCACTTTTGGGTGTTACATACGTTACCACTATTCAAGCTACAACTATCACACTACTCAAGCTATTTTAACGCTAAACCAATTATGCATGTTATACGTGGCTTATGAATGCTTGTTTGTAATGTTTACACATGGAATGCTGTCTACCTGCCTTAGCAACGATAGTACTATAGTTTGGACTCAGCACCCGTTCACACGGGGGTTGTTAAGGATCTTTTACTTGCATGGATTACGGTGGTAATCATGTATTGCGAACTGCCTCGGGCAGTCAACCCGCAGTCATTGGTATCGATGGGTCTATGTCGATAACTAACGTGCTTCATTTCACTATGTGTACGTGCTGGTTATGCGTAAACGAATTCGAACTCTATATGCTATTATCAAACTTGTATGCTCACCTTTACATTTTATGTATTGACATTATTTTAACGTAAGTGACAGGTGCTTAGGATGCATATGAAGTAGGGAATGGAAGCTAGAATAAAGCTTTAGAGCCCAACAAATAGTTGTCTGTATATAACTTATTAGGGGTCTCTAGAAGCAGATAAACAATTGCTACTTATTTAAATCTGAGTTGTCGGAACAGAATATTTGTTTTGATGTTGTCTGTAATAACTTGTTTGACTATTTATGTTACGGTATGGGACGTAATGCTTTAATTAAATGGTGATGATAGTTGTTATGGAAACTTCTGGACAATCTGTTTCGCTCAGTGCCACACCCCGATGATTCCGCCATCGGTTGGGGTGTGACAATATATACATATATACATATATACATATATACATACATATATATATATATATATATACACACACATATATATATATAGGGTGGGGTTCTAGAGTGAACACTAATGTATTTGCGAACTGAGTGAACAAATCTTGGCCATTGATTTACACACGTGGATTAGGGCTATAAACGAACCGAACGTTCAGCGAACAGTTCATGAACCGTTCGGCGGGAAGTTCGTTTATGTTCTTTCGATTAGCTTAACAAACGAACACGAACAAAAAAATTTGTTCGGGTAGCTTAGCGAACGATCACGAACACAGGTCTCGTTCGTTTGACTGCGTTCGTGAACATTTGATTATATTAAAAATAATAAATAATAAACCTTTTATCCAAACATATTGAAAACTTGAAACCCTATTTTTTTATAAGTTAGCTAAAATTTGGACATACTAAGACATTTTTGGGGATAATTACGTCTAAGTTAGTTAAAGTTGATTCATCGTTTGGTGGTGTATTAGACTTCTTGTGTTTTGATTTATCATTTGATGATTGTATTTAACTACTTATATCTAATGTTTAAGGATAACACTATTTTTTTTTATCTTGGGGATAATTACATCTAAGTTAGTTAAAGTTCGCTTGTGTTCGTTTGTGTTCGAGTCCAGTGTTCACGAACTGTTCGTGAACAACTGAATTTCCTTAACGAACGAACATGAACATAAACTTATGTTCGGTATGCGTTCGTGAACAGTTCGCGAACATGTTAATTTCCTTAACGAACGAACACGAACATGGCTTTGTTCGTGTTCGTTCGGTTCGTTTACAGCCCTAATGTGGATGGCTAGGATTTCATCATTAAATTGTAAAATACACTAGTGTATTAGTGTATTTTATCATCAAATCCTAGCTATTGATCTACACACTTGTATGGCCAGGATTAGTTCGCTCAGCTCTCAAACTGCACTAGTCTTCACTCTTGAACCTAATCTATATATATATATATATATATGGGTGGGAGTTAGCTACACAGTCCATTTTTCCTACAAAGTGTACAAATTGTGTATGGCTAACAAATCGTGTCTTAACGGGTTTAACAGTTCTCTGACGACGCAAATAAAATAAGTATTAGACATGAATATAATTTATTTAACTACTTTATATCTCTTGTCTAAATCACAATTTGATGTTTTATTACTAAGGAGAAGAAATGATTGATCGTAGCCTTCTAATTCTATTAGGGCTGTTCAAAAAGCTCGCGGCTCGGAGCTCGCTCGAAGCTCGCTCGGATTTAGCTCGGAAAAAGCTCGCTCGATTTGGCTCGGTTTAAAAGTGAGCCGAGCTGGCTCGGCTCGGTTAGAAAGTGAGCCTAGCTCGGCTCGGCTCGTAACGAGCCGAGCTGGCTCGGTTCGGCTCGCTTTGTAGCTCGGCTCGGTTTAGCTCGAATTATTTTACTTATAATAAGTTTTAATTTTATATATTATAATATATTACAAAAAAACTGATTATTATTTACATGTATATAGGTTTGTAATTTGATATTTATGGCATATTTGAAGATTGATTACCATACTAATGAACTAATATTGTATTTTATTGAAATTAAAACTTATTTTGCATTGTTAAACTTGATTTTGGTTTGAATTGTATTAGGTTGAACTTATTTTGAATATATTCTTTTAAATTATTGAATAATATTTTAGGCTATTAAATTTTAAGAGGTATATATTAGTTTTTTTTTTTTTTATAAAATCGAGCCAAACCAAGCCGAGCCGAGCTAGCTCGGTTTAAAACCAAGCCGAGCCCGAGCTTAGATTTTCAGCTCGGTTTCAAATCCGAGCCGAGCCGAGCCAGCTCGGTTTATAATCGAGCCGAGCCCGAGCTTGGCCTGGCTCGGCTCGGCTCATGAACAGCCCTAAATTCTATTTATTTAAAAAAAAAAGTAAAAATCAAAATAATGTACTTTTTCAGTAAATAACAGTTCCAACTTTTAAATATTACTAGAAAATAATGTTTTCATTCCATCTTCCCAACGATAAGGTTATTTTAAGTGATATTTATGACTTTATAAATATAGAACTAGAAGCAAGCTTAAAATTAACTTCTGAACTAAAAGCATATAAACGTGTTCATCTATAAGTGCAACAGAAACTTTTTTTTTTTAATTTTAAGTCTTAGTCACGTATATCATATAGAATTCTATCTCTCTTTTATAGCGTTAAATTAAAACTCATCTCTTGGTTAAAAAAACGCAATGAATGTATAACCTATAAAATATGATAAGTAAAAAAGAATAAAGAGACATAAGACTATAGTGGAGAGTTCAAATGAGAAGAAATTTTTTGTAAGAAGAAAAAAGAAGAATTTTCAATCAATAAGAATGCTTTATTTTACTTCATTTAATATAAGTATTTACTGCTATTATAAGGGTACATTGGTAAATCTACATAGGTCATTAATTTGTAATCTTCATCTTTAATAGCTAACAACATTAAATTTTTTGTAACTTATCTTCAAAATATATATATTTTTCAAAAAATAAAATAATTTAAAGTGTATGATAAATCATGAGTTGTGTATGATAAATTACGAGTTGTGTAGGATAAATTTCAACGTGTAGGATGAATTTCGAAATATGTAAGATAACTTTTGATGTGTGTAGCCAAAAAAAGTTAGTGTGGAGGATACTAGTCTTTATGACTAATTAATTAGTAAAAAATGATAATAAATGAGATAAGTGAAAAAACTATTTAATGTTTTATAAAATTACCCTTTGTTCTTTTTCTTCTCAATTAAATTTCCTTCTCAAATGAACCTTCCCCTAAGACTATATGTATTAGAGTATTATAATGAACTACACATGTGTTGATTTTAGAGTATGTGCGTACATATAAGTTTACGTATATCAAATCAAGTATATACACACATAGCGTTGACGATAGAGTTTTAGATAAATAATAATAAATAAATAAATAAAGGAACGTTTTTAGTTATTTCTTGCAGTACTCCAATGATGAACTTTTTAGTCCTTTAGAATAAGTTATTGGTCCGAGTAGGCGAGTAAGCTTGTCAAAAGTTTTCTTTTTTACATGATCTTCAAAAAGAAACATTTGAATATTATGGACGACCTGAACGTGTCTACTTTAAAGCCTCACCCACGTATTCACTTACATAATAATCCAAATGGACGGTTACTTGTTATTGAGACATTTACTAAACGGTATACGAAGTTAATAAAATGAGTCAATTATCTAATTAATTGTTATTTTTCTGAACAACAAAAAATGGATTTATAAAAGTTTATTAATATTATGGGTTGAAGTTGGATACAAAGTCTATTTTTCCTACAAAGTGTAAAAATCATAAAACAGTATAATGTCAACCATAAAACACATTCAAAACCTACAAATATTGAGATTACTAAAACACCATATTTATGGGTTTTGTCTTGTGGTATTGATGATAAGACTTTGATTATCAAATGACTAACATTAGTGTGTTTTATTTTGATTATCATGTTGTTTTATATTCCTAGTTGTACGATAGCTTGTTTGAAGTTTTTAAGGAGTGTTAGAGTTCAGATATTGTGTTTTAGTGATCTTCACTATGTTATTTGTGGGTTTTGAGTGTGTTTTATGGCTGAAATTATAGTGTTTTATTACTTTGTACACTTTGTAGACAAAATGGACTTTGTAGCCGAACCTCACCTTAATACTATAGCAACCTAAATTTTAATGTTTACAACTTAGCTTATAAATATCCAACAATTCTGTATTATATCAATATATACTTTTGTTTTGAGAAAAATACTCGGATAGTTCTTGTGGGTTGTGCAAATTTCATCTTTAATTCCCAACTTTCTAAAATTACATATATAGTTTTCACCTTTTACACATTCGTTTCTCGAATAGTACCTAACGTGGACTGGGGTTAATTTTTGGTGTTAGGTGAGTGTGAAATGACCTAACTATCCTTACTATTAAAAAAAATTAAAGAGTTAATTCCGTTTTTCGTTCATGTGCTTTGTCAAAAATCACTACTTTAGTCCATTAGTTTAAAAATTGTCGAAACAATCCCTATGGTTTCACTTTTGTAACTATTACAGTCTACCCTCACTAACACTATCTATTATTCTGTTAGTTTATTTAAAATGACCATAATGCCACTGTTATTAAAACTACAAAATAAATAAATAAAGAGTTAATTACGCTTTTCGTCCCAACGATTTATTGAAAATAACTATTACATGTCAATTAGTTTAAAAATTGCCAAAACAGTACCAATACTTTTACAACTTCCACCTTCAACTCACCAACAATGACGGTTAACAGCTTTATCTATCTACTATCCTTTACTCTACTCTTCACTCCCTCTTTCCTCAAATCCAGCCGGAAGATCATCTGCATCGGTTCCACATCCTCTCCACTTCATCCATCTTCAACACCTCCTACTGGGGGGGGGGGGGTGTGCATGGGTCGGTTTGGTTTTTACTATTAACCATAACCGCTAGCTTCGGTTACGGTTATTCGGTTATGAAGTTGGTTATGCTTCGGTCTTGGTTAATTTCGGTTATTTAACCAAGCAAGGTTTGAAATAAATAGGTTTGTGCATTAGGGGCATTCACGATTTGGACTTAGTCTGAGCCTTCTTTTATAAGATAACCAAGACTAAACTTTTTGTTACTAACATACTTTTATCTTAGTAAAAATCATCTATATGGTTAACATAAAACATAAATCCATTATATAGAGTTAACATTACAAGTTCGGTTTGGTTTTGGTTATTTCGGTTAACCAAAGCTTCATAACCGTAACCAAAACCGATTGGTCGGTTAATCAAAGTCTCATAACCATAACCATCGGTTATATTGGTTTTCGATTATGGTTCAGTTATATCGGTTACGGTTCTGTTACCGGTTATAGCGGTTAATTTGCTCATCCCTACCTCCAACCACCACACACACATACCTGAATGATGACCACTTCCACCACCCATTATGCCCACCACCGTCATCAAACTACCACCTACCCCTACCCCCACACCCCATGGCCTTTCTCTTCAAACAAAACATCAGCCAACTCCTTTTCTACCGATGAATTCTACCATTTTCGATCACTACACAGGGCACCATCCATACTTCATCTCCACCCCTCAAGTTTGCGATGGGGAAAATTAGGTGGCCCGATCTAAAGAAACGGAGAGAGTGAAAAGTAAAGTGAATGATACTTGTACTATTTTAGCGGTTTTCAAAACTAATGGACTATAATGTTTATTTTTAACAAACCACAGGGACAAAAAATGTAATTAAATCTTTATTTAATTTTAATTTTAATAACAGGGGCATTATAGCCATTTCAAATAAACTAACAGAATAATTGGATGGAATTAGTATAGGTAGACTGTAATAGATACGAAAACGAAACAACAGAGACTGTTTGAAATCCTTTGTTCTTGCTCACCGACTTCAAGAATCAAAACCGTTTAAGAGTCTGAACAAGATTGGTTCATTGAAACATGTTAATGTTGTAGAGGATGTTGAGAAGACTGATGAGGATATTGAGATTCAGAATGAGATCAATCAACTGTATGCGAAATCAGAATTGATTATAGGCGAAAGAGCAAAGAAGAATGTGAAGTGTGTTGAAAAATAGGGAAAATAAGGTGCTGTGAAGGTTTTGGACGTTGAAAAGAAAAAAAGAATTTGGAGTTAAAAAGATCACAAACAAGTTTAAAAGAAGGGGGTTTATTTTGGGGCCGAATGAGATCATGTCCATTGCGACGAATTCGAAGTTGAAACAATCGGGTATGACTCTGGTTGAATCGACACATAACTTTTTTTTTTGGAAGTTGGATGATATTGAAGAAGAAAAATGTGGGTTTTCAAGAGGGAAAAACTCGAATATCAGACGAGCGATTACTACGTCTGGATAAAAAAAGGGGTGAAAAAGGATGATTTGATTATCCGTGTATTCAACCGAAGAAGCTATTTGGGGACCAATCGTTTCATGCGAAGAGGCCTGTAAAGTCGGGTCGGGTTATTACTTGTGTATGTTTAACAAGGTTTATTGTTAAAAAGGTTAACAAGGAAGAACAGAGAAGGAGGGTGGATTGGTAGAAGGTGAGACAGGTTGAAGGTGATAGTGGTAGGTCCCACAAAGAATGGTTAGAGGAGGTTGATTGGGTGGGATCTATTTGAATTTATAAATGGTTTATTGTTTTAAGAGTTAAATGCTTGGTTGGTCCCTGTGGTTTTCAAAACTTGCAGACTTGGTCCTAGTGGTTTACTAATTACACGCGTGGTCCCAAAACTTGTCAAAAATGAACTCGGTTGGTCCCCAGCCCTAACATCAGTTAAATTTCTCATTTAACTATATGTGAAATGACTATATTACCCTTAAACAATAAAAAAAATAGCCCACCATCATCTTCTTCCTCACCCCCCTCTCTCTCTCTCTAAAACCCACCAAGACCAGGGTTGTCCGGTTTCCTTCATATCTTCGATCCCTCTTTCGAATCAACCGTTGCTCTGATGTCAAGTGATAACCTCGGCATCTCCGTGCAGAACTTCCATAAATTCTTCATGGATCCCTCTTTCAGTTCAAATATCGGAAGCGGTAGTGGTGATCTCGGCGGCGTTGAAGCCGGAAAAACATTCGAATTCACCGCCGGAGACCGCTGGAACCGGTCTGGACTTTGCAGTACTGTAACATCCGGCTCTGCTGGCACCACCGACTTCTCGGTTTCTCGAATCGCATTCGAGTGAACAGACTTAACCGACTCCGGTGATGCATCTGCCCCTGAGAGAATATGAAGTGTAAGATTTATATATATTTTATTAATTTTTCTTTATCTTTATCATGTATTTCATTATTAACAAAGCACAAAAGAAGAAGTTGGAACTTACAGTGGAAGAAGGGAGGCGTTTAGTGGAGTAAATACGCTTTCCGGTTAAAATCTGTTGGCGATCGAAGGAAACCGGACATGCATCCTATCTGTTTCTCGTTCTGTTTTTCGAGATTCTGGTCTTGGATCAACCCTGTAAGAATATGAAGGAAATCTGTTAGTGATCGAAGATATGAAGGAAACTGGACAACCCAGGGTTGAAGGTGACGGTGGATGTGGAGGTGGTGGTGGTGGTGGTGGTGGTGATGGATTGAAGGTGGAGATGGTGGCTGGTGGGTTTTAGAGAGAGTTGGAAGAACAGGAGATGGGATCATTGGTCTGATGAAGATGAGGAGTCTTCTTTATATTCTTTATATGTTTTTTTAATTGTTCAAGGGTAATATAGTTATTTCACACAGAGTTAACTGAGAAATTTAACTGATGTTAGGGCTGGGGACCAACCGAGTTCATTTTTGACAAGTTTTGGGACCACGCGTGTAATTAGTAAACCACTAGGACCAAGTGTGCAATTTTTGAAAACCACAGGGACCAACCAAGCATTTAACTCTTGTTTTAATTATTTTTATTGATAGTAAGGGTAATTTTATCATTTCACATTACTTAACTGAGAAAACTGACCCCAATCTATGTTAGGTACTCTCTGACAAACGAGTGTACAAAAGGTGAGAACTATAAGTGTAATTTTAAAAAGTTCAAGACTAAAGATAAAATTTAGACAAACTACAGGAATTGTCTAGACATATTTCTATTTTGTTTTCTTTTATAATCAAACATGAGGTTAATAGAAAATCTGAAGTTAAAAAAGATTGTTTACCTACTACTTTAGATTCTTGAAGTTATTTTTGACTTTATAAATTAGGTGCTCCATTGCGACTTTTGTTTGCTCAATACTCTTACTTAAGTTCCATTATAACGGAAAAAAGGTGGTAAATAAATCTAAATAATTTTTTTATACTCATAGATAAACACAAAATATAGTTAATGGACACACAAAATGATCAAAGTTCCTATGAGTTATGCAACTTCATATTTTAAATATATACTGTAAGATTAAATATATTATGTTTAATATTTAATCTATAACTATTATAATCATTTACATAATATAGATCAAAATATATAATAACCTATTAAATAATTAGTTGGTAATTGTTGATGGACCATATTACCCTTATTAACTAATTGGGTTTCCTCTTGGGTGCTTATATAATGAGAATTATGTAGAGGTTAAAAGGTTACACACTTAGACATAACCTATTAGTTATAACATCATCATCATCGACCTCCTCTCCTATAGCCGATACCCTTTTCGGTTCTCATCATCACCATCATCAGTTAGCACCCTAAGGAGGAACCAGATCACACTGACAACTATGTCGAACTCGATGTCATCTTCTCTGACTGGATTCTCCACTGCACTGTCTGCTGTACCAGGTATGTTTTCATGTTTTCCATTATGATTAAACAGAACTGATCCAACATGTGGTATCAGAGCATATGTTGATTAGTCAGTTCTGTTTTCTATCCGTAAATCTGGATTAAAACTGGAAAACAGGTTTTAAAACGATAATTAAATTCGTTTTTCTGTCATCCGAAATCATTAACTGTTCGATTTCTGTCATCCGGAATGGCATCTCGGATGACATGTTCATTCTTATGTTACTGTCCGAAATCATAATGTTCAAGTATTGTTTAAATGATTGATAAATTCCCAGATTTCGGATATAGTATTAAGGTTATTTTTATTTAGGGTTCATCATGTTCTTAGTTAAAATTCGAAATTTCCTTTATGTTTTGGAATATGATTTGAATTGTGGAATGTTTTCCTAATTTTGATCTAATTTTATCTAATAAGGTTTTCGAAATCTGTTAATAGGATAAACAGATTATGATTTTCGAAATTTTCTGATAAAATTAGATCAATTATAAAATAGGAAACTCTATCACAATTCCTAAGATTTTGAATTTTCTGTTATGTTTTCACATTAACAGCTGTAACAGCTTGAAGAACACATTACGGATGATCATTTCGGATGAACATTGTTCGCCCATTACGGATCAGCAACCGTCTGATCATTCCGGATGAACATTGTCCGCCCATTACGGATCAGCAACTGACCATTTCGGATGAATCTCGGACTAAGCATTACCATCCGAAATCATCCGAAATCCATCACCGATCATCAAGAACTGACCATTTCGAATGAATCTCGGACTAAGTATCATCATCCGAAATCATCCGAAATGACTCGACTTACGCGTCTTGGACACATCCGAAATCATTCGAAATCATCCATTTCGGATAGTCTGAAATGATTCGAAATTAGTCATTTCGGATGAATCCAAGACATGATTCATCCGAAATCATGAGTGTTCATAAAATTTGGCAATTAACGTGAACTAAAATTTGGCGCTTAAATAATTGGTTTTTGTAATTACTTAGTTAATTAATCAGAATCAGATAATGTTTTACAAAATCAAAATGGCTTAACTTGAATGAGCTTTTGGTGTATCGTTTCTGGCCAAAGCTGATTTGATACATCTACTTATCATTCAAGTATTACGAAAGCTATGTTAAGTGTGCATCATAAACATGAATGTCTTAATATCTGGCCAAAGCTGATTTAATTCCTTCATAGATGGCATACTTAACAAGTGCATAACTAAAGCGATTGTCTCAATTTCTGGCCAAAGCTTATTTGTTACAATCACTTTGCACACATGCTTAAATGATTACACTTCTGGCCAAAGCTGATTTGTCTTCGTTTAAGTAGAATTTTAACTAAGTCTATTATTTTGATGTTAGTAATAGACAATATCACAACTTCATAATGTAAAATGGTCATTATTTATGTCTGCCTTAGTTTAACATGCCCTTAGATCACATTAGAACTTCTTCCTAAGTATTATAACTTGCTCATCTTATTTCCACTATCAGCACCAAATCAGGGGATTCCACCTTTGACTGGTGATAACTTTGCTGCATGGAAGGATGCCCTCATGCTTACACTTGGATTGCTGGACTTTGATTATGCTCTAAGAGAGAATAAGCCAGTGGACCTTACCACTCAAAGTACTGCTGCTGAGCAGATAGTTCATGAAAAATGGACTAGGTGTAACCGCATGTCTCTCATGTTCATGAAGCAGTCCATCAGTAATGCAATCAGAGGAGCCATTCCTGATACTGAAGATGCTAAAACCTACTTGGAACATGTGGAGGCGCAGTTCAAAGGGACGTCTAAAGCACATGCTAGTACCCTTATCCTCAAGCTGGTGACATCTAAGTATGATGGGAGGAGCGGCATTCGCGAGCACATCATGATGATGAATGACATGGCCAATAAGCTGAAGGGGCTGGAAATGGAAATCAGTGATGGTTTCCTTGTTTATTTCATCATTACTTCGCTTCCTTCGTCCTTTGAAGCATTCAAGATCAATTACAACACTCAGAAGGACAAATGGACGATGAGTGAGCTGGTCGCCATGTGCGTACAGGAGGAAGAGCGTATGAGGATGGATCGCACTACTGATGTTGCTAACTTCACCACCTCCAACTCTAAGAAACGGAAGAACAATCATCAGAGGAAGGATGCTTCTAAAGTCCAAAGGCCAAATCCTAATGCCAGTGCACCTTCCAGCTCTAAGAACTCCTTAGGCAGAATCCACTGCAAGTTCTGTAAAAAAGGCAGGACATATGCAGAAGGAATGCCCTGACTTTAAGGAGCGGCTGGCTAAGAAAGGTAACGATTATTTTATGATACTTGAATCCTATAATTTAAGTGTTCCTGCTAATTCTTGGTGGTTTGATTCTGGTTCTATGGTTCATGTTACCAATTCAACTCAGGGATTCCTTACAATCCGGAAGCTGGAAAGAAACCAAAGAACGCTTAAGGTTGGGGATGATCGAGAATTAGAAGTTAAGGCCATTGGAACATTACAATTATTTATGAAAACTAGTTTATGTATTAAACTTTATGATACCTTATATGTTCCTGAGGTAACTCGGAACCTTGTATCAGGACCAAAGTTAGACATAGACGGTTTTATTGTTTCCCATGGTCATCGCAAACTCTCTATCCTCTATGATTCTGTTCTTTATGGTACTGGTGTTCTGGATGGTGGTCTCTATAGATTAGAACTGGATGATAATTTTTCCAAATCTTTGTTGTCATATAACATTAATGAATCACTCACAAAGATGAAAGAAAAACGAGACTTAGAGAATTCATCCATGTTGTGGCATCAACGTTTAGGCCACATCTCAAAAGAACGATTAAACCGTCTTGTAAAGGATGAAGTCTTACCTCCTCTCGATTTCTCTGATTTTGGAACATGTGTCAAATGTCTTAAAGGTAAAATGACATTAGCGAATAAGAAAGGTGCCACTAGGAGCTCTAATTTATTAGAACTCATTCATACTGATATTAGTGGTCCCTACCAAATCACTGGCATAAAAGGACATACTTCATTTATCACTTTCATTGATGATTATTCTCGTTACATGTACTTGTATCTAATTAAGGAGAAATCTGAATCTCTAACAACTTTTAAAGATTATAAGGCTGAAGTTGAAAAGCAATTAGATCGTCAGATTAAAGTTGTGAGATCAGATAGAGGCGGTGAATATTATGGAAGACATACTGATGTGGGACAAGCTCCTGGTCCATTTTATGAGTTTTGTAAGGGCCAGGGGATTGTGAACCAATACACCATGCCTGGTACACCTCAGCAGAATGGTGTCGCTGAAAGAAGAAACCGTACCCTTATGAACATGGTGCGTAGTATGTTAGCCAACACTAATTTACCATTATTTCTCTGGACTGAAGCGTTAAAAGCAGCTGTTCATATACTCAATAGAGTTCCTTCTAAGTCTGTCCCTAAAACTCCTTATGAACTTTGGACAGGAAGGAAACCGAGTCTTAAATATATGAAAGTATGGGGCTGCATTGCTGAAGCAAAACTTTACAATCCTTTCCTAAGGAAACTTGACCCTAAAACAGTTACCTGTTTCTTTATCAGGTATCCTGATAATTCAAAGGGTTATCGTTTCTACTGTCCTTCTCATGGCGATAACTTTGCTGCATGGAAGGATGCTCTCATGCTTACTCTTGGGCTGCTGGATTTCGATTATGCTCTAAGAGAGAAGAAGCCAGCGGACCTTACTCCACAAAGTACTGTTGCTGACCAGTTGACTCATGAAAAGTGGACTAGGTGTAACCGTATGTCTCTCATGTTTATGAAGCAGTCCATCCGTAATGCAATCAGAGGAGCCATTCATGATTCTGAAGATGCTAAAACCTACTTGGAACATGTGGAGGCGCAGTTCAAAGGGACGTCTAAAGCACACGCTAGTACCCTTATCCTCAAGCTGGTGACAACTAAGTATGATGGGAGGAGCGGCATTCGCGAGCACATCATGATGATGAACGACATGGCCAATAAGCTGAAGGGGCTGGAAATGGAGATCAGTGATGGTTTCCTTGTTCATTTCATCATTACTTCGCTTCCTTCGTCCTTTGAAGCATTCAAGATCAATTACAACACTCAGAAGGACAAATGGACGATGAGTGAGCTGGTCGCCATGTGCGTACAGGAGGAAGAGCGTATGAGGATGGATCGCACTACTGATGTTGCTAACTTCACCACCTCCAACTCTAAGAAACGGAAGAACAATCATCAGAGGAAGGATGCTTCTAAAGTCCAAAGGCCAAATCCTAATGCCAGTGCACCTTCCAGCTCTAAGAACTCCTTAGGCAGAATCCACTGCAAGTTCTGTAAAAAAGGCAGGACATATGCAGAAGGAATGCCCTGACTTTAAGGAGTGGCTGGCTAAGAAAGGTAACGATTATTTTATGATACTTGAGTCCTATAATTTAAGTGTTCCTGCTAATTCTTGGTGGTTTGATTCTGGTTCTATGGTTCATGTTACCAATTCAACTCAGGGATTCCTTACAATCCGGAAGCTGGAAAAAAACCAAAGAACGCTTAAGGTTGGGGATGATCGAGAATTAGAAGTTAAGGCCATTGGAACATTACAATTATTTATGAAAACTGGTTTATGTATTAAACTTTATGATACCTTATATGTTCCTGAGGTAACTCGGAACCTTGTATCAGAACCAAAGTTAGACATGGACGGTTTTATTGTTTCCCATGGTCATCGCAAACTCTCTATCCTCTATGATTCTGTTCTTTATGGTACTGGTGTTCTGGATGGTGGTCTCTATAGATTAGAACTGGATGATAATTTTTCCAAATCTTTGTTGTCATATAACATTAATGAATCACTCACAAAGATGAAAGGATGGTGGCCAAGCGTGCCGCGTTCCTGGAGGATTTATGAAAACTGGTTTATGTATTAATCTTTGTTCTTTATGGTACTGGTGTTCTGGATGGTGGCCAAGCGTGCCGCGTTCCTGGAGGATTTCAAGGTCAGTGGGAGCAGTACCAACCCTTATGAAGAATTGCAAGAAGTACAAGACGCGGGGGGGGGGGGGGGGGAGACTCGTCGCTTACCATTACTCCGATTACTCATCTTGTACCCAATGCAACTACTGTACCTGAAGCTACTGCACCAACTCCAAATTCACCACTACAATCAGAACCCATTATACCTCATGACGAAGGCACATCAAACGCTCAAAACCAAGAAAACGCTAAACCCGATAATCCACTCAGGAGGTCATCTAGGCAAAGAAGGCCTACTAATTGGGATGATTATGTTACCTACCTGACTGAAATGGATCCCGGAAAGCTCAATGATCCCCTCTCTTACAATGAAGCCATTAGCAGTGATCAGTCTTCTGAATGGAATAAAGCAATGATTGAAGAGCTTGAATCCATGAAGAAAAATGACGTTCGGGATTTGGTAGAATTACCCAACGGTGTCAAACCCGTAGGATGTAAATGGGTGTTCAAAACAAAACTGGATCCGAATGGGAACGTTGAACACTACAAAGCGAGATTGGTTGCAAAGGGCTACACTCAAAAAGAAGGAATTGATTATCAAGAGACATTTTCACCTGTCTCTCGTAAAGATTCATTAAGGATCGTCATGGCCCTAGTAGCTCATTTTGATTTGGAGTTACATCAGATGGACGTTAAAACTGCTTTCCTTAACGAAGACTTAGACGAAGATGTTTATATGAAACAACCTGAAGGCTTTAAACCTGAAGGTCAGGAGCATCTAGTCTGTAAGTTGAAGAAATCCATTTATGGGTTAAAACAAGCATCACGTCAGTGGTACCTCAAGTTTGATGAAGTCATGAAGAAACAAGGTTTTATGAAAAATCAAGTGGATCAATGCACCCACCTCAAGATGAGTGGTAGCAACTTTACTATACTTGTCCTTTACGTAGATGATATTCTATTGGCAAGTAATAGTTTAGACATGTTGCATGAGTCGAAGCGGTTACTCTCGCATAACTTCGACATGAAGGATCTCGGAGATGCTTCTTACGTCATTGGCATCGAAATTCACCGAGATAGACACAAAGGGATCTTAGGATTGTCCCAAAAGGCTTACATAGATCGTGTCCTTACACGTTACAACATGCAACAGTGCAAACCCTCAGTCGCTCCAGTAGTTAAAGGGGATGTTTTCGGTTCATTCCAGTGTCCGACAACAGAGGTTGAGAAGGAGCAAATGAGCCAGATACCTTACGCGTCAGTAGTCGGGAGCCTGATGTATGCTCAAGTCTGTACTCGCCCAGATATCGCTTATATTGCTGGAATGCTAGGCCGTTATCAGACTAATCCTGGCCTAGATCACTGGAAAGCAGCTAAGAAGGTACTTCGATATCTGCAAGGGACGAAAGACTATAAACTGACTTATAGAAGAAGTGATCATTTAGAAGTGGTGGGCTATTCTGATTCTGACTTTGCCAAGTGCAAAGATGACAAGAAATCCACTTCGGGCTATATCTTTATGTTAGCAGGCGGCCCTATCTCATGGAAGAGTCATAAACAACAGTTGACCACAACTTCCACAATGATGGTAGAGTACATTACTGTTTATAACGCAACCTGTCATGGAATGTTGCTTAGAAATCTGATCACTGGACTCAAAATCGTTAATTCCATTTCTAGACCATTGAAGCTTTATTGTGATAATTCAGCTGCCGTTAGTTTCTCGAACAGTAACAGTTCGACTGGAGCTGGTTTATATCTCGATACAAAATATCTGTTCGTACGAGAACGAGTTGAGGAAAATAATCTTTGTACCGAGTATATTAGTACTAAAGATATGCTTGGGAATCCGATGACTAAAGGTCTCCCTCCTAAGGTTTACGAAGAACATGTTCGGAATATGGGATTTAGAAAAGACCTTATTTAAGCATATTGTACTAGCTTATGTTTTATGATTAATGAAATTTCCTCAGTTTGATTTTGTATGTCTCTTAGAATATGTTCAACCGGTATAATGGCACATGGACAAATAAAGTTACAAATCAAACAAAGGGCTTATGCGTATTTTGATCATAACGATTAGGTTTTAAATTAAGGCTATAGTATGACTAATGGGGATCCTGAGTCGCATAATGATTCAACGGCTATATTTTTCTGCTATAGTACTTGTTTAAGGCTAAAATGAGTGTTAACTCCTGATCAGGCTTATATTTACTCATAGTAAATGATTACTCGGCTAAGTGGGAGAATGTAAGATTAAATATATTATGTTTAATATTTAATATTTAATCTATAGCCATTATAATCATTTACATAATATAGATCAAAATATATAATAACCTATTAAATAATTAGTTGGTAATTGTTGATGGACCATATTACCCTTATTAACTAATTGGGTTTTCTCTTGGGTGCTTATATAAGGAGAATTATGTAGAGGTTAAAAGGTTACACACTTAGACATTACCTATTAGTTATAACATCATCATCATCAACCTCCTCTCCTATAGCCGATACCCTTTTCGGTTCTCATCATCACCATCATCAGTTAGCACCCTAAGGAGGAACCAGATCACACTGACAACTATGTCGAACTCGATGTCATCTTCTCTGACTGGATTCTTCACTGCACTGTCTGCTGTAACAGGTATGTTTTCATGTTTTCCATTACGATTAAACAGAACTGATCCAACATATACTATATGTTATTTTATCTTTCTCAATAAATTACATTACTTCATCTATTAAAACACCTGTAAATGAAAAAAAAAAGTAACTTGTCATACAACAGAAAAGTATATACGAGTTTATGATAAATCCAAATACGACCTTATCACTCCAACTTCAATCCCCATAAAAGAATCACAAATAATCCATAAAAACATTTTAAGTTTTGTGTGTTATGTGTATTCATTTCATCGCCTTTACAAGTCACCACACAGAGAGTTCTAGCATTTAACGAAATACGTACATGCTTGCGGCTCGTGTTCCGTTGTAATTTGTGTTCTAGTGAACCAGAATTTTTGGTACGCATTTGAGCTACCAGAGCTAGAGTGAGAGTTATAAGTTATATGTGATATGGTCATGATGACCCAACACATGATGCTGTATTTCTATGTTGGTAGTTTATATGGTGTGGTCATCTAATAGGATGTGAAAAGAGTATTGTTTATGACTTCAAATTATAAATTAATAGATTATATTTTTATAAGAAGTTCTTTTATCTTTCTTTATAAATTGCATTACTCATCTATTAAAACACTTGTAAATGAAAAAAAAAAAAAAAAAAAACCTGGTCAGACAACTAAAAGGTAAATACGAGTTTTCGATAAATCAAAATACGACCTTATCGCTCCAACTTCATTCCCCATAAAAGAATCACAAATAATCCATAAAATCATTTTAAGTTTTTGGGTGTTATTCGATTCACTTCATCGCCTTTAACGAAATATGTATGTTCTATTTAATTTGTGTTCTAGGGAACCAGAGTTTTTGGTACACATTCGAGCTATTCAGAACTAGAGTGAGAGTTACAAGTTATGTTTGATATGTTCATGATGACCCAATACATTATGTTAATATTTTTATATTGGTAGTTATCGTGTGGTCAACTAATAGGATGTGAAAAGAGTGTTTATGATTTGATATTATAAAGTTGTAGATTATTTTAAAAGAGGTTCTTTATCTTTCTCTGTGTTCAACTAATAGGATGTGATTATGACTTGATATTATAAGTTTATATATTATTTTAAAAGAGGTTCTTTATCTTTCTCTATAAATTACATTACTCCATCTATTAAAATACTTTGTAAATAAAAAATAATTTGTCAAACAACGGAAGAGTAAAAACAAGTGTGACGATAAATTCAAATTCAGCCTTATCACTCCAACTTCATTCCCTATAAAGAATCGTGAATAATCCATAAAAACATTTTAAGTTTTTACGTGTCATGTGTATTCACTTTATCACCTTTACGAATCACCACATAGAGAGTTCTAACATTTAACCAAATATGTATGTGCTTGCGACTCATGTTCCGTGTTCTCTGTGTAATTTGTGTTCCAGTGAACCAGAGTTTTTGGTACACATTCGAGCTGCCCACAACTAGAGTGAGAGCATTCACATTCATTCCACCATATTTTCATTATAAATTACACTAAAAAACACAACATTTTCTCTTTTATTTTCAATTAAATAATATTTTTTATACCTTAATCATTACCTTTTCTCTCTTCTTCAGTCACAACCACTTTCATAATATATTAAAAAATTATAGGGGGTGAACAGTGTCCCTTCAAATATACAGATGAACAGTAACATTTTCACTCTCCTCCACTCACAACCACTTTTTATATTATAAAAACTCCACACGTATAATTTAATGGAATGGATGTGAATGCTCTGAAAGTTACAAGTTATATTTGATATATTCATGATGACCCAACACATTATGTTAGTTTTTTTTAATGGTAGTTTATATCGTGTGGTCAACTAATAGGATGTGAAACGAGTGTTTATGACTTTTCTATATACTAGTTGGATTCTCTGCACTCGATTGAGAATTTCAATCGATATCGATTCGATTCGTTACAGGATTGGTTCAGTCTGTTACAGTAATGATATGATACCGGCACTCGGTATAGTAATCGAAAGAGATATATCCCTAGGAATGTTGATGCGTGTTTTACATTGATCGAAAAACTATAAAAAACAAATACATGTGCCGGTATTAGTACCAATATTGTTTGGCCGATAATAGTTTGATTCGTTATGATACCATTATGGTACCGATATCGTACCAATTTGTCACGCACGACGTGAGGCCAATTAGAAATGAAGACAGTACCGGTACCGATTTTGTTTAGGTATCAGTTCAGTTTTCACGACAAAGAACAAAAAAATCAACTATATTTGACCCATACAAATAAAACTTTTATGGAATCGTAATAAAAATAAGTACGACATAAGGTATATTCGAAATCGATAAGACATTATATAAAAAAAGAATAAGAAAAATACGTCACTTTAGTGACATTATATATAAAAAACTAAATCACAACGAAATTTTAATGATATGTACGCTTATGCTTCGATCACTTGTATTAGTCACAACTCGATTTTAAGCAAAAAATTATAATAGATGTAGATGAATATAAGTACGTCACAACGACATATTCATAATTTTATAAAACATTGCAACATAAAAGTTATAAACGAAAAACGAAATATGTATATCAAGCAAATGTGACGGGAGACTTTATTCCATACCGTATAGCCTTATTAATAACTATTACATAAACATAGACAGGTATTTAAGACTATTAATGTTCCTTGCATAATTGCTATGAAAAAAATCCGTGGCATAATTAGAAAATAAATATTTAGAAAAGTAATTAAAGACAATCTAATTAAAAAATAAAACACAAAAATAAATATTTAAAAATAGTGAAAAGAAGTTAATAAAACCAAAAGGAAAATCTGTAGCAACATTGAATAAATATTTTACAAAATAATGATAAATAATTATTTATCCGTCACAAATCTTTAAAAGTATTATAAAAAGTATGATTAGATTCCGGTACAAATGAGTATTAACATATAAATTGGACTTAATATAATAAGTGAAGGAATAAATATTTTTTTTAATTTTTTTCCCATTTTATCAAGCACGTATTATAGTTCCAGAATCTAAAAAAAAGTCATGTTTTTATATTTACACTTAGTAGAGTAATTATGTCTAGTAGAGTAATTACATAATTACTGGACTAGAGTAAATACAAGAATTTTTTTTTACATTTTGTAATTAAAATTCATATATAAGTGGACGAATTTTTTTTTTTAAAAAAAAAGCTCATTCACTTCGTATGTTAAGCTCATTTTGTATATCTGTATTTGATTTTTACACGTAAAAAGTAATCAAAATAATTTAATAAAATACATAGCAACAATTCATGGCTGAATTTCCCAAAAATCCTGTAACTAAAATATTGACTTCTTCTTTTATCTCAAAATATATATTAGAAAATGTGATTCCATTGAAAAGATATCATCAACAAAAACGAATAGTGGATACGACAAATATTTGTTTTTTTAGTGCAACCCAGGTGTTGTGTGTTAACGTTGATGGCTTGTCAGGTCATTTGAAATCGTAGACTTTGAATTTTAAAGTAACAGCATTTACCATGTGTTTGATAAATGTATTGTCTTAGAAAATTCAAGAAATCATATTTTGAAATTATAGATGAACTTGAAAGTAGCACTCATTGTTGATTTGTTCTTAAACTGAAATTAGTATTTGTTCATTTAGTCACAGAAATAAATAGATATTATTTGGTAAAATATGAGTTTAAAATCGTATTCCAGAATTATGGTTCAAAGTTGTAGCACTCATATTGTTTATTTGTTAATTTATATTATATTTGTAAAATAATTAGCACATATTATTATTTTCTAAATAAAACAAAACTTTGGGACAAAAAGCGCGAGGTTTATTAGTTTATTACAAACACCAAAAGAATGTTTAATATTTTCCTAAATAGTTCGTAGTTTTTAAATTTGTTTTACTTAAATATAAAAATATTTGTTTTACTTAAATACAAAAATATGTTATGTATATAAAAAAACTACCAAGCTAATTTGTTAATTTAATAGGTTCTAAATACAAACAAAATTTGATATTATTATTATTATTATTATTATTATTATTATTATTGTTATTGAATTTCAATATCGATAAATATATGTAGCATTCCAAATATTTTTTTTTTTATATTAAGAGTGGAAAAACTAATGATATATTTTGTTTCATGTGTACTCCCAAAAAACTATCTTATGTTTATATTTCTCCCCTATTTTTCTCTTATATATATTGAATTTCAATATCGATAAATATATGTAGCATTCCAAATATATATATATATTTTTAAATTAAGAGTGGAAAAACTAATGATATATTTTGTTTCATGTGTACTCCCAAAAAACTATCTTCTGTTTATATTTCTCCCCTATTTTTCTCTTATATATATAGAGAGAGAGAGAGAATGGTTTGCTACTTAACAAAATTTTAATTAAATAAATATAGAAAACTAAATACTTAGTAAAGTTTTAAATTATTTTTTAACAACTACAGGTAACATTTAAATATATACGTGTCTATTATTGATGTAATAATTTATAGAGGGACTAACAATTTTAAGTCGCGAGCCATGCAAATCCTATAATGCATCCATGCATGTATGTGAAAGATGATATGGAAACACGACTTGCCAGTCCCTCATGCGGGCACCTCATGAGAATACAAAGCGCCGTTTTCTTATAGTATCAATTATTCGTGGATATAATAAAAAAAATCCACATCTATACACGTTATATATATTGTTTTTCTTTATTATTTTTTTTCTATAGTTTTTTCGTGTAATATTTTATACTGAAAT
Organism: Helianthus tuberosus; assembly: GCA_030545235.1. Taxonomy (NCBI): domain Eukaryota; kingdom Viridiplantae; phylum Streptophyta; class Magnoliopsida; order Asterales; family Asteraceae; genus Helianthus; species Helianthus tuberosus. The sequence continues at coordinate 115,849,401 of CM060400.1, read as the reverse complement.
AACTTCATCAGTACATAAATATTGTCAATATGATTAAAAAACACCAAAATCAAAACGAAAACTCAAAACTTCAAAAGGCACCACTTCTTTGAAATAAAAGATCGTACTTGTATTTTGAAAGTAAACAAAACCTGCCATGTGGGACACGAGGGTTACTTAGTTAAAACGAATTTGGATTAGACCAGCTTTGGATTAAAACGAGCCATTTTGAAAATGTATCAATATGGTTAGTTAAAACGAATTTGGATTAGACCAACTTTGGATTAGTTCATTCATTATAATTTTTGTGGATACAAGGTGGCGGATGAGATGCCAGCAAAGGTGGTGGAAGCGATCAACAACCGCGGCGCCAGTGGTGGTTTGGTGGCAATTAAAAACGACAAATTGAGTTTTTCATATTACACGTGTGTAATATATGATATATTACACATGTGTAATGGTGCGTTTTTTCCAATGTTTTTTTTTTCTTATATGCATTATACGAAATATAAATTTTTTGAAAAAAAAAAAAAAAAACATACTATTACATACGTGTAATATAACATGTTATACAAATGTGTAATACATCATTTTGCCATGCGGAACGCAAGGACTTTTCCTTATGCTCCGCAACGTGTCTTTTTTTAATTCACGATATATGTATTAATACATGTAATACAACTTTGAATGGATTTTTTTAGTTTTAATTCACGATATATGTTTTAATTTTTTTTTTGCGACTAAAAGTAGTGATATTAAGCTAAAAAATATTAAAAAAAATTTTGTGTGTTTTTTAGATTTTTTGGGGGGGTTTAGTTTTTAGCATTTTAGCTTGGGTGGGGGGTTAGGTTTTTTTTTTTTTTTTTTTTTTTTTTTTTTTGGGGGGGGGGGGGTTAGTTTTTAGCATTTAGCTTGTGTGTGTGTTGGGTTGGGGGGGGGGGGGGGGGGGGTTATGTTTTTTTTAGGTTTTTTAAAGTTTTTTTTGGTGTATTCACATTGGTTCTCATGATTCTTACAATAAAGTGGCTTTCAAATAAACCTTACCCTATATATATATATATATAGATACAGGGGAAGGTTCAAGCGAAAACTCATTTTATTGTGAGAACTTGAAAACTGCTAAAAAAAACTTAAAAAAACACACCAATTTTTTTAAACGTTTTTTGCCTGTAAACCTAGCATTTTTAAAACACCAAAAAAACTTTTTTTTTTGAAAACAAATTAGTATTACACATGTACAACACTATAAAAAATCTAAACCGACCAACCCCACACCCTATCCCCCAAAAACCTAAACCCACCCCCACCCCCAATAACCTATAAACTAAACCCCCAAAAACCAAACACCCCCATCCCCACCCCAAAAACCTAAAAACTAAACCCAAAACCTAAACTCTCAAAAATCGTAATCCTAAAAGTTAAACTAAACTAAAACCTAACCCCTAAGGTATGTGCAATACTAGAATAGTAGCATTGAAAAAAGAACACCACGTTAAATGTTTTGTTTGTGTCAAAAAATTATGATCGAATATATTCGAATGAAAGATAAAAAAATTGTGATTATATTGTGCAGTAATTCTAAAAAAATAATAACGTATAAAGAAGATAGAAATGTTTAAAAAATTATATATTTTTATTCAATTTTGCCACTCCTTCGTTAAAAACCTCATTCCCTTCATTAAGAAGGAGTTTTCGAATTCTCTCACTAACTATGGGTTTTAATTGAACCCTCCAATATATATTAGTGAAAGGGGTAGGATCAAATATAAAACGATCTTAACCTAGGAAATGTCAGAAGCCGGCTCGTTGAACCTTTTATATATATATATATATATGATAGGGTTCTAGAGTGAACAACCTCCTAAGAGTGAACTGCGTGAACTGATCATAACCTTTGATTATCTTTTTTGTTGAAAAGGATATGATGGTAATTATACATTAAGTTATTATTAATTATTTATTTTAATTAAGCCATGTAAGTTACACTTTCCTATTTTTTTGTGATTACCTAAAATATCTTTTAAATCTAAACAAGATGTATATCATAATCACCATTAAGAAAACCCAGTTTTTTTTTTTCAATCCACCAGTTCTTCATCGATAAAAAACCAGATTTCAATTACGTACACATATTCATGAATCCCGAAGTACACCTGTGTATTTAAATTTAATACACCTATGTACAGACATATATACATTTGTGTATAATCCTTTTTTTAGATTAGTAAACTCATTCTACTTCACCATAAACCATAACATGTCCCAAAAACAAATTCAAAAACATATTATAAGGTATACCAACCAACTAAACATCCAGTTTACATAAAAAAAAATAACCCAACCAAAAACAAAACCACATATCGGAAAAAAAACATAGTCTTTACTACTATTGTTTGCATGGAACGTTTTAAACACTAAGCCTACTCGCCACGTTGTATGCTACCGATCCAACCATTACTACCATCGCAGAGCGTGTTAGCATGGGAGTACAAAATCTTCACAACAATCTTCAGAGCATACTTTTTTCACAGCAACCTATCCGGTATTATTCCTTCAAATTGACCACATTTCGGATGCTTCACTGATTCCTTCAAATTACCAACTGTAAAACACAAAATACGTTTACACATGTCAATGAATGTCTTAGATAAATAAAAAGACCAACACTGTATACACAGGTGTACACCCACTTTACACAAGTGTATACACAGTTTATACCTACAATAACTTTGCATACACATGTGTACACCAAAATGTAAGGTCTACACCCAATTTACATAAGCAACAAACACAAGTTTTTGAAATATCACAAAACTACTACTATACACAGGTGTATACCCAGTTTACATACATAGAGTACACAGTTTACATAAATAGAGTACACATGTGTACATCGACCTGAAACACCGACATAAACAGAGTACACATACACACTCACCATCAACAGGATCGAAACAAAAATCTTGCAAAAATTGACCTTACAAAAATATAAAAAGACACGTTAAATTTATAAGAATAGCTTCACAATCATCAACAAGTATTTAAATCATGTTTTTGGTCATTCCCATTTCCCACTATTGTATGCTAGAGTGTACCTGCTTGAAGAAGCCATAAACTAACGCTACTGTCTAGAGTCTATTCTTGAGCTGATTATCGGTCACAGCAGTTAAAAACTCATTCCAGACAAACATCGTTTCATAATCACGTCGGGCAGTTTCCTGAGTAGACAAATTCTTTTGAAGACTTTGCATGACATGATAGGAGTAGCTAAAAAAGAAGTCCTTTGTAAGATCCACCGAACAGAGAAGCTTCTTGTATCTAGTCAAACAGAAAAATAATGTCAAAAAATCTGATTGAATGCTTAAAGATAGAAAACCAAAAACACAAGAGCTGATAATATTAGAAATTAGACATGAATATAACAACGGAGTAACGGACAATACTTATAGTGCAACGATCACATAGAGAAATGAAACGTGCAAAAACAATATATCAAGTTATGGGTAAAAACAGGAAAAATAAATGAAAAACAACCCAGGCTAAAGTCTGTACTCATACCTAACTTCAAAACAAGCCCATGTATTTGACACCCTTCTTCACAATATCGATTTTGCGCAAGCCCAGAGATCATAGTTGTCCATGTAACCACATTCCGATCACTAGTTTCAACAAAAACTTGTAGTCCGAAACCAGAACACCCACAACAAAAATAAGGTGTAATCAAAGCATTGGCAACTGTAGTCTTGCGCTCGTACCCGTTAACAACAACCAACGTATGAATCATCTTACTAACATTAACAAACTCCCACCCTTCACAAACTGATAAAATAGTCGTAATCGTCCCACGATCAAACAGATAAGCACCCGAAGAGCCATACATCAGTTTGAAGTACTCAAACCTAACACTAAACAATTCTTTCTTGAAACACCCTGATATGATTGTTTTAAAAGATATTGTATCTCTCACAGGCATTTCGACGAACAGCTTGTGTGCATCATACAAGTGGGCACATTTCGAGTACAAGAACAAGAGGGAGTTCCAAATGGAAATGTCTGGGTTGTTGAGGTTATGAAATCGTGGGTTCTTGATTATGGAGCAGTGGATTGAAGATCCGATTTCGAAATTGTGTTCTCTTTCGGATATGGATAGTAATCGGCATAATTGTTCTTGGTTTAGGATGAATTTTGCTGATGAAGAAGAGGAAGTGAGAGAGGACAGTCGGTGGCACAAGAACAAGAGGGAATTCTAAATGGAAATTGGTGGGTTGTTGAGGTTATGAAATCGTGGATTCTTGAATATGGAGCAGTGGATTGAAAATCCGATTTTGAAATTGTGTTCTCTTCCGGATATGGATAGTAATCGACATAATTGTTCTTGGTTTAGGATGCATTTGCTGATGAAGAAGAAGAAGTGAGAGAGGATAGTCGACGGCAGTGGGTTTGTATCAAGAAGGAGAAAGACAAAAATAATGGATCTGATTTGATGAGATTTTAATTTAATGGAAACAATTTAGGTTTCTGTTTGAATTCTTTTGTTGTGTAATTACACATATACCCTTTTGTATTTAATTAAATGAAAAAAAAACTAATTACCATCATGTCACTCATTTAAATCTCAAGATCATAAAAATCAAGGGTCTAGATCAGTCCACACAGTTCACAAACAAGGATGTTGTTCACTCATAATCCTTATCATATATATATATATATATATGAGAATGATCCGTTAGAAACCACCCTTTATTGCGAGAACCGCGATAACCAGTGTGAACACAAACAGTAATTCCTAAAAAAAACTAAAAAACACCAAAAAAAATTTTTACTATTTTTTTTGGAAAAATCGCTATATTTTGTTAATAAAAAAATTCAAAAAAAAAAAAATTCGAGTAACAGTTATCCATGCACATGTGCATATGTATCATTTCTTTGTCAAATTCCGTAATTCATTACAAATATTAGTCAATTGCACTTTCATTTACACTACCACGTGTAATACACTAATTCTTACGTTAACAATATTAGAAATGCACATGTGCATCTATGTGTATCAACATGAAATAAGGTGTTTTGTTACACTACTTTGAATACACTTTCTCTTTCATCTATTATTCCATCCATAATACACAAACATGCACATGTGCATATGTATCATTTCTTTGACAAATTTCGTAACTCATTACAAATATTAGATAATTGCACTTTCATTTACACTACCATATGTAATATACTACTTTCTACATTACCAATATTAGAAATGCACATGTGCATCTATATGTATCAACATGAAATAAGGTGTTTTGGTACACTACTTTGAATACACTTTCCCTTTCATATATCATACCATCCATAATATACTACCATTACCTCCTACCATCTATAATATAATATAATTACCTCCTACCATCCATAATACAATACCATTACCAATATTTTGACTTTATTACATATATATCAACACCATTTATACCATCCAATCATCATATTACATCATAAAGTAACAACTATAGCCAAACCATCAACCACTAGATATAACTAACCAAAAAACATGTATATGGGCCTACTTCTCCATTCAAAATCACAAACTTTTTGTGCCAAAACATGTTATATCATGGTTATACCTAATGATATACATGTGCATTTTGAATATTGGTAATGTAAAAAGTAGTGTATTACAGATGGTATTGTAAATTAAAGTGTAATTGTCTATTACTGATAACGTATTACGGAATTTGTTGAAGTAATGATACATATGCATATGCACATGTGCATGGATAACTGTTACTCGAAAAAAAAAGTTTTTTTTGGTAACTAAATATAGCGATTTTTGTTAAAAAAATATTTAAAAAAAAAATTTGAGTGCATTTTTGATTTTTTTTAGATTTTATTTTGTGTTCACATTGGTTCTCGCGGTTCTCGCAATAAGGGTGGTTCTCAAATGAACCTTACCCTATATATATATATATATATATAGGGGATGGTTCAAATTAAAACCACTTTTATTGCGAAAACTCGAAAACTAACTAAGAAAAGCCTAAAAAACACATCAATTTTTTTACAATTTTTTATTAAAATTCGCTAGTTTTTATATTATATAAAAAAAAAATTTCAATTTTTTTTGTAGTGCACATGTGTAATAATTTACATGGGTAGTACTATTACACATGTGTACTATTACACAGGTTCTCTGCAATTTTTTTTTTGAAATTTTTTTTATATAATATAAATAGCGAAAATTGGTATGCAAAAAAAAAAAAAAAATTGGTATGTTTTTTAGTTAGTTTTCGAGTTTTCGCAATAACTAGTGGTTTTCATTTAAACCTTCCCCTATATATATATATATATATATATATATATATAGGGGACCGCTAAAATGAAAACCACCTCCAGTTGTAAGAACCGCGAGAACCAGTTCCTAACTATTAGATATTCAAGATCAATGGATGAGATTAAAAGTAGTTAATATTAATATTAAATAGTTTTTGTCTTATTATGTCTTTAATATTTTAATCCAAAAGGGTAATTTAGTAAAATTATTTTTTTTTGTCTTTTAGTCATTATTATTTTTTATTACTTTTTTGTTTTATTATATTACTTTTTATTTTTTAAACATAATTTTTTATTAAAAGCCATTTTTAAATTCAGATTTTTTAACAAAACTATTTATTTTGCTCGACGGTTTTTTGCACGCCGGGCTTTTTCAAGCGTCTTTTTTTAACGCGCCGTTTTTTCAACCGTCGTTTTAATAAACGCGCCGTTTTTTTATACTTTTTACGTTTTACGTTAATCTTTTTACGTTAAAAATTTACGTTTTACGTATAACTTTTTACGTTTTACGTAAAACTTTACGTTTTACATAATACGTTTTACTTTAAAAAGTTTACGGTTTACGTTAAAAAGTTTACGGTTTAACTTTTTTTTTACAAAAACTTTTTTACGCAAAAACGAACGCACCCAGAAATCGCAAACTCGGGAGGTGTCTCAGATATATTGTTATCATCATCGACTAGGGGGAAAAAATAAAAAAAACTAACAACAACAAAACAAAGTGTATCCCGAAAAAAGGAAACGGGGTTTGGCTCAGATTATCCGATAATCAAAAGGCTGCAAAAGTGGGGTTGCGGGTTCAAAAAACCTACCCTCCGCCGTCCTTGCCGCGCCATCGTCATCAAAATCTACTTTTTTTTGCATCATCGCCCAAAAAAACAACACGTCAAACCCACTTGGTTCACTGTTCAAAAACACCTGAGAATGAAGAACACAGATCAAACACCCACCAGAGAATCAAGAACACATAATCAAAACACAGGTCAAACACCCCACCAGGGAATCAAGAACACATATCAAACACCCACCAGAGAATCAAATCACCAAAACTTACAGGATCAGAACTATAATTTACAAATTCAACAAAACCCCTAAATTTTTACAAAACAAGAAACCCCAAATCAAAAAACAAATTTTTACAAACACCCATCAAACAAAACACAAATAAAAATCAAAACTTTAATCAAGAAACCAAATCTTGAACGTACCTTTTGACGAAACCCAAAGAATTCAGCACCAAAAAAAGGTCAAAGACTCAGATTTCAACAAAAAAAGGTATGAAATTGGTGGGTTTTTAATAAAGTTGTTGAAAAGAATCAAAAGATTGGATTATTTCCCCTGCAATCTGCATCCCCCTCATTACACATCCAAACATCAGGAACCCATCTTTACAAATCCTCTCCTCCAAACACTACACACACACCCATCGAGCTCCGGCGACTCGGTTCTGTCGGCGACTCCCCACAATCGCCCCACCACGACGACCTTCCTCCTCCTTTTCTTTTGTTTGTCCGACAACAAGCACACCCACACCCCCTTTGTCGGGTATAGGAACGACCACCACCATCAGGGTGGTGGTGAGTGACGGCCTGCAGCGAATATACAGAGAGAAGGGACGGAAAGAGGGAAACTCGATGAGAGAGAGAGAGAGAGAGAGAGGTGGCGGAGGAGTTGAGCGGCGGCAGCAGCGCCGTGAGCGACGGCCGGAAACGAACCGACGCCGGCGATGGCGGCGGTAATGGTGGTGATTCAACTTCGGCTCTTACAGGGTCTGATTTGTGTGTGTGGTGTGTGGTATGTGTGAAGGTCTGTGTTTGAATGTAATCAAGAGTGATGATATGTAGAGAGGGGAAGAAGTGAAGAAGATGAAGGAGTGGTGGGTTATGAAGCTTTGCAATTTCAAAAGGGGATGAGAGAAGAGAGAGACAATTAAAAAGAGGACAAAGATATTTCTGGTGGCATTAATGAAGAGAGAGTGTGAGAGATTAGACATTTGGGGTAAAAAGACCAAAACACCCTTTTAGTTGGCATAATCTAATTGGTTGAAAGTGGTTCTGGCGGTTCTTACAACTGGAGGTGGTTTCTATTTTAGAGGCTCCATATATATATATATATATATAGGATCACGCTAAAATGAGAACCACCTCGAGTTGTAAGAACCGCGAGAATTTTTTGATCCGGGCCTTGGTGGACCAAATTTTTTTTTCAGAAACGTAGATGCATGTATAAAAACAACATTTTAAAAAAAAATCAAAAAAAAAAATGTCGTGGGTGTAGTTTTGAGCAACACAAGTTTGTGTTTACGGGACCCGTAAATTTTCCGACCAGATTTACGGGTCCCGTAAACACAAACTTGTGGCGCTCATAACTACACACACGACATTTTTTTTTTAAATTTTTTTTACAAATGGTGTTTTTATACATGCATCTACGTCTATGAAAAAAAATTTGGTCCACCGCGCCCCCCACGGTGTAGTTCTCACGGTTTTTACAACTCGAGGTGGTTCTCATTTTAGCATTCCCCTATATATATATATAGGGAGAGGATCATGAGAAAACTACATCTAAATGAGAAAACTAGAAAACTAACTAAAAAAACCTAAATTTTTTTTTTTGTTGTACTGCACATGTGCATTATATGTGATTATATGTGCACTATATCCATAATAGTGCACATGTGTAATACAACAAATTTTTTTTTTATTTATTTTTTTTAAATTTTTTTCCATGTATAAAAACTAGCGATTTTTTATAAAAAAATGTAAAAAAAAAATAAAATTTTGGTATGTTTTTTAGGCTTTTTTTAGTTAGTTTTTTGGTTTTCTCATTTAAACTAGTTTTCTCATGATCCATCCCCTATATATATATATATATATATATAGGGTAGGGTTCTAGAGTGAACACTAGGTTGAGAGTGAACTGTGTGAACTAATCTGGGCCATTGGATTACATCATCTAGAGATTTTTAAACAATGACAAGATTATAATTATAATGTTGTAACCCCCCTTTAAAATAAATGATAGAAGGGTTTTTATGTCTTTTGTAAATTGTGACAACCCTTACTAAACCAGGTATCCGTACGACTTAATTAATAATTAATTACTGCATAATTACTGTGCTTACTTGAACTTGTGGATAAACTGCTACTTGAATGCTGATACATGTACTTACTTGCATCATACTTTACTTGCTGTCACTCCATGTTTTGCTTACAGCACCTTTGTGACAACCTTGATGCACCAAAAGCACAGTAGCACAATGAACGGATAACCTATTAAACGTGCTATCATAACTAGCACCAGGCAGGTACTGCCTCTAAGGCCTGTAAGAGCCTGAGATAGTTGCTACACTAGTGGTGAGTGTAGGGATATAGGGTTGTAGAACTGCGTCACTAGATATAAGTTATAGTGACCGGATGTGCCTAAAACGTACTCTAAGTACAAAAATTCAGCACTTTAAATAAAAATTCAGCATCTAGCTAACTAATAAAGTGCCAAAACATGAGGAAAACATTACTAGACACTTTCCAAAGTGTCGGGAATAAGTTGTGTCACTAAAAATAATAATAACGACACTTTAAAGCTTTGTTAAGCACTTTAACGGATCTCTATCCAACCGAACAACCGGACTTTACCCGGAACATAAAAATATTGCCAATAACATTGTTTATCTTTTTCTGAGCCAGTTAGGGTCCCAGAATACCCTAACACCCGTCATAATGCATGACACACTAGTAACCGGGTTATTCCCTAAACTAACTAAATTAACCTAACTAATACCTAATGTTTAGTTGGAAATGAACTAGATTACCCCCCACCCCCCCCCCCAACCAAACCGTCCCCAAGGGGACACCTCATGTCCTATTTTGATTAAACTAATCTCTTATGTCTAATATCTAAGAGACACATAATCCATTGGAGCATAATCCTAATCTTTGCCTATAAGATCACCACTAAACCCCTCATTCTTTCACTTAACATTTCACCAACACAAACCTCTCTCCTCTCCTCTCAAAGCTCTCGGCCAAACTCCCCTATACCATCCATCAATCTTTCAAGCTTTGATCCTCTCATTCCAAGATCATACAAGTGCTAAGGATCACCTACAAGGGAGCTTGGTGCATTCGGAAGGCAAAGGACCTCTTCTCATTTCTTTTATCCACTCATTCTTCGACTAAAATCTTCCCTAGCCTTGAGCTAGTAGTAAGTTGCTTGAAACACCCTCTCGATCTATTTTAAAGTGGTTAAAACGGTATATGATGGTTAAAACTCATGAACATACAAGATGATATGGTAAAAGTCTACTAAAATGATGAATATGATGGTTAAAAGCTAAGTTGTTGTGTAAATCTTGTAAGATTTGTTTGTGTAATTATTTAGTGCCGATCTATGTTGTGGTAGCTCGGATCATCGTCTAACCCGGATTGGTCATGATCATGGATCATGATATAGAGTTTGTTTAAATGTAAAAAGGGTTAAGTGATGAAACTCTACCACACACCAAACATGAACTTGTGTAAAATCGATTTTACTTACGAAATAGTGTTTAAAACTAGTAGATCTATGGATCTACAAGCGGTATTTTCAAAGGACCACGTGTCAAGAGAAAACATACTTTTAAAGACGGATCTTTCATAAACAAGAATGATTTTAGTAAACACACAAGTGTATAAATACTTGTGTAACACTAAGTTTCGACAAAGAACTAGTTTTGTCAAATTTTACAAGAAGTTGTAAAGATGGAATTTCTTTAAAAACGAGACTTTCAAGAAACGAAGTTGATTTATATAAAGATACACTAAAAGTAAGGAGCTTTACTACATATTTTTGGAAAAACTACAAGTTCATGTAATTCTTGCGATTTACATATATATTGACTAGTTTGATGCTTTGAACATTGTTTTGATTGAATAAGAAAATTGTTGGTTTGATTTGTAAAAGAAAATGATACGCTTGAAAGCGTGGCCACCTCCAGTTACAGAGGAAACTCTGGCGAAATTTTTCCAAAAACCTAACACTTAGAAATATTTTCACTACAAGTGTTAAGAATACTTTTTTAACGTGTTTTCGAATTATAGATTTCGCCATGACTTTATTACAAGATTTCTAATTATCGGAGGTGGGATTTTCACAAAATAAAAACTTGCTAAAATATATATTTAGAATATATGTTTTTCATAGCGTCACTTGTAAAATGTTTATGATTATTTTGTGAAATATACGAATATTATTTTTAGGGTAAAAATAATATTACCGAATGATAACGATTCCAAAAATAATACAAACGCCTTCATAATTAATTACAACGGTATAATTATTACCACCCGATCTTTAAAACGTAACTTACGCATTTTAAGAAAATATTTATGAGCGCGTATTTTTGTCAAAGTATTATTTTGGGAAGAATATTTACATTTTGAAGTAAGGAATAAAATATATTAAGTGAGACTTAATAATGTATTTCGAATTTTACGAACACGCATGTATTAAATCCCCCATCCTTGGGAAGGAGAATAATTACCAAGTATTTACAAAAATATAAACACGAAATAGTTGTCTAACTATTTCCCAAAAACTTAAACCTTAAGCTAAGGCACGGCCGTCCGTCTAATAGATTTAGTACGTGTAGGTCGTCGCACAGCTGCTTGATCAGGAGATATACTTGGTAGAGACGCACCACTGTGAGTTCATGTCCCCCTTTTCTCTTAACTGTTTTCAGTTTTCTAAACTGCGGGGGTGAAATACATGTTACTATGATTACGAGTACTTTTTACATGGTATGGTTAGCGTAAGGAGGGTTACTACTTAGATCATGTGAGTGGGTAGGCAGAAACTTGAGGCCATTAATCCTCAAGGTAGGACCGAGGGGCAGGAGCGGTAGATCTATCTGGGTGTAGCGAGCCCAACCCCAGGCCCAAACAGAACGGACCTCGGGGTGACTTTGTACCCAACGCATAAATCTGCTAGGTTTGAGTCTTCCTACTTGCACTTCACACATATCAATGGCCTTGCAAACCATTGGTGATCTCTTTTTCCTTATTTGCTACATACCAGGGTTTTTATACATACAAAGGTTTATTTACTCACTTACACATGAACTCGCTCAACATTATTGTTGATTTTTCAACTTACATGTATTTCAGGGAATTAAAGATCTGGCGCGGTATGTTGTGTCTTCCCGCTGCATATGGGTTCCGAGGTCATCCCGGTTTAGGAAATGTGACTTTTTCCTGGACGAGTCACAAATCTTAAACTGCGTTTTATTCATGTTGATGTTTATGTCTTTCAAAACAATGTTTTATGTTATGGTGTTGTAGTCCCTAAGACAATGTTATGTTACTTCGGTCTTAAAACTTAAATCTATGGATGATCTTGCATGGTTTTATTATCATATAGCTTTGTTATGATTAAGCTATGGTATTAAGAAGTCACACCAAATTAACCACGCTTCCGCAAAGCCAGGGTGTGACAGCTTGGTATCAGAGCTCTGATCATAGCGAACTAGGATTCCTTCTCGAGTCTAGACTATGATCACCAGGGCTCTCACGAAAACATTTTTACACGGCATACCACTCAAGTCCAGATCTAAAACTTTTTACAAACAAATGTTGAGCACATTTATTTATTATTTATAGGCTCAGTCTGAGAGGCTGAGGCTCGGTCTGGAAGACCGAGGCTCGGTCTAGGAGACCGAGGTAGTTGCATAGTAGGACTAGGGAGAGCAGTCTGAGAGGCTGGGAGAATAGGCTAGTGGGACTAGGAAGAGCAGTCTGAGAGGCTGGGAGAATTTGGCTAGTAAGACTAGGAAGAGCAGTCTGAGAGGCTGGGAGGCTAGCGGGACTAGGAGAATTATTTGATTGCTTACTTGGTGACTAATGTGCTTATCTGATTCTATGATTGATTATTGGTACATATTTGTGTTTGTGTTACAGACACCATGGACTCGCCCGGCACAGGTGATTCGGACACCACAGGCCCTAGACCCATAGTATCAGACGACTTAGAGTCTTCGGAGCACGAGGTCCACACATCAGATCTTACCAGCACAGACGAGGACGACTTTCAGCCCTTTGCGCTGCCCGACGCTGTCGATGAGCCCGCTGATGGTCCTTTTGCTGGGTACCTACCACTCGTAGAGGTCCCTGCTCCCATACCTTTGGCCGTTTATCCTGCTTACGATATGCTCCTCGACGCCAACGTTGACGACGACGTCGATCTATTTGATGATGAGCCCCTGGAGGACGATGTTGAGGGCGAGGCCCTTCTAGCTGACGGTGGTCTTTTGTTACTCGCAGATGCTCCAGCTGAGGAGTCTCCTGCACACTCACCCGCTCCAGACTCCTTCGAGTCTGTGGCCTCTGCACCGTCACACACTCGGAGCGCACAGCACTATTCACACGGTTCAGATCCTGACATGGCATCATCTGCTGCCTCTGCTCCTAGATTTGCTTTCGATCACGACCTCGATGAGGATTCAGACCCTGTTTTTCCCCCTGGATTTGACCCGGACCAGGAGATAGAGTTCATCCACTTGGATCAGCCTATGGTTGACCCAGTAGACCCAGTTGACCCTGCATTCGCTGATCATGCAGATTTTGATATGGAGTTCGTTGATCCCGAGCCTGCCATGGCCCTTGAGCCAGTAGCTGCTCCTGACCCAGTGCTTGAGCATGACCCTGCTCATGCTGGCATACCTATTGATCCTGTGATTGCTGACCCGCCCATTGATGATCACCCTGCTGATGCACCACTACTGGAGGGTGACCATGTTATTGCTGCTGATCATGTTGATCCCCCACCTATCGCTGATATACCTGTTGACCCTCTTGTTGCACCCCACCTTGACCCTATGCCTGTACAGTTTGATCGAGCACTTTTTGAGGCACAGATTGACCCACAAGATGAGCACGCCCAGCATGGGTGGATTCCTGCGGATGATTAGCTTCCACCTATTCCTCCTCATACCACCAATGCACGTCACGATGATTTCTCTTTTTCATTTGCACAGTAGACACCTCCAGCTCGACCTGGAGAGGGTTCCTCGGCTCGTCCCTTTGGACATGTGCCGACATATATTCCAGTTATGCCACAGTCTTCATCTGCTATTCCCCCTGTACCACCATTCTTTGTGCCACCTTTTGATCCAGCCAGCGAGCCGTTTCTCTGGACGTCACCTTTTGTTATGCCATCGACCGACCCCTACCATCCTTTCCATATGGGGTATTCTATTGAGGACGTTCTGATGTCGTTTGTTGTCCAGCAGGAGGCACTCACACGGCGTATTCAGGAGCTTGAGAGAGCTCAGCCGCCGCCGTGCCAGTGTCAGGGTCAGACCCACCCTGCTTCTTCGCAGCACCCTCGACCATTGTTACCTGACTATGCTGCACGCCTTTTGGCACTTGAGCAGCAGGTTGCTTCTTGGTTGCGTACCCAGAGAGCCATGGAGGAGGACTGGCTCCATTTGCGACGTTTGTTCTACACCCATTTTCCCCCTCCTCCACCACCATCAGTTTAGGGCATCTTTAGTACAGCATGGGTAGACGTTGGTGAGAAAACGGCGATTGCTCTGACCACACAACATTTTTGGAGACTGCATTCTGATTCTGACTTTTGTTGATCATGTATATGGGATGTATTGACACTGATTTGATATTCTTTTGGACTGGGGTGATGTAGCCCTTAGTCGATGATGATGTATGGCACTATTATGTACTTGTACACTCTACCATGTGGTCTCGAGTTTGGCAATACAATCGCAGTATTCTCATCATATGTGATGTTTTGATTGATTATTTATGTTTTATAACATGGGATGTTGTGTGATTGATATGATTATAACATGAGATGTTATGTACTATTACTATCATTATATACGTACGCTTTATTTTGGCCTGACCGACGTGAACTCATCTTTTAGAAGATGCCGCCTAGACGTCAAACGCCGATGCCTACCAATGAGGCAGAACTCCAACAAGTCATCGCTGCTGCCATCGCGCAATACGCCGCCTCGCAAGGAGGACCCAGCGGAAGCAGCTCAAACAACAATGGCAACAACAATCCACCTCATGGTAATACTAAGTCATTAAGACATACCATGATCTAATTGGATATCTCTAGCAAGGATGCTAATGCCATTCATATGTTGTAACGTATGTACAGGGTGCACCTACAAGCAGTTTCTAGACTGCAAGCCTGTCAACTTTGATGGCACCGGAGGTGCTGTCGCTTTTGTTCGTTGGGCCGAGAAGACTGAATCTGTTCTTCGCATGAGCAAATGTGCACCAAACCAGCAAGTCACCTACATTTCTGGGCTATTTCTGGATGGAGCCCTATCTTGGTGGAATTTGCAAGTACAGACACTTGGTGAAGCTGCTGCCTACGCACTAACATGGACCGAACTGAAGGAACTAATGCGCAAAAAGTATTGTTCTCGCGCTGAAATCCAAAGATTGGAAACTGGGTTCTGGCATTTGAGGATGGAAGGTCCGAAGATCGCGGAATATGTTCAGAGGTTTCACGACCTGTCGCATGTGGTACCCTATATGGTCACTCCAGAATTCAAACGGGTTGAACGCTTCATTTGGGGATTAGCTCCTCAAATCATAAGCATGGTGACCTCCTCCAAGCCTGCAACGATTACTGAGGCAATCGATTTGAGCGTAGCTCTCACTGAGGAGGCTATCCGCCTGAACAAGTTTGGTGAGATCGAGACAAAGAAGAAAGAGACTGACGTCGAGTCATCCGGAGGTAACAAACGAAAATTCTCGAACTTTAAACAAGGCATTAGTGGTGTTGTTGTTAAGAAAGGAGAGCCAAACGCGCCAGCTCAGGTTACAGCTGGTGGTGGAAAGAAAGGAAAGGGATATATGGGCACCCAGCCCAAGTGCAACACCTGCCAGCGTCACCATTCTGGCCGATGTGGTTTGAAGATATGTGAAGCGTGTGGGAAACCTGGCCACTTGAAGGATTCTTGTTGGGCCACTGTTGGTCAGGGAGGCCAAGGAGGATTTGGAAACAGAAACAATAACCGGGGTGGAATTGGAAATCGCCCACAAGGAAACAATGGAGGTAATGGGAATCGAGGCAACAATGCGAATCAAGCAGGCGCTGTGAATCATAATCAAAGGAATAACCAAGCTGGAAATGGAGGTGGAAACGGGCAAAGACCTGGATGCTTTAACTATGGTGATATCGGGCACTTTAAGAGGAACTGCCCAGAGTTGAACCAAGCCTGTGGAAGAGTGTTCCATATCGAAGCAAGGGAAGCGCGCCAGGACCCCAATGTCGTTACTGGTACGTTCCCTGTAAACCAACGCTATGCATCCGTTTTATTTGATACTGGTGCCGACTATAGCTTCGTATCATTAGAATTTAAGAATATGCTTGGTTTAGCCGCTAGTAAGTTAGATATTCCCTACTCAATCGAATTGGCTAATGGGAAGTTAGTAGAAGCCAATGAAGTGATCAGAGGTTGTGCAATCGAGTTGGGATAACGTGAGTTTACTTTGGATCTACTACCAGTCCAGCTGGGGAGCTTTGACGTGGTGGTAGGAATGGATTGGTTATCAAGCAACAAGGCAGAAATTGTTTGTCACGAAAAGGTCGTTCGTATCCCGACCAAAGATGGAGAAACGATTGTGGTTCATGGCGAAAAGCGCGATACGCCGTTAAGAATTATCAGCTGCCTCAAAGCGCGAAAGTGTTTGCAAAAAGGGTGTGCTGCCTTCCTGGCACACATTGTAGACAAGAAAGCTGCAGAACCGAAGATCGAAGACATCCCTGTCGTGAGGGAGTATCCGGAAGTCTTCCCGGAGGACTTGCCTGGACTGCCGCCTTAGAGGCAAGTGGAGTTTCACATCGATTTAGTCCCAGGCGCCGCGCCTGTGGCTAAGGCACCTTATAGACTTGCCCCGTCTGAGATGCAAGAATTGTCGACACAACTTCAAGAGTTGTTAGACAAGGGATTTATCCGACCAAGCTTCTCGCCTTGGGGAGCTCCGGTCCTGTTTGTCAAAAAGAAGGACGGTAGTTTTCGAATGTGCATAGACTACCGGGAGCTGAACAAGCTAACGATCAAGAATAGATATCCTCTGCCAAGAATTGATGATCTGTTTGATCAACTGCAAGGTTCAAGCTTTTACTCAAAGATCGATTTGCGATCTGGATACCATCAGTTAAGGATACAAGAGGAGAGTATCCCGAAGACAGCCTTCAGAACTCGTTATGGACACTACGAGTTCTTTGTTATGCCGTTTGGAATGACAAACGCACCTGCAGTCTTTATGGATTTGATGAATAGAGTTTGCAAGCCGTACTTGGACAAGTTCGTGATTGTGTTTATCGACGACATCTTGATTTATTCAAGGACAAAGGCTGAGCACGAACAGCATCTAAGAGCTATTTTGGAGCTGCTGAAGAAAGAACAGCTGTATGCCAAATTCTCTAAGTGCGAATTTTGGCTACGTGAAGTCCAATTTCTTGGACATGTGGTAAATGGAGATGGAATCCATGTGGATCCAACCAAGATCGAAGCGATCAAGAATTGGGAAACGCCAAAGACGCCAACCGAGATTCGACAATTCTTGGGTTTGGCTGGCTACTATCGAAGGTTCATTGAGGATTTTTCGAAAATCGCTCAACCATTGACGCTCCTCACCCAGAAAGATAAGAAGTTTGATTGGGGAATCAAACAGGAAGAAGTGTTTCAGCTGTTGAAGGATAAGCTCTGCAATGCGCCAATCCTAGCACTACCGGAAGGTACTGACGATTTCGTGGTATACTGTGACGCCTCGCGTCAAGGATTGGGTTGCGTGTTGATGCAACGCCAGAAGGTTATTGCTTACGCATCACGTCAGTTGAAGGTACAGGAGAAGAACTATACCACGCACGATTTGGAGCTAGGCGCAGTGATATTTGCTTTAAAGATCTGGAGGCACTACCTATATGGTATGAAATGTACAATTTTTACAGATCATAAGAGCCTACAACACATATTCAACCAGAAGGAGTTGAATATGAGACAAAGACGATGGGTTGAGTTGTTAAATGATTACGATTGCGAGATAAAGTATCATCCAGGGAAGGCGAATGTGGTTACCGACGCCCTAAGTCGAAAAGAGAGGATCAAGCCCATAAGGGTTAGGGCTTTAGAAATGATTATCCAAACCGATCTTTCCTTGCGCATTCGTGCCGCGCAGAAGGAAGCTCTTAAGGAAAGAAATCTTGAAGAAGAATACCTTCGTGGGGTGGAGAAGCTATTAGTACCAAACGAGGAAGGAACGTTATGTTTTGAGAAAAGGATTTGGGTTCCTCTGTTTGGTGGTTTGAGAAAAGTTATTTTTGATGAAGCTCACAAATCGCGGTACACTATCCATCCAGGAGCGGATAAGATGTACCAAGATCTCAAGGATTACTATTGGTGGCCTAGGATGAAGGGCGATGTTGCTGTTTATGTGAGCAAGTGTCTAACGTGTGCTAAGGTGAAAGCGGAATACCAGAAACCTTCAGGACTTCTGCAACAACCTGAGATTCCCAAATGGAAATGGGAACAAATCTCCATGGATTTTATTACAAGGTTGCCAAGAACGCCAAGAGGTCATGACACTATTTGGGTAATAGTTGACCGCCTAACAAAGTCCGCACACTTTCTGCCAATCAAAGAGAAGGATAACACCAGCAAACTGGCAGAAATATACATGCGAGAGATCGTCGCACGTCATGGAGTGCCTCTCTCGATCATCTCTGATAGAGACGGAAGGTTTGTGTCAAGGATATGGCATTCCTTCGAAGAAGCTTTTGGCTCACAATTAAATCTGAGCACTGCATTTCACCCTCAGACCGACGGTCAAAGCGAGCGGACTATTCAGACCTTGGAAGATATGCTGAGAGCATGTGTTATGGATTTGGGTGGTAGCTGGGATAAGCATTTGCCACTGGTCGAATTTTCATACAACAACAACTACCACACCAGTATCGGAGCCGCGCCATTCGAAGCTCTTTACGGACGCAAGTGTCGATCACCCCTATGCTGGGCTGACGCAGGTGATAGGCAGCTTGTTGGTCCCGAAATCGTCCAAGAGACGACAGACAAGATTGCGCAGATTCGAAAACGCATCGAAGCAGCTCGCGAAAGACAGAAAGCCTATGCAGATCCAAACCGGAAACATTTGGAATTCCAAGTTGGAGATATGGTTTTATTGAAAGTTTCACCCTGGAAGGGTGTGGCACGCTTCGGAAAGCGTGGGAAGTTAAATCCGCGCTACATTGGCCCTTTCAGAATCTTGGAAAGGATAGGACTAGTAGCATACAAGCTGGACTTACCTGCCGAGCTGAATGGAGTTCACGATACATTTCTTGTATCTAACCTGAAGAAAAGTCCAACTCAAGATACCGTTTCCATTCCCACCGACGAGATTCATGTTGACGACACGCTCCATTTCGTTGAAGAACCAGTTGAGGTTACGGATTGGAAAGTAAACAAGACCCACCGGAGCAGTGTCAAGCTCGTCAAGGTTCGTTGGAATGCCAGACATGGTCCTGAATACACCTGGGAGCGTGAGGACCGGATGAAAGAGAAATACCCCCACTTATTTCCTAAGAACCCTGCATCTACAAGCAGAACTTAAAATTTCGGGACGAAATTTTTCTAACGGGGGGAAAATGTGACAACCCTCACTAAACCAGGTATCCGTACGACTTAATTAATAATTAATTACTGCATAATTACTGTGCTTACTTGAACTTGTGGATAAACTGCTACTTGAATGCTGATACATGTACTTACTTGCATCATACTTTACTTGCTGTCACTCCATGTTTTGCTTACAGCACCTTTGTGACAACCTTGATGCACCAAAAGCACAGTAGCACAATGAACGGATAACCTATTAAACGTGCTATCATAACTAGCACCAGGCAGGTACTGCCTCTAAGGCCTGTAAGAGCCTAAGATAGTTGCTACACTAGTGGTGAGTGTAGGGATATAGGGTTGTAGAACTGCGTCACTAGATATAAGTTATAGTGACCGGATGTGCCTAAAACGTACTCTAAGTACAAAAATTCAGCACTTTAAATAAAAATTCAGCATCTAGCTAACTAATAAAGTGCCAAAACATGAGGAAAACATTACTAGACACTTTCCAAAGTGTCGGGAATAAGTTGTGTCACTAAAAATAATAATAACGACACTTTAAAGCTTTGTTAAGCACTTTAACGGATCTCTATCCAACCGAACAACCGGACTTTACCCGGAACATAAAAATATTGCCAATAACATTGTTTATCTTTTTCTGAGCCAGTTAGGGTCCCAGAATACCCTAACACCCGTCATCATGCATGACACACTAGTAACCGGGTTATTCCCTAAACTAACTAAATTAACCTAACTAATACCTAATGTTTAGTTGGAAATGAACTAGATTACCCCCCCCCCCCCAACCAAACCGTCCCCAAGGGGACACCTCATGTCCTATTTTGATTAAACTAATCTCTTATGTCTAATATCTAAGAGACACATAATCCATAGGACCATAATCCTAATCTTTGCCTATAAGATCACCACTAAACCCCTCATTCTTTCACTTAACATTTCACCAACACAAAACTCTCTCCTCTCCTCTCAAAGCTCTCGGCCGAACTCCCCTCTACCATCCATCAATCTTTCAAGCTTTGATCCTCTCATTCCAAGATCATACAAGTGCTAAGGATCACCTACAAGGGAGCTTGGTGCATTCGGAAGGCAAAGGACCTCTTCTCATTTCTTTTATCCACTCATTCTTCGACTAAAATCTTCTCTAGCCTCGAGCTAGTAGTAAGTTGCTTGAAACACCCTCTCGATCTATTTTAAAGTGGTTAAAACGGTATATGATGGTTAAAACTCATGAACATACAAGATGATATGGTAAAAGTCTACTAAAATGATGAATATGATGGTTAAAAGCTAAGTTGTTGTGTAAATCTTGTAAGATTTGTTTGTGTAATTATTTAGTGCCGATCTATGTTGTGGTAGCTCGGATCATCATCTAACCCGGATTGGTCATGATCATGGATCATGACATAGAGTTTGTTTAAATGTAAAAAGGGTTAAGTGATGAAACTCTACCACACACCAAACATGAACTTGTGTAAAATCGATTTTACTTACGAAATAGTGTTTAAAACTAGTAGATCTACGGATCTACAAGCGGTATTTTTAAAGGACCACGTGTCAAAAGAAAACATACTTTTAAAGACGGATCTTTCATAAACAAGAATGATTTTAGTAAACACACAAGTGTATAAATACTTGTGTAACACTAAGTTTCGACAAAGAACTAGTTTTGTCAAATTTTACAAGAAGTTGTAAAGATGGAATTTCTTTAAAAACGAGACTTTCAAGAAACGAAGTTGATTTATATAAAGATACACTAAAAGTAAGGAGCTTTACTACATATTTTTGGAAAAACTACAAGTTCATGTAATTCTTGCGATTTACATATATATTGACTAGTTTGATGCTTTGAACATTGTTTTGATTGAATAAGAAAATTGTTGGTTTGATTTGTAAAAGAAAATGATACGCTTGAAAGCGTGGCCACCTCCAGTTACAGAGGAAACTCTGGCGAAATTTTTCCAAAAATCTAACACTTAGAAATATTTTCACTACATGTGTTAAGAATACATTTTTTAACGTGTTTTCGAATTATAGATTTCGCCATGACTTTATTACAAGATTTCTAATTATCGGAGGTGGGATTTTCACAAAATAAAAACTTGCTAAAATATATATTTAGAATATATGTTTTTCATAGCGTCACTTGTAAAATGTTTATGATTATTTTGTGAAATATACGAATATTATTTTTAGGGTAAAAATAATATTACCGAATGATAACGATTCCAAAAATAATACAAACGCCTTCATAATTAATTACAACGGTATAATTATTACCACCCGATCTTTAAAACGTAACTTACGCATTTTAAGAAAATATTTATGAGCGCGTATTTTTGTCAAAGTATTATTTTGGGAAGAATATTTACATTTTGAAGTAAGGAATAAAATATATTTAGTGAGACTTAATAATGTATTTCGAATTTTACGAACACGCATGTATTAAATCCCCCATCCTTGGGAAGGAGAATAATTACCAAGTATTTACAAAAATATAAACACAAAATAGTTGTCTAACTATTTCCCAAAAACTTAAACCTTAAGCTAAGGCACGGCCGTCCGTCTAATAGATTTAGTACGTGTAGGTCGTCGCACAGCTGCTTGATCAGGAGATATACTTGGTAGAGACGCACCACTGTGAGTTCATGTCCCCCTTTTCTCTTAACTGTTTTCAGTTTTCTAAATTGCGGGGGTGAAATACATGTTACTATGATTACGAGTACTTTTTACATGGTATGGTTAGCGTAAGGAGGGTTACTACTTAGATCATGTGAGTGGGTAGGCAGAAACTTGAGGCCATTAATCCTCAAGGTAGGACTGAGGGGCAGGAGCGGTAGATCTATCTGGGTGTAGCGAGCCCAACCCCAGGCCCAAATAGAACGGACCTCGGGGTGACTTTGTACCCAACGCATAAATCTGCTAGGTTTGAGTCTTCCTACTTGCACTTCACACATATCAATGGCCTTGCAAACCATTGGTGATCTCTTTTTCCTTATTTGCTACATACCAGGGTTTTTATACATACAAAGGTTTATTTACTCACTTACACATGAACTCGCTCAACATTATTGTTGATTTTTCAACTTACATGTATTTCAGGGAATTAAAGATCTGGCGCGGTATGTTGTGTCTTCCCGCTGCATATGGGTTCCGAGGTCATCCCGGTTTAGGAAATGTGACTTTTTCCTGGACGAGTCACAAATCTTAAACTGCGTTTTATTCATGTTGATGTTTATGTCTTTCAAAACAATGTTTTATGTTATGGTGTTGTAGTCCCTAAGACAATGTTATGTTACTTCGGTTTTAAAACTTAAATCTATGGATGATCTTGCATGGTTTTATTATCATATAGCTTTGTTATGATTAAGCTATGGTATTAAGAAGTCACACCAAATTAACCACGCTTCCGCAAAGCCAGGGTGTGACATAAATTGCATTTATTAAACAATATAATCAAAATCCCTAAAATCTCGCTAGTTTCCGTATATAAAAGATACATAGTTGTTAGTGTATACACATGTGTACAGTCTCGCTAGTATCAGTTTATACAATATACACAACTGTTAGTTTATACACATGTGTACAGTCTCGCTAACTATCAGTTTATACAAGATACACAGCTGTTAGTTTATACACATGTGTACAGTCTTTTATACATCTGTGTATTTATTCAGAAATTGTTACATATGTGTATAGTAACAACATATAGTATATTAGGCATGCACACGAGTAGATTTATATAGAAATTATGAAATTAATGAAAATGAAATATATCACATGTATGCAAAAATAAATAATTTAATCACATATTCAAAAAAAATTAATGCCCAAAAATAATTATAATTTCAATCTTGAAGAAATTTTTAATGTTTATTGAAAATTATAAAAAGTTAAAAACGATGTATTATGATATCTATATATACAGATAATAAAAGAAAAACAATATTTAAGTTAAAATTAACACAACATCTATAGATAAAGAAATAATGGAGAAATAATTAAAAATGAGAGAGAGAGAGAAAGATAGTTAAAAGATGAGAAAATTAATGGATTTTAATTAAACATACTTGGGTAATGTCAATCTTACATTTTTAATATAAAAAATGATCAAGGGTCAAGATTAGTTCACTCAGTTCACTCTTGATCCTAATCCTATATATATATATAGATATATATAGAGTTTAGCTTTTAGGTTTAGAGTATAACTTTCAGGGTTTAGCCTTTAGGATTTAGCATATGATTTAGTCTTAGAGTTTGGTTTTAGAGTTTAGAATTATGGTTTAGGGTATATGATTATGGTTTGTTGAGCTGGTTTCAATGCCGCTAGAACGAGCTCAATTAAAGCTCATTGGATTGATTCCTACATTTTTAGGTTAAGGACGTTTTATACGGGAATCTTACCCATTGTGAAAACCAAAAGACATGACATTCTCTATTAATGAGTTAACATGAGTTATAATGAGGTTAAACAAAGTCAATAAGTGGATACAATACGTGGTACCTTTTTGATAAAAACCTTTATAAACACCTTTTGTTATGTGATAGTGGATACAATATATGGTACCGATCTACCTCATTAAGAATCCTTTATAAACACCTTTTGATTAGGGAACTTTTCTTTTCCCTACTGCTGAATCTAAGTTACTCAAATAGATTTGTTTTACGTATAATTTTGTCAAATTTCTTGAATCCGTTTAGAAGGCAACTGTTAAAGTGGGGCTAGCCCATATTTCTTTTAGAAAAGAGGTTACAGGCTCAATTTTAAACAAAGGTTAATATTTAAGATTTATTGGTGTAATAGAGTAGAAACAAGAATTGTCATAAGAAGGAAAAAAGAAACAATTAAAAGGGAACTTAAATAGCTGTGTATTCTTTTGTAAAAGGTTAATGTGCTATGATGCTTACGACTTCAGTTATTAGTGCTGGGAGCGTCGTTCGAAGCCGCGTTAATCTATTTCAATTTATTCTTTAATAGTTTGGAGTGTGAATCAAGTACTTATAGGGTGGAGGGAGTGGTCACCAAAAGGTGAGTGTTTAAAGTATTTTCTAACTAATAATGTCAAGCCATGTCAAGTGCTTACTCCACTTCTCATTTTGCACTCAATCACTAGCAATGGTCAAACACATGGAGACTGGTAAACAATTTTTTTTTTAAATGAAGATAAATTTGTGATTGGTTGGAAGGGGTTGGGACCCACCATTAATTCCCTCACCCTCCCATCTCTCTCCTCTTCAAACACTCGTTGAATACTCACCGATCAAGTCCATAACCATTCACCGAAGAGATGTCACTGAAGGGGTGGCAATGGTTCACCGCTCGGTGAACTCAACTCCCCGCCCCACTCCTCCCATGCATACCGTCCACCCTTAAGTTCATGCAACCGCCGTCCAGGGTAACTAATTTTAAATGTTCACGACTTCACGTTGTTATTATGTATACACTATTTTTTTTTTTTTTTTCTTATTATCATCATTTGAGCTGTCAGTGAACTCCACTGTCCATTTATTTAAATGTTCACGACTTCACGTTGTTATTATGAATACACTATTTCTTTTTTCTTATTATCATCATTTGAGTTGTCAGTGAACTCCACTGTCCATTTATATATCATTATCGACACGTTTACTTTATTTATATTATCTATTATCTATATATAACAATTTCAGTAGCTTCTTAGCTACAGTATATATAGTATATATAGTCCCTCATTTTTTAAATTTAATTACTAAATTACCATTCTCTTGCTTTCCATTTTTTTTTTTAACGGTGACTTTCTTTTTGAGTGACCCAGGTTTTACTGATGTTGCGTGCTGTTACTTTTAAAGAGTAGGGGATGGTGCGTGATGACTTATCATAGTATTTAAGAAACTAAATATTTAATATCAAATAACTTTTAATTTTTTTATAAGATCATATTAATTAACCAAACTATTGGTATTTATCTCTTTTAAACTATAGTAAATTACAAGTTTTGTCCTTTATGTTTGTCCCAAATTTCAGGCACTGTCATTTACCTTTAAAATTGATGAGTTTTGTACTTAATGTTTCAAAATCCTGCACGTTATGTCCTTTAGGGCAAACCCAGTTAATTTTTTTTGTTAAAATTGGTCATGTGCAAGGCACATGAGGGTATTTTTGTAATTTCACCATTATAGGGACAAAACTCTGCCTTCTCTCTTTCTAAATTCCCACTTTCTCTCTCTTCTCTCCCTCTCTCTCTCTCTCTCACCTGCCGCCACCTCCCACCACCACCACCATCCCGCATAACCAGCAACAAACACCATTAAACCCACCACCCCCACTAGAACCCTAACCCCAAGAACCTGCAAACCACCCAAAATCATTATTCAATTTAGAATATTACAACTTCGATAAGAAAAGATAAACAAATATCCAAGAAAGTTACCAGGGATTTCAATAGCGAGAGAGCGACGGTGAGGTACCCGGAGAAGACGGAGGAGTAGAGCGACGGTGAGGTCACCGGAGGAAACCTTCGAAGTCTGAATTGAGGAAACATTCTCAAAAATACACTCCTCAATCACCACCCTGAACCATTCTCAACAAACCTATATACCAGATCAAAAACCCCCCAAATCCCCAAAACCAAAAATATCAAAAACCCCCAAAAACAAATCCGGCATCGAGTCTCCGGCCACCACCACCTGTAATCGCCCATAACATCTCCTCCACCGCCGCACCTAACCCACCATCACAAACCACTCCTTCACCTGTCGTCACACCTAACCCACCACCACATCCACCC
The DNA here is from genome assembly GCA_030545235.1 of Helianthus tuberosus. NCBI lineage: Eukaryota > Viridiplantae > Streptophyta > Magnoliopsida > Asterales > Asteraceae > Helianthus > Helianthus tuberosus. Next base: position 115,822,683 of record CM060400.1, on the reverse strand, counting down.
CTTCATCCACCGCACCTAACCCGCCATCACAACTACCTGTAACCCACCACCACCTACAATCGCACCACTGTAGCCCCATCAATTGCACCACTGTAGCCCCACCTACAATCGCACCACTGTAACCCACCACCACCTACAATCGCACCACCTACAATCGCACCACCAACAATCGCACCACTGTAGCCCCAACAATCACCCACCCTCCACCACTGTAGCCCCATCAATCAGCAAAAGCCTTTTCAGATGTACTGTAATCGAACTTTTAAGTTTCAATGTATACCATGTGTGATCTGTGAGAAGAGAAAGTGAGAGAAGAACGGGAGAGAGGAGAGATAACCGCTGGAAGAGAGAGAGAGAGAGAGAGGAGAGAGAAGATACTAAATATTTGTTTTGTTTTTTACAGTCCCTAGATATTAAATATTTTACACAATAGTCCCTATAATGGTGAAAAGACAAATGTACCCTCACATGCCTTGCACATGACCAGTTTCAACAAAAAAAAAAAAATTAACTGGGTTTGCCCTAAAGGACATAACGTGCAGGATTTTGAAACATTAAGTACAAAACTCATCAATTTTAAAGGTAAAGGACAACGCCTGAAATTTGGGACAAACATAAAGGACAAAACTTGTAATTTACTCTTTAAACTATATATATGACTTACAATGTAATGTTGAGTTTGTCGACGTTTACACTGGGTCGTGGTATAAGTTTGTATTTGTCTTTACATTCGTTTCATGTCACGCGGAGCTATGAATTCGCGTTTTACTTTAAGATTTTTTCCGATTTTGATTGTCGTTTACTTTGCTTACTACTTATCACGTTTTAGGACCCCGCAACGCGGGATTTAAAGACTAGTCAATAAAGAGTTTAAATCTTTTTTATGAGTTTTTCATTCTTTTTAATATGTTACTAAGGTTTGTGAAGTGTGTGTGTATATATATATATATATATTTATAGGGGACCGCTAAAATTAAAATCATCTCCAGTTGTAAGAACCGTGACAACCACTTTCTAGCCACTAGATCAACACGATGGATGGACAAGATTAAAAGTATTTAAAAATAATATTAAGTATTTTTTGTCTTTAATATTTTAATCCAAAAGGTTAGTTTAGTAAAATTACTCTTTTTTGTCTTTTTGTCTTTATTGTTTTTATTACTTTTTTGTATTATTATATTAGTTTTTATTTTTTAAACATAATTTTTTTATTAAAAACATTTTTAAATTCAGTTTTTTTAAACTTTTTACGTTTTACATTTTACGTAAAACTTTTTACGTTTTACGTTAAATTTTGTACGTGTTACATTAAAATTTTTACGTTTTACGTTAAACTTTTTACGTTTTACGTTTTATGTTAAACTTTTTACATTTTACGTTTTACTTTTAACGTTTTACTTTTAACGTTTTACTTTTTACGTTTTACGTTAAACTTTTTATGTTTTTATGCTTTACGTTAAACTTTTTACGTTTTACGTTAAAAAGTTTACGGTTTTAACTTTTACGTTAAAAAATTTACATTTTACGTTAAAAAGTTTACGGTTTTAGTTTTTTTTAAAACTTTTTTTACACAAAACGAACGCACCCAGAAATTGCAACTCGGTAGGTGTCTCAGATAGATAGATTGTTATCATCATTGACTGGGAAAAAAATAAAAAATAAAAAACAATGTTTGGATTCGTGAAAAAAATGGGGTTTGGCTCAGATTTTTTTCGATAATCAGAGGTTGCAAAATGGCGTTGCAGGTTCAAAAATCTACCATCCACCAACCGTGCCGCGCCATCGTCATCAAAATATACGGTTTTTTTTTGGATCATCACCGCCCAAATCCAAACGGATCAAAACCCACATAGTTCACTGTTCGAAATCTACCAAAAAGCACCAGATTCAAAACATTCAAAAAGCACCAGATTCAACAGATTTAAACATTCAAAAGCACCATATTTAAACATTCAAAAAGCACTGAGATTCAAAAACATTCAAAAAAGCATCAGCAAAAACCACCAGCAAACACTCAAATGCACCAACAAAAACATCCAGATTCAAACATTCAAAATCACCAGCAAAAACCTTACCAACAAACACATGAACATCATCAGCCGTAAAACAAACCGACGAGTAAAGGGAGGCCAAAGATACCGCCACCAACCCCAATGCCACCACAACCAAACACCAGTCGTAGGGGGCGGCAGAGAGGAAAGGGAGTCCAAAGATACCGCAGCAGAGCCGCTGGAGATGCCGTCGCCGTCAATCCTCACCGGCACCCTTCACCACCGTCGCCGGAGAAACAAGGGGGGACGGAGAAAATAGATTGTGTGGTGTGGTGTTTAGGGGTAGCCGGAGAACCGAGGTGGGGCCGTCGCAACGAGGGTGCACCGTCACAGGTGATCAGGTGGGTGTGGGTGACCCACCACCACCGTCGCCGTCAATCTCAGATCTGTATTTTCTGGCACTGTCTGCCCACCAACCACCTGCCCCACCACCGACTTCAGAACACCCCACCTGTGACAACTGTCAAAATTCCAGGTATTCGTACAATTATTAAACAATAATTATGACTTAATGACTGTGCTGATTTACAATTAATGACTTGAATTGTTTTCTGATTATTGCCATATACATACATGTGCATCACATATTGCATAATGTCATATCATTACTGCATGCAAACTTTATTGATTCAAATGATGCACGAAACACAACTAGCACAATTATCAGATAACTCCAAAAGATGCTGACGGAGTTCAGTACATAGACAGACATGGTATTGTGACATAGAATGTGCCAGAAACCAAGAAATACACGAGTATAGTGTGTAGGAAAGTAAGGATCATAAAACTGCCTTCCTAGTGATAGTTTAAGTGCCGGAAAGTGTCTGAAACTCACATAAATTGCTGAATTCAGCAAAAATCAGCATTTGAACACTTAAATATCATGCAGAAATATGGTTAAATGGTCCAGGATGCTTTCCTAAGTGTCGAGAATCAAAACTGTCACAAAAGGAAACATAAAGCACACTAAACTGCATAGTTTAGCACCTTAACAAACCGGTAACCAACCGTACAACCGGACACTACCCGAAACACCAAATTTTCACTAGAAGCATTGTTTTAACATTACCAAGCTAGTTACGATCCCCGAACATCATAACACACTATATAACATACTAGTAACTAATATAACTAACTAAGAGTTACAACCTAATCTAGACCCCCCACCTATTTACGGCCAACATGGTGGCCCCACTAGTGATTTTATTTGGTTAATATATTAGATTATGTTTCTTCTTTTATAACACATAAACCATTAGTTAAACAAGTGTTGAAAGTTACAAGAACTAACCACTAGAACTTAAACTCACCATTCTCATTTCAACACTTCACACAAACTCATCTTCTTCCTTCTCCCTACCTTACGGCTGAGAACACAACCCACATAAGCATCTTCATCTTTCAATCTTCATCAAATCCATACATATCCAAAGGTGTAAGAAGCCATACAAGGAAGCTAGGAACTCTTGGAAGTTGAAGGACCTCTCATACAAGCTTTTATCCACCTCTTCTTTATCTCGTGATCATCCCTAGCCTTGAGCTAGTAGTAAGAACATCTACACTCCATTTTACATCTTATTAAGTTGGTTAAAGAATGATATGGGTTGATAATCATGAAGAACACTATGAATCTTGAACATGAAACTTAAACATAAGACTAAAATCATAAGAAATCATGTTGTTTAAGTGTTGTTATGCTTGTTGATTGCTCATGTTATTGATGTTAATCATCATGTGATCTTGCTAGATGGTGATTAAAGACATAATCTAACAAGATGAGAGGATGATTATGTTGTAGATCAATAGATCATCCTTGTGTAAATCATGAACTTGAAGTGAAAATTGTTTTTCTTGTAAAATGATGATCAAAGTGAATATAAAGTCCTGTAAACCTATGATTTCAAGAATGATTTTTCGAGAAACCAAGTTAAAAATACAAAATTTACATAAGCTTGGTTCTTAAAGAAATTAACCATATTTTTGGTGGTTAATCAAGTGTAGAAATACATATTTAACAAGAAAAACTCAGGAAGAAATATTTTTAGAAAATTTATTTACAAGTTGTAAACATCTAATTTCTTCAATAATGATGTTTTTAAATAAACAACCACACTTTAAAGGTTAACTAAGCCTACTAGACACACTAGTAAGTTACTACAAATTTTTATAAATTTTCAAGTTCATGAAGTAGTAATTATAGCTTGATTTTGGCAAATTGGTAAGTGTTGATTGGTTTATTGTTGATTGTTGATTGTGATGATTATAAAAGAAAATGATATGCTTTGAAAGCATGGAAACCTCCATTTTTAAGGGGAAACAATGGCAAAATTTTTCTAGAAATTTAACACTTAGAGAAATATTTTTAAACAAATATTTACAAGTATATTTTAAACCATGAATTTTCATACAAAGTTTGCCACAATTTTTGTTACAAAAATTATAAATATTGGAAGTTGGTTTTTGATAATAAAAGTGACTAAATATGTATTTAGGAGAATATATATTTAGATGTCACCATGTGTGTGAATATTTGTATATTATGTGTATTAGTTATATTATTTTAGGACTTGAAATAATATAACTCACCAATATAGCAAGAAATTACAATACAATATATTACCAAAATTCCAAGAAATAAATATACAATTTATATCCAAAATATTGGAGAAACCGAACAAAGAATGTAACTTACAAATATTCCGGAATTTAATTCATAAGTATATTTTGGTAATTAGTATTTTGGACATCAAAAGAACAAAAAATATGATTTTTACAATTATTACAAAAATATATCATATTTTTCACAAGGAGAAAATATATTATTTTTGGGAGAAAATATATTTTCTTAAATAAACTTGGAATACGTTATTTTTGGGTGAAAATAGATATATATATATATATATATATATATATATATATATATATATATTTTCTAAGTTAAACTTGAAAATATATTATTTTTGAGGTCTATATGAAAATATAATTATTTTCGCCAAGGGAAAAATTATAAATAATTTTTCTATGTAAACTTTCTTAAAATATATATTTGGAGAATATATATATTGGTGAATTTTTATTAGAAATATTATTCCGGAAAAATTAATACAAAACTTAAGTATGCATACCTAATAAACACAATAGAAATACGTATTCTCGTACGTATAAATACACCGGAATACACCACCGACACTTGGCAAAAATATACAAGTATAAGAATATGAGTATAAATACACCCATCTCTGGAAAGTTATACATATACAAATACATAAACTTGTCAAGTTAAAATATATTATTTTAACTATTATTCCATAATTTAATAAATATAATTTAAGTTAAAATAATTATTATTTTAACAAATAATTATATAACTTGGAATAATTTTGACGACACAATGAAACGTAACTCAAAGACACTAATTAATACTAAGTCAAGGCACGACCCGCTCGTTTAATAAACCGTAGTACGTTGTAGGTAGTCGTGCACACGAGTAGCGGCTTTGGGTTACATTTGGATACGAAGAACCCAAGTTTGTGAGTTCATGTCCCCTTTTTCTCTTAACTGTTTTCGGTTTTATAACTTCGGGGGTGAAGTACATGTTACAAAATGTTTACAAATGTTTACATATGGTATGGTTAGCTAAGGAATGAACTGTTAGATCATGTGAATGGGTAGGCGCACACTTAAGACCATTAATCCCCGTTTAAGGACCGAGGGACATGAGTGATAGATCTATTTGGGTGTAGCGAGCCCACACCCATGAGGACCTGGATTTGGCCCATGAGGTGACTATGTCTTCCAGCCGGAAGCCCGGTACAAAATCTGCTAGGGTTGAGCCTTCCTACGCCGTTGCACACATGTTAATGGGCTTGCAAACCATTAATTGATCTGTTTCCTTGTTTGCTTTCATACCGGGATTTACAAATACGTACATACTTACAAGGTTTATTCGTGCACACATACCAAACACACGAACTCACTCAACTTTTGTTGATGTTTTCAAACTACATGTATTTCAGGAAACTAAGTATGGATCTGGCGGGCGTTGGAAGTTTTCAAGGGTTGTTTGGAATAAAAGATGTTATCCGGTGTCTAAGGGTTTGGGGTTGTGTATCTTATCCTGGATAAGATACAGAGTCCAAAACCTAGTTTTTAGTAGTTTCTTTTGTCGAGTCCTTATGGAACTCTAAAACAATTTGAATGGTTTGTAATTTGGATTTAAAGTATGTGTTTTGATTTTAAGACAATGTTGTTGTGATGTTTTAAACTTAATCTATGGATGAGCATCTTGGTTTTATCATATAGTTGTTTGTTATGGTTGAATGCAATGATATTAAGCAAGCCACACATAATCACGCTTCCGCAAAAGTCAGGGTGTGACAGTTGGGTATCAGAGCTTCGATTGTAGCGAACTAGGATTCTTTATCGAGTCTAGACTACAATCATTAGGGCTCTCACGAAAATATTTTTACAACATATTTTCATTGCATACACAAAACGCCCAGATCCATGGAACAAACGTTTTACAAAGGGAAGACAAGAAACACAATGCAAGGTCATGTTTGTGGTTTAGTCTGGGATAAACTAGGAAGGATAGAAAGATTTCTTGAAGGATAATGTGAATACATGATTGAGTTATAACTATCTTGATTGCATACTAAGCGATAGTGGTTAATATATGTGCACATGTTATGATTGTGATGTTATAGGCATTATGTCTTCTTCAGAGAGCGAATTATAAGACGTTGATGATCCTATGGTTATCATCTCAGATGATGAGATCGCACCTGAGCCGGAGATACTTACGTCAGACACTGAAAGCGACCCAGACATGCTATCGGATGACGAGGAGGACTTCTAGCCGTTCGCGTTGCCCGACTTTGGAGATGATTTACCCCTTGCTGATGGTATTCCAGACGAGGATCCTTTTCTCATTCCTGTTCCAGTCGATGATCATCTCATCATTGGTCATCCCAATGGTGAGCACATCGTGGCTCCGATCCTCGATCCTGCTCCTCTTGTGGTCATTCCTCCCAAGGATTGGCCTTTTGATGATTTAATTGATGATGACATTGATTTGTTTGTTGATGGTCCTCCTGATGACGCCCAGGGTGATGGAGAGATAGATGAGGATGTGGTTGCTGTTCCACCTCCTGAGATTCTTGTTGTTGAGTTATCCTCTGATTCTAGTTTGCACTCTGTCTCAGATTCCTTTGAGTCTGTGACGACTTCAACTTTACAGTCGGTCAGATTACAGCGTTATGCTACTGATTCTGATGATGATACTGCTATATCAGCTGCACCATCTCCTCCACATGAACCCGAGCCTGGTCCTGAGCCAGATCTTGCTCCTTTTGATTAGCCTGATGTTGCACCTGCTGAACCTGAGCCGATGCCTGATCATGACCCTATTCCTTTTGGTTTACCAGACATTGCACCCCTTATTCCTGATCCAGCTCCTGCACCTGTTGACCCTCCTTTTGTTGAGCCATTTATTCATCCACCCGCACCCGCTGATGTTGCTCCTTTTCCTCTTGTAGAGTTCGATGTCCACCTCACTGACTTACCGATCGCGTTCTTACAGGACATCCCTACACCGCGTCCAGGGGAAGGTACTTCAGGTCAGCACCCGCGTGACGATCCTTTTGCTTCAGCAACTTTTCCACAAATCCCTCAGTCTGCACTGTTGCTCCCTTCACTTCTTCACCACTTGATGAGCCACTCCGATGGTTCCCCCCATACTCCATGCCGATTTCAGATCCCTATCATCCCTTCCATTTTGTTGGCTATACACGGGATGAGTTGCTTTCATCACTTCAGCTTCAGTATGAGATTATGAGTCGCAGGATTTTGGAGCTTGAGCTGACTCCGCGTCCCTTACGGAGTCCTTGTCAGCCTACTTTTGTTCCCCCATGTTCATCACCGTCTCCATTTGCACATCCACCTGCTCCTCTTACTCCTTTTCCAGAGTTTGATGCTCGATTCCTTACTGTCGAGCAACAGATCAGTTACCTACTACGTCATGTATACGAGCTTGAGGAGGAGCTTGCGCATGTGTGCAGTTTGCTTTTCTTCCCTTCTCCTCCTCCACCTCCACCATTAGCATAGTGGTTTTTGGTTTTATGCAGATTGCATTACTTTTAGTGAGAGCACTACTATTGAGCGGAGATTGTGAAGACTTTTAAAGACCATATTTAATCATGTGATTTTGTATATTGACAGACCTATTAGACAAGGGCAGTGCGACCCTGTGTCCCTTTTGATGTGATACTTTGTAAACAATATAACTGTGGTCGATGATTAATGAAAGCTCAATCGTCATGTTCTCATTAAACACATTGTGGATTACTTGTTTATGCTATGATTGTGTTGATTACTTGATTGCTTGCTATAATAAATGCTATTATATATACGTACAATATATTTATTTGATGAATAAGACCTGACCTATCTGATCTTCTTCTTAGAAGATGCCTCCTCGAAGGAACAATCAACTGCCCACGACCTAGGCAGAACTACAAGAACGCATCTCACAGGCAATCGCACAACATGAGGCCCTTCACTCCGAACACAGCGGAGGCACCTCAGGGAATAACCCACCCAACGGTAATGTTTAAGTCACCTAAGACACATTACAATACGTTTGGACATCCCATGTGTGCTTTGCTAATGCTTTCTGTGATGATGTTGCTTGTGTACAGGCTGTACTTACAAGTAGTTTTTGGACTACAAGCCTCTGAACTTTGACGGTACTGGATGTGCCGTAGCTTTTGTGAGATGGACTGAGAAGACAGATTATGTGTTGCAGATGAGTAAATGTGCACCAGAGCATCAGGTCACGTACATCTCTGGACTGTTCTTAGATGGGGCTCTTTCATGGTGGAACCTTCAGGTTCAGACTCTAGGTAAGCCTGCGATATATGCTCTGACATGGGATGAGTTGAAAGAGCTGATGTGAAAGAAGTATTGTTCGAGGGCAGAAATTCAGAAATTGGAAACTGAATTTTGGAATTTGAAAATGGATGGCCCTAAGATAGCTGAGTATGTGCAGAGATTCCATGATTTGTCTCATGTTGTCCCCTACTTGGTAGAACCAGAGTTCAAGAGAATTGAATGTTTCATTTGGGGATTGGCGCCCCAGATTCTGAGTTTGGTGATGACATCCAAGCCTCCAACCATTACTGAGGCAATCTACTTGAGCGTGGCACTGACAGAGGAAGCCATTAGGTTGGGAAAGTTCTCGATTTCTGAGACCAAGAAGAAAGAGACTCATGTAGAGTCGTCTGGAGAGAACAAAAGGAAGTTTTTGAATTTCAAGAAGGGTACCCAAGGAAACAACAACAATGCTAACAAGCGGAGAGATGTTAACACACCAGCCGAGGTCAGGACTGGTTCTGCCAATGCTGAGAGCAGAGGAAAAGGGTATATGGGCACCCTGCCGAAATGTGATGTATGCCAGTTTCATCATGCTGGTCGATGTAGAGTTGGGAAATGTGAATCATGTGGAAGGGTTGGTCATTCTAAGGAGACCTTCTGGTATGGAAACGGACATGGAAACGGTGGGCAAGGAGGAAACGGAAATGGTAATGGCAACCGTGGTGGAAACGGTTATGGGAATAGAAACCAGGGAGGTAATGGAAACCGGAACGGAAACGGGAATCAGGCGGGAAATGAAAACCGCGGAGGAAATAATAACAACAACCAAGGCGGAAATGGAAATGTTGCTATGGCTGCGGTGAAGTCGGGCATTTCAAGCGAGATTGCCCAAAGAATAACCAAGCTCGTGGAAGAGTTTTCAACATTGGAGCTAGGGAAGCTCGCCAAGATCCGAACGTAGTTGATGTGCGTTAAGTGTGATAGGTTTTTAATGTATATTTTAAGCCCTTTTTAACACTTTAGTCAAGTTTTAAATTTATAAAACACGATATTTACTAACACTAAACACACATATGGGCAAGTGCACCCATCGTGAGCGTAGTATAGTGTTGGTAAGATACCGAGGTCGTCCAAGGACACAAGAGCTTTTAGTACCGGTTTATCCTCAACGTCTAATCAAATCAAAAATTTAGAAAAAGGTTTTAAAACAAGAAAATAAAACTAACTAAAAATGCTGAAAATAAAAATAAAACAGATAGACAAGATGAATCACTTGGATCCAACTCACCTTTAGTGTAACCTTTGATTATTTTCGCACTTTTGCACTTTTTAAGATATTAGCTTAGTTATAGTAGTAGGCCCCTCTTTTGAAGGTGACGTGACCCTCAACCCAGTAGTTTGAGTCAGCAAGGATACAATCCTAAAGGGTTGGATTATTGAAAGATAATTAATTAAGTTATTAATGCGTAATGTGGTAGGCCCCTCTTTTGAAGGTGACGTTACCCTCGGCTAAGTAGTTTGAGTCAGCAGGGATACAATCCTAAATAGCCGGGTTAAAGTTTTAATAGTAGTTTACATATGATGGGATCAAGGAGTTCGGACCCCCGCTATCCAATACCAGTGGGTATTGAAGGATGTCCTACTAAACTTGACCCAGGTCCTTGCAGGATCTATACACTGAACAAGGCAAGACGTTTACCAATCCATTCCCTTAACCCCCGACCAGGTAGCCAACATATCTCCATATAGACCGTGGATATATGAATGGTGAAAATCTTTTATTTTATATAGACAGTAAAATAATGCCAAGACACCACGGACAAATGATAAGGAAGTTTCACCTTCAACATAAGAAACTAGTTATTAAAGTCATTAATACATAACCAAATAAAAAGTGCGAAAAGATTAAAAATAAAAAGTATTACACTAAATGCTTGTCTTCACCAAGTGATGTAAGAGACTTAGGCAAACATGGCCTTTGATTGTCAAGAACTCTTACGATCAATCTTGGATCCCGAGACTACTCACACACTCTATGATGGATGATGGTGGTGGATGTGGGTTGTGATGGTGGTGGTGGGTGGGTGAAGTGTGCGAGAGGTGGTTTGCCAAGGGATGATTTGCAAGTGAGCCAAGCACCCCTATTTATAGCCTTCCCTGAAGCCCGGACACGACCCCGTGTCCACCCATCTTCTCTTTCTTCATTAATTGCAGTTTGTCTGCATTAGTTGACCACGCCCACGTGTCCGCTGGGCACGCCCCCGTGTGTAGAAGCGTATCTGTACTATCAAGATTTGCCTAGATTTTGCGAATCTTAGCGTTGACCACGGCCTCGTGTCCGTTGGCCACACCCCCGTGTTGGGAAATAGAAGCTTCTACAGCTTTGTCTTTTCTGTAGACACTTGGGCACGCTTCCATGTTCATTGAGCACGGGGCGTGTTCAGCCTTCTGATGTCTTGTTTTTGCTTGGGAAGATGTTGTCGAGGGGTCGGGCATCCCATGTTTATTCCTTTTCTTGTATTATTGTTAGATTTGGCTGCATTTTTGCTTCTTTTGTTCCTTTGAGCTCATTTAACCCTGAAAATACAAAAGGATGACAAAAGCACACTTTTTCCAACATTAGTACTAAAAAAAGGGTTAGTTTTATGCCTCATTTGATGTAATTTATATGTTGCATTTTGCACACATTAAATACCCCCACACTTGAATCTTTGTTTGTCCTCAAGCAAAACTCTTTATTTTGTGGCTTACACACCCAAATGGAATGGGTAGAAGAGAAAGTTTTGGGTTTGTCATAGAGTACCAGGATTCCAAGATTCTTTATTAGGTTTTATTTTTATGTTATTTACAATCCTATTCGTTATGATTTATTTAGAACATTACATAAGAGAAATTACTTATTTGGGCATAACATGCCTCTTTAAAATTTCATTTATATACAAGTTCACATACCTCACGGGGGATCACTCAACACTCGGCCGAAGATGTATTTTTGTGAAACACTCAAGAGCGACATTGAACTTACTTTTACCATATGCTTGCTAGGCAATCAATCCTTCTCCTTTATAACTATAAACCTTTGTAAATATCAAGAGGACTTTGGGGAAGGGTTAGGCTTGGGTTAAAGGTAGGTGGTTGGGTTAGTGGTTAGTAGAAAAGGGAGAAAAGGCGTAAAAAGCATCGGTTTTCGTAAAACATTTTGTTTTTGTGGCTCTTTATTCTAATGAAGCATTATTCAAACATGCCTTCTTTTGATGAGCTTTGTTTGTTTATTGCTAACTTCATTTTTCTTTTCTTCGCTATATATATATATATATATATATATATATTTTTTGATAAGGAAGTCATAAGAAAACCGAGCTTTGTTACTAAAATAAAGGGTTTAAAATGAAAAAGGGTTTTGACGGGTAAAATGGTGTTTGTTTTGGGTTTAGAAATGAAAAGGTTTAGGCTCAAAGGGGTTAACTAGGGGGATTTTGGGTAGGTGGTAAAAAAAGAAAAATAATGATGTTGAAATAAAAAAAAAGTTAGTCCTAATACCTCCATCATTTACTTACTTGGGTTTAAGTTGGCAAGGACCGGAAATGTATCGTCGTGGCAAGTTCTAGAGTCGTAAGAAACCAAGCGGCTATTCACACAAGAAACGAAAAATGAGCATTTAATTTAAAGATGTGTATTTGTATGCCCAATAAAGGCTCAAAACTCACTTTTTGTGTGAATGGGTTTTTATGTGATCAAGTATATATAATCAAATTTTAACTAGATTTGTCATGCCGTTTCATAATTTTCTTATGTTGGTTCTTTTTATCACGACGCTATTGGTTGTAAATTTTTAAAATTATAACATTTTCAGAACTTGTTATTCCCAAATTAAACCAAGACAAGTAAAAAAAATGAAAAATTTTTGGAAAAAATTTGGGGTGTTTAGCGGTTCCAATAGAGTTTTGTGTAAGACTTGTAATTAGGCCTTGCAAAATTCAAGGTTTTAGCACCCCCCACACTTAAATTACACATTGTTCTCAATGTGTCCAAAAAATATGTTTTTAGGTTGATTGTATGTGTAAAAGGTGTGTTAAAAACAAAATTTTATGTTACTGGGCATCTGGACACGGGCCCGTGGTGTCCGGGCATGGCCCCGTGTTCAGGTTGCCAGTAACAGAAATCATCAGAAAGTAACAGAAGCCTGGGCACGGGGGCGTGTTCAGCGAACATGCCCCGTGTCCAGTTACCTGAACTGGGCATCTTCCTGCAGACCTTTCAGCACGGGACCGTGTTGGCTGGGCACGGCCCTTGCCGAACTTGCTGTAATCAAATCAAAAATTTAGAAAAAGGTTTTAAAATAAGAAAATTAAACTAACTAAAAATGCTGAAAAAAAAATAAAAAAAATGAAACAGATAGACAAGATGAATCACTTGGATCCGACTCGCCTTTAGTGTAACCTTTGATTATTTTCACACTTTTGCACTTTTTAAGAGATTATCTTAGTTATAGTAGTAGGCCCCTCTTTTGAAGGTGACGTTACCCTCAACCCAGTAGTTTGAGTCAGCAAGGATACAATCCTAAAGGGTTGGATTATTGAAAGATAATTAATTAAGTTATTAATGCGTAATGTGGTAGGCCCCTCTTTTGAAGGTGACGTTACCCTCGGCTAAGTAGTTTGAGTCATCAGGGGTACAATCCTAAATAGCTGGGTTAAATTTTTAATAGTAGTTTACATATGAGGGGATCAAGGAGTTCGGACCCCCGCCATCCAATACCAGTGGGTATTGAAGGAGGTCCTACTAAACTTGACCCAGGTCCTTGCAAGATCTATACACAGAACAAGGCAAGACGCTTACCAAACCATTCTGTTAACCCTCGACCAGGTAGCCAACATATCTCCATATAGACAGTGGAGATATGAATGGTGAAAATCTTTTATTTTATATAGACAGTAAAATAATGCAAAGACACCACGGACAAATTATAAGGAAGTTTCACCTTTAACATAAGAAACTAGTTATTAAAGTCATTAATACATAACCAAATAAAAAGTTCGAAAAGATTAAAAATAAAAAGTATTACACTAAATGCTTGTCTTCACCAGGTGATGTAAGAGACTTAGGCAAACAGGGCCTTTGATTGTCAAGAACTCTTACGATCAATGTTGGATCCCGAGACTACTCACACACTCTATGATGGATGATGGTGGTGGATGTGGGTTATGATGGTGGTGGTGGGTGGGTGAAGTGTGAGAGAGGTGGTTTGCCAAGGGATGATTTGCAAGTGAGCCAAGCACCCCTATTTATAGCCTTCCCTGAAGCCCGGACACGGCCCCGTGTCCATTGGGCACGGCCCCGTGTCCACCCATCTTCTCTTTCTTCATTAATTGCAGTTTGTCTGCATTAGTTGACCATGCCCCCGTGTTCGCTGGGCACGACCCCATGTGCAGAAGCGTATCTGTACTATCAAGATTTGCCTAGTTTCTGCGAATCTTAGCGTTGACCACAGCCCCGTGTCCGCTGGCCATGCCCCCGTTTTGGGAAATAGAAGCTTCTACAACTTTGTCTTTTCTGCAGACACTTGGGCACGCCCCCGTGTTCATTGAGCACGGGGCGTGTTCAGGCTTCTGTTGTCTTGTTTTTTCTTGGGAAGATGCTGTCGAGGGGTTGGGCATGCCACGTTTATTCCTTTTCTTGTATTATTGTTAGATTTGGCTGCATTTTTGCTTCTTTTGTTCCTTTAAGCTCATTTAACCCTGAAAATACAAAAGGAAGACAAAAGCACACTTTTTCCAACATTAGTACTAAAAAAAAGGGTTAGTTTTATGCATCATTTGATGTAATTTATATGTTGCATTTTGCACACATCAGTAGTCACTGGTACGTTCCCTATTAATCAACATTTTGCATCTGTGCTATTTGATATCGGTGCTGACTATAGCTTCGTATCTCTAGAGTTTAAGAATATACTTGATTTAGTAGCAAGTAAGTTAGATATCCCGTACTCGATAGAACTAGCTAATGAGAAGCTAGTGGAAGCTAATGAAGTAATTAGATGCTGTGTTATAGAGCTTAGAGAGCATGAGTTTTCGTTAGATCTTCTGCCAGTGGAATTGGGAAGCTTCGACGTAGTAGTTGGGATGGATTGGTTGTCGAGTAATCGAGCTGAGATTGTATGCCATGAGAAGGTTATCCGTATCCCGATGGCGAATGAAGAGACGATCGTGATTCATGGGGAGAAGCATGATATGCCTATACGGATTATTAGTTGTTTGAAGGCACGGAAGTTTTTGCGTAAAGGATGTGTTGCCTTCTTAGCTCATGTTGTGGATAAGGAAGCCGAAGAGCCGAAGCTGGAAGATATCCCTGTGGTAAGGGAATATCCCAAAGTCTTCCCCGAAGACTTGCCAGGACTTCCTCCCCAACGACAAGTCGAATTCCATATTGACTTGGTACCAGGCGTCGCGCCTGTAGCCAAGGCACCTTACCGACTTGCGCCTTCAGAGATGCAAGAGTTGTCAGCGCAGCTTCAGGAGTTGCTAGATAATGGATTTATAAGACCAAGCTTCTTGCCTTGGGGAGCTCCAGTGCTGTTTGTCAAGAAGAAGGACGGTGGTTTTCGTATGTGCATTGACTACCGGGAGATAAACAAGTTAACCATCAAGAATCGGTATCCCTTACCGAGGATTGATGATTTATTCGATCAACTTCAAGGATCCAGTTATTATTGCAAGATCGATCTTCGATCAGGTTATCACCAGCTGCGGATTCAAGAAGAGAGTATACCGAAGACTGCCTTCAGAACTCGTTATGGACATTACGAGTTTCTAGTGATGCCGTTTGGGTTGACAAATGCGCCGACAGTGTTTATGGACTTGATGAATCGAGTTTGCAAGCCATATCTCGATAAGTTTGTGATCGTATTTATTGACGATATTTTGATCTATTCGCGGATGAAAGAAGACCATGAGCAACACCTCAGAGCCATCTTAGAGCTGTTAAAGAAGGAGAAGCTCTACGCAAAGTTTTCAAAGTGCGAGTTTTGGATACGCGAAGTGCAGTTCCTCGGTCACGTGGTAAATGAAAATGGAATTCATGTGGATCCCACCAAGATCGAGGCGATTAAGAATTGGGAAACTCCGAAGACGCCAACCGAGATCCGAAATTTTTTGGGTTTGTCAGGGTATTATTGCAGATTCATTGAGGACTTCTCCAAGATAGCTGAACCGATGACCTCCTTCACTCAAAAGGATAAGAAGTATGAATGGGGAGATAAATAGGAAGAAGCTTTTCAGCTTCTTAAGAACAAGCTTTACGATGCACCTATATTATCCTTACCCAAAGGCATCGACGACTTCGTGGTCTATTGTGACGCCTCGCGTCAGGGATTGCTCTATGTGCTAATGCAGCGACAGAAGGTTATCGCTTATGCTTCGCGCCAATTAGAGGTCCATGAGAAGAACTACACCATGCATGATTTGGAGTTAGGCGCAGTGGTGTTTGCCTTGAAGATTTGGCGACATTATCTGTATGGTACTCGTTGTACTATTTTTACGGATCACAAGAGCCTTCAGCACATATTCAATCAGAAAGAGCTTAACATGAGACAGCGACATTGGGTTGAGTTGCTAAATGACTATGATTGCGAAATCAAGTATCATCCAGGAAAGGCGAATGTGGTAGCAGACCCCTTAAGTCGAAAGGAAAGGATCAAGCCCATAAGGGTTAGGGCATTGGAGATGATTATTCAGACAGATCTCACGTTGCGTATTCGTGCTGCACAGAAAGAAGCTCTTAAGAAAGAAAACATTAAGGATGAATATCTCCGAGGAATGGAGAAAAAGTTGGTATCCAACGAGGAAGGAACCTTGTATTTTATGGGACGAATCAGGGTTCCGCTTTTTGGTGATCTTAGAGAGGTTATTTTTGATGAAGCTCATAAGTCGAGGTACTCGATCCATCCAGGATCGGACAAGATATACCAAGATTTGAAGGATTACTACTGGTGGCCATGACTTAAGGGTGATGTTGCTATGTACGTTGGGAAGTGTTTGACTTGTGCCAAGGTGAAGGCCGAGTATCAGAAGCCTTCAGGACTTCTGCAACAACCAGAGATACCCATGTTGAAGTGGGAGCAGATCTCTATGGATTTCATAATGAAGTTTCCCAGGACTCCCAGAGGTCATGACATGATTTGGGTAATCGTGGACCGTTTGACAAAGTCTGCGCACTTCTTACCGATCAGAGAGAAGGATAACACCGGTAAGCTAGCTGAGCTTTACCTAAGGGAGATAGTTGCACGTCATGGAGTGCCTATCTCGATTATATCAGATAGAGATGGACAATTTGTGTCAAGGATTTGGCAATCCTTTCAAGAAGCTTTTGGTTCTCAGTTGGATCTGAGTACAACTTTTCACCTGCAGACGGACAGACAAAGCGAGAGAACAATTCAGACATTAGAAGATATGCTACGTGCTTGCGTAATGGATTTAGGTGGCAGTTGGGATACTCATCTGCCTTTAGTTGAGTTCTCCTATAACAACAGCTACCATACAAGCATCCAAGCTGCACCGTTCGAGGCTCTCTATGGACGCAAGTGTCGATCACTGTTATGCTGTGCAGATGCAGGTGATAGACAAATGGTTGGTCGCGAACTGGTCCAAGAAACGACTGATAAGATCATGCAGATCCGAGAGCGCATTAAGGAGCCTCGTGATCGACAAAAGAGCTATGCGGACCAAAGACGGAAACCCTTTGGGAAGCGTGGTAAGTTAAACCCACGATATATCAGGCCATTCAGGATTCTAGAAAGAGTTGGTACAGCAGCGTACAAGTTGGAGCTACCAGAAGAACTTAATGGTGTTCATGATACATTCCATGTATCTAATATGAAGAAAAGTCCAACTCAAGAGACAGTGGTCATCCCTGCAGATGAAGTTCACATTGACGACACGCTTCACTTCACCGAAGAACCCATTGAGGTTAAAGATTGGAAGGTTAACAAGACTCGGAGGAGTAGTGTTAAGCTTGTCAAGGTTCGATGGAACGCGCATCATGGCCCAGAGTTTACTTGGGAGCTTGAAGACCGTATGAAAGCAAAGTGCCCGCATTTGTTCCCCAACTCCCCTGCAGCTAATAGTAAAACTTAAAATTTCAGGACGAAATTTTCTTAACAGGGGGAGAATGTGACAATTGTCAAAATTCCAGGTATCCATACAATTATTAAACAGTAATTATGACTTAATGACTATGCTGATTTACAATTAATGACTTGAATTGTTTTCTGATTATTGCCATATACATACATGTGCATCACATATTGCATAATGTCATATCATTACTGCATGCAAACTTTATTGATTCAAATGATGCACGAAACACGGCTAGCACAGTTATCAGATAAATCAGAAAGATGCTGATGGAGTTCAGTACATAGACAGACATGGTATTGAGACACAGAATGTGCCAGAAACCAAGAAATACACTAGTATAGTGTGTAGGAAAGTAAGGATCATGAAACTGCCTTCCTAGAGATAGTTTAAGTGCCGGAAAGTGCCTGAAACTCACATAAATTGCTGAATTCAGCAAAAATCAACATTTGGACACTTAAATATCATGCAGAAATATGGTTAAATGGTCCAGAATGCTTTCCTAAGTGTCGAGAATCAAAACTGTCACAAAAGGTAACATAAAGCATACTAAACTGCATAGTTTAGCACCTTAACGAACCGGTAACCAACCGAACAACCAGACATTACCCGAAACACCAAATTTTCACTAGAAGCATTGTTTTAACATTACCAAGCTAGTTATGGTCCCTGAACATCATAACACACTATATAACATACTAGTAACTAAACACCTAACTAGATTACTTGGATTTCAACTAATATAACTAACTAAGAGTTACAACCTAATCTAGACCCCCCTATAACAACCCTCAAAATATTTTCGACACCCTAAAAATAATTAAAGTGTCCCTATATGTCCTAAAATACACCCCGTACACAAAAACGGACCCCGAATACCTTTAATATTATAAAAATAAAATAAAAATGAAATTAAAAGGGTCGTCGCAGGGCGCGACGCCCTTGGCTACTTCAGTCGTGGGGCGCGACGGCCTGGCCACCAGGCTTAACCTGGTGCCGCCACGTGTCGGACTCGTGTCGAAGCTAGGTGTCAACTCAGCCAAGCTAGGGCCTACCCTAGCTGGCGTCGCGGGCCGCGAAGCCCTTCGTGGTTTCCGTCGTGGGGCGCGACGATGAGTGTGATCAGCCCTATAAATTGATTCGCAAGGCCTTCAGTCCAAATCTCTCACACTTCTTTCTTTCTCTCGAATTTATGAAGAGTAAACATAATTTTTGGGCATAATACCCCCCTAAATAACGAAGTTCTGCCTCGTTGTAAGTATTATAACCCAGTTACGTATTAGATACGCTGTCTGATCGATCTAGGGTTCCGTAACAGCTGTCGAGGTTCTGCCCGACGTAGTCGTTGGAACGCCGTCTCGGGAGGGTATTACTAATGTAAATATTGGGTTATTATACTAACGCGTGTGTGATGTGTGTAAAATGCAACATATAAATTACATAAAATGAGGCATAAAACTAACCCTTTTTAAGTACTAATATTGGAAAAAGAGTGTTTTTGTCTTCCTTTTGTATTTTCAGGATTAAATGAGCTCAAAAACGCAAAAGAAGCAAAAAGACAGCTAAATCCAACATAAATACAAGAAAAGGAATATTAGTGGACTGCCCGACCCCTCAACGGCACCTTCCAAAGCAAAGTAGAGAAATCAGAAGACTGAACACGCCCCGTGCTCAGCCAGCACGGGGCCGTGCCCAAGAAGCAGCAGAAAAGACAAATCTATAGAAGCTTCTATTGCCCATCACGGGGCCGTGCTCAGCGGACACGGGGGCGTGTCGAAAGTACAGCAGGCGCATTTATTGTAATTGTGAATTACAATTAATGAGGAGAGAGATTGTCAGACGGACACGGGGCCGTGCCCAGCGGACACGGGGCCGTGCCCAGCTCTCTGTTCAGCCTATAAATAGGAGTGCTTGGATTCATTTCATCTCATCCCTTGGCACACCACCTCTCTCACACTTCATCCACCACCCACCACCATCACAATACCATCATCCACCACCATCATCCATTGTCCATTGTAGAGTGTGTGAGTCGTCTCGGGATCCAAGATTGATCGTAAGAGTTCTTGACAATCAAGGCCATGTTTGCCTAAGTCTCTTACATCACTTGGTGAAGACAAAGTGTCTAGTATAATACTTATGTTGAAGGTGATCTTTCCTTATCGTTTGTCCGTGGTGTCTTGGCATTATTTTACTGTCTATATAAAATAAAGGATTTTCACCATTCATATCTCCACGGTCTATATGGAGGTATGTTGGCTACCTGGTCGGGGGTTAAGGGAACGGTTTGGTAAAGGTCTTGCCATTGTTCAGCGTTTAGAGGTCCTGCAATGGACCTGGGTCAAATTTAGTAGGACCTCCTTCAATACTTCACGGTATTGGATGGCGGGGGTCCAAACTCTTTGATCCCCTCATAAGTTAACTACTATTAATACTATAACCCGGCTATTTAGGACTGTATCCCTGCTGACTCAGACTACTTAGCCGAGGGTAACGTCACCGCCAAAAGCGGGGCCTACCACAATACTGCATTAATAACTTAATTCATTATCTTCCAATAATCCACCCTTTTAGGATTGTATCCCTGCTGACTCAAACTACTGGGGTGAGGGTAACGTCACCTTCAAAAGAGGGGCCTACTACAATAACTAAGATAATCTCTTAATTATGTGCAAAAGTGCGGAAATAATCAAAGGTTATACTAGATACGAGTCGGAACCAAGTGATTCATCTTGTCTATCTGTTTTTCTTTTATTTTTATTTTCAGCATTTTAGTTAGTTTTTAATTTTCTTAGTTTAAAACATTTTTCTAAACTTTTATTTTGGTTAGACGTTGAGGATAAACCGGTACTAAAAGCTCTTGTGTCCTTGGACGACCTCGGTATCTTACCAACGCTATACTACACTCAACGATGGGTGCACTTGCCCATATGTGTGTTTAGTGTTAGTGAAATATCGCGTTTTATAAATTTAAAACTTGGCTAAAATAAGTGTTAAAAAGGGCTTAAAAATATACACCTAATATATACGACACTTTATCGCACATCAGTGTGCATTTTTGTATTTAATAGATAACCACCAGGAAATCCTTAAGGAAAACCCTAAGACAGCAATGTGAGTAATCTCCTTTTTGCAAACTGTTTTTACAAAACCTCATATGATTAACATTATATTAAACAGCGATTGAGTATTTGTATTCTACAATTATCGTCAGTATGTTGGGGTTTTGTATACAAAATTTGTTACTACATTTTGAGTAGTAACATGACCACAAGTCGGGTTGACAGTACCGTGGGTGGTAATTAAAGTAGATGGAAACAAATGTAATTGCACGACTGCCCTCAATACTGTACAATGGTGTTACTTAACTTGATTAAACTGAGATTCACTCACCAGTATTTCCCACTGACAAAATGTTTTTAAACGCGTTTCAGGTAACAAAATGTGAAAGCCAAATAGAAGCCTGCTGGACAGCACTGAAGGCTTGGAAAAGTGGCTATAATGTTACCTAAAATAAAGAGATGTTTTATTAAATAAAATAGGGTTTGTCCTTATGAAAATGTGTGTACTTAAAACTTGGGATTATTCCCACGTGTTTAATATTATGAAAGTGTGGTATTTTACTCTGATAAAATATTTCCTAACTACGATCCTGATGTGATTCCGCTGCCAAAATGATAAACGCCGATACCACTGAAACTGGCCGCGGCCGCCCGTTCCCGGGTAGTATAGGGGACGGGGGTTGCGACAGAAGGTGGTATCAAAGCTAAGCCACTGATTCAGCCATAAAAGCGTGTTCTGCTGACACCAAAATATTATATGTTAGGAAATTAATTACGGAAATGCGTGCATATCTGTATTTTATTGTTTTGTGTTATTTGACTATTTGTTAGTTTATAGTATGAGCGATCAAGGACCCTCCGACGCCTATCGTCACTTGTCCAGCTCACCTTAAAACGAAGGTACCTCTTCACATCCTACCCTCTCAGGGTATTCAGCTAACAATGAAGATGTGATATTCGTGTTCAAGGCTCAGTATGAATAGCCATTCCCTCCTAAAAAGAGAGGATGGTTCAGTAGGGGAGCGCACGAACGTAGGAAGAGGATGAAAAAGTTACAACAATAGCGAGTTCTAGCAGCCGCTAAGAGAGAAACAGATACTCACACCCAAGATATGCTCAATAGGAGTCTAGCAAACTTTCATATTCTAGCAACTACAGCTGCAGACCCTAATTTAGAGCGACTCATAACACCCCAACCATTACCCTTGTTTCCTACACAACCAATGGAGATTGAAAATAACCCGGAAAACCAAATCCCAGCACCAGTCTTTGACCCGAATGAGATACCTAGAATACCAGCACCCAATCCCTTAGACCCAGACTACGACCCATGGTTCGATGATCATAGGGATTATTAGCAACGTTACCCAATATCAGAAGAACCCATGCCGAACCTAGCTGCTTACCCAGCTCTGGACCCTCTAGATCCTTATTATGATAATGATGAATACATTAGGGAAATCCTAGAGAATCCATATCCTCAGGAAGAACCCATGCCACAGTACCCAGATCCAGTACCAACACCTGCACCCCCAATGAGTGCAGAAAATGTGCAAGAACTCCGAACCTTTGGTGAGGAGATTTTAGAAAATAGTGACAGGATGAGGAAAATCGGAGAACGACTCGTTTGGAAGTACTACGAGCGTAATATGGAGTTCTATATGAACCCATATCAGTAATGGTGATAGTAATAATAATATAATAATATATATATATATATAATATGTGTGTATGAAAAAAAATATAATAATAATAATAATATATCTATCATAGTATAGTCCACTTTGTGGTTAATGATGCATATTAGTATTGTAATTTTTTATTCCAGTTCCAGTTTGTATTAGATGCATAATATATAAGAAAGAGTAAGTCGCAATTTTCGACGCTTTTGAACAATATGCGTGTTATGTGAATGTTTGCATTAAATATTATTTTGTGGTATTAATAATTGGCGAATGTTTAAAATTCAGATGGACAACGGAGTGAACCAGGAAAACCAGAATAACGATAACCAGAGTAATAATAACCTGGATAACGATAACCCGAACAACAACAATGATGGAAACCAAGTGGATAACAGTGCCATCCAACACATAATGGGACAAGGAATAATAGATGTGATGCCATATATTATCAAAACGGGTAAGGAAACAGATAATAAAAGTAACTGTGATAGTAAACGACCCACTGAACCTGAACATAGCGTAAACAATGGACCCATACTTCAAGTGCCCATTCCCAAAAGAAGAAGAACCATGTCTTATGGCTGTTCTTATAAAGAATTCTGGTCTTGTAAACCAATGGAATTCTCGGGCAGTGAGGGGGCCGTTGCAGCTCTACACTGGATAGAAAAGACTGAGGCTGTCTTAAAAATAAGCAAATGTGCGGAAGAGGATAAGATAATGTTTGCTTCTAATCTGTTTAAGAATTCAGCCTTAGAATGGTGGAACACTATCCTCCAGTCTAGGGGAAGTGACAGGGTTTACAATCTGGAATGGGAGGAATTTAAGAACATGGTGGAAAGGAAATTCTGCCCTCCCGATGAAAAAGAACAGATAGCAAATAAGTTCTTAAACCTTAGAATGACTGGAATAGATAGTAAGGGGTACACTACGTTATTCTTTGAATACGCTAGAATAGTGTCAACCCTTGCATCACTAGAACCAATATTAATCACCCGTTATATCTGGGGATTAATAAGTGAGATTAGACATGTAGTCAAGGCAGCTAGACCTCAAACCATAGAAGAAGCTGTAGAACTAGCAAATACCTTGACTGATGAATTAGTTCATACGCGAGAAGAGGACCAAGGGAGGAACCTAGCTCAAAGGCTTACCCAGGAATTCTGCTACGGTAATTCCAACTGTAGGAAAAATGTAGGTTCTACCTCTGCACTTTACTGTAAAGCCTGCAAGAAGAAGCATTCAGGAAGATGCTCCACCTACTGCAATTTCTGCAAGATGCCAGGGTACAAGAAGGAAGACTGTAGGAAGAAACCTAATAATGGAATGTGCTTCAACTTTGGAGAAAAAGGTCATATCAAGCCGAATTGTCCGAAACTAGTTCCAGCCACGAACAACAAAACTACTAAAAATGCTAGAGCATTTGTTTTGACTGCAGAAGAAGCAAAGATGATCCTGGATGTGATCGCCGATACGATTTTAGTTAATGATATTTTTGCTAAAGTATTATTTGACTCTGGTGCGAACCAAAGTTTTATTAATACTTCATTTTGCAAACTTCTCAATCAACCATTAACTAAACTCCCACAAGAATGTCTAGTAGAGACAGCAAATGGGGAAACCATTAAGATTTCTGAAATCTTGCAGGGAGCAAGAAATGAATTTCTAAATAAAAAATTTATTGCAAACCTTTACCCAGTGAATCTGGCAGGATTTGATGTTGTATTAGGAATGGATTGGTTAATAGCCAATAAAGCCAGTATTTTATGTGATCAAAAGTCAGTCCAAGTAAATTCACCAAAGGGTGAAAAGATCACAATTAAAGGAGATAAACCCTCTAGATCCACAAAATTCATCTCTGTAATGAAAACAACCAGTTATGTAAGAAAAGGATCATTAGTGTATTTGATTTCCATAATCATTAACACTAAAGGAAAAGAATTAAAAGATATCCCTGTCGTATCTCAATTTTCAGATGTATTTCCAGAAGAGTTACCCGGGCAACCTCCAGACAGAGAAGTTGAATTCAGAATCCATCTGCTACCAGGAACAGCACCATTGCCAAAGCACCTTACCGTTTGGCACCCGCAGAAATGAAGGAATTGAAGAAACAATTAGATGAATTGTTGGAGAAAGGATTCATATAGCCAAGTTCATCGCCATGGGGAGCACCGATCTTATTCATCAAAAAGAAAGACGGATCGATGCGTATGTGCATTGACTACCGCGAATTGAATAAAGTCACGATTAAGAATCGGTACCCACTATCGAGAATCGATGATCTGTTTGATCAATTACAAGGATCTCAATTTTTCTCGAAAATCGATTTACGGTTAGGATATCATCAATTAAAGGTACAGGAAGAGGACATTCCTAAGACCGCATTCAGAACAAGGTATGGCCATTATGAATTTACTGTTATGCCATTTGGTTTAACCAATGCCCCAGCTGCATTTATGGACATGATGAACCGAATATGTAAGCTATATTTGGATAAATTCATAATTGTCCTTATAGATGATATTCTCATTTATTCTAAAAATAAAGAGGAACATGCGAAGCATTTGCACACACTTCTAAGTTTATTGAGAAAAGAAAAGCTTTATGCAAAGTTTTCAAAGTGCGAGTTTTGGTTAGAACAGGTACAGTTTCTTGGACATCTAGTCAATCATGAAGGAATTCATGTAGATCCCACTAAGATCGAGGCGATTACCAAGTGGAAAACCCCTGAATCACCAACTGAGGTTAGAAGTTTCTTAGGATTGGCCGGTTAGTATAGAAGATTTATTCGATATTTTTATAGAATAGCCATTCCCTTAACTAAGCTAACCTGTAAATCTGTTAAGTTTGAATGGGGACCAAAACAAGAAGAAGCCTTTAGAATCCTTAAGCAAAGACTAACCAACGCACCCATACTAGCGTTACTAGAAGGAACTGAAGATTTTGTAATTTATTGTGATGCTTCTAAGATAGGTTATGGATGTGTGTTAATGCAACGTCAAAGGGTTATAGCATATGCCTCTAGACAACTTAAAAATCATGAAGAAAATTATTCAACCCATGACCTAGATTTAGGAGCTATAATTTTTGCCCTTAAGATTTGGAGACATTACCTATACGGTAGTAAGTTTACCATTTTCACTAATCATAAGAGTCTAAGGTATGTTTTTGGTCAAAAGGAGTTGAATATGAGGCAAAGACGCTGGATGGAGATACTTAGTGATTATGATTGTAATATCCAGTATCATGCAGGAAAGGCCAATGTAGTGGCTGATGCTTTAAGTCGAAAATATCATGAAAAGCCAAAAAGAGTGCGTTCTCTTAAGTTAAACCTGCAGGTAGATTTAAATGAGAAGATTAGAAAAGCACAAGAATCAGTAATCAAGGATGATACTGAAAAGTTCAAAGGAATGATTAAGGAATTAGAACAAGGAACAGATGGAATTTGGAGATTCCATAAGAAAAGAATGTGGATACCTAAATTAGGAAACCTACGCCACCATATATTAGAAGAAGCCCATAAGTCTAAGTATATGATGCATCCTGGAAATGATAAAATGTATCAGGATTTAAGAAAGAATTTTTGGTGGATAGGAATGAAAAAGGATATAACAGCTTATGTTTCTAAATGTTTAACCTGTTCACAAGTCAAAGCTGAACACCAGAAACCCTCAGGTTTATTGCAGCAGTTAGAAATGCCAGTATGGAAATGGGAATTGATAACAATGGATTTTGTTACCAAATTACCCAAAACAAGAAAAGGTAATGATACAATCTGGGTGATTATAGACAGGCTAACCAAGTCAGCTCACTTCCTACCAATGAAGGAAACTTTCAGTATGGAACAGTTAACTAAGTTGTATGTAGATGAAATAGTTTCATTACATGGAATTCCTTTATCAATTGTTTCTGATAGGGATAACCATTTTACCTCTCATATTTGGGCAAGTTTCCAAAAAGCAATGGGAACCAAGCTGAATCTAAGCACAGCCTACCATCCTCAAACAGACGGACAAAGCGAAAGGACAATTCAGACAATGGAGGACATGCTTAGAGCTTGTGTAATTGATTTTGGAGGTAATTGGGACGATCATCTACCATTAATAGAATTTTCTTATAATAACAGTTATCACACAAGTATCAATGCTGCACTATTTGAAGCACTCTACGGACGAAAGTGTCGAACTCCAGTCTGTTGGGCAGAAATTGGAGAAAAGCAATTATCTGGACCAGAGATAGTACAAGAAAAGACAGACACGATTGTTCAAGTCAAGGAACGACTGAAAGCAGCATGTGATCGATAAAAGAGCTATGCAGATAACAGACGTAAGCAGTTAGAGTTTTAGGTAGGTGACAAAGTGTTATTGACAGTCTCTCCTTGGAAAGGAATAGTCAGATTCATCAAAAAGGGGAAAGCTAAGCCCCAGGTATGTTGGACCTTTTGAGATTATTAGAAGAGTAGGACCTGTAGCCTATCAGCTACAACTGCCAGAGGAAATGGCAGGAATACATGATGTATTTCATGTATGCAATCTCAAAAAGTGCTTAGCCGATGAATCACTGGTAGTACCTCTTAAGTATATAGAGGTAAATGAACAACTTAAATTTGTAGAGAAGCCTCTACAGATTGAAGAAAGGAAAGTTAAGAACCTCAAGCACAAGAGATTAGTTCTGGTCAAAGTGAAATGGGACTCCAAGAGAGGACCAGAATACACTTGGGAGCTTGAATCGGAAATGCAAAGGAAATATCCACACTTGTTCCAGTAGATCTCGAGGACGAGCTCTAAAACAAGGTGGGGAGGATATAACAAAACTCAAAATATTTTCGACACCCTAAAAATAATTAAAGTGTCCCTATACGTCCTAAAATACACCCCGTACACAAAAACGGACCCGAATACCTTCGATATTATAAAAATAAAATAAAAACGAAATTAAAAGGGTCATCGCGGGGCGCGACGCCCTTGGCTACTTCAGTCGCGGGGCGCGACGGCCTGGCCACCAGGCTTAACCCGGTGCCGCCACGTGTCGGACTTGTGTCGAAGCTACGTGTCAACTCAGCCAAGCTAGGGCCTACCCTAGCTGGCGTCGTGGGCCGCGAAGCCCTTCGTGGTTTCCGTCGCGGGGCGCGACGTTGAGTTTGATCAGGAATATAAATGGATTCGCAAGGCCTTCAGTCCAACTCGCTCACACTTCTTTTTTTCTCTCGAATTTCTGAAGAGTAAACATAATTTCCAGGCATAATACCCCGTAAATAACGAAGTTCTGCCTCGTTGTAAGTATTATAACCCAGGTTTCGTATTAGATACGCTGCCCGATCGATCCAGGGTTCGAAAGAAGCATGTACCGATTGTAAAGTTTGTTGAAAAACCTTTGTCGATAGAGGATCAACATGTTAAGAAGCTTCGAAAGAAGCATGTACCGATTGTAAAGGTTAAATGGGATGCCCGTAGAGGTCCCGAATACACGTGGGAGGTCGAATCCACAATAAAACAGAAGTACCCTCATTTATTTCAGTAAATCTCGAGGTCAAGATTTCTTTTAAGGGGGTGAGGATGTAACACCTCGTAAAATCACGACCAATATAATAAAGACACGTGTCATGGACTTTAAACATGTTATAAACCCGGACCATGTTAAAAAGGATATGTGAAGAAATTAAAAGTGTCAACATATTAATTATTACCTCTGAGTGACCTTTTAACATTTTTCAACTTTGGTAAAATATAATTACATTCCCATAAAAATCTGATTAAGATTTCATGGGTATCCGGTTAAATCATGTAATGAATAATTCAATATTCAAATCCAAGAATTTGGAATCCCATGTGCAAAATCGACAATTTACAATCAATAACCTCTTTTTACAAGACTCCAAAGCAACCAATGCATGGCAATGCATTCTTAGCAATGCAGACCAGATCATATGGGCTTTTCCTGTTGATGGTGACCAGAGATTCGAGATATGATCGGTTGCATGGTCAAATGTTAAAAGTTCTCAAAATTTTGTCTCTGATGGAAGGCTTACGGACCGCAAAGCTCTTGCCTTACGGTCCGTAAGACGGCTTAACTGGGCGATAAAAATTTGAATTACGGATACGGACCGTAAGGGCTTAAGCTTACGGTCCGTAAGGGCTGTATCTGGGTAGAATAATGGACAACTGCAGGTTCAGCCAGTTCCACCACCTTTGTAAGATAGTTTTTCAATTCTATGGGCTTTGCAACTGGTTTTTCATGCATAGGGACACCTGGAATTCATCAGAGATCACTTGTAGACCTTGGTGGAATGATCCTATGAGTTTTAAACTCCTATATAAGCCCTCTTGTTTGATGGTTCAATTGCTCATTCACCAAAAATTATTCTAACTCATTCTCTGGAGCTCTCTGGACTTCAAGCAAGCTTCCATCAGCTCCTAATTCATGCTAAGGACCATTGTGAGTGTTCTTAGCCTCTCTAGTTCAAATTTATTAGTCTAATGACCAAAAGTCAAAGCCGTCGTAATTAAGATTTGACTTAGTGATTAATCACTAATGGTCCAGTCATTTTTCGAATTGAAAGTGGCTATGAGTTGGTAATTATGTGGGTAATAAGTCCTTAAAAGGGCATCTCCTGATTATCACTCTAACTTGGTCAATTGTCGGGTCAAACTTAATATTAAAAACTCAACAGAAGCTATTTTTACAAATAAATTCATAATTAGCAATGTAGAAGTTATGGAACCTATTTTAACACTAGAATAACTTGTTAAATGATGTAAGAACATGTCTAAGCATGTTCAACCCGACAATTCCGAGTTTAGGCTCAGTTCGGAACCGAAAGTCGCAAACGTAGACTTTTTCTTTGACTTTCAGTTCTGACCCGATTTAGCTTATTTTAGAAAAACCTTAGGGTTCCATTAGGACCATATTACATATTAGTATAACCCTCTGAGTTTATACAATGTGGTTCCTTTGTAATCCTAGTTTGTTGCATGTTTCCGTTAAATGCCTAAAATTGACCATTATGCCCTTTTAATGTAAAAACGAGATTTTTGAAAATGTGAGAGGACAAAAACCTTTATTACTGATTTATAAACTTTTCCTAAAAATTTGACATCAGTTTGAGGTCTAAATTAGGAGTTATGCTCAATATCGTAAATTGAAAGCTTTTATTAATTAAACGGCATATTTAGCATAAAGCCTATTTAAACCCGAATTTTGACACCAAAACTTTTACCCACTGATGTAGTATAATATTTTGGGATTTTTGAAGATTTTTATTTATTTTTAAACTGATCATAACTTAAGGTTCTTGCTTTGATTCGGTAATTGATGGTTATACCCTTTTTTGCTAATAAAATGAGTTTTACATAACATTTTGATACCAAACCTTTTGCTACTGATTTTATATGTTAAATAAAGTATTTTAAGCTTTCTGGACTGATAAAAATCTCAGCTTTCCCTATATAACCCGAAAATCGCCTAAAAACCGACTTTTTACGTGTTACAAACGCATAGTATGGTTTAAAACTATTTTTGACATATAAGACTTAATACCTACTGATGTTTTAAGTAAATTTTTATACTTTAACAGTAAGCAAAAGTTTTGAACTCAGATTTCCAGTTTTGACCTTTAAACCTTATGTGAAATTACCAAAATGCCCCTACGGTGCATAGTTTGGTTAAAAATAATAAATTTCACATATATGCAATACCCTACTATTAGGACTTACAAAAATAAATATTTTTACTGATCAATTTAGACCAGAACCTCAGATTATTATTTAATCTCTTTAATAAGCTTTAAAATGACCAAAATACCCCTTCGGGGCATAAATTGATTTTAAATTCATTTTGGGCATGATGGAAGGTATCCTACTGATATCACAACATATTTAAGGCATATTAACTTGTGAAACCTGTACATGACTCTTTTGGTTACCCGTTATGCATTTTTCGCATTCGGTACGGTTTATGTAACTAGTTTGCATAAATTAACCGAAACAGGTCAAACCTTATCATTTTCACCTCAAAATCCAGAATGTGTTTAGTTTACCCATATTATACAAGTCTTCACACTTGTCGGGTCTAAATCACATTCTAATCCAGTCTTCGCTTAATCTTGCGTTTTGAACCGTATATCTTTCTTTAAAACTAACCGGTCTAAGTTTAAACTTAAGTAAGACCCGTTAGGAATCTAATAGGTTATTAAAACCTTCGTTCCAGATTTAGGTGCCCAGTAAAAGATATTTGCACTTGCCGATTGTATACGGCTGGGATAAATTTGTATAAATTTGCTCAGGTAAATACTTTTAACTTATTTTCCCTTATACGGGCTTGGGGTACGGTATATAAGATACCGCTTGGTCGGGTATTGAATTTTTAATCATATTAAGATTAAATTATTGAGATAACCCATTTAATCTATTTTGTTTGTTCTAAGCCTTTGGGGGTTTAATGACCATGTCCTGGGTATCCTCGGCTCATTCATTGAAATAACCACGACTTAAGCACGGGGTGTAGGCATACACCTGCCAGTGCGTATGTAAAATAATATGCCCGCTTGTTCGAGAATAACTCGCCGTGGGTTTATTTATGTGGTGTGTCTATTAATCTTTAACCCGGTGATCAACCCGGGCTACTGAACGTATAACAAACATATAATTCTTTTACAAGTTTATTTTTAAATAATTATCCCAAGTTATAAAAGATTATTTGTGCCTTGTGCATTCAAATCAATTTTCTTAAAACATTTTTAAAAGTGTCAGTTAATTGTATTTACCAGTGTAAACTGACGTATTTTCCAAAAGGTTAAGTGCAGGTACTAGGTGGAATAGGCTGGTTTCTCCTGAGTGACTTAATAAAGAATTATGCAAGCTTTATCACTTAAAAATCTGTTGAACATTATCTCTTTTGATACGCCTGTGGATCCTTTACATTCCGTTGTAATACTTTGTTACTTTCAATTCGGTTTGTAATATTCTTACTTTAGACTTCCGCTGTGCATTAAACTGTGATTATTTGACCATGATGATATCAACTACGTCACGATACTCCCCACCGGGCCCACCGGTAATACGTGGAAATATCGGGGTGTGACATTGTTGATTGTTGATTGCTCATGTTATTGATGTTAATCATCATGTGATCTTGCTAGATGGTGATTAAAGACATAATCTAGCAAGATGAGAGGATGATTATGTTGTAGATTAATAGATCATCCTTGTGTAAATCATGAACTTGAAGTGAAAATTGTTTTTCTTGTAAAATGATGATCAAAGTGAATATAAAGTCCTGTAAACCTATGATTTCAAGAATGATTTTTCAAGAAACCAAGTTAAAAATACAAAATTTACATAAGCTTGGTTCTTAAAGAAATTAACCATATTTTTGGTGGTTAATCAAGTGTAGAAATACATATTTAACAAGAAAAATCAAGAAGAAATATTTTTAGAAAATTTATTTACAAGATGTAAACATCTAATTTCTTCAATAATGATATTTTTAAATAAACAACCACACTTTAAAGGTTAACTAAGCCTACTAGACACACTAGTAAGTTACTACAAATTTTTATAAATTTTCAAGTTCATGAAGTAGTAATTATAGCTTGATTTTGGCAAATTGGTAAGTGTTGATTGTGATGATTATAAAAGAAAATGATATGTTTTGAAAGCATGAAAACCTCCATTTTTTAAGGAAAAACTATGGCAAAATTTTTCTAGAAATTTAACACTTAGAGAAATATTTTTAAACAAATATTTACAAGTATATTTTAAACCATGAATTTTCATACAAAGTTTACCATAATTTTTGTTACAAAAATTATAAATATTGGAGGTTGGTTTTTGATAATAAAAGTGACTAAATATATATTTAGGAGAATATATATTTAGATGTCACCATGTGTGTGATTATTTGTATATTATGTGTATTAGTTATATTATTTTAGGACTTGAAATAATATAACTCACCAATATACCAAGAAATTACAATACAAAATATTACCAAACTTCTAAGAAATAAATATACAATTTATATCCAAAATATTTGAGAAACCGAACAAAGAATGTAACTTACAAAATATTCTGGAATTTAATTCATAAGTATATTTTGGTAATTAGTATTTTGGACACCAAAAGAACAAAAATATGATTTTTACAATTATTACAAAAATATATCATATTTTTCACAAGGAGAAAATATATTATTTTTTGGTAAATAAAAATATATATTTTCTTGAAATTATTAGAAGATATTATTTTTGGGAGAAAATATATTTTCTTAAATAAACTTGGAATACATTATTTTTGGGTGAAAATAGATTTATATATATTTTCTACGTTAAACTTGAAAATATATTATTTTTGAGGTCTATATGAAAATATAATTATTTTCGCCAAGGGAAAAATTATAAATAATTTTTCTATGTAAACTTTCTTAAAATATATATTTGGAGAATATATATATTGGTGAATTTTTATTAGAAATATTATTCCGGAAAAATTAATACAAAAATTATGTATGAATACTTAATAAACACAATAGAAATACGTATTCTCGTACGTATAAATACACCGGAATACGCCACCGACACTTGGCAAAAATATACAAGTATAAGAATGTGAGTATAAATACACCCATCCTTTGAAAGTTATACATATACAAATACATAAACTTCTCAAGTTAAAATATATTATTTTAACTATCATTCCATAATTTAATAAATATAATTTAAGTTAAAATAATTATTATTTTAACAAATAATTATATAACTTGGAATAATTTTGATGACACAATGAAACGTAACTCAAAGACACTAATTAATACTAAGTCAAGGTACGACCCGCTCGTCTAATAAACCGTAGTACGTTGTAGGTAGTCGTGCACACGAGTAGCGACTTTGGGTTACATTTGGATACGAAGAACGCAAGATTGTGAGTTCATGTCCCCCTTTTCTCTTAACTGTTTTCGGTTTTATAACTTCGGGGGTGAAGTACATGTTACAAAATGTTTACATATGGTATGGTTAGCTAAGGAATAAACTGTTATATCATGTGAATGGGTAGGCGCACACTTAAGACCATTAATCCTCATATAAGGACCGAGGGACATGAGTGATATATCTATTTGGGTGTAGCGAGCCCATACCCATGAGGACCGGGATTTGGCCCATGAGGTGCTTATGTCTTCCAGCCGGAAGCCTGGTACAAAATCTGCTAGGGTTGAGCCTTCCTACGCCGTTGCACACATGTTAATGGCCTTGCAAACCATTAATTGATTTGTTTCCTTGTTTGCTTTCATACCGGGATTTACAAATACGTACATACTTACAATAATTACAAGGTTTATTCGTGCACACATACCAAACACATGAACTCGCTCAACTTTTGTTGATGTTTTCAAACTACATGTATTTCAGGAAACTAAGTATGGATCTGGCGGGCGTTGGAAGTTTTCATGGGTTGTTTGGAATAAAAGATGTCATCTGGTGTCTAAGGGTTTGGGTTGTGTATCTTATCCTGGATAAGATACAGAGTCCAAAACCTATGTTTTAGTAGTATCTTTTGTCGAGTCCTTATGGAACTCTAAAACAATTTGAATGGTTTGTAATTTGGATTTGAATTCTGTGTTTAGATTTTAAGACAATGTTGTTGTGATGTTTTAAACTTAATCTATGGATGAGCATCTTGGTTTTATCATATAGTTGTTTGTTATGGTTGAATGCAATGATATTATGGAAGTCACACATAATCACGCTTCCACAAAAGTCAGGGTGTGACAGTTTGGTATCAGAGCTTCGATTGTAGCGAACTAGGATTCTTTCTCGAGTCTAGACTACAATCATTAGGCCTCTCACGAAAATATTTTTACAACATGTTTTCATTGCATACACAAAACGCCCAGATCCATGGAATAAACGTTTTACAATGGAAAGACAAGAAACACAATGCAAGGTCACGTTTGTGGTTTAGTCTGGGATAGACTAGGAAGGATAGAAAGATTTCTTGAAGGATTATGTGAATACATGATTGAGTGATAACTATCTTGATTGCATACTAAGCGGTAGTGGTTAATATATGTGCACATGTTATGATTGTTATGTTACAGGCATTATGTCTTCTTCAGAGAGCGGATTATCAAACGTTGATGATCCTATAGCTATCGTCTCATATGATGAGATCGCACCTGAGCCGGAGATACTTACGTCAGACACTGAGAGCGACCCAGACATGCTATCGGATGACGAGGATGACTTCCAGCCGTTCGCGTTGCCCGACTTTGGAGATGATTTACTCCTTGCTGATGGTATTCCAGACGAGGATCCTTTTCTCATTTCTGTTCTAGTCCATGATCATCTCATCATTGGTCTTCTCGATAGTGAGAACATCGTGGCTCCAATCCTCGATCCTGCTCCTCTCGTGGTCATTCCTCCCGAGGATTGGCCTTTTAATGATTTATTTGATGATGACATTGATCTGTTTGTTGATGGTCCTCCTGATGACACCCAGGGTGATGGAGAGATAGATTAGGATGTGGTTGATGTTCCACCTCTTAAGATTTCTGTTGTTGAGTTATCCTCTGATTCTAGTTTGCACTCTGTCTTAGATTCCTTTGAGTCTATGACGTCTTCAGCTTTACAGGCGGTCCGATTACAGCATTATGCTACTGATTCTGATGATGATACTGCTATGTCAGATGCACCATCTCCTCCACACGACCCCGAGCCTGGTCCTGAGCCAGATCTTGCTCCTTTTGATTAGCCTGATGTTGCACCTGCTGAACCTGAGCCGATGCCTAATCATGACCCTATTCCATTTGGTTTACCAGACATTACATCCCTTATTCCCGATCCAGCTCCTGCACCTGTTGACCCTCCTTTTGTTGAGCCATTTATTCATCCACCCGCACCCGCTAATGTTGCTCCTTTTCCTCTTGTAGAGTCCGATGTGCACCGTTCCGACTTACCGATCGTGTTCTTACAGGACATCCCTACACCCCGTCCAGGGGAAGGTACTTCAGGTCAGCACCCGCGTGACGATCCTTTTGCTTCAGTAGATTTTCCACAGATCCCTCAGTCTGCAACGTCGCTCCCTTCACTTCTTCACCACTTGATGAGCCACTCCAATGGTTCCCACTATACTCCATGCCGATTTTAGATCCCTATCATCCCTTCCATTTTGTTGGCTATACACGGGATGAGTTGCTTTTATCACTTCAGCTTCAGTATGAGATTATGAGTCGCAGGATTTTGGATCTTGAGCTGACTCCGTGTCCCTTATCGTGTCCTTGTCAGCCTACTTTTGTTCCCCCACGTTCATCACCGTCTCCATTTGTACATCCACCTGCTCCTCTTACTCCTTTTCCAGAGTTTGATGCTTGATTCCTTTCTGTCGAGCAACAGATCAGTTACCTAATGCGTCATGTATACGAGCTTGAGGAGGAGCTTGCGCATGTGCGCAACTTGCTTTTCTTCCCTCCTCCTCCTCCACCTCCACAATCAGCATAGTGGTTTTTTGTTTTATGCAGATTGCATTACTTTTAGTGAGAGCACTACTATTGAGCAGAGATTGTGAAGACTTTTGAAGACCATATTTGATCATGTGATTTTGTATATTGACAGACTTATTAGACAAAGGCAGTGTGACCCTGTGTCCCTTTTGATGTGATACTTTGTTAACAATATAACTGTGGTCGATGATTAATGAAAGCTCAATCGTCATGTTCTCATTAAACACATTGTGGATTACTTGTTTATGCTATGATTGTGTTGATTACTTGATTGCTTGCTATAATAAATGCTATTATATATACGTACAACATATTTATGTGATGAATAAGACCTGACCTATCTGATCTTCTTCTTAGAAGATGCCTCCTCGAAGGAACAATCAACTACCCACGACCGAGGCAGAGCTACAAGTGGTGCAACTGGTGTGTTTGGGTTAGGGTTTGAGGGAGTGAGAGAGCAGGGTGTCACACCCCTATTTCCACGTATCACCGGTGGGCCCGGTGGGGAGTATCGTGACGTAGTTGATATTATCATAGTCAAACAACACAATATATAAATGCACAGCGGAAGCAAAAGGTAAATATATTATAATCCGAATATAAAGTAATATCAAAGTATTACAACGGAAAGTAAAGGATCCACAGGCGGATCTTAAAACATAAACATTGTTCAACAGACTTTAGGCGCCTAGAACTTGCAAGATTCCTTATAAACGCCCTGAGCTTCCAGCCAATTACGTTCAGTACCTGTCACTTAACCTTTTTGGAAAATACGTCAGTTTTCACTGGTAAATACACTCAACCGACTCATTTTGAAAAGGTTTAATAAAAATTGATTTGAATGCACAAGGCACAAACTCTTTATAACTTGGGACAATTATATTTATAATCTTGTGTACAGATTTACATGTTCGTTGTACGTTCAGGGCCCGATGTAGAAACTGAGTCAGATTAACAGACACGCCACAAGTATAGGCCCACAAGAGAGTGAGATACCGTTTTTCCTTAAACAACTGTCAGGTGTATGCCTACACCCCGTGCATAAGGCGTGGACATTTTATAATACAATGATGTCAAGGATATACGGGACATGGTCATTAACCCCTAAAGGTCTTTATTTCAAACAATACAGATTAAACCGGGTTACCTCAATAATTTAATCACAATAAGATTAAACATTCAATACCCGACCAAGCGGTATTATTATAATACCGTATCCCAAGCCCGTATAGGGAAAATAAGTTAAGAGTATTTACCTGAGCTAGCTCCTGACTTAAATAGCAAGAATTTAATAACCCAGCCGTATTCACTTAAGTAAGCGTAGATACCATTTACCAGAAGGCTCTAGTCTGGAATGATGGTATAAATAACCAATTAGAATGCTAACGGGTCTTTAATTAAGCCTAAGCTTAGACCGGTTAGTCTTACAGAAAAAAAAAACGGTTCAAACGCATGATAAGGCGAAGACCGGATTAGAATGTGGTTTTGACCCGACAAGTTTGAAGACTTATATAATATGAGTAATCTAAACACATTATGGATTTTGAGACAAAAATGATATGGTTTGACCCGTTTCGGCAATTATGTCCAAACTAGTCACATAAGCCGATCCGAACGCGACAAGTGCGTAACGAGTAACCAAAAGAGTCATATGCGAGTTTCCTAAGTTATTATGCTTTAATTATGTTGTGACATCAGAAAGATATCTTATATTATGCCCAAAACGGATTTAGACTCACATTACGCCCCGTAGGGGTATTTTGGTCATTAAAAATGTTATAAAAGAGTTTAAATATGAACCTGAGATTCAGGTCTGATGTAATCAGTAAAACTACTCAATTTACTAGGTTATATCAGTAGGGTATCATATATATGTGAAATCTATCCTTTATAACCAAACTATGCCTCTTAAGGGTATTTTGGTAATTTCACATAGGCTTAAAAGGTCAAAACTGGAAACCTGAGTGTAAGACTTTAGCTTACTGTAAAAATATAATAATTTACTTAAAATATCAGTAGGTACCAAACCTTATGTGCTCAACATAATCTTAATACATACTATGCGTAAAAAATGCCTAAAAAGGCGACTTGGAGCCATTTCCAGGTTTTCAAAGGAAAGCTGATATTTTTATAATTCCAGATGGCTCAAAATACTTTATTTATTATATTAGATCAGTAGAAAAAGGTTTGGGGTCAAAAGGATTTGTAAAACTCATTTTACGGCTTAAAAGGGCAAAACCGGCATTAACCAAATCATACTTAGAACTCTAAGTTATGCTCAGCCTAAAAATAAATAAAAATCTCCAAAAATCCTAAAATATTATTTTATATCAGTGGGTAAAAATATTGGTATCAAAAAGTGGGTTTAGATAGGCTATATGCTAATTACGCCATTTAATTACTAAAAAGCTTTCAAATTACGCTAATGAGCATAACTCTTAATCTAGACCTCAAACTGATGTCAAATTTTAGGTGCAAGTTTATAGATCAGTAACTAAGGTTTCTACTCTTTTACTTTTTCAAAAATATTATTTTGAGGTCAAAAGGGCATAATAGTCAACATTTAAGCATTTAACGGAATCATGCATATGAATCGGATAACTAATGAACCAAGTTGTATAATCACAGAGGGTTATACTTATAGGTAACTTGGTCCTAATAAATCTCTAAGGCATTTCTAAACTATGCTTAAACGGGTCAGAACTGAAGGTCAAAGCATAAGTCAAACTATGCGACTTTCGGTTCCGAACCGAGCCTAAACTGAAAATTGTCGAGTTGAACATGTTTAGACATGCTCTTATATTAATTACCAAGTTATATTAATGACAAAACAGGTTGCATAGCCTTTACTTTGCTAATTATGCATTTACTTGAAAATAAGCTTCCTGTTGACTTTTTATAATCAAGTTTGACTCGACAATTGACCTAGATAGAGTGGGAATCAGAGGGTGACCTTTTAAGGGTTTAATGCCCACATAATTACCCACTCATAGGTACTTTCAATTTGGATTTTGACTGAAGGGATTAAGATTAATGACGAAGTCAAATCTTAATTACGACGGTTTGACTTTACGCTAAACAACTAAGTTAAACTGAACTAGAAAGGATTAAGGACACTTACAAGGGTCCTAATTATGATTAGAGATCACTAGGAAATGTCCTTGAGCTCCAGCAACCTCCAGGAGTTGAGTCGTGGACTTCCAAGTGAATGAGCAATTTGAAGAACACAACTTCATGGCCTTTATATAGGTTTCTAAATTCAATTTGATCATGCCAACAAGGTCTACAAGTGATATGGGATCATTCCAAGTGTCCCTAAACCTTTTAAAACCATCAAACAAGCCCGTGAATTCGAATACCATCGTTTTATGGCGGTGTAACCGTTTTAACAGGCAGCTGGAAGTTTTCTGCATCTGGGACCTGCTTGCGCACCGCAACGTCCACAGTGTTGAGGTGCGCAAGGAACATTCCAGCACAACACAACTTTCAAATGTTCACAGTTTGGCCCCTGGACCTTCCAAACGTCGTTTTCACATTATTTCTTGCATTATAAGCCTTCTAAATTTACTTTTGAGGGTTCCAAGACTTATACAAACTTTGTTAAGTCCTTGGTTAACTTTGTAATCACCCGAAAAGCCATAATTTCCTACGTTGACGCTTTTAACCCCTCGTATATGAATTTGATCATAACTTTCTCATACGATAACGAAACTTGATGATATTTTTATCATGTATTCTAGTGAGCATATCTAATCGTTACAAAGCTTCGGGTTTGCTAAAAGGTCACTCAGAGGTATACTTTAAACATGTTGACACATTTAACCCCTGTAGTTTGTAATCTCTCACTTTCTTTTATATTTAGCTTCGTATGATCCATGATTCATTCGTGTGAATGTATAAACATCTTGTAGGGTTATTGTAAGGCATATTTATCCATTGTTGACATTTTGAACCCTTATATTCACATAGTTTCTTTATTTGTCAACTTTAGTCCCTC
The DNA here is from genome assembly GCA_030545235.1 of Helianthus tuberosus. NCBI lineage: Eukaryota > Viridiplantae > Streptophyta > Magnoliopsida > Asterales > Asteraceae > Helianthus > Helianthus tuberosus. The sequence goes on along the minus strand of CM060400.1, from coordinate 115,782,396 downwards.
TAGAGTATTCTTTCACACGTTCAAGCTTATGACACGTGTCAATACATTATAGGACGTGAATTTTCGAGGTGTTACACAGGGACATAAGGTGAGGGGTTTATATTTTGAAGAGAGAGAAATGTGAGAGCTTTTAAAATCTCTGGTCGCATTAAATGGAGAAGGGGGGGGGGGTTTGACATTTGGGGTAAATGACCAAAATACCCTTTATGTTAGCATAATCTGATTGGTTGAGAGTGGTTCTCGTGGTTCTTACAACCTTGGGGTGGTTTCTATTTTAGCTGCTCCTTATATATATATATATGAGAAGGGTCCGTTAGGAACCACCCTTTATTGCGAGAACCAGTGTGAACACATGGCAATTTTGTAATTATGATATGTTTGGTATAAAACACGTGCATTCGTTTTTTTGTAACTGTTCTCCATTTTAGGGTTTCAAGAGGTTTCATCAGTTCATAGTTTTCACAAGTGGTAGAGAATCATTCACGGTGGTTTCACGGCGGAGTAGAGGCGTTCACGGTGGTTTTCACGGCAGAGAGGTAGTCGGCGTTCACATATTTCACAGTGGCGGCAGTCGGCACAGTGTTTACGGTGGCATATGGCGTCTTCTGATTCATCAGGTATCGATCCTCATACATCTAATGATCTTCCTCATACATTGTTCCTCCTGTAACCCTAATAGTGTCATTCCTCCTACCATTGTTCCTCCTGGAACCCTAATTGTGCCACACTCCTCGATGATTCTGATCATGTTTCCCTAATTACGAATGGTATACTCGATTAAGGTGTGGAATTGATGGGGGAATTAGGGTTTTGAAGGGTGGATCTTGAAGAAGGTTATAGTGTGGCGATTAAAGAAAGGGGCTCTTGTTCTAATTAGGGTTCATACGAGAAGGGGGAAGATGAATTCAAGATGGAGATATAATAATAAATAACATTTTAGCAACTTATATTTTATGTCTCTTATATTTACATCAATGCTTGTCATTATTCAAAATCAAATTTAAAGATCATTATTCTTTTTTGTTTTTCTATTCTTTTACTATTCTAATTTTGCTATATATTTTGTTATGATCGCAATGTGGATAAGTCAACATGTAGATCCAAGATTTTTGAATTGGTGTCACTATTCGATAATATTTAATGAAACGATGTGATTCAAATGGCGTCGGTGCAGTCATGAACTGGTAGTATTCAAACAGAGTGAACGCAACTACGAGATTTTGGAGAGATAAAAATTAGAGTGGGGGAAATTGGTTTTTTTGGTGAGGATTCATATAGGGGGTAAAAGATGAAAAATTGAGAATGGAGGTAACATTGCAAATAACTAAATAGTTTTTAACCAAAGTTAATGCCACCCGTATTTTGTAGCTAAAATACAACTCCTGAATCAATACACAATCTTAGCATATTTGTAAAATGCTTTATGGTTAGCCCATAAGATGTATGTGCTAATATAGAACTTGTTATTCGCTTATGCTGCCTTAGTAACTAGTCATATTTTTTATGTGAGATTATTAACCAATATTACATTACGCTTATGATATTTCTTCAACTTTTTGATGTGTGAATTCATTTATATAACCTTCAAGCAGTCCATGTGTCACACCCCGACCACGTAAAACAACAATTCGTGGCGGAAACGTCGCGGAGTGTCGTAACAGAATTCTTGTTTCACAACCATGGATTAAATAATTTCGTTTTATCGAATCGTTGAACTCATTGTTTTATTACAAATCTGGCAAATACAAATATTATCTTTCAAGTTTTAAAGTCGCTAAGGCACGAGTCCATCCTATGTATAGCATGCATTAACAATCATCACATAACAGCACCTGAAACATGTGTAAAAATAGGTACGTCAGCATAAAAATGCCTGTGAGATACATATGTTTTATTATAATAGGATTCATGACTTGTAAGTTTGGAGAAAAGTGTTTAATCAAAAATAGTCATGAACCTTAAAATATTTTCTTTTATAAATCATATAACAAGTGATAAGAAATTAGATGATATAAAAGAAAGATGCATAAATACGCATGAATGCGCATTTTGACCGAAACTATGACTCGCCACTACACCTAATCAACGTGGTAATTAGTAGGTATAGTCACAAAGGACTATGACCATCGTGATTACGCTCACGTTGCGAAGTTCAAACGAACTTCGTGTTGACCATAAACTGGTCAAAACTGAAAGTTAAACATTGTTTGACTTTCAAGCTTAAAACGCGTAAAAGAATGAAAGAATACTTACAACCGGTCCAAGAAATTGAAGTTTGATCCAATTATTCTCAGGTATGAAGTGCAAAACACTCCAACTTAGAGAATGATCAGATCAAGTGTGAGTTGCAAGTGCAAAGGGGTTGGGTATTTATAGATTTCATAGAACCGTTACGATCGTTTCTTGAAATCCGAGCTTTAATCTGGACCGTACAAGTGCATCCACTGTTTTGTAAACCTAGGGGCATCCAAAACCAGCCCATAGAATGGAAGAAACCATGTGCAAAACAATGGGAGCAGCTGGGTTTTTGAAAAATGAAGTGTGCTGACCTGGGAGCAGCTTACAGACCGTAAGCATCACCATACGGTCCGTAAGGACATGGCTTGCTGGCAGGAAATTTCAACAAATGGCAAAACAGGCCCTGCATCTCCAAACTTGATTTTCGATGCGTTTTGGCACATTTAAGCCCCGTTAACCTCATTATGAAGTTAAAGTATAGGGAACATGAAATGTGCTCAAAAATATCTCGGATGTCGGTTCGTTTGGTCGTACAGTCGCGTTGTTCGGTTAATTACGACGGAAGTCGTAACGAACGCAAAACCGATCCAAATTGAGCGACGAATGGAATTTTATCATGCCAATCACTAAAATATAATATTTTAATGATTACATAAATTTTTGGGTGTCCGGATGTATTCAGAACGTAAGATATGCGCGAAAATGCAAACTTATGCACTTTTTGACGCTTTTAGTCCCTATTGATCAAGAAAGTTTATTTTTGCGCACCAAACACCTCAAAGCCTATTTCTAAGCTATGTAAAGGATATTTAGGGCATATTTAACTTATGATCAAGTTCCGGAATGTTCGTTACAGTACAAATCGGCATACTTTCGTAGTTTGTTGAAATTAGTCCCTGTAAGCGAATAAACTTGATTTCGGCACACCAAACCACCCAAAACTTATTTCTAACTTATGTAAGGGTTGTTTGAGGTATGTTAAGCCTATGTCACTATTCTGGAGTGTTTGTCGCATTAAACTGATTATGTTTACGCATAAGTTCGCGTATAACCTTCCAGAAAGCGATTTAGAGCTCGAAATCGAACAAGAATTGATATGTGCAAACGATACACATATTTACACAAATCCCAAGTATGAAATACAATATTTAATTGGTTTGGTATTTGTATGATGGTTGAAGTGACACAGGTGTCACAGTCTCCCCTACTTTAGGAAATTTCGTCCCGAAATTTAATTTTAGAGGAAACTTGTGAAGATAACCGTGATGGTTTCGCTTTCGAATGAATCCCTTGACCCTAAGTAAAACTCTGGGCCATGTTTGGATTCTTAGCGAAATTGTCAACTATCAAAGTGAAGTTCTTGTAGTAACAAACCATGGAGTTTCGAACTACGGACAAAAGAACGTTTCTTATGAAGATTTATCATAGCAAACTTGTGTGTGCTCGAAATCAGAGTCTGAGAGTGTAAAATAACATGACATTGGTCAAGGTCCAGGACTTCTCGTAACTTAAATAATGCTACGTTCGCAATATAATATGGAACACTTATATATAGGAAGTACCAGCGGCGTATCCACCATGCCCCCTTTCTATATTGTTCTCGTTTCTTTATGCTCATCACTATAGGTCTTAACACATGACAAAATTTGTTGTGGTTTCTGTGCACTGAATTCCATAATTTTGTATGCATCCATAATTACGTAATTCCTTGCACAGTCCGCACAGTTCATTTCATAATGTGTAGGGAAAAATCAATCGAATAAACATGAAGTGACTTGACTTGACCACCAAAGGATCTTTTTAACTAGATCAATGAACAATCTTTTTAACTAGATTAACACATGATCTTCTTAACTAGACCATCGTACGATCTCCTTAAATAGACCACTTAAGGTATTTTTCCAATTATATCATCACATGATATTCCTAACCAGATTTTTAAATCAGTCTGTTTAACTAGACCACTCAAGGGGTCCAATTATAGAATAGTACTTCATAACCCAAGGGACTTAACTACACCGTAGAAGTCCATTAAGGATTTAAGATAGTACCTTTGGATATCCTACTATGAATCCCTCATATTGAGATATGGAAGATTCTACAAGGATTTGGATAATGAATATTCAGATTACACAAAAACACAAGACATAAAGAAATCACATAAGCACATGATCACATAATTATTTAACTTGATCTTTAATTTGTTATCTTTGGACACGGGTAATTAAAGCATACCAGGAATCCAATCCGTGGATTTCATTTGACACTTTAAACATTTTCAAGAATCTATTTATGAAGATAGGGAGATTTCAATAGGAATTCGGCTTTGTTTCTTAAAAGAAACGAGTATTTAGGATTTTTGGAGAGATCATAAGTGATCATAAAAATGACAGAACCACACGAGTAGTTTGTCTTGGTGTCGGCATCGAAGGGTTGTATCAAACATTCATACAATCGTATCAGTTTCGCAAAATAAAAATTGAAACAACAAATTTTATTTATATAACAGCCGAATTGTCTCAAACGTCAAAAGATAACAACCAAGGAATTACAAAAGACTAATTGTTCACTGCTGCATCATTGTTTGCGTTTGCCTCATTTATGTTAAACACTCCTCCACGCACTGGATTTGCGTTAACAAGTCTTGGGCAATGGTTTCTGTAGTGAGTAAGGTCACCACAGTTATAACATGACCCTGGTGGGAACCGTGCTTGAACAGCAGCAGGATTTGCAGCAGCTTGGTTTTGGTTGGCATAACGGCAGGTATTGATCAAATGTCCCAATCGCCCACAGTGGGTACATTTGTGACACTGCACTTGCTCTAGATGATGATGGTTGCATTTGTTACACAAAGGTGCGGTACCAACATAACTTTTCCTTGCACGAGTTGTGCTGGCTGGTTTGGTGCAACCTAATTGTTCTAAGCAGTTATGGCGCAGTTTTGAGAAGCCTTGCGCTTCTTCTTCTTGGGTGTCTCGGCCAGTTTTTCCTTTGGTTCATCTTGTGCAGTCTTGTCAGATGGTCTTGGGTCGCCCTTTCGAAAAAGCTTACCCTTCCTGATATGGGATTCAGTCAGGGTGGCAGACAATTCAATGGCCTGTCTGACAGTAGTAAGGTTGCTACAAGTAACAATATCCTGAACTAAGTCAGGAATACCATCAATGTATTTTTCAATTGCCTTTTCCACAGGCGTAACCATGGCAGGACATAATAGGCTCAGTTCTTCATAACGGTCAGTATAGGCTCGATGTTCACCACTGTCTTGATTTAGGTCGTCAAATTCCCTTTCCAATGCTCTAAGCTCATGACGAGGACAGAACTCCTTCATCATTAGAGCGCGGAGCTCTTCCCAAGTTTGAGCTAGAGCCACATCAGCACCCCTATCACGCATCACCCCGTTCCACCATGTAAGAGCACGCTTCTCAAACACACTGGATGCAAACTCAACCTTATGCTCATTCTGACATTGCACATGCCTGAATGTTCTCTCCAAACTTTCGAACCATTGCAGGAGCGTGGTTGCTCCTTGAGACCCAGAAAACTTTAAAGGTTTAGCAGAGTTGAAGGTCTTGAAATTACACTGAGCATTGTTGTTGTTATTGTTGTTGTATATCTGATGGATCTCGGTTACTATGCTCGGAAGCGCAGCAGCCATTTGCTGAGCGACAAGGGCTGCTACTTCTTCATTAGTTTGAGGCTGTGCTTCTCGTCGAGGAGGCATTGTCTAAAAAGAACATGAAAACATGAGGTGAAACAAGTGAAATGGCATTGAGTAAGAATAGGATGTTACAATTATCGATCAAAAGCATGGGTGATGGTCATTTGTTCGAACCACGAAGCAAACAAACGACACAAAAGCTGAATCAAAGTAAATAGGTCATTGTAATGTATTGCGAAGACATGCTTTAGCCTATAAGTGGACACTCACCCCAAGAGTTCCCAGGTAAGAGTGACTGGTCCGATTATGTGGATTTGTACGAACACTCTAGCCTTAGACAGAAAACTCAGGATACAGGCATCCACCCTTCCAGATTGCACGTGTTCACATTATAAGACCCAAACTTTGACGGGATTTTGAAAACTTAGAAGGTTCAAAACTTTGTAATAAATCATCCTAGAACAGATGATTGGTTTTCAAAGCGGATTCGAAATTTGTGTTCTTATTGTGGTTGTCACCTAAAGATAGGCGACGGTATTGTTTTAAAACTAAACACAACATAACTTGTGTTAGGGTCCTAGGAAGGATATAGTCTAGGTCAAAGCATTACTAATAACCTAATTCCCTATAACCATTGGCTCTGATACCAACTTTTCTGTCACACCCCGACCACGTAAAACAACAAAACGTGGCGGAAACGTCAGGGAGTGTCGTAACAGAATCATTGTTTCACAACCATGGATTAAATAATTTCGTTTTATTGGATCACTGAACTCATTGTTTTATTACAAATCAGACAAATACAAATATTATCTTTCAAGTTTTAAAGTCGCTAAGGCACGAGTCCATCCTATGTATAGCATGCATCAACAATCATCACATAACAGCACTTGAAACATTTGTAAAAATAGGTACGTCAGCATAAAAATGCCTGTGAGATACATAGGTTTTATTAGGGTTATTGGATTTTATCATCCCAAACTATTGGCTATTGGCCGTTGCCACCCTCAACTATTACTTTGACGTCCGTCACCCCCTAGTTAACACTTAGTGTGTTATGTCACCACATCGTTAACTGATCACTAACTTTAGATTCCGTTACTATACTTTTGGGGGTGTCATAGGGATCTTAGGAAGGTTTTAGGGATCTTAGGACACCCCAAATGTATAGTAACAGGATTAAAGGTTAGTGATCAGTTAACGATGTGGTGACAGAACACAGTAAGTGTTAAGTTGGGGGTGGCGAGCGTCAAAGTGATAGTTGGGGGTGGCAGTGGCCAATAGCCAATAGTTAGGGGTGATAAAATCCAATAACCCGTTTTATTATAATAGGATTCATGACTTGTAAGTTTGGAGAAAAGTGTTTAATCAAAAATAGTCATGAACCTTAAAATATTTTCTTTTATAAATCATATAACAAGTGATAAGAAATCAGATGATATAAAAGAAAGATGCATAAATAAATAATTAAGTAAAATGAGTTTGTATAAAATATGTTTTGATAAAAAGGATTGTAGTATATATAAAATATACTTTGGTTTTAAGAAAGTCGAATAAGTAATATATTAAACTATATTTCAGTTCCAAAATAGATAAACGATAGTACGTTAAATATACTTCAGTCGTCAAAATAATAGTTTTCAGTAGTATATCAAAAGTATACTTTGGTTTTATTAATAACATATTAAACTATGTTTTGGTTTTATAAATAACATATTAAACTATGTTTTGGTTTTATAACTAAGGCCAATTGGATTTTAACACCTCAAACTTTGAAGAATTGGCCGATAACACCCACAACTAACACTTTGATCTGTGACACCCCAAACTTTTAATTTTGTTTGTCATTTCACCACTCAGTTAAAAAATGACTAACTGAGTTAGTCTTCCATCCTAGCTGGCATCATTAATCCTACATGGCACCCATGACGTGGCAAACACCTCTGTTAATCACCATCTCCTCCGGCCACCATACCCATCGTCATCGACGACAACACTCCGACAACACTCCTGCCACTCCGATAATTTCCGTCATCCTCTATCACCTCCTCCTGCTATCACCGTCGTTCTTTGTCTCCGGTCACCCTCTCCGACGATCATCACAAACACCACCGTTTCACACTTCTCCATCTCCGCCGTTCTCCGATCACTCCTCCGACATACTCCGTTCATCTTCTCAATCAATCATCTTCTCCGACAAACCACTAACAGCTTCATCATCATCGTTTACCATTTTCACCGTATCACCATCTTATCCATAGCCACCACCTGTCGTCACACTCTCCGTCGTAACACTCCGGACACCGCCTCAACTTCGTCCACTCCATTCTCCGGCGACCCACGACACCGTCGTTCTTCATCATACGTCACGTCTGAACACCACCGCCGTTCTCCGTCCATCTTTCTCAACTCCGGTCACCTGCAACTATCTCCTCCGGCTATTCACCGACGCAATCTACCTCTCACCACCACAGCACCAGTCACCTCCGACGTTCTGCATCATCCCCATCACCTCCGATAACCTCATCAGTAACCTCCATTCACCGTCGTTCTTTCCGCTCATCGTTCATCGTCATCATCGTACTTACAATTGTTACTGGCGCTGTGTTTAGAAATTAGGGTTTTATACCCATGAATGTGCCACATCGTCAAAAATAGTCCACGTAGGATGCCAGCTAGGATGGAAGACTAACTCAGTTAGTCATTTTTTAACTGACTGGTGAAATGACAAACAAAATTAAAAGTTTGGGGTGTCACAGATCAAAGTGTTAGTTGCGGGTGTTATCGGCCAATTCTTCAAAGTTTGAGGTGTTAAAATCCAATTGGCCTATAACTAACATATTAAACTATGCTCTGGTTTTATGAATAACATATTAAACTATGTTTTGGCTTTATAACTAACATATTAAACTATGTTTTAGTAATTAACAAAATATATGTTGTTTTGTACAATATCACACATGAGAGCATATCAAACTATACCTTTGGGAGTATAACAAAATATACAATAAAAGTGTGATTTGGAATTCATTCAAACCTTAGTGTATCAAAATACACCTTTGAGACTATAGAAATACCACAAAGGCAACCCTATTTGGATAAAATATCGGTTTCTGACATTCCTTACAACAGGAATGGGGTGTCTAATTCTATAGCGCTATATCATACTACCAATCGGTCTGGTGAACATAAAATAAGTACAATTCAACAATTAATTTTATAATCTTTGAAAAATCAGTGTTTAAACCATGAATAATCATTCAGTTTGTCAAAAGATAAGTACTAATATGTATAATCAATTATACTTTGAAATCATGAACATAACAAATAGGTACACATGCTTCACCCCAAAACATTAAAAACAGTAAAAGAGGGGACTATGTACTCACTTGAGGATGCTTAGAAGTCTTGAATAACAACCAAGCAAAGCTAGAGGGATCACGGAATCAAACGGCACCTAATATAGGTAACTAAGTAAATAAACCGGACCTAAATCAGAAGATCGGATAGAATGAGGTTTGGTAAACCAAATGAGTATAGGAACTCATGTAATATGGTCTAACAAAGCCTACATCCTAAATCGAAACCTAACCTATGTGCTTACGACCCATTACGACCCGTTTAGGTATCTTACGCTACTTTAACGCGTCGTTCGCGTAAAGCGCATTCGGAACGCCTAACTAGTCCTGTGACAAGTATTATATGCCTAAACATGTTGCATAATTAGTTAAGTGACAAAAGTTTGAGTTACATATGCTTAAATATCTATTATGCATGAAAAGGGCATTTTGGTCATTTACCTAAGGCATATAAACTACCTATCATACAACTAATTAAACCTAAGTGATCATAAGGTATAACCTCAGAAGGTTATTCCCTATACAACTATGGTCACTAAACATTCTTGGTCGAATCCTAATGATTGACCAAACGGGTCGGGTTCGAAAGTCTAAGCGGTTGTTTAGACCGCTTATCTTACGACCCTACACAAGCACTAATCTAAAAGTGACGAGTTAAACATGTTAAACATGTTTAACAAGGTTTGAAAATAAGTTTGATATCAAAACAAATGGTTCTGATACCCAAGAATAGTTTGGTTGCAAAATACGCATGAATGCGCTTTTTGACCGAAACTATGACTCGCCACTACACCTAATCAACGTGGTAATCAGTAGGTATAGTCACAAAGGACTATGACCATCGTGATTACGCTCACATTACGAAGTTCAAACGAACTTCGTGTAGACCATAAACTGGTCAAAACTGAAAGTCAAACATTGTTTGACTTTCACGCTTAAAACGCGTAAAAGAACGAAAGAATACTTACAACGGGTCCAAGAAATGGAAGTTTGATCCAATTATTCTCAGGTGAAGTGCAAAACACTCCAACTTAGAAAATGATCAGATCAAGTGTGAGTTGCAAGTGCAAAGGGGCTGGGTATTTATAGATTTCATAGAACCGTTAGGATCATTTCTTGAAATCCGAGCTTTAATCTGGACCGTACAAATGCACCCACTGTTTTGTAAACCTAGGGGCATCCAAAACCAGCCCATAGAATGGAAGAAACCATGTGCAAAACAATGGGAGTAACTGGGTTTTTGAAAAATGAAGTCTGCTGACCTGGGAGCAGCTTACGGACCATAAGCATCACCATACGGTCCGTAAGGACCTGGCTTGCTGGCAGGAACTTTCAACAAATGGCAGAACTGGCCCCTGCATCTCCAAACTTGATTTTCGATGCGTTTTGGCACGTTTAAGCCCCGTTAACCTCATTTCAAGGCTCTAAAATGAAGTTAACGTATAGGGAACATGAAATGTGCTAAAAAATATCTCGGATGTCGGTTCGTTTGGTCGTACGGTCACGTTGTTCGGTTAATTACGACGGAAGTCGTAACGAACGCAAAAACGATCCAAATTGAGCGGCGAATGGAATTTTATCGTGCCAATCACTAAAATATAATATTTTAATGATTACATAAATTTTTGGGTGTCCGGATGTATTCAGAATGTAAGATATGCGCGAAAATGCAAACTTATGCACTTTTTGACGCTTTTAGTCCCCATTGATCAAGAAAGTTTATTTTTGCGCACCAAACACCTCAAAGTCTATTTCTAAGCTATGTAAAGGATATTTAGGGCATATTTAACTTATGATCAAGTTCCGGAATGTTCGTTACAGTACGAATTGGCATACTTTCGTAGTTTGTCGAAATTAGTCCCTGTAAGCGAATAAACTTGATTTCGGCACACCAACCCACCCAAAACTTATTTCTAAGTTATGTAAGGGTTGTTTGAGGTATTTTAAGCCTATGTCACTATTCCGGAGTGTTTGTCACGTTAAACTGATTACGTTTACGCATCAGTTCGCGTATAACCTTTCAGAAAGCGATTTAGACAAATATTTACACAAATCCCAAGTATGAAATACAATATTTCATTGGTTTGGTATTTGTATAATGGTTGAAGTGACACAGGTGTCACACCATGTTTTTACATTGACTATTCACTTTTCGTTGTAGAGATCCTCCTCATACATTGTTCCTCCTGTAACCCTAATCGTGTCATTCCTCCTACCATTGTTCCTCCTGGAACCATAATTGTGCCACACTCCTCGATGATTCTAACCGTGTTTCCCTAATTATGAATGGAATACTCGATTACAAATGGATGAAAAATATATGATATATGATTATGTTCTTACTGCAATAATACCGGTTGTAATACGAATTTTGGAGCACTACCCTCAATTATATGACGAATTTTGAAATGTCTGATGGTAAAATTGATATGACGAATGGGTTATGGTGTATCGTTATCGCTATGACGAAGACGAACTACTGATGTAATCGAGACGAAGACGAACTACATAGAACTGCTAATGCTTGAGAATTGAGAACTGCTGATGCAATTTGAGTGTCAGATGTGATTTTTGTATAAATACACCATCCTGCACATGTGCTTACCATTACCCTATAACCATCACCAATAATCTAGATCCTGCACATGTGTAGCACGTTACCATTATCCTATAATCATCACTAATAATCTGTTTATCATTTATACAACATTCTTACACATAACATTTATCTTATTAAATATCACTTTTTACCATTTCTTTATTAACTTTTTAACATTCTTTCTATATTTTCAGGAACATTCATACACAATGAAGCTGCTACCATTGCTGCTGGAATTCCGTACCCCCCTAACGATGAAACCAAATTTTATTCCGATGATGATATGATACTGATGAAGATACATATGATGATTCTGAAGACCCTGCACATATAAATGTACATGAACAGCCCCTTAGACATTTATCCAGACGTCATAATGCACCCAACCATTAAAAATTTGATTAAGTTTGTCGTCAAAATATTGATCATTTTGTTTTATTATTCGTTTTACATTTAATCTGAACTGTTTACATTCAAGTTGCTCACCTACGTTGAACTGTTGTTTACACTTAATTTGAAACGTCTGTGTTCAATTTGATTATGTTGAATTACTGTTTACATTTAATTTACTCTGTTTACATTCAATTTGACCTACACGTTTACGTTGAACTACTCGTTTACTTTGAACTACTCGATTAAACATCCTTTAAACTACCCATATTATGATTACAAATTCCGATGTTTATGAATGCACTTGCACTGTTTATGATTGCACTTGCACGGATGATACTTTTTTTATCACTCACGTTGTTATTGTTTCTACCAATGCACATGTGCATACATGAATATTTTAACTACATATAATCGGTTTCCTTTACATATACATCAACATATGTAATGTGGTACCCCATACATAATAGGGTACCACATACGTAATATCATATGAACAAATATACAATACCTTAAAATATACACATATTCATTACTACCATCTTTATTGTTTTTAATTAATACACAGGTGCATTACCAACATTAACACACTATCACACAACTTTTGTATAACAAGTAAATAAAACACCCTTATCATAAGGAATCACATAAACCGAACAACAATCTTTATTACACATATGCATCACCAGCATATACTATACTAAACAAAATATGACATCCTAAGTTAACAAATGTTACCATTCATAATACATTATACAATACCAATATGTATGTTATATCAAACTTTGCACATGTGCAATACCAACATTACCTCTACCAAATAACATAATACATCATATATTAACAGACATGATCATACGTATTGCATGCCCACAAACTACCTACACATAACATTCGCTTTAGTTCACAACCTCACACCTTCTGGTCTTCTTTCCAATTTCTACGCATCTTCCAACACTCCTCATGTTTCAATGCCTCTTCGGCTATCGTTTTCCGATAATATTACATCCATCAACCTATTAATCAAATACGTCCTTGTTGTCAATCCATGAGCATTTTCGAATAATTTTTTCTTGCATACATTAGATATATTACATCAATTAATTCATGTATGCACATATGCAGTAAACATATTACATACAATATGTACAATGCTTATGTTTTAAGGTCATAATGCACGTTTGCATATGCCGTAATACATTCATATTAATTTAATATGACAAAATATGCACATCTGCATAACTATGCACATATGCATTAACATGACTGACCTTATCAACAGGGTTGTTTCAATAAAAAAAATTAACCCTTACCAAATCAAAATTCGTATTACCACCAATCATATTTAACATCAATTAGTAACAAAACTATTATGACAAACTATACACATGTGCGTAACTTTTTTTTTTGAAATGCAAATGTTATTCATAGAAGCTAACCTCCAAAACAGAGGCGGTCAAATGTAACAACCCTCGGTAAAACCACTATCCTCATAATATTTCCAACACTCTAGTATATTATAGAATGTCCCAATATGTCTTATATTACACCCCGTATGTGAAAACCGAGCCCTAGTTATGTTATAATTATAAAATAAATTAAAAACATGAAATATAGGTATGAGGCGGCCCGCGTAGACCCACCTTAAACACTTACGCGGGTGGTATAAGGGCTAGAACCTGACTTCGTTGATTCCATTAGTTCAAGCGGGCCGCGTAAGCCTTAGCTTACACTAACGCGGGCTGCGAGAAACCTATACACGCGAAGACACCAGATGCCGACACGTGTCGACATCGTGGCGGACCTATGTGATGAGCCGGACAAGCTAGTCTGTTGACTAGCTTTGACGCGGGCTGCGTAAGCCCCGCTTGTATGTTACGCGGGCCGCGTGGAGACCCAATATCACAACTATCTAAGAAGGCCGTCGGGTTTCATTTTTCGTCGCTCACATCTCAATTCTCAATCTAAATTTCTGTAGTAGAGGCATTATAGTCGGGTATTATACCCCTAATTAGCGAGGTTCTGCTCCGTTGTAAGTCTTATAACCCCAGTTTCATAATAGTTACGCTGCCCGATTGATTTAGGGTTCCGTAACAACTGTCGTGGTTCTGCCATACGTAGTTGTTGGAATGCCGTCTCGGGGAGGGTATTATTAATAATTTCAAAGGGTTATGATACTAACCAATGTACATTTGTATAAATTATAGATTATATCCAGGAAACCCTTACGAAAAGCCTAAGACAGCAATGTGACTTTATCCTCTTTTTGTTAACCTTTTTGGAATGTTTTTCAAAACCTTTAATGTTTTACAATGTGATTAAGCGGTGATTGAGTCTTTGTAGTTCTTCAATTACTGCCGGTATTATGGGGTTTTGTATACAAAATTTACTACGAGTAGTAGTAAGTCTGAATGACAGTGCATTACCATTGGACGACTAGTTAGCCAATGGGTAATTTGACCATAGCTATAGATCCGGTCGAGTGGCAAATACTGAATGAGTAATTGTGTAGAAATAAACAATGTGATCGCTCTCAATACTGTTTTAATTGATAAAATGTTTCTTGATTAAACTGGGATTCACTCACCAGTATTTCCGACTGACAAATGTTTTTAAAACGCGTTACAGGTAACACAATGTGAATAGCCAATTAATGAAAGCCAGCTGGAGAGCACTGAAGGCTTGAAAAAAATGTGGCTATAAAAGTTACCTAATAAACGATGTTTTAAATTCTATAAAATAGGGTTTGTCCCTATAAATGTATTGTAATAAGAAACTTGGGTTTTACCCATGTGATTATTAATATTAAATAAGGTGGTTTTACTCTGATAAACATTTCCTAACTACGGTCCTGATGTAAATTCCGCTGCGAGATTTAATAACCTGATACCACCAAAACTCTGAGATCGCGTCCGCCCGTTCCCGGGGATCAGGGATCGGGGGTTGCGACATCAAACCAACCACTACAGCAAATCGAATAACAACAACCCAACACAAGAACCTAAAGACCGAAAATGAGCAGCTACCTTATATCGAACCTACACCATTTTTCCCAACTCACGAACCTATTTTTGGACCGATTCTTATACCATAAAAAACCGACGGACTTAATATTACGGATAATCTTTCCAGGAACCTTTTATTGTTCCTGGCTAACCATATACACCAATTTGTCACGAACATAATGCCATGTAAAGCTTCTTTCACTTCTCTATCCAAATTGCAAAACTCAAAGGCAATTACGATATCTTTAGCTGAAAACAGAATAAAAGGACTCACCTTGCACCACTGACTGATGTGATACCAGACAGTTTACGCTACACTGCACGAACAAAGAAGGTGTTCAGCTGTTTCATCGCCATCTTCACACAGACAACATTTCACGTCTCCGCCCCAATAGTTCCAATCCCAGAGTGAAGTCAGCATGGGAATACGATCTAAAACCGCCCTCCAAACAAAAATATTGCATTTTTTTGGACCCATTTCGACCATTTCACAGTGTGCCTGCTGCTGAAATCGGAGCCGCTATACAGGAAGTTCTTGACAGCATTGACTGAAAAATCAGAGTCATTACCTCCCAACCATTCCCAACCATCTTTGCCATCGGACAAAGTGACATTATCGAGGAGCCCGATCAACTTGTGCCATTACAGTAATTATTCGGTAGACCTTGGGTTTCTCGACAAATTCCAAACCCGCATAAAGTTTATATTATCTTGATTATATTGGTCCGCCACCAGACGTCGTTTCTCTTATTCCATTCTAAATATATTTGGGAAACGAGTTTTGTGCATAGTTATGCACATGTGCATTAACATGACTGGCCTTGTTAGCATATTATGGCAAACTATGCACATGTACATCAACATGAATGACCTTATTAACCTATTCTATCAAATTATGCACATGTGCATAACTGTATATCACCCAATGCTACCTCATTATCATATTCAACCATGAGTTACAGGTTCATATAACTTCATAATATAATTGATTACATAATAATATAAATGCATAACTGTATGTCATAACAAAAAACAACACCAAAATAACAATACATACAAATTATATATTATTTATGAATAAATAATTGAGATTAGTATTCAAATTAATGTGCATATTAACCAACTATAACAATTTATGCATACGTGCATAACTATATAAAACACAAAATCCCCTTATTATATTGATTTATTAAGTGAATCCTATTCAAATTTTTGTACATGTTAACATACTATTATGTTTTATGCACATGTGCATAACTATGTATCACACACCTCATTATCTTATTTAGTGTAATCGTAATTTATCAAACTTTGCACATGTGCATAACTGTATAGAACATAAAATTAGTTTATTCATGTTCCGTATAAACCTATTATGTATAAGCCTGTTATGTCGTGTTAATGCACATGTGCATTAACTGTATATATTATAAAATTATCTTATTATCCTGTTTCGAATAAGCCTATTCTGTCTTTTCTGTATAAGCCTATTATGTCGTATTAATGCGCATGTGCATTAACACCACATAACTTGTCGACAGTCATAATTCAGTAGTAAAACCCTATCATTTAGCAAATCAACTTCCGTGTTGCCAATCATATCCAACATTATGCACATAACATCATTCTTTAATAAAAAAATACATAAAACAACACATCAGTACCACATTACACATAGTTCATCACAACATTAGCCTTTATGTTCACTCAAAATCATATATATACCACGATTTTCAATAATTCTTTTATGAAACAACTGTTTAAATGTAATAACCACATAATAACATGTCTGAATCTACGGTTGATAGTTGTTTTATCATATACAACTACAAAACAAGGTGTATGAACTTACAATTTCACAGAACGGTGCAATAGAGGATCGATAGTCCGTTGGACAACTTTTGTTCTTCCGATTATCCCTATCTGTGCATTACGATCGTTTTTCCCTAATTTAGACTGGAATACAAATGTTCAATCGGTGATTATGTTGTTAATGCACTGATATCGACTAATTTTGATGACGAATTATAAGATCGAGATGATGAATTTTGGAGGATTTGGAGTGTGACGTGAACTGAGATGATGAATTGTGTAGAGATTGGATCCGGATGTGAACTGAATATAAATGATGGTTTAATCTGATGTTTGAAGTCCAGGAGGAGGAGAGGCAGCTGATTTAATTTTTATTATGTATTTACAATAATGCCATGTGTTCACATTGGTTCTCGCGGTTCTCACAATAAAGGTGGTTCTCGCATGAACCCTACCCTATATATATATATATATATAGGAGAAAGATCCGTTAGGAACCACCCTTTATTGCGAGAACCGCGAGAACCAATGTGAACACAACCAAAAATACCTAAAAGTAGCTAAAAAACACACAAAAGATTTTTTTTTAATATTTTTTTATAAAAAAATCGCTACTTTTATTAGCAAAAAAACTTATTTTTTTAATTTAAAAAAAAATTTGGCTACTAAAATTAGTGATTTTATGTAAAAAATATTAAAAAAAATTTGTGTGTTTTTTATTTTTATTTTTTTTTGGGTTTAGTTTTTAGCATTTTTGCTTGGGTGGGGGGTGGGGGGGGGTGGTTTAGGTTTTTGAGGGGTGGGGGTTAGGTTTTTTTTTGGGGGGGGGGGGGGAGGGTTGGGTTTAGGTTTTTGAGGAGGGGGTTTAGTTTTTTTTAAAGTTTTTTAAGGGGGTTTTGTTTTTAGCATTTAGCTTGGGGGAGGGGGGGTGGGGGTTAGATTTTTTTTTAGTTTCTTTTAGGTTTTTTTAGGTATTTTTAGTTGTGTTCACATTGGTTCTCGCATGAACCTTTCCCTATATATATATATATATATAAAACGGTGAAAAGTATGAAAACAGTGAGAACGCTTATGGATCGTCAGATCAAAACAATCTATGGATAAGATTGGCACGGTGGTGTTTTCATAAATAACATCAATTTTATTACTTGGAACATGCTTCACTAAGGGTAAAAAAGGTAAAACATTGTTTCTCCATAAACGCCATTAAATATAAAATGTCAACTAAATACAAAACGCCAACTAAAAACGCCATTAAATATAAAACGACGGATATTTTATTAATTGCACTTATTAATAATATCCCGCCTAAACTATGCGCCAAAGACTTCCTATAAACAGGAACGTCTCAGCACCTTCCATTCATTAAACCAAAAAACAAACGCCATGGTTCCCCCAAACCCATTCCCTGTAAAACGCCAAAAAGTTGAAAAATCAAAAATGACAAACATCGTTTCTTGGATATTTAATATCCTTCTACGGGAAGTTTCCCCGAATGGATTGTTAGTTGAGGGGTGTCACTCAATAACATTTTGCTGCATGAGATGGACAAATATTCAAGAAAAAGTGACTGATGACAGACATATGTTATTTTCTGTGTTTTGTTCTTCATGAATATTTGAATGACATGAAAAGATGGATGACACTAAAGAGTGGGATGAAGATAAAGATGAAATTCCAACAAAAACACCCACAAAAAAGCTACTTCAACAAAAAAAAAAAAAAACAAATGAATTATACAAAAGTAAAAAACGCCATATATTTGTGACGGTTCTTGTAGTTTCAAAGAAGAAAGAGACTGGTGACAGTGAAGATTTGGAATAGTAATTCAATTAGTATTTTTAATTTATTTTTTTCACTTCTTTTTTTTTCTTTCTGTGGTTTATTTTCTAATTTTACAATAAAAAAATACATTGTTCTCTAAAAAATACAACTTGTAAAACGCCAAGATGTCACAAACGCCAAACTCTACAAATATAGTAAAATTTGTGGCATCTAGGGATTTTACAAAGCATTTTTTTAGATGGGACGCGTTACAGCCATAAAACAGATGAAGCTGAAACAAACAGTAAACTGAATCGATGGAAAATTATTACTAACATTATAATTAAAACCCACTACATCGGTACTTGAATTTATTTTTCTTTTCAAAAAACGCCATAATTACCCAACGTTGTAGGACTGCATCCTACATGGTAGCAAAAAAAGTCATTATATAAGTAGAACAGGTAAACAAAACTTAATACTCCACATATTCTCTAACACGCCAAACCTTGACTAAAATGCCAAAAAACTAAAAAATGGCTCAAGTTATTGCGTGGAGGTTTGATGGGTCGGAGAAACGTTTCGTCCTAAAGTTCTCTGACAGGAGAATGGTGAAAATCAAGACAGTCATGGCCATACTTAACATGGATGAAGGGGTTCAGAGGGATATTCTGGCCCTTGGGGTTCCAATGGCAAACGATTGTGAAAGAACTCGAAAGATAATAAGAAGATTGGAAAGAAAATTTCTTGCAGAAGATGATGATGATGATGATATTGATGATACTCCTCTACCAACAGTTAGCAGTTGGAGTTTGGATGAAAAAAAAGAACGGTTAAAGTGTCTTATCAACACGGGTTCGAATATTCATTGCCGATGGAAGAAATGCTGAAGACAGAGAGACTACATCTCCTTGAACAACTCTGTGATTTAGCACCTTCGAACGATGCAAGATCCAGGGTTGTTATGATATTAAGTATAGGCTGCAGCAAAGACGAGACGACATAATGGCGTTATATGCCAATGCACAACATGATGATGATCCAGGGTTGTTATGATATCTAGAGGATTTCTGATTGGTGCTCCACCCATTCCGAGTGTATTCCTACCACGACCACGTTCTTGCCCTGTGTTTTGGTTAGCCTCACGCTGATCCATAGCGGTGCCAACATGCTGAGCAATTAGCTGTGCAAGCTCCTCTGGTGTGGTAGGGAGTCCAGCATTGCTAGTTGAGGGACCCTGTCTCGCTTTTGGTGGCATATTGTCGTTTCTATTATTGGAACAATAATAACAACGTAAGACAATATTTAAATAATTCAATCAATATATGTGAATGGATTAATTTGTAGAGTTTGTAATCACAACCACACAAGTAATTTGAAAAATTTTAGCCACATATTAAAATTTAGATATTCGATTCTAGGAAACATATCTCTTATTTCTAGTTCAAGGCAGTAGCAATGATAGGCGCAAATAAATTCAATGCCCAATAACTTGTTCACAAGATTTCCATCGAAATTCGGAAATAGAGTCGTAAAATGAGACAAATAAACAATACAAACATCTATCACTTGAAATCCAAAAACTCCA
This sequence comes from Helianthus tuberosus, assembly GCA_030545235.1. Lineage (NCBI taxonomy): Eukaryota > Viridiplantae > Streptophyta > Magnoliopsida > Asterales > Asteraceae > Helianthus > Helianthus tuberosus. Next base: position 115,761,983 of record CM060400.1, on the reverse strand, counting down.
CCAGCTTCCTCACTAGCTCCTCAAGCTCTACTATCCTCCAATGCATCTGATCTAGAGCACTATCGTCTAAATCCTAAAGCTCATCGTACCATTCCATTTGACCCTCGAGATCCTTCAACTTTTCTTGGGTTATCTCCAAGTCTCTGCGCATGGTAGCAATCTGACGATCGCAACGTAAGCATTATTCCATTGAGATGTCCCTCTGTCTCATCAGAAACAACTCGACAGCACCTCTAAAAGTTGTCGCGACATCTTCTGCGGGTCGAGTTCTCTTCCTACGGCAGGTATAAACAGTGTGGGTGTAGTAGAGGCTCGTGATTTCAATTGCGGATTAGACGACTTAGATTTGACCGACGAAGGGATCTCAGGTGTAGGTTCAATAGTAGTAGCGAGTGGAGTTATCAATGGCTCTAGAGGTCGAGTCGTGACAATAGTAGCGTCCACTGCAGGTGCTACCCTAAGAGATCCTCTGATCATGGATACATTACCATCTATAACATGTACAGTGCCAGATGACTGCCCGATCTCAAAGACTGAGGAAGGGACAATCGAATCATCATCATTTCGTTCATTACTAGCGTGAGCGTAACATGGGTTAGCCTGTCCTACAGAAGCAGGAAGACCAACAACGACTCGCAATGTAACACCGGCCGTGTCAAGAATAGGTGGGATAGTGCGAGATGACTCTGGTAAAACTGAGGTCGGAGAAGTCTCGAATTCAGGCTCACTCTCAGAGTCGTGAATCTTGATAGTCTTATGTGAATGCGACATCTGTGACATAATGTAATCGTACAAAGTGAGTGTGTGTCTAAATAAAAGGATTTTGCATGTATACACATAAACTCTTATAATTCTCTCACATGATTATAGTTTATGTTTTTATTTCAACTTTTGGCTTCATGAATTTTGGAATTTACATTTCAAAATTCTCTTGGTTGAAGTCTAGTGCTTTCTAAGAAAACAACTAGTTCGCTACAACCATTGGCTCTAATACCAACTTCTGTCACACCCCAAAAACATCGCAGCGAAAATACAAACGTGGCAGTGACGGAGGTTGGTACCCATAAAATGTCTTAGTGGTCGAAGCATTGTTTATTTTGGACAAATTTATTATTTAAAAACATAAAGTTTTAAAGTTGTAAACATAGTCCACAACCATAGCAGAGTTGTTGACCCTTAGAGATCTTAGTACACACGGTCCCATGACAGTTTTTAAAAGTGTCCAAACATAATTATATAATTACAACAAGCATCGATAACCACATGACGACATAAGCCAAAATCCTCGAAGCCGAACTCATGTGCCTAAAGAACATGTAAAAATCAAGTGTCAACACAATGGAGGGTGAGTTCGCATATAATTTCGTAACAACTTGTGTAACGAAAATCTTTCTTGATAAAAACATTTTAATGTTATAAAACATTCACATATGTTTAAGAAAGACCATTTTATTTCCTTTGTAAAATGTCATGGAAGAATTCATCCGAAATGGCCCCGCAGGCATATCTCTGATGAAAACTTATACCCATGATTTTAATTATATTAAATTTTTCTTTGTAACTTCGTTTTCGTTAGTTAGCTAGACGTTACGAGCTATAAACTATGATCGAGGTTTTAATCAACACTAGACAATTATAAAATTCAAATTCGCCGCTATATAGATCGGAACGACCGATCACGACGGGGTTGTCAACCCGATAGATCTATTAACGATTCCATGTGTGCATTACTTAATGATTAAATGCTATTAACTGCACCCAGTTTCCCGCATTTAGGAAACCACTTGCTTTCCCCAATTCATTAATATATATAACCTACTGAATAAAAATTTAATATTTGGTGTTGTCCAAATTCCTGACATCCCCCACGCAATGTAAGCCTATGCCGCTACTTACACTCTTGAGACTTGGCAAATTTGTCCCAACTTAGATTTTAAAAAAAATGTTTTTAAATCTTTACATTAAAACTTGTATTTCTCGAAAATAGTTTAAGTTATACATCTTCGTGTTTTTCTACAAAACACATTATAATATTCTAAAAATCATATTTTCAATGAAAATACATTTTTATGTAATTCGAATGCATATTTTATATGAAAACATATACTTTTCTTTTTAAAGGCGTGTTCTTCCTCCGAAAATAGTGTATAAAACAGTAAAAAGATGGGTTTCTGTGACAATCACATTTGGGTGCGTTTTTATTACCGCAATCCCTTAGTTTAAATATACATATCCTAATTTAAATATGAATGATTTAATAACTAATTGTTCCATAAACAATTTAGTTTCTCAGATACTTCGAATTTTCACACATCTCTAAGATTTTCACGAAAATCTTTGTTTTGATTATGTTGGCAATATATATATATATATATATATGTTCATACATACATATACATATTAAGATTTTTGTGTTTTGAACGATTTTATAGGTGACCTTTTATTTATTATTATATCTACTTATTCACAATATATCTGCGATTTGCGCTTCGTAATATATGTGCATAAGTATGGACATATTCGACATATATCGTAATTCACGTATTACGTCGGTTCACACATATATTACACATAAACACTAAATATGTCAAATAATTCATCAAAGTATCTTAAACATTAATTTTTCATGTTCATCACAATTTTATGCACACATAACGTGATTTTTGATCTAGTTTACCGTTTTTATCAAACGAACACCTAAACATAGCATCAATCCATATTAACATGTAATCACTTAATGGTGTGTATGAAGAGTAATATATTATTATTGATATTTTAAGCCCATTTTACACATTAATCAAGTTTTAAATTTATAAAACACGATATTCTACTGATGTGCGTTAGGTGTGATAGGTTTTTAATGTATATTTTAAGCCATTTTTAACACTTTAGTCAAGTTTTAAATTTATAAAACACGATATTTACTAACACTAAACACACATATGGGCAAGTGAACCCATCGTGAGCGTAGTATAGTGTTGGTAAGATACTGAGGTCGTCTAAGGACACAAGAGCTTTTAGTACCAGTTTATCCTCAACATCTAATCAAATCAAAATTTTGAAAAAGGTTTTTAAACAAGAAAATTAAACTAACTAAAAATGCTGAAAATAGAAATAAAAATAAAAACAGATAGACAAGATGAATCACTTGGATCCGACTCGCCTTTAGTGTAACCTTTGATTATTTCCGCACTTTTTCACTTTTTAAGAGATTATCTTAGTTATAGTAGTAGGCCCCTCTTTTGAAGGTGACGTTACCCTCAACCCAGTAGTTTGAGTCAGCAAGGATACAATCCTAAAGGGTTGGATTATTGAAAGATAATTAATTAAGTTATTAATGCGTAATATGGTAGGCCCCTCTTTTGAAAGTGACGTTACCCTCGACTAAATAGTTTGAGTCAGCAGGGATACAATCCTAAATAGCCGGGTTTAAGTTTTAATAGTAGTTTACATATGAGGGGATCAAGGAGTTCGGACCCCCGCCATCCAATACCAGTGGGTATTGAAGGAGGTCCTACTAAACTTGACCCAGGTACTTGCAGGATCTATACACTGAACAAGGCAAGACGCTTACCAAACCATTCCCTTAACCCCCGACCAGGTAGCCAACATATCACCATATAGACCGTGGAGATATGAATGGTCAACATAAGAAACTAGTTATTAAAGTCATAAATACATAACCAAATAAAAAGTGTATAAAGAATAAAAATAAAAAGTATTACACTAAATGCATGTCTTCACCAAGTAATGTAAGAGACTTAGGCAAACATGGCCTTTGATTGTCAAGAACTCTTACGATCAATATTGGATCCCGAGACTACTCACACACTCTATGATGGATGATGGACGATGGTGATGGATGTGGGTTGTGATGGTGGTGGTGGGTGGGTGAAGTGTGAGAGAGGTGGTTTTCTAAGTGATGATTTGCAAGTGAGGCAAGCACCCCAATTTATAGCCTGCACAGAAGCCCGGGCACGGCCCCGTGTCCACCCATCTTCTCTTTTTTCATTAAATGCAGTTTGTCTGCATTAGTTGACCACGCCCCCGTGTCCGCTGGGCACGACCCCTTGTGCAGAAGCGTATCTGTACTATCAAGATTTTCCTAGATTCTGCGAATCTTAGCGTTGACCACGCCCCGTGTCCGCTAGCCACGCCCCCGTGTTGGGAAATAGAAGCTTTTACAGCTTTGTCTTTTATGCAGACACTTGGGCATGGCCCTGTGTTCATTGAGCACGGGGCGTGTTCAACCTTCTGATGTTTTGTTTTTGCTTGGGAAGATGCTGTCGAGGGGTCGGGCATGCCACGTTTATTCCTTTTCTTGTATTATTGTTAGATTTGGCTGCATTTTTGCTTCTTTTGTTCCTTTAAGCTCATTTAACCCTGGAAATACAAAAGGAAGACAAAAGCACACTTTTTCCAACATTAGTACTAAAAAAGGGTTAGTTTTATGCCTCATTTGATATAATTTATATGTTGCATTTTGCACACATCAAATACCCCCACACTTGAATCTTTGCTTGTCCTCAAGCAAAACTCTTTATTTTGTGGCTTACACACCCAAATGGAATGGGTAGAAGAGAAGGTTTTGGGCTTGTCATAGATTGTCGGGATTCCAAGATTCTTTATTAGGTTTTATTTTTATGTTATTTACAATCCTATTCGTTATGATTTATTTAGAACATTACATAGGAGAAATTACTTATTTGGGCATAACATGCCTCTTTAAAATTCCATTTATATACAAGTTCACATACCTCACGGGGGATCACTCAACACTCGGCCGAAGATGTATTTTTGTGAAACACTCGAGAGCAGCATGGAACTTACTTCTACCATATGCTTGCCAAGCAATCAATCCTCCTCCTTTTTAACTATAGACCTTTGTAAATATCAAGAGGACTTTGGGGAAGAGTTAGGCTTGGGTTAAAGGTAGGTGGTTGGGTTAGTGATTAGTAGAAAAGGGCGAAAAGGCGTAAAAAGCGTCGGTTTTCGTAAAACATTTTGTTTTTGTGACTTTTTATTATAATGAAGCATTATTCAAACAAGCCTTCTTTTGATGAGCTTTGTTTGTTTATTGCTAACTTCATTTTTCTTTTCTTCGCTATAATTTTTTTTATAAGGAAGTCACAAGAAAACCGAGCTTTGTACTAAAAAAAAGGTTTAAAATGAAAAAGGGTTTTGGTGGGTAAAAGGGTGTTTGTTTTGGGTTAAGAAATGAAATGGTTTAGGCTCAAATGGGTTAACTAGGGGGTTTTGGGTAGGTTGTAAATAAAAAGAAAATAATGGTGTTGAAAGAAAAAGGGGTAGTCCTAATGCCTCCATCATTTACTTACTTGGGTTTAAGTTGGTAAGGACCGGGAATGTATTGTCATGGCAAGTTCTAGAGTCGTAAGAAACTAAGCGGCTATTCACACAAGAAACGAAAAATGAGCATTTAGTTTAAAGATGTGTATTTGTATGCTCAATAAAGGCTCAAAACTCACTTTTTGTGGGAATGGGTTTTTATGTGATCAAGTATATATAATCAAATTTTAACTAGATTTGTCATGCTGTTTCATAATTTTCTTATGTTGATTCTTTTATCACGACGCTGTCGGTTGCAAATTTGTAAAAATATAACCTTTTTTAGAACTTGTTATTCCCAAATTAAACCAAGACAAGTAAAAAAATGAAAATTATTTTGAAAATTTTTTTGGGGTGTTTAGCGATTCCAATAGAGTTTTGTGTAAGGCTTGTAATTAGGACTTGCAAATTTCAAGGTTTTAGCATCCCCCCCCCCCACACACACACACTTAAATTACACATTGTCCTCAATGTGTCCCACAAATATGTTTTTAGGTTGATTGAATGTGTAAAAGGTGTGTTAAAAACAAAAATTTATGTTACTGGTCTGTAGGTCCCCTGGTTCGTATGGATCGTCACAGAATTGTCAATCCAATCAAGAGTGCGGAATCCTCTTGATCAGAATATCACAGAATTGAGTAGAAACATAAATTCACAATCAACCGGGTTTCTATTGATTACCAAACACAAGTATTACAATCAATCAAACCCTAATTTCGTCCAAGCTAGAGCTCTCACGAAAATCCTTTCTCAAAAACGTTTTTGCTAATTAACCTAAACCCTAATGCAAAGCCTTGTTTATATAACACAAGGTTGCTACTTGGGCTAGGGTTTCCTACATGGGCAAGCCCAATTCGTCCCCCCTAGACCCAATCTGGGTTTTGTTTAGCCCAAACTCTATTAATTCACTAATACAAAGCTAAACCCGCTAACCGTTTATCGTTTAACTAATTACAAGATATCCAAAGACCAAATCTAAGCTGTTGTCACAAATATGTACCAACAAACTCCCCCTTGACAATAGCTTCATAAAATAACTTTGTCTTCAGTCATCTTGCATTCTTCATGTAGTCTTGTACTGTCTTTGGTCTTTGGATAGCTTCTGCTTTAATAGCTTCTGTCAGCAACAGACTCCCCCTAAGCTGATGCATCCAATCACTAAATCTTCAAAACGTTAGCACTTGAGTAAACTCCAGTTCAACATTTGAATAGCAATCTTCAAACTCTTCAATCTTGTTTGCAATATAGAAAGGAGGTTCTACCATGCAACCAATCAAACTCTCTTCTTCACAACACAGCAACATACTGCTTCAATTTGTATACTATAAAACAAACATCTCGAGAAACCATAAGAATTTTTCAACAAAGTTAAATAAATTAATATTATTCAAGAGATAGTAAAACTGTATCACAGATTAAGAAATTTCAATTTATCACCAACACGCAAAAATTTTGTCCAACACACAAGACCCTGTATGATTTAAAATTTTGAACCCACTTTCTAACACCGTCTCCCCCTATCAGCAACAATTCCTCCAAGAATAACAGTTTTCCGTACGTTAAGAATTTTTAACAGAAAAAGACACTATTTTTGTATTTTTTTTAAAGCAAATAAATAACAAAGCAATAGACACTCTATTTTTGTGAGAATCACCGGTAAGAAGATCATATCAGCATAATCAAACTGTTTTCACACTATTAGATAATTCTTTATTTAATTTTTCGTGAAAAGCAGTCCAAGACGATTACCAGTATTGTTTGTCCATTTAAACAAAATGCATGAACATTTCAAGTTCCATTACCATATGATACGTTAAGGTAATATAATTACTGATATACTAGTGTGTCCCACTTCAGGATGTACCCCCGCGATCAAGGTATGCACAAAGATTCATCGTAGTTGGTGAGTATACTGAATTCATCCGTTTTGTTTTTCAACGATAGATAATTTGTGATCAGGTCAGTACTTCCGTACAGCAAAGAGACCAATTTATCTAACGAGGGCTAAGACAAATACCATTTTTGGTACGAATTATGCATTTTGCACATTTTGAATGACTCTCTAGGAGAGCTTCTTCATTTATGGGATTTGACATTTTTTGCTCTTTTAAGATATCCTGGGTGTGCCTAGGTCAGCATGTATCCGGATGCAGCAGAAGGACAACCCTGATATCCCCAGATGAAATAACAGTATAAAGACCCAAAACCTCAGATTTTGGCAATCTATCAGCGCAAGATTTAAGGTCATTAAACCATACACCACTGATGTGTTCCCCACTCATACACAATTAGTTTAGGTTTATATCACATTGGTAAGTTGATTATTTCATGCTTTTTGCCTACTGGTACATCATATGATGAAGCTGCTATCACACTTAAGCAATATAGGTTCAATTTCAGTGTGACAGTCTAACTTGCTGATGTACTATCATTTTTTTTTTCACACAGTGATAACTCATTTTTGATTTTCTATTTTTTTATGTTTTTGATTTTTCAATGTTTTTGTATTTTGCGGTTTTCTATTTTTTTTATTCTTAAGAAAACAGTAAACTATTTACAAAATAATTATGAAAAACCAGTTATTCAGGATTCCTCATCCCGTTGAGTTCGACTAAATGTTCAAAGCGAGCCCTGCCAAAAGCTTTAGTACAAAGATCTGCCAGGTTATCTAGTGTGTCGACTCGGTGTAGTTCAATTAGTCTCTTTTCAGCACAATCCCGTATAAAATGATGACGAATGTCAATATGTTTAGTGCGACTGTGTTTCACGGGATTATTAGTTAAAGAAATTGTGGCATTATTGTCTATCATAATAGGAGTACGAGTGAAATCCAAACCGTAATCACGCATCTGCTGTTGTATCCAAAGAACCTGAGAGCAACAGCTACTCGCAGCAATATATTCAGCTTCACACGTAGAGGTAGACACACAAGATTGCTTCTTGCGTTGCCAAGACACAATCCTGCCTCCTAAGAACTGACAACCATTAGTTGTAGACTTCCTGTTTGACTTCAATCCTCCAAAGTCTGAGTCAGTGTAAGCAACAAAATTCAGATCACTATCAACTGGATACCACAACCCAAGTTTAGGTTTCCCCTTCAAGTAACGAAGAATACGCTTCACTGCTTTCATGTGTGACTCTTTTGGAATAGTCTGATATCTGGCACACAAACATGCAACAAACATGATGTCGGGTCTTGAAGCAGTCAAGTACATTAGAGAACCAATCATTGCCTTGTATTGAGTTGGATTAACATCTTCAGTACTTTCATGATCTGGGCCAAGATTGTGATTTTCGCATATGGGTGTGTTGAAAGTAGCGCCAATCCTCCATTTTGAATCGAGACAAAATGTCATACACATACTTTGTTTGATGTATAAACATCCCATCCTCCTTCTATTCAACTTGTAATCCCAGAAAGTAAGACAGCTCACCCATAGCGCTCATTTCAAACTTGCTCTTCATCACCTACTCGAACTCTTTACACATGTTTTCATCTGATGACCCAAAGATGATGTCATCTACGTATACCTGTACCAGCAGAAAATCTTCCTTCTTCCTCTTAATGAATAGTGTACTGTCAATCTGACCTCTTTCAAAGCCATTCTTGATCAGATGTGTTGACAGTGTCTCGTACCATGCCCTGGGAGCTTGATGTAATCCATACAAAGCTTTATCAAGCTTCTACACACGATCTGGATAATCTGGATCAACGAACCCATCTGGTTGTGAGACATACACCACTTCTTGGACTTTCCCGTAAAGAAATGCACTCTTCACGTCTAGTTGGTAAACTTTGAAGCCCTTGAATGAAGTAAAAGCCCGAAACAAACGAATTGCCTCCAACCTTGCCACTGGTGCAAACACTTCATTGTAATCAATCCCTTCTTGCTGATTGAAACCTTTGACAACCAATCAAGCCTTGTTGCGCGTGACTATTCCTCTTTCATCCTTCTTGCACCTAAACACCCATTTAGTGGCAATCTCTCTTTCACCTTTAGGAAGGTCAACTAACTCCCAAACCTTCAACTTTGCAAACTGAGCCAATTCCTCTTGCATAGCTTCAACCCATGAATTGTCTTTTAGAGCCATATGAATGTTCTTCGGTTCCTCTTGGGAAATAAAGCAACTATACAAGCATTCATTCACTATCCCAGTCTTCTCAATCGAAACAAATAAACCTGTATTCGCTGCTACGTTTCTCCTTGTTTGAACACCTGCAGTAGGATCTCCAAGTATCATGTCAACTGGATGATCTCTATTTGCTCGTGTAGTAGCAATAGCATCAACTTCTAGATTGTCACCCAGGTTTGATCCAACCTCCCCCTGAATATTCTGATTTGCAAACGGATTAATGAAATCCTCCCCCTGAATGGGTTCAGAGTCACTATCGCTTGAATCAGGATCAGCAGCACCTTGGGAAGTTTTCGGAGCATCTGTCATATCAACATTTGATCTAGGCAAGAACTCGCCTTCATCATCTTCACTTATCACTGTTTGAATCAACTGAGAATCATCTACATCAGAAAACTCAGAAATATTAAATGATTTAAAAACACTTTCATAATCATATAATATAGCTAGTCCATTCGTTGATTGTTGAGGTTTGTAGGTAGTAATTTCTACATTAAATACAACCTTAATTTTACCAGTTTTTAGATTAAAAACCCTTTTGTTCGGTGTGCCAGGAACATAACCTAGAAAGTAGCCTTTGTCAGCCACCTCACTGAATTTTTGTTTATCTTTGTTTCGCACAATGGTGCAGGGTAATCCAAATGGTTCAAAGCCTGTTAAGTTTGGTTTCTCGTTAAACATAAGTTCATGACAAGTTTTGTTAAAACGTTTAACGGTTAAAACTTTATTTAGGACATAACAAGCTGTATTCACAGCTTCTCCCCAGAAAAGAACTGGAAGCTTTGAGTCTGAAAGCATCGTCCTAGCGGCTTCAATCAACGTCCTGTTTTTCCTCTCAGCGACTCCATTCTGTTGAGGCGTATAAGGAGCAGAATATTGATGTTCAATTCCCTTTCGAAGACAATAGAGATCCAGAATCTGATTCTTGAACTCCGTGCCATTATCACTCCTTATCCTCTTGATCCTTGCATCATGGACGTTTTCCAATTTTGTAAAAATATCTATCAACATCTCTGTTGTCTCATCTTTTGTACCTAAAAAGAAAACCCATGAATAACGTGAGTAATCATCTGTGACAACAAGACAATAGTACTTTCCACCTATGCTCCTCACGTTCACTGGACCGAATAAATCCATGTGAAGTAATTCATAAGGGGCATCTATGGAATTTACTGTTTTAGACTTATGAGGTTTCTTGTGTTGTTTTCCCTTTTGACATGGAAGACATTTATCTTCCACTTGAAACCTCTGCATTGGAACCCCTTTCACTAACTCATTTTTAACAAGGTAATTCATTTTGCGATAGTGAATATGGGCCATGCGTCTGTGCCACAACATAGATTCAGCTTCAGATGCTTTTGATATTAAACACACCACCACAGCAGTCGGATCCTTAGCACCCATGTCCATGACATAAGTGTCATTTCTCCTTGGCGCTCTCATCACTATCCAATCTTCCGAAATCACCAAACCTGGTTTCAACACTAATGCTTCAGTCTTGGTAAAATGGACCGAGTGACCCTTATCGCAGACTTGTGACACGCTCATTAGATTGTGCTTAAGCTCCTCAACATAGTTCACTTTGTCAAGTGTGATCTTCCCATTGGTCACTTTTCCACGACCTGTAATTCTACCACCTTTAGCACCAGCAAAGTTCACATTTCCACCATCATAATCTTCAAACTCAGTTAACAATCTCGCATCCCCCGTCATGTGCCTGGAGCAGCCATTATCAACATACCATAAGTTGATAATCCTCCTTAGCAGCTCCTGCACACACCAACCAAGAAATTAGTTAGATTGGGGGACCCAAGCCTTAATGGTCTTGGGTCGTCCAAATTCACCAACCACTGGAACATCCATCCAATATCTATTACTCCTAACTAGAGTCTTGGATCTCAGACATGTTGATGGAATTTGATTTTGGTTTCCACTAGGTCTATGGTCCTGAGGGTTCCTATATGTGTTTGGACTATTTGACCTTTGAAAATTTTGGTTTTGATACCTTAAGTTTTGATTCTAAGAAGCTTGATTGTTATAATTTCTAAAGCCATTATTATAAAAAATTCGACCACCATTATTTTGGTATCGATTTTGATATTGACCTTGACCTCTGAAATTACTTGAATTTCCGCTAAAATTGTTCATTCTAGGTGAATTGCTTCTAGGTCTCTCATATCTGCCTGATGTAGATTCAGGCTAAAATCTTGGTTGATTTCTTTGAAAACGAGGAACTTGTGGAGTTCCTTTTTCATCCTTATCTACACCAACAGCAACATTCTCTGGTTGCTTAGGAGCAGATTTCTTTGGAGAGTTAGACTCTCTCTCCTTTTTATCACCACTCTTCTCTGGTGACTTCTCTCTCTTTCTCTCACTAACTTGTGCTTCAGTCTTTTTGTTAGGGCAGCAGCTAGCTACATGTCCCTTTGTGTGACACTTGAAGCACGATCTCCTTTTCGAAGACTTCTTATCTGAAGCCTTTGAACTAGATTCAGGTTTTGATGATGATGCCTTAGAAGGATTTGGTTCAGTTTGCTTAGTTTCAGAATTTTCTTTGTTTTTGTTTTTAGCAAACTCTACATTAGATTCGTTTTCATTAGCAGCTGTTTCGTTTTTCATGTCACTTCCTTGAACAAAATTAATCTTTTTAACAAAAGTTGGATTTTTATTCTTAGGATGTGAAGTTTTCTTTTTCAAAACAGGTTTGCTGTTATTATCCTTTTTAGCATCATCACCCTCATGCACATCACCTTGACTTGATGTGGAACAACTTGGTGATGTTGTCACAAAGTCCATGAGCTCATCTTCATCAGGCAAGAAAGAATAGTCATGACTAACAGGAGGTGGAACTTCATTGAAACCACGGAATCCCACACTGGTTTTGTCATTACTTTTTTTCAAGCCACCCATCATATGTTTCATTACAAAAGTAGAATCCCTGAATTGACCTAATTTCTTTTCAAGTTCAACAATTTTGAGTTGTGCATATGACAACTCTTTGCATTTTTCAGAAATCTCTTTTGTTTTCTCAGTCATTATGTCATGAGCTAAGTCAATGACTTGAAGTTTTTTGTTTAGTTTGCAGGTTAGAGCTTCAATTTCACTTTCATAACCTTTTATCTTCTTCAAGTATAAAGATTCGTTTCTTTTAGCAAAAACGTTTGATTCTTTTATGTTAGACATCTCGCTTACCAGACTTTGGTTTTGTGTTGACAACCTGTCAACCTCACCCTGTAATTCACGACATTTTAAACACACAGAGTTAGAACACACTTCTCCTGTTGGTTTGTCAAGGTTGGCCATTAGAGCTGCAAGTTGAGCTTCCATTCTTTTGTATTTAGCTTCCTTTTCTTCAGCTTCCTTTTCATGGTCAGACTTTTGCTTTTCCTCTTCAGCATCTGTTGTTTGATCACCCTTCTCTTCTTCAGCTTTACTCTCTATCTTCACCTCAGCTTCCACTTTTGCTTCAGCATCTCCCACAGTTGCTTCATCATCGTCAACTAGCACTATCTCTGCCATGAATGCCTGAGTGGCATTCTCATTATCTTCTAGATGAATACTCCAATCATATGAACCATCTCGTGCTGTAGAGATCAAAGCCTTTAAGCTAGAATTGTTTGATGCCTTCCTGTTGTTTGAACTCTGACTCGAAGTCTCTTGCTTTTGTTTTTTACATTACCTAGCGAAATGCCCATAACTTTGACAGTTAACGCACCTCACTTTTGTCTTGTCGAAACCAACACTCCTCCCTACAAACTTCCTTCCTGTTCTGTTCATGAACCTCTTGACTCTCCTGGAAATCATGGCCATCTGCCATTGTAAATCCATTTATTCTAGATCATCAGGGTCAATCTGATCATAATCTTCATCTAAAGTAGCAGGATCAGATATCTTCCCCTGAATATAGTTTTCATATGAAGCAACGAATGAAGCAAGTAGAGCAAGATGTTCTTCAGCAGACTTCACACTCATAGGCATTGACTTTGTACTACTACTTTGCTTAGAAGCTAATGTTCTCTTGGCTCCTGTTGATCCTCCTGAAGCAGCTACAAAACACACATTACCATCCTCATTCACTGTGACCTGCTCATTCTCACATGATAGAAACGTAGTAGTAGAGTCACTAGAAGCGTTGTGAGATTAAGAAGATGGAAGTCCATTGTCAACTCCCGGACCTGAACCTGATCATAGCCTATTTCTATCTTCTTCAAGTTAAGCTCATAAGCTCTTAGCTTACCAACAACCTCTTCAAGATCTTTTGTCGCATAATCTCCTTCCCCTTTAATCATGAGAGTGTAGATATCCCACTTTGCAGGTAGAGAATCAAGCAGCTTGTCATTGATCTCTATGTCAGTATAGCTATCTATGTCATAGTTGTCCAATTCTGACATGAGATGATAGTATCTAGTGATGATATCTTCAAGTGACTCATTTCTCATGCACTTGAAGACAACAAACTGCTTCTTCAGTAGATCAACTTTGTTCTTCTTAACATCTGCATTTCCCTGATATCGCTTTTCTAATGCATCCCACATATCCTTTGAATTAGTGTACTTCTTAAAGGTATGCTTGATGCCATCAGGTAAGGACATTTTTATTGCAGCCAAGGCTCTCTTTTCAGCCTCATACATCTTTTTATCAGCCTCTTGCATGTTCACATAGTCTGTTCTACGTGGTCTGCCCTCAAAATCGTTTGTTGGGTTTGTGTACCCATCTGAAATACATATCCACATGCGTGAGTCCTGATATTCAATGAAAGATTGGAACCTGTCCTTCCATGTCAGATAATTTTCCACCTTCATCATCTTAGGTGGTTTGTTTGTGGTACCAACCTCATGCTCCATCCTCAAAAGTGTATTCAAATTCGTCATGTTCGACATTTTAACGTAACAGACGGGTAAAACCGTACAAAAAGTGTCCGAAAACTGTGGTTACCAAATTACACCGTTAGAATCGGCTTGAAAAGACGAATCCAATGATATATAATGTCGAAAACCGAATTTGGGATTTTCCGGAGTCTTTTCCTAAAAATCCAACGAATTCAACAGTGCAAACGGTTTAGTCAGATGAGCTACGGATCAATTTCTATTCACGAACACGTTAAATCCTCTATACGTATCTAATTCCTCCATGAAAATAAATACTCCACCTTTTTAAATTTGCTGGTTTTAATTCCTCTATTAATTTCGCTGGGAAGTCAAATTAATTTCGCTGGTCAGTTAGTTGTTCAATTTCGCTGATCAAAGCTCGCTGAAAGGTCAATTTCGCTGTCAATTTCGCTATTATGACGACTGGTAAAGTCGCCGATCACCGTGATAATTTCACTGAGGACAATTACACGGTTACCAAAGTCGCCTTTGGATTTTAAGTTCGCCGGTTCAGACAATTTCACTGGTCAATCCTACAAAATTGTTAATTTCGCCAGTAATTTTGGAAAACAATCTTTTCAAAATTTTTGAAGATTCTATATCCTCTCCAACATAAACCTGCAAAATCAGACAACCTAATCAGCACAATATTTTCAAAAAATATGAAGAACTGATCGAAAAACATGAAGAACACGAAGAAGAGTCTTCGAATCTTCAAGTCTTTCAACCAAAATTCTTCAAACAATCAACCAAGAACTGTCCTGGAAACCTGCAAATCAGCAAAATCAGACGCACAAACTGATCAATCACAAATAAAATCGCAGAAAATTATCATAAATTCAAAAATTTTGAAAACCCTAATATTTCAGGTTTAAAATTTTCGAATTTTTCCACCCAAATCTGCAGACACAATTCTGAACCGAGCTTCTTCAAGTGCCTAAAGCTCTGATACCAATTGTAGGTCCCCTGGTTCGTATGGATCGTCACAGAATTGTCAATCTAATCAAGAGTGCGGAATCCTCTTGATCAGAATATCACAGAATTGAGTAGAAACAGAAATTCACAATCAACCGGGTTTCTATTGATTATCAAACACAAGTATTACAATCAATCAAACCCTAATTTCGTCCAAGCTAGAGCTCTCACGAAAATCCTCTCTCAAAAATGTTTTGGCTGATTAACCTAAACCCTAATGCAAAGCCTTGTTTATATAACACAAGATTGCTACTTGGGCTAGGGTTTCCTACATGGGCAAGTCCAATTCGTCCCCCTAGACCCAATCTGGGTTTTGTTTAGCCCAAACTCTATTAATTCACTAATACAAAGCTAAACCCGCTCATCGTTTATCGTTTAACTAATTACAAGATATCCAAAGAGCAAATCTAAGCTGTTGTCACAAATATGCACCAACATGGTCATCTGGACACGGCTCCGTGTCGGATGAACACGACCCCGTGGTCAGATTGCCGGTAACGAGAACTTACAGAAGGTGGACATAGGGGCGTGTTGGGTGAACACGACCCCGTGCCTGGCGAAAGTCTGCATAATTTAAACAAACAGCAGGTCTGGACGATGGACACGAGGGCGTGTCGGCTGAGCACGACCCCGTGTGGACAAACTGCAAAAGCGTAAAACAGGTTTCTGGCTTCGGTTTTGCTGTCCTGGCCTTAGTAGCACTAATGTTTAGTGCTCTAAGCCTCGTATGAACGTGTTTAACTAATAAATACCACATCAAACAATAACAAACATCCTAATTTACCAAAGTTAATCATCCACATCATAAGTTAAAAAAAAGAAATGTAGAAAAAAAAGTGTTAAAGGAAAGTAAATTGTTCAACAAGTGGCACGCAGGCCATGCAATTGTTTGTGTGATAAGGGGGGTTAACCTATGAGACCTTCAACCATGAACCGCTACCTCCACTCCTCCCGCTCAATCCATATCCTCGTCTTCATCATCATCACCTCCTTCGTGGCCCGCCATATACTCCCGGATGTTTCCAATGTCATCTTGCATGTCGGAGATTTTTCTCTCTATCACTCCGACCCAGGCGTATGTGTTGATGGCCATGTTGTAGGTGTTCCTGGTGCACATAAGGTTTTCCTGCAATAAATCATGCAAGCTTTGAAAGTTAGGAAAACCGCCTCCTTGAGAGGAGGATTGACCCGGATCACCCTGGTGCTGGTAGTGGTACTGAGGAGGAGGACGGATATGTGGAGCGTGTAAGACGAGTGCTTCCTGCGGGTTCCATACATGTCCTTGAACTCTTTGAAAACTGACCGTCCCGTCTTCCACTTCATAAATCAAGTTCATGGAGCAGCAAATGACCATGTCCACTCTCACCGACGATGGCCCCTTGCGGAAGGACCTCGGTATGTTCACAAAGTGTTTGAAGAGGCGGCATATCCACCCTCCAAAGAAGATAGGAGTCGGGGGAGTAGCAAGTTGGTTCCAGTGCATGTTTCGGAGCAAGAGGTATGGAACATCAAGGTTGACCCGGTTGTTGATGCAATGGAGAACTAGGAGATCCCGTAAGCCTACAACACCGCTGCTGTCGTGCCTCTGGCTAAGAGAGTAGGTGAGGACCCTGTGGATGTAGCGGTAAAGAGGGTCTCTCAACTGGGTACTCTTAGTTCGGCTCGGGTTGTAGTTGCCTTCTCCGATTTGATCCCAAGCAGCTTGACGGTCACTTTCTCTGATCTCGCGGAGACCGCCGGTGTTTTCTTCATCCCCAGTATCTTCTTCTGAGTACAACCCCACCAGAGCCCCAAATTGAGCAATTGAGATCCGGTATGTGGTCCCTCCACAGCGAAACTCTACCCCTTCATTGTCAAACAACTCAGCTCTTGTGTTGAACACGAACGTGCTGTAGAATTCCACACTGTATTCATGCACAGAGTGAAGCCGAGTGCAAAGGGCAGCTTGTAGTGGGCCGGTAACAATGGTGTTGAATCGGTCCATTTGGTTCACTGCCTCAAGAGTGTTTATGCATACTTGTCTGGGGTTCTCCTCGGGCCTAGTCCTTAACACATCATAACGAGCTTGAGCTGCCAACTCATTTGCATTGAATCGAGTGAATTTCTTGGCCATCTGAAAGAAAACACCAAACAATTAGTACAAAACAGTGGAAAATTTCAAAGAAAACTGAAAACAGTCGGCTGAACACGGCCCTGTGTTCAGCAGACACGCCCCGAGTCGCCTGAATTTGGCTGGACACGCCCCCGTGCTCAGCGGGCACGACCCCGTGTCCAGACGTCTGTTTCCCAAAAATCCCATTTTTCGACTCGGTCCCGAAAAATTGAAAATTTTTGGTCTAATAGGAGCGGTTTTCCCCGAAAATGAAACCCAAGTTCCTTTTTCCCAAAACGAACCGTTTACCCCTTCAATTTTATCGTTTTCGGTTAAAAAACAAGGGTTTGGGGTTTTTGTGAGAAATCGGGCAAATCTACAAACAATACAAGTTGGTTTACTTCCTATAACATGAATCTAAACTAATGCTAACAGATTTATGCAAAAATTTGAGGTTCGATCCGGTCCAAGTTGAAGAACCCTAGATTTTTCCCCAAATCTTGATGTTAATCTACATGCATGAACTTAATCTAACTAGTTATAAGGGCAGAATCATACCTTGACATTGTTAGAAGGAGGGTAAACGTCAAAATCTGCAGAAAAATCACCGAAACCAGAGAGTTTTTGGGGAAACAGGGCGTGTGGAATGAAGAAACTGTTTGGAAAAAGGGGTTTTATCCCGACAGTTGCGCGGACACGGCCCCGTGCTCACTGAGCACGGCCCCGTGGGCGGGCAAGTTTGAATTTTTTAAAGGTGCTCGTGTGAGTGCCCTGTTTCCCAAAACTTGGTTTTAGAGATCTTACCGATTCAGATGTTTTCCCGATTGTTCGTAACATACCAGGTATGATGTTGATGCTTGAACCTTTGTTTCATTCTTCGGTCGTTTGTAGTGAGATTTCTTCCTCCTCATCCTCAATGAATCCTTGATAGAGCTTCAGCCGTTGGCCATTGACTTTGAATGGAATTCCATTCCGAGATTTAATTTCGACTGCACCGTGTAGGAAAATATGGGTGATGGAAAAAGGTCCTGACCACCTAGACTTTAATTTACCAGGAAATAATTGAAGTCGTGAATTAAACAATAGAACCTGATCTCCTACTCGAATTCATTAGGTTTAATATGTTTATCATGCAAAGTTTTCATTCTTTACTTATAAATTTCGGAGTTAGAGCATGCATAATTCCTTAATTCGTCAAATTCATTTAGTTGGCAAAATCGATTTTTACCGGCAACTTCTAAATCTAAGTTTACATTTTTGATTGCCCAGTAGGCCTTGTGAGCTATTTCTACTGGCAAGTGTCAGCTTTTTCCATAGACGAGCTTATATGGGGTTGTACCTATTGTTGTTTTATAAGCAGTTCGAAAAGCCCATAAAGCATCGTCTAACTTATCGGCCCATTCTTTTTTATTTAACCCTACGGTTTTTTCAAGTATTCGTTTTAAACCTCTATTAGTCACTTCGGCTTGTCCGTTTGTTTGAGGGTGACATGCCGTTGAGACCCAGTAATAGACCCCATACCTTGTTAAGATTTTTTCAAGTTGATGGTTACAAAAATGGGTACCTCTATCACTTATTAAAGCCTTTGGTGTTCCAAAACGAGAAAATAATCTTTTCAGAAATCTTACCACGACTCTTCCATCGTTGGTTGGAAGTGCCTCGGCCTCAGCCCATTTAGCCAAGTAATCTACCGCCACAAGTATATATTTGTTTCCTTTTGACGGTGGGAAAGGTCCCACAAAGTCGAGTCCCCACACATAAAAAATTTCACAAACAAGAATGCCATTTTGTGGCATTTCATTTTTGGAAGAAATATTACCTATTCTTTGGCAAGCGCCACATGTCTTGACAAGACTTTGGGCATCTATATAAATGGTTGGCCAGTAAAATCCTGAATCAAATACCTTTCGTGCGGTACTCGTGGCACCATGATGTCCTCCGTATGGACCTTCATGACAATGGCGGAGAATTCTCCTTGCTTCACTACCATGTACGCATCGTCGAATGAGTTGGTCGGCACACATTTTGAAAAGATAAGGATCTTCCAAAAAGTAATGCTTTACATCAGCAAAGAATTTCTTCCTTTGATGATGTGGCCAACCTTTTGCGACTATACCGCTAGCTAGATAGTTAGCATAGTCGGCGTACCATGGCTCTTCTCGGTATTCCACCATTTCTAGGGACTCTGTAGGAAATTTCTAGTTGATTTGCTCGTCCCTGGTTGTCTCCAAAGCTAGGTCTTCTAAGCGCGAAAGATGATCTGCTGCAGTGTTTTCTGCTCCTCTCTTGTCTTTTATTTCAATGTCAAATTCTTGGACGAGTAGAATCCACCGAATCAAACGTGGTTTAGCATCCTGTTTCTTGAAGAGATATCGAATGGCTACATGATCTGTATAGACTATTGTTTTAGAAAGAACAAGATAAGAACGAAATTTATCAAAAGCAAATACCACAGCTAGTAATTCCTTTTCTGTTGTTGTGTAATTTTCTTGTGCATCGTTAAGTGTTTTACTAGCATAATAAATTGGGTGAAAATGCTTATCTTTTCTTTGTCCCAAGACTGCTCCAACTCCAAAGTCACTTGCATCACACATGATTTCGAAAGTTAATTTCCAATCAGGCGGTATCATGATAGGTGCATTGACTAGCATTTCCTTTAGGGTCAGAAATGCTTGATTGCAATCCTTGTCAAAGATGAAAGGGGCATCTTTTTCAAGTAATTTTGTTAGAGGCCTTGAGATTTTAGAAAAGTCCTTGATAAATCGTCTATAAAATCCGGCATACCCTAGGAAACTTCTGATAGCTCTAACGGAGGATGGGGGTGGTAATCGAGAAATAGTGTCTATTTTGGCTCGATCAACCTCCATTCCCTCGCTTGAGATTTTGTGACCGAGTACTATTCCCTCCGTTACCATGAAATGGCATTTTTCCCAGTTAAGGGCGAGGTTAGTTTCCTCACATCGGGATAGCATTCGTTCGAGGTTATTGATGCATTAGTCGTATGAATCTCCAAAGATAGAAAAGTTGTCCATGAAGACTTCCATTGTCTTTTCTATCATGTCATGGAAGATGGCCACCATGCAACGTTGAAAGGTTGCGGGGGCATTACATAGACCAAAGGGCATGTGTCGATAAGCAAAAGTTCCATAGGGACACGTGAATGTTGTCTTTTCTTGGTCTTCGGGTTCTATCGGAATTTGAAAGTAACCTGAAAAACCATCCAAGAAACAATAAAATTTGTGACCGGATAATCTTTCTAACATTTGAAAAAGGTAAAGGAAAGTGATCTTTCCTTGTTGCCTCATTTAATCGACGATAATCTATACATATCCTCCATCCTGTGACGGTTCTCGTTGGTATTAATTCATTCTTTTCATTAGTTATTACCGTCATACCTCCTTTCTTTGGAACTACTTTGACGGGACTTACCCAAGGACTATCGGAGATAGGGTAAATAAGTCCGGCGTCAAGTAATTTGATGACTTCGTTTTTAACCACTTCTTGGACATTTGGATTTACTCTACGTTGTGGTTGTATTACCGATTTATAGTCACCATTCATTAAAATTTTGTGCGTGCACATGGAAGGACTTATGCCTTTAATATCTACAAGCTTCCAAGCGATCACATTTTTGTGTTTTTTCAAAAGTGAAATTAATTTTTCTTTTTCTAGACTAGTTAATTTTGACGAAATAATTACAGGTGATTTACCATCTTTGTCGAGAAAAGCATATTCCAAACCTTTTGGGAGTTCTTTGAGCTCAATAGGTGGGTCTTTCGGAGACTCCTTATTGGGTTGCTCATTCCGATCAAGAACTACAAAAGTTTGTTCTATGGTGACCTTTTCTTCAACAAAGTGGTCAATTTCTTCTCTTATATTGGGTGGTTCATCTTCATCTTCAATTAGGGGGTCATTATTGCCGAATGGATATTTCATTGAACGCTCAAGATCGACACTCTTTTTAAATGCCCCTAATTGAATAGATAGATTGTTGTACTTCCGGTTTTTCAAAGCTTCATGGGTTTTTACAAAAGGTCATCCCAACACTAGAGGAGTGTCATCAAGGATGACAAAGTCGGTTGGGATTACCATTTGGTTGGTTTGGACCAAGACATCCTCAACTACCCCTATTGATCTTATTACTTTCCAATTGGATAGAAAAATGGGTATTTGAAGTGGAGAAAAATCACCAATACTTAATTTTTCGAAAATGTAGTTTGGCATTATATTAACGCAAATATCTTTATCGATTGTGATATTACTAATAAAGGAATTTTGAAAAACGTGGTTTCGTCAATTTTATTGTTAGTGTTTAACTCTTTTAAAAACTTAGCATTAGTGGGAACTAAACAATGATTCTCGAAAGAAGGTGACAAGAGATTAATTTCTTCAAAATTAGACTCTTCTTGAATTTTAATGTTATCGTACTCACCTTTCTCGTTGTTTAACTCATGTGTCGGCTTTTCACTCATTTGTTCTTCCATTTTTACATTTTCAACTATCTCTCCTTTATTTAATTCTTATCTTGCGCGGGACTCCTCTTCGCTTGCGCGAGATTCTTTTATACATCGTTCGATAGTTTTAATTTGTTCTATTATCCTATCGGCTATGTCGGTGATAGAGTAAGGATCGGGATCCTCAAAGCTTGAATCCGGATGTTCGATCCTTTGTTCCTCATATTACTCATAGGAAGTAGATGGTTCACACCATTGTTCTTCATTGTAAGTATATGATGGATAAGGTTCGTAATTTTGTTCTACATAATACTCATATGAGGTGGGTTGTTCACGCCATGGTTCCTCATAATAAGCATATGAAGGTGGTGGCTCATATCTTGGTTCCTCAAAGTATGAATATGAAGGCTCATACCTTGGTTCTTCAAAATATGAGTATGAGGGAGGAGGTTCATACCTTGGGTCTTCATAGGATGTGTATGAAGTTGATGGCTCGTACTTGGGCTCCTCACAGTAGGTGTATGAAGTGGATGGTTGTAATAAGTCACAATATTGTACCGAGTGAGGGTTACCGCAATTGGTGCAATAATCTTCCCTATAATCATCCTCCTCATAGGTGTAGTTGTAACCACCTGAGTATTGATCCATAAGAATCACTCAGTAGATCACAACAGAGTCTCGAGACCAGAAAACAAAAATAAAAACGGAAACAGAGGCTGGACACGGCCCCGTGTTCAGTGAGCACGGCCCGTGTTCAGAATCTGTATATGGGCATTATAATAAAAGTGATTGGTTTCAGGGAGCAAGGGGCGTGTTCAATGAGCACGGCCCCGTGTTCAGACTCTGTAACTTGGTGTTTTATAAAAAAAATGCAGCACAGCCCCGTGTTCAATGAACACGGCCCCGTGTTCAGGCTACTGTAAATGCAAAAACTAACTAAAATGCAGAAAAATGCGCGTGTTTAAAAAAATGTTTTGAAAAACTGATTAGGCCGTCGATTTTAAGCTTTCTTAAAATCCTTGTGTCCTCGGCAACGGCGCCAAAAACTTGATGTGCGTTAAGTGTGATAGGTTTTTCATGTATATTTTAAGCCCTTTTTAACACTTTAGTCAAGTTTTAAATTTATAAAACACGATATTTACTAACACTAAACACACATATGGGCAAGTGCACCCATCGTGAGCGTAGTATAGTGTTGGTAAGATACCGAGGTCGTCCAAGGACACAAGAGTTTTAGTACCGGTTTATCCTCAACGTCTAATCAAATCAAAATATTAGAAAAAGGTTTTTAAACAAGAAAATAAAACTAACTAAAAATGCTGAAAATAAAAATAAAAATAAAAACAGATAGACAAGATGAATCACTGGGATCTGGCTCGCCTTTAGTGTAACCTTTGATTATTTCCGCAATTTTTCACTTTTTAATTGATTATCTTAGTTATAGTAGTAGGCCCCTCTTTTGAAGGTGACGTTACCCTCAACCCAATAGTTTGAGTCAGCAATGATACAATCCTAAAGGGTTGGATTATTGAAAGATAATTAATTAAGTTATTAATGCGTAATATGGTAGGCCCCTCTTTTGAAGGTGACGTTACCATCGGCTAAGTAGTTTGAGTCAGCAGGGATACAATCCTAAATAGCCGAGTTAAAGTTTTAATAGTAGTTTACATATGAGGGGATCAAGTAGTTAGGACCCCCGCCATCCAATACCAGTGGGTATTGAAGGAGGTCCTACTAAACTTGACCCAGGTCCTTGCAGGATCTATACACTGAACAAGGCAAGATACTTACCAAACCATTCCCTTAACCCCCGACCAGGTAGCCAACATATCTCCATATAGACCGTGGAGATATAAATAGTGAAAATCTTTTATTTTATATAGACAGTAAATTAATGCCAAGACACCACGGACAAATGATAAGGAAGTTTCACATTCAACATAAGAAACAAGTTATTAAAGTCATTAATACATAACCAAATAAAAAGTGTGAAAAGATTAAAAATAAAAATTATTACACTCAATGCTTATCTTCACCAAGTGATGTAAGAGACTTAGGCAAACATGGCCTTTGATTGTCAAGAACTCTTACGATCAATCTTGGATCCCGAGACTACTCACACACTCTATGATGGATGATGGTGATGGTGATGGTGATGGTGATGGTGATGGATGTGGGTTGTGATGGTGGTGGTGGGTGGGTGAATTGTGAGAGAGGTGGTTTGCCAAGGGTTGATTTGCAAGTGAGCCAAGCACCCCTATTTATAGCCTGCACAGAAGCCCGGGAATGGCCCCGTGTCCATTGGGCACGGCCCCTTGTCCACCCATCTTCTCTTTCTTCATTAAATGCAGTTTGTCTGCATTAGTTGACCATGCCCCTGTGTCAAATGGGCACGACCCCGTGTGAAGAAGCGTATCTGTACTATCAAGATTTGCCTAGATTCTGTGAATCTTAGCGTTGACCACAGCCCCGTGTCCGCTGGCCACGCCCCCGTGTTGGGAAATAGAAGCTTCTACAGCTTTGTCTTTTCTGCAGACACTTGGGCATGCCCCCGTGTTCATTGAGCACGGGGCGTGTTCAGCCTTCTGATGTCTTGTTTTTGCTTGGGAAGATGCTGTCGAGGGGTCGGGCATGCCACGTTTATTCCTTTTCTTGTATTATTGTTAGATTTGGCTGCATTTTTGCTTCTTTTGTTCCTTTAAGCTCATTTAACCCTGAAAATACAAAAGGAAGACAAAAGCACACTTTTTCCAACATTAGTACTAAAAAAGGGTTAGTTTTATGTCTCATTTGATGTAATTTATATGTTGAATTTTGCACACATCATCTACTAACACTAAACACACACTTGGGCAAGTGCACCCATCTCGATCGTAGTATAGCGTTGGTAAGATACCGAGGTCATCTAAGGACACAAAAGCTTTTAGTACCGGTTTATCCTCAACGTCTAATCAATCTAAATTTTTTGAGAAAAGGTTTAAACATAAAAATAAAAACTAAAAATGCAGAAATAAAAATAAAATAAAAAAAGAAAGACAAGATAAATCACTTGAATCCGACTCGCCTTTAATGTATCCTTTGATGATTTTTTGCACTTGACTTTTTAAGAGATTATTTTAGTTATAGTAGTAGGCCCCTCTTTTGAAGGTGACGTTACCCTCAACCCTGTGGTTTGAGTTGGCAGAGATACAATCCCAAATGGTCCGAATATTGAAAGATAATTAATTAAGTTATTAATGCGAAAAGTGGCAGGCCCCTCTTTTGAAGGTGACGTTACCCTCGGCTAAGTGGTTTGAGTCAGCATGGATACAATCCCAAGTGGCCAGTTTAATGTATTAATAATATTTTACATATGAAGGGATCAAGCTATTCGCACCCCCGCCATCCAATACCAGTGGGTATTGAAGGAGGTCCTAGTAAGCTTGACCCAGGTCCTTGCAGGATTTATACATTGAACAAGGCAAGAACCTTACTAAACCATTCCCTTGACCCCCGACCAGGTAGCCAACATATCTCTATATAGAGTGTAGAGACATGAATGGTGTAAATCTTTTACTTTATATAGACAGTAAAGTAATGCAAAGGCACCACGGACAAATGATAAAGAAAATTCACCTTCAACATAAGAAACTAGTTATTAAAGTCATTAATACAAAACCAAATAAAAAGTGCCGAAAGATTAAAAATAAAAAATAATACATAAAAGACTTGTCTTCACCAAGTGATGTAAGAGGCTTAACCAAACATGGCCTTTGATTGGCAAGAACTCTTACGATCAATCTTGGATCCCTAGACTACTACACACACTCTAAGGTGGATGATGTATGATGGTGGTGGATGTGGGTGTTGTAGTGGTGGTAAATTGGGAGAGTAGTGGTTTGCCAAGGGATGCCTTTGAAGTGAGCCAAGCATCCCTATTTATAGCCTGCACAGAGTCCTGGCCACGGCCTCGTGTCAAGCGGGCACGTCCCGTGGCCAGCCTTTTCTCTTCCTTCATTAAATGCATGTGTCAGCAGAGGGCTCCACATTGCCCGTGTCCAGTGGGCACGGCCCCGTGGGCAGAAGCGTATCTGTACTATCAAGATTTTGCAAGATTCTTTTTTATCTTAGCGTTGACCACTCCCCGTGCTGAGCTGGGCACGCCCTCGTGGTGGGTGTAGAAGCTTCTACAACTTTTTCTTTTCTGCAGGCACCTGACCACGCCCCCGTGGTCAGTCTTCTGTTGTCTTGTTTTTGCTTTGGGGATGCTGTCGAGGGGTCCGGTACGTCATGTTTATTCCTTTTCTTTGTATTTATGTTGGTTTTGATTGTATATTTGTTCCTTTTGCTCGTTTAAGCTCATTTGGTCCTGTAAATTCAAAAGGAAGACAAAAACACACTTTTCCCAACATTAGTACTAAAAAAAGGGTTAGTTTTATGCCTCATTTGATGTAATTTATATGTTATATTTTGCACACGTCTCTTAACAATCGAAATTTGACATATTCATATTCATATTCACATATCAACTTATATCACACAAAGTACACCTTTGAACATCCTGTTTTTGCCTACGTTGAAATATGCGTATTTTACCGTTTCGGTAGCGTTTTCGGGCGTCGGAAGTCACGTATGACCTACCAAACACCAAAGATACTTAATATAAGTTAAAATACTTATATTTATCATAAAAACATCAGTTTATAATCAGATTCAAAACAGTTTCGAAAAATCACTTTAAAAGCCGATTTTTACCGTTTTTAACGCATAGTTTCGTACCGAACTTTACCGTAACCATCCCAAATCATCACGACTTGATATTTTAACATAACACACATTATATACTAATAAAAATGATACTTTTATTCATGATAATGAAGGTCTCATGTATGACACAAAAATCATGCGATTTCACTCATTTTACTACCTTTTAAGCTATATGTACAACATATGAAGCTACCAAATTTATGACATAGTTTTATTAAATCAAAACACATCATGTAGTATTGTTTTTGTGAGTTTACATTCTGATTTAGAAGTATCTTTGATGAAAACCTTTTGATTGGACATGCATGCTTTCCATAGTTCTTACAATTAAAAGATTAACTTCTTAATCATAACACAATCATCATCATAGCAACCTACACATTTCGGCCATATGCTTACACATATATTAAATATTATTTAAAGAAATTTCAAGTTACATTCATCACATAAATCATAAAAGTTTCACATACATGTTACTTAAATCATTCAACCAATCATTCTTCAAGAACACTTTTAATAAAAAATCAAAACACATAGTCTAAATCACACACACAAACCCACAACCCAACACACATACATACATTCATCTCATTTTTAATTTTATAAAAACCATTTGTTGTTTTGTTTTCACGAGTTGTGAGAATCCAAGTATTCGAGAACCATGCTAATCATCATCATCATCAAGAACAAGTTTTAAAAGTAATGAAATTTTTATACCTTTCAAGAACAAAAGCAGGTTTATGATGAGATTTTTGATGATAATGAGCTTGTTCCTCTTTGAAATTGCCTTGGAATCACCTTTAGATCTTCAAACCGAATCAAAACTAACTCGAAATGGCCATGATCTTCAAGGAAACAAGTTGAAATTTTGAAAGTGGGTGTATGGTGATGAGGTTCGACCGAGAGTAGTGAAGGAAGGAAAGGAATTTGTGTTTGATGGTTTTTTTGAAAATGTTCAGTGGTTTTTGAATGATTAAATGTGCAAGGTTTCAACACTTGTCATGTTCACACAAAACAAGAGAGAGGTGGGCACTCCTATTGCCGTGACCTTTCACTTCTCTCGCATATCTCTCATATACATATAATATATACACATAATGCAGGTAAAAAGCAGGTATTTTATTGACTACCGGGTATTTTATCTGGCGTTCTATCGCGTTTTAACGCTTTTAAAAATTATTTTATCGACTTATAAAAATAATCCTACTAAAATATTACTGAATAATATTTTGTCATTCTAGATTGACTGCATTATCTACGTTTCGCAGCATACATGCGGTATCGCGCGGTGAGTGCTTAAATTCGCAAAATAAGAATTTTAAGCGCTTTAATTAATATTTCCTCACAATTATGATTAAAAATAGGATTTTAATCATAACGTAATATTTTTAGGATTTTAACATTATCCGGGCAGTCACCAACGTTCGTTTTGCATTTTGTTCGTACGCGGTAAGCGTTTATCTTCTTATTGCCAACTGAATTTTTAATTTAGTTTGGATTTACCAAACTTCAATTATTACTACAACAACACCATATCTAATAAAATATTATTATCATTTAGTCACTACATGTGTTACATCAGTACGGTACTGGCCTAGATTGCCCGGTGTCACAACTTAGGTGTTAGACACAGCATGATTCGTGAGCTCATCATGCATGGGTGATATCAGTGGAGTTTGTGAGAACTTAACATAATTTAGCCGACCGTTTAACCAAAGAGTTAACTAGATATCTTGTGCACAAGGCCGTTGTAGGGATTGGATTAAAGTCCACATGAAATTTCTCATGTTAAGATACCTAATTCCCACCTAATACGAAGTTAGGTGCTAAATTCAATACGGAAAGCTTAATATTTAGAAATTGGAACACATTAGTAGCATCATCCTAAGGTATGTGTTCGGACCTGTAAGTTAAAGGTGGTTGAAGGTTATATTCTTAATAGTTCTTTGAAAAAATTGCAATTGCAATTGCAAGTGCAAGAGTGAAAGAACTACCTATATGAACATAAAGTTTAGCTGCTTCAAGAAGCTAGGACTTAGTTTTGATATGTTCATTGAAGGATATGCCACAGGCTAGTAAAAATAGTGTCAAGAAAGTACATAAGAGTATTTAAACTTGTGTATATATTTTCTTCATGTATTCACTATAAATAGAAATGATTCAATCCATAGAGACACCCTAATATTTGAATATTTGGAATGTGAAATTTAATTGTCGCGATATTTCATTTATGCATAAGTTTGTTTGTTGTGAATATGTTTAGGTCAATTAAGGATTACGCTAAAATGAGGGAGGAATGTTAGATATTTTAGTGTAATCGGGATTGACTTGATGACCAAAGTGAATTATAATACACATTAAACAAGTTAGGAGGTACGGGAGTGCACGTTTATTCAAGTTGTTATAATTTTGAGTGTTCGAGCAGAGGCTCGAATGAGGATTTCAAGGGGGTAACAAAATTCCCCAACAATAATAAACTTTGTTGTAGGTAAAACTATTTAAAAATCAACCTTAATTTTTGAAAAGAAAAAAAATCAAATGTAACTATATTAGCGACTGACACACGTCAGTATTTGTCTGTTGGCAGGACCTATATGCTGCTCTTAGGCTAAAAAGCAGCGTATGGGCATGCGATGTTTTGTTTGGGTTGGTTTTTTTTTTTTTTTTTGTGTGTATTTTGACACTTAATCATACAAAACTAAAACTTATTTACCCAAACAAATGTAACAAAGTTTTATGAAAATAAAACAGTACTATCAGTTTGTTTTAATAGTATATTATAACTTTAAAGAAAATGCATAGACATTTGAGAACAAACAAAAAAAGGAAAGCACTAGTGCACCGAATAAAAGTTACCATTAAAAGATATAAAAAAAAAACCCAATGACTCACGTGATCCATCGATATCATGCTAACCGACCAATAGTATTAGATAACCTAGCCCGTAAATGGATGATTATGAGTTTAAGACTTAATATTATATGTTTTTTGTTTATGAATATCTTCTTTGATCATCTCATTATGTTTGAAAGCTAATCTTGTTATATCATGCAATATGTTTTATCAATAAAACTTTGATTTATTTTGTTGTGTGTGCGTGTGGTTTTTTTTTATTTTTTGAAAAGTTGTAGATTGGACTTATTATGTTATTGTTTTATAGTTTTTAACAGATTTTATTGTACATTGGTTTTATATTATCTATTATTTTAACAATTTAGAAAACTTCAATTTTATTAAATTATAGAAGCATGTTTAATTAAAACATCGAACAATATATTGCGAAAGAAACATTCGCAAAGATTACAAATAAACATCGTATGAATAAAAGATCAACCGTCAGTTTGTACAAATAAAAACCAAACTAACTTAGGCTATTCGTCCTCCTCTGACGGTGGTGACTGTGGCAGTGGAAGCTCCCCCAATCCCGTGGCCCCCCAATCTGTGCCTTGCTAGCTTGTCAATTGTTTGTCAGCTGTCACTTCTGTTTTTGTCGGGTCAAAACCCTAAACACTGTGTTTTGCCCAAAGAGCAACATATAGATTTCCACACGTCCATGCATTGTGTTTTGCCCAAAGCGCAACATATAGGTACAATGTTAATAAGACAAAAACTGACACCCGCCAGTTTTTGTCTGTGAGCTAAAAGCAACGTATAGAGGGGTATGAAAATAAGCCAAGGGTGTGTAAATATGATAGTAGTTAAAAAAAAGCTAGGCTGAGCTTTTTGATATTTCCTTTTGACTTGTAGTGTATAATTGTAGTCATGGGTAAAACTAACCATCCTAACTAATTAAATCAAATGAAAAATCAACACCCGATTTTCTTTTGGATGTTAATATACTTAATAAGGCCAAACATGAAGAATGAGCCTAACAGGTTGCCAAGCATCCACAATTAAATAATTACTTAAAAGGGACAATTGCATATTTCTTTTTAAAAAACTTTTTAATTGTATATTTACCTAACTTAAAATTAAAATTGCATATATCCACTTCTTTGACTAATAAAGTTGCAAATTTATCCATTTTGATTTGTTTTATTAAAAATACATTATATAATGATTATGTTACTCTTATTTTTACTAAAACTTTAACAAATTACGTATTTATCTATTATTACTAGTTTTTGTGGCTTTTTCATAACTTTTATTGTTTTTTTTTTTTCGTTTCACTAGTTAGTTTTTTTTTTCTTTTTTTTTTTTTCATTTTTACCAAGTAATTTGTTTTGTGTTTTTTTTTATCATTAAATGTATGTTAATGTATATATTTATAAATCAGCCCAAAATCAAAAAGACCTCTAGATCTATATCAATATATACACATACGCAAACACCCGAAAATGATTTGTTTTGTGTTTTTTTTTTCGTTTCACTAGTTAGTTTTTTTTTCTTTTTTTTTCATTTTTACCAAGTAATTTGTTTTGTGTTTTTTTTTTTTTTTTTTATCATTAAATGTATGTTATTGTATATATTTATAAATCAGCCCAAAATCAAAAAGACCTCTAGATCTATATCAATATATACACATACGCAAACACCCGAAAATGATTAGACCCAAATTTTGAAATAGGTGTTATAAAACTACACCATTGCCCATTTTCATTAATATTTATACACCAATTTTGCAATATATCTTTTATTTAAGAAGAAAGTATTAAAAAATATCACCAAAACTAAAAGAAGAAAAATAAAGCATGTCATTATATATATAAAAAACTAACTAGCGAAACATAAAAAAAATAAAAACAACAAAACTTATGAAAAAAACCATAAAAACTAGTAAAAAAATAGATAAATATGTAATTTTTTAAAGTTTTAGTAAAATAAAGTTAAAATAGTCATTTGATAATTTATTTTTATCAAAATAGGTAAATTTAAAATTTTATTAGTCAAGAAAGGGGATATATGCAATTTTAATTTTAAGTTGGGTAAATATGCAATTAAGAAGTTTTAAGGGGAAATATGCAATTGTTGCTTACTTAAAACTAATAAGTTGGGTAAATATGCAATTAAGAAGTTTTTAAGGGGAAATATGCAATTGTTCCTTACTTAAAACTAATAGAGTGGTGGTCTATTGGCAAAGACAAAATCTTTAAAATACCTAGGTTGACAAAGAGATCTTGGGTTCAAGTCCCACAGACGACAGGACATTAAAGAAATTAGCCATTAAAAAAATAATTACTTAAAAGTGCTTTATCCTAAACAATTAAAAAAATTTATTTCACGTGGGTGTGTAAAACATGGTTGCTAAATTAAGCGCGAGTAGATTAATTTTAAGGCGATACTTAATAATAATAATAATATATAAGTTTATTAAATAATATATTTAATGACAAATTTAGGTATGATAAAATCTGAAAATGAAACGAACAAATAAATGAATTAAAATTGAGTGTAACATATTTATAAACACACATCCCTTTAAAATAAATTAGTTCACTGTTAATACATATATGTTTCTCAAACTAATAATAGAAGATAAATAGTACATAAAATGTAAGTGTAAATTAACTATATGGTAAGGTTGTATGTCGTAATTTTGTTGGGCGAAGTTGAAAATAAGAAGATATTATTTTAATCGTAAATGTTATTTCTACTCTAATTTACACAAATAATTATAAATTAATTCATTAGTCAGGTTTGAATTTTGAAACATCACTTCTAAGAGACATGTGTCATATCACTCACCTCTAATTCACCATCCAAAACCACTACTCTAAGACTATGTGTAGTGGAAGGGGAAGATAATGCCCCCACCCTAGGGCATTTTATGCCATGTGGCGGTCCAGTCAGCAAAGGGACATTATTGGGCGTTTTCTAAAATGGGTGCAGTAGGGATGGGGCATTAAATAAAATAAAGAAAAAACACCTAAAAAATCTTATTGGACAAGGAGATGAAAGATGATTGGACAAGGAGAAGGGGACAAGGCGTTTTCAAATCCACGATAAGGGGGCTTTTTTTGATTTAAAAAAAAACGCCCTATGTAATGGGGCATGGGCACTTTTGGGTGTTTTTTTTGAATTTTTTTTTTTTAAAAAACGCCCCACTACACATGGTCTAAGAGTGTGGTCATGACCAAAACCACTAGCCCCTTATTTATTTTAATTTATCTTTATCTAAAAAAAAAGAAATGATTTCTTGAAAAAATGGAAAGGGGGACCATGGTTACCATGGTTCAATCCATGCAAAAAACCTAGGGAAGTCGCATATCCGAAAGTTTCTATGGGGTGGTTCGGGTAATAATAAGAAGATGCATTGGGTAACGTGTGATCGTGTGTCTATTCCAAAAGAGGAAGGGGGTCTTGGCTTGAGTAAACTAAAACACACTAACATCGCTCTCCTTTCCAAATGGGGATGGCGATATAAGACTGAGAAAAATCAACTGTGGAAGAAGGTGGTTGAGGCGCTTCATGAGAATAGAAATAACTGGGATTTCTTTCCGGTTAAAAGAAGTTTAAGCGAAGTTTGGCGTAACATTGTTAAAACATTTTCCAGAACGATCATTGATGGTACCCCATTGCGTAACTTTTTCAAAAGTGTGGTTGGTAACGGTAGTGATACCTCCTTTTGGTTGGATCCTTGGCTATGCAATGAATCATTAAAGGATATTTATCCTAATATTTTCAAACTTGAGGCTAATAAAAAATGTAGTGTTGCTAGCAGGTAACCAACAGGGAAGATGGATCGATTGGCAGGGGCGCAGCTTAGTGTATGTCCGGGGGCGCCCCCTGAACTTTTCGATGCGTAGTGTTATGAATAGTACTTTCGTATAGGTATATACGTTGCCGCCCCCCGGTTTCGGAAAAATTGGGGGGGGGGGGGGGGGGGCGTGGCTTCGCCAATGTCGATTGGGATAAATTGGAATTGGAAGACTGGGCCTGGAAGCTTTCTAAAAATATTGGAATTATACTGGCTCATGAGAGATTTGGGATCTGTTAGATTGGAAGGTCGGGAAGACAAGTGGAAGTGGATTGGAGCGGGCGCGAAAGATTACTCAGTTGGGGCATTGAGAAGAACTGTTAGTAAAAGTGTTGAACATAGCGGAAATTTGTGATGAAGTGGTGCAAATGGGTTCCTATGAAATGCAACGTCTTCGCTTAGAGAGCTAAAATGGGAAATTTCCAACCGGAACGGCGCTTAGAGACAGAAATATTGAGATATATGACGTTTCCTGTCCTCTTTGTGGGGCGAGAGACAAGTCGAGTAACCATCTCTTCACTTCTTATTTAGTGGCGAGCAGGATCTGGCATCACATTTCGAGATGGTATAGAATGGCGCCTTTTGCGGCTTATTGTGACAACCCGAGTTTTTAAGGTTTCCCTCGACGCTTTACTTGTTTTGCACCGGTGATTTCATAAATTGTTTGCATGGTAATTTGTTATATGTTTGAGATACTTGTTATTGTTTGAGATAATTATTTTATTTGCATTGTTATTGTTATTGTTATTAAATGTGTAAGATCATAAGCTTAATCCCACACAAACCTCACTTGACGAATGTTGGTATTTCGTCATCACTTTTATTTGACGAAACACCGGAGTTTCGCCATAAGCATCACGACGAAAGATGCTTTTCGTCAAGGCCCTTATGCGTCGAAATGGGCTATCGGCCCAAGTAAGGCTCATATATGATTCGATTATATGTTATTTGTGTGCATATGTGTAACACCTCGGAAAATCACGACCAATATAATAAAGACACGTGTCATGAGCTCTAAGCGTGTAATGAATTGAATATGAGGGACTAAAGTTGACAAACAAAGAATGTATGTGCATAAAAGGATTCAAGGTGTCAACAATTGGATAATTATACCTTTCAACAACCCTACACGATGTTTATACCCTTAAACGAATGAATTATGAATCGTATGAAGCCGTTTGTGGAAGAAAGTGAAAGTTTACAAACCACAAGGGTTAAAAGTGTCAACATGTTTAATTTATTCCTCTGAGTGACCTTTTAGCAAACCCGAAGCTTTGTAACGATTAATTATGTTCACTAGAATAAGTGATAAAAATTTCACAAGGTTTCGATATCGTACGAGAAAGATACGCTAACATTCGTAAGTGAGGGGTTAAAAGCATCAACGATGCAATTTAAGACTTTCGGGTGATCGTAAAACTAACCGGGGACTTAACAAAGTTTGTTTATGATTTGGAGTCCTTAAAAGTCAAGTTGGAGAGTTAAAAGTGCAATAAAACAAGTTAAAATAAAGATTTGAAGGACCAGGGACCAAATATGCAAATCTAGGAAACTTGGTGACCAGATTTGGGAGCCATACCGGCCGCGTAAGACCTCCTAGGACTCTTATGCGGGCCGCCTGAAAACCACCAGCATCCAAAAACATGGTTGTTGTCTGTTTTCAGCAGGTTAACCGACTTATTTGCATGGTATTCGAAATCCAGAGGCTGAGTCAGTACTTTTTCATGCATAGGGACACTTGGGATTGATCTAAGATCGGTTATAGGCCTTGTTGTAATGATCTTGTGTGATTAAAGTCCCTATATAAGAACACTTTGTTGCAACATTGTTGCATGCACTTGGAAAATCATTCTAACTCTATTTCTGGAGTCTCCTGGAGCTCAATACCATTCCCTAAGGATCATTAGTCGTGCTAAGGACTTCAGTAAGCTTCCTTAACCTCTCTAAATTCAGTTTTATTAGTTTAATGGCCTAAAGTCAAACCCGTCGTAATTAAGGTTTGACTTAGTGATTAATCACTAATGGTCCAGTCAATTCTCAAATTGAAAGTAGCTATGAGTTGGTAATTATGTGGGTAATAAACCCTTAAAAGGGTACCCTCTGATTCCCACTCTAACAAGGTCAATTGTCGGGTCAAACTTAATTATAAAAAGTCAACAGAAAGCTAATTTTCAAATAAACGCATAATTAGCAATGTAGAAGCCATGAAACCTGTTTTATCACTTGTATAAATTGGTAATTAATACAAGAACATGTCTAAGCATGTTCAACCCGACAATTTTCAGTTTAGGCTCGGTTCGGGACCGAAAGTCGC
This sequence comes from Helianthus tuberosus, assembly GCA_030545235.1. Taxonomy (NCBI): domain Eukaryota; kingdom Viridiplantae; phylum Streptophyta; class Magnoliopsida; order Asterales; family Asteraceae; genus Helianthus; species Helianthus tuberosus. The sequence continues at coordinate 115,726,357 of CM060400.1, read as the reverse complement.
AAAAGTAGACTTTTGCTTTGACTTTCAGTTCTAACCCAATGTAGCATATTTTAGAAATGCCTTAGAGCTCTATTAGGACCAGGTTATAGGATAGTGTAACCCTCTGAGGTTATACAACTTGGTTCCTTAGTTATCCGATTCATGTGCATGTTTCCGTTATATGCCTAAATGTTGACCATTATGCCCTTTTGACCTTAAAACGAGATTTTTGAAAATGTGAGAGGACAAAAACCTTTATTACCGATTTATAAACTTGTCCTAAAAATTTGACATCAGTTTGAGGTCTAGATTAGGAGTTATGCTCAATATCGTAATTAAGAAGCTTTTTATTAATTAAACGGCGTAATTAAAATAAAGCCTATCTAAACCCAAATTTTGACACCAAACTTTTTACCCACTGATGTAAAATAATATTTTGGGATTTTTGAACATTTTTATTTATTTTTAAGCTGAGCATAACATAGAGTACTTGCTTCAATTCGGTAATTGTCGTTTATACCCTTTTATTGGATAAAATGAGTTTTACATAACATATTGATACCCAGCTTTTTGCTATTGATTTTATATCATAAATAAAACATTTTGAACTTTATGAACTAATCAAAAACTCAGATTTCCTATTTTTAAACTGAAAATCGCTTAAAACCAACTTTTACGCGTTTTAAGCGCATAGTATGGGTCAAAACTATTTTTAACATATAAAACTTAATACCTACTGATGTTTTAAGTAAATTTTTATAATTAAACAGTAAGCAAAAGTTTTGAACTTAGAATTCTAATTTTGACCTTTAAAGCTTATGTGAAATTACCAAAATGCCCCTACGGTGCATAGTTTGGTTATAAAAGATAAATTTCACATATATGCAATAACCTACTGTTATGACTTATAAAAATAATTATTTTTACTGATTATATCAGACCTGAAACTCAGATTAATATTTAAACTCTTTTATAAGCTTTAAAATGACCAAAATACCCCTACGGGGCATAATTTGAGTTTAAAACCATTTTGGGCATAATGGAAGGTTACTGACATCACAACATATTTAAGACATATTAGCTTAGAAAACTTGTTCATGACTCATTTGGTTACCCGTTACGCATTTTTCGCGTTCGGTGCGGTTTATGTAACTAGTTTGCATAAATTAGCCGAAACGGGTCAAACCTTATCATTTTGATCTCAAAATCCAGAATGTGTTTAGTTTACCCATATTATACATGTCTTCAAACTTGTCGGGTCTAACCCACATTCTAACCCGGTCTTCGCTTAATCGTGCGTTTTGAACCGTATATCTTCCTTTAAAACTAACTGGTCTAAGTTTAGGCTTAATTAAGACCCGTTAGGAATCTAATAGGTTATTAAAACCTTCATTCTAGATTTAGGAGCCCAGTAAAAGATACTTGCACTTGCTGATTTGTACGGCTGGGATAAATTTATATAATTTGCTCAGGTAAATACTTTTAACTTATTTTCCCTTATACGGGCTTGGGGTACGGTATATAAAATACCGCTTGGTCGGGCATTGAATTGTTAATCATTTGAAGTTTAATTTATTGAGATGACCCGTTTAATCTGTTTTGTTTGCTTAAAGCCTTTGTGGGATAATGACCATGTCACGGATATCCTTGGCATCATTCATTGAAATGGCCACGACCTAAGCACGGGGTGAAGGCATACACCTGCCGGTGTGTATATAAAAAGATATAACCGCCTGTTCGGGAATAACTCATCCCGGGATTATATTATGTGGTGTGTCAATTAATCTTTAACCCAGTATTCAACCCGGGCTACTGAACGTATAACAAACATGTAATTCTTTTACAAGTTTATATTTAAATAATTATCCCAAGTCATAAAAGATATTTTGTGCCTTGTGCATTTAAACCAATTTTCTTAAACATTTTCAAAATGAGTCGGTTAATTGTATTTACCAGTGTAAACTGACGTATTTTCCAAAAGGTTAAGTGCAGGTACTAATCGGAATAGGCTGGCTACTCCTAGCAACAATAAAGAGTCTTGCAATCTTAGATGTTTATAAATCTACTGAACAATGTTTCTTTTAACCTTGATCCGCTTGTGGATCCTTCACAACTGTTTTCGTAATAAATGATATTACCTTCATTCAGTTTGTAATGATTTTTATCTTTTGACTTCCGCTGTGTATATAAACTGTGATAAATTGTCTATGATGATATCAACTACGTCACGATACTCCCCACCGGGCCCACCGGTAATACGTGAAAATATCGGGGTGTGACAATATGTGTGCGGCAGTTACCTATTAACAAAAACCAAACCCTCGTATCACTTCTCCTCTCCTCATTCGAAACCGACGGAAACCTTGCACACACACAAAGCTTTTCCCTCTCACCGATTCAAGCACCGTTATTCCTTTTCGATTCTCCAGTGAGTGCGACAACACTTGTTTAATATGTTTACTTTTTCTAGGTTGTGTATAAACTGTCGTTTGCTTATTGACAATATCGATCATGATTATGCATGGTTTTAAAGAGGTAGTTGGAGTATCCTGTTGATGATGTTGATATAGTAATCATTTAGGGAGTTTGTTAAAACATTGATCTAGTCATGCGTGGAATAAACCTGATCTGGAATTCTGAAACTTGATAGTATTAGTGATGTTTCTGTTGAGTGTTGATAATCAAGGGGTTTCACTTTGTTAGGGGGGGGGGGGGGGTGATCACTGTTGATGATATTTGTATGTCCTTAATTCAATAATGTTTTGAAATTGTGTAGAATGTATTTGATGATTGGATTGATTGATTAATAATGGCAAATGATCGTATTGTTATGATCGGAACAGTAGCAGTTAGGGTTGCGTATGATAACAGCTGGTAGGGTAGCGACGAAAGTTCCTTCGACGAAAGAATGATGTTTCGTCGGCTTATCCTTCGACGAAAGAATGATGTTTCGTCGGCTTGATTCCTTTAGCGAATAATGATGTTTCGTCGGCCATCATACCGACAAAACTTAAGGATAGTTCGTCGCCTTGAAGGACAGAATCTCACACACAGACTGTGATCTAGAACATGTATGCTAATGAATAACTATGAGTTGATTGCTGTCGTTAATGATGTTAGTTATGAATGGAAAAAGAAACAAGATTCGGTTGTGAATAACACACTTGACTGTTGATTACTATTGCGAAATATGCATGTGCATGGTGGATATGTATGACTTGAAATGACTACTATGTGTTATTTAGAAACTGTTACTCGTATGCATGCTACGATTATGAACGTAAACTTGTACATTGTGAATGTAAACTGATTACGTGTACTTGAACACCATAGGCTTCGATTAACTAAGTGTGAACAAGTAACTAATCAAACCGAGCAAACCAAGGTGAGTTCACTGCTCTTTTTCCAGGCATGCGTCCCGGGGAGGGACATCTGGTAAACGTTTCGGGGAGTAATGTCAGGTTAATGGGATGTTTGTTAATACTCGCATATCTATCAATCAAGTCCCATCTACCGATTGTTGCTGGGAAGGCAACGGGGTATTCGTTAATAGCGCTATTTAAGTTTGGCAACCTTACACCGTACCGGGGAGGTCGGGAGTGAACTAATGATCCCAGTCTTATCCATTTCTTTGATAGAGTCAATGGGGTTTGGGCAAACAAACTGTAAGCCATCAGTGGTAAACGAGTTATTACAACATCAAATCATCAAAATGTTTTATTCACATATCTGGTAACTAAAACGTATTAAACAAACTTTGAACTCACCAGCGTCGTCTGACACACTTGTCTGCATGCTTGCAGGCCGTTAGATTCTTGGACATGGAACTTGCTATCTGGGAGTGCTAGAGTGGCCATGGGTCACAACTCTTGGATATTTATTCTTGGTTTAGTACATTGTTTTGAAATACTTGAACAACGAATAATCTTATGCTTCCGCTGAATGTTTACTTTGGTTTTAAATCATGACTTGGGTTTATATTATGAAATGAATCGCATGTTTTATTTAAATATTTATTAATGGTTCAATGTGATTGGTGGCTTGGATTCTGGTACATCACACGTTCCGCGGTGTTTACGCATGTGGTATTTTGGGGGTGTGACAGTTTGGTATCAGAGCCACTGGTTATAGTGAACTAGGTTTTAAAACGTTTTATAAAACCAGACTATAACCGAACAACTTCGAAAATCGACCATGACACTCAGCTCCAGATCGCAAGGTTCGTCTTCTGTTTACTTTATGCATTACTTGCTTAGTAGTTATACACACACGACTTGCATGAAACAACATATTTGACACCTTGATGTGATTACCTGTGCTGCATGTCTTAGTGGAGCTAGATAGTGTGGCACTACCCTCTGACTCTCGTGATTATTAATCCTAGAATGCCTTTTGTGTTACTATTTGAAGAGGCACTGAGATAAACATGCACATTTCCTTATTATTATGGGTGCACACATAATAATAATGTGAGGTGCATGTGAGTCCCAGTGAGGCTTAACGAGTGTGAGAAGGGTTCTGCCCTATTGTTGGTATAAACTATGTAGTTTGTAGATGTCAACGTGATATTTGACTCCTGCCTTATCTCGACTCTTAAATTTGTTCTCTCTCCTTATATAGAATCATGAGTGGACGAGGTCATGGACGTGGTCACATCGCGATGACCCAAGCTGAGCTGACAAACTTAATAAACACACGTGTGGCTGAGGCCTTGGCAGCCTACCAAGCTGGTGCGAAATGTGCTGAATACTCTTTAATCTTGTGTCGCGTACACAACTCTTACCCCTGTGTTGTATTTTCTTTCGTCCATTAGGTCAGCCAGCGCATCAGAACAATCCGCCCGCCTGCAAAATCAAGACATTCATGGATTGTAAGCCACAGACGTTCAGTGGCACTGAAGGGGCTGTGGGGTTACTGTGTTGGTTTGAGAAGGCTGAATTAGTGTTTGCTATGTGTAACTGTCCCGTGGGGGACCGGGTGAAGTATGCCACTGGCACTTTGGAGGATGGTGCCTTAACTTGGTGGAATGCCCAGGTGCAAATGTTGGGCATCGAGATGGCTAACGCCACTACTTGGGATGATTTCAAGGAGCTGATGCGGGAAGAGTACTGTCCTCGTGATGAGATTCAGAAACTGGAAAATGAGTATTACGATTTGAAAATGGAAGGGTCCGAGATCGAGGCTTACACGAAACGATCTCATGAACTAGCAATTTTGTGCCCTAACCTGTCTCGACCTCCACATCGACAAATTGAGTTGTACCTCAAGGGCCTAGCACCAGCCGTAAAGGGGTATGTCACTGCTGCAAACCATAACAATCTACCCCAGATCATCCATTTGGCACACAAGATTACTGATCAAGAGGTCGAACGTGGCTCACTGCCGCCGCGTGTTTCTGCTACTACCTCTGCTGCTACCGCTACCACAACTACTAGTGATAACAAGCGGAAATGGAACAATGCTGACAAAGCAACTAGTGTGAGTCAATCTCAGAAAAGGCCTGACAACAACAATAACCGTAGTTTCAGTCAGTCGTCCTCAGTTAACCAAGGTCAGGGTAGCAATCAGAGTCAAGGCTCCTACGCTGGTAATAAGCCAAAGTGCAACAAGTGTGGTTATCATCATCATGGACTGTATGTCCGGGCTTGCCATAGATGCAACAAGTTCCAAACCTAAAACAGTAGCAGCAGAATCAACAACAACAGCAAAGGCAGTAGCCCCATTGAAACCAAGGCAATATGAAGGGGTGCTTCCAGTGTGGGGATGAGGGCCACATTAAGCGGGATTGCCCTCAGCTGAATCAGAATGCCAACGACAACCACAACCGCCAGAACAACAACAACAATGCTGGGAACAACAACAATGGCAACAATGGGGGCAATGGTGCTCGAAGAAGGGTATTTACGATCGGTGCTGGTGATGCTAGGAACGACGGCAATGTCGTGACTGGTACGTTTCCTGTGAACAACCTCTTTGCTTCTATATTATTTGATTCTGGTGCTGATTGGAGTTATATGTCCCTAGAGTTCGGTCAGCGATTAGGGTCAACCCCAACACCTTTAGAAGTTAAACATGTAGTAGAATTAGCTAATGGTAAAATGATTGAAGCTTCACATGTCCTTTTTAGGTGTAAACTAGATCTTGTGGGTCAAGTGTTTGATATTGACCTCCTTCCTGTTACCCTCGGTAGTTTTGATATAGTGGTTGGTATGGATTGGTTGTCCAAACCTCAAGCTGAGATTCTATGCAAGGAGAAGATCGTACGTATTCCTCTCCCCAGTGGAGAGTCATTATCGGTTCAAGGGCATCGTAGTGGGACGATGGTTGGTATTATCTCAGCTATGCAAGCGCAGAAATGTCTACGAAAGGGGTATCCTACTATTCTAGCACTTGTTACTGACACTCCATCAGAAGAAAGAAAGATTGAAGACCTGCCAGTTGTTCATGAATTTCCTGATGTATTTCCTGAGGAACTACCTGGTTTACCTCCTCACCGCCAAGTGGAATTTCAGATCGACCTTGCGCCAGGAGCGGCCCCAGTTGCTCGTGCTCCTTATTGTTTAGCACCCGGAGAGTTGCAGGAGTTGTCTAATCAACTGCAAGAGTTATTGGACAGAGGCTTTATTCGACCCAGCTCTTCGCCTTGGGGAGCCCGAGTTCTGTTCGTAAAGAAGAAAGACGGGTCCTTTCACATGTGTATTGATTATTGGGAACTCAACAAGGTGACTGTCAAGAACTGTTATCCATTTCCACGCATCGACGACTTATTTGACCAGTTGCAAGGGTCAAGTTTTTACTCGAAGATCGACTTAAGATCGGGCTATCATCAGATGAGAGTCCGAGAGGAGGATGTTCCTAAAACAGCTTTTCGAACGCGGTATGGGCATTATGAGTTTTTAGTTATGCCGTTTGGTTTGACGAACGCGCCAGCGGTCTTCATGGACCTCATGAACCGTGTATGCAAACCGTATCTTGACGATTTTGTTATAGTATTCATCGACGACATTTTGATCTACTCAAAGAGCAAGGAAGATCACGAGCGGCACCTGCGTCTTATTTTGGAACTCCTGAGGAAGGAGCAACTCTATGCGAAGTTTTCTAAGTGTGACTTCTGGATTCGAGAGGTACACTTCCTTGGCCACATTTTGAACGAATCGGGGATAACACGTGGATCCTGCAAAGATTGATGCTATAAAAAATTGGGGCTGCACCGAAGACTCCTTCAGAGGTGCGACAATTTCTTGGACTCGCTGGGTACTATCGGAGGTTTATAAAGGACTTTTCGAAGATCACCCAACCTCTTACTTCATTAACACAGAAAGGCGTTGTATACTCGTGGGGAACGAAACAAGAGGAAGCTTTTCAGCTACTGAAACAGAAACTCTGCAGTGCATCGATCTTGTCTCTACCTGAAGATATAGAAGACTTTGTAGTATACTGTGATGCTTCCATACAGGGTCTTGGTTGCGTGCTGATGTAACACAACAATGTGATAGCTTACGCCTCTCGAAAGTTGAAGGTTCACAAGAGGAATTATACGACACACGACTTGGAGTTGGGAGCCGTAGTATTTGCGCTCAAAATCTAGAGGCATTACTTGTACGGCACTAAATGCACTATTTATGCCGACCACAGGAGCCTTCAGCATATTTTCGACCAGAAGGATTTGAATATGCGACAGCGTCGCTGGGTAGAACTTTTAAATGACTACGACTGTGCAATCAAGTATCATCCGGGTAAGGCCAACATTGTAGCTGACGCTCTCACAGTCGAAAGGAATCGAAACCGAAGCGTGTGCAAGCCTTACAGCTCACTATTCACTCAAACCTTCTTGATCAGATCCGTTTGGCTCAGTCAGAAGCGTTGAAGGAAGGAAACATCGAAGTAGAATACTTGCGGGGCATGGAGAAACAACTTGTAGAGAGATATGATGGTATTCTCTATTTCATGGAGAGAATATGGATTCCCTTACTTGGTAACCTTAGAGATCAAGTCTCGATACTCTGTTCATCCAGGTTCGAATAAGATGTATCAGGATCTCAGAGTCATGTATTGGTGGCCGAAGATGAAAGCTCACATCGGAACCTATGTGAGTAAGTGTTTGACCTGTTCGAAAGTTAAAGTGGAGTATCAGAAACCGTTTGGATTGCTGCAACAACCAGAAATATCCATGTGGAACTGGGAGCAAATCGCAATGGATTTCGTCACAGGTTTGCCGAGAACTCAAAACGGAAACGATACCATCTGGGTGATCGTTGATCGTCTCACGAAATCAGCACACTTTCTAGCGATCAAGGAAACGGATAAGTTCTCATAATTAGTTGATGTATACCTCAAGGAGGTGGTTTCTAGGCACGGGGTGCCAACTTCTATTATCTCTGACCGTGACCCGTGTTTCATCTCAGATTTATGGCAGTCGATGCACAAATCATTCGGCTCGCGTCTCGACATGAGTACTGCTTATCACCCGTAGACGGATGGTCAAAGTGAACGAACCATCCAGACACTTGAAGACATGCTGCGGACGTGTGTGATTGATTTTGGCAAGGGTTGCGAGAAACACTTGCCTTTGATAGAGTTTTCTTACAACAATAGCTACCATACCAGTATTCAGGCAGCTTCATTCGAAGCATTGTACGGACGAAAATGTCGTTCACCTCTCTGTTGGGCTGAGGTGGGTGACAGCCAGGTTACATGCCCAGAACTCGTACTTGAAACCTCCGAGAAAATTGTTCGGATCAGGAATCATAAGGCGGCAGCACGTGATCGTCAGAAAAGCTACGCCGATAAGCGTAGAAAACCGTTGGAGTTCACAGTTAATGATCATGTTATGTTGAAGGTCTCACCCTGGAAGGGTGTGGTGCGTTTTGGAAAACACGGCAAGCTAAACCCTCGTTATGTAGTGCTATTCAAAATTCTGGAGCGGATTGGTAAAGTGGTCTACAAGTTAGAGTTACCTGCTGAGTTGGGTAACGTTCATGATGTGTTCCATGTGTCGCAATTAAAGAAGTGTTTATCTGATGAAACATTGGTGGTACCGTTTCAAGAGCTGAAGATCGATGACAAGTTGCAGTTTGTCGAAGAACCAATAGAAATTATGGACAGGGAGGTCAAGGTCTGTAAGCACAGCCGTATTCCAATCATGAGCGTTCGTTGGAACTCAAGACGTGGACCGGAGTTCACGTGGGAGCGTGAGGATTAAATGAAGCTTAAGTACCCACATTTATTCCCAGATGACAAGTCCAAGTCTGGCAGATCCAAGTCTCGCACAACTAGTGAATTTCGGGACAAAATTCCCATTCAAGTTGGGGATGATGTGGCACCTGCAGAAAATCCACAATCATCCTGATCTACCTCTTTGCCGTTTCGGGTTACTTGTCAAGTTTCGGGACGAAATTTCTTTCAAGTTGGGGATGATGTGACAACCCGAGTTTTCAAGGTTTTCCCTCGACGCGTTACTTGTTTTGCACCGGTGATTTTATAAATTGTTTGCATGGTAATTTGTTATATGTTTGAGATACTAGTTATTGTTTGAGATAATTGTATTGTTTGCATTGTTATTGTTATTGTTATTAACTGTGTAAGATCATAAGCTTAATCCCACACAAACCTCACTTGACGAATGTTGGTATTTCGTCATCACTTTTATTTGACGAAACACCGGAGTTTCGCCATAAGCATTACGACAAAAGATGTTTTTCGTCAAGGCCCTTATGCGCCGAAATGGGCTATCGGCCTAAGTAAGGCCCATATATGATTTAATTATATGTTATTTGGGTGCATATGTATGCGGCAGTTACCTATTAACAAAACCCTAACCCTCGTATGTCACACCCCGATATTTCCACGTATTACCAGTGGGCCCGATGGGGAGTATCGTGACGTAGTTGATATCATTATAGTCAAATAATCATAGTTCAATGCACAGCGAAAGTCTAAAGTAATAATAATACAAACCGATTCGAAAGTATAATAGAGTATTACACAACAGTTGTATATGGATCCACAGGCGGATCTTAAAATAGAAAGATAAACACTGTTCAACAGACCTTAGACGTCTAGAACTTGCAAGATTCCCTATTAACGCCCTGAGCTCCCAGCCAATTACGTACAGTACCTGCCACTTAATCTTTTTGGAAAATACGTCTGTTTACACTTGTAAATACAACTAACTGACTCTTTTGAAAACATTTATGAAAATTGATTTAAATACACAAGGCTCAAATATCCTTTTTATAACCTGGGACAATTATATGAAAATAATCTTGTATACAGAATTATATGTTTGTTATACATTCAGGGCCCGATGTTAGAAACCGGGTCAAGATTAACAGACACACCACAAGTATAGGCCCACAAGAGAGTGAGATACCGTTTTTCTTATGCAACTGTCAGGTGTATGCCTACACCCCGTGCTTAAGACTTGGCCATTTCTTTATAATGATGCCAAGGATATCCGGGACATGGTCATTAACCCCCCAAAGGCTTTTATTTCAAACAAGCCAGATTAAAACGGGTTACCTCAATAATTTAATCGCAATCCGATTAAACATTCAATACCCGACCAAGCGGTATTATTATAATACCGTATCCCAAGCCCGTATAGGGAAAATAAGTTAAGAGTATTTACCTGAGCTAAAATGTACTTTTATTCTCAGCCGTATATTCAAATCAGCAAGCACAAGTACCTCTACTGGGGCTCTCAATCTGGAACGAAGGTTTTATTAACCTATTAGATTCCTAACAGGTCTTATTTAAGTTGTAACTTAGACCGGTTAGTTTTAAAGGAAGGTTTACGGTTCAAAACGCAAGATTAAGCGACGAACGGATTAGAGTGTGATTTAGACCCGACAAGTATGGAGACTTGTATAATATGGGTAAACTAAACACATTCTGAATTTTGAAGTGAAAATAATAAGGTTTGACCCGTTTCGGTTAATTCATGTAAACTAGTTACATAAACCGTACCGAACGCGTAAAATGCATAACGGGTAACCAAATGAGTCATGAACATGTTTCACAAGTTAATATGCCCTAAATATGTTGGGATATCAGTAGGATACCTTCCATTATGCCCAAAACGAATTTAAAAACAATTTATGCCCTGTAGGGGTATTTTGGTCATTTTAACGTTTATAAAAAGAGGTTAAATAATAATATGAGTTTCTGGTCTAAATAATTAGTAAAAATATTTATTTTAATAAGTTATATCAGTAGGATATCTCACATATGTGAAATTTATCATTCATGGCCAAACTATGCACCGTAGGGGCATTTTGGTCATTTCACATATGCTTTAAGGGTTAATTTTTGGAAATCTGAGTTCAAAACTTTTATTTACTATTAAAGTATAAAAACTTATTAATAACATCAGTAGGTATCAAGCTTTAGATGCCTAATATGATTTTAAACCATACTATGTACCTAAATCGCATAAAAGTCGGTATTTGACGGTATTCGGGATAAATAAGTAAATCTGAGATTTTGAACAACTTTTACTGTTTAAAATAATATATTTAATATATAAAGTCAGTAGAAAAAGGTTTGATATGTAAAGGATGTGTAAAACTCATTTTATTAGCAAAAAGGGCATAACCGTCAATTACCGAGTCAATGCAAGAACTCTATGTCATGATTATTTTAAAATTTAATAAAATTTTCCCAAATTCCCAAAATAATATATTACATCAGTAGGTAAAAGGTTTGATGTCAAAATTTGAGTTTAAATAGGATTTATATCAAATATGCCGTTTAATTAATAAAAAGGTCTTCATTTACGATATTGAGCATAACTCTCATTTTAGACCATAAACTGATGTCAAACTTTTAGGAAATACTTAAATATCAGTAATAAAGGTTTTTGTCCTCTCACATTTTCAAAAATCTCGTTTTAATATCAAAAGGGCATAATGGTCAACTTTTAGGCATTTAGCGGAAACATGCAATGAATTATGATTTCTAAGGAACCAAGTTGTATAACCTCAGAGGATTATACTAACTTATAACATGGTCCTAAAGGAACCCTAAGGCATATCTAAACTAAGGTAAATCGGGTCAGAACTGAAAGTCAAAGCAAAAGTCAACTTTTGCTACTTTCGGTTGCGAACCGAGCCTAAACTTAGAATTGACGGGTTGAACATGCCTAGACATGTTCAATTAATATTTACCAAGTTATTAAAGTGACAAAACTGAGTTTATTGCTCTTACATCATTAGTTATGAATTTTATTTAAAAACCGACTCGTTTGACTTTTATTTTAATTACTTTGACCCGACAATTAAATAAGCAAACGTGGTAATTAGGAGGTGCCCTTTTGAAGGTTCAATACCTACCTAATTACAATCATGTAGCCATGTTCGTTGCGAACAATGGCTCGATCGTTTAAAAGTCAAAGCGTTTATCGCAAACGCTTGACTTTTTGGCTTTAAGAGCCAAACAATTGAACTAAGCACGAAAGGAACACTTACGAGTGGTCCTTAGGACTGAAGGAGGTTCCCAAGTTGGCTAGGATCCTCTCAAATCAGAGAGCAAGAGCAGAAATGCAACGAAGTGTGAATGAGAGCCAAAACAAATGGGTTTATATAGGATTTTGAGAACCGTTAGGATCGTTCATCGAAAACCGATCTTAAATCTGGACCGTACAAGTGCACCCATGGTTTTGGAATACCATGGGAACCTCAAAATGGCCCATAGATTGCTTAAAAACCGTTTGTAAACCAAAGAAACCCAGCTGCTGTTTGTTAAAAGTTGTTTTGCAGGTCTGAAGGGCTTACACATCCCGCGTAGACTCAGGATGAGTCTTTATGTGGCCCGCCTAGATGTCCAGACCAGCAACAAACTTCCAGAATTTACAGAAATGGTCCCTTTGAGCATATAAGGCCATTTTTGGCATGTTTAAGGCCCGTTAAGTCATTTCCAAGGTTCTACAATGATGCCTAAACATAGGGGACATAAAACATGCTCAAAAATATCTCGGATGTCGGTTCGTTTGGTCGTATGGTCACGTTGTTCGGCTAATTTCGACGAAACACGAACGGACGCGAAAAACGATCCAAATTATGCGACGAATGGAATTTTATCATGCCAAACACTAAAATAAAATATTTTAGTGATTACATAAATTTTTGGATGTCCGGATATATTCAGAACGTAAGATATGCGCGAAAATGCAAACTTAGACACTTTTTGACGCTTTTAGTCCCTGTCGATCAAATAAGTTTATTTTTGCGCACCAAACACTTCTAAGCCTATATCTAAGCTAAATAAAGGATATTTAGGGCATTTTTAAATTATGATCATATTTTGGATGGTCCGATACCATACGATTCGATAGACTTTTGCAGTTTGACGCAATTAGTCCCTTTAATGCGCAAACTTGCACATATCATCGCTTAATAATATCGAAGCCTTATCTAATCCGTATTAGGAATTCTTGAGAGTATTATTAAATATCACGATGCTTCGGGTTCGCAGAAAGGTCACTCAGAGGTATAATTAAACTTATTGACGCTTTTAACCCCCCAAACTTGCAAAGTTGCACGTAACTTCACTTATAGGCATAAAAGCCCTTAATGGCCAATATTAGGCATTCCCGAGAGTGTAATCAATTATCATGAAGCTCTTGGTTTGTTAAAAGGTCACTCAGAGGTAAGAATTAACATGTTGACGCTTTTAACCCTTCGACGCGCAAACTTTCAATTAATTATGCAAACGGCCATTCTCGATCAACAAGTGGCCCATTTGTGAACATGATTACCATGTAATGTTATCCAGAGGCTTATAATAAGCATGTTAACATTTCCAGTCCTTTTATAATCAAAGTTTTTGAATTTTCATAAAATTAGACCCTTAATTTCAACGTTTGACTTTATTAGGGTTTATTACACGTGTCAATACATCATTGGATGTGATTTTACGAGGTGTTACATCCTCATCCCCTTAAAAGAAATCTCGACCTTGAGATTTGCTAAAGTAATGGAAGTACTTTCTGACGTATCATGGACTTAACCTCCATAGCATATTTGGGCCTCTAAGGGCATCTCAGTTGCCCTATACAATAGGTATATACTCTCTTTCGGAGATTCTTAACCTGTCGATCCTTAATCGATACGGGTTTCTCATCAAACCTTAAATTTTCATTAGTCTGCATATCGTTAGGTGACAATGCTCTCGACTTATTGGCGAAACATATCCTAAAATCACTAGTGTGGGACACATTGGTTTCCATCAAGCCCTTCAGGTAAGTTTTAGTTTATAGGTTACCAATCTTGATATATTCGATTTCCTTGAATGATTATAGAGCTTAACTAGCCCGATAAATTAAAAATTCAGCATACCCCTCTTAGGGTGATACCTTCAATTGAACCTTATTCCTTATTAAGGACTTAAGAGGGTTGTGACTTTCATAAATCCTTGATTTTCCGTCGATTACTAGAAACTTTCAGACTATTACGAATTCGTATGATCTTATTCATTGTTCCTAAGAAATTTCCAGGTCCTACTAATTCGGACTTACCAAACTTCTGTCCAACAATAGATGTCTAACATCCCATCTATACAAAGTATCCAAAGGAGCAACCTTGATGCTTACATGCTAACTATTAGCTAGAGGATGACTTATTTAAGGTGAGATGGTTATTCCAACTACTGCTTAAAACCAATCTTAAAGAATAGCTAATCCTTACAGTTAGTTAAACAAATCGACGATCCTGGGCAGCTGAAGGCGTTTCTTAATAGTTGCCTAAATAAGGTTGCGGTAATCAATGCATAAGCAAAATGAACCATCTTTCTTAATTAATAATATCGAAGCTCTTAGAACTATGAATTAGGCTTTATGAACCTTTATCTTTACACTTACTTAATTAAAGTTTAGATTCTTCCCATAATGATGGTACTAATCGTCATGGAGATTTCACAATAATGCAGCCCTATGCGGGATGTAAATTTTAACTCTATTCGCCCTTCAGGAGGTAGATAGGGTTGTCCTTGGAGAAGATAATCAAGACGCAAGAAGATTACAGAGATTTTCCAAATCTCATGCTCTGGTTCATTTATCATTGTCTGTGTCAGTTAAGTGAAACATTTGCTTTACAAACCCATGGATACCTTATTCAGTGACACTTATTTGGACATTTCCCTTCTGGATATCATCTTTGAATACCATTAGCTGAGTTTAGTATAATATGACCATTGGGATATCTCAGTGGTTCCATGCATTAAACCTCCATACTGATCAGGCATGGAAGCAATCTATGGAACATATTAAGATACACCAATCCTCATATGGCAGTTTCATCATATAGTCTGGTATTTGAATTTGATAGAAATTAAAGAGATATCAAACTAACATATACTGACGTACTTCATCTGGAGAGAGGGTACTATAGAATTTTACAACTGAAGATTTCTGACAGGAACAGAAGAAATGGTTCCTATGATTTTTGTCTGTAAGTTTTACCTTACGCTTCATATCTAGGGTTCTTGTGGAACATCTTGAAGGTTTGCTATACTTAAAATTTATGAAGAATTTATTGGTATCCGAATCAAAACAGAACTCTTAGCATTTATATTCCAATAAATGTTTAAAAATGTACCTGATGTCATTATTGATATGAACTACCTCTGGCACTCTTCAGGAGAGTTTAAGTGCTTTCATTCTTAGGCTTTCCATCCTTAGCCGCACTTCCATTGACAGATGTAGGGCATGTAGTCTTGATGTGGCCTTTCTCACCACAGCCGAAACAGACTGCATTCTTCATGTCCTTGCAATCCAACGTTCTATGCTCTCTTGATTTGCAGATCCCACAATCCCTAGGCTGTGATTGGGATTTTGATTCGAACCTGCACCTCCCTAGATGGCGCTTCTTGCAGGTCTTGCATACAGGTTTCTTATTGGGCTCTTGCTTACCCTTTTTCTTAGAACTCTGGGAGTTATCTTCCTTCCTTTTCCTTTTTAGTTCATCCTTTGCTTTCGAGGCATGAACAAGATCCTTCTCGTGAGTAAGGAAGTGTGGTTTCAGATGGGATTTGGGGCAAGTAGCATTGGGCTCCTTGAACTTTTTCACGGCCTTCCTCACAACCTTTCCAACAGCTGTGTCTATCATAGCTTGGAGAACATCTTTGTCAATTCGAAGGTTCACAATTGTAGCATCTTTAGCATGTGTCGCATCATCAATGGCACGATTGACGGTTGTCTTATCCGAGTTTGTCATACTCGAGACTTGGTTGCTAACACCAAATGAAACAATTACTTAGTTGCAATCCAACAACCGCTATTTATCATCCTGATAACCTAACATATACTAACCATGGTATCATTAAACCATACAGGCTAATATAGTACGAACATTCTTAATGAATGTTATTTAAATATATATCAATTATACTTAGCCTAGGCCATAAAAAGACCATCAATGGCAATTAAGGTTTGGACCTAGTCCATCACCTTTTTGACAGGGGATCAAATGTCACATCTGTCTTGATCATATTGATGATTTTGGATAGCTTAAAAGCTTGTCATAAGGATATTGGAGAAGAGCGATTCCTAATGGAGATAAAGCATCCATCTAAAGTTGTTGAAGCAGTCTCTAAAGTATCATCGGCCAATTCTACCTCGCGTTATATGTCTAGAGTCCTAATCAGGCGGATACAACCGTTTACAACATTTATTGTCCACAATAGACTTGTCTGCGCTAGGATTAAACAAATCCCCGTATAAACATCATTGATAAGGAAAGGTACCTGTTATGATGTTATCTTTCTAGACTGCCTCCTGGGTGTTTATCTGGAAGACTCACGCGTTTGTTTTCTTGGCCTCTTCAGGCTTCTTCTGATTCCTAGGGCAGTTAGTCTTGATATGCCCCTTCTCGTTGCAACCATAACAGGTTGCATCTTTCAACTTCTTGCAATCTAAGGTTTTATGTTCCTTAGACTTGCAGATTCCACAAGGTAGAGGCTGAGATTCAAATCTGCACTTCCCGAGGTGGTATTTCCTACAGGTTTTGCACCTGGTCTTTTCACCCGACTGCTGGTTGTCCTTCTTAAACCCAGAACTCTTCTTATGATCAGAGTTCCCCTTTTTCTTCTTATCGGAGTGATGAGAATTCTCATCCTCCCTGTTACGCTTTCCATCTTCAGAAGCTTTGGCAGCCTTGTTTCTGACCACATCGAGTGTGAGAGATAGTGACAGATCTGCCGCTGACCTGAATGTAGTAGGTCTCGAAGCTTTCACACGTGCCTTGATTTCTGGGGCTAGACCCCCAATAAAGCGAGCTACACGCTTTGGTTCCGGTGTGATCAAGTAAGGAACCAATCGAGACATAGTATTGAAACTTGTAAGATATGCCTGACAATTTAAGTTCTTCATGACCAATGTCAAGAAATCAGTCTCAATTTTCTCAACTTCATGTTGAGGACAATAATTTTCTTTGATAAGAGCAACAAACTGATCCCATGCAGATTATACAACGGGATCTTCCCAGTAACTTGGATTAGTGACCTCCACCAAGCTAGAGCTTCTCCTTTAAAAGATTGTGAAATAAACTTCACAGTGTCTTGCTCTGCACATCCACTAATATCAACAACGGTGTCCATCTCATCGAGCCACGTCATGCAGTCGATGGCTCCCTTTTCTCTTGTGAAGTCTCTAGGCTTGCAGGAGACAAAATATTTATATGAACAGGTTTTAACACGTGGCTCTTGGTGAAGCACAACCTCTCTAGACGGAACACTCCTCTGATTCGATGAGTGATGAGAATCGTCCTTATGAGATACATGTGTCAGGGAAGGTGGTTTTGCATGAGGCACAGACTGGGTCTTGGTGCGTGTACCACTTGATTCATTATACTGTCTGTCAAGAGCTCGAGTAACGGCATTATTTATTAATGCCTGCAGTTCTGCACCAGCTATATTAACTCTGGTAGTATCATTATTCTCCCTTGGGTGGCTGTTAACCTCATCTGATCCAGCCATGTAGCTTGATTGCTACATAAATATTGACAACGATTTATTCAGAGGTTATTTTGGAATCATCATTTTTGACGATTCATTAACCATGGTAATATAAACCATATTGGTTAATTTGTTAATTATATTTAATTAGTATTTTCATTATAATTTATCCTAGTTATAAAACATTAAGGATATTAAAGTGGCACAAAAGGCCTAATCACAAGGACAGTTTTAAATTTATAAGCCACGATTTCAGAGAATCGAGGCATTAAGGTTTGAACATAGTTCATTACCTTTTCCTGAGAGGGAGTCTTAGACTACCATTGTCTTTTGTCTCGTTAGACATTGAATATGGCCCGTAGGTACTTCATCACAAATGGATGTTTGTAAAAATGATCATCTTAATTGATGATGTAAGCCATGATTTCTAGATCATTGGGCTATTTAAAGATTTGGAAGAAATCCAGTGTAAAGATGACATGTGTGATTTCATCGTATCACTGTTGTCAGGAGTGCTCACATGTTTTCAGATGTTAACAAGGATTTGAATCTTTTAAACAAGTTTTTACTATTATGGCCATGTCTAAAACGACATATCGGCTAGGTTATACCTTTAAGATTCCTTTCAATATATAGGCTGATCAATTATAAAAAGGAAGGATGTTATGATTTATTTTATATAATATATTCATTTATATATATCGGTAATGAATTTTTGAATCATTAAATGAAAGAAGTACATAGATGCCCTAAACGGGACTTTTAAACAAGAAATTTGTCCACAAAGGAACTAAAAGATAAATATGTCCTTATAAGGACTATAAAGAAATGAAAAGCAACGAAAGAGTTTCTTCTTTATTTTATTTCTGGAAATTTTCTCCTTGGTTCTCTGTGTGAGGTATGAATACCTAAGGTTTTGGTGGGTAATCCAAATCTTCTATTGTAGGAATCTTTGCAAACGTGGAATCCAAGGATTTATGGTTAATGAATGATACGAATCATGAATAAGGCCAGGACAGGTATAATCCAAGTTTGGGATTCCAAGACTTGGAGGTAAGAAATATGAGTCCTTTGGGTCCGTAGGTATTATCTTGGGAGCGGGAGCTTCAGGGACAACTGGTATGAACTCCTCCGATGTTGGCTTTTCATTTGAAGTTTCAAAAGTCTTGGGTATAGAATTTAAAATATGGTTAATGGGTTCAAAGGTCCTTTCTCCATATTGGTCGTATGCTAATTCGAGCTATAGTACGAAGCTTTACATTCTTAAATTTTGGATTTGGAGAGCCTCCACTAATGGCAGCTTTGCTTGGCGACACGAATCCTGAGATGCATAAATATCGAAAACAATGTATACATATAACATGGATGAGATTATTCCTAGTTCATGTCTAGACTCGGAAGTTAAGGAATGTGCTACTGTGTCATTGAGATTAAACACAAAAGGCTAGTGTTTAATTCACTCAATGTTGGCTCTGATACTAACCTGTCACACCCCGATATTTCCACGTATTACCGGTGGGCCCGGTGGGGAGTATCGTGACGTAGTTGATATCATTATAGTCAAATAATCACAGTTCAATGCACAACGGAAGTCTAATGTAATAATAATACAAACCGATTCGAAAGTATAACGGTTGTATATGGATCCACAGGCGGATCTTAAAATAGAAAGATAAACACTGTTCAACAGACTTTAGACGTCTAGAACTTGAAAGATTCCCTATTAACGCCCTGAGCTCCCAGCCAATTACGTACAGTACCTGTCACTTAATCTTTTTGGAAAATACGTTAGTTTACACTGGTAAATACAATTAACTGACTCTTTTGAAAACGTTTATGAAAATTGATTTAAATGCACAAGGCACAAATATCCTTTTTATAACCTGGGACAATTATATAAAAATAATCTTGTATACAGAACTATATGTTTGTTATACATTCAGGGCCCGATGTTAGAAACCGAGTCAAGATTAACAGACACACCGTAAGTATAGGCCCACAAGAGAGTGAGATACCGTTTTCCTTATGCAACTGTCAGGTGTATGCCTACACCCCGTGCTTAAGACGTGGCCATTTCTTTATAATGATGCCAAGGATATCCGGGACATGGTCATTAACCCCCAAAGGCTTTTATTTCAAACAAGACAGATTAAAATGGGTTACCTCAATAATTTAATCGCAATCCGATTAAAGATTCAATACCCGACCAAGCGGTATTATTATAATACCGTATCCCAAGCCCGTATAGGGAAAATAAGTTAAGAGTACTGGGGCTCTCAATCTGGAACGAAGGTTTTATTAACCTATTAGATTCCCTACGGGTCTTATTTAAGTTGTAACTTAGACCGGTTAGTTTTAAAGGAAGGTTTACGGTTCAAAATGCAAGGTTAAGCGACGACCGGATTAGAGTGTGATTTAGACCCGACAAGTATGGAGACTTGTATAATATGGGTAAACTAAACACATTCTGAATTTTGAAGTGAAAATAATAAGGTTTGACCCGTTTCGGTTAATTCATGTAAACTAGTTACATAAACCGTACCGAACGCGTAAAATGCATAACGGGTAACCAAGTGAGTCATGAACATGTTTCACAAGTTAATATGCCATAAATATGTTGGGATATCAGTAGGATACCTTCCATTATGCCCAAAACGAATTTAAAAACAATTTATGCCCCTAGGGGTATTTTGGTCATTTTAACGTTTATAAAAAGTGGTTAAATAATAATATGAGTTTCTGGTCTAAATAATTAGTAAAAATATTTAATTTAATAAGTTATATCAGTAGGATATCTCACATATGTGAAATTTATCATTCATGGCCAAACTATGCACCGTAGGGCATTTTGGTCATCTCACATATGCTTTAAGGGTTAATTTTTGGAAATCTGAGTTCAAAAGGGCATAATGGTCAACTTTTAGGCATTTAACGGAAACATGCAATGAATTATGATTTCTAAGGAACCAAGTTGTATAACCTCAGAGGATTATACTAACCTATAACATGGTCCTAAAGGAACCCTAAGGCATATCTAAACTAAGGTAAATCGGGTCAGAACTGAAAGTCAAAGCAAAAGTCAACTTTTGCGACTTTCGGTTGCGAACCGAGCCTAAACTTAGAATTGACGGGTTGAACATGCCTAGACATGTTCAATTAATATTTACCAAGTTATTAAAGTGACAAAACTGAGTTTATTGCTCTTACATCATTAGTTATGAATTTTATTTAAAAACCGACTCGTTTGACTTTTATTTTAATTACTTTGACCCGACAATTAACTAAGCAAACATGGTAATTAGGAGGTGCCCTTTTGAGGGTTCAATACCTACCTAATTACGATCACGTAGCCATTTTCGTTGCGAACAATGGCTCGATCGTTTAAAAGTCAAAGCGTTTATCGCAAACGCTTGACTTTTCGGATTTAAGAGCCAAACAATTGAACTAAGCACGAAAGAAACACTTACGAGTGGTCCTTAGGACTGAAGGAGGTTCACAAGTTGGCTAGGATCCTCTCAAATCAGAGAGCAAGAGAAGAAATGCAATGAAGTGTGAATGAGAGCCAAAACAAATGGGTTTATATAGGATTTTGAGAACCCTTAAGATCGTTCATCAAAAACCGAGCTTAAATCTGGACCATACAAGTGCACCCATGGTTTTGGAATACTATGGGAACCTCAAAATGGCCCATAGATTGCTTAAAAACCGTTTTGCAAACCAAAGAAACCCAATTGCTGTTTGTTAAAAACTGTTTTGTAGGTCTGATGGGCTTACACGCCCCGCGTAGACTCAGGATGAGTCTTTACGCGGCCCGCCTAGATGTCCAGACCAGCAACAAACTTCCAGAATTTACAGAAATGGTCCCTGTGAGCATATAAGGTCATTTTTGGCATGTTTAAGGCCCGTTAAGTCATTTCCAAGGTTCTACAATGATGCCTAAACATAGGGGACATAAAACATGCTCAAAAATATCTCGAATGTCGGTTCGTTTTGTCGTACGGTCACGTTGTTCGGCTAAATATGACGAAACACGAACGGACGCGAAAAACGATCCAAATTACGCGACGAATGGAATTTTATTATGCCAAACACTAAAATAAAATATTTTAGTAATTACATAAATTTTTGGATGTCCGGATATATTCAGAACGTAAGATATGCGCGAAAATGCAAACTTAGACACTTTTTGACGCTTTTAGTCCCTATCGATCAAATAAGTTTATTTTTGCGCACCAAACACCTCTAAGCCTATATCTAAGCTAAGTAAAGGATATTTAGGGCATGTTTAACTTATGGTCATATTCCGAAAGGTCCGATACCATACAATTCGATAGACTTTTGCAGTTTGACGCAATTAGTCCCTTTAATGCACAAACTTGCACATATCATCGCTTAATAATATCGAAGCCTTATCTAATCCATATTAGGCATTCTTGAGAGTATTATTAAACATCACGATGCTTCGGGTTCGTAGAAAGGTCACTCAGAGGTATAATTAAACATATTGACGCTTTTAACCCCTCAAACTTGCAAAGTTGCGCGTAACTTCACTTATAGGCATAAAAGCCCTTAATGGCCAATATTAGGCATTCCCGAGAGTGTAATCAATTATCATGAAGCTCTTGGTTTGTTAAAAGGTCACTCAGAGGTAAGAATTAACATGTTGACGCTTTTAACCCTTCGACGCGCAAACTTTCAATCAATTATGCAAACGGCCATTCTCGATCAACAAGTGGCTCATTTGTGAACATGATTACCCTGCAATGTTATCTAGAGGCTTATAATAAGTGTGTTAACATTTCCAGTCCTTTTATAATCAATTTTTTTGATTTTTCGCCAAATTAGTCCCTCAATTTCAACGTTTGACTTTATTAGGGTTTATTACACGTGTCAATACATCATTGAATGTGATTTTATGAGTTGTTACATCGTATCACCTCTCCTCTCCTCTTTCGAAACCGACGGCAACCTTGCACACACACAAAGCTTTTCCCTCTCACCGATTCAAGCACCGTCATTCCTTTTCGATTCTCCGGTGAGTGCGACAACACTTGTTTAATATGTTTGCTTGTTCTAGGTTGTGTATAAACTGTTGTTTGCTTATTGACAATATCTATCATGATTATGCATCGTTTTAAAGAGGTAGTTGGAGTATCCTGTTGATGATGTTGATATAGTAATCATTTAGGGAGTTTGGTAAAACATTGATCTAGTCATGCGTGGAATAAACCTGATCTGGAATTCTGAAACTTGATAGTATTAGTGATGTTTCTGTTGAGTGTTGATAATCAATGGGTTTCACTTTGTTAGGGGGGGGTGATCACTGTTGATGATATTTGTATGTCCTTAATTCAATGATGTTTTGAAATTGTGTAGAATGTATTTGATGATTGGATTGATTGATTAATAATGGCAAATGATCGTATTGTTATGATCGGAACAGTAGCAGTTAGGGTTGCGTATGATAACAGCTGGTAGGGAAGCGACGAAAGTTCCTTCGACGAAAGAATGATGTTTCGTCAGCTTATCCTTCGACGAAAGAATGATGTTTTGTCGGCTTGATTCCTTTGGCGAATAATGATGTTTCGTCGGCCATCATACCGACGAAACTTAAGGATAGTTCGTCGCCTTGAAGGACAGAATCTCACACACAGACTGTGATCTAGAACATGTATGCTAATGAATAACTATGTGTTGATTGTTGTCGTTAATGATGTTAGTTATGAACGGAGAAAGAAACATGATTCGGTTATGAATAACACACTTGACTGTTGATTACTATTGCTAAATATGCGTGTGCATGGTGGATATGTATGACTTGAAATGACTGCTATGTGTTATTTAGAAACTGTTACTCGTATGCATGCTACGATTATGAACGTAAACTTGTACATTGCGAATGTAAACTAATTACGTGTACTTGAACACCATAGGCTTCGATTAAGTAAGTGTGAACAAGTAACTAATCAAACCGAGCAAACCAAGGTGGGTTCACTACTCTTTTTCCAAGCATGCGTCCCGGGGAGGGACATCTGGTAAACATTCCGAGGAGGAACCTTGGGTTAATGGAATGTTTGTTAATACTCGCATATCTATCAATCAAGTCCCATCTACCGATTGTTGCCGGGGAGGCAATGGGGTATTAGTTAATATCGCTATTTAGGTTTGGCAACCTCATACCATACCGAGGAGGTCGGGAGTGAACTAATGATCCCAGTCTTGACCATTGCTTTGATAGAGGCAATGGGGTTTGGGCAAACAAACTGTAAGCCATCAGCGGTAAACGAGTAATTACAACATCAAATCATCGAAATGTTTTATTCATATATCTGGTAACTAAAACGTATTAAACAAACTTTGAACTCACCAGCGTCGTCTGACACACTTGTCTGCATGCTTGCAGGCCCTTAGATTCTTGGACATGGAACTTGCTATCTGGGAGTGCTGGAGTGGTCATGGGTCACAACTCTTGGATATTTATTCTTGGTTTAGTACATTGTTTTGAAATACTTGAACAATGAATAATCTTATGCTTCCGCTCAATGTTTACTTTGGTTTTAAATCATGACTTGGGTTTATATTATGAAATGAATCGCATGTTTTATTTAAATATTTATTAATGGTTCAATGTGATTGGTGGCTTGGATTCTGGTACGTCACACGTTCCGCGGTGTTTCCGCATGTGGTATTTTGGGGGTGTGACACTTACACTGTTAGAGAGATGCTAGAGCTTCATGATCATATCGGACTGAATGGTGTGGCTAAAGGGATTTTTCATGGGATTGTCATAATCGGGTGTTGGAGCATTTGGCGTGCTAGGAATGGTTTCAAAT
Source organism: Helianthus tuberosus (assembly GCA_030545235.1). Taxonomy (NCBI): domain Eukaryota; kingdom Viridiplantae; phylum Streptophyta; class Magnoliopsida; order Asterales; family Asteraceae; genus Helianthus; species Helianthus tuberosus. The sequence continues at coordinate 115,701,596 of CM060400.1, read as the reverse complement.
TCTCCAATAATAAAATTTGGGTGGAAGATATTATTAACGAAATTAAATCGGTAGGGTTTCTCTGGGCTAGAAGTAGATTAAAAGCTAGGTCTGTGTCTTGGACCGAGTGGTGTAAATTTGTATTTATGTAGAGTTCTGGTGTTTGTTGTTTGGCCGCCCCGTTTCGTGGGTTGGTGGTTTCTACTGATATTTACTTTTAAAAAAAATGGTTTAATTCGTGCAAACCATGGTGGATTAAGCAAGGGGGTGTAACCTTCCATTGATGTTCGTAGGTGACAAATCATGTCCCAACCATGACCCCCACACCCTCTAGCCTAATACTAATAAAAGAATCATGTTAATGCCACATAGCATTCTCTCACTAAAATTATATCATAATGTCATGTGACATTATCTCCTTCAATATTCTTCTTCTTCTTCTTCTTCTTCTTCTTCTTATTATTATTATTATTATACAATTTATTAATTTATACACAATAACAAACAAATAAATATTGTTATTATATCATATTAATATATCCAATTTATTAATTTATACATAGTATAGATAAATGCTTAACACATAAAAATATTTATCTTATACTATAGTTGTGTTTTATTTATTTATTTTTATTTTCATATGTGACATTAAATTTTAATTTTTTAATCATTGCTTATCAAACCGAATTTGGTTATATACTTGTAGTCCTAGATTGTCTAATCTAACCAAATAATTTGTTTGCGAATAACTACACACAGGTATCTCTTAATTTAGCATATATTATTATTTTATTAATTATACATTAGATTAATATCTAATTATTATTAATATATAACATATGTGGTGTCCGATAAAAAAACCTTTATTGCGAATATAACTCTTTATTCAACGAATTTTATACCGCCATGCCAACAAACCTATAAAAACAAATACGGTATATAGTTTAAAATTTAAATTATATTTTATATAATTTAGATTGTATTTTAATTTATTTTTGTAATTTAATATCAACAATGATTAAGTTAAATAGAAGATATTTACACAGCTTTTTAAGTTCACATTTGAGTAATAATTTAAATTAATGGGGTGGGTTTTATTTGGATTAAAAAACAATAAATTAAACAAGTAAAAAGACACAAATGCCTTTCATTAAACTCACTTTTTTGACGAAGTTAATGAGCTGAATGAAATGGCAAAAAAAAAAATTGCAAAACTCAGGAATAAATGAGAAAAATTGTTATTGTTATTATTATCTATTCGTAATTATTATATTATTATAATTATGAATTATTATTATTATTATCTAAGTCACTAGGTTATAGTCTATGCGTTACACAGATTTACGTAACATATTGTCTTTATTCAACCTGTGTAATACGCGGGTCTATAAACTACTACATAAATATGTATTTTTAAAGCTAGAACCAGATTTAATATACAAAATAAGGACCTAACTATTTTAAAAAGAGAATGAACCTCTTATAGATTATTTCAATTGTGGGGGGAACCCCGATAAATAGGCATGTAAACGAATTGAACGTACACGAACACAGGTATGTTCGTGTTCGTTATTTTTTATTTTATCCGAACACGAACATATAATCGAACACATTTTTTTTGTTCGTGTTCGTTCATTAAGAAATTAGGCATGTTAGTGTTCGTTTATGTTTGTTCGTTTAAAGACTAAACGAACAGTTCACGAACATAAACAAACACAAATGAACATAAACGAACACAAATGAACATAAACAAAAAAATAACTGAATATATTTGAATAAACATAAACAAACATAAATTAACATGATTGAACAAACATAAACGAACACAAATGAATGTAATTGAATAAATATAAACAAACACAATTTAACATTAGTGAACACAAACAAACAAGTCTAATATAGTAGTTTTTTATATCCGAAAACACGTCTAAATTAAGGTTTATAGATACTAAAATTAACTAGTGTTTTTATATAAATATTAAGTAAGTGATCAGATACGATTTAAGAAAAAATTTAAAATTTCATTTTTTATTACTTGAAAACTCAATTACTAATTAATTATATTTATATAAGTAGTTAGAAAACCTAATATTTATATAAACATAACTATTTATTTATTTACTAAAATTTAAACGAACATAAACGGACGTAAATAAACGAACATACACGAACGTTCTCGAACATAAATGAACGAATATAAACGAACGTTCATGAACATAAATGAACGTACACAAGGAGTGTTCATGTTCGTTTATTTAATTAAACGAACACAACTTTTTGTTCGTGTTCGTTCGTTTATTAAATAAACGAACTTCCCGTCGAACAAGTTCACAAACAGCTCATGAACGTTCGGTTCGTTTACAGGCCTACCGATAAAAGTTAACCCGTCGAAATTAATTCCTATAAATTACAGCGGTTTATAAATCGCTCTAAAAAATAAAATGAACATGCCAAGATCATTTGAGCGGTTCAGTTTTTTTTATTAGTAATTTTTATTATTAATAAAATATACAAACGAGGTGTTGGAAGATAATTTTGCCAAGTAGTGATAGACATATTGATAATTTACTACATATACATTTTCAAGTTGTGGGAATATTGTTAGGTAGCTGGCCTGACACTTCTCTATTGTACCAACTTATTTTTAATTTAGTTTTATTCTCAGTTTAAAATTATGGTTTCGTCCTTCGTTTACAATTACGTTTTTGTCCCCAGTTTAAAATAAAATTATATTTTTGCATCTAGCTCAAAATTACGCTTTTGCCCTCAGTTCAAAAACCGTTTTTTTAATTTTATTCTCAGTTTAAAATTACGGTTTCGCCCTCCGTTTAAAATTATGTTTTTGCATCCAGTTCAAAATAAAATTATGTTTTTCCCTTAGCTAAAAAATACGATTTTGCCCTCAGCTCAAAATAACGTTTTTGCCCACAGTTCAAAATAAAATTATGTCCCCATCCCCTAGCTCAAAATTATGATTTTGCCCTCAGTTTAAAATTATAATGTCACCCCCAGTTGAAAATATATTTACGCTTTTGCCCTCTGTTCAAAATTATGATTTTGTTCCCATTTCAAAAATTACGATTTTGTTCCCACAGCTACCTTGCACTTCCCCGTTGGTTCAGTGAAATTACGATTTTCCCCCGTTTAAATTTACAGTTTTGCCACTTATTTTGTTTTTCCCCGTCCATCCTAATTACGATTTTTCCCTCGGTTTCAAATTTATAGGTTTGCCATAGTTTTTGTTTTTTCTGTCAAATTACGATTTTCCCCCAGTGTAAAATTACAGTCATGCTATCGTTTTAGTTTTTTTTTTTTTTTTTTTTTTTTTTTTGACAAATCTATGGTGATGTTTTGTTTTAATTGTTGACATGGTGTAATTTTTATTCGTGTCAGGGGGTTGCGTGACACACGCTCATTTGTACTCAAAAATTATAATTTTACCCCAGTTAAAAATTATAGTCTTTCCATCGTTTTAGTTTTTTTAGCAAAAGTATTGATAGTGTTTTGTTTTAATTGGTTTTCTCGATGTAATGTTTTTTGAGATCGTGTTATAAGTAGTATGTACAAGTAACTGAAACATAGACGTATATGAAAGAGAAATATTTGGCTTAGTGCCCCGCAACGCGGGCAGGGCAAAACCTAGTTGATATATAATCATACGGTGTTTCATAATATATAAAACTAAAAGAATTTTAAAAGTGTGTAAAAATCAGCTATGACTAGTAATTTGCACCTGCGCAATGTCACGAGAAAGGTAAACGGCAAAATTAAAAAAAAAATACATCAATACATATAACGCCCCAATATAACTAAAAGATAACTAAAAAATAAAGTTTTGATATACCCAAAACTATATCAACACATGTTTTATCTTAATCAAAAACTATAAAAAAGAATACATGTTCGATAACGTCGATTCCGTTCCTCACGGTACCAGTATTCGGTATAACTTACGGTATCAAAATAAAATTTTATTTGAATAAAACTCTGTTTTCAGTAAAATTTATAACGAAATTTTGAAAAAAAATCAAGCATAATCGTGTATTTACTTTTTTTTAAGTTAATGAAAGTAAGTTATGGGAGAAAACAAAAGTATTAAAAAATTAAATAGTTTATAGTTAAATATGATTTAGAGTATAAGTGATAAAACTGAAACTTAAAAAAAAAATACACATAACATCTTCTTACTTGATGAGACGTTACAAAACAAAACATAAATTTATTTACAGCGGTATACATGACGACCCTATGTAACAAAAAAATGAAGTCATGAATGATATGGCCAAAAGGATGTTTGACATGTATTTTCTACATTGATTGAATTTATAATACGAGTACCGATGTCGATTTCGTACCAATACCGATAATGTAGTGTGAATATTGGTTCGTTATGGTATTAATACTCGGTATAGTTTATCTGATACAAAAAAAAAACACTTTTTAATACAACTTTATTTTCAATAAAATTTATATCAGAATATCAAGAAAATTAAATTAAATTAAATTAAAAACAACTGAGTTTTTTTTAACTTAACGAACACAAGTTATTATAAAAAAATATTAAATTAGTTGAGTTAAAAGTTGTACATAAGGGTAATTAAAACTTTACATAAGAATAAGTATGTTTAAAAAAAGGCACATACCATCTTCTTACTTAATTATTATTTATGGAAACTAAATGTTAATATGTATAATATAAACTACTTTTTTAATGGCAAATTTATATCGCTGACGGATCACTAAATTATTATCGTGCGATCAGCGTAACTATCCGATTATATTCTTTTCCAGAAAGAAAACTAATAAATCAAAGAAACCCATTTTATTAGAATTAAACCCAAAACCAAATAATCTTTAAGCCTTTGCCACCACCTTAAAGATGCCAGGACGCTACAATATAAACTACGTATATTTGTCTTTCTAAATAGTGTCATGTTGGACGGAGGGAAAAGGGTGCTATCGTTTTTTTTTTATATTATTTTTTAAATATTTAATATTTTATGTGACCCCCGTCAAAAATATGATTCCGCCTATTCAAAGGTGGACATATTTCAATATTCCTCAGGTGGACATTTCAGATTTTCAGTCAAACTTTTAAACGTTTCGAACGTTCATATCTGTCTATAAATACCCCAACATCATTCTTCATCCTTCATTGTAAACAAATAACATTTCAACTTCTTCATCCTTCATTGTAAACAAATAACATTTCAACATACATCTAGAGAGAGAAATGGAGAATCTTGAAGCTCTTACCTTTGCACTGGCTGCATTCTTTTCATTTTTGTTATGGAGGGTGTTATATTCCTGTTGGGTTTTACCCATTAGGGCCTACAGAAAGCTCGCCATTAATGGCTTTTCTGGTCCACCCCCAAGCTTCCCGTTAGGTAACATTGTCGAGATGAAGAAGACGGCGAAAATCAAATCTTGTTCGTCGTCTTTGACCGTATCAAATGATATTCATTCCAGTGTTTTCCCATACTTCGCTCAATGGCAAAAATCCTATGGTAATTAAATATGAGTTCTGCTAAACGTACCCACCTGCATTATTTACTTGTAACACTCCTCCGTTAACTTATTACAATAGTAATGTTATCTTATTTTCACACTCTCATTTTCAACTAAAGGACATGTAAAACTGCTTAAATATATCTATTTACTTATTTAGAAACTTTTGACAAATTACTAAATTAGGGTTTACTGTTTTTGTTTTACAGTTTGCTTATTTTGAAACTTTTGTCAAATTACTAAATTAGGGTTTACTGTTTTTGTTTTACAGGGAAGGTGTTTATGTACTGGCTAGGAACTGAGCCTTTTCTGTACATTGCTGATCCAGAATTCTTGAAGAAAATTTCATCTGGTGTGATGGGGAAAAGTTGGGGAAAGCCAAATGTTTTCAAATATGACAGAAAACCGATGTTTGGTGATGGTTTAGTTATGGTGGAAGGTGATGATTGGGTTCGTCATCGTCATGTTATCACTCCTGCATTCTCCCCTTCTAACCTTAAGGTTATATCTCTATCTATGTGTTTCAATTCTATTTCAATTTACAGTAACACAAAAACTCAACTTATGATGTATTTATGAACATAGGGGATGAATTTATGTAAACTAGCTTAACAAAATGAAACATACATATTCATTTTTCTAATCTTTAACTATAAAAATAATTAAACGAAAATGATATAAATGTAATGGTCTCATCCATCTCTCCTGAATTTGAAAAATAATTGAAAAACGAGTTTGATTGTTCGTTTATTAATTATTAACATATGTTACGTAGGTAAACCGTAAAGAATAAAAAAAACATATGAAAATATTAGTTTGATAGTTTTTTATATACAAACTTACACATGTGTAAGTAAGAAGCATGATGTTTAAAACTATTCTCTAACAAATTAAACCTAAACTATGCACATAAATAGAGTAAAGGGTTTAGAGTTTAGGGTTATGAGATCTCTCTAGTCATACTAATTTAATTGTACATGTTTAACAGGCAATGTCAAGCATGATGGTCGAGACGACAAGAAGCATGCTTGACCGCTGGACGAATTTGATCAACAGTGGGAAATCAGAGATCGAAATAGAACATGAAATCGTAAGCACCGCGGGGGAAATCATTGCCAAAACAAGCTTTGGAATGAATATCAAAAGCGGTAAAACTGTTTTCAAGAAGCTAAGAACAATGCAAGAGACACTATTCAAATCAAGTCGTTACGTAGGTGTCCCTTTCGGCAAATACATGTGTTTGGGACAAAATCTTGAAGCCGAAAGACTTGGGAAAGAGATAGATGCCCTGCTGTTGTCGATCATCATGGACCGAAAGAGATCGATGGCTGAAAATGGAGGTGGTCAAGAACAGCAAAATCTATTAGGGGTTTTGCTGGCAGAAAAGCATGTGGATGGACAAAAAGGGAGGAAATTGAGTATGAGTGAGCTGGTGGATGAATGCAAAACCTTCTTTTTTGGTGGGCATGAGACCACAGCGTTGGCCATCACTTGGAGCTTATTGCTTTTAGCGGTGCACCCCATGTGGCAACATGAGCTCAGAGAAGAAATCAAACAAGTGATTGGTGATGATGACATTGATGCAACCACGGTTGCTCGTCTAAAGAAGGTAATATATATACTTCATTCAGTAACATGCTAGGGTTTTCTATTCTTTTACTATTTATAATGCATAAGTTTAATCATTTCTAAAAAAATAATTATTTCAAAGTAAAACTTTATTTTGGTTTAGATTAACAAGAATCTTAGACATTTACGCAAGAACTAGAGCACGACATTTCTATTTTGATCATATCCTTTAAACTGAAGATTTTAAAAACGCTAACGTTGTCGTTGTTATTATCATTGTCATCGTTACTGTCATTTCAGAAACTCTTCGTAAACCATGATGAATCTAATATGGTTATAAGAACGTATGCTAAAGTTTGTGATCCATTTATTTTCCTTGTTGTATAATTGTTAGGTTAGATGTTAGGTTTGATCAAAATCAAATATGGATATATAGAGATAAGTACAACCTAAGTATTAAACATATTTTGCTATGTATAAGGTATTACTGGAAAATCTTGCCAAACAAAGGATTTCAATTTAATAATATCATGGTGTCCATTTAAAACAAGTCACAAAAGATATATCATGTTAATATTTGATTATGTAAAAGATATTGATAACCAAACCACAATAATCGATTTATTTTACAGTTAAATTACTATCAAATGATGATATTGATTTGTTTGGGTAATTATGTTTTATGACAACAGATGGGGTGGGTGATGAATGAAGTTTTGAGATTATATCCCACGGCACCAAACGTACAACGACAAGTGCGAGGTGACATTCGAGTAGACCAAGATTCAGTGATCCCCGATGGCACCAACATATGGATTGATGTAGTGGCAATGCACCATGATCATGAGTTTTGGGGTGAAGATGTCAATCAATTTAATCCTGAGCGGTTCAAGGAAGATTTGCATGGTGGGTGCCAAAACAAAATGGGCTATTTGCCTTTTGGCTTCGGAGGCCGAATGTGCGTGGGTCGAAATTTGAGTGCAATGGAGTACAAGATTGTTATGAGCCTGATCTTGACTAGGTTCTCGTTTTCCTTGTCCCCAAATTACACTCATGATCCCTCGGTTATGCTTTCCCTTCGGCCTATGCAAGGGTTGCCCCTGATTATGAAACCCCTTTAGGTTTATATATAGGTCTTACTTACCAAAAACGAATCGCTTTTCTATTATTAATTGTTTTATACTAAGATAAGCGTATATATATGTCGTATGACTTGGATAGAGTGGATGACCAATCCTCGATGCACTTGTAATTGTCTCATTCTTAGCCCGACTAGTTTCTTGCTAGTCGTGGTTGTCTGTTTTTTTATATATATTTTTCTCATGCCGCCGTTAAAAAGGTGTACTCATAGGTAACGTTATCATTCTCGTATGTTGTTGTTTCAATAACATACATATGTCAAACAATAGTGTTTAAACAAGAAAACCGACCGAATAGGATGTATAGTGTCTGATTCTTATTTCTTGAATGTTATAAAAGTTCGGGTTTTGATTGTTCTTCCGTATTTTGATGTTTATGATCATGCTCTATAATCTTTACGTATAAACATCTTATATGATTTCTAAAAGAAAGAAGAGAAAAAAAAAACCAAACAAACAAGCAGAATTAGTTATCAGCCCTCTTAATGATTAAATTATAAGTATGGTGTCAGCCAATAGATCCTCTTTGATAAAAAAAAAACAGTTGATTAGCCCACAAATTTGGAACCCGAATGGAAGCCCAATGTTCGTAAGTAGTTGAAAATAGAGATTGGCATAATACCCGGTTTCAAACCCGACCCGGTAGAACCTACTTGGAACCGGTTCCAGTTCTTACCCGTTGTATAGAAGAACCGGTTCCGGGTTCAAAAAACTCGTTGGTTCTTACCCGGTTTCACGTTTTATAAAAGAAATAGGGTCGTACCCGGTTCCTACGTATACAAAAATAACCCGGTGCATTAAATTCTTACCTTTATTGATTTTATTACCGTTGGAATCGATTCCTAGCCGTTGGAATCGATTCCTAGCCATTGCAAACTCCCCATTTTGTTGATGCATATTTTGTGGACACGACTCGGCTCGGTTCAACTCGGCTCAGTTCGACTTGGTTTCGACTCGAAGACACGAAGATCAAGACGAAGACTTATGTCTGTACTTTGTCTGTAGTTTGTCATGATACCAAACGATGTCTTATGTTAGGTTTGTTTATATGTGCGTTCGATGTAAGTTTGATCAAGTCAACCATCCTCCGGTTTGACTTGGCCAAACAGTATGCACATTGTTTGTAAGTGTTTGGTTTCGAAGGATGAGTCTCGAAGGATGGTTTGTATCCTTCGATGATCTCGAAAGATGAACATTCGATGGATGGACCTCGAAGGATATCATCCTTCGAGGTGTATATGTGATCCTTCGATGGGTTTCTGGTCGATAGATGATCCTTCGACCAGATTACCTTATCCTTCGACCAGACATGCTGTTACGGGTATATATACCCATGTGTTGTGTTCATTTTAGCGAGACTCAAAAACAAGAGACACACACAGACAGGAAAGGGAGAACACTTAGCAGCATTCTGTTAGCAGCACACACACACACGAGAGAGAGAGTTTATAGAGTACATCTGTAAACATTGAGCTTGTAACTGGACCCTTCATTCGTATTAATACAAGTGGTGTTAATCGGTGAACATTGTGTGTCGTGCTTTTGTGTGTTCTATCTCGGTTTGCATGCTAGCTTGGATTCCGCACTCGCTAGTGTGTTAGACATAACAAGGATAAGGTTTGACCTCATCCGGGGAGGGACCTACAAGTGGTATCAGAGCCTTGGCTCTTCTCCTTGTTAAAACCGAGTGTTTTAGAGTGTGTTTCGGATTTTTGGAGTTCATATTTTTCTGAAAAATCAGCTTTAAAACTTCGAAAATCTGCGTGTTTTGCTAGAAGTTCTTATAAAAACCTTGTTATTTTTCATTGTCTATTGTTAAAAGTTGGTTTTTATTGAAGTTTCGGCCAAAACTCGTGTTCGGCAGTGTCGGTTTACCAGAAAATTCAAATTTTTCTGGGTTTGTTCTTCATTTCTTCAACATATATTCAAGTGTTCTTCAAAGTGTTACTTATTTTGATCTTGTTTTATTATTGTTGAAAGTTGTTTGTGCATTGGGAAGGGATAAGTGGTTAAAATTGTCAACCCAAATCTGATTTTGGCAGGAAGTAAGGTCTGAACATACCTTCTGCCGAAAGTTGCGCACCAACCCGTCACCTTTCTCACCAAACTGTCAACTTTGTGTCAGTGTGTCAGTGCTCATCGAAAGATATCCTTCGAAGTCGAAAGATCATCTTTCGATCAAGGAGGTTCGACAGATACCCATCCTTCGAACATCTTTCGAAGTCAGTGAGTTATCTTTCGAGCCAAGGAATCTTTTCGAAGGATATATTGTTCGAGCTTCTGTTACATTTCGAAAGATAAGGATCCTTCGTCTTGGAGAATCTTTCGAAGTCATCGTTCGAAACTCAACAGTGATCTTTCGAACACTGTTGATCCTTCGAACAAGTGTCTATCTTTCGAACAGGTGTTTATCTTTCGATCCTTGACTGTTTGAGTTTAACAGTTTGTGCTTTTCAGGTCTTTCGATCAGAGATCTTTCGGCTGTTTGTTTCTCTTCAACATTTTAATATAGTTTGTGAAAATTAATTTTTTTTAATTAATTTTCACTTAATATATTAATTTTTATAAAATGGGAACAAACGATCAGTGGGATCCAACCGCGTGGACTCTAACATCTTCACGATCATCAGTTACACAACCTGAGCCAGAGTTCGACAAAATTGCATTCTTGCGAGCTATTGCCCCAACTCAAGCTGCAATGATAACTGCAAATCAATGGGCATTGGTCACAAATCAAAGCAGCAGCATTCAATCTATGATGCAGAACGACAGTGAAACTGGTACAAGCACAAAACCGCCAAAGTTAAATCACATCAATGATTGGGGATGGTGGAAAGAAAGGTTGAGAACTTATGTTCAGGGGCAAGGTCAAGATCTATGGATGTGTTTCTTCATTCCATTTGACAATGAGTTGGAAGTTGCAGGAGCTAATCCACAAACTTACAGCACTCTGTCTGATGAAGATAAGAAGAAATTTGAGTTAGAAAAGAAAGCATTCATGATTCTCACACAAGCTCTTAACAGAGACATTTACCACCAGTTTGTTTACTGCACGACTACTAAAAGCTTGTGGGATATGCTCACGTTAAGATGTGAAGGAAATGCTCAATCAAGAAAGATCAAGCAAGATTTACTGAAGAAAGAATTTGAAGGATTCACGTGTTTGGAAAATGAGACTTTGGCAGATTTATCTACAAGGTTCCATCACTTGTTGAGCGAGATGTTTGCTTTTAAAGTCAATGCCACTCCACAAGAAATGACAAAGAGATTTGCTGATAGCTTACCAGCAAAGTGGAGCAGTTATCTTGAAATCCTTAAAGAAAATGGTGTTTTAGACACAATCACCGTTTATGATTTAATTCAAAAATTGGAGAACAAGGATGTAGAAGAAAAACTGAAGGCAAAAAGAACACTAACTCCTCAAAGTCCAGAGATGTATTTTGGGATTGCAGGAGGTATCAGTGGAGAAAAACCAGCTTCTCAACATGCTAAGCTTCAAACAGCTTTCATCTCAAACACTGCACCTTCAACAACAGATCAGTTTGATCCTTCAGCATACTTGATGTATCCAAGACCAGATGTGAAACCGACACCGACAGCTCTGCAGCAACAACCGCAACAGCAAGGGTTTTATGGAAACTCTTCAAACATTCAAGCCACTTCCAATCCAAACACAGTCAGATTAGACACTTCCAACTTTTCCAAAGTCAGTGTCGAGATAGCCAAGGAGCATATGGAGATGTTGAATACCTTGGTTAGTGCTTATTGTGGATTGATCGCAGGTCAGATTGGGAATATCAATCTAACCAATGAAGATTATCAGCAAGTGGATAGAGACGAGTTTGAAATGATGGATATCAAATGGGCTCTTGCTAGTGCCATTCGAAGAGCAAAGGAGTTTATGGAAAGGACCGGGAGAACCAACTTGGAAAGCAAGAAAGACACCAAGTATGGATTCGACAAGCAAGCTGTAACGTGCTTTAACTGTGGTGAACGCGGTCATTTCAAAAGGGAATGCACAAGACCAGCTCAGCATGGAAACCAAAATCCCTTCAGAAATCAAGGCAACCAGCAGAACCAAAACAGGAACAATGTTCGTACGTTGATACCTGTCAACAACCAAGGCCAAGCAGGGTCGTCAAATGCCAACCGGGCACTTGTGGTTCAAATGGATGAAGGTTGTGATTGGTCGCTTCAGCTTGGAGAAGGAGGAAATGGTGGAACAGCATGTTATGCTAAAGTGACAGAGAAGGTAGTAGAACCCGCGTCTGCTGGTGAATCTTCAGAAGATGAAGATAGTTCGGGTTATAGTGGGAGCACAGATGGGGAATCACTTGATACTGGTGATTTATCAGGTGATGCTTTAGATTTGAAGGTTGATGAACTTTTGGCTGAAGCTGAAGCATTATGCAAGAGGAGATCTATTCTCTGCCAGAAATCTGCTGGAACTTCCGAGAAGCTTGCTAAGTTCTTCTCTGAAGATGGATCTTTTTCTTTCCATTCAGCCTTTACGGCTAATGTCGACAGTTCATCAAGTCAGGTATGTGCCGATGAACCCACTGTAGTTAGTTGTGAAAGTTGTGATAGCTTAAAGGTTAAATATGCTGAACAGGAAAGTCAGTTTGAGATCACACACAAACACAATCAAGAATTGATTGTAGATCTTTCTAAAGCAACTGAAGCTAACTTGTTTTTAACCAGAAATGAAAAGGAGTTTAAAGCAACAATTGCGTCATTAAAACATGATGTTTCTGAATTACAAAAGGCTGTTTTGAGAAAACAACATGCTAACAATGATTTAATTGACACAATTGAAAAGCAAATGGTAGAGTTAGCAACAGCTAGATGTGAATGTGAGACAATTAAGCAGAAATTGGAAAGCTATTCCAATTCCCGCTATGTTTTGGATCACATTATTGATGTTCAAAAGAAAAAGGGGGATAGGAAGTGTAATGGATTCAAATCATGTCCTCCCCCAATGAATCACAATTACTCCAAATTGCCTGATGACGAGGATATGCCCCGTTTTGAACCTACTGTGCCACTCAATCTAGATGATTTTGCAGCAGGCCTCGGGTTCACAACTGGTACATCATCCTCGGGTCAATCTGAATCTGAGAATGTGACAGATTCATCGTGTGTTAAGGAACAGAATCCTCCCATTGTTGTGGATACTGATTCTTCGGATGATGAATCTGACTCATCGGATGATGAATCTGTAGAAATTGTGAAACAACAGTCTAACTCGGTTACAACAGATATTCCAATCGAGAATCACATCCTGTGTGATCCACCAGTGAAACCGAGTAAGACTGAAATGTCAAACGCAATGGAGTCAATTGTAACTAGCTGTGAAGGGAATAACTTGTTGTACACGCTCAAAGGAGATGACAAAATCTACTCTAACAAAGATTTTCCAATTAAAATTGTAAATCAAGATTTAATTGAGCAAATTTTTGAAGGATGTATTGATAAGTTTTTGGGAAACAAAAGTGGCAAAGTCACCGTCACTCAATGTGATCCAATTCCGTGTGAACAAGTTAGAAAACAATACGGAAACCAAAAACAACCAATTGAGCGAAAACAACAAGTGAACTCCAGAAAAGGTAAGGTACAGGGAAAGAAGGCTCAGAACAAGAATGTTCAAGCACCTAAGGTTCAACAGCAAAAGGTGCAAAACAAAAGAGCTCCTGTTAAGAAAAGAGAACAGAAAGTGAACTTTGTTGGATCCAAGGGTACAGATAAACTGGAAACATTTCAGGATAAATCTAACATTGATTTTATAAAACAAGTTAGAATTTTAAAACGAAATGATCAGAATAATTACACCCAACACTCCAACGGACGTGATTTAGGTCCAAGTACATCTAGATCACAAAGTTCATTGTCTGGTTCTCAGTCTGGTCATCAACATGTTTCTCCGAGGTTTGTAGAGCGGAGAATGTGTTTTGAGTGTGGCACAATTGGGCATATTGTAAGATACTGCCCATACCTGCAAAAGTTGAAGGCTCCCCAAGAAACCAATTACCAAAAACGATCAGTTTCCCCGAAACAAGACCCGCGTGTCTTGAAAGAAAGGGAAAAGAAGTTGAAACAAAAGAATCAAAAGGTAATTGAAAAGGCCTTAAAATCAGAGGTCAAAGAAGAAAAACCTGTTCAAGCAAAATCTAAAACTGTAAAACCAGTAAATGCTAAAACAATTAATACAAATACTGGTAAAGGACAAACAGCTTGGAAACCAAAGCAGGTAATTCAGTCAGGGGGAGCACCACAGGTTCTGTTTCCTAATCATCAAGTGATTGAAATCACTTTTATTGATGATCAAGGACGACCCAAGTCCACAAAGGCTTGGGTCCCCCTCTCCGTCTAATCTTTGAATGAGTGTGTAGGATATTCCAGGAGGAACTTTCAATAGTCGTAAGATTGTTGATAGTGGAGTGTCCATGCACAAAATAGGCGACAGAAGAAATTGTTGCCTTTGATGGAGAGAAGAAAAGAAAAGGAAAAGAGAAACAGAATTGTCTGTTGAAAGAGTTTGAAAAGCTTCGACAAAAATGCAAAGCCTTTTACAATCAAGCTTTGATCGGGTCCCCTGGGATAGATTCAATCAAAATGTACGCACCTGCAGCACGTTTGAAGATCAAAATCAACAAGATGAACGTGCAGTGTACATTTCTTCGCGGTGTGATTGAAGAAAATGTGTTTGTTGAACAAACCAACCGGGTGTGCGGATGCCTTGGCTTGGATTAAACAACCGCACACTACTTCTGAAAGAGAAAGACAAAAACCTTCGCTGGTGCAATGTGGAAGACCAGCCGGACCCAAAGGTTTATGATCTTGTTGCTGTCAAGAGACTTCTCAGTAGCTTCAAAGAATCGACTTTGAAATCCACACCGGGTGGATATCCATTTTGGGAGAGCACTCAGATTCCTTGCAATGCACGAAGCAGTTGCAGGATACGGTTTTTAAAATTCTAATCTCTCCTATACTTGTCGTTATTTAAGCTACTTTATAAATTGTTATCCTCGCGCAGCACTCTTTGGCCAGACAATGTTGTCATGGTCCACACCGCAAACCGACATGCCAACTGATTTTTCCAAAATTCGATAAATCTTTTCAGATTAAAACTTAATTTTGGTAAATGGCATTGAGGTAAAACATGAGTTAACCAACATCGGAAAGTCATTTTTGTAAATACCCTTGTGTTTTAAATTTTATCTTAGTTTGTTGATTTTAGGGGGAGTAAATCCAAAATCCAAAATTTGAAAATCCAAAAACATCGAAAAATTTCAAAAACACAAAAACAATAGAAAAACAAAAATGAGTTTCCTGGCGAGCAAAAGAGAAAATGATAGTACATCAGTGGTCTATCCAAACCTCTTTAAACCTAAACTGAAAAACGATAAGCAGCTCTATATAAGATGTATCGGTAGGCTCACAATCATTTTAAAGTGTGCAGGGTGATATAAACTTAAATCGACTGAAGACCAGGTGGGAACCATTCATTGGCATATGGTCTTAGTACCGAAATTTCGTTTGAGAGATTGCCGAGGTTCTGAGATATTCGGTCTTTATGCTGCTTATCATCTGGGTATCATGGTTGTATCTTTTACCGAAAAATAACGGGGACGCAAGTCTAGATCTTCCATGATACCATACATACGTGTACATATTGCATACGACCTTAATAAGTGATCAACAATCACATGTCCCTCAAAATAAGTGATAATATATCACATTTATCCGGGAGTCAAGTTCGTCTCTCTGCTGTACGAAAGTACTGACCTGTTCACGGACTTGCTCCTGTGCCCTCATGCATATGAAAATCAAGTTCCTCATCAATAAGTGATTATATCACATAGGGCTTGTTTTCAAATCAAAATAAGTGAGAATCTCACATCATATACGGTCAAACAGATGATAATCGGTATACTCACCGGTAAGATGAACCCTCGTGCATACCTTGATACGGGAATGTGTCGTGATGTGGATGAACACCGGTCGGTAAGTATAAATCATACCTTAACGTATCCCCTCGCCATGATTACAAATGATAAGTTGAGTTTATGTGGACAACAATACCGATAATTGTTATAGGATGCTTATCTTAATGTTAACTAATTGAACAACAAGAGTGTTTTGACATGACCGTACACTGATATGATTCTCTTACCCTCGAAACTCGCAAAAAGAATGTCTGTAGATATTTGTTTACTGTTTTCAGTTTATGTATCTTTGTATATATTTTTTTATTGTTTTCTGTCTTTACGTTTGAAAAATGAAAAATTCCAAAAAGATTTTAGGTGTGTTTTAATATAAACTTTATAAAATCCAAAAAGATTTTGCTTCTAGTTTATTTTTGATTGACTGATGTTGGAACTCGAGTCTATCCTACCCAAAATCCTGATCGTAAGCCGGAAAACATTTGCATCTTCATAAACTGTCGAAGTTAACAAGTTTTGAAAGTTAAAGGATTAAAATGAATATTTTTCTAAACTTTCAAACTGTTCTCAGTTGGTGTTTGATCGAGATTTGATCTCATATGTATCTTTTGTTTAAATGTTAACTATATTCCAAGCGGTGTTCTCATTATGCGTTTAGCTTTCTTGCATGTGCAGATGCTAAAGGCGAGGAGAACATGGTCGATGACGAGCTTTGGAATGAAGACACGAAGTGAAGGCACTCAAAGGATAAAGTGATCGAGTTGCCGCTGACACTTCATCAACACCACAAGGATCTGAAGAATTGACAAGTCAGAAGATTCACGAGCATGACTCAATGGAGAGCTCAATCTAAGGGGGAGTTTATTGACACACTTTCTAAATGAAAAGGGGAGTTTGTTGATACACTTTCTACTTACGACACGTGAAGACTTTGAAGATCCTCCGACGTGGAAGACATCGAAGTTGAACCTCACGAGTAGCGTCCAAGGGGGAGTTTGTTGATGCATATTTTGTGGACACGACTCGGCTCGGTTCAACTCGGCTCAGTTCGACTTGGTTTCGACTCGAAGACACGAAGATCAAGACGAAGACTTATGTCTGTACTTTGTCTGTAGTTTGTCATGATACCAAACGATGTCTTATGTTAGGTTTGTTTATATGTGCGTTCGATGTAAGTTTGATCAAGTCAACCATCCTCCGGTTTGACTTGGCCAAACAGTATGCACATTGTTTGTAAGTGTTTGGTTTCGAAGGATGAGTCTCGAAGGATGGTTTGTATCCTTCGATGATCTCGAAAGATGAACATTCGATGGATGGACCTCGAAGGATATCATCCTTCGAGGTGTATATGTGATCCTTCGATGGGTTTCTGGTCGATAGATGATCCTTCGACCAGATTACCTTATCCTTCGACCAGACATGCTGTTACGGGTATATATACCCATGTGTTGTGTTCATTTTAGCGAGACTCAAAAACAAGAGACACACACAGACAGGAAGGGGAGAACACTTAGCAGCATTCTGTTAGCAGCACACACACACACGAGAGAGAGAGTTTATAGAGTACATCTGTAAACATTGAGCTTGTAACTGGACCCTTCATTCGTATTAATACAAGTGGTGTTAATCGGTGAACATTGTGTGTCGTGCTTTTGTGTGTTCTATCTCGGTTTGCATGCTAGCTTGGATTCCGCACTCGCTAGTGTGTTAGACATAACAAGGATAAGGTTTGACCTCATCCGGGGAGGGACCTACACATTTAATGCTTATTACCGTTGGAATCGATTCCAGTAAGTATAAATAGTGACCAGAATCGATTCCTCACACCACATTCATCTACTTCTTGATTATTCTTCTACTTCTTTATTCATTTGATAGGATGGCAACCAAGAATTCCAAAACCACCAACTCTCCATCCGTCAACAAGGCTCCTCAATCCGCTCCGTATGTCGTTGGGACACTCACACATAATCGCAATATGGGTGTATGGTGCAATTGGGATTTGGTGGAAATGAGTGACGGCTCGCAAAAGGCTCAATGCAAACATTGTGGAGCTTTGTTAAGCAAGGACTCCAATTTAACTTTGACGAAACATATAAAGAACAAATATTGCAAGGCTTTTAAAGATGTTACACCCGGTCAAGTGCAACTCTCAAAGGATGGTTCAATATTTCGTTACGATCACATGATAGCTCGGGATAGGATGGATAAGTTGGTGATTCAACAATCATTGTGGTTTGGACACTTCGAAAAACCTCAATTAACTAAGGTTATTAGAGAGACTCACTACAAGAATGGGCTGCCTTTAGCGACGACACGTGTCGCCGGTATTGCCCCTTTTTGTCGCCGGTAAAGATCTTTACCGGCGACACGTCCTACAAGAACCGGTTCCCCTACACTATAACAAGAATGACGTTTGGTTACAGCTCTTGGGATGCGGATCGACCAATAGCGGCGACGTCAGCCCTGTCGCCGCTAAAGGTGTCGCCGGTAAAGGGTATCCTTTCTTGTAGTGACTCTTCAACCACGCTACAAACATGTAAGTCGTCGCACTTTAAAATGTCATAGTTTAAATTTATGGGAAAATGCAAGAAAAGACTTAATTGAATTTTTTTAAAATTTTAAAACTAGTGTTAACTTAACTAGTGATGTGTGGTCGGCTCCACATGGTTTACCCGAATCTTACATTTGTGTCACTGCTCGTTGGGTTGATCCCGATACGTGGCAAATGATGAAGTGTACGATTACGTTTGACGAGTTTCCTTCTCCTCATACCAGTGAAAATATTTTTAAAATTATAAATGCCACACAAGATGTGGCGTGTTATCACACAAGATGTGTTTTACATATTATTAATTTAGTTGTGCAAACGGGGCTAAAGGATACTTTTGTTTCGGATTTTGTTAAAGCTTTTCGAATTATGCTTCATGACATTTTCAAAAGTGGAAAAGAACGATATCATGAATATAAAAAACTTTGTAACGATGTTATCCAAAAATTAACACCGGAATCAATAGAGATGGCAATTTGCCTAGTGGCAGGGTATTGTCCATACGAAGAACAAGACTAACACCAGAATCAATAGAGATGGCAATTTGCCTAAATGATCATTTGGATGCCGTGGACCGTATTTAAGATAAGACAAGTCTAGAAGACGAAGTTGAATTAGAGAACAAGATAGTTGATGAAGAGGAGGATGAAGAAGTACAAACTAATGATTTGGAAGACGATTGTACCGAAGTGGCACCACCAAAGCGAGCCGCAAGTCAAATGGAAGCATCCACGACATCGACAAGTAAACGGTCAAAGAAATAAACCGGCTTCAATATGTTTGTGTGTTTTTTAAAATTGTAGTATTTTGATCAGTGTAAGGAATTTTTTTTAAGAACCGGTTACACAGTATCATTTCAGCGATTTTTAAGACATATCCGATGGAACCGGTTCTTCAGAGAACCCGGTTCCAACCTTACCCAGGATCGGTTACTATCGGTTCCAGTATTCAAGATCTAAACCCGGTTAGGAACTGGACCCAGTTCCTACAAGAACCGGTTCCTCTACACTATAACAAGAACCGGTTCCGGATACAAAAAAAAAATACCCGACATGCCTATCTCTAGTTGAAAATAATATATATAAAACTAGTGTTTGCGGATGCGGTGGTTGCAAAACCGTGCTTAGTAGTAAGTAAATAACGCCCAAAACTGGGAAAATCGTAAAACTGAAACACGAATTTATACCAGCACGTGACGTAACACGTAGGCAAAGAGAAACTCGAATATATACCTCAAGCCGGTGTAAATAGTAGAAAAAACTTAGATTTTTACACATAAAACTTTTACTTAAAGACCCATAATAAAAGGCAAAACTTGAAGGTCTAAAAGTGAAATATACAAACGTGAGAGACTGAGAATATAATCAACTTGAAACACAAAAAATAACAAAAGTAAAAAAAAAAAAGAAAAACATTTCAATAACACAAACCATTCTCCTGGCTTCGCAAAATGAGATGAAAAGTAAACAAATAACATATTTGTAAAAAACTTTCAAATGAGGGTTTTTCTTAGCATTTTTTTCTTATCTCATAACATGTAAGTTTGTGCTTCGGTTACTTGTACATACTACTCATAACACGACCTAAAAAAATTTACATCGAGTCAACCAATTAAAACAAAATACTACTGCAGTTTTGCTATAAAAAAACGATTGAAACACTATAATTTTAAAGTGAGAGCAAAAGTGTAATTTTTCATGACAAATGAGCGTGTTGCCGTCAGCTAGCACAAGTAAAAATTACACCAATTCAACCAATTAAAATAAAACACTACCATAGTTTTATAAAAAAAAAACTAAAACGATGGCATGACTGTAATATTACACTGAGGTCAAAATCGTAATTTCACAGAGGAGAAAAACAAGAAGGATGGCAAAATTGTAAATTTAAACTAAGGGCAAAATCGTAATTTAGCTTGACCAATAGAGAAATGCCAGCCAAGCAGCTAGCCGCCTATTTCGACCAATGGCAGAGAAACACTATTCCCTACCATGGTAATTGTTGTTATATGAAATAAGATAAATACAAATACTCATAAACAAATTGTAAACAAAATAGGAATAACAACTAATTAACTTTAAGGGTTGAGTTATCCTATAGAGACTCCTAAATTTAGAAGAGTACAAAAACACAATAGCTCGCAAAATACAACATAACATTGAGGAAAGTATAACACAATATATTCGGAGCAGTACAACACAATGTCAAAGAAAAATGGCATAATGAATAGCAAAAAAGACACAATGACGAAAAAAACAGAACGCCAAATAATAAGAGACAACGATCTGAAACAAAATTTTAAAATCTACAAGCTAAAAATTTTAAAGCGAAAACCTAAAATCTAAGATCGTAGAGTTCGACAAAACGGTTTCAATGCCGCTAGAAATTGTTCAGTTGGATTCTATTTGATACTCTTCCTACAACTTTCTAGTTTTTTGAGACTATCACTAGTACAAAACCACTTTTTTGGTGGTGTAAATTTCATGTTTTTGGTGCTATTTTATAATAGAAAGCACCAAATAACAAAACACACCACTTAAAAATAGATTACACACCACCATTAAGTGCTTACAAGTTATACACCACCAAAAAATTAATTATTTGAGGCTTACAAATTATACACCACCAAAAAATTAATTATTTGAGGCTAAGGTTGCTAATAGCACCAAAATACACAATAAAATTGATTTTTTAGGCGTAACAACTTGATTTTTTGAGGCTTAACTTTTAAATAGCACCAAAACACTAAATTAATTATCTTTAACTTTAACTGATAAAATTCAAAATCTATATCTAACTTCTTTTTCACTTCTTTCTCTGCAACTCATTTTTTTTTCTCATTCTAATCTCATAACCTATAAGCCTTCATTCTTCTTCAATCTATAATACCATCAAATTAAAATAAGTCATTCTAATTAAAGGTATCATATTTGTAATATGTTTTAATTTCATATTTCATTTTTTATGTTTTCATTGAATATAAATTGTTATTTGTAGCTAAAGGTGGAATTACTCAAGTTTCTTTAAATCTCTTTCAATCATCATTTTAAGGTAAGAAATTTAAATTTTATTACCTTTATTATGATTTCTTTATGTATTATATGATTATGTATGTACGTGTTATGTATGAATAATATTTGTGTATGTATGTGTATATTTGTATGTATGATATGTCATGAGTATACGCATACTTGGAGAGTTAAGGGGAAATGCTACCCATTTTTTCTTAGATAGTCAACCCGTTAAGATGTATACGCTATGAGATAGAATATTCAAAAAGTGGGTTAGGATCCACCATCTTAAAGCGTTGGTTTACACACTAGTACAAAACCTGTTTTTAGCAGCTGTGTATTTGGTTTTTAGAAGCGTTTATAGAACGCTTCAAAAATAGAGCCTAAAAAAATAGTGTTGCTTTTGAAGCGTTTAGAAAAGCGCTACTAATAAACAAACCCATCAGAAATAGATAACATCTTAAGCAGCGGTTTTGAAATAATATGATAAATAATATTAGTGGTTTTAGGGGCAGTTCCTAAATGTTTTTGAAAAGATAAATATGGGAAGTTTTTAATGATTTCCAGCTAAAAAACAATTTTGCTAAAACCTGAAATTAATAAACCACAATCCAGTATCTGCAACTCAATACACCGATCCAATATTTTTATTCAATAGGGAGTAGCACAAATACAATTTTTTATAAATTCAACGACATTAACATGTACGAGATTTAGGTCCAACTTCAAATACAGATATAGAAAGAATCGGCATTATGATCACGAGTAAGTCGTCGATATCTCTGTGTAGCAACTCTCGTTTCTCGCCAAATCTACAAAGAAATAAATAGAAAAAACAAGTCAACATAACCATAGGTGCAAATGAGCCGAGCTACTCGCGAGCTCGGCTCATTTAACTAGGGGTGCGAATGAGCGGAGCTACTCGCGAGCTCGACTCGAAATGAGCCGAGCTACGACAAGCCCGAGCCCAAGCCTAAAAATAACCTCATTTAGTAAAGGAGCCCGAACCCGAGCTTCGCTTATTGAGCTCGAGCCGGCTCGCAAGCCTAAACAAGCCCAAAACACTTGTTACAAATACCATCTTGTTGCATAGAAACATAAAAATGCCTATACGAGCTCAATTCATCATTTCGAACGCACCGACTGGTTAATAATTATAATTAATATAACTTAACTAATTAGTAATAAACGAGCTAAGCCCGAGCCGCGCTCGATCTTGAAAACTTCCCTACGAGCCGAGCTAGAGCTTTAAAAACAAAGCTCAAATAGAGCCGAGCTCGAGCTTTCATAACTTGAACGAGCTCGGGCTTGGATGGTTCATAATAGATAAAATCCCTAAAACAAAGCAACAAAATGAAAATACTTGTTTGGTGTAAACCTACTAATACTTGAGCCCAGTCCACAACTTCACATAGGTTCTCACAGTTGGCTCCAACATTATCTTGGTTTCCATATCTGAAATAATTTAAATAATCAATTTTAGTTGGGGAGATCCAAGTATGCTATCATCGGCTCATTTTAATTGATGTGTAACTTACGATAATCCAAAATTAGAGATGACAAATTACGATAATCCAAAAATTGAAACGAGTTGCTTTCTCTATCTCTTCATACATGCCCTAAAGAGCTATATTAGGCCTTGATATCACTTAATGAACATTACGGCCTTTGTTATGTAACATTATGCATTAAAGGGTTATATCATGTTATAATGAGTCACATTTAATCATACTTAGACAATAACACGCCATGGATCATATTGGGCCTTGATGTCTCTTGATGGCCCATTATGGCCGTTGTTATGTAACATTAGGTAATAAAGGGATATATCATGTTGTAATGAGCCATATTGAACCGTAATTGACAATAACAAGCCATTCATTCACTAAAAACCATATTGGTACTTAATATCTCATAAGTTTACATCATTTGTTTGTTTATTTTAATTTTTAGATGGCACGTGCTTAATGTTTTTTTTTATAATTGTTTTAGTTAATGAATGTGAACAACCTACAAACTGCTTCACAAAATTCATTTGAGTTGCTTGATTTCAATCTTGAGATAAATCCTAATCCCCTCCCCGAGCCGGAGCCGGCGCCCGAATTCGATCCCGAGCCCGAACCCAAGCCCGAGCCTGCATTTAGTGATCCTGATGTATGTTTGGCCTTGGAAAGGATAAAGCTTAAGCCTCCACGAATTCGAGAATTAGTTGATCAATTACAAATTGGCATTGGTAAGAACCATTACATTCGGGTCGATTCACCTGACGGGATGTATCCCCGGCCGATTTATGAGAACATCTTGTATTCCGATTTATTAAACATGCTCTTGGAGGGTTGGCTTGATGCCACAATATTACATTGGTTTGCCATGTAAGTTGTTATTATTGTTATTGTATGGTACCATAACATGTTTAGATAGAATTGAATTTACTAACTTTGTCACATTTTTTTAGGCATTTCTTTGAGTCGCCCAATTCTAGGTGTGCTTTTTTCAATCCAAACAAAGTCACTGGATCACGGTGTAGAACACTTCTTGAAGACGTCAAAAAACACGTAAAAGAAATACGTGAGCTTCATTCTAAAAAAATGTTCTATCTTGCACCATACTTAGCCCGGTAATATAAATTCCTCACCATACATACACGTACGCATACAATACGTACTTAATATGTTCTATAATTTTTATTTTTGTAGTAAACATTGGTAGCTTATAATTGTTTGCCCGGACTTCAAATTCGGCTATATTGTCGATTCTATAAAAGAAGGGAAGACCCATAAAAAATACAAGCTCGTCAAGATCATTGAAGACGCTTTTGGGATTAATTTTAACTGGCACATGGCACAGGTATGTGAATACTTTATTTGTTTAAAATGTCTAGTCAAAGTAATTCATTGTGAATATGATGCAGTGCAAACAACAGAAAGGCGGTTGGGAATGTGGGTATATGGTAATCAAACATATGAAAGAGTTTATCGACTCTATACAACATGATTTGGTTAACCGAGTGAGTTTTCGTAAATATTCATAAACTTTGCTTATTGCATTAAATTATATGTTTGAAATCTAACTTTTGTATTTATTTGTTTTTAGCTTTGGAATGAAGAAGGGTATTTTGAAGAATCTCAAATTGAGAATTTAGTGGTAGATTTAATGTCGGGATTTATTAAAAAGATGTTTTGATCTTGTAAGCATTAGTTTGTGTTTCATACTTTTGTAATTCCGTATACTTGAACGGGTTGTTGGGTTGTTTAATACTAGTTAACTTTTGTTGTGAGCATAGCATGTGCATTTGTGTGTAATTGGAATTATATTGGGAAATATTACTAAAAATTCTGGAATTTTGCAAAAATATTAAAAATTTATATTTTTTTCTCGTCTTATTTTTTGGTGCTATGGAGATTTGTTTTTTGGGGCTATGTAGATTTGTTATTATTTGACACGTGTTAGTTCTATATTAATTTTTTGGTGGTGTGACTTGTTTTTTTGGTGGTGTGACTTGTTTTTTTTGGTGGTGTGTTTGAAGATTTAATGGTGGTGTGACTTGTTTTTTTTGGTGGTGTGTTTGAAGATTTAATGGTGGTGGGACTTGTGTTTCATCATTGATTTTTTGGTGGTGTGTTTGGAGATTTAATGGTGCTGTTATTGAACAGCACCAACAAACCTATTATTTGGTGGTATATTTATTGGTGCTCTATGGTACAACATAAAATAAAGCATAAAATAGAGCACCAAAAAAGTTATTTTGTACTAGTGTATGTATTTGAACCTTTAAATTCACTTATACTTTTTCAAAATTCAAAAAGTAATTAATTTCTAATATTATTGTGACTTTCTTTTTATATATACCCACAATTTGAAACCCTTCGGGGATTTTTATCAAACTAATGGGTATATACTTTATACGTGATTGATAATTACTTGACGGGTATTATTTGGAGTATGAGACATGATTTTAGAATTACGTATAGAAGTAGGATTACCAATACCCATCCTATACTCGTAAATTGTCATGCCTATTCTCAAATGTTACATACAATTCAATTAAATAGATGTGTGTGTAGATCGATGTGTTTATGTGTAACGGTTGGCCTAAATCTCCACTTCTTTTGATGTTTGACCCCACTAGTTCTGCTTGATAATATTTTTGTACATAAGTTGCCACGTTTTTCTACTATCTGGATGTTATTTGGTGGTGGTGAACAATAGGCCACTTAACGCGAGCTTAGCAAATTTACTATATTTTGAGTGGTGCAGACTGCTGTATTGAAAAAATTATTGATCGTAAAACTTTACGATTGACGAACCACTAAAGTTCACTT
The DNA here is from genome assembly GCA_030545235.1 of Helianthus tuberosus. NCBI lineage: Eukaryota > Viridiplantae > Streptophyta > Magnoliopsida > Asterales > Asteraceae > Helianthus > Helianthus tuberosus. The sequence continues at coordinate 115,675,574 of CM060400.1, read as the reverse complement.
GGTACTCTTCATCTTCACTTTTTCTGGCTCTATTCTTTTTATCATTTTGAATTCATAGCCAACATCATTTGGTTACACAGATAATCAATTTTTTTTTTGTTATGTTAGTTAACTAGTACATGCTTGTGCACGTTGCTTCATACTAAATCACGAAAAAAGTTATAAGTTTGAAACACTACAAAGTCGTGTGTTGTGACGGCAACACTGAGGTGCTTACGTGGATAAAGAGAAACGTACGAAGTTGCGGCGGCTTGACTTTAAAAATGAAAACGTTGATAAAAAAACACGTCGCGACGGTACAAATAAGTATGTCGCAAAAGGTATATTCGGAATGTATAAAAACGATACACAAAAGAAAAATATATGTAGAAGTAAAGAAAAAATATCACGTTGTAAGGGTATGTTCGAAAGCATTAAGAAACAAAAAAGAAAACTAATTTAAAAATAAACCAAATAAATTCACGTAAAGTAAAAAAGATTAAACTTAATGTATTACAAAACAATTTAAAAAAAAAATCACTTTTATAAAATAAAGTTGAATTGTTAAAATATAATACGGCATTTGAAAATCAACATAAAAAAAAGTTACGGTACAGAGAATATTAAAACTGAAATATATGACATTATACATGATTATACACTCTATAAATAAGCAACAACTTTAAACTTAGGGTAGTTGTACCTTTGCTTTGGGTGGTTTTAAAAACATAGAATTTTACTTTTTAACCCAAGTCTTTCTTTTTGTTGCAAATTTAACTTAAAAAATTGATTTTGTTCACCTTAAAACCAAAACTTTTCTCTTTTACAATTTAACCTCACAACTTTCTACTTTTCATCTTTCGCAAATTTTTTATTTACGTTTCGTACTAAATTTTACGAGTTACCACAGATCTACGTGCTTGTGTGGTTCAACGTTTTTACATTTCGTTCATAATTTTGTGAGTTAACACGGCATAACGTCCATGTGTAGTTCAAGGTTTTTACGTCTATTTTTTTTTCATCTTACAGGTTCGTCACAACACGTGGGTCATTGATGAACTTAGTTATTTTTTTAATATGTTCTATGTTTCGTTTTCTTGCAATTTTAACCTCACAAAATTGAATTTTTAATTTTAACCCGAAACTTTTCATCTTTTGCAATTTAATCACACTACTTTTTTAATTTCAACTTTGATCTCTTATACTTTTCATCTTTCGCAAGTTTATTTTTAGTAAAACTCATTTTTAGTTTCAGGCACGGCTCCTAAACAAGTTTATATTAGTTCGGCTCGGCCCGTTTACTAGACAACTTTAAATAAAGGGTAAGTGTTACTAAACATTAGTTAAAACTAATTTTACACTAGGGCTTGATAAGTCTCCACGAGCCTGACGAGCTTCACACGCTAGACTTGAGCTCGGGCTTAATAAATAAACGAGCTTTATTTTAGGTTGAAGCTCGGCTCAGGTTCGATAAGGCTTGGCTCGTTTGGAGCTTTTTCTCTAGCTGATCTCGAGCAGCTTGCGAGCAGTTTTTTGGTCTAGATCCGCCACTGGGGCTCAAGCTCATTTATTTTAGGCTCAAGTTCGGCTCGGGCTCAAGCTCGTTTGCACCCGTTTAGAGCTTTTCATTATCGTGTTTTTGTTTTTCATTTACATTGTTTGAAGTACGGTAAAAAATAATTTTAACGTTACCCCTGAAATTGTGGTCTACATCCGCCACTATATGTGTGTGTGTGTGTGTGTGTGTATAGGGTGAGAGTTAGCTACAAAGTTCATTTTTCCTACAAAGTGTAGGAAGTGTTTTTGTGGTGACATGTGACATCTAGTGAATTTTAATAAAAGAACATAATAATAATTAAAACATTAAGTTATTTTTTAAAGATATTTAAGGAGATTTCTTAGATTTCTTATATTAAAAGGATCAATTACATAGTTACGAGTCATGCAGATGATCATTCTTCACGATTTTTTTTGTTTGTTTAAATTAAATTCTATGGATCAAAAAATGTCTGAAGTGTAATTCTTCACAAATTCTTGGCGTTGTGTTTTACCAGTTATAAGTTCATTCACAATGTGTTATAGCTTTCATTTGTACATTTAAACAAATCATACATGAACCATTTCTTGGCGATGTGTTTTACCAGTTATAATCCTTCATGAATAATTTCTTAACGATGTGTTTTATCAGTTATAGGTTTATTCACAATGTGTTAAGAAGGAGATGTATTTGTGTAATTATTGAAGTTGTCTTTTATCGGGTATTGGTTTCATTACAACGTGTTATACCAGTTATGATTCACAAATGACATATCTTTGTATTTTCTTGGCGTTGTACTTTATAATTTTTGGGGTTCTTCACGATGTGTTATATTGTATAACACACCATACGTAAAACACATCATAACTGGTCATTCAAACTATAAAACATACCACGTTGTCATATAAAACACACCATAACTCGTAAAACATACCAACTAGTTGAAACATATCTTTTTAACATGTGAAGCAATATGGTCGTACTCATATGAAAGATAAAAAAAGCTCGTAATTATGGTGTAACTTTTTTTTTAAATAAATTACGTATAAAAAAGTTATTGACGTTTTAAAAAAGACGGGGGAAGTTGCAAGTCACTAGCATGTGAGTTTCTAAATTTAAGGCACACTACATTTTCTTTTATACCCTTAATATAAGAAATCAATCAATTTAATTAAAACAAATACTACAATTTTACTACTCATTAATCTCATCCATCAATTACCCTAATCTAATGGCCATGATAACTTCTTACACTTTTTTTGAAAAACACACACTTTATAGAGGAATCTCACTATATAAGCCAGATAACGTACAATACGGCTTAACGTACATCACGTACGACATTGAATTACGCACGTTCATTTGAAAATCACGCACATTATAAACTCAAAAACCCAAATCACGCATATTGAAAACATTAATCACGCATGCTGAAAACATTAATCATGCACGTTATAGTGTAAAATCACGCACGTTGTCGTACGTGATGTACGTTAAGCCGTATTGTATTTTATACTTTCTCTCTCTCTCTCTATATATATATATATATATATAGAGTAGGAGTTGGGTAGAAAGTGTGTTTTTCCTATAAAGTCTAGGAAGCAATAAGAACGCGACATGTGGCATTGAAAGATTTTAACTAAAAGGGCAATTGTGTAATTTGAATATTATTTTAATTATGGATTATTTTATTAGGATAACTAACTAACCAGAAAATTATGGAAACTAAATATCTCATTTAATTCAAATTGACAGTTTCAATTTAAATCATACAATCCATACAACATATTCACAGGAATTCGTAAAAAGGGATTTTACAACCTTGCTGGAGGATTCTTGACATTGTGTTTTAACAGCAAGCATATTCCTTGACGCTGTGTTTTTACAGCAAGCAGATTTGCTTGAGGATTCTTGATATTGTGTTTTAACAGCAAGCAGATTTCTTGACATTGTGTTTTAACAGCAAGCAGATTTCTTGACGCTGTGTTTTAACAGCAAGCAGATTGCTGGCCATTGTGTTTTAACAGCAAGCAGATTTCTTGACGCTGTGTTTTAACAGCAAGCAGATTGCTGGAGGATTCTTGACACTATGTTTTAACAGCAAGCAGATTTCTTGACATTGTGTTTTAACAGCAAGCAGATTTCCTTGACGCTGTGTTTTAACAACAAGCAGATTGCTGGACATTGTGTTTTAACAGCAAGCAGATTTCTTGACGCTGTGTTTTAACAGCAAGCAGATTTCTTGACATTGTGTTTTAACAGCAAGCAGATTGCTGGACACACTATCAGTGTCTTCGTCTTCAACACAACCCAGTGTCTTTGTCTTCAACACACTGTCATCATCAACATTAAAATGGTAAAACACATAAAGCTTAAAACACACTGTCATCATCAACATATTCAGATGTCATTTTAAAACACACTGTCATCATCAACCTTAAAATGGTAAAACACATCAACCTTAAAGTGGTAAAACACACCAACCTTAAATCATACAACGAACATACGAAAGTGAATCGGGTAACCTAGAGTTAAATGAGACTGACCTGGATTCGAAAAGGGCTCGCCGGAACCTTGACTGATCGTCGGCGGCGGCGTCACCCCATCCGCTCCTCTCTGCCTACCCCCTTCTGGTCGCAGAGCACCACCACAGCGCCATCCTGCGCCGCCACCTAACCCCACAAAATCCCTCCTCCACTGTGTGTTGCGGCCATCACCGTTTTGAGGTTTTTGGGGGTGGGTTTAGAGAGGGAGAGAGAGAGAGAGAGGGGAAATCGCATGAATTTAGGAATTGGTTATTGATATGGCAGTTTCTTAACTGATTTAAAACACTTCCAATTACCAAAATACCCTCACTATATTAAAAGTCTCTAATTATATAACTCAGATATTACGAAAATGTCATCCATTTTATCTAAGCCATTAAACACACTCATCTAATGGCCCAGATCGCTTCCTACACTTTCTAGGAAAAACACACTTTCCGCAGGATCCCTACTCTATATATATATAGGGAAAGGTTAAATTGAAAACCCACATAAGTTAAAGAAACCCAGAAAACTTCATCTCCATCATTCATGTGATCAATGGTTGATATTAAAAATGTTAAAAAAAATTACTTTTTCAGAGAATGTTATAGTCTGACAAAAAGTGAAACAACTTTACACTTTTCTCTTTCCTCTCTTCTCTGAAACAAAAAAGTGTGACATCTGTACTATTACATAAAAATCTTGTTGTAAAAAAATGTAACATATTTTTTACGCATGTTACAAAATAAAAACTTTGTATATTATAAGTTCTAAAATCCATACACTTCTTATGATCTAAAAAACTATTGTCAAATACAATAAAAAGTATTACAGATGAGTTACAAAAAATGTGAAAAGCTAAAAAAATGTAACACATTCTCTCTCATCTCTTCACTGTTACGAAAAGTGTGTCAGAAAATGTTACAGGTGTCAGTAAAAATATTGCAGCTAAAAAGTGTAACGTGTGGCATCATGATGTCCATCCATTAGGTTTTCATAGTTTTTGTAACTCACATGGGATTTCTTCCTATAATTCATCTATATATATATAGGGTGGGGTTCTAAAGTGAACGCTAATGTATTTACGAACTAAGTGAACAAATCCTGGCCATTGATCTACACGCATGTATGGCCAGGATCTCATAATCAAATAGTAAAATACACTAGTGTATTTCAACATCAAATCTTGGCCATTAATCTACACACGTGTATGGCAAGGATTAGTTTACTCAGTTCGCAAGCTACACTAGTGTTCACTTTTGAACCTAATCATATATATATATATATATATTACAAAATATTTGAATCTTAAGCATCCACTTGATGATTGGAATTTTTTATTACTTGAACTTATTTCATCCTAAGTTTAAAATAAGCCATCTCAAACTGTTTATTGCAACCATCTTAATTTCATAAAACATTGTTAAAATAAAGAATCTCAAGTTAATTACATAAAACACAATAAACATATGAGTTGTTTAAATAAAGAATCTCAAGCTAATTATCCATCTATTAATTAGCAAGTTTGGTTCTTCCTCGCATTGTATGGTTCAATTTTTCTTTAATGTGTTTTAAGTAAGTATGTAAAGGACAATACACAATGTAGAGCATTTTACAAGTAAGTGTAAGTGAGCTTATCTTAATTTACTTTAGGTTTTATGGTTTATTCATCTCTAGATAGAAACAATATTTATTTTAACTTTTAACTATTTCATATATACTTTTATTTAGTATATTACAAATATGAACTATAAAACATTATTATCATTCTTCATATCTTATATATGTTTTTAACATATTTACTGGTTTTTACAAGTATAGTTTTCTATTATAACTTGTGTTCATTAGCTTTTTTCTTTAAATTCTAACTAACTAATATGAGGATGATTTTGTATCACGAAGTATTTAAGGCATTTTTAACTTGATGGTTTTCTCTCATCAATTTGCAACCGCTTTTAAGTTATATTAGGAGAAACTACACCAATAAATCAGAAAATAAATGATTTGATACGAGAATGAGATCAACTGAACTTTTATTGTTTTCTCACCTCAAATTCATATTTTGTTATTGGTTTAGAGCACTAATTTGGGCCACACATTGATTTTTTAACAGCAAAGATTAATAGAAAACGGGTCAGCGAAAACTGTAAAACCCAACAACAAACATGCACAAAGGAAAACTGAAAAAGAAGCATGCATTCAAATGATTACATTTCTAATATTAAATTCGTCTCATCTGTTGTTAGGAAATTTTGACCTCGCCTTTATCCATAAGTACGTGTTTGTCTTTATATCATCCACCATTTTTTTCGATGAGTATGAACCTGTCATTGAATTCTTTATCCTTCGTCATTTTCTATATTTGCCACATGTTGATTGTAGGATCACACCTTTTCCACCCAACTGAGCCTTTTAAATATTTGATCATAGACAAGACGCTGGTTCCGAAATAAGATTGCTGCAAAACCTGGATTTTTAACTAAACAAGAATCTGCAACCATATAGCCTTGAGTTAAGATCTGGTACAAACCATGTTAATTATAAAAACTGTAAGAACAGATCTGGACCATCTAAATATTTAATCAATGGATGTCATTAATTACACATCAACCCTTACTATTAGTTGTGTCAAATAGTAGTTTTTAAGTGTATTTTAGTAATTGTTTTAATTTAATTAAATAAAAAGATTAAAACTAAAATTTTGTTATGTTGACTTTTTCAATTAGTTCCACCAATATTTTTAAATATAAAATAACATTAATATACTTTATTATTTTCCTAAAAAAATACACCATACTTTATAAAATAACATTTTTATAAAGTACTAAAGTAGCACTCAAAACCATTTGTGCTGGTTTTGATGGTGCGGGTTATGTCAGTGCTACTTTCAAACTTGTTTTGTGCTGATTTTGCATGAGCTAATTTCAAACTATATGTTCTGGTTTTAATATTGTTTGTGTTAATTTGGGACTTGTTTGTGTTGGTTTGGTTTATTCTAATCAACACATCAACATAATCAACTAAAGTTGCTGAATATGTTTTGTTAGCATAAATTGTGAATATACATGTATAATCAACACATCAATTAAAAAAACAAATATATTTTCCTAATTAGCACAACTATGTATATGTAATCAGCACATCAACTATATTAGGTTCTTGTTCTCCTTTAAGCATATTATGATTTTAATGAAACCTAAATGTTTTTGGTTAAAATGGATTTCATAAAATGATTTTAGACAAAATGACAGTGCACGTCCTTTAGGTTTAACTAAAAGTACAGTGCACGTCCTTAACGTTTAAAAGTTGCACTGCAAATCCTTTAACTTTATTTTCATTGCATTACAAGTCCTTTATGGAAAACGGTGTTAACTTTAACCGTTAAATCCCCCATGTGCCTCCCACATGAGGGGTAGATCTGTCATTTCCCTTCATTTTCCCCCTTTAAAACCCCTGTTACCAAAAACATTCAACATTTCCCTTCACCCTTAATTTAACATTTATACAACCACAACACACATATAAAACCCCAAATCAAACAAGTAAATCAAACTAATGTGCTGCTCTAAACCAACAGTTAGTCAAACATATACTCAATTAAAAACCATATTCTCTAAACACTACTCAGTTAACAAAACATGTATTTCGATTCATACTTCAATTCACCAATCAACAAATGTGTACAAATCAAGAATCACAAGACTATTATTGACAAATATTTACTGACCAAGAGTCTACGAGACAAAAGGGGGTGCCCGCTGCCATTTCTGCAGCCTGAATTGGGGCTCCGGCTGTCCGCCGTCGGCGGTGAGCTTCTCTGCTGCCACCATCTGAAGTACCGCTGCTCCCGTCTCAGCACCACTCAATACCATCATCACTGCAGCCCCCAAACTGTCACCAACTCACCACCATGTCGTATGGACTCATCGGAAACACATCGCTTCTGAATCAGTCATGAGACATCATAATCCAGCCGCCGATGGCGACCCTTCTGGCTGTCGTTGCCTTGCCGTCGTTACCACTAACCTTCCCGTCAATGCACCTCTCTCTCTGTCGCCCTCTCTCTCTCTCTCTCTCAACAAACTCTCTCTCTGTAATCCTGGATAAGTGTGTGCGAAGGATGGTACAGAAGGGTTTTATGGGTGTGGGTGAAACGAGGTAAGGAAAGGGGGTGTTTGGGGTGTCGTTTGGTTGTAGATTTGGAGAATGAGATGGAAGAGAATGAGGTTGATATGAGAGATTTCGAGTTTCTTGTTGAGCAAGAAGATGATCCAGTGCAGATTGAGTCAAATCTGGATTTAGATGTGCTAGATAAAACCCCAACAGAGGAAGGAGGTGAAGGGAAATGTTGAATGTTTTTTGTAACAGGGGTTTTAAAAGGGGAAAATGAAGGGAATGACAGATCTACCCCTCATGTGGGAGGCACATGGGGGATTTAACGGTTAAAGTTAACACCGTTTTCCATAAAGGACTTGCAATGCAACGAAAATAAAGTTAAAGGATTTGCAGTGCAACTTTTAAACGTTAAGGACGTGCACTGTACTTTTAGTTAAACCTAAAGGACGTGCACTGTCATTTTGTCATGATTTTAGTACTTTAATATGTTTCATTGATTTCAAAAAAAGGTACAATGAAAGGTTTGAAATAAGGAATTTAAAATTGTTTTCGTTGAAATTGATGATTGCAAAGGCATTTTTTTTTTTTGAAAGGAGAACTTCATTAAAAACACACATTCGACCCAAACGGGCAAAAGGCCAAACAACAAAGACACCCCCGACCCAAACGGGCAAAGGGCAGAAAAATTACAACATATACATAGGGTATTTACACCAATCACCCCAACTAATATAATTACATGGCGTTCTATTTCTAATCCAAGCAAACCCTCTCGATTTAATCTCCCCCACAATCTCCTGCGGGCTACGACTGATTTGATTAAAAACCAACTCGTTCCTTCCTTTCCAAATGCTCCAACACGAAATAATCACCAACCCTTGAATAATTTTTTTAGCCTTCTTTCCAACTTGAGAATAATTGTGAATATCCAGAATGTCTTTGAAATCGAAAATATAAATCGGGAGGATTTTACACCAAACACTTATCTCTGCCCAAACTAAAATCGCCACTGAACATGCAGAAAAAGATGCTCTACCGTTTCCTCCAACTCGTTGCAAAAAGGGCACATAACAGATATAATGTCCACATTCCTTCTTCTTAAGTTCACTCTCGTAGCAAGTTTATCCAAGTTACCTCTCCAAGCCACAATGTTGCATTTAATAGGCACCCATTTACACCAATCGAAATTAGGAAGCTGACTATTTCCCCTTTCGGCAATCAAGGCCTTTTTGACAGCCTTCACCGAAAAACCATCTTTGCTATCTTCATTCTAGACACCTATCCTTAGAGTGTTTGAGAGTCACCTTATCAAGGATCTCTCTGCATTCTTGCCACTCCCTTAGCTCCATGTCCGCCTCAGGCAATCTAGACCACATCCAAGCAAAACCCATGTTTCCCCTATTCATCTTCAATCTATCTGCTACCCTGCAAGATTTAAGCAGTTCCAACCCAAACAAGTGTGGCCATCTTTCCATGAAAGGAATACCTCCCTCCCATGTATCGATCCAGAACCTAATATCTTCCCCGTTCCCAACCTTACCCAATACCAAATGGTTTATACCCTTCCCTTTGATTTTAATATTAGAAGTCGCTTTCACAATATTTTTCCAACACCCTCCCACATTACTATTGAGAGGAAGAACACACCTCTGATTTATTTTGCCATGACAAGCATCGATCACTTTCCTCCATAAACTTTGATTTTCAATCATGTACCTCCATCCCCATTTAACAAGAAGGGCATCATTAACTTCTTTGAGGCGGCTGATACCCAACCCCCCATTTGATTTAGGCCACGTGAACCACTCCCAGGCCGCTCAGTTCTTTTGTTGATGATCATTCTTAAAAATAAAATAAAAATAGATGTGTATTAATTATTATTAAAAAGGTTGGTATTATTAAAGGAAAAATCTCACTGGACAAGTTTACTTTTTAAATAAATGTATGATTTGATTTATTAATTGAAAACCGTATAACTTAAAGCATAAATATAGGAATTACAAAACAAAATATTATGGCTATGACACTAATACCCGTGAACTTAATCATTAATATATGATCCTACTTCATAGCACCAAAATCGTTAACTTTGAGAGTTTGTCAAAATCGTTGACCATTTTCATTTTGCCGTTCAAAAAAAGGTATACGTATTTATTTTTAGCTTAGTAATTTTCTTTTCAAACATATACTAACTGATGATGAGCAATGCCCGATTTGCCAGAAAGCTTGCTTAGACCAATTTGGGGAGCATGCTCTGCACTGTAAAGAACTGCCGGGTTTTAAGTATAGGCACGACTGGGTGCGGGATGTCTTGGGGGACATCCTCAAACGAGCGGGGATCTCGGTGAAGAAAGAAGCCCCCGTAAACTTTTTGACAGATCCGAGGGAAGGAAGATCTACATTGCGCCCCGCGGACGTTTTAGTTTTCGGGTGGGATGCAGGTAAACACGCTTGTGTTGATCTTACTGGGGTGTCCCCCCTTGTAGGCTTACGGGATACAGGTTTTGTCCCTGGTCAGGCGATTGCAAGGGCGGCAGCAAAGAAAATGGACAAACACGCAAAAGCCTGCGAGGATAATCAACATTCCTTTATCCCTTTTGCCTTTGATACCTTTGGCGCGCTAGCCCCAGAAGCCATCCGATTTCTTGAACGGGTCCAACGGGTTGTTCACAGCAACATTTCGTCTCCTAGAGATCGGGGTTTTGTTTTTACTAGGTTAGGTTTCGCTATTCAAAAGGGGGTAGCGGCGCAGCTTGTTGCCCGCTTACCGGCTATCTTGGTGTAATTTGTTTGGCCTTATATATAAAAACCCAAACACGGGTCGAAAAAAAAAATTCATTTTAAAAAAAAAAAAAAAAAATACTAACTATAAAATTTGTTTTAGGCTCTAAAAAAGATGACCTGTCTTTTCGTGAACCAACTATTTTTTTTTCAATGGCAAATTTCTTTACTCCTGTTATCTGTGTAATTTGAACCTAAAACCTTCCCTTTTTAAAGTGTTTAAAGGCATTGCCTTTGTCAATTATTCATCAGGTCTTGTATCTAGTTAGCTTATTTCAGTAAGATGAAAGCTGAAAAGCATCTTTGAACATTTCAATATGATTTATCTTTAAAAAGTTAAGCTTTATTGTTATGACTTCTTGCCTAAAATACCATATTCTTAGCTTTGACATTTTTTTTCAGCCGGAAACCTTTTTATTCATCATCTAGATAGATTAAAAAAAACATGTACCACGCTTTACATACGATTATATTATCGTGACAAATGACTTACAACACTTACTTTTTCCTTTTTTTTAGGGAAAATGGTAGGCTCTCTTCTACCTTCTCTATGCCCACGGATATCCCACGGTTTTCATTTTATGGAAAATGACAGCCACATTCCCTATCGGAATTTCATTTATTGTTTATAGCCCTCACTTTTCTCTTTTAAGGGAAATGATAACCGATCCCTTTTTCGCTATTGGTAAGACCACTCGTAGTGGGGCATTATTTTTGAAAAAAAATCCAACCCCCCCCCCCCCCCCCACCCCATTACATAGGGCGTTTTGGGGGGTTATTTTTGAAAAAAATTTGATTTGGCGTGTTTATTAAAACGCCTAAAAGGGATTGTGATGAGTTGACTTGGTTTGACTGGCCAATGAGAGAATAGTTTGGGTTTTTTTTTTTTAATGATTGGAAAGGGCATTATTTAGGCAGTATTCCCACTACGCCACTTTTGCAATAACGCCCCATGCTGATTGGACTGCCACGTGTCAGATAATGCCCCATGATGGGAGCATTATTTTTCTTAACCACTACACATAGTCTAAAAACATCTCTCAAAATATTATTTCACACAGGTTATGCGTACAAGTGGAGGGTGCACCCCTTTCATGTATCATAACCTCCTCCAATCTTATATTGACTCGTATTTTTACCCTAACATCACTAAATTACTAATGACACTTCTTTCATTTACCCTAGAATCAAGGTGCCACTCATTTACTCTATCCACCAACTTTCCACATAGTTTTCATATTTTTTTTCAACGGGTTATACTACCCTCAAACCCAACCCACCCAAAGTACTTTAGGGGGTGACAACGATGTACCCATTACCCGTATGACTCCTTATCCCCCTGCCAGGGGCACTACCTTCATTGCTACAAATATTCTCATTGGTTTAGTTAATTACACACATTCACCTTGGTTTTATTTATTTATTTATTTTTTGATAAAAACTACCTTATCACTTGTGTCACTATCCTAATTCTTTTTTATTTTCATTTTTAATTCATTAATTTAAGACAATAAAAGAACTAAAACATATAAAACATAAAATAATACATAAATACTTAATTAAACTACTCATCGCCTGACATCTGGTCGTTTAGAGTTACTAGATGTTTCACAAGATTACATCGAAGTCCGAAATATAAAGTTGCATCATGTAACTTCGTAAGCACATAATCGTCAATAACCAGATCGATTGGATGATCATTTATATAGACCGGTGATATCGTATTTTCGTCATCTCTTAGGATCATATTGTGCAATAAAATGACCGCATACATCACGTTCCTAATCTTCTCCAACTTATAAGCTTGGGCATGTCGCCTAATTGTATCCAGTTTAGATTTTAAAATACCGAAAGCTCGCTCGACATCTTTTTAGCCAACTCTTGTACCTTCTTAAACTTCTTTTACTTTGGCTCAGTTGGATATGGGAGCGATATCACAAACATAGACCAAGTATGGTAAATCTCATTAGTAAAATATTATCCATGTTCGTATTGTCGCCAATTAACATTAGATGGGCACTTATGCAAGATTCCAAGTCGCTTGTTAGTAAATAGTGGAGATCTTTGGAGAACATCAATGTTTATTTTCATTTTTATTTCATTAATTTAAAACAATAAAAGAAATAAAACATATAAACATAAAAAATACATAAATACTTAATTAAACTACTCATCGCCTGACACCCGATCGTTTAGAGTTGCTAGATGTTTCACAAGATCATATCGAAGTCCGAAATATAAAGTTTCATCATGTAACTTCGTAAGCACATTATCATCAATAACCAAATCGATTGGATCGGATTGGATGATCCTTTATATAGACCGGTGATATCGTGTTTTCGTCATCTCTTAGGATCAAATTGTGCAATAAAATGAACGCATACACCACGTTCCTAATCTTCTCCAACTTATAAGCCTCGGCGGGTCCCTTAATTATATCCCATTTAGATTTTAAAATACCAAAAGCTCACTCGACATCTTTTTTGCCGACTCTTGTACTTTCTTAAACTTATTTTCGTTTGGCTCAGTTGGATATGGGAACGATATCACAAACATAGACCAAATATGGTAAATCTCATTAGTATGATATTATCCATGTTTGTATTGTCGCCAATTAACATTGGATGGACACTTATGCATGATTCCAAGTCGCTTGTTAGTAAATAGTGGAGATCTTTGGAGAACATCAATGTTTATTTTCATTTTTATTTCATTAATTTAAAATAATAAAAGAACTAAAACATATAAAACATACAAAAAATACATAAATACTTAATTAAACTACTCATCGCCTGACATCCGGTCGTTTAGAGTTGCTAGATGTTTCACAAGATCATATCAAAGTCCGAAATATAAAGTTGCATCATGTAACTTCATAAACACATTATCCTCAATAACCAGATCAATTGGATTGGATGATCCTTTAAATAGACCGGTCATATCGTATTTTCGTCGTCTCTTAGGATGCATACACCACGTTCCTAATCTTCTCCAACTTATAAGCCTGAGCGGGTCGCCTAATTATATCCCATTTAGATTTTAAAATACCAAAAGCTCGCTCGACATCTTTTTGCCGACTCTTGTACCTTCTTAAACTTCTTTTCCTTTGGCTCAGTTGGATATGGGAACGATATCACAAACATAGACCAAGTATGGTAAATCTCATTAGTGTGAAATTATACATGTTTGTATTGTCGCCAATTAACATTAGATGGACACTTATGCATGATTCCAAGTCACATTTTTGTAAATAGTGGAGATCTTTGGATAACATCAATGTTGTTGTTTGAGTTGGGAGGGCCACCGAACGCATGTCAAAACCACAAATCATTTGAAGTCAGCGCTTCAAGCATGATCGTCCGGATTAGTGATCACCTCTCATACATTGGCCATGCAGATGGGTCGAACACATTCTCAAACAATATGTCTACAATCGATGCTACCGAGCATCCCAAAAAGCCATGTTTTGTTTCATGTGCATTGTAAATGTCATGGCTTGTCGATCCATGTAAGAACTCTTTATTGTATAACTGATTTATGACATTAAAGGAATATTATATTCATTCACTTGAAGTCCTATATGCCATAAATAAACATTCATCGTATTCGGTAAGAGGAATAATGGTTGCAAGTTGTTTAACCACCGATGTGCATTTTTGTAACACTGTGAAACACTTTTTCATCCTCCCATCTAGGCCCTCTTGAAATCATTCAATTTTGGCTTCTATATCTCCAACAATAAAATAATCTCTTTGACATCCGAAACCTTAAATGAAACATAGCTTCATCATATATTGGGTTATTGACGAAATAATCTTCCATTAGACACTCTAGAGCTTTTCATGATCATGTAGCATGATGAGTGGTTGAAAGTCTTTGTTTTATCATGTTTAAATTCGTGTTTTTATGTGAATTTTGGTTCTTGAATGCTCTACTTTTATATGGTTTGCATTTTGCAGGTCTTGATAGGTTTAAGGTGCATTTCGGGAGTTAAACGAGGCTTTGGAATGGAGCTAAGAGGAATCGAGTGGAAGAAATGAAGAAAACAGGAAAATTTGGTGAGAGTTCCGTCGTGACGGCATATGATGTGACAACTAAGATTCTTAGGTTAACACCGTTAACTTTTCTTAGTTAAACCTTTGTGATTTATAGAATATTTGTACAAGCATTGTGTCACACGTGCAAATTCAAACAAAAAGAACTAATACAAACTAGTGGGGCTAGCTTGTACATGCACCAAAGTTACTTGGTTAACTTTCTATACAAGTTTCAAAGTTTAGAAACTTGGAGGGACTTGATGTGTGAAATACCAAACTAGAAATAGTTACTTTTTATCCAAGTTTCAGAAAGTAGAAAATTAAGGGACTAGATGCGACATCTAACAAACTTAAAATAAAAAACCTTTTTAATAAAATCCCAACCCTAACCAACCCCCATAACCCCATACGAACACACATACTCTCCGCCTCTCCTCTGATCGACGAAGAACAAGGCAATGAGGCTTTATCTTTTTTGAAGCTTTCTCGATCTCAATCTCTCTCGATAATGTGTTTTAATTTTGTGTATTGTTCTTGTTCACACACACACGATTCTTGGCTGCAAACATTATGAAAACATGATTCTTGAATGTTAGGGTTTAAGTAATTAACAAGTTCTTGATCATCTATGAAGTTTACTAGTTTATGTGTTCGATAGTTATGCACGTATGCTGGGGTTTCAATTATAACTTAATATTGGTGGTAGATTATTGTTGAATCTGATGTACTTGATGTTATACATGGAGTAAGGGTCGAAATTAGGTCAAATAACATCAGGAAAACGTTTTTTGTGAAAAGCAGTAAGGAAATACAATCAGTCTGAAATTTTTAGCCAAATTTCAACTGCTGTAACCGGGTCACATTTTGTCAAAAACTGTTGTTTCTTGAGTCTACGATTAACTTCCAGGAAAAATCTTTCAAACCCAACTGGAATTGCATTTTTTGACGAAAATTGAGCGTTTTATGAATTTTTCCGTATCGAAGGTTTAGGCTGCATTTTCTGGCAGAATTTGCAGCCCATTACGAATGTCATAACTCAATTTAGGAATTGAGTTATGATCTTAAATTTTTACTGTAGGTAGCTTCAGGAGGTCATGAAAATCACCAATAGGAATTACATCAACCAGATAATCAAGGATTTTTAAATGAATTTTTCTGTGAGCTGCTGTTAGAAAGTGACGAATCTAATTGCTACTTAGTAAATGATTTTTTATAAATTTTTATTAAAGAATTAGACTATCAAAATTTAAACAAGGCCAACCCCTCCGAGGGGCACGTTACATAAAAAGATCGTAAATTTTGCAATCTCTTGAGTAAGGTAAACGAGCATCCTAAAACAATATATTTTCAGTGAGTTTTCCTATGCATGATTGTAAGCTTATAAAGTGTCAAACTTTCTACCTTTTGTGTCCGAATATGTTTAATGATTGTATAAATGGTGTATAGCATGTCGTAGTGTATATTATGAACATGTGCTTAAAAACTACTCAGTAATATATTTGTGACAATTTGTACGCATGTTACTTGTTATATACGTGTAGAACTTACGTGAATTGGCATACATAAACTCCAACAATCTTGGTAACCATAATAGGACGTGGTTGACCATCGGGTACTTTTAATCTGCCCAGCTAAGCTAAGGTGAGTTCACACTTTTACTAAAAGCATGTATTCTCGGTGGTTAGGAACCTCACTTTCCCTGGTTTGGGATTGCCTAGTATTTCCTGGTTTGGAATACTGTTAACCTCACTTTCCCTATTTTGGGATTGCCTAGAATTCATGGTTTGGAGTACTGTTAAATGCTATTTATATTGCATGTCTTTAGCGGACTAAACAAACTCTATCTGAATGTCCCCACACATTATACCGATTAATCGTCAGGGCCTTGCGAACGAGATATTAGTTGATAGAGCTATTAGGTTTGACAAAACCTCACACCGTGCCTGGAAGGATGGGCGTGAACTTTTATGCCTTGGCAACTGGTCAACGATGATAGACATTGACCTGGGGTACAAACAACATACACAGTCAGAGTTTCAGTACCACACAGTTTAGTAGCTTAAAGATGGGGTAGCTCCCCATGACATGTTTTATAAACTGAGTAATTTAACAACATATGTTTTTGAAATAACACCGAAAACTGTGAACTTGCCAACTTTATTTTGACACCTTACTGCATGATTTGCAGGTTGTTAAGTACAGCCATGGGCGAAGCTTTTAAGGGTCGGGAGGGGGCGGCCGACCCCCCGAACTTTTCTCTTAGTAGTGGAGAGTATGTAGTTTTCGTATAGAATTTTTTTGGTATATACGTTTTCAACCCCCCGGTTTTATAGAAATTCTTAGGTCCAGTGACTTCCACCCCCCGGATTGAAAATCTCAAGCTTCGCCACTGGGTACATCTATGGACGGGCGTTGCAATCGGCTGGAGTGTGTGGTTCGTAAATGTCGCAGCCCCCGACCCCTGCAACGGGAGCGGGCGGCCGCGGATGTTTACGCAGAGCAGGTGGTATCGGTGTTTATTAATTTGACAGTGGAAATGAGACATCAGGACCGTACTTCGGAAATATTTTATCAGAGTTAAAACACAAAACTTTTTACAATAAATAAATGGGACAAAACCCAAGTTTCCATTACAATACATTTATAGGGATAAACCCTAGTTTATTGAAAACAAAACTCCTTTTTATTTAGGTAACTTTTATAGCCATTTTTTCAAGTCTTCAGTGCTCTCCAGCTGGCTTCTATTAGCTTCACATTAAGTTACCTGAAACGCGTTTTAAAAAGGTTTTATTAGCAAGAAATACTGGCGAGTGCAACCCGGTTTAATCAAAATAGTTTTATAACTTTACAGTATTGAGAGCGATTACAATGTTTATATCTACACAGGTACTCATTCAGTACTGTCAATACCTGACTTGTGGGTCATGTTACTCATTGGCTAACTCTTTGTCCAATAGTAACGGATTAAAATAATGTATACAAAACCCCAACATACCGGCAGTAATTGTAGAATACATAGACTCAATCACTGTTAAGTATAATTGAAAACATTTGAGGTTTTGGTAAAAAGGTTTACACAAAAGAGAATGTACTCACATTGTTTACTCAGGTAAAACTAAAGCTTCCTGGTCAATCTCCTGGTTATTATCTATTAAAATTAAACAATGCACACGTGTTAGTAAGATAACCCAAATCACATTAACCGTACTACTCGAGACAGAACTCCAATGACTGAGTCAGGCAGAGCCTTGACATGCATTACGGAGTCCTAGATCAATCAGGTGTAACACGATACAAAACTCCAACGAGTGAGTCAGGCAGAGCCTTGACATGCGTTACGTAGCCCTAGATCAATCGGGTGGGGTAACAGATACGTGATTAGGGGTTATAATACTTACAACGAGGCAGAGCTTCGCTTTATAGGGGTAAAATACCCAAGTATTATAATTGCCTAGAGATTTGAGAGAGAATTCAGAATTGAAAGTTTGCAATCTGAGGCCTGATGCCCCTTTTATAGGCTGGACGAGGGGTCCCTCGCGCCCCGCGAGGACCACCTCTTTCTCTGTCGTGGCCCGCAAGGGCCATAAATGTCACACCCCAACTGATGGCGGAAACATCGGGGCGCGGCACTGAGCGAAACAGATTGTCAAGGAGAATCCATAACAACTAAATTACCAGATATTTAAACGTTATATCCCATACCATAACATATTAGAATAAAGCAGTTATTACAGACAAGTTGTTCTCAAAGACAAATCATAGTTTCGACAACTCATAAATTGTTTATTTGTTTCTAGACTCCCCTAGACTTGATTTCATCACAGTAAGCAGGCATCCTAAACACCTGTCACATATGTTAAAATAAAAGTCAATACACATAGTGTAAAGGTGAGCATACAAGTTTAGTAGTATAATAGTAGCGAAAGTGATTTACGCATAACCAGCATGTAACATGTATAATGTGAAGCAGGTAGGTTATCGACAATGAAATATGCACAGACGTGACTTCGAGTTATAGAATGTGCAACACATATCACCACTATGACACGTGAAGAAAAGCCCTTAACAACCCCTGTCCACGATAGGTGCTGAGTCCAAACTATAGTACTATCATTGCTGAGGTGTCAGGAAACAATCACTGTGTAAACATAACATACTCGCATTCATCGAATAACACGTATAACATGCAGAACAGTTAGCGTATAAAAGTGTTTGCGTTGTGTGTTGATTGTGATTTTGATGTAAGTAACGTATGTAACACCCAAAAGTGCTTAAAGAAAAAAGGGATCGAGTGTACTCACAGATTGTGTTTAGTAAATAAACACTCTCTTGGATTGAAGGGAGCGCTGGGAGGTTAGCCTGAATACAGTACGATAGTATGAGCGTTGAACGGTATGTAAAATGGTGCGTTGGAGTGAAGTGGGGACGGATAGTCATCCGACCAGATGACCGTCCGGATGGATGGTCATCCGGACTGATGGCCATTCGCTCGGGGGGTTGTCCGTTTGGGATGGATGTGTTTGTGTATGATGGAACTTTGAAGTTTTTGCTGTAGCATTTGAAAAGACTTGGAATGTCTCTACCCTTCAGGTCGTCCGGTCGGACGGATGGCCATCCGCTCGGATGGCAATCCGAGTGGAGACTGGGCACATTGAAACTTTTGAAATTGTTTAAGTATTTAACAACACAAGTCATTAGGCCGGATAGCCATTCGATCGGATGGCTATCTGAGCGGATGGCCGTACGTCTGAACGACTTGTTCGAGTTGAAAAGTTTGTAATTTTGGTTAAGTTTAGAAAGTTTTGCGATTGAACTGAGATGGTTTACCCCGCGTCAAACAACAGAACCACAACACGCCTAGTCATCCGTTCGGATGGGAATCACCCCATTCGTTCGGTGACTGTTCGTGACAGAATTTCATGTTCAACCCGTGAATCGGTCGTCTCTTTGTTAGGAATCCATTTTCAGTCCGGGTCCATACTATAGAATGAGTAGTGAGCCCGAACTAGTCCAGATTCTGACGGTTTTGAGCTAAAAGTTAAGAAAGTTAAAGAAGAGTTTGAAACTCTTGAAAAATGTTTAGATTTAGGTGAAATTAGTGTTTAAACATTGTAGAAATCTATTTGATTTGAGTTGTTCTTAATGGATTGAAGTCACACTTTGGTGTTCTTGAGAACCCATGATGACATCACCCTAAAACAGCCCCAAATCCACCGATTTCATGGTGAAAAGTTAAGAGTTAATGGTGAGAATGATGAAGAAGTATGTGTAGATGATAGAAGTACAAGATTTGAGTAGAAACTTACAAGAATCGCGAGGAATCGAGAGAAAATAGGCCAAAAGCATGCTGGTCGAATGAGAGTTGTCACATCACATGAACAGTGATGTGACAGGTGCTATTTATAGGCAAGAGAGGAGAAAAGGCGGTGCAATGTGACGGATCGGATGGCCATCCGATCGGATGGTCATCCGGTCGAATGGTCCTTCGATCGGATGGCTTTCGCCAGTTGGTTTCTGACTTTTGTTTCGTGCGTTGAGCGTTACGATGCATTTCGAGTAAGTGATGCGATAGTATTACACACTAGTTACACAAATAATATAACTACTAATAATCACAAAAGTAAATCTTAGATTTAAAGTTCCACCTCAACATAAACATAACATGCACAAGTAACACATAATAAGCACACACACGTAAAACAATATTCAGAACCTGTAATTCGAGTTGTGATGCGATAGCCATGTGATAGCGTTGAGTAGAATAGTGTTTAGTTATCTTTATCGCATTGTTACTTCCACATAATACAACTAACAAGCATAAATTAAAGTATCGATTATCTAGGTTTGCGAGTACAAGCAATAATTAATCAAGGAATGGCAGATTCCAATTAGCAATCTTTTTTTCCTTTGACTTGACTTTGACTTCGACTTCGAAAGTTGGGTTGTTACAGCCTCCCCTACTTTAGGAAATTTCATCCCGAAATTTAATGCGCAGGCATAACAAACAGTTGTGGATACTTAGCCTTCATATCACTCTCGAGTTCCCAAGTGAACTCGGCGTCGCGTTTGCCTTCCCAGCGAACCTTCAAAATGGGAATGCGTGAGTGTCGGAGCTTCTTGGTCTCTCGGTCCATGATTTCGACTAGTTTCTCCCCGAAGTATAATGTTTCCTCCACTTGTAGATCCTCAAGGGGGACATGTAAATCCTGGTCGGCTAGACACTTTTTGAGGTTCGAAACATGGAAAGTCGGGTGAACGTTACTAAGTTCCTCCGATAGTTCGAGTCTGTAGTCCACTTTGCCAATTCTTTCCAGAATTTAAAGAGTCCAACATATCGAGGCGCGAGCTCTCCTTTTTTGCCGAATATGGTCACCCCCTTCCAAGGTGCAACCTTTAGGAGTACGTGATCGCCAACATCAAATTCAAGGGGCTTGCAGCGTCTATCAGCGTAACTCTTTTGACGACTTCGAGCTTTTAGGAGATTGTCTCGAATTTAGAGGATTTTGTCAGTCGTTTCTTGCAATAACTCAGCACCGGTAATATACGCTTCCCCGATCTCGTGCCATACAATAGGCGATAGACATTTTCTTCCGTATAATGCCTCAAATGGTGCCATTTGGATGCTAGAGTGATAACTGTTATTGTACGAGAATTCGACTAAAGGTAAATGCGAGTCCCAATTACCACCGAAATCTACCACACACGAGCGAAGCATGTCTTCGAGGGTACGAATCGTGCGTCCAGTCTGACCGTCGGTCTATGGGTGGAAAGCAGTACTAAGATTAAGAGTAGTACCGAGAGCAGATTGGAACGTTTCCCAAATAAGCGAGGTAAATCGACCATCGCGGTCAAAGATGATGTCACGAGGTGTCCCGTGTCGACAAATAACTTCGCCGGTATAGATCCGAGCTAATCGTTCTACCTTGTAGTCTTCCCGTATCGGTAGAAAGTGAGCAGATTTGGTGAGATGGTCAACGATAACCCAGATGCTGTAGTGACCTGATGGCGTGCGCGAAAGTTTCGTAATGAAGTCCATAGCTATACTCTCCCATTTCCACATAGGAATCTCGGGTTGCAGGAGTAAGCTAGAGGGGCGTTGATGCTCAGCCTTGACCTTCGAACAAGTCAGGCACTTCGAAACGTAGATAGAGATATCCCTCTTCATGCCCAGCCACCAGTACTTGTAGCGAAGATCCTGGTACATCTTATTGGCTCCGGGATGAATGGAGTATCGAGACTTGTGGGCTTCCAAATTCGTGCGTTTGGGAATCCAAATTCGGTCAAGATAATGGAATATACCATTCGATTTATTCACCAGTTGTTCGCCGTTATTGATAATCCTTTCCTTCTTCAAAGTGCGTTCGGTAAAACAAGCATGTTGGGTGTCGCGGATAACAGCTTCGAGATTGTGCTGGGCTTGCGTATTACGAACGCTATACAAATAGCTTCGTCGACTGAGAGCATCGGCAACGACATTTTCTATGCCTAGATGGTAACGAATCTCACAGTTGTTATCGTTGAGGAGTTCAACCCATCGGCGTTGGCGCATATTCAGCTCTTTCTGGTTAAAGATGTGTTATAGGCTCTTATGGTCGGTGAAGACCGTACACTTGGTACCGTAAAGATAGTGTCGCGAAATCTTTAACGCAAAAACAACTGCACCAAGCTCGAGATCGTGCGTTATATAGTTCTTCTTGTGGATCTTGAGCTGACGAGAGGCGTACGCGATAACCTTGTCTCGTTGCATAAGAACACAACCGAGGCCGAGGTTCGAGGCATCGCAGTAGACTATGAAGTCGTCGTTTCCGTCGGGCAGTGAGAGTACGGGAGCGTTACAGAGAATGAATTTGAGCGTTTGAAAGGCCTTCTCTTGTTCGGTTCCCCAAACAAAAGGTTTGTCCTTGTGCGTAAGAGAGGTAAGCGGTACAGCGATTTTCAAGAAATCTGCGATGAATCGGTGGTATTAGCCTGCCAATCCGAGAAAAGAAAGAACTTTGGATGGGTTCTTTGGTGTAACCCAACTCTTAACTGTTTCTATCTTCACAGGGTCGACATGAATACCTTGACTATTGACAATGTGACCGAGGAATTGAACCTCCTCAAGCCAAAATTCGCACTTGGAGAACTTGGCGTAGAGGCGGTTTCCCTGGAGTAGTTCAAGAACTAAACGAAGATGTTGCGCGTGTTCGGCTTTTGACTTGGAATAGATCAGGATATCATCGATGAACACGATGACGAAGCGGTCGAGAAAGGGTTTACACAAGCTATTCATTAGATCCACGAAAACTGTGGGGGCGTTGGTTAGACCAAAAGGTATAACAACAAACTCGTAGTGACCGTATCGGGTTCGAAAAGCGGTTTTGGGTATATCGTCCTCTTGGATTCGTAGCTGGTGATAGCCTGAGCATAAATCAATCTTCGAGAAACACGTAGCACCTTGCAACTGATAAAAAAATCATCAATTCGAGGTAAGGGATAGCGATTCTTGATGGTAAGCTTATTCAGTTCCCTGTAGTCGATGTACATCCGAAACGATCCGTCCTTCTTTTTGACGAAAAGGATAAGTGCGCCCCATGGAGAGGTGCTAGGGCGAATAAAGCATTTATTAAGCAATTCCTGGAGCTGACTCGAGAGTTCGCGCATTTCAGATGGAGAGAAACGATAAGGCGCTCTAGCAATACGATTTCCTCTAGGAATGAGGTCAATTCGAAAGTCGATATCTCGAGTGGGCGGTAACCCAGGTAGATCATCAGGAAAGACGATGGAAAATCACGAACAACAGGCACCTTGTCCATTACCTTTACTTCATTTTCCCCCGCTACTACGACGTGCGCCAAGAAAGCTTGGTATTCCTTACGGAGATACTTGCTAGCTTGGACACATGACATGAGTTGTAACTTCTTCGAAGCAACTTCACCATAAACACACAATTGGTCGCCGTTTGCGAGAGAGAAACGAATCATTTTATCAAAACAAACAATTTCAGCATGATTCTCCCGAAGGAAATCCATGCCTACTATGACATCAAAGCTACCGAGCTGCATCGGGATAAGATTGATCGGGAAAACGTGACTGTTGAGTTCAAGAGTACAGTCACGCAGAATGGAACTAACAGTGACGGTTCTTCCAGTGGCAACTTCAACGTCGATTGTTGATGGGAGGTTAACACGTTTACGGTTTAGGAGCCATTCGAATTCAAACGATACAAAACAGTTATCGAATCCAATATCAAACAAACACGAAGCATATATACCATTTACGAGAAACGTACCATTAACCACGTTGTTGTCTTCCTGAGCCTGACGGGCGTTGATGTTGAAGACTCTCCCACGGGCTGCTTGTTGAGTTGGCTGCTGCTGATGCTGTTGGTGTTGTTGCTGCGCCGGCTGCTGCTGCTGTTGTGGCTCTTGCTTCACCACTCTGTTCGGGCAGACATTTGTGAAGTGGTTGAGATCACCACACGCATAGCAGGCTCTTGCGTGAGCAGGAGCTGCTTGTTGTCCCTGAGGAGCTGGTAGAGCAGGAGCTTGAACTTGAGCTTGACGGGGACCAGTACGGTAGTTGGCAGTGAAGTGGCCGTAAAGGTTACAGTGAACACAAAATCGACAGGAAATCCCAACAGGATGATGATAAGTACAGGTAGGGCATAGCGGGTGTGGACCAGTATATGCACGCTTGGCCGGCAGTGCATTGGTCACTGGTGCTGCAACCTGGCGGTTCTTGTTTTGCTGTTGCACAGGGACTACATTGGGAGGAGCGGTTGTGACAGCACAGTTCTTGTTGTTGTTGTTCTTGCGCATACGACATGAACACTTGGAGGCTTGCGGTGCGGCGGTTTCAGTGGTGGGAGCAGCGGTGACTTGATGAAGACTTTTGGTGGTTTTGTCAAAGTAACTAGTCCTGACTCGCTTGTCGTTAATCTCGGCAGTGAGCAGATAAGTCTCTTCGATGGTGGTTGTCTTGGCGGCTTGCACGAAATCAACAACACAATCCGGTAATGCACGGATGTATTTCTTGATGGTGATGTCCGGAGTAGAGACTTGGCCAGGACAGATTATGCTTAGCTGCTTAAAGCGGGCAGTTAGACCAGCATTGTCGCCACCCTCTTGCTTAATGTTCCAAAACTCGTCCTCCAGCTTCTGAAGCTCGTGGGGAGGGCAGAATTCCTTCATCATGATCTCCTTCAACTCCTCCCAAGTAAGCCCATAAGCTGTGTCATTCCCCCGCCTGTTCCTTTCGGCAATCCACCAGTCCAGGGCCCTGGACTGGAAAACGCCGGTCACGTTGATAGTGCGTAGGTTTTCAGGATATCTGCCTTGGCGCAGAGTGACTTCAATTGCATCGAACCATTGAAACATGGCAGTAGGCCCATCTTCTCCGGTGAAGTCTTTAGGGTCGCAGGCCTTAAACTGCTTGAAGCTAAAAGTAGCTCGGGGAGAGTCGGTCTTTGATTCTTCGGAGGACTTGCTAGTGTTTTCATTAAGTTCACTGACAATTTTCGGAATGACCTTAGCCATCTGCTTTGCCACTAGCGATGCGAAGAGCTTGTCGGCGTGCGGCGCGGGATGAGTGAGATCCGAATGACGACATTGTCTGCAACAGACATCGTCATAGGACTCAGACATGATTAAGTCGAGTATAGTCTAGCGTATCACCAAAAGCTACCTTACGTAAAGCACAGGGATACTTCTAATCATATAACCACGTAGGCAGGCAAACCACCTAAGCACGTAAGCACATAAACACGTATAGCACGGAAACACATAGTCCACGTTAGGGGTGTTCAGAATTCGTTTCGAATTCGAAAAATTCGAAATTCGTTTAAATTCGATTCGATTATCAATAATTTGTTTCGAATAATTCAAATTCGATTCAATTCAATTCGAGTTACGTAAACCGAATATGAATCGAATACGAATTTATAATTTGAAATTCGATTCGATTCGAAATTCGAATAAAAATTAAACATTTTTATTTATTATTTTTATATATAATGCATATATAACTTTATTAAGCTATACTATAAAATTTTTTTCAAATTTTTTTCCAAGTATTAAAATTACCCATTACCAAACACATTACATGGCACATAACTAAAACCTAAGTAACAAATCTGTCAATAGATTTATAACTCTAAAAATATTAACTTGTAATCTGGAGTGGTTATTCTTGATTTCTTGTTTTGAATTTTAGACTTATGGTACTTTATTTGGAACTTTTTAGTGTGATATCGTCCTTTATGGCTGCTTTAAAATTTATGTTTCATTTTGATAGTTTTTTACATGATTTTAAAGAATCTGAATTAAATCGAATTTATTCGAATTCGATTCGAATTCGAATTTTTAATCGAATACGAATTGGGTTTTTTTATTCGAATACGAATTCGAATCGAATTCGGTAAGTTTTAATCGGTTTCGAATCGAATACGAATTCAAGGGAAAATAAAAATTATTCGAATAATTCGATTCGAATAATTCGATTCGAATAATTCGATATTCGATTCGATGAACACCCCTAGTCCACGTAAGCACATATCCCACTATATTTTGCACGTAGTCACCTACATATATTGCACGCATTCACCTATCTTTCATAGCTGCGATTGCGGTCGAGATTTGCCAGTACGAGTAGCGATTGCGAGTGACATAAGTAATTTGTTAGAATTTCGAGATAACTGTGTAGTGCGAGTGGTGTGTGTTTATCGAAGCGAACAATGAAAAGCGTATAAATCTCCAAAATCAAACACATAATCATGAAAAACCAAATAAAACACATAAAATTTACACATAAAATCGAGAAATCAACGATTGTGAGTCCAGAATTGAAGCACATAAAAGCGATAGTGCGTAAAACCAGTGAGAATCGGAATGTCATGGGTGTGCTAGACTTTGACTACCCAAAGTGATTTGACTGTTCTCAAGGACTTTGAGTACACGTGTTGGCTTAATAGACTGTGCTTTCACCTCAATACGGGCGATCGGCACGCATCCTTTCAGCCATTACGTTACTCCAGTCGTTGGAACCCATCGAGACTTTGGTGAGAGTTCTGCAAAACTGAAATATGGAGTGGAATAAGTCATTAAGATGCGGGTTTCACCCCTAACTTAGCAACTCCATTCCTGTTTGTTGTGATAGAATCACTAGATATATAGGGAGAATCGCGTCGAAGTATGGATTTCACTCCTGGTTCAACGCAAATTCTCGTGTTTATAGTAAAAAAATGTGTGTCGAACGAGCGATTTGATCGAGAGTTTGCGGTTTTCACACCTAATCTCAACCAGATCATTCATTTGTGTGTGTTTCCAGCCTTAGGAAAGGCTGACCTTGCACGAAGCTGTAGTGTGCGGTGGTTGCGCAAGAGTGTAGTGTTCAGCGAATTCGAGCGAGGATATCGAGTATGCTCATACAAAACCCCTACCGGGTTTGCACAAGTCGGTCTAATTGGTACTTAGACTATAGACTAGGTTATTTCTAAGACATCGACCCGGACTAGGTCGAGTCTTGCCTAATTCTCTATAGTTATGGCTCTGATACCAATCTGTCACACCCCAACCGATGGCGGAAACATTGGGGTGCGGAACTGAGCGAAACAGATTGTCTAGGAGAATCCATAACAACTAAATTAACAATATTTAAACGTTACATCCCATACCATAACATATCAAAATAAAGCAGTTATTACAGACAAGTTGTTCTCAAAGACAAATCATAGTTTCGACAACTCATAAATTGTTTATTTGTTTCTAGACTCCCCTAGACTTGATTTCATCACAGCAAGCAGGCATCCTAAAAACCTGTCACATACGTTAAAATAAAAGTCAATACACATAGTGTAAAGGTGAGCATACAAGTTTAGTAGTATAATAGTCGCGAAAGCGATTTACGCATAACCAGCATGTAACATGTATAATGTGAAGCAGGTAGGTTATCGACTATGAAATATGCACAGACATGACTGTGAGTTGTAGAATGCGCAACACATATCACCATTGTGACACGTGAAGAAAAACCCTTAATAACCCCTGTCAACGACAGGTGCTGAGTCCAAACTATAGTACTATCGTTGCTAAGGTGTCAGGCAACAATCACTGTGTAAACATAACATACTCGCATTCATCGAATAACACGTATAACATGCAGAACGATTAGCGTATAAAAGTGTTTGCGTTGTGTGTTGATTGTGATTTTGATGTAAGTAACGTATGTAACACCCAAAAGTGCTTAAAGCAAAAAGGGATCGAGTATACTCACAGATTGTGTTTAGTAAATAAACACTCTCTTGGATTGAAGGAAGCGCTGGGAGGTTAGCCTGAATACAGTACGATAGTATGAGGGTTGAACGGTACGTAAAACGGTGCGTTGGAGTGAAGTGGAGACGGATAGTCATCCGATCGGATGACCGTCCGGACAGATGGTCATCCAGACGGATGGCCATTCACTCGGAGGGTTGTCCGTTTGGGATGGATGTGTTTATGTATGATGGAACTTTGAAGTTTTCGCTGTAGCATTTGAAAAGACTTGGAATGTCTCTACCCTTCAGGTCGTCCGCTCGGATGGCAATCCGAGTGGAGACTAGGTACATTGAAACTTTTGAAATTGTTTAAGTATTTAACAACACAAGTCATTGGGCTGGATAGCCATTCGATCGGATGGCTATCTGATCGGATGGCCATTCATCCGAACGACTTGTTCGAGTTGAAAAGTTTGTAATTTCGGTTAAGTTTAGAAAGTTTTGCGATTGAACCGAGACAGTTTGACCCCGCGTCAAACAACAGAACCACAGCACGCCTAGTCATCTGTTCTGGTGGGAATCACCCCATTCGTTCGGTGACTGTTCGTGACGGAATTTCATGTTCAACTCGTGAAACGGTTGTCTCTTCGTTAGGAATCTATTTTCAGTCCGGTTCTATACTATAGAATGAATAGAGAGCCCGAACTAGTCCAGATTCTAACGGTTTTGAGTTAAAAGTTAAAGAAAAGTTTGAAACTCTTGAAAATGTTTAAATTTAGGTGAAATTAGTATTTAAACATTGTAGAAATCTATTAGATTTGAGTTGTTCTTAATGGATTGAAGTCACACTTTGGTGTTCTTGAGAACCCATGATGACATCACCCTAAAACAGCCCCAAATCCACCGATTTCATGGTGAAAAGTTAAGATTTGATGGTGCGAATGATGAAGAAGTGTGTGTAGATGATAGAAGTACAAGATTTGAGGTAGAAACTTACAAGAATCGCGAGGAATCGAGAGAAAATAGGCCAAAAGCATGCTGGTCGAATGAGAGCTGTCACATCACATGAACAGTGATGTGACAGGTGCTATTTATAGGCAAGAGAGGAGAAAAGGCGGTGCAATGTGACGGATCGGAGGGCCTTCCAATCGGATGGCCATCCGATCAGATGGTCAACCGGTCGAATGGTCCTTCGATCGGATGGCTTTCGCCAGTTGGTTTTTGACTTTTGTTTCATGCGTTGAGCGTTACGATGCGTTTCGAGTAAGCGATGCGATAGTATTACACACTAGTTACAAAAATAATATAACTACTAATAATCACAAAAGTAAATCTTAGATTTCGAGTTCGCGATGAGATTGCGTTGTGATAGAGTTGTGATTCCGTTTGAGAATATCCACCTCAATATAAACATAACATGCACAAGTAACACATAATAAGCACACACACGTAAAACAATATTCAGAACCTGTAATTCGAGTTGCGATGTGATAGCGATATGATAGCGTTGAGTAGATTAGCGTTTAGTTATCTTTATCGCATTGTTACTTCCACATAATACAACTAAAAAGCATAATTTAAAGTATCGATTATCTAGGTTTACGAGTACAAGCAATAATTAATCAAGGAATGACAGATTCCAATTAGCAATCTTTTCTTCCTTTGACTTGACTTTGACTTGTACTTTGACTTCGACTTTGAAAGTCGGGTTGTTACAATAAAGGCGGTTGTACGCTTGTCGAGTCAGCGGGTAGCTTCCACACGTAACCGGACACGTGGCGGACCAGGGTGTCACCCAGTGTCACTATGTCGCGCCCCGCGACAGACTTAGGGGGGTCTGGGTTGCGGCCCGCGACAACCCCATATATTTGTTTTTATTTGATTTTATTAATATAAAGGTATTTTAGGCCCTTTAACGCGTGTACGGGGTATAATAGGAACGTTTAGGGTTATGTTAAGGGGTTTTTAGGAGGGTTGTTATATCCTCCCCACCTTGTTTTAGATCTTCGTCCTCGAGGTATACTGGAATAGGTGTGGATATTTCCTTTGCATCTCTGACTCGAGCTCCCAAGTATATTATGGTCCTCTCTTTGAATCTCATTTTACTTTGACCAGAACTAGTCTCTTGTGTTTGAGATTCTTGATCTTTCTATCTTCAATCTGAATAGGTTTCTCTACAAACTTAAGTTTCTCATTTACCTCTATGTCTTTCAGAGGTATTTCTAATGATTCGTTTGCTAAGCATTTCTTGAGATTACATACATGAAACACATCATGTATTCCTGCCATTTCCTCTGGCAGTTGTAGCTGATAAGCTACGGGTCCTATCCTTCTAATAATCTCAAAAGGTCCAACATACCTGAGGCTTAGCTTTCCTCTTTTAATGAATCTGACTACTCCTTTACATGGAGAAACTTTTAACAATACCTTATCTCCAACTTGAAATTCCAAAGGTTTTCGTCTGTTATCTACATAACTTTTTTGACGATCTCGTGCTGCTTTTAGTTTTTCCTTGACTTACATAATTTTGTCCGTTGTTTCTTGTACTATCTCTGGTCCAGATAGTTGTTTTTCTCAAATTTCTGCCCAACAGATTGGAGTTCCGCACTTTCGTCCATAAAGTGCTTCAAATGATGTAGCATTAATGCCTGTATGATAGCTGTTATTGTAGGAAAATTCTATTAATGGTAAATGATCATCCTAATTTCCTCTGAAATCAATTACACAGACTCCAAGCTTATCTTCCATCATTTGTATTGTCCTTTTGCTTTGTCCGTCTGTTTGAGGGTGATAAGTTGTGCTTAGATTTAACCTGGTTCCCATTGCTTTTTGAAACTTGTCCAAAAATGAGAAGTAAAACGACTAGCTCTATCAGATACAATAGATAATGGAATTCCATGTAATGAAACTATTTCATTCACATATAACTTAGCTAACTGTTCCATACTGAAAGTTTCCTTCATTGGTAAGAAATGAACAGATTTTGTCAATCTGTCTACAATCACCCAGATTGTAGCAGTACCTTTTCGTGTTTTGGGTAATTTGGTAACAAAGTCCATTGTTATCAATTTCCATTTCCATATTGGCATTTCTAGTTGCTGTAATAATCATGAGGGTTTCTGATGTTCAGCCTTAACCTGTGAGCAGGTCAGATATTTAGCAACATAGTTTGCTATATCCTTTTTCATTCCTATCCACCAGAAATTCCTTCTTAAATCTTGATAAATCTTATCACTACCGGGATGTATCATATACTTAGTCTTCTGGGCTTCTTATAGGATTCTGTGGCGTAGGTTTCCTTGTTTAGGTATCCACATCCTTTTCTTATGGAACTTCCAAATTCCATCTGATCCTTCTTCTAATTCCTTAATCATTCATTTTAAACCTCCAGCATCGTCCTTGAATGTTGTTTCCAGTACCTCTCTAATTTGCTCATTTAAATCTATCTGCAGATTTAATTTAAGAGAGCGTACTCGTTTTGGCTTCTCATGACATTTTTTACTTAAAGTATTAGCTACTACATTAGCTATTCCAGCATGATACTGGATATCACAATCATAATCACTAAGGATTTCCATCCAGCGTCTTTGTCTCAAATTTAATTCTTTTTGCCCAAAAATATACCTTAAACTCTTATGATCCGTGAAGACAATAAACTTATTTCCATATAGATAGTGTCTCCAAATCTTAAGGGCAAAAACTATGGCTCCTAACTCTACATCATGGGTTGTGTAATTCTCTTCATGTTTCTTAAGTTGTCTAGAAGCATAAGCTACAACATTTTGACATTGCATTAACACACATCCGTATCCTAATTTAGACGCATCACAATAGACTATAAAGTCTTCAGTTCCTTCTGGTAATGCGAGTATCGGTGCGTTGGTTAACCTTTGCTTAAGAATCTTAAAGGCTTCTTCCTGTTTTGGTCCCCATTCAAACTTAACTGATTTGCAGGTTAGTTTGGTTAATGGAATGGCTATTCTAGAAAAATCTTGAATAAAACGTCTATAATATCCTGCCAGTCCAAGAAAACTTCTTACTTCCATTGGTAACTCAGGGACTTTCCATTTGGTAATTGCCTTGATTTTTGTGGGATCCACATGAATTCCTTCATGATTAACCAGATGTCCAAGAAATTACACTTCTTGTCACCAGAATTCACATTTTGAGAATTTAGCATAAAGCTTCCCTTTTCTAAATAATGTCAAAAGTGTATGCAGATGCTCTGCATGTTCCTCTTTACTCTTAGAGTAAATTAGAATATCATCTATAAAAATAATTATGAATTTATCCAGGTATGGTTTAGATATCATGTTCATCATGTCCATAAATGCATCTTAATATCCTGCCAGTCCAAGAAAACTACCTGCAAGATTCATTAATCTTAATGGAATCTCCATTGGTTGTTTCCACCAGACAATCTTGTCGAAGTTTGGTTAAGGGTTTGTTGAGAAGTTTGTAGAAAGAAGTATTGGTAAAACTTTTGTTTGCACCAGAGTCAAATAATACTTTGGCAAAAATGTCATTAACTAAAAATGTATCGGCAATCACATCTGGAGTCATCTTGGCTTCTTCAACTGTCAGAATGAATGCTCTAGCATTCTTCTTGGGTCCTTCAATTGACTTAGCTTTGCTGGTTGCTGCTAAAGCTAGTTTCGAACAATTTGGTTTGATATGCCTAATTTCTCCATAGCTGAAGCATAGCCTATTGCTAGGTTTCCTCCTACAGTCTTCTTCCTTGTGTCCAGACATTTTGCAAAAGTTGCAGTATATTGAGCATCTTCCAGAGTGCTTCCTTTTGCAATACTTGCAGTAAGGCGCAGAGGAAGAACCTGTACTTTTCCCACGGTTGGAATTACCATAGCAAAATTCCTGGGTAAGCCTTTGAGCTAGGTTCTTTCTCTGGTTTTCCTCTTGTGTGCGTACCAATTCGTCAGTCAGGGTGTTGGCTAGTTCTACTGCTTCTTCTATGGTTTGTGGCTTTAACACCCCAATCGCGTAATACAACAACATGCGGCGAAAATATCGGGGAGTCACGTTACAAATTGCTCACAACTACTAGTACTAAAATTGTTTCAATATTATTAACATTGTTTTACAAACAAAGAATACATGTAATTGTCTTTTGATTTAGAAGTCTAAGGCCCTGAATGCAGTCCTACGCGTTGCATGCTTGAATAATTGATAACCTAAAACATATGTGAAAATAAAGTCAGCATAAAAATGCCGGTGAATACATAGGTTTGGTTAGCCAAATAAATGGCAAAACATTTGATATTGCAATACTTTGACAACTACGAGAGTTGTCAATTGAAAATAAATCTTGAAGCCAAAGAATGGCCAAAAATTTAGTATCGCAATACATAATCTTGATTGTGATAACTCGTGACAAACAGTTTTGTATATGGCAGTATGATTATTACTAAGTAATTTTTATGCCATTTAAATTTGTATATTGTAACCTCGTTGAAATTATTGTAAAACTCGTTAATATATTAATAGAAAACCAATTAAGGATTAGTAATAATAGTTTTGAAATTAATCAAAACCTGTATGAGTATTATATAAATCAAATCAGTGATTCATGATAATACCTTAGATATCCTTCAAAGAATCTAAAATATAAAGATATGGAAGATTCTTCGAGGATTTGAATAATCGAATATTGAATCAATTGTACACAAAATCCTAAAGTGATCCAGATAACGCTACAAGAATAATAAAATAAGAACACTTATATATAGGAAGTACCAGCGGTGTATCCACCATGTTCTTATTTTATTATACTCGTTTCGTTATCTAAATCACAACTACCACATAACACATAGATCGTCAAACAACTTGTAAACACGCATTAAAGTACATAATGAATCCAAATGAGGACTTCCAATATTGGTACTTTAAACATCCTACAAGAATCTACCTATAAAGATAGATATATGCTATAAGGATCCTGGGTTCTGTTGCATTGTTTACTTACACACGCATTAAAGCACACGATGAATCCAATCAAGGACTCCAATATTGGTACTTTAAACATCCTACAAGAATCAACCTATGAAGATAGATAGATGCTATAAGGATCCTGGGTTCTGTTACATTGTTTACTCACACACGCATTAAAGCACATGATGAATCCAATCAAGGACTCCAATATTGGTACTTTAAACATCCTATAAGAATCAACCTATGAAGATAGATAGATGCTATAAGGATCCTGGGTTCTGTTACTATTGAATCATTGAATCAAAACAATCCTAAATCCTAATGGTGATTCGGGATAACGCCACGAAGGGTAATACAATAAGCACACATATATATAGGAAGTACCAGCGGCGTATCCCCCATGTGCTTATTGTATTATCTAATTTCGTTATCTAAATCACCAACAATCTATACATAAACCAACCATCGCATGTAAAGTACTTCTTAAAAATCTCACTATGAAGATAGGAAGATTTAAGAATGTACTTCAAATGCCCAATAAGAATCTAACTATGAAGATAGATAGTTCTTTTTAAGGAATTGGATAAACACTGTATTTGCATAATCGGAATAATACACATAAAAGCACTTAGTAAACACATATATGCCATACATTTGGAAAACAAATCAGTTGCACATATGAATCACCCCAAAACATTTGAAAATGGTAAAAGAGGGGAACTATGTACTCGCCTGGGATTGCGTATAGTTCTTGTTCAAAAGATATAACAAAGCTCAAAAGACCAAGAGTTCAAGTGTCGGAGTGGTTCCTAGTGTAACGGATACTATGTTAGTGAATCGACACCTAAATCGGAAGATCGGGTAGAATGAGGTCTTGTAAACAAAATGAGTATTGGAACTCATGTGATATGGTTTAACAAAGCCTACATTCTAAATCGGAACCTATCCTAAGTGCTTACGACCCATTACGGCCCATTAAGGTAGCTTATGCTACTTTACCGCGTCGTTCGCGCAAAAGCGCGTTCGGACCGCCTAACTAGTCCTATGACAAGTATTATATGCCTTAACATATCTAATTATGTTATATAATCAGATTAGATGTCAAAACATGTGTTACATATGCTTAAAATGAAATTATGCGCAAAAGGGCATTTTGGTCATTTTCCTAAGGCATATAAGCTACCTATCATACAACTAACTAAACGAAGTGATCACAAGGTATAACCTCGGAAGGTTATTCCCTATACAACTATGGTCACAAAATATGTTTGGTCAGATCCTAATGATCGACCAAACGGGTCGGGTTCGAAAGTCTAAGCGGTTGTTTAGACCGCTTATCTTACGACCCTATATAAGCACTAAACTAAAAGTGATGAGTTAAACATGTTAAAACATGTTTAACTAAGTTAGAAAACAAGTTTGATATCAAAACAAACGGTTTTGATACCCAAGAATAGTTTGGTTGCAAAATACGCATAAGCACGTATTTTGACCAAAACTACGACTCGTCACTAAGCCTAATCAACGTGGTAATCAGTAGGTATAGTCACAAGGGACTATAACCACCGTGATTACGCTCACGTTGCAAAGTTCAAACGAACTTTGTGTTGACCAAAGACTGGTCAAAGCAGAAAGTCAAACACTGTTTGACTTTCATGCTTGAAATACATAAAAAGCATGAAAGAAACTTACAAAAGGTCCAAGCCTTGAAGATTTGAACTCAAATTGCTCAGGTATGAAACTTGAGAGCTTCAACTTAGAGCAGAAATGAGAACAAATGTGAGGAATGAAATGAATCAAGGTGGGTATTTAAAGAATTCCACGAACCGTTAGGATCGTTTCTCGTAATTCGTGTTTTAATCTAGACCTTACATGTGTTGCCCATGATTTACAATACAATGGGACATCAAATGGTATTGCAAAACAAGGATCAAAACCATTAAATTCAGCTGAAATGACCAAATTCAATGTTTCTGTCTGGCAAGTTTTCGCGGGCCGCGTAGACGTACACTAAGTCTTACGCGCCCTCCTAGGGAACTTTGACAGATTGTCAAGTTTAGTCCCTGCAGGTGTAAAACATGGTTTTTGATGCATTTTTGACATGTTTAAGCCCCGTTAACCCCATTTCAAGACTCTACAATGAAGTTAAAGTATAGGGAACTTAAAATATGCTCAAAAACAACTCGGATGTCGGTTCGTTTGGTCGTACGATCGCGTTGTTCGGTTAATTACGACGGAAATCGTAACGAACGCGAAATCGATCCAAATTACGCGACGAGTGAAATTCTAACATTCCAAACACTACAATAAAATATTTTAATGATTACAAAAATTTTTGGATGCCCGGATATATTCAGAACGTAAGATATGCGCGTAAATGCAAACTTATGTACTTTTTGAAGCTTTTAGTCCCTATTGATCAAATAAGCATATTTTCGCGTAACGAACCCCTCAAAGCCTATTTCTAAGCTATGTAAAGGATATTTAGGGTACGTTTAGCTTATGATCAAGTTATGGAATGTTCGTTACTATACGAATCAGCAGACTTTCGCAGTTTGACGCAAATAGTCCCTGAGAGTGAATAAACTTGTTTTTGACACACCAAAGCCTTCAAAACTTATTTCTAAGTTATATAAAAGTTATTTAAGGTATGTTAAGCCTATGTCACTGTTCTGGAGTGTTTTCCACATTAAACTGATTACGTTTAAGCATCAGTTCGAGTATAACTTTTCAGAAAGCGATTTAAAGCTTGAAAATGAACTAGAGTCAAAACGTGAAATTGTCAAACGCAAATAAACAAATTTTGAGACCAAAACATAGTGTTTCTTTGATAAAAGATAGTGTCCTATATCGTGTGGTGTTTACGGAGCACAAGTGTCACAGTGGCCTAGCTGCCTTGACGACGTGTCTGATCTCACTAATTAATCCCCAAACGTAACGGGAGATTAATACTGGCTCAGGTGAGGCTAAGGTTGGCACTATTCTAGCATATTCAAAGAATATGGTAGTGTAACCTTTGCGGTCTATTCCAGTCATTTTAATATTTAAGAACTTATTGGCGATATGTTCTTTTTCATGAGGACATAATTTTATTTTGACTATCTCTTTAAAGTTAGTCCATTGCATATTATAAACTCTGTCACTTCCTCTAGACTGGAGAATAGTATTCCACCATTCTAAGGCTGCATTTTTTGAAAAAGATTAGAAGCAAACATAATCTTATCTTCATCTGCACGTTTACTTATTTTTATGACTGCTTCTGTCTTTTCTATCCAGCGCAAGGCTGAAATGGCTCCTTCAATGCCTGCGAATTCTATTGGTTTGCAGGCCAAGAATTATTTATAAGAACTACCGTAAGAGACGTTTCTTCTTCTTTTAGGAATTGGAGCTTGGATTATTGGTCCGTTATTTTCGTTCACACTGTGACTTGGTTCAGTGGGTTGGCGTTTACTTCCAATTGCAGATTTATTATTTTCTGCTTTTTTAACAGCCTTGATAATATAGGGCATAGCATCTATAATTACTTGTGCTACTATATGTTGGATGACACTATTATCTATTTGGTTTCCGTTATTCTCATTATTCGGGTTTTCCTGATTTACTTCGTTGTCCATCTGAATTGGAAACATTTATCAGGTATTTAATTATCACATAATAAAATTTAATAATCACACAAACAGGTTGATCAAAGTCGTCGAACATTGCGACTTTACTCTTTTTATATATCTATGCATCAATTACATATTACAACTGAAAATTAAATACGCTAGTAATTATGCATCGATATCTATTTTAGTTATATTATATTATATATATATATACATATATATATATATATACACATATTAATTTTTATCAAAATACACAATTACACACATATCTAGGTATTATTCTAGGTGTCATTCATCCAATATTGCATCTCATGCTCGTTGTATTTCTAAACAAGTTTCTCTCCTATTTGACGAATTCTATTCCCTCCATCCACTAAATTTTCGCCGTACTGACGGAGTTCCTGCACATATTTTCGGCTCATGGGTGGGTCTACTGGTGGAGCTGGCACTTGTTCTTCGGGAGTATATAATGTCGAATATGACCAATTGTCACCAAACCATGGATCATATTCTAAAGAGTTTGGAGTTGGGATTCTAGGTAATTCACTAGGGTCGAATGCATGTATCGGGAATTGGTTTTCCTGGTTTAGTTCTAGCATTGGTTAGTCTGGGAATAAGGGTAACAATGGTGGTTTAGCTATTTGGTTTAGGTTAGAGTCTCTTGCGGTAGTGGCTAGCATATGGGAATCTGCCAACTGCCTATCAAGTTCCCCTTCCCATAGTGGTCTATTGACAGCTTCCTGAGTTTGGGCATTCACTTCCCTATTGGCTTTTGCTATCGCTCTTTGTTGTTGTAATTTTTTCATCCTTTTTATACTCTCATGCGCTCCTCTACAAAACCATCCTCTCTTTTTAGAAGGGAATGGTTCCACAGACTGTGCCTTAAAAATAAATATTCCTTCCTAAGTATCAGCTGAGTATCCTGAGGGATTTGGCTGAGATGAGGTTCCTTCATCTTTTGGAGAATTAGCTAATCGACGATAAGCGTCAGATGTACCTTGCCCATTCATACTGTAAACTAACAAATTGTCAAATAACACAAAACAATAATATACATATTTACACATAATCACCTAAATTATTTCCTAACATAGTTTATTTAGAATTTAAGCGTCAGCAGAACACTTCATTGACTTAAACCAGTGGTTGTAGCTCTGATACCACCTTCTGTCAGCCCCCGACCCTTGCCCAGGGAGCGAGCGGCCGCGGACGTTTACGCAGAGCGGGTGGTATCGGTGTTTATTAATTTGGCAACGGAAATGAGACATCAGGACCATAGTTAGGAAATATTTTATCAGAGTTAAAACACCGAAATTTTTACAATAAATAAATGGGACAAAACCCAAGTTTCCAATACAATACATTTATAGGGATAAATCCTGGTTTATTGAAAACAAAACTCCTTTTTATTTAGGTAACTTTTATAGCCACTTTTTCAAGCCTTCAGTGCTCTCCAGCTGGCTTCTATTAGCTTCACATTAAGTTACCTAAAACGCGTTTTAAAAAGGTTTTATCAGCAAGAAATACTGGTGAGCGCATCCCAGTTTAATCAAAACAGTTTTATAACTTTACAGTATTGAGAGCGATTACAATGTTTATATCTACACAGTTACTCATTAAGTATTGTCAACGCCTGACTTGTGGGTCATGTTACTCATTGGCTAACTCTTTGTCCAATAGTAACGGATTAAAATAATGTATACAAAACCCCCCAACATACCGGCAGTAATTGTAGAATACATCGACTCAATCACTGTTAAGTATAACTGAAAACATTTGAGGTTTTGCTAAAAAGGTTTACAAAAAGATAATGTACTCACATTGTTTACTTAGGTAAAACTAAAGCTTCCTGGTGG
This sequence comes from Helianthus tuberosus, assembly GCA_030545235.1. NCBI lineage: Eukaryota > Viridiplantae > Streptophyta > Magnoliopsida > Asterales > Asteraceae > Helianthus > Helianthus tuberosus. Next base: position 115,635,952 of record CM060400.1, on the reverse strand, counting down.
ATCTCCTGGTTATTATCTATTAAAATTAAATAATGCACACGTGTTAGTAAGATAACCCAAATCACATTAACCGTACAACTCGAGGCAGAACTCCAATGACTGGTGGATCTCCTTGTTACTTAGGTAAAAAGGTTTACAAAAAGATAATGTACTCACATTGTTTACTTAGGTAAAACTAAAGCTTCCTGGTGGATCTCCTGGTTATTATCTATTAAAATTAAACAATGCACACGTGTTAGTAAGATAACCCAAATCACATTAACCGTACAACTCGAGACAGAACTCCAATGACTGAGTCAGGCAGAGCCTTGACATGCATTACGGAGTCCTACACGAGATAGAACTCCAACGACAGAGTCAGGCAGAGCCTTGACATGCGTTACGGAGTCCTAGATCAATCGGGTAGGGTAACAGATACGTGATCAGCGGTTATAATTCTTACAACGAGGCAGAGCTTCGCTTTATAGGGGTTAATACCCGAGTATTATAATTGCCTAGAGATTTGAAAGAGAATTCAGAATTGAACGGTTTGCAATCTGAGGCCTGAGGCCCCTTTATACGCTGGTCGAGGGGTCCCTCGCGCCCCGCGAGGACCACCTCCTTCTCCGTCGCGGCCCGCGAGGGCCTTAAAGGCGGTTGTAGGCTTGTCAAGTCAGCGGGTAGCTTCCACACGTAACCGGACACATGGTGGACCAGGGTGTCGCCCAGTGTCACTATGTCACGCCCCGCGACAGAGTTAGGGGGTCCGGGTCGTGGCCCGCGACAACCCCATATATTTGTTTTTATTTAATTTTTATTAATATAAAGGTATTTTAGGCCCTTTAACGCGTGTACGGGGTATAATAGGAACGTTTAATAAACTTGCGGTTTTAAGTTTATGATGGGTTTACTTTATTTTCTTCTGCTAACTTAAACTGTATTTTGGACTTTTAAACACTAATCACTTATCGTGTTGATTATAATGATTTTACAACTTAAATAATTGGTTCAACATGATTGGTGGCTGGATTCTGGTCAATCGCACGCCTCGCGGTAAAACCCCGCATGTGGAATTTGAGGGTGTGACTGATTGGTATCAGAGCCATTGGTTATAGTGAACTAGGTTTAAACTATAAAATATTTAAAAAAACATACTATAACAGTTCTTTATTGGAAACCACAACAACACCATACTCTAGATTGCAAGGTTTGTCATACTTAGATGCATACATGGTAATTGTATTATTTGGCATCTACACGTGCATCATTTTTACAACATCGTGACTTATGTGTGAACTAAATGTGTAAACATGATATACCTTTGGTGAGAATGAATTCCCCTAACTCTAATTTGAAACCACAACATGCTAGTGGCAAAAAAGCGGTCGTTCCTGAACCACTGAATCAATCACAATACCCAACTCATTTACTCCAAATCAAAAGGTTGCAAGCTCGGCTTAAAACCATTCCAAACCATACAACCAACGCGACCATTCGCGTACGATACCCATGATTTAACGTTACCGAAAACGTTTTCAAAAACCGTCCTTGACATTTTTCTCACATCCCAAAATAACCCCCAACAATGAATATAAGTTCTACGGAGACATACCTTTGCGTACGTGACGTCCTTGGAGCGTCTATTTTACTCTGAACTCCTGACACAAAATGCGAGTAGAATCTTGTTTCACCCATAACTTAACCATACGACATCTGTTTCATGCGTTCTACCTATCCACTCGATCGTCTTGACACACCCGACATCTAAAATTTATCGCGTCATCCGCCGACCACGCCTCTGCTGCCAGAACACAGATTTAACTCTCCATTGTAACACCCACTCTTATAATTCAAGGTTTAACGTGTCAATTACAAAAAAATAATCATGTAATTAAGATTTACATATACATCGGATTTACGGGTTTATTAAAACCTTTTACAATTTAAAAGTATACATCACATCATGTGTAAGTTTGTCGTTTAACATAACAACGATACATAGTGCGGAAGCTTATTTCTTGGTCGTGTTCGGTTCTTGCTTGCCGCTTGATCTTCATCCGGGCACTCTTGGCGATCACCTATCATCAAAACCAACTTAAAAGTTAGTTTTGATAGTCAAATATTAAGTTCAAACAAGTACAGGGGTTAAAATGACAAAATTTAAAAATTTTCCGGAGTTAGGGGCGTCGCGTGACGCCAAGGGCCTAGGCGTCACGCCTAGCCCTTGTTTTCACAGACTGTTGCCTTCAGTTGTTGCTGTACATTCCCAGCTCAACCCGATTTCATCGAAACGATCATAACTTCTTCGTTATTGATCCGTTTTACCCGATTCTTTTTCCTACGCGTCCGTAATTTAATTCTCCATCTTATGAAGTTAAAATCCAACATCCAACCTAAATAAATTTTGAGACTTTCAAGCCTTCGACTCGTTACCTTTTTATCAAATTTTACCCGTTTATGCATTTTATCAAACAAACATATTTGTTTGATTCCTACATCACCTACACTTCTTCAAACTAATGTTATCTACCACTTTAGGTTCTAATCATAGGTTATTTACATAATTTAAACCCGTTTTTGCTCGTATGCTTATTTTGACCCGTTAAGGGTATTTTAAGCACTTTAAAGCTTGAAATCGCTTTCATTCCTTTCTAGCATTGTAGTTCTACATTTCTTATCTAGTAATATCCCCACTACAACTATATATGTATTGGGTTTAATGTGAATATCTATATGTTGCGAGTTTTACCCCTCGGATTACCGTTTTACGGCAAAGACTCATATAAAGCCCTTCGACCCAAGAATTTATGTTTTTCACTATCTAACTTATCCTAAGCATTTATATAATCATAAAACTTATTTCCGAACCACCTTTAAGGGTCGTTCGTCCGAATTAGCTTACAAGGGCAATTTGGTCAATTTTCATCCTTCTTTAACTACAAGGGTCCTTTAAATACTTGATTGACCCAAAATCCGACCCTCTTAACTATAATCTTATTTATAAACCCATGTGCTTCTAAAAAACCATGAACATAATTCAATTTATTCGGTTTACCTTAAAGATAACCGAATATCTACACTTTAACATTGTCTAACTCTTATAGAACTCCAAATTCTACACGATGAGTTGTGTTATTATACATACCTGGCTCGGATCAATATATTGACCCGTTTCAATACCTTGCCTTCGTAACTGCTAAGCAATAGCGATGTACTTATCCATTTGCTATTTATTCCTATAACATGTAACTCGGCAAACCATTAGACAATATTGTCAAAGGGTGATAATTTCACCTTTTGACCCGTTTATTTACCTAGTGATGTTCATCACTTCAAGTAAATGCCAATTTCATGTATTATGCTAATTTAAAGTCTACTAGCTAGAATACGGAATCAAGCATAACGTAACGGAATCGTAGTTACGTACCTTTTAAGCACTCTTTTTAAACGCGTATTTCCACCGGCTTGTCCATTTGACGATCCGGATTCCTTGCCTAAAGAGTTCAATTCACAATCCATTTAGAACCCTTTTTTTATAAGTCTTTATGCACAATTTCATAACATATTCAAATCTGCGTTTTACCCAACCTTTACATTTTAACCTTCATTTAGGCGTTTTATCAAACACCTAGCGGGTCAGATTTCTACATAATCTAAACCAAGTTCATGACTTGAGTTTATCACCCCAATTAACTTCAATTAGACTATATACACATATTTTAACATCAACAATTCAGAGATTTCCTCATAATTTCAGTTTACACTAGAACAACACCCAATCTCCTAGTGTTTATTAAATTCTACATAACCCACTAATCACCTACAATGGTGTTCATGGATTTTACTAAAACTTTACATGATTTCAACTTGTATTTGTCTAGGGTTTGTCCCTAGACACTATAGTGTTCCTAAATCATCATAAAACACACATGCAACCATAAAATTCAGGTTCTCCCAATTTGATGAGAATTTCAAGTTGAGAGTTTTCATCAAACTTTACATACCTTGTAATCCTCTTTTGATGAGGATCAAAATTCTATGTTCAGATTTCGATTTTGGGCTGAATTGAACCTTCAATTGATCAATATTTGTGAGAGTTAGGGTTTGGTGAAGAAACCTTGTCGCCCTCCTGCTTCTTGTACGACCAGACACACTCAAAGTGTGTTTGGTGTGTTTTAATTTTTGTTTTTATGAAATTAAGTTTCAAGTTTAGCAACATAGGCCCCTCATCTTTTGTTTGACATATAGTTTTGGTTGTTTTAACCCTATTTCAAGTTATTTCTAGACTTGTAGTTAACTAGGTTATAATTTTCCTAGTTATTCATCTTGTTTAAAAACCCCGTTTTATTTTAAGTCCCGTTAAATCTCGGGCCTTTTTATATACTTTGCTTTCTCAAAGTATTTCCCACCCAATTAATAAATATTAGATTTATTTATTTAAATCCTAATATTCACCGGGTTAATTTTACCACTAACGGTATTTTACCCGTTTTTACAATTAACGAGGTTTGATTACCAAACCCGTTTTCGGGGTGTTACAAGTCTACCCCCCTTAAAGAGGTTTCGTCCTCGAAACCTTTTTCTTCCATAATTTATCGAGGTTAACTCCATGCATATGCTCTCGATAATCAATTGAGCATTGCTCATATTTTAATCGATTGTTAGTATTACCAGAAAATTTATGGTAATACCTTTTTGGTTACAAAACATCTACGTGCCTCATTCGACATAATGCAACTTGAAATAACGTAATTTCGTTATTTCTACTAGTTTAGTTAACTTAGCGATATCCATATTATCGAACCCTTTTTGTGAATCCGTTACCTTGACCCGTTTAAAGGTCTTTAGTGAAATCTTTCACTTTTAACAACAATTTCTTTTGTTTTCCAAGTTCATTTATTCGGTTCAGTTATACCGAATCCACCGATTATAAGCAACCAAATTTATGTAAATGACCTTAACCGGTCCCACTAACTAGACTTATTAGTCCAGTTACTCTTTACCGCTCGCTTGGTTATAATGTGATTCCACTTCACATTGTATTTCCTTGACCGTGATCGTGTCACGTCATGTTTAATTTATATCAACGTTTCTTTATCATACTTCTTCTTTTCGAATGTATTGTCTCGCACCTATCGATGTTAAGACCCATACTCTTTGATATTAACCATTTTCTAATCTCCCTCGTAATATCCATATTTGTTAAAAAATTGTTTCTTACTAAAACTAAATTTTAGTTTAACGTTTCCTTTTTCTCCTTGTCATTTCTGCCCGCTTATATGTTTTAGTGAAATCCCTCACTTTTGTCAACCAGGCCTTTCACGATCTCTTCGCTTTTAACTCACTCAGTTAAGTTAGCGAAACCCCTTGCTTTTATACTACCTTTACCTTCCGTTATTATTTTACGCGGGGAGTTTAACCATTTTCCTCGCTTCACGTTATTGACCCGTAGGTTCTTTCACTTAGCCTCGTAGGCTATTTCTTTAGATTTTTCACCTTTTTAAGGCGAGGCCCTTATGATCCCTTTGCTTCAATTCATGTCCCGTGGGTCATTTTGGCCCCGTAGACCTTTACACTAATTAATATCCCGTAGGTTATGATGATCCCGTAAATCATCTTTTATTCTAGTCTTTATTCAATGTGTATACGTTTATATACGCATATGGCGTTAAGGCACCCCTTTTTTTATGTTTATAATTATTCACCTTTACTTTTTGGATTTCATTTGACCTTGACCGTAGTCTAAGGCTACATTGTTTTCTTTCGGATCATCTTTCCGACTTCTCGACTTCTAACGTCAATTTACACGTCGGTTTTCTATACACTTACCGTTACCCGGTTCTTACCTGTACTTCTTTACGTCGCATTACCCGGGTTCTTTTATTTCAATGTTTTTAACGCCTATAACTCCTTTACATAGGTTTATTAATATTTCGCACTTTTATTTATCCGATTCGCGCTTACTTACCTTAGCAAGTGTCATCCTTTATTAAATTTGTTTGACTTGTTCGTGTGAACATTCATCACTTATGAATGCCAAACTTCAGTCTTTGTTTGACCCGTTCAGCTTTGAAATAGCTGAGCGTAGTTATTAACATTTCTGTTTGCAAATTCTCATTGTCTTTTATTCATGACTCATATTCCGAGTCTTTTGACTTTCTATCTCGTGTTCCCGTCTCTTGGTTTATGCATTCTTTCCAAATCCTACCCATTCATCGGGTATCTTTACCGTAATCATTTTCAAGTAACCATTCTTATATGGTTTTAGACGTTATTTTAATTTATTTGGTCGTCTTAGCGAGATCCATCGCTTTTATTCAATCAAGTCCTTTATTCTTTATTCGATTCGTTTGACTTGTCCATGTGAATTTCATCACTTGTGACAGTCAAACTTTTATCCCTATGCCTTAGCATTCCAATTGGTCGGTCTGTATTTTCTTTTTACTTTATCCTTGTCCCTTCTCTCGGGCTCGTTATTCTTACGTAATACGCTTCCGCCATCCGACTTACGTTTACATTTACTATCAAACATCTTACTTATTTGATTCATTTGGGTACCATTTAAGTTAGTCCCATTCACCCCACCCTTACTACATCGGACATAAATGTGTCCGCTATAAGAAGTTCATGGTATCATATGCAACTACTTACTTGGCCAGAGTAAGCGATTAACACATGACACGCATGACCTTTTTATAGTTTTCACATCACGCCCTATGTAAGTAATGCCTCTATTTGTTTCTCTTGGAAACAATATCCCGAATACATTTTCTATTCGGGTTTTTCCAAGTTTTTAATCTACATATGCAACTTTCAATTTCTACATATTTGTTGCAAATTACTATTTGTGCAATTATATTTAAAATGTGCACCTGGTAATGCTTGCCTTAACGGGCTTTCTTGCCATTACTTATTTGCGATCGTTACGCGATTTAGGTCCTTGATGAGTATGCTCTTCTTGTCATATCTCGGACCGTTCCATCATCATACCCACAATTCGTTTGACTATCGTCGTCTTCAAACGCGAGTGTCCTTCAATTAAAATATTCACAAAAGTTAGTAATGTCAACTTTAAATAATCGCCCGTATTATAATACAAGGCTTTTTCTACTATACGCGTCAACGCGCGTATTTTTGTCAACTATCTCAGTCATTTTAATTGGGGTAACGTGTATCACACGATAGCCCTATGTGTTGTATACAACACTTTAGCATGCTAAACTATTACATACATGTACTTACCGGATTTGCGATCAAGCCTCGAACCGAACACCAATCTTTATTAAGAGCATAAGGTTTAAGTCCAAGCATAGTTTTTCCCGCCATACTTGAATCTCTTAAACCAAGGCTCTGATACCAACTTGTAACACCCATTCTTATAATTCAAGGTTTAACGTGTCAATTACAAAAAAAAATAATCATGTAATTAAGATTTACATATACATCGGATTTACGGGTTTATTAAAACCTTTTACAATTTAAAAGTATACAACACATCATGTGTAAGTTTGTCGTTTAACATAACAACGATACATAGTGCAGAAGCTTATTTCTTGGTCGTGTTCGGTTCTTGCTCGCCGCTTGATCTTCATCTGGGCACTCTTGGCGATCGCCTATGATCAAAACCAACTTAAAAGTTAGTTTTGATAGTCAAATATTAAGTTCAAACAAGTACAGGGGTTAAAATGACAAAATTTAAAAATTTTCCAGAGTTAGGGGCGTCGCGTGACGCAAAGGGCCTAGGCGTCACGCCTAGCCCTTGTTTTCACAGACTGTTGCCTTCAGCTGTTGCTATACATTCCAAGCTCAACCCGATTTCATGGAAACGGCCATAACTTCTTCGTTATTGATCCGTTTTACCCGATTCTTTTTCCTACGCGTCCATAATTTAATTCTCCATCTTATGAAGTTAAAATCCAACATCCAACCTAAATAAATTTTGAGACTTTCAAGCCATCGACTCGTTACCTTTTTATCAAATTTTACTCGTTTATGCATTTTATCAAACAAACATATTTGTTTGATTCCTATATCACCTACACTTCTTCAAACTAATGTTATCGACCACTTTAGGTTCTAATCATAGGTTATTTACATAATTTAAACCCGTTTTTGCTCGTATGCTTATTTTGACCCGTTAAGGGTATTTTAAGCACTTTAAAGCTTGAAATCGCTTTCATTCCTTTCTAGCATTGTAGTTCTACATTTCTTATCTAGTAATCTCCCACTACAACTATATATGTATTGGGTTTAATGTGAATATCTATATGTTCCGAGTTTTACCCCTCGGATTACCATTTTACGGCAAAGACTCATATAAAGCCCTTCGACCCAAGAATTTATGTTTTTCACTATCTAACTTATCCTAAGCATTTATATAATCATAAAACTTATTTCCGAACCACCTTTAAGGGTCGTTCGTCCGAATTAGCTTACAAGGGCAATTTGGTCAATTTTCATCCTTCTTTAACTACAAGGGTCCTTTAAATACTTGATTGACCCAAAATCCGACCCTCTTAACTATAATCTTATTTATAAACCCATGTGCTTCTAAAACACCATGAACATAATTCAGTTTATTCGGTTTACCTTAAAGATAACCGAATATCTACACTTTAACATTGTCTAACTCTTATAGAACTCCAAATTCTACACGATGAGTTGTGTTATTATACATACCTGGCTCGGATCAATATATTGACCCGTTTCAATACCTTGCCTTCGTAACCGCTAAGCAATAGCGATGTACTTATCCATTTGCTATTTATTCCTATAACATGTAACTCGGCAAACCATTAGACAATATTGTCAAAGGGTGATAATTTCACCTTTTGACCCGTTTATTTACCTAGTGATGTTCATCACTTCAAGTAAATGCCAATTTCATGTATTATGCTAATTTAAAGTCTACTAGCTAGAATACGGAATCAAGCATAACGTAACGGAATCGTAGTTACGTAGCTTTTAAGCACTCTTTTTAAACACGTATTTCCACCGGCTTGTCCATTTGACGATCCGGATTCCTTGCCTAAAGAGTTCAATTCACAATCCATTTAGAACCCTTTTTTTATAAGTCTTTAGGCATAATTTCTTAACATATTCAAATCTGCGTTTTACCCAACCTTTACATTTTAACCTTCATTTAGGCGTTTTATCAAACACCTAGCGGGTCAGATTTCTACATAATCTAAACCAAGTTCATGACTTGAGTTTATCACCCCAATTAACTTCAATTAGACTATATACACATATTTTAACATCAACAATTCAGAGATTTCCTCATAATTTCAGTTTACACTAGAACAACACCCAATCTCCTAGTGTTTATTAAATTCTACATAACCCACTAATCACCTACAATGGTGTTCATGGATTTTACTAAAACTTTACATGATTTCAACTTGTATTTGTCTAGGGTTTGTCCCTAGACACTATAGTGTTTCTAAATCATCATAAAACACACATGCAACCATAAAATTCAGGTTCTCCCAATTTCATGAGAATTTCAAGTTGAGAGTTTTCATCAAACTTTACATACCTTGTAATCCTCTTGTGATGAGGATCAAAATTCTATGTTTAGATTTCGATTTTGGGCTGAATTGAACCTTCAATTGATCAATTTTTGTGAGAGTTAGGGTTTGGTGAAGAACCCTTGTCGCCCTCCTGCTTCTTGTACGACCAGACACACTCAAAGTGTGTTTGGTGTGTTTTAATTTTTGTTTTTATGAAATTAAGTTTCAAGTTTAGCAACATAGGCCCCTCATCTTTTGTTTGACATATAGTTTTGGTTGTTTTAACCCTATTTCAAGGTATTTCTAGACTTGTAGTTAACTAGGTTATAATTTTCCTAGTTATTCATCTTGTTTAAAAACCCCGTTTTATTTTAAGTCCCGTTAAATCTCGGGCCTTTTTATATACTTTGCTTTCTCAAAGTATTTCCCATCCTTTTAATAAATATTAGATTTATTTATTTAAATCCTAATATTCACCGGGTTAATTTTACCACTAACGGTATTTTACCCGTTTTTACTATTAACGAGGTTTGATTACCAAACCCGTTTTCGGGTGTTACATCCATTCATTCGTTTTTGCGCGTCAATAATTAAGTAGACCAGAACTGACCCAAACGAACTCGGATTTAGGCGAATAATATGTCCACGCGTTCATGTCGATGAACCACATCATCTCCACCTATCTCCGTCACCGGAAACCACCACTACAGTCGTCGGAAAACGAAACAGTGGCTGGAAGTTACAGTTTTGCGCGTTTGTCATCACACAGCTCGAAACCTTATCACCCGAATTCTGTTTCGGACAAACGATATATCCACGTGACTGTGACACAATGAACATTCATCCTGTGTCATTGTTGCCATCAACCGCTACTGGGGCTGCCGCTGATGACCAGAATAATTGTTGGAAAATGTTTAGCTAACGCCCTCAGCCGAAAAGAAACCAAGCTAAACGATTTTGTGCGTCACAACTTACCATTCATTTGAACCTTCCAGAACAAATTCTCAACGCTCAAGTTGAAGAACTGAAGGAGGAAATCTTCTAGCTGAATCCATGCGGGGCATGGAGAAACAACTTGAACTTAGAGCTGATGGCATTCATTACTTCATGGAACGTATATGGGTTCCATTCTATGGGAATCTACGAGAACTTATGATGGACGAAGCACATAAGTCTCGATACCCAATAGATCTTGGTTCTGACAAGATATATCATGACCTAAAGACTTTATACTGGTGGCCTAACATGAAAGCAATCATCACAAAGTATGTTAGCAAATGCTTGACCTATGCTGTAACACCCCGTGTTTTCACAAGTCAAAGTCAAGGTTAAAGTCAACGACCGATTTCGCGCGACTTGACTAGTAGAAATGTCTTTATTTTATTTACATTATGTGGAGTAAGTGTTGTTCATTGCAGTAATTGAATCGTGTTAATCGTATTTCAATCGACCTACGACTGTAAATTATAGGCAGTAACAATGCGATAAAGTTAATCAACTAATAATCAAGCTATACTAATCGAATTGACATCGAATCGCAACTCGAACTGTGTATTTTACTTATTGCATATACGTGTGTGTGTGCCTTACGTGTTACCTGTGCATGTTTATTTATGTTATGTTGTGGTAATCAAGCGAACTCAATCGAACTCGAAATCTAACTCGAAGGTAATCGAACTCGAATCACGATCGAACTAAGATAGATAGTGGAGAAATGATTACGCGAGTTACAAAATAGTTGGGACTAAAAGTAATTTGACTAGGAAACCCTATCGAAACGCTCGCAATCGAAATCGAAACGTCAAAAGACCGTCGCACCGAACACACCACCCAGGCGCCAATCCGCACGGATTGTCTATCCACACGAACAGCCAATCCGCACGGATTGCCCATCCGCACGGACAGACCATCCGCACGGATGACCGCCTGAGGAGTGTTGAGGGAATCCAGACCAGGATTGTCATCCGCACGGATAACCAATCCGGGTGATGTGCAATCCGCACGGACGACCCTTTCCCCTTTTGGCACCCTATAAATACACGGGTCACTCTCCAAACTTTCCACTTTTGGCAAGTGACGTCCGACCAGCACACTTTCTTCACCTTTTCTTCGATTTCTCTCAATCCAGGTAAGATCTCGCCCTAAATCTCGTACTTTCTTGATCTATACACGATTCTACACCTTTCTATCTTTTACATATCAACTTTTAACCGTGAAACCATCAAGATTTGAGGTATTCTAGGGTGACGTCATCATGAAGTTCTCATGAACTTCAAGTTTGACCTCATTCCACCAAGAATAACTCAGATCTGAACGGTTTCCACAAGATTTCACAACAACCTTACCTAAATCTGAACTTTTCAAAGGATAAAAGAGTTGAAAGAAATAAACACAAGTTTCCTCCTTCTTTTACCCTCAAAAAACGGTTAGAATGGGGTCAGTTCTAGTCTTCCACTCAGTATTAGTGATGCACTAGTCCTAGATCCGGATTCTACCCGCAAGACACCTGAATTCGGGTTAAACCAGAATGACCATTCTGAGCCGCTGACCGGTCAAGCTAGGGTGATTCCTGGCCGGCTTAGTCATGCGGGTAAGAATACAATTCCAAATGGTTGCCACGTAATCAGAACGTCTCGATAAGAACGACAAAAGCGACCAAGGGTAGACGAACGGAACAACCAGATCGAGATGCTATCCGCACGGAGATGTTATCCGCACGGACAATCTGTCCGCACGGATAGACTATCCGGACGGGTTGACAATCGGACGAACTACACTTGGGACCCACAACCAAGCAAGGTTTGAGTATCGACGAATGGATAATCCGCCCGGACAACGCTCTGAATGGATTACTCTTCGGATCATGAGATACTAAGACCTTAAACAATTTTCAACATGTTCAACCGCACGGACAGACTATCTGGATGGATTGTCGCTGCCCGCACGGACAGACTATCCAGACGGATTGTCGCTGTCCGCACGGACAGACTATCCGGACGGATTGTCGTTGTCCGCACGGACTATCATACGGACTCACCATAAAAGCTGTTGTCCGCACGGACTGTCGTCCGCGCGACCGGCTTGAAGGGTAGAGATACTTAAAAGTTTTCTAAATACTACAACGAAAACTTCAACGGACAAGCCATCATACACCAACACATCCTTAGAATAGGAAGAAACAATCCACTCGAATAGTTATCCACACGGACAAGCTGTCCGCACGGATGACTAATCCGGACGGATTACCATTCGCACAGATTGCTAATCCGCACGGATTACGAATCCGCACGGATGACCAATCCGCACGAATAACTAATCCGCACGGATTACTAATCCGCACGATCAGTCGTCCTACCCACTCCCACTTTGTACTGTTTTACGTGCCACTTATCGTTACGCTATCGAATCTATTCAGGCTAACCGTATTCTCTAAGCGTTCCCTTCAATCCAATAATCACTGTGAGTATACTCGATCCCTTTTTGCTTTTAGCACTTTTGGGTGTTACATACGTTACGAATATTCAAACTACAATTATCACACTACTCAAGCTATTTGAACGCTAACCGTTAATGCATGTTATACGTGGCTTATGAATGCCTGTTTGTTATGTTTACACATGGAATGTTGTCTACCTGCCTTAGCAACGATAGTACTATAGTTTGGACTCAGCACCCGTTCACACGGGGGTTGTTAAGGATCTTTTACTTGCATGGATTACGGTGGTAATCATGTATTGCGAACTGCCTCGGGCAGTCAACCCGCAGTCATTGGTATTGATGGATCTATTTCGATAACTAACGTGCTTCATTTCACTATGTGTACGTGCTGGTTATGCGTAAACGAATTCGAACTCTATATGCTATTATCAAACTTGTATGCTCACCTTTACATTATATGTATTGACTTTTATTTTAACGTATGTGACAGGTGCTTAGGATGCATGTGTGGTAGGAAATGGAAGCTAGAATAAAGCTTTAGAGCCCAACAAATAGTTGTCTGTATATAACGAATTAGGGGTCTCTAGAAGCAGATAAACAATTGCTACTTATTTAAATCTGAGTTGTCGGAACAGAATATTTGTCTGGATGCTTGTCTGTAATAATTATTTGACTGTTTGAGATACGGTATGGGACGTATTACTTAAATTGAATAGTTATGATAATTGCTGTGGAAACTTCTGGACAATCTGTTTCGCACAGTGCCACGCCCCGATGATTCCGCCATCGGTTGGGGTGTGACATATGCTAGGGTCAAGATCGAATACTAAAAGCCATGAAGGTTACTACAACATCCGGATTTACCAATTTGAAATGGGAGAAAATTCCCATGGATTTCATTACCGGATAACCAAAAATTCAGAGCGGGAATGACACCATTTGGGTGATCGTAGATCGCTTAACTAAAGATGCCCACTTCCTCGCAATCAAAGAAACCGACAAGTTTTCTCGACTTGCAAGTATCTACCTGAAGGAAGTAGTTGCTAGCCACGGAGTGCCAATTTCCATTATCTCTGATCGTGAACCATGTTTCGCATCTGATTTGTGGCAAGCGATTCACATATCCTTCGGCTCACGTCAAGACATGAGCACAGCTTATCACCCGCAAATGGATGGTCAAACCGAATGCACCATTCAAACCCTTAAAGACTGGCTGCGAGCATGTGTGATCGACTTCGGTAACGGTTGGGAAAGACACCTACCTTTGGTGGAATTCTCTTACAACAATAGTTACCACTCAAGTATCCAGACTGCACCATTCGAAGTGTTGTACTGACGGAAATGCCAGTTACCTCTCTTTTGTGCTGAAGTCGGAGACAGCCAAATTACCGGTCCTGAACTTGTACTTGAAACTTCACAGAAAATCGTTCAGGTCAGAAACCGAATGGCGGTAGTTCGTAACCGTTAGAAAAGTTATGCCAATAAACGTAGAAAACCATTGGAACTTCAAGTGAGTGACAGGGTTTTGCTGAAAGTCTCACCTTGGAAAGGTGTGGTCCGTGTTGGGAAACAGGGCAAGTTAAATACACGTTACGTTGGACCATTTGAAATTGTATAAAGAATCGGCACTGTAGCTTATAGATTGAATCTCCCTGAAGATCTCAGCGGCGTGCACAACGTTTTTTATGTCTCGAATCTAAAGAAGTGTCTATCTGATGAAACACTTGGGTTTCTGTTCAAAGAGCTGAAAGCTGGTGATCAACTACGTTTTATCGAGGAACCAGTTGAGATCATGGATAGAGAAGTCAAAACTCTTAGTTCCTTGGAACTCGAAACATGGACCGCAGTTCACATGGGAGCGGGAAGATCAAATGATGCGCAAGTATCCTCAATTGTTCAAAACCGTGACGCCTATTGTTGAATCAACTAGCGAATTTCGGGATGAAATTCCCACTCAACTTGGGGATAATGTGACATCCGACAATTTCAGATTATAAACTACTCTCGTAAACTCTTTTGTCATGATCATTCATTCACACATTACACTTAATTGGAATTAATTAAGGGCATTGAACATTACACAAGTACAAACACAAACATTCACGTAGCAGTAACTCGGGGAATTACTGGACGTGGCATTAATTCAGGAAAATACTGGACCACACACGAGTTTGTCCATTACCCTACACTAGTAAATTTTCGGGACGAAAATTCTATCAACTTGGGGATGTGACAACTGAGATTCTTAGGTTAACACCATTAACTTTTCTCAGTTATACCTTTGTGATTTATAGAACATTCGTACAAGCATTGTGTCACACGTGCAAATTCTAACAAACGGAACTAATACAAACTAGTGGGACTAGTCTTGTATATGCACCAAAGTTACTTGGTTAACTTTCTATACAAGTTTGAAAGTTTAGAAACTTGGAGGGACTTGATGTGTGAAATACCAAACTAGAAATAATTACATTTTATCCAAGTTTCAAAAAGTAGAAAATTGAGGGACTAGATGCGACATCTAACAAACTTAAAATAAAAATGTTTTAATAAAATCCCAACCCTAACCAACCCTTATAACCCATACGAACCCACATACTCTTTGCCTCTCCTCTGATCGACGAAGAACAAGGCAATGAGGCTTTATCTTTTTCGATTCTTCAAGCTTTCTCGATTTCAATCTCTCCCGATAACGTGTTTTGATTTTGTGTATTGTTCTTGGGCACATATACATGATTCTTGGCTGCAAACATTATGAAAGCATGATTCTTGAAAGTTAGGGTTTAAGTAATTAACAAGTTCTTGATCATCTATGAAATTTACTAGTTTATGTGTTTGATAGTTATGCACATATGCTAGGGCTTCAATTATAACATGATATTGGTGGTAGATTATTGTTGAATCTGATGTACTTGATGTTATACATGGAGTAAGGGTCGGATTTAGGTCAAATTACATCAGCAAAACGTTTTTTTTTGTGAAAAGCTGTAAGGAAATACAATATGTCTGAAATTTTCAGCCAACTTTCAATGGCTGTAACCGGGTTAAATCTGTCAAAAACTGATGTTTCTTAAGTCTATGATGAACATCCAGGAAAAATCTTTCAAACCCAACTGGAATTACATTTTTTTGACGAAAATTGAACGTTTTATGAATTTTTTCATATCGAAGGTTCAGGCTGCGTTTTCTGGCGGAATTTGCAGCCCATTACAAATGTCATAACTAAATTTAGGAATTGATTTATGGTTCCAATTTTTACTGTAGGTAGCTTCAGGAGGTCACGAAAATCTCCAACTTGAATTACGTCAATCGGATAATCGAGGATTTTTAAATGAATTTTTCCGTAAGCTGCAGTCAGAAAGTGACGAATCTGATTGCTACTTAGTTAATGATTTTTTTATAAATTTTTGGTAAAGAATTAGACTCTAAAATGTAACACAAGGCCAACCCCTCCTCTGAGGGGCACGTCACATAAATAGATCGTAACTTTTGCAATCTCGTGAGTAAGGTAAACGAGCATCCTAAAACAACCTATTTTCAGTGAGTTTCCATCTAAATGGACCGTGGCTAGAGATTGTTGGTCAATATTTAAAGGATCAAACTGTATCACTCACTACAGATACATGGACATCTGTTCAAAACTTTAAATATATGTGCCTTACTGCACATTGGGTTGATGATGATTGGGTTCTAAGGAAGAAAATAATAAACTTTTGGCAAGTTCCAAATCACAAGGGTGAGACCATTGGAAAGTTTGTTTTTAAATGTCTACAAGAATGGGGTATTGATAGAATTCTTACGATCACTGTTGATAATGCTTCATCGAATGATGGAGCAATTAGATATCTGAAAAAAAATGCTTAAGGGGCCCCATGCTATTTTAGATTGCAAATATTTGCATTTGAGATGTAATGCCCATATAATTAATCTTGTCGTCAAGGGTGGTCTAAAAGAACAAATCGATTCCATAAATAGGATTCGTAATTTTGTAAGGTTTTTGAGATCTTCTTCTAAACGCTATCTAAATTTCCAAGAAAGTGTGGAGAAAGAAAAGATCAAATGCAAGAGGAAACCATGTTTAGATGTTGAAATGAGGTGGAATTCAACATTCTTAATGTTGGAGACGGCACTTATTTATGAAAAAACGTTTGATAGGTATTATATTCTTTTAATAATTATGTATTTTGTTTTTATTGTTTCCATCGATTACCACTAGTCTAATATCCTTATTTTTTTCATAAACTTCAAGATGTTGATTTCAGTTATAGATCCTACTTCCGCTCAGAAGATGAAGATGACGAGGGAAGTACGAGAAAGAGAAAGAAGAGTGAAAAAGTTTTAGGACACAAGAGCTTTTAATACCAGCTTATCGTTAACGTCTAATCGAACCAAACTTTGAAGAAAAGATTTTTAAACTATAAAAAGATAAAATAAAAATGAAAATAAAATAAAGGAAAAACAGATAGACAAGAAGAAATCACTTGGTTCCAACTCCTCTTTTATGTATCCTTTTGATGATTTCCGCACTTTGGTCATTTTAAGATATTATCTTAGTTATAATGGTAGGCCCCTCTTGTGAAGGTGACGTTACCCTCAACCTATTGGTCTGAGTCAGCAGGGATACAGTCCCGCAAGGTCGGATTATTGAAAGACGATTAAGTAAGTTATTATACGAAAAGTGGCGGGCCCCCTTCCAGGCAGCAATCACCCTCAACCCTTTGGTCTGAGTCAGCAGGGATACAGTTCTCGCAGGGTTGGTTTAAAGTTTTAATAGTAGTCTATAGATAAGGGGTTCAAGCGGTTTGCACTTCTCCTGTGGTGGGTAATGCCCGCTCCAACTCGTGAAGTGTTACTAAGCTTGAACCAGGTTCCCGCATGATCTATACACTGAACGAGACATAAAATTTACCCAACCGCCCTTCTAACACCCTTCCAGGCAATTAACGCCTTCATATAGACCGTAAAGACACGAATATGTGAATCAACAACATATGAAGAATGATTAGATAAATTTTCCTTCAATATAAAAAACTAGTTATTAAATTCATTAATACATACCCAATTAAAAAGTTGCCAAAGATTGGAAATCAAAAAGTAATACATAAAAGATTTGTCTTCACCAAGTGATGTAAGAGTTTAGCCAAGCATGGCCTTTGTTTGACAAAGACTCTTACGATCGATCTTGGATCCCGATACTACTACACACACTCTAAATGATGGAAGATGGATGATGATGGTGGATGATGGTATTGTAGTGGTGGTGGAGTGGTGACAAGTGAGAGAGAAGTGGTTTGCCAAGTGATTGTTTGGAATGGAACCAAGCACATCTATTTATAGTTAAAATCAGGGGCTGCACCACGGCCCGTGCCTGCCTGGCACGGCCCCGTGGTCATCTCTCTCTCTTCCTTAATAATTGCAGTGTCAAATCTAGTACTAACACCGCCCCGTGTGTCAACGGCACGACCCGTGGCCAATGTACTTGCTGTACTATCGTAGATTTTGAAATTCTTTGAGTTGACCACGCCTCGTGTTGGCTGTCTGTTTTGTCCTTTGCTGTTGTCTTTTCTTCTGCACAGAATCCAGTCTTTTACACGGCCCCGTATAAGGTCTTCTGATCTTGCAATTCTCTTGGTTTGGATGTGACTCGGGGCTTGGCGAGTTGTGTCAATCCTCCTTCTTTGTATTTATGTTGTTTTTGCTGTTATTTTGCTCCTTTTGCACATTTAAGCTCTTTTGACCCTGTAAATTAAAAAGGAACAAAGAAACAAGCTTTTTCCAACATTAGTACCGAAAAAGGGTTGATTTTTACACCGTATTTAATACAATTTATATGTTGTATTTTATAAACATCAGTTATGCATGCTAGATTCGATTTATTTTATCTTTAGGTTATATATCGACATTAACTTAGGACTTAAAACTATAACTGGTAATAGAGAAACTGGTTATTTGGTTGGTGAAATGTGTGAATTACCTATGGAAAAGATCTAAAAACAGATTGCGAAACTAGTTAAGGTTTTCTTCATAATTGATCTTGTATGGGTTGTAATCCGCAAGCCGTTGACATGTAAGAACCCGATTAAGAAACTCTAAACCATAAGGGACGATAAAGTAAACTTGCTACTTAAAATTTGTTTGTTTATGTGTGTTTATAGCATGATTTTCTGAGTTTTTGAGATTAACCTTATTTTGCTCTAATCTATCTAGCATTTTACACATTTACCCATTATAAATTAACAACATTGTGATGCATAGAGTAGTTGTACTCTTTACTTAGGGAGGTTTTCAAAAAGTTTGATATAATTACAATTTTAATCTAAAACTATTTTGGTTTTTTACTTTTAACCCCAAAGCTTTCTATCTTTATCAATTTAACCTTACAAATTTTTTACTTTAAACTTTGGTACCCTATACTCTTTATTTACGTTTTGTTCTAAAATTTGCGATTTAACACAACGCAACGTTCATGTGTGGTTCAACGTTTTTACGTTTTGTTTTAAGCTTCGTTCTAAATTTTGCGAGTTAGCATTACGCAACGTGCATGTGTGGTTCAGCATTTTTATGGTCGTCTAATTTATTTGTTTGATAGGTTCATCGTGACGCACGGGTTCTAAATCAACTTAGCTATTATTGTTTATGTTTTATGTTTCGGTTTAATTTATCCGCATTAACACGTCGCAACTTCAGTGTTGGTGGTCGTTGACGGTGCTGTGGCCTTGGTGCTATTTGTCACGGTTTTACGCTCCCACCGCAACGCGGGGGGATTAATACTAGTTATTTTAATAAAGTATCTTTAAAACAACTTTAACAAGTAATTTATCAAAAAAAAAAAACATTATTTTCACTTAGAGGATATTCAATATCTAACTCGTTATCTTTTCGAATCTTGATTGCAACTTTCTAATATTCTCTTCTTTGTTTTTTCAAAGTTCTTTCTTTTCATTTTAAAACATAAATCTCATTTTCATCAAATAAATATAGATATAGGATTAAAAATCAAGAGAGATTGTGTCCATAATTGATATCCGATATCTTACCATAGTTATATCGATCGTATAATGATTGCTACATTTTCTTGTTTACGTGTGTACTTTAGTGTATCGGTAATTTACAATTTAAAATTGAATCTGTGCATCTAAAATTAGTAGTATTTGTTTGTTACCATTTGCACACGTTAGTGATTTCCATCGGTAATCATCAATAAACAAATTAAGTAGGCCCATATTAATGATAGACATTCACCGACGGATTTCTGATGGAAATGTCCGTCGGTAACACTCATATGTTTAGTATTGTACATAGGGGTGTGAACGGTTCAGTTCGGTTTTTTGGTAAAATCAAAATCGAAACCGAAATGTCTATTTTCGATATTTTAAAGTGTAGGTCCCGTTTTTCCGGTGAGGATCGATAACGAACACCTATCCTTGTTTATCACGAACACGGTAACGGGTGCGGAATCCCCGTGACGGTGCAAACCAAACACAGATAGTAAAGAACACGCGTATAACCAATGATACACACTCTATTGATTAAACGGGATGAAAACCGAGAACAAACATATACAAACAATGTTTAAAGACTCTCTCTCAAAGTCTCACAGCTCATCAGTTTCACACAGAAACTGAGTGGGGTATTTATACTAAGACAGACACAGATATGACGAAACACAACTAACTCTCGGCGAAACACACAAATTCGACGAATCACAACTTGTTTCGTTGACAAACATATTAACTTTATTCTGTTTCGTCGATTGTAGTTGAGGCCCAAGTGAAGTCCAAGCCCAAAACAAGGAATCGGCCCACATGGAAGAAACAGCCCAGATATCCTTTCTCTTTACAACTTTAATCATTTCAACATATGAGACAAACTTGTGACATCACCATGACATCACAATGATGATGTCATGGTGAGGTGTAAACGGGAATAGCTTGCGGCGCTCCGTGCCTCGCGTGTCGAACTCTGGGGCGCACGACGGAGGAATGTCGTGACGTCGGGCTGGAGCCGGACCTAACCGAGTCGACCCGAACCGAATCGGACCGAGTCGAGTCGCGTCCACATAAAGTGTACCAACAAACTCCCCCTTGGACGCTACTCGTGAGGTTCGTCTTCTGTGATGGTTCGTCTTCTGTGTCTTTCATGTCGGAGGATCTTCAAAGTCTTCACGCGTTATAAGTAGAAAGTGTATCAACAAACTCCCTTTTTTATTTAGGTAGTGTGTTAACAAACTCCCTCTTAAATTGAACTCTCCATTGAGTTATGCTCGTGAATCTTTTGACTTGTCAATTCTTCAGATCCTTGTGGTGTTGATGAAGGGTCAGCGGCAACTCGATCACTTTATCCTTTGAGTGCCTCCACTTCGTGTCTTCATTCCAAAGCTTGTCATCGAACATGTTCTCCTCGCCTTTAGCATCTGCACATGCAAGAAAGCTAAACGCATAATGAGAATAACCGCTTGGAATATAATTAACATTTAAACAAATGACACATATGAGATCAAATCTCAATCAAACACCGATCGACAATAGTTTGAAAGTTTAACAAATTATTCAATTTTAGCCCTTTAACTTTCAAAACTCGTTAACTTCGACAGTTTATGAAGGTGCAATTGTTTTCCGGCTTACGATCAGGATTTTGGGTAGGATAGACTCGAGTTCCAACATCGGTCAATCAAAAATAAACTAGAAGCAAAATCTTTTTGGATTTTATAAAGTTTATATTAAAACACACCTAAAATCTTTTTGGAATTTTTCATTTTTCAAATGTAAAGACGGAAAGCAATAAATAAATATATACAAAGATGCAGAAACTGAAAGCAGTAAACAAATATTTACAGACATTCTTTTTGCGAGTTTCGAGGGTAAAAAAATCATATCAGTGTACGGTCATGCCAAAACGCTCTTGTTGTTCAAATAGTTAACATTTAGATAAGCATCCTATAACAATTATCGGTATTGTTATCCACATAAGCTCAACTTATCAGATGTAATAATGGCGAGGGGATACGTTAAGGTATGATTTATACTTACCGACCGGTGTTCATCCACACACGACACATTCCCGTATCAAGGTATGCACGAGAGTTCATCTTACCGGTGAGTATACCGTTTATCATCTGTTTGACCGTATAAAAATGTGAGAAACTCACTTATTTTGATTGAAAACAAGCCCTATGTGATAGAATCACTTATTGATGAGGAACTTGATTTTCAGATGCATGAGGGCACAGGAGCAAGTCCGTGAACAGGTCAGTACTTCCGTACAGCAGAGAGACGAACTTGACTCCCACAAAGAATCTGTGATATATTATCACTTATTTTGTTGGACATGTGATTGTTGATCACTTATTGAGGTCGAATGCAATATGTACACGTATGTATAGTATCACGGAAGATCTTAGACTTTGTCTCCGTTTTCTTTCGGTTTGATACAACCATGATACCCAGATGATAAGACAGCATAAAGACCGAATATCTCAGAACCTCGGCAATCTCTCAAACGAAATTTCGGTACTAAGACCATATGCCAATGTGCGGTTCCCACCTGGTCTTCAGTCGATTTAAGGTTTATATCACCCTGCACACTTTAAAATGATTGTGAGCCTACCGATACATCTTATATAGAGCTGCTTAACATTTTTCATTTTGCATTTAAGTTTGAAGAGGTTTCAACAGACCACTGATCTACTATCATTTTCTCTTTTGCTCGCCAGGAAACTCATTTTTGTTTTTCCAATGTTTTTGCGCTTTTTGAAATTTTTCGATGTTTTTGAATTTTCAAATTTGGATTAACTCCCCCTAAAATCAACAAACTAAGATAAAATTTAAAAACACAAAGGATATTTACAAAAAGGATTTCCCGATGTCGGTTAACTCATGTTTTACCTCAATGCCGTTTACCAAAATTAATTTTGAATCAGAAATGATTTATCGAATTTTGGAAAAATGAGTTGGCATGTCGGTAAGCGGTGCAGACCATGACAACATTATCTGGCCAAAGAGTGCTACGAGAGGATAACAATTTATAAAGCAGCTTAAATATCGACAAGTATAGGAGAGATTAGAAATTTAAAACCGTATCCTGCAACTGCCTCGTGCATTGCAAGGAATCTGAGCGCTCTCCCAAACTGGATATCCACCCGGTGTGGATTTCAAAGTCGATTTTGTAGCTACTTAGAAATCTCTTCACAGCAACAAGATCAGAAACCTTTGGGTCCGGCTGGTCTTCCACATTGCACCAGCGAAGGTTTTTGTCTTTCTCTTGAGAAGTAGTGTGCGGTTGTTCAATCCACGCCAAGGCATCCGCACACCCGGTTGGTTTGTTCAACAAACACATTTTCTTCAATAACACCGCGAAGAAATGTACACTGCACGTTCATCTTGTTGATTTTGAACTTCAGACGTGCTGCAGGTGCGTACATTTTGATTTGAATCTACCCTGGGGACCCAATCAAAACCTTGAACAATCAAACTTTTGAATGATTTTCAATTTGTCGAAGCTTTTCAAATTCTTTCGACAGACAATTCTGTCTTCTTTTTCTTCTTCTCTCCATCAAAGGCAACCACTCCTAGAAATAACAATATCTTGGAGCTTTGAGTCGCCTATCTTGTGCATGGACACTCCACTATCAATAATCCTATGACTATCGATAGTTCCTCCTGGAACATCCTGCACACTCACTCAGAGATCAGTTGGAGAGAGGGACCCAAGCCTTCATAGACTTAGGTCGTCCTTCATCATCGAGGATTGTGACATCCATTTCCCGATGATTCGGAATTTGAGTGGCTCCCCCTGAAACATTTACCGATTTTGGTTTCCAAATCTGTTTTTGTTTTTCATATTTAACATTTGATTCAACAGATTTTGTTAGGACAACCTCCGGTTTTAACGCCTTTTCAACCTTTTTGACGTTTTGACGTCGTTGTTTTGTTTCTTGTTCTTTAACAGTTCTTTTATCATGTTTTGGTGAAACAGGACGACGTTGTGAGTGAACCTTTTCAGGTGGTGCTCTTTCTACAAAATTTGGTTTGGGCGAGTTTGTGCAGTCTTTAATGATATGCCCAAACTTCCCACATTTGAAACAAGTTCTCCTTTCAACAAACTTAGGGGAACCGGTTCGACTTTCACGTGTTGAACCTGTAGACCCAGAGGTACTTGCTTCACACCCGTTTGTGTGTTGGGTGTAATTGTTTTGAGCGTTACGCTTTAAAATTCTGACTTTTTGAACAAAATCGGTGTTTGATTTATTTTCAAAAGTCTCCACCTTGTCAGTACCTTTGGATGCTACAAATTTAACATCATTGTTTTTCTTCTTGAAACGAGCTCCTTTTGTTTCAGCCTTTGGTTGTGTAACCTTAGGCTTTTGAGCTCGTTGTTGTTGTTGTTTACCCTTAAAAGTGATAGGTTGTTGCTTCATTGGTGATTTTTGATTTCCAAATTTTCTTCTAACTTCAGCTTTTTGAATCGGGTCACATTGAGTTACAATGACTCCTGGAATTGTTTTTCCCAAAAACTTGTTTGTATTATCTTTAAAAACTTGATCAATCGAAGATGGATTGACATTTTTAATTGGAAAATCGTGATCTGAATAGATTTTAGAATCACCAACCAAAGTGTACAACACGTTATTACTCTTAACGGTAGACACAGATTCTGTTACTTCCTTGACAGGATTAATCACTTGTTTGACAACTTGTTGCACAACAGGAATAGGAGGATCACAAAGAATATGATTCTCAATTGGAATTTCTATTCCCTTCTTCTTATCAAGTGATTCATCCTGGTCATTCACATCTGATTCATCATCCGAAGAATCATAGTCCTCAATGGTTGGAGGACTTTGATTTGAAGCACATGATGACTTTTCCTTGCTATCAGATGAGCCCTCCGATGAATTGTCCGTTTTGAACCCTAAGCCAGTTGTAACTTCCTCATAATCAAGACGTACAGTTGGCTCAAAACGCGGCATTTCCTCCTCATCGGGCATCTTGGTATAGTCGTGTCGTAAAGGGGGTGGACACTTCCTATAACCAACGCCTTTAACGTTTCCCTTTAGTTGCTGAACGTCAATGATGTGATCAAGCACATATCGGGAGTTTGAGTAACTCTCCAATTTGAGCTTGATCGCTTCATGCTCACATTTCGCCACGGCTAGCTCTTTCTTTGTTTCCTCGATGATATTAATGTAGTTATTAATACCAATTTGTTTGTTACAAACAGTTTTTGTTAATTCGGAAACACTTTTCTTTTGGGTTTCAATAACTGTTTTAAACTCCTTTTCATTGCGAGCTAAGGCCATGTTTGCCTCCTTGCACTTTGACAGTTCAACAACTAAACTCTGATTGTGACTATGAATCGTATCACATTCAAGTTTCACTCTATCACATTCATGTTTTAATTCTTCCAAAGCATGTTTAGCATTAGCACATTCATGTTTTAATTCTTCCAAAGCATGTTTAGCATTAGCACATTCATGTGTCAAATCAGCACAATCACTACATATGCTAGGAGTTTCAGATTGTACCTGACTTGTAGAAGCTGTGACATTAGCCATAGAGGCAGTCTGAGAAGAGAAAGATCCATCTTCAGTGAGAATCTTCTCCATTTCTTCTGATGTAGCATCAGCTTTCTTGATCAAGTCAGAGTTTTGACATGTCATCTCCTTGGCACCATTCGACAAACTATCAGCTTCAGAATCCATTCCCTCCTTTATGTCCAATTCTGAACTGTAATCACTCACACCTGAGCTATCTTCATCAGTGCCACTACATCCTGAACTGTCATCTTTTCCTGAAGATTCACCATCGCTGACATTCTTGATGATTTCGGCATAAAACGCAGTTCTTGTTTGATCACTGTTTCCCAACTGTTTGGCCGAACCACAATCGACAGTAGGTTTAGGAAAATAGGCACTTGGATCGAAGACCGGAGGAGGAGCTGATTGTGGAAACGGAAAAGAGTTTGTATTTGATACAAACGCCGTTTGTAACTTCGGTTGCTGAGCTGAACTGGAACTAGCTAACGGGTTAAAACCTCCTCCAAGATACATTTCGGTATTTTGAGGAGCAGGAATTCGTTTAGCTTTCCGAATTTCTTCTTCGTTCTTGTGCTCCAACTTCTGAATGAATTCACAAATATTAACATTGACAGCATCTAGAACGCCCGTATGCTTTAAAAGCTCAATGAATGGGCTCCACTTTGGAGGTAGAGCATCAGCAAACCGTGCTACAATTTCCTGTTGAGATGCAAGAACACCAACATAACACATTTCATTCATCAAATGATAATAACGAGTAATTATATCATTTAGCGTTTCATTCTCTAAGAAATGAAATGATTCGAATTTCTTCTTCAACAGATCATGACGTATCTTTCTAGTAGCTGCATATTCTTCTCCTCTCGCTACCAAAAGATTCTGTATGTCTTGATTTTGATTCGACACCCTTGCCCATTGACTTGCACTTATTGACTGTTGTTGTTGAGGTATGGTACGCGTCATATATTCAGCCATCGACATCTGTTTTAGATCTGGTAGTGGATCCGTACTCCAATCCCAAGGATTCGTACAGCTCATATTTGATGTATGTATGTGAAAAACTGATCAAATACTTGAAAACAGACTGTTATCACACTTTTGGAAGTCCTCTGTTAAAAAAAATTACAAGTATCGACGAAACAGTTGTGAGACCCTATCGACGAAACAGAATCCTTTTTGCTGGTCGACGAAACTGATGATTGTTGACGATTTTTTTTTTTTTTTTTTTTTAATAAGTGACGAAACAGAATATTATTTGTATCCGACGAAACTGATGCTGAACAAAGGTCGACGAAACTGACTGAAGGTCGACGAAACTGATATGATTTGTCCCTTGTGCGACGAAACAAAAATTGGATCTTGTGTGCGACGAAAATGGACTCCTTCTTACGACGAAACTGAATTGGATGGATAAGATAGGTGAGATATTTTTGAAATCTAATCTTCTTCTGACAAGTGAGCCACAAATTTCAACATATGCAGACACCTTTTTTTTTTTTTTTCAACTTAAATCATCATTACAAGTACACAAAATTCAAACACCATAATATAATAATAACAATCACTTTAATAATAATTTTAACAAAGCCAAATATTCAAGAACAATATCAACAAGTTGAAGATCTGATGAATATATGAGTTTTCCGGTGAAATTATGATGATTCCGGTCAACGAATAATTTTCCGAAACACGATTTTGCTTAAAACTTTCAACAAAAACCAAATCCTAATTTGTAAACACTCAAACAAACAAGGTTTTTGAACAAACTTTTAGCAAAACAACAATATAAACGCTGATTTTAGTGACTTTTTCCAGAAAAAAAATATAAACTTTCAAGAACACTTTTTCAGAAAATCATAACAATCAGTTTCAAACTTGATAAAAACCCAAATATGTTTGGTTTTAAACAAGGATTAGAGCCAAAGCTCTGATACCACTTGTAGGTCCCGTTTTTCCGGTGAGGATCGATAACGAACACCTATCCTTGTTTATCACGAACACGGTAACGGGTGCGGAATCCCCGTGACGGTGCAAACCAAACACAGATAGTAAAGAACACGCGTATAACCAATGATACACACTCTATTGATTAAACGGGATGAAAACCGAGAACAAACATATACAAACAATGTTTAAAGACTCTCTCTCAAAGTCTCACAGCTCATCAGTTTCACACAGAAACTGAGTGGGGTATTTATACTAAGACAGACACAGATATGACGAAACACAACTAACTCTCGGCGAAACACACAAATTCGACGAATCACAACTTGTTTCGTTGACAAACATATTAACTTTATTCTGTTTCGTCGATTGTAGTTGAGGCCCAAGTGAAGTCCAAGCCCAAAACAAGGAATCGGCCCACATGGAAGAAACAGCCCAGATATCCTTTCTCTTTACAACTTTCATCATTTCAACATATGAGACAAACTTGTGACATCACCATGACATCACAATGATGATGTCATGGTGAGGTGTAAACGGGAATAGCTTGCGGCGCTCCGTGCCTCGCGTGTCGAACTCTGGGGCGCACGACGGAGGAATGTCGTGACGTCGGGCTGGAGCCGGACCTAACCGAGTCGACCCGAACCGAATCGGACCGAGTCGAGTCGCGTCCACATAAAGTGTACCAACATAAAGTCGTTTGTTTTCGGTTTTTTCGGTTTTTATGTCGGTTCGGTTTGGTTTTTCGGTTACTTAGGTTTTTGGAACAAAATTATGTAAGATTCAAAAATGAAAAAGTATAAATTTAAAAGATAAGAATCTTTCTTATATATATAGATTTTTAAGTTGATATAGTTACCTCTGTAACTAATATTGCTTATATAAACCTAACATTATAATCTATTTTTATGTTTCTCTAAAGTTTTTATCAAGACATTTGCTTTTATAATAATTTAAAGATCATTTAACTGTTATACTAAATTTTATTATTTTTTGTAGGTAATAAATAGATCCGTAAACATGTAATGTTTTTATTATAAACTCTTAACATTCAAGAATAAAATTAATAATTTCTGCTAGCATTTGGTTAAACACTTAAACATAAAAATATATGGATTATAACTTATCGATTCGGTTCGGGTTTTTTCGGTTATCTGAAAACCGAACCAAAATTTTCGGTTATTAAAAATCCGAAAACCGAACCGTCGGTTTTTGTTTCGGTTCGGTTTTTCGGTTTAGTTTTGTCGGTTATTTCAATTACGGTTCGGTTATTTTGGAATTTCTTCTCACACTTAATCGTATGTCCTTCATAATTTAGCGAACTTAACATAATAATGCAAAGTTGGTACCACCACATGCTTGGATATATACATGTCTTATCTAAAGAAAGAGATAAGTTTGAAAAAAGACCTCAAACCAAACACATATACTTCAACAACGTAAAATCCCTACTAAAGTGGTTATATATATATATATATATATATATATATATATATAGGACAATGCTAGACAGAAAACCCATTTTTACCCAACCTCCCGACATTTTTTTTTTTTGAAAAAAAATAACACATGTAATATACATGTTTTAGAGTGTTTTGGGCAAAAAAAAACAAAAAAGCGCCGAAGGGATTTTTTTTAAAAAAATAAACAAATTTCAGTGCCTAACATGTGTTAGGCACAAAAGACATAAATTGCTGAATTTTTTTTTTTTAAATTATCCCTTCGGCGCTTTTTTTATTTTTTTGCCCAAAAACTCTTAAAAACATGTATATTACATGTGTTATTTTTTTCAAAAAAAAAATGTCGGGAGGTTGGGTTTTCTAGGGTTTTTTATATAGATAGGGTTTTCTATATAGCCCTACACTATATATATATATATATATAGTATTTCCCTTAACGTGTATCTTTGAGTAAAACTTATAACAGTTGTTACATTATTTTGTTAATTGGTGATATACAACTCGTTATAAAGGTTTGGGGGTTGGATACGAATGTTGTTTTTTTGGTTCATATATCAACCACAGATGTCATGATCTCGTGATTTTAAAGAACTTTCTAATGTTCAGATCCCCGTCCTTATAAAAAAAATCTCACCATGCACACCGAAGTATCATATTTATACACCTCCTCAGCCTAAGCTCATTCATGCATATTGAAGAAAAGAAAAACATGATTTAGTTTAATTAATGTTGTTATCATAAGTCTTAATCTTTAATATTCTTTTCATCAGAGTAATACCTCTTGAAAGCAAGAGGAACATAAACCGGCAACAAAAAACCAAACAAATTAAAACTCCAATACACCAAATTAGCAACCGCTAACACCCTCCCCATAACCACCCTTCTACTACTCCCACCAAACTCCTCTACTTCCACCTTCGATATCTCACTCCTCAGCCACTCCATTAACGAAAATATCCTCGCAGAATTATACACCACCGGCACCAACACCCGCATCGGCAGCGAAAACCGGTCCGAATACGCAACACCTTCTAAAAACAACTGGCTAGCCAACAAGAACACATGCGGAGTTGCCGCTTTAATCCCCTCTTTATCACCTTCTATAATCCCTTCAAATATATAAGCGACAGGTAGAAACAGCCCGAACACGGCTCCTACGAACGAGTACACGCTGAGAAGGCGGCTGCTGTCGTCGAAAACCGGGTGGTTTTGAGACCGGTTTAGGGTTGGGAATGCGATTTTAGAGAGGAAATACATGTAGAAAAATGAGAAGAGTACGAATGCGAATGACTCGATCGCCACCATCCCGGTTGCGGACAGGACAATGGCGACCGCGAGCGCGTTGAGCTGTTGGAATGACAATATGTTGCCACGGTGGAGCTGGGATTTTGGTTGGGTATTGGATTGTGGTTGTTGTTCTCTGAGGACTATCTCGTCTGCCGGGACAACCCCACCTGACATTTTTTTTCCGGTGACTTGAAAATGGGTAAGAGAGTCTTTATGGAAATGGTGTAGGTTGGTTTTTGAAAGTGGGGATGAGAGAGAAAATTAGGGTTTGTGAGGATGAGAGAGAAAGGAGGGATGTTAAACGTGGAGTAGGGTTTGTGGGAATGATGACACGTGGATATTGTACGTGAGTTTGACCGATTCAACGACCAAGATTCTATGAAACCGTAGTCGTAGGTCGTTATCTACGTGGTAGGCGGGTGTCAACCGAGTTGTGATTCCATGGAAAAAATGTATTTACACGAGCTATAAATTGTAGTTTAAATTAAAAAAAAATTGGTGACTGGATTGATTAGTGATTATACTACCGGCCATTTTACCGATTCACTAATCGGATTGACTTGTTATAAGAGAATGACTTATTTAATTGTTGATTGAATATATTTTTTTTATACTAATTAATAGAAAAGTTATATGTTTAAAAATTCATGTATTGCATGAGTTGAATAAACATGTGTATTACACGACTTAAATAAATATAATTTAATCAGCAAACATACATATTCGTCAAGATACCTTTTGTTAAAATGAACTTTGATATATTATTTACATGTTATAATATTTTACATGTATTTTTTTATTTATTAAAGGGTTGGAAACGTGTTTGTTACACATGTTTGGATTAATAAAATATTAATAAGCGTAAAAATAAAAGAAATAGTTAAGGAAATAAATATTAAATAAATAAGAGATAAGAAAAAATAAAGATAAAGATTATATATCAATAATATTAATATTAGTTGAATCCTTTAGCAGAAGATATATATAAAAATCTAGATATAGATATAGATAAATGTATATTATTTAATTAAAAAATAAGTATATATAATTAAGTATATTACTCCCTTCGTCCCATTAAAAGTGTCTTATTTTGAATTTTCAAAGTCTTTATTTATAAACTTTGACTATAATTATATATTTTTTGTGTTATATAAAAGTTGATGAAAATTAACCCGATAAAAACACTTGTAAAACACACTCAAATCATATAACTTTCATCAAGTATTATCTAATACAAACAAAATTATTTAAGATCAAAGTTTATAAATACAGACTTTGAAAATTCAAAATATGACACTTTTAATGGGACGGAAGTAGTATTTGATAGAAGCATATGCCCCGAACCTAGAATAATTATTTATTCTAGTGAAAAAAACAATAATACAATTATCTATATCTCTAATAAAGTAAACCATTGTGGGACACATGTCACCCAATGGTGCAAGCCAACTAAGCAGACACATAGGCAATGAGGTGGCAAATCTCAAATGAGAGGACATGTGGCATAGCTCTGCTTTGAGTATTGGAGATGCTTCTTATGTACGTTTTTACTACTCTCTCTCTCTCAATCTTTCAATCATCGTTCCTTTCCTCATTCAAAACCCTAATCGCCGAATCGGCTACTGAGGAGTTCAATCGACCCTGTGCGACAACGTTTAATCAATCTTCAATACTCAATAGTGAACATCGACGGTAATGATTCCTTGATCTGCTTCTTTTATGATTGATTGAATGAATCATCGACGATTTCTTATATCTTTCATCGATGATTTCATTCAATTTCTTATGATTCTTCTATCATTCATCCATGATTCGTTTGGTTACATCTAATCTGAGTGTTAATCTGGTGTTGGTGAAGTGTGCTTGGCTATTCACAGTAAAAGATTATGTTAAGCAATCGTTCAATCTTTTGATTCTAGGTATTAAAGGGGTTTTTGGAAGTTGGGATATGAGTGTTTATGAAAGATGATAACTAATTCAGAGTGTTTGGGCTTAGGGTTTTTAGTTCTTATGTTGCAGATTACCTAATGTCTTCGTGTTACCGTAGTAATGTGCGCCAACCCCTAAGTAAATTGTATGTTTTATCCCCTGTTGGTATGTCTCTTTTTTATTTACTTCAAATATTTTTAAGTTTAACCTATGTTAGTTGAGTTTTATATGTTCTTATTGTTTAGATTCGAAGTTTGTCTAGATTTGGGGGTTTTAGGGTTGAGGAGTACCATCCATTTTTTTAACTTATTGGTTAAACAAATTCTTTTTTTTATAATATGTATTAACCTTCCATCATTGCAGATGTGACTGATCAAAATTTTGTTGAAGAGAAAACGTTCAGTAGAAAAAAGACAAGAGCTTCAAAAATCCTCACCCAAGCAAAGCAATGATCGGGTAATTTGCAAAGCTGAATTATATGAATGGATAACACAGCGAAAAAAAAATGTGTCAAATGTGACGAAAGACAAAAGTTACCCAAAGTATATTTTATAATATGGATTAACTGCACCAAAATGTGTCTAACTTGTCACATATTTAAATTGTATGTAATGAAATTTAAAAGTTTTTTTTGGCGTATCAAATCTTCAGGTCATACCTTTTGACATATTTTCAGTACATTTTGGCTTTGCTGGCTACTTCAAGTGGTAGGTGATAAGAAATAGCCCTTTTAATTTTTACGGCTTCTTAAATCGTTCTATTTAAAATATTAGATGCTAATCATTACTATTTTGAATATTTTTATTTTGTCGCAAATATAGTAATTTAGGTGACATTTGGTTTGCTGGGTATCATTGTGTGTATGGGTTTGATAAATGATGGAATATGGATGGGGATGATTTCTATACTCAGCTCTTTAGGTGGGTATAGAGAACACCCAACTTTATGGCTAACAACCTTAATCGGTTAATCTTTTTCAACACGTACTTCAAAATGAACTTGCTAAAACACTATCAGATCCGTAACTTAAGCCCAAACCCTCAAACCAAACAAATTTAGCTATTCATACCGAACAACTTTGACAAAGATGTTTGGAAACTGTCCGAATCATTTACTAGGCTGTTTGGGATGAAGGAAAGTTGGCAACACTGGGCATTAGCTGGTCAATGGTCAAATGCAGCTTGAAAGGTATGTCATGTTTGTTTCATTATGGGCAGATACAAGTCTGATTAATGCGTAGCTTCGTTTTAGTCACCTGTATTTCATTTCCATTTCAAAATCTAATAAGATAATGCTTGAAATGTATTTCAAACATATTAGTTGGAAGGAAGGAAAACTGGTTTGGGCCAAATTAAGTGATATTTTTACCGTCAGATAATGCAGTTTATACCGTAAGACGGTCGTATAAAATTGGACCGGACCATAAAACATTATATATATATATATTATAGTGGGAATTAGCTTGCATACTTTTATTAATTTGTTAGTGTCTATATTTGTAGCATCAATTGCTCCATGAATTTAAATATTTTCATAATTGAAATAAAGGATTTTTCATTGAATTGTGTATACAGTAGCTTCTGTTCATATAAATTCTTACGAGTCCATGTACACTCATGTGCACAATGTGATTGCACTTTTTATAGGCTAGAACACAAGTAATCATTTAAATGTTTTATGCAAAATTTAGGAATAATACGGTTGCACTTAGACGCAGTGGAATATGACTTCAGAGATACATTTATGATATAGTTTATGTTTTTATAATTTATGCATTTGATATATACAAAAAAAATCTAATAGAGCTCAAACCATGAAACCGAATCCAAACCAAACCATAGTAATGGTTCGGTTTACTTTGGTTCAGTTTTAGCTCACGGTTTGACCTTAAAACCGTCAAAAACCGGGCCATGAACTCCTCTACAGGCAAGATCCATGGTACCGGTACCCACTTTTTAGTATTTCGCTACAGGTTGGTACCGAGCTCATCCTTATATGTAATGTAATGCAATGTTATATAATTTAGTAACTTAATATAAAAAGTATATACATTTTATAGTTTTTTAGGCTTTATTTCATTTTATCCTTATATGTGATGTAATGCAATGTTATGTAATTTTGTAACTTAATATGAAAAAGTATATACATTTTATATTTTTTAGGTTTTAGTTCATTTTATATCTTTTCAAACATGTTCTCAATTGGTTATCATTGTTAAACCATCTTTTGGTTTTTCAGGTACGCAAACTTGAAGAGCATGAAAGAGTTGATTTACATGAGAGTTTACGACAACCTTAACATGTAGATTATTCCTTTGACTGATTACCCCATTGTGGAGAAAGTTTTTTGTTTCTTAACTTCTATGTTTAATTGTTTCACCGAGTATCACATAAGTTACTAATAAAACGTCTGATGTTGAATTCAAAGAAGTTTTTAGATATTTATAAAATATTCATGTATTATGTTAGTTCAAACGTCTAATTTTGCTCACTATTTATACTTTGATTTTTTTTGTCTTCCATTGTATGTATTTTTACATAGTATTAAATTTGAACATAAATAATTGGTTTTTTTCGGGATTTAAATAGTTTTCTGTTTGTTTATTCCAATGTATGCTTTTGTACAGAATATTTCATTTCAAAGTAAATAATATAATTTTGGTTGAAGCCCGCGTATTACGCGGGCATTAACCTAGTTAAGTATATATATCAAACGAAAAACTTTGATTCCTAATTTACCATAATTACAATCACTGAACTCCAAAGTATATATCTACTCATATTACTCGGGATATAACTTTATGATTATATAAAAAACAAACCTTTATCCTTATTTAATTTTTTTTAAATTATTTATAGAAAAAAAATTATTCGTGACTGACCAGGATCCAGCCACCAATCATATTGAACAAGCATATAAGTAAATGTAAAATCCAACCAATACAATTGGTGTCCAAACAAAACATAGTTTAAGTTGCAAGCGGAAGCATAACGATTAAATCCAAAACCAAAATATAAGTTTAAAGGTTTCAAAGTTTAACATGGCACACAGCTGTCCATGTCCCACAACGACTCTTCCCCATGCAAGCTCCAGTTAAGTACCTATTGACCTGCAAAGCATGTAGTAACGAGTCAACAATAATGTTGAGCGAGTTCACAGTTGGTGTTCATTGTTAAGTTGTTTCAAAAACCAGGAATTCATTTGTAAGTTGTAAGTTAATCAGTTTACCCTGTTTCCCAAACATATCCATAGTTGGTGGGGGCTTCCCCATGTTAACCACTAGACCTGTTTACGATATCGACCACTGACTAAAATAAGTTGGTGCCCTGACGTCAATGTCTATCATCATTGACTAGTGCCCAGATCCATTAGTTCACGTCCGTCCTCTGCGGCACGGTGTGAGGCTTGTCAAACCTAAATAGCGCTATCTAACTAATGACCCGCTCGCCATTGGCCCGGCGATTAAGTCGATATAAAAGGAGGGACTTCATGATAGAGAGTTTTGGTCTAGTATCCGTGTTGTCACCCTTCAATAAAGAGGGTGTGTACGAAATCTCCAAACCAGGAGATTACGCAGGTTCCGATTAAATACTTATCACATGTTGTCACCCTTCAATAAAGAGGGTGTGTACGTGTTCCAAACCAGGAGATCACGCAGTTTCAGTTTCAATCCTTTACCCATTCCCAACCCTTGGGAATCCCATGCCTTGTGGAAAGTGTGAACTCACCTTGGTTTGCTCGGCAGGTATTTCTTTAGTCAATCACGTCCTATTATAGTTACCATGTTTCGTTAGGTTTGTATTCGGTTAACAGCACGTATACACATATTCAGCACTTAGCACAAACATCACATATACATATCAACATGGCATACACATACTGCACATTGAGTTCAATTAGCTATCCACAGTGTGCAATCCAATTTAGTTAGTGGCCTAATGCCGATGTGCAGTTCATGTATTTGTGAGTTAACCTTAGTTATGTGGTCCTTACGACTAGATGGATCAGTGCCATTAACCTATATTATGCACGGTTCAATTTTTATCACGGCCCAAACAACAACACAGTAATCACTACGATGTGGGCTGAGCTGATGACCCGTGGTCATGCAGCCCAGCAGTTAAAATAATCGGCCCTTCACAAACCCCACTCGACCCAATATGAGACAGTTTGCAATACAACATTTAAGTTCATATAACCCACCTATTATATTTAGCAAAACCTAGTGCGGCCCCCTTTTACTTCCCCGGCCCAACCTTTTACACAAGAAGCCCATTACTCTTTATTATACCCCAACTAATAACAAGCAGGTCCGATTTTATGTGCAAACTCCCAGCTATCACTTTATTTCTTTTATGAGTTATTATGTGCTACTGTACATGGCATTAATAATCCCTAAAACAACAAGCCATCAACGATTTCATGTATAACCACACTCCTTTAACAGACTACCCCCTAGGAATCGATAACAACACATCATTAATCAACAGGGATCTCGACATCGACTTAGCAAGCAATACATGTTCATGAAGCATTATGATTGTTATTTAAACATAACCTACATTTTAAACCGCTTAACCCTCCATTAGATGTAAACAAGAACAATCCAGAATTCATTAATCACACCAATATAACCACATCAGTCATGCAAAACTAAACGCGCATCTATTTCTTCGAACTATCACTATTGCCGAGCCCATTGTGACTATCAACTAGGATCAGATTGATGAACAACCCGTCCGTATTAACCCTACAACCCGATAATCATGGGGACTCAACAAATCCCACTGTCTTCGTAAACATCATACAAGAACTATCCTATATCAACAACAAGCATACATACAAGGACACGGTTCTAACCTGATGTTGATGTCGTAGCAGAGTGCGCGCTAAGAAGAGAAATAAACGGAGTTTCTAGTCGTAGTATCGCGAGTCACCGGAGGTAGAACGAAGAGCGCCGGCGTCGTCGGGGTTTTGTACACGCCGGAGAAGAAAGTGGCAGTGGTTGTCGTAGAGTTTCAGGTGAGGGGAAGCGGATTACATGAAGCGGCAGGTAGGGTTTGTGTTTCTTGTGAGAGGATAGGGATCATATGCAATATATACAAACCCATGCAAAATAATCGCTGAACAAGGAGTCGGTGGAAGAAATTGTGGGTGTGGGCCGAGAGGTGGGCAAGGTGGGCTGGTGGTTTGGGTTTCGTACAGTTCCCACAACCAACACTTACTCACTTGATTTACATATTCAACAAATATATAATACTGTCATTATGTATTCATTTATTTAATTATTACTAGGTTATAACCCCGTGTATTACACGGGTTGAGTAAATAAATTTATGTACTAAATAATAAAACATTATATCTTTAAAAACTCCGTGGTGGCGTTGATAACGTTAAAATTTATGTACTAATTTTTAACGTTATTTTACTAATTTCGTGAAAATAACGTTAAAAAGAGGGGATCGTTAATCAGGCATCATGTGGTGGCGTTGATAGCCGAAAGACAAGGGGGTACATGCACCAATTGGCGTTTGTCTCAATTGTTGAGTGTTATGTGCCTTATGTCCAAGGCTTGATGCAAAACCACAATCGAGCCGGGGGTCTCATTGGAAGCAGCCTCTCTATTCCTACGGGGTAGAGGTAAGGCTGTCTACATCCCACCCTCCTCAGACCCTACCTTAGCTCTGCTATAGGTGGGATATACTGAGTACGATGATGATGATGATGATCTTTAAAAACTCCCTTTATTGCATGGGTTGAATAAATATAATTTTATATATTAAATAATAAAAAGTTATATATATATAAGAACCATATTGTACGGGTTGAATTAATGTAATTTTATATACCAAATAAAAATATATATATCTTTAAAACCACATGTATTACACGGGTTAAATAAATGTAATATTGTTTACCAAATAATAAAATAATACATCTTTAAAAAACCTCATTTATTACACGAGTTAAATAAATGTAATTTTATATATCAAATAATAAAAAGTTAGTAAATGTAATTTTGTATAGTGAAAATAAAAATATTTAATATATTGATACAAAGTTTGGTTTTCGTGATAAATAATTTGTTTTATTTAAAATATTTTATATTAACAATTTACAATTTTGGATAATATTTTATTAGAAAAATAGAAGAATGGTATTCGAAATTTAAAGTAGGATCAAATTTAATATTAGCTCATTATTCATTTATTTATTTAATTAATATAAGATAAGTTTGGAAGTGAGGCGAGAAAATCATAAAATAAATACCAACAATGAACGACATGTGTCACACATTAATGTTTTATTATATAGTGTATTATAGATAAAAATTTAGGTTGATATAAATAGATTATTTTGTTGTAGCAAAATTTGTTAACGAAATCTCAATAAATTTAACTCATTATTTAAAACTCTATAAATGTATAAATGATAAATAATATTAGTTAGAGTAAATTACGATTTTGGCCCCTATGGTTATATCACTTTTACCCTTTTAGCCCAAAAAAGAATTTTTTTAACATCTGAGCCCCCAAAATCTTTTTTCTAACCCCATAACACTAACCTCATCCATTAAATGTTAGGGACCAAAAGGGTTAAAAAAAGACGTTAAGGGCCAAAAAGATTAGAAAAAAAACGTTGATTGCTCAGATGTTAAAAATTCTTTTGGGGCTAAAAGAGTAAAAGTGATATAACCACAGGGGCCAAAATCGTAATTTACTCTATTGGTTAAATAAATAATATTATAAATGAGAAGGAGATAAACTAAATAATAATTATCCATATGAAATTAAACTAAATAATATTTAGTAGGAAGATTATCTATAATTAATTAGAAAAGATTAAACTAAAATAATACTTATCTATAAAGCATGGCCTAATATGATGACAAGTGTCCTCAAAATGGTTTCTTTTATTATATAGTATAGATTATCATTCTTTTTTTTTTTACAACTAAACCAACAAATATATATTTATTTAGTTAATTATAAAATGAATAGTGATCACGCTAAGGTCGGGCCCCATAAGTTTTCGAGCTATGCGAGTGGGTTGCATCGACACGCGAGACAAGTGCTAAGGTTCAAACGGTTCAGGTTGGTACAACACGGTAAGGATTTGGTTAATTCGTCGAATAAAATAAGCATAAGAGTTGATTCATAAAATCGAAACAACTGTTTGTACCTTGAAGTTACGGGTTGTCACATCATCCCCGACTTGAAAGAAATTTCGTCCCGAAATTTAGCACGTAGTTACTGAGGAAGCTAGTTAAGTGGCGTGGTTTTCCTGATTTTCCTGAGGTGTCACACACTTGTTATCATATTAGGCCATGTATCTTATGGATAATTATTATTTAGTTTAATCTCTTCTAATTAATTATAGATAACCCTCCTATTAAATATTATTTAGTTTAATCTCTTATAGATAATTATTATTTAGTTTAATTTTAATTTAATCTCTTCTAGAAAAAATTCATAATTATTTATTAACCTAAACATATTCTTTTAATAAAATATCTAACCATAAATTTTAAAATTCGTTTGATGAAAAGGGAACACACTCAAATATCTTATTTATTTATTATGGGGATTTTAATTATTGTCTATTAGTTTATTTTAAGAAATACATAGTTAGGTTCAATATTTGTTTTGTCATATTATTATTAAATTAAATATATAATTTGATTGTTCGTACTTAGGTCCTTAATTTGTTTGTCATATTATTATAACTAAATATATAACTTGATTGTTATTACTAACCACCTATAGTGTTCGTTTATACTAACCACCTATAGTGTTCGTTTATTTTTGAAAAAATTAGAGATTAAATTCAAAATTTTGATAAATCACAGGGATCATCCATATACTTTACTCAACATACTGTTTTCATAATTTATTACTATCTAACTTTAAATATATATAAAACAAAAGTTGCAATACATCGCTAAAATCAAGCTAAAAATCTAATAATTATGTAAATATTTTTTGGATTCAAATTATTTTCGGTAATGTACGAATTATAATTGTAACTTTTTATTTCTCATTAAATATAATGTAATACGTAAATACAATAATAAGTATTATATAATATATTTATTTTTGTATCATTTTCAACGATTACATGTTTCTTTGATGAATTTTATAATAGTAACATACTTCATCTTAATATTAACTCATTTATGTCAATTTGGTATATAAACGTCTCCATCTTTGGTTTGCATTTACAAGAAATATTTATTATATAGTTTAGATTGTTCAACCCGTGTAACACACGGAGAACTAACCTAGTGAGATGATAAAAGAAACAAATGAAAAAAAATATTGAAACCAAGTCTAGTTCAACGGGACATACATATACCAACCAGTGTAAATGAGGACAATTCATACATGCTCTACTTCCTGATCCGGTATATACAAAACTTAAACATGGTTACACTTTAATAAAAAGATTAGTGTAAAAACTATATGATTATTGTTCAGGATCTTAAGAATATGAGAAGCCACTTTTTTTTTTTTTTTTTTGCATTAAATAAGTTAAAAAGATTAATTAATATGCTGTAAACATATGGATTTTGTATCTAACCCACAGAAGGCCCAAAACAACCATTACATTTTACCATCAACAAACCACATGACCACGTTACTAGGCAGGTGCACAAAACCAGGTTTTTGTTAAATCCAGTTGCGGGTATGAAACAGGTACGGGTAAGACCGGGTATAAAGAAATCGGGTATTGGCCAAAACCGGGTCAGGTATGAAACCGTTTATAGGCTTGAAAACTCATGCCCGGTCACTGGTTCCAGGCAGGATATGGATATGGAATTGGGTACCCTCGGCTTGGGTAATTTAATATTCTATTTTCGGGTATAGGAACCTATTTTCAGGTATTTTTTGGGTATAGCGGGAGTTTTTTTAAGGGGTTGGGCTGCACATATATGTGAATTTTGGGTATACAAGAAAACCCGGTTCGGAAACCCAGTTACAGGTATAATTCTGGAACCAGTTTTAATATATAATCGCGTACAAATCAAGCCCGGTTTCAGGTACAGGTTTTGGAACTGAAAGTAATACCTGGTGCATAGGGTCAGGTTCCAAGTTTTCTTAATGGGTACAGGTTCCAGGTTCGGGTTTTTTGTGCACCACTACACATTATCATGATGCTAAGTTGCTAAAATCAATGTGTTTTTAAAAATATGAATTAATTTACACCTAAAGAGAAAACAAATACTTCATGAACACGATTTCATAATGCTCTACTTGAATGTTCATATACATTTGTATGATTTGTGCAAGACAGTCAAAGTCAAAGAAAGTCAAACTAGAAATAAGGGTATTTCAGGAATGTTGTAGCCATTCTTGAATTGCATAGGAAAGGGCATGATTAGGGAGCAAGTCACAATGGTCAAGCTTAAGGTTGGTCATAGGTGAAGTCTTGTGGCCACTGTTCAACCAACCTTTTATGGCATCTGCTTCATATGTAAAACCATCTGCTGCTATGTAAGGATCTTTCATCACTTCCTGAAAATAAATTATTCATACAACATAAGAAGCGCGTTCAATACACCACAAGAACATAAACACTCGTGCGTAGTGCTAACGGGAAAGAGAGAGAGGCTACATAACTTATGAATCACAGTTAAAGCACGATGTACAACATAAATGTCAAAAAAGACTTATTATATTCAATGTCAAATATATACCAAATAACTATCTTAACCATATTCAATTATAAATATCTGATATATCCCTACCATCATAGAAAATTCTTATGAATTCAAGACTAAAGATGCAATAATCATTTGTATGCAATATACAAATGATTAAAATAATGCATCTTCAGTCTTGAATTTGTATGCAATATATGTATTTAATACATTATTCATCTAGTTTTGGTTATCATATATCCCCGGGACATGTAAATACAGCTATTATTGACATCTCTTATAATCTATATACGATACGAATTATATCTTTTCCATTAAATAGATGTCAATTTCCACCATTTACTTATAAAGGTGTTGAATTGGGTTTATATTTATACAATGGGTCAAACACACAAAATAAACAAAAATAGCTTAAAAGGATACAAGTCGAAATCACCCAAACTGTATGTAAATGCATACAACATCTTGAATAGTTGAATCATTGTATTCAAAAGTTTCATTATCATTGAAATCATAACTTTTGTAATCATGTTTGAAACGTAACCACTTATAGAAAAAGTTAAAAATTATAGACAAAATGTATTTCACGTCGACCCAACAAGAGCCATTTCAAGCTGTACAGAGAATTTACCCATTTTGACCCAATCCCATTGACCCATTATGTATGACCCGCCAAAGTTTCAATCTTAACATCAATTATTGGTTTTTTTTTTTTTGAGAAACGTACCTGGTAAATGGGGCAAACAAAATAAGACGGAATCTTGTGATGATTCTCAGACTCAACTGGGGATACCGTTACAAGATCTCTCATCGTCTCCAACTTCGGTAATATATCATCCACCAAATCAGGCCGGTTCATCGAGTTCTTTTCGCAACATCTTAAACCCAAATACGCCAAATCATTTGCACGCTCAATCGGCCAATCACCACCTGTCAAATCCAAAATCGTACCAAAACTCCCATTTTCAAGCGCACATTTTGTATCTTTTACAACACTTAAAGCCGGTCTCCCTGTTAACATTCTTAACAATACAACTCCAAACGAGTATACATCCGAAGAAACAGAAAGCTTTCCAAATTCCAACATTTCGGGATCCATATAAACAGAAACCTCAGGTTCATCGTTGTGTGATACATTGGGAATCAAACGGTTGATTTCTAAGTCGCTTAATTTGGATACGTGGTTTGAATCGAGAAGAACGTTGGTAAGCTTCAAGTTTCCGTGGATGATTTGCGGTCTACTGCCGTGGAGGAAGATTAAGGCAGAACATATTTCGGAACAAATTCTTATTCGATAATACCATTCAAGAGAAGCGATTTGATCTTCAAGATTACCGTTTTCGAGATATTCGTAAATTAAAGATCTTGATTCTGGACAAACACCGATTAGCGTTACGAGGTTTGGATGCCGTACTCTGCTCAAAATCTCTGCCTGCATCAAAATAATTATAATGACCCGGGTTAAGAAGCACAAGTGTAGTTTGTAATTTGTATATACAAGATCTACTAGAATGCTTACAATATCTTAATTATTAAAATTTCGTATACAAAAAAAACTATATGGTGATCATATTTAGCCCTCTAGTAATTAAAAAAAGGTTATTGGATTTAAATAACCCCAACTTTCACCGTTGGCCGATAGCATTCCTAACTTACGAATTGTACCACACCACTCCCAACTTTCAACTTATTATCATCTGTCACTCCCAAACTAATGGAACCCTAACCCAATTAGTTTTTTTTGCTGATGTGGCACTTGTTTAGTGACGTGGCCTTTTAAATGATGTGGCATCTAATGTGGCACTTTTTTAGTGACGTGTCGTCTGCCGTGGATTTTTTATGACGTGGCACTTGTTTAGTGATGTGGCACCTGACATCAGCCTAACTGGGTAACGGTTCGGTTAGTTTTTTTTTTTTGGGGGGGGGGGGATAAGTTGAAAGTTGGGAGTGGCATGGTACAATTCGTAAATCCAATAACCCTTTAGAAAATTAAAAAATGCACATGTGCACAAATAATGAGCTGACGAGCAAGCCCAGCCCATTACCGATTTGACCCATTACGTGACCGGCTGACCCACCCTAATTAGCCTATTTTGCCACCTCTAATATTTACCAAGGAATTACCTCATATTCAAATTCTGCATCACTCTGAGAACCAAGCGAAGGTAGCATCTTTATCGCTACCCGAAGATGCCGAAGAATTCCTTTATAAACGCTACCGCGTTTCCCTTCTCCAATCTTCAGAGACTGATCAAAATCTTTCGTAGCCTCCATAATTTCCAAAAAAGACGGTTTATAAAATTCTGCATGTGACAAATTCGTGCTCTCCACACACACATATTTTTCAAGCCTATTAATTTCTCTCCTTCTGTTATCACGCGTGTCTTGCAAGTTATCTCGATTTTCTTTAAAAGTAATCAAGAGATTCACAGCTTGAATAATCCTCTCCTCTAATTCTTTTTCTGATTCACGGGCTCTTGAAATTTGATCAACAAGCCCCGGTTGTTGATCTTTGAACGTCTGAAGTTCTTTTATCAATTGATCTTGTTGATTTTTCATTGTTTCTATTTCTTGAGCTTTCGTTGTTAGAGTAACCTCTATTTCTTTTATTCGTTCACTTTCCTCCATTAATGATTTTTCTGATGCTTCGGCCTATCAACACATTGGAAAGTTATAGCAAATTGCATAATATATCAAACTACAACGGCTATGAAATGTTTTAACATCACCGTTACTATCCTAAACTTAAGCCCTATAGTATATGTTTATATTAGCCATAACCAGCAGCGGTTATAAACTAAGAAAAGTAAAACATTAAGTGAATTAAACCAAGTGGGAAACAGTTAAATAAACCACATTTACCTTACGTAAAGCCTCGTTGGCAT
Source organism: Helianthus tuberosus (assembly GCA_030545235.1). NCBI lineage: Eukaryota > Viridiplantae > Streptophyta > Magnoliopsida > Asterales > Asteraceae > Helianthus > Helianthus tuberosus. The sequence goes on along the minus strand of CM060400.1, from coordinate 115,591,322 downwards.
CTTCTTCAGCTCTCCACCGTCTTATTGACTCTTCAAATGCTTTTTGCTTTGACTTTTCAGCATCCTTAGTGGCATTCTCGAGTCTATCCTGCAAGTCAGAAGATGAAAGCCCTTGTGGTCCTTCCTGAAAGAAGCAGATAATATCCATAAACATATATATATGGGTATGTTTATTATAAAAGAAAACAAACAAACAAATTTTGTGTTATACCAGAAACATAGCCGAAATTGACCGAACCAGTTTGTCTTGTGATTCATGAGGTAAGGGTAAAGTTAATCCACTCCGTCTAGCATCATTAATCAGAAACGAAATTAGAAATCATACGCATAAGTGCGTAACTAATTTAGCTTTTACATCAACAAACAAGGAACAACTACGTTAAAGATCTCATTTAACCGACTTGCTAAGGTCAAAATGAATTGTTAGGAAACATATCATTCAGCACCGCAAAAATTACCTTGTATAGATGAGGTGGCCTTTACAAACAAACCAGATTTGACACGAGATCGGTGCTTGTTGGCAAACATGTATTGCTTTATTAGACTTGATCTCCAACATATCCCTGCAATTTTAACAAATTAAGTTCATTAATGACTATAATAACGAAACGTAACTTACATACATGTTACCACACTGAAATATTGTGATATTTGGAATACAGAGTAACTGTATATTTCAATATTTCATACTTCGAATATAGCTTCTCAGATGCAGCCCCCATTACAAGCCATTTAACACGATGCAGCTCGATGGCTTCTACAATGCCTGTTTCAACATCATTGGCTTCTGTCCACACCTTACCTGCTTGCACCTACCGAAACCAAAAGTCCCCAATCTCTAAATCTCAAAATATTTTTAAGTTTTCAATAATCAATATTCAGTATTCTACAATTATGCTGATAAAAAGTTGGAAAAAATTATTGAGAAAAGAGCAAGAACATATACCCCTGCCTGAGATAGAGTGAGACTGTACTCATTCAGAATTTTGTGCACAGATAATTTATCATCCACTGTAAACATATAGAGAGAATAAACACAAACAGAAAATAAACAATATGAACATCAAAAAATGGTGGATTAAACACATACAAAAGATAAACAAACACGAGAAAGTGTGCCTTGACAACCAGCAAGTGTTTATCCCATTTGCTTTTGATACTTTTGGTTTTCTGGCGCCAGAGGTTGTGGACCTACTTAGTCAAGTTCAAAGGGTCATGCATAGTAATGTTATGAGCCCGAGATCTATGGACATAGTTTTTAAAAGACCTAGTTTTGCTATTCAAAAAGGGTTAGCGGCGCAGCTTGTTGCCCGTTTACCAACTATCTCGATATAAATTCATAACACAAAAAATACGACTAAAGGGTTAACTATATAATCTTTCTATACTAATAAACAAAAATCCTTTTTGGACACGTGTCATTCTCTGGTAATTTCTCACTCTTTTTTTATTTATCTCTTCTATTAAATAATAATAATAATAATATTAAACATCAATTTAACTAAATCTATTTATCTCTTTTGTTTCATAATCTGAAATTCATTTCTTTTTTAACTCTAAAGTTTCAATCTTTGGCAATTTAAGTCTAAAGTTTCAATCTTTGGTATTTTAACCCCTTTGATTAATTTGATTTTTCACTAATTCAAAAGTTTTCATCTTTTGCAATTTAACACCTTTATTTTTTTTTTGCTTTCAACCCAAAGCTTTTTCATCTTTGGCAATTTAATCTCAACACTTTATTTTACTTTCAACTTTAGTCTCTTATATACTTTTCATCTTTTATAAGTTCTTCGCTAACGTGTCGTTCTAAATTTCCGAGCTAACACGCCGCAACGTGCGTGTGGGGTTCAACATTTTTTCATCTATTTTTTCATGTTTGACATGTCCGTCGCAGCGCGTCTATTTTTCCCGTTTGATAGGTCTATCGCAACGTGCGATTAATTATTTTTTTCTCGGTTTTACACATAGGCTCGTGGTCATGTGAGAAACATTTGCCTTTCATCTAACATGATATATAACTAATGAATCCCCCGCCGCATTGCGGCGGGTGGTAATTCTAGTTATTATTTAAAGATAAACAATATGTACATCAAAAACAGTCGATTAAACACATACAGAAGATAAACAATATGAACATCAAAAAAAGTCGATTAAACATATACAGAAAATGAACATCAAAAACAGTCGATTAAACATATGCAGAAAATAATCATTATGATTTACAAACATCAAAAACAGTCAGATTAAAAACATACAGAATATACACATTATGAACATCAAAGGCAGTCAATTAAACACATATGAAGAGTCGATTAAACATAAACAGAAAGTGAAATTGCCGACTTACAGTCTGCAGGTTGATGAACATAAAGCAGAGAAATCTTCTTCATTCCAGAAAAGTTCTTCAGAGTCCAGAAAATCAGCGACTTACCCTCCTTAACATTCATCCCGACTGCAATAAATATTGTGTTGTTAAACTCTTCAATCCCCTCATCGATCAATTCCGCTTCACTCCCCATCGATGTTAAACCCTAATAAAATAATGCTGTTTAATAGTAGCATTCACTGTAACAAGAACCCTAGAAATGTTGTTGGTGTGAAATGATGTGGTGGAATTGAAGAGGATTGGTTTGTTATAGAGATAGAGATTGTTGTGGAGTGTGAATGGATTGATGGAAACACACACACACACACAGAGTGGTTATGGTTAAGTAATTGATGGCCATTGGGTTCACTTTCAAAAGTTAAAAGCTCTTTCGGTTGGTTGTTGGTTGTCTTGGTTGTGGAGACTTGTTCTTCGGTTCTAGAGTCAACCGTGTAGGTCGGGTTGGTGTCCAAACGAATGTTTTAACAGGTTATCTTGATGTTTATGTGTTTTATCTCTACTAGTTTTAAGGTTTTCTTTTTTTTTTTAACGGCCAACCGAATTAATTTCGAGCGACACCTACTAGACCAAACGGAATACTTAGAGAGGAACCCGAGTCCATCACCAATTCCAGGGAAAACCCGGTAACCCACCCTCCCGTAGGCATGACGGCGAAATTATCGGTAAAACCCGTTTGGCTCAAGGATTGAACCCAAGTTTCCCTGTGTCTCCTATCGTTGCCCACCAGTGTCACACTCTGCACCAAGTGGGAATTGAACCTGCATCTCCGAAGAGAAATACAAGCCCTCCACCACTTGATCTAGAGTTCATTGCCAACTAGTTTTAAGTAATATGTTCAAACAGAAATTAAAGAGCGAACATGAACAAAGTTTATTGTTTATTTAGTTAAACGGACGACATAAAAGCATGTTTCTTTCGTGGGTGAACGTCTATTCTTGTTCGTTTATTTTGTGTTTGTTTAAATACTTAATATAAATGAGGCTTTTTTTACTCGTGCGTTACGGCAGGACTGTTAAATTTAGACTGAAACATGTAATATTATGATAGAAAAGAATAACTAAGTGGAAACGATAAGGACGTGTCGTCTAAAATAATTTCGGGTATATATGCATGGAGAAAGAGAGGGGTCTAATGTCAAAAAAACAATTACTCCCCCTATCTCTTTTATTTCACATCACCCATGTCCATGTTCTAACATCACCAGAATTTATAATCCGTGGAATAAGGGTATTGTCAAGGAAAAACTAAAAAAACAAAAAGGTAATCCAATAGAGAGAAAGAGGTGGTTAAGTAGTGATGTGGACCAATCAAAATTAAGGAAGTTGAATAATATTGGTGTGAAGGGAAGAAAGTTTTTTTTTAAGGGTCACTTTCTATGTACGGGACCTATTGGTCACCGGGTTCATGTCGAAGACAATCCTCCGTCAGCCCCGTTCTTCCGGACGCGATGTTCGATCGGGCCCCGGCCGTTGCGCAAGCTGACCTTCGCCCGGAAACCATACTACACGAGAGACTCGGTGGGGTAACAGCTGGGTAAAACCGGGTTGCCCTCAAGACCGCACCATGCCTCGGTAGGAACGATCCATCATTGGGACGTCCTCCCCCCATAACGCCGCAGCCGTGGATCGAACCGGTGACCTCCAAGGAGGAACCGGCCCAACCCCACCACATGGGACCAACTGGGCTAGGGGTTCGGATGTGAAGGGAAGAAAGTTGATAATTAATAATTTAATATAGGGTTAGAATATAATAGGAAGTTTATTTGGCTAGGAAGGCTATGAAGTAATCTTGACCATCCATTTAGTTAATCAAGGGCTAAGATTAAATGAGGGAAATTGAAGGGAACAAAAAAGGCGCGTGGATTTGTTTAGGGGCATTCTAGTCAATCCAAGGCAATAGTTTCTCTCTCCTCCAATTCCCCCCCCCCCCATTTTTTAAACGTTAATAACTCTTTCATACGACATTATTTTTTTTATAAAAATGCACCCAAAAAAACGAGCGTTTTTTTTATCTTTAAAACGAGTATACTATTGCTATATTTTCAAAAAAAAAAATTTAAAACTAGTTGCGTAAAACGCAATGGAAAAACCACAGTTGCGTAAAACGCAATGAAAAAAAAACCTAAAAATAACATTTTTCTAAAACACAATGCATCAAAAACACAAAGAAATGTCTTATTTGTAAAACGCAATGGCCAGAAAACACAAAGAAATGTCTTATTTCTAAAACGCAGTAGCCTAAAAACACAAAAGAAAATGTACTTTCTAAAACACAATGGACCGAAAACACATAAAAATGTGTTTTACCTAAAACGTAATGCACCAAAAACATAAAGAAATGTCTTATTTCTAAAACGCAATGGCCAGAAAACACTTAAAATGTCTGTTTTCTAAAACGCAATGGACTGAAAACACATAAAAATGTGTTTTACCTAAAACGCAATGCACCAAAAACACAAAGAAATGTCTTATTTATAAAACGCAATGGCCAGAAAACACTTAAAAATGTCTCCTTTCTAAAACGCAATGGCCTAAAAAACAAAAGAAAGTGTAATCTCTAAAACGCAATGGACTGAAAACACCTAAAAATGTGTTTTACCTAAAACGCAATGACTAAAAACACTTCAAAAATGTGTTTTTCTAAAACGCAATGGCCAGAAAACACATAAAAATGTCTAGTTCTAAAACGCAATGGCCTAAAAACACCAAAAAAGTGTTCTCTATAAAACGCCTTGAACCAGGAATTGTCTGATGCATTTTTTCTGATGCATTGTCTGATGAACCAGGAATAGTTTTGTCTGTGAATTGTCTGATGCATTTTTTCTAGTTTTCCAAAGGCAATTTACAGAAAATTAAATTTTCTGATGCATTTTTATTAAAGTAATTTATTCGAAAAAAAATTCCGAGCTAACCCCAGCCAAGGGCTCTGCCCTTGGACCCCGCCAGAGGCTGCCGCCCCTGGGACCCTGCTACCAGGGGCGCTGCCCCCGGACCCCCGTCAAGATCGTAAAACGCAATGACTAAATCAAAAACCCAGATAATAAAAATGAAATTAAAGAATTTTTTACATGGATCGAAGTCGGTTTCATCAACGATTGACGAAATTTGAATGATTGAAACACTTATCAGAGATCGAATCGAACGGATCGAGTGATTATCTTCAAAATCACCGGAAAAAACGAGATTTTGTATGAAATTAAACTGGGTTTTCTTTAAAAAATCTTAAGAACACGTTGATCGGGTGTTTGAATCATTGATTGGTGACGAAAATCGCACTATAATGTAGTGATTATTGATAGAAAGTGAAGAAATTGTTGAATATGGTGGGTTCTGAAAATGGTAGGTCTTGATGTTACTGGGAAGAAGAAGGAAGAAGAAAAGGATAAAATTGACTAAAATACCCTTTCTCTTTATTTTAAATTTTGCCACATGTCATAATTCTATTGCTTCCTATACTTCTAGCCAAAATAAATTTCCTATTTCATCCTCACCCAATTAATATATGGAAAATTATTGGATACTTAATCTATCTATATAATAAAAGAAACCTCTTGGAGGACACATGTCACTTCCTCAGGCACTCTCTGATTATGTTTTCCCTACTAAATCAATCTATTAATATGATAAATTTGTTAGTGGTGATAAGGATTAAAAAGATAAAAGAGAAAAATGATGATTAGAAAATTTAAATTTCAAAGATAACAATGAGTATGGTATGAAAAAACGAATACCCCTCATTTTTTTTTCATTTTTTTTTTTTGGAAAATTGAGTAGTATTGTAACAAAATTTTATAATATTTTCAATTAAACCACTTGAAGTTTTTTCTTTTCAATTTAGTCACTCAACTTATAGGTAAAATGTCAATCATATATATTTTACTGAAACAATTTATAAAGTTGATTATATATGGTGTTGAATTGTTATACTAAGTCTTTCAATGGACATTTACATAATTTTGTTGAAACACGTGTGTTTCTTAATTTATTTGAATGTTTTATCATCATTGTTTTGGTCAAAAATTACCTAAGCAATTATGTGATCAAATTAGTTAAGTGAGGTAGTGTGCTAAAAAGTGTGTTGAAAATATGCTGGTTAAGTTGTTTAGAAAAACAGTATTCAGGATACGGCTCAGGATATTGAGCTGTATCTACGATCAAACAATGAGAAAAAAGTAAAGGGGGTGACACGAGATATACGAGGAAAGCCCTTGATCAATCTAGATCGCCGGCATAAAACCTCGGGAGCTGACAATCGCAGCTGCCATGTTCTTCTTATTGCTTTAAACGTCAGGATACAGTGCAGGATATTGACCAGATCGCTAAGTGTTACAACGCTTTTGTGCGAGAGTGAAAATTGCTAGAGAACAAGTGTAAGAGTGTAGTGAGTGTTGATGTGATGTCCTATTCGATCTGATATACCCACCTATTTATAGTAACGAATTACAAACGAAAATTCCTATTAATATGGGATGCTCCGAATATTCCATTGCTAACGTTGTTGACCGAGTAATGCGGCTTCAACGTCTTTATTTGAACGACCTGGACCGAGTCTTCCGCGGAATGAGTCCTTGTGAACGTTGTTAGCTTCTAACCCACGTACCTGCACATAATCCGTTAGTGATCCTGAGGATACCATTCAGGATGTTACCAATATCCTGAATCAGCATCCCGGATGTGAACATATATCATATAACCAAGATATAACCCAAGATATTTCTCAAGATATGGGCTCAGAATTTCACCCATAACAATTGTCCCCAAAAATGTTACCGTTTAGTATCTTGCTACTAACGGTTACATTTTTCACGGAGATCGAGATAATTAAGAGATAAGACCCATGATGTGACCGTTTGCAACTACACAACCTATATTTACTCATTGCACCCTATATCTTCTTATCCCCATCTCTTTTTTAATTACCACCGATAAGGAAAAAGGTAAACATTCTCTCTCTAATCTTCATCTTCATCCTCCTTTTCCGGTCAAAAAATCAGGCGATCAAATGCCGAGACATACAAGATCCAGTTCTGGTGAATCGGCTCCCACATTTTTCCAGCAGAATCTTCTCCAAGAACCGGAGAAAGAGATATGCTCTTTTGATATACTTAGGAAAAATTTTACTCCCTGTATGCAGACTCCAGCAAGATTCCAGTCTACCTAGACCTTGATGAACTTGACAGCTACCCTACTCCATTCACGGTCAAGAAAGAGACCCCTGCTGCCACCAGCTCCAAGCCGCTCCCGGCTCCTAAGGCTAATCCGAGGACTCGTGCTTCCACAGCAAAAAAGAGAAAAGCTCCTGAAATCAGTGCTCCAGGTCCAGAAGGGTTCTCCTACGATGAACTCAGCTTTTCTGACTCCTTAGAGCCAATGACATCCTTCCTCAACAAGGTAATATCCTACTACATATCATGCATATATATCCTGATAGGATATCCTGACAGGATATCCTGGTTAATATATTCTGACTCATACCTGAATTTGATGTGCAGGGCCTCCAGCATTTGCTCCACCTGTATAACGATGCCTGTGGTACTGCTGTACTCAATGAAGCCAGGATTAAACAGCTTGAAAGTACTGTTGCCGACCAAGGTGCCATTGCTGAAGCAAAATCCCGGCACTACGAGGGCATGCTGAAGAAGGTCACCCAAGATGCTGAGCTCAAACTTGCCACTGTCCAAATGGATCACGAACAGGCCATGGTTTCTTTCCGGGAAGGAATCAAGGCCTCCGCTATCGTCTCCCTGCTACAAGCTCGCATCAAGATGGCCTACGAGGCCAAGGAGACAGGCCTGGTATGCCCATCCTGGTCGGTTGAATCCTGGGTGGCCAAGCTGAAGGAGCTTGGAGGCAAAGCTGTGCCACTTCCTGCTGAAGCCGAAGAATCCTCTAAGTCAGCAGAGGTGGTAGAGAAGGCTGGAGATAAGAAGGATGCTGGAGAGGATGCTGGTGAGGATGCTGCTCAGGATGCTGAAGCTGGAAAGGCAGAGAAGGTTGGAGAAGATGCCGCTGTGTGAGGGCATTCAGGTGGGCAATGATGGATATATGTGTCAAGGCCGGAGCCCACCTTTTTAAATTTGAATGTTGGTTTGTAATCCTCAAAACAATTTACTTTTTCTGCACCTGAACAATTTACATTTCCTGCATGCTTTTTTAACAACAGTTGGAGGTGGATGGGTCTCGGTTTGAGATGAAACCTTCAACTGTTGGGTAAATATGTTTAAAGACTAATTGTGCTTTTGGTGGATGGATCTTGGTTTGAGATGAAACCAAAAGCACAAACTTTTGCTATGTTAATAATGTAACTTTTCTTTTAGCCTTACCATTGTTGTTATTAGTACACAAATTTTACTTATGAAAACTGTTTTGTTTGAACATTCTTAGGAATATTATGGGAACACATTCTGAGAATATCCTGACAAGTATCCTAAGAGATATCCTGGTCAAGATATTGTCATATAACTTGGAAAACTTAAGTCATTTGAAAAAAGGAGAGACCATACCAAAGACTCTTAGAGAGTCAATTCCAATCTTCCACCTTAGGAATGTCCCCAGTGCACACTTACAAACTTGGATCCATCCTTTGAATAGTATAATGTATGTCCCCTGTGTACGACACAGAAATGCAAATGTATTCATACTTTGGCTTGAATGAATTTCGAACACCCCGAGGCAAAACCCTTGATATCCTGAAATTAATCCTTATCATACTGGGGATAAACCCTGATATCCTGGGGATAAACCCTGATATCCTGGGGATAAACCCTGAGTTTCATGCGCTACAGGCGAGAGTGTATAAACTCCAAATCTTAGAAAGGTGAAAACCTTTAAACCTTAGAGAGTATGAAAATACCCTTTCGTGAGAGAGGGTGATCAATCCTCATATACCTTCAGGATCCAGGATATAGCCAACAGTAACGAAATTGTCAGCCACTTTTACATGAACTGGTCCTGCTACCTTGAACTATACCTAGATAACTTGCGCTCCAGGCGAGGTGTTTAAACCCAATTCGAAAGAAATGTGAATACCTTTAAACCTTTGAAGGGATCAGGATCCCTTAAACGTGAGAGAGGGGGCCAATCCTCCAATCTTTCGAGTTATCCTGGGTGCATATCCTGGAGCTATATCCTGAAACATATGCTGCAAAACAACTGTAAACTAAGGTGGGTGTTAGCTTGGCTAACACCCCTCCGATGCTTAAGTCAGTATTGGGTTCAAGATAATAAACAAATATATTTAAAAGAGATAGAATACATACCATTCTAAGATAGAAATTAAATTCTATTCTTACTTGAAATAGAGCTTTAAGTGTATTGCATTCCAGGATCTCGGTAGCATATCTCCTTCCATATTCTTGAGTCGATATGCTCCTTTCCCTGCTTCTGACTCAACTTCATATGGTCCTTCCCATTTTGGAGCTAGCTTGCCATCGGCAGGATTAGTGATATTTTGAAAAGCCTTTCTTAGCACCCAATCGCCAACTCGAAATCTCCTAGTCCTTATATTCTTGTTATATGCTCTGGATATTCTTTGTTGATATGCTGCCATCCTTAGCCTTGCTGCATCTCTTTTTTCATCTATAGTATCCAAATCTTGACATAAGGCTTCAGGATTCTGTTCAGGATCCTGTAGGATAGATCTTGCAGTAGGTATCACCATTTCCGTTGGAATCACTGCTTCTGCTCCAAATAACAAGGAAAATGGGGTTTGGCCAGTTGCATTCTTTACCGTTGTCCTATCAGCCCACAAAACAAAGGGTAATTCTTCTGCCCATCTTCCTTTTTTGGCTCCAAGTCTCTTCTTTAAGTTATTGACAATTATCTTGTTCGAGGATTCAGCTTGTCCATTCGCTTGAGGATGTACCGGAGTAGACGTGATCATTTTGATTCCCCGACTCTTGCAAAAGTCAGTGGTCCTCTTGCTTATAAACCGGGACCCATTATCACAAATGATTTCAGCTGGTACCCCAAACCTGGTCAGGATATTTCTCTTTATGAAGGATACTACTTCTTGGTCTCTAACTTGAACAAATGCTTCAGCTTCAACCCACTTAGAGAAATAATCCGTCATTGCTAGCATAAAGACTTTTCCTCCCGGAGCTTTTGGTAACTTCCCTGCTATATCCATCCCCCATTTCATGAATGGCCAAGGGGAAGCTACTGGATATAGTGGTTCAGCTGGTTGATGTAGTATGTTATTGTTTTGGTAAAAAAATCAAGCAGTGCCAATGCAACCAAACTTTCTGTTGTGAGGTATGATGCTTGAATTGATGAACAACAATAAGGATCACTATGAAATGTAATGAACAAGTGACACGAAGATTTATACGAGGAAAAAGCCCTTGATCAATGAATGATCTCAGGCATAAAAAACCTCAGGTGATGGAAACTACCGATCACCAACTCAAATTAAATAATAAATCTATTACAACTTCGGATGATAGCGAGCTAAGTACAAGGATCACTATAGTGTATTGTGTAGGAAAGTGTGTAATCGCCAAGTGAGTTAACGAGAGCTGGTGAGAGCAGTTGTACGAGTGTATGTATAGCCAAAAATAGCCAAGTGTTTTCTAACTAGCTCGCTACCCCTTTAAAAATGGGAAATATCTACTCTAACTAACATTCCGCAAATGGTGCAAGTCTTCCACGACTCCATAACGTCCACTTCTGGCCAAGCACGTGCGGAATAAACATAGAATATGCTCCAGGAATATCGCCAAGACCAAGTCCAAGTTGATACTTGTAACAACTCTCATCAAAAGTCATAATTATTAAATTAATTAGTCCAAAAGGAAACCCTAATTGAGACACCCAAGTGATTCTGAACAAACCCTAAACTTTTCATAATTTTCAGAATCAGGATTAGGGCCCCTAAAACTCAGGGGGGGGGGGGGGGGTTAAACCCTATTGACGATTATCCAAATTGTGAGCTGTAGAAATCAAATTTTCGAAATCCACCAACTCAGCAAGCCTACCCATGCACGTAGCTACCCTATGAATATAGGTTGGCAGTCGTGTAGCGCGACGACTAAGGGGGTAGGCAGTCGCGCTACGCGACGGTGTAAAATTTTCAGTATAAATAGGTGGGTTTGGGACTTGAATTCTGGTACTGAAACGACGGAAAAATTCGAAGTATACTCTAAGTTATAGCAGGAATACTCTAAATAACACACACGGGTCTCGAAATTCTGCTGCAAAACAGGGTATTAGCACAATCGCTGCTACGATTCATTTATCCGACGATCAATATATCCAATGAATGTTTAAGTGCCACCCACATTAGGGTTATACTTTATTATTCGTCATTAATTTGACGGATCATCGTTAATTCGATAGATAAAGTATTATACTTTGTCGTTCGTTGTTAATTCAACGGATCATCGTTAATTCGATGGATGAAGTATTGCATTTTGTCATTCATTGTGAGAATTGGATCTCGTAAATTATCGTAATTGCTGGATTGATTACTAACCCAGTTTTGTGTACATTGTTAATTATATTAGGTTAACAAGGCTAAATCATAGATTAGACTCTGTCCGTATTAAATCAGCAATGTGAGTCATTCTCTCTTTTTATCAAATCTATTTACAAAAGTATGTTTATTTTCAAAGTTATAATTACGGGGATTAAGTCTTTGTAATCACCAAGTTACAGCCGGTATGTGGGGTTTTGTATACATTACTTGATAATCGTCACCATTGGGGCAGCCAATGGGGGATATGACCATAGTCACAGATTCGGTCGAGTGACAAATACCGTGGGTAGTTGGTTTGATAATAGAAACATTGTAATCGCTCTTAATACTGTAAATTATAACAAATGTGTCATTTTAGTAAATAGAATGATTCACTCAGTATTTCCCGCTGACAAAACCTTTTTCAAACATGTTTCAGGTGATCTGTTGTAATTCAGGAAAAGTGCTGGGGAGCATTTCAAGCTTAAGATAGTGGCTCATTATAAAATAAAGAAATAAGTTTTGTAATATCACTATTTCATAATATTGTAAATTATCAGGGTTCTATCCCGAATTGTGAAATAAATAATCGGGGAAAATTTTAGCTTTAAACGATCCTTTTAAATAAACTTCCGCTGTTAAACTCAATTAAATAAATACCGCAGTATTTCTGTCCCGCGGTTCCTGAAACGGGTCAAACCGGGTCGGGGGCCGTGACAGAAAAAGGTGGTATCAGAGCCACTGGGTTAAGCTAAATTAAGTATTTAGAAATACTTAATTCTTCCTGATTACTATTATGTGATTATGTGTTTTATTAACTGGCTATTTGTTAATTACAGTATGGGTAAACAAAAGCTGTCAAGCATCTATCTTAAATTAGATAGATCATCTAATGAGAAGGGAAGTTCATCCCAAACCAAATCCTCGAATCAGGCTGAAATTCCTGAAGAAGGAATATTCGTGCGAAAGGCACAATACGAGGAATCACTTTCTCCTCAAAGGAGGGAAATGATTATTAAGAAAAGTAATCCGAGAAAAGAGGATTAAACGGGAAACTCAGGAATTAATTGATAAATCACCTTGGGAAGATAAACTAGATGAGAAATGGGCAAATTTATATATGCTAGCCACAGTAGCAGAAAATATAAATCTTTAAAAATTTAGCACCCTACCCTCACAATCTAGAAACTCTGTGTGATAAATAAAATTTGAAACCTAAGTGTGTTTTTCAGTTATCTTTGTAATCAATTAGTACACAGTATGTAATAAATTACAAAGTTATTTGTAAATTTTAACTTAGTATTCTATGCATTTTGCATATATGCTACATCAGCATGAGTGGGATATCCGAAGCTTTTCAGAACCTTAATCTTTACCCCGTAACTATCGAAGCTTCCAAGGAATATACTAGCTACTATCCCGATGTTGAACAACCAGTAGAATTCAAGGTTCCACCTTTGAGCAAGCCAAAACAAAAGAAAAGAACTTATGTAGGATGGAGAAAAATACGTAAGAAGAAGCCAGCTAAAAAAAAAACTGCCCAAAATAAACAATCCTTTGAAAAAGGGAAAAGAAATTATAACCGGAGAGAGTTCTAAACAACAGGAAATGAAAACTGAAGACAAAGAGGAGGGTAAGGAGATAGAAATACAGATGGAGGAAATTACTAAAGAAGTAGTAATGGAAGTTGGGCAAGGGTCTATACCAGCTCAGAGAGAAATCGGAGAGAGTTCCAATCCAACCCAGGAAAGAACTTTTCAAGATGAGATAGATTTCCTATTGGCAAGCTGTGAAACCATTCAGCCTGTCAATAATAATAATAATAATAATATTTTTAATTATCCTCTTAGAAACCAACTCCCTATGAATTGAGAACCAGCAATTCCAGATCCAATAGTCCACTCCCAACCCATAGGAATGGACGAATGGTGGACAAACGATTGGCAATTTCAAAATATTGTCAACGATTCTTACTCTTTTCTTCCACAATTCGATCCAGAACCATTACCTAATCCACCCATGAGTAATGAAAACATGGCTGAACTTCGCCACTTTGGTGAAGAGTTGTTTGATGCTGGAACTAGAATCAGGGAAATAGGGGGACAGATTGCTTGGAAGTACGATGAGAGGGAAATGCGTTTTTAGAACGGCAAGTGACGAGAGATAGAAGGATGGTAAAACGGTGTTTGTATAATAGTATTAGTAAAGTTAGTCTGTAAATAACCAATAAAACTTTGTATGATATCTGTGAGTAATGATACATACTATGATAGATATAAAATGAAATCGAGAAATCGATTGTTTTGACTATATCTGTATTATAAAATTTTCTGATTGTTTGTATATAATTATTATTTGTCCGTTACTAATAAAATTTATATATATACATTATCAGATGGCAAACAGTGATAATGAACCTATTAATGAAGTTAATCATTCTGAACAACATTCAAGAGATCAATATATGACTCGGCAAGATATCGAAAACATTGTTGCTCAAGGGATAGCCAATGCTATTCCAGCATTCGTTGCTGCTATAAAGAATCCAATCGAACCGCAACAGATTGTTCCTAGTAAACAAATTACTGAAGATAACTTCAGTAATAGTGTAAATGGAGGCAATAACCATAATAAGGAACCACATCAAGCTCCATTACCCAAGAAAATGAAAACTGCAACGCCTGGTTGCACTTTCAAAGAATTCCTTGCTTGTAAACCCATTGAATTTGCAGGCAATGAAGGAGCAACTGCATCACTGCGTTGGTTAGAGAAAACCGAAGCAGTCATTGCAATAAGTAAATGTGGTAAAGAGGATCAGGTCATGTATTCATCCAATCTGTTCAAAGAAGGAGCACTCGAGTGGTGGAACACTGTGTTACAATCAAAAGGAAGAGTAATAGCTTATGCTATGACTTGGGAAGAATTTAAGGGTTTGGTAGAAAGAAAATTCTGTCCCGAGTATGAAAAGGAACAGATGGCGAATAAGTTTCTAAATCATCGGATGATGAATGTAGATTGTCGTGGTTATACCTCGACATTCTTTAAATATGCAAGAGTAGTACCAACATTGGCTTCGCCAGAACCGGTACTCATTTCTCGCTATATTTGGGGGCTAATTAGCGAAATCCGCAATATTGTTAAAGCTGCGAGACCTCGCACTATTGATGATGCGGTAGAATTAGCTAACACTCTAACCGATGAATTGGTACGCACAAGAGATGAAGATAGGAAAAAGACACTAGCTCAGAAAATTACCCAAGGATTTCGTGCGGGTAATAATAACAGCTTCAAGAGAAAAGGAACAGGGCAATCTCCAGCTCCGTCATTCTGCAGGAAATGCAAAAAGAAGCATTATGGAAGATGCGATATCACTTGCAATTTTTGCAAAGCTATAGGACATCGTGAAGAAAACTGCAAAAAGAAGACAGTAATCTGTTTTAACTGTGGAGAAGCGGGGCATTATAAAACAGAATGTCCTAAATTGGTCAAACCAGCAGATAACAAACCCAAAGCGACCGAAGGCACTACTAAGAAGAATGCTAGGGCATTTTAGCTGACCACTCAAGAAGCAGAACTCATTCCAGATGTGATAGCGGGTACGTTCTTAGTCCACAACGTGTACGCAAAAGTATTATTTGACTCTGGTGCAAACCAAAGTTTTATAAATACTTCATTCTGTCAAGCTCTTAGTTTACCTTTAACCAATATTAGGCAGATTTTTACAGTTGAAACCGCAGACGGAAATTCAGTTAAAATAGATAAAGTTTTGCAAGAAGGAAACATAGAACTTTTAGGACATAAATTCTCTGCAAGACTATTGCCGATGAATTTAGTTGAATTTGATGTTGTATTAGGAATGGATTGGTTAGTAGCCAACCATGCTAGAATCCTTTGTGATCAGAATTCCATAGAAATTCAATCACCTACTGGAGAAGTGATTAGGATTACAGGAGATAAACCACGTAAGCCCATGAAGTTCATATCAGTAATGAAAGTTGCTAATTATGAACGAAAACAAGGAATAGTGTATATGATTTCAGTAATCATTAGCACTAAGGGAAAAGATCTTAAGGAAATACCAGTAGTATCAGAATATTCTGATATATTTCCAGAAGATTTACCAGGATTACCTCCAGATAGGGAAGTAGAATTTAGGATTCATCTAATTCCAGGAACTACACCGATAGCCAAGGCACCTTATCGGTTAGCACCCACAGAAATGTTAGAATTGAAAAAGCAATTAGATGAATTACTAAGTAAAGGATTCATACAACCTAGCTCATCCCCTTGGGGAGCACCAGTGTTGTTTGTGAAGAAAAAGGATGGTTCAATGAGAATGTGTATCGATTATAGGGAATTGAATAAGGTTACAATTAAGAATCGATATCCATTACCTAGGATTGATGATCTTTTTGATCAACTTCAGGGGGCTAGATATTTTTCTAAAATAGATTTACGCTCTGGATATCATCAATTGAAGGTACAAGAAGAAGACATACCTAAGACTGCTTTCAGAACTAGGTATGGTCATTACGAGTTTACAGTCATGCCCTTCGGATTAACGAATGCACCTGCAGCATTCATGGACATGATGAATAGGATCTGTAAACCGTACTTGGATAAATTTGTAATTGTCTTCATAGACGATATACTTATTTATTCCAAAAGTCAGGACGAACATTGTCAGCACTTGCATGCACTCTTAACTTTGTTAAGAAAAGAAAAGTTGTACGCCAAATTCTCGAAATGCGAATTTTGGCTAAAGGAAGTGCAATTCTTAGGACACATGGTAAATCATGAAGGTATTCATGTAGATCCTGCTAAGATAGAGGCAATTACCAAGTGGAAGGTTCCACAAACAGCAATGGAAATAAGAATTTTTATAGGTTTAGCTGGGTATTATAGACGGTTTATTAAGGATTTTTCCAAGATAGCCGTACCATTAACTAAGTTAACCTGTAAAGCCACTAAGTTTGAATGGGGACCTAAACAAGAAGAAGCTTTTAGGATTTTGAAACAGAAATTAACCCATGCACCAATCTTAGCCTTACCAGAAGGAACTGAAGATTTTGAAGTATATTGTGATGCTTCAAAACTAGGATTTGGATGTGTGCTTATGCAACGCAAGAAGGTAATTGCGTACGCATCAAGGCAATTGAAAAAGCACGAAGAAAACTATACGACTCATGATTTAGAATTAGGAGCCGTAATTTTTGCCCTTAAGATTTGGAGACACTATCTTTACGGAAGTAAATTTACTGTCTACACAGACCACAAAAGTTTAAAATATATATTTGGGCAAAAAGAGTTAAACATGAGGCAAAGGAGATGGATGGAAATCTTAAGCGACTACGACTGTGATATTCAATATCATGAGGGAAAGGCAAATGTAGTTGCAGATGCCTTAAGTCGTAAGTATTATGAGAAACAACGACGGGTTCGTGCTCTCGGATTAAATCTACAAATAGATTTAATGGAACAATTGAAGAATGTTCAAACTACAGCAATCAAGGATGATGCTGAAGGAATGAAAGGAAGAATAAAGGAATTAGAACAAGGAGCAGATGGAATTTGGAGATTCCACAAAAGTAGAATTTGGGTACCTAAGCAGGGAGACTTAAGACCTAAGATTTTAGAAGAAGCTCATAAATCTAGGTACACTATGCATCCAGGAAACAATAAAATGTACCAAGATTTAAGAAAGAACTTTTGGTGGATAGGAATGAAAAAGGATATAGCCAGTTATGTTTCTAAATGTCTTACTTCTTCACAAGTTAAAGCAGAACATCAGAAACCTTCAGGACTATTACAACAGTTAGAGATGCCAGTATGGAAATGGGAACTTATAACAATGGATTTTGTTACTAAGTTACCCAAAACCAGAAAAGGTAATGATGCAATTTGGGTAATTGTGGATCGATTAACCAAATCAGCTCACTTTCTACCTATGAAAGAAACTTTTAGCATGGAAAGATTGGCTAAATTGTATGTAGATGAAGTTGTATCCTTACATGGAGTTCCACTCTCCATTGTTTCGGATAGAGATAGTCGATTCACTTCCCATTTCTGGAAAATTTTCCAGCAAGCTATGGGAACTCGACTAAATTTGAGCACTGCATATCATCCCCAAACAGATGGGCAAAGTGAAAGGACGATCCAAACTCTAGAAGACATGCTCCGAGCATGTGTAATAGACTTTGGTGGAAGTTGGGATGATCACTTACCATTGATTGAATTCTCATATAACAATAGTTATCACTCAAGCATTGATACTGCTCCATTTGAAGCATTATATGGGAGAAAGTGCAGAACTCCAGTTTGCTGGGCAGAAATTGGAGAAAGTCAATTATCAGGTCCTGAAATAGTGCAAGAAACAACTGATAAGGTTACTCAAATCAAAGAAAGGCTGAAAACGGCTCGAGATCGTCAGAAGAGTTATGCAGACAATAGATGCAAGCCGTTAGAATTCCAAGTTGGAGACAAAGTACTATTGAAAGTTTCTCCTTGGAAAGGAGTTGTTAGATTCGGTAATAAAGGAAAGCTAAGTCCCAGATACGTAGGACCATTTCCAGTAATCCAACGTATAGGACCAGTAGCTTATCGTTTACAATTACCAGAAGAATTATCTGGGGTACATGATGTATTTCATGTATCCAATCTCAAGAAATGCTTATCAGATGAATCACTGGTAGTACCTCTTCAAGATATAGAGGTAAACGAAAAGTTAAAATTTGTGGAGAAACCTCTTCAGATAGAAGACAGAAAAGTAAAGTTTCTCAAGCATAAACGACTAGTTTTAGTCAAAGTCAGATGGGATTCAAAGAGAGGAGCTGAATATACTTGGGAACTGGAATCAGAAATGAAGAAAAAGTATCCTCAATTATTCCAGTAAATCTCGAGGACGAGATTTTTATTAAGGTGGGGAGAATGTAACAACTCTCATCAAAAGTCATAATTATTAAATTAATTAGTCCAAAAGGAAACCCTAATTGAGACACCCAAGTGATTCTGAACAAACCCTAAAATTTTCGTAATTTTCAGAATTAGGATTAGGGCCCCTAAAACTCAGGGGGGGTTAAACCCTATTGACGATTATCCAAATTGTGAGCTGTAGAAATCAAATTTTCGAAATCCACCAACTCAGCAAGCCTACCCATGCACGTAGCTACCCTATGAATATAGGTTGGCAGTCGCGTAGCGCGACGACTAAGGGGGTAGGCAGTCGCGCTACGCGACGGTGTAAAATTTTCAGTATAAATAGGTGGGTTTGGGACTTGAATTCTGGTACTGAAACGACGGAAAAATTCGAAGTATACTCTAAGTTATAGCAGGAATACTCTAAATAACACACACGGGTCTCGAAATTCTGCTGCAAAACAGGGTATTAGCACAATCGCTGCTACGATTCATTTATCCGACGATCAATATATCCAATGAATGTTTAAGTGCCACCCACATTAGGGTTATACTTTATTATTCGTCATTAATTTGACGGATCATCATTAATTCGATAGATAAAGTATTATACTTTGTCGTTCGTTGTTAATTCAACGGATCATCGTTAATTCGATGGATGAAGTATTGCATTTTGTCATTCATTGTGAGAATTGGATCTCGTAAATTATCGTAATTGCTGGATTGATTACTAACCCAGTTTTGTGTACATTGTTAATTATATTAGGTTAACAAGGCTAAATCATAGATTAGACTCTGTCCGTATTAAATCAGCAATGTGAGTCATTCTCTCTTTTTATCAAATCTATTTACAAAAGTATGTTTATTTTCAAAGTTATAATTACGGGGATTAAGTCTTTGTAATCACCAAGTTACAGCCGGTATGTGGGGTTTTGTATACATTACTTGATAATCGTCACCATTGGGGCAGCCAATGGGGGATATGACCATAGTCACAGATTCGGTCGAGTGACAAATACCGTGGGTAGTTGGTTTGATAATAGAAACATTGTAATCGCTCTTAATACTGTAAATTATAACAAATGTGTCATTTTAGTAAATAGAATGATTCACTCAGTATTTCCCGCTGACAAAACCTTTTTCAAACATGTTTCAGGTGATCTGTTGTAATTCAGGAAAAGTGCTGGGGAGCATTTCAAGCTTAAGATAGTGGCTCATTATAAAATAAAGAAATAAGTTTTGTAATATCACTATTTCATAATATTGTAAATTATCAGGGTTCTATCCCGAATTGTGAAATAAATAATCGGGGAAAATTTTAGCTTTAAACGATCCTTTTAAATAAACTTCCGCTGTTAAACTCAATTAAATAAATACCGCAGTATTTCTGTCCCGCGGTTCCTGAAACGGGTCAAACCGGGTCGGGGGCCGTGACAATACTCCTGCAAAACAATTTCGAATTCAAAGTAGACAACCGTTAGTACAAGGATCCTTATGATGATTCATGATCCTGATCCTGCAACACTTCTGAGGATCACTACTTCAGACAGAATTGAGGATCACTAAACCCAACAGTAAATGAGGATCACTGATCATTTAGAAATCCACCCCTAATAATTCCCCCAAAATATAAGGAGTAATTATGTAAATAAATGAGTTATATTTTGTTCTTATCCGCAATCAACCAACGGATAACTAGCCGTTGTAATCGGACTAGCCGTTACGAAAATGACGTCACTGAGGTGACTATCCTGCAAAATCATCATTATAAATAGGAGTTAGAGATAGGGATCAATTCGCATTTAAATTTAAGAGAAACTCCCTTTAAATTCATATCCGAAGATCAATCAGGTATCTCTCTTCCTCTTCTTCCTTTACGTTTTCTTTCTCTGCTCCTTCTCTCTTCACCTTCTTCAAGATGATGTTAAGATCCTCCCTTGCTAAGGATCACAAGAAGGACAGTCCTCTTAAGAGCCAGGGGATCATCAAAGATCTGGCGAATGAAAGGTGTTGGTTCACTGATCCGCAAATAGACAGAATCTGGCATTGCTTTCCGGCGAACACCTATTTCAAACCGTTTGATCCTACTGCTCTAAGTGATTACGTTTCTGAAACTTGGGTAGCCTTCCCGGTCACACCGTTCACAATAGGATACACATATCCTTTTCCTGAATTCACCCAGTCTTTCTTTTCTCTTACCGGCATCTCCGATATTCAAGCTATGCCAATGATCTGGAGGGTCTTATTGTTAGGGGAGGATTTTCTAACAATTAGTGATCCTTACTCGTTATCCTAATTAATGATCCTTTCTTCTGTGACAGATAGTGATCCTCAGAAGAGCTTCAGGATCAGGATCATGGATCACTTTAAGGATCCTCGTACTGACGATTGTTTGTTTGTGTTTTGTATTACTTCGCAGGAGTTACGAGCTTGACTTGGTCTTGGCAACGTTACTATGGAATATTCCACGGGTATATCGCACACGTTTGACTGGAAATGGACGTTGTGGAGAACGTGGGAGCTTGGCACGAAAGTCGGATAGTTAGTTATTGTAGTTAACTTCTATTTTTATAGGGGTGACGAGCTAGAATTAGAACACTTAGTCATTTTTCAGCTACACACACTCTCATAATCGCATTCGTGAAGCTCTCGACGAACACTTATTAGTTTTCACTCACTTTTACACATTTCATACTAGTGATCCTTGTACCTAGCTCGTCATTATCCGAAGTTGTAAACATTTATTGATTTATTTGAGCTTGGTGATCGGTAGTTTCCATCACCCGGGTTTTTTTGTGCCGGAGATCAACTCTTGATCAAGGGCTTTTTCCCCGTATAAATCCTTGTGTCGTTTGTGCAATTTACCTTGAAGTGATCCTTATTATTGTTCGACATTTTAAGCATCATACCCCGTAACAGAGAGTTTGGTTGCATTATCCTCATCATATTTTTTGACCAAAACAGTTTGGCGCCCACCGTGGGGCAATTGGTGCTTCATTCTTAGAAAAAATCGTATTTCTGTGCTCATTTCAGTTCACTACAACGAAGCACATGGCTTCCTCAGCGAAGAATGCTTCAAATTTGATGCCCTCATTCACTTCTTCACAAGGCGTTCCTCCTTTGCCTCCACCACCTTCTGGATCCCAGAAGAATGCTGAGAATGCTGCGAAGAAACCAACTCCCATTTTCTCAAAACCACCTACTTCTTCTGTTTCAACTAACCCTACTACTAATGATCTCTATGCCTTGATTTTGCAGATGAGGAATCATGTGTTGGACTCTGTATGCCCAAGACACATAATAAATTGATGTGGCTAGTACGTTATGATCCAAGTTGAGTCATACCCAATAACAAGCTAGACAAACACTTATATTATTTATTTGTGATGTGATCAAACAAATAAATATTAACACTTACAATATTTAGAAATTGGTTTTCTAAATAATTACACTTGAGAAACCAATAAATTATGTGGATAATTTATTTTGAGAGAATATTTTATTTTGTTATTTAATAGGTTAAATAACATTATAAAAGATTATATAAAGTCTTGCAAACATAGTGTTATATTTTATAAAAGTTATAAAATTAAACAAGACTTTATTTGTTATTAAAAAAAATTGGATTTTTTTTTAAATAAAACCCCTTAGGGCCGTCCACTTTGGTGGTCTTCCCAAGACCCATGTTGGTCCAATGCTATGACATGCATTTTGCATGTGTAAGAGCTTTTGATTGGGTCTTGTTTTTGGTGATATTCTCTCTAGTATTTTAAATAAAATACATGACCAAAAAAATAAAGAGGAGAGCTGAATTTTTGCTCTAAAATTTCGGCCATAAGAGTGTTCTTTCAAGTGTTCATTCTTTGATCTTCAAGTGTTGAATCCTAGCTAAACTTGTGGTGTTTGTTGGAAGCTTGGGGTATACAAGCTTGAGGTCTTCTACTCTTGAAGACAACCATTTCAAGAAGCATCATCCGTTTCATAATCCTTACACTTCAAGAAGGTAGTTTTCTAAACATCCTATGGTTGTGTTTGATAGTATACATCTCATATATGGATCCGGGTTTTGGGATTTTGCATACAAATGGTTTTATATCTTATAAAAGTAACATGTTTTAAACTTATTTTCCGCTGCGTTTTTATTTCATATGGATGAAATTACTTTGATGAACATGTTAAAATCCCATCAATGGCATCTAGAGCCGCTTATATGAGTGCATACTTCAATAGATTAAAAATTTCGGGTTTGAAGAAAACCCTATGGCCGAAAATTTTAACTTGGTTAACCCTTTGTTTTTCAAGATTATTTTCTTACATGCATAAGAGAATCTTGAAAAATTTATTTCATACGGATGATTTGTTTGTTTGGACAAAACTTAACTTTTATAGCCGAAAATGTTTATAAAAAGGGAACCATTTTTTTATGCTTCTTGAAATTAATATATATATATTTGGATATATATTTTGGTGCATATGACCTAGCCATAACCTTGTGATGAATGATTGTGTTGTGATTTATTATTTCAAGGGGTTGTAATAATTATTATTTTGTTCTTCCATTAGAAGATATGTAATTTATTTATTTTCATTTGGTATGTAAGTAAATAGATTAGATGCATTTATTTTACTAGAAAAATGTATTAGGATACTTTTATGTAAAAGAAGATGCACACAAAAATGCGGTTTTGGTTTTGCCAATTTCGGGCAAAAGGACTTCATAGTTCTTAACGGGATTTTAACCCGATAACCAAAACACATTTTTGAAGTCCAAAGGAGTTTGGAGCTGAAAATAAAAGACTTTTGGAAGCTCAAAGAAGGTGGAGAAATCACAACACAAGATGGAGACTTGAAGCATTTGGATGTGGGATCAAGTGGGAGTTCATCGACACATTACTTGTGTCATTTTCACCCTTTAGGAAGGACCTTTTGACACACTTGTTTCGGCTAACAAGTGTTGTCAAAATAGTTGGCTATGGTTATGCACCTATTGTTATGCTTGTGTGGTTGTTTATTTTGTTGTTTAGATGATATGTAGATATGCATGACTTAACAAACTAATAATCAACAACAAGCGTAAAATTGGTTCTTGACAAAATCATTAAAATGATTAATAAAGGTTTTATTAAAAATTAATGATTTTATAATAAAATGGGTTTTATTAAAAAGAACCATGAAAATTAGTTTTCACTAAAGTACCATTGATTTGAATGCATGCAAATGTATGGTACATAATATTTTCTAAACTAGAATTTTGAAATATTAAAAACCCTTTTATAAAACAAGTCAAACACCATCCTTTTATGCAACACTCGAAACACTTGGGAACTCTTATTGTGGGATAAAGGTCACCTAACCACATTTGAGGGAACTTGTATGTTCGAGGTGGGTTTACCATGTTTGTGGGATAAAGGTCACCTAACCACTTATGTGTATAAACTCACACGTGTGTGTAAGTTGGACGACTTGATTTGGAAACCATGAACTTAGGGTCACCAAAGCATGGGGAACAAAGGTGTTGATGGGATTAAACATGCCAACTAAACATAAAGATGTTTAACCGATCCCATATGGCTAGAAATTGCAAAGAGTTGCAATTGTCAAACGTTGACTACCTTGTTAATTTAAATAAAGGGATAAAGGTCACCTAACCAATATTTAAATGTAACGTTGGATTCTAGATTTTAATTATTAATTGTCTTTAAGACACAAAAGGGTATTAATGATTAAAATATAATAATATCGAAAATACTAAAATTGAACTTGTTAAATTTTGTAGATGGCCGCTAACAATGCAAACCCGATTAACCAAACCGTCCGAAACCTGTCACTAAGAACCATTCTTGAAAAGGATCGTCTCAATCATAACAATTTCATGGATTGGTTTCGAAACTTGAGAATCGTTCTCAAGCAAGAGAAGATATCCTATGTGTTGGACGATCCTATTCCCGATGAACCTAACGTGGAAGATGTGGAAGCCTACAACGATTGGGTTAAGTATACCGAGGACTCCATGCAAGCCTCATGCCTCATGTTGGGAACTATGATTCCCGAAATTCAAAAGGATTTTGAACACCACGGGGCATACGACATGATTACCCAGTTAAAGGAAATGTTCCTACAACAAGCAAGGGTAGAACGCTTCGAAACTGTTCGGGCGCTTCATGCATGTCGAATGGAGGAAACCCAATCGGTATCATCTTATGTTCTCAAGATGAAAAGCCACATTGATCGCCTCGAACGGCTAAATTGTCCCGTCTCTAAAGAGTTGACTACGGATTTGATCCTCAACTCTTTAACAAAGAAATTTGAGAGTTTTGTAATGAATTACAACATGAATGGATGGGACAAGAGCATTGGTGAACTTCATGCAATGCTCAAGACGGCCGAAGCAAGTATGGGCAAAAAGGCTTTACCCGTCCTAGCGATCAATGAAGGAGGCAACAAGAAGAGGCCCCACCCCGACTCTAAAGCAACTTATGCTAAAAGAAAGGGACACGTCAAAGGAAAAGGGAAGGGAAAAGCTAAAGCAGAACCCACCAAACCGAAGGAGAAGAAGCAAAAGGTTGCTACAAATGACCCATGTTTTGAATGTGGTGAGATAGGACATTGGAAGAGAAATTGTCCAACCTATCTCAAGGAGTTGAAAAACAAGAGGGATGCAGGGCAAACCTCAGGTACTATCTTTATGATACATGTTGAGCTTAATGTTATTTCTTCTAACACATGGGTACTAGATACCGGATGTGGAACTCATATTTGCAATTCGTTGCAGGGGTTCAGAAGAAGTAGACATTACAAGAAGGGAGACAGTAGTCTCTTTATGGGCAACGGAGCAAAAGTTGAAGTCGAAGCTCAAGGAGACTACGTTTTAAAGCTTCCAAGTGGTTTGGAAGTGATTTTGAAGAATTTTTATATGCTCCTAGTTTGACTATGAACATAATTTATGTTTCCCTTTTAAAACAATCTGGTTTCAATTTCGAATTTGTTAACTATGATATTTATGTTTCTAAGAATGATGTGTTTTATTTTAAAGCTATGTCTTTGAATGGTATTTATGAATTAGATCATGATAACGCATCATATGATAGCTCAATGTACCAAGTAACCAACAAGAAACTCAAAATGGATTTGAGTGATTCCTATCTTTGGCATTGTCGCCTTGGACATATAAGCAAGAATCGCATGCATACACTTCAGAAAAATGGTCTTCTGGATACAAATGAAGATAATTCATTTGATGTATGCGAATCTTGTTTACAAGGCAAAATGACCAAGACACCCTTTAGTGGAACTTTTGAAAGGGCAAAAGACTTACTAGGTATCATACATTCGGATGTATGTGGTCCTTTTAAGCCGATGACTAGGAATGGTGAAAGATACTTCATTACCTTTACCGACGACTATAGTCGTTATGGATATGTGTACTTACTAAGACACAAGGATGAAGCATTTGAAATGTTCAAAGACTTCAAAAGTGAAGTAGAAAATCAACTCAAGAAAACAATTAAAGTCCTTCGTACCGATAGAGGAGGTGAATACCTAAGTGGTGCTTTTCAAGATCATCTTAGAAGTTGTGGAATCATTTCACAACTTACTCCACCAGGAACACCACAACACAATGGTGTGTCCGAAAGGAGAAATCGAACTCTATTAGATATGGTTCGATCTATGATGGCTAGAAGCACATTACCTCTATCATTTTGGGGTTACGCTTTGCTCTCCGCAGTCCGTATACTAAATATGGCCCCAACCAAGAAAGTGGAAAGGACACCTTTTGAAATATGGCATGGAAACCCTCCATCATTATCATTCTTAAGGGTTTGGGGTTGTGAAGCTTATGTTAAGCAATACACTCCAAATAAATTGGAAGTCCGATCTACTAAGTGTATCTTTGTAGGATATCCTAAAGATGATATAGGATATTATTTCTATGATCCAACCGAGCAAAAGGTATTTGTTGCTCGAAAGGGTAAGTTCTTAGAAGCTAAATTCCTTATGGAAGGAACTAGTAGTAGAACAGTGGAACTTGAAGAGGATCAAGAACCACAAGACGATACACGTTTGGTTGATACTAGCGCTCAACAAGAGGTTGTTGAAAATGATCAAGAGGTTGATCAGAACACACAAAATGTTCGCAGATCTGGTAGAATTAGTAATCCACCTGAAAGATATGGATTTTTCATGGATGGATGCTACGTGGTAGATTCAGATGAACCAACCAACTACCATGATGCAATGTCAAAATCCGATTGTGACAAATGGCTTGAAGCCATGAACATAGAGATGCAATCCATGTATGACAACCAAGTTTGGGAATTGGTTGTGCCACCACTCAACTCCAAAGTAGTTGGAAGTAAGTGGGTTTTCAAGAAGAAAACGGATATGCATGGTAACTTGGATACTTACAAAGCAAGACTTGTAGCAAAAGGTTTCACTCAAACTCAAGGGATTGATTATGATGAGACCTTCTCGCCTGTGGCGATGCTAAAGTCAATCAGGATATTATTTGCCATAGCTGCATATTATGACTATGAGATCTGGCAATTGGATGTCAAAACGGCTTTTCTTAATGGATATCTCGATGAAGATATCTATATGGTTCAGCCTGAAGGTTTTGTCAATCCAAAACATCCTGACAAAGTATGCAAGTTAAAGAAATCAATCTATGGATTGAAACAAGCATCTAGAAGTTGGAATCATCGTTTTGATGAAGAAATTAAGAATTTTGGATTCATCAAGAACGGTGATGAAGCTTGTGTGTATAAGAAAGCTAGTGGGAGCATCATCACTTTCTTAGTACTGTATGTCGATGACATTCTACTATTTGGGAATGACATTCCAACCATGGAAGGTGTAAAAGCTTGGCTTGGAAGTTGTTTTTCCATTAAGGATCTTGGTGAAGTCGCCTACATTCTGGGAATAAAGGTCTATAGGGATAGATCAAGGCGCTTGATAGGTTTAAACCAAAGTGCATACATTGACAAAGTCTTGAATAGGTTCCAAATGGAGAACTCTAAGAGAGGTTTTGTACCTATTCAAAAGGGGACAATATTGAATACATTTAAATGTCCAAGCTCAAAGGATGAGCAAGAGAAAATGAAAAGAATCCCATATGCGTCAGCTATAGGATCCATCATGTATGCAATGATATGCACTAGACCGGACGTGTCATGCGCCTTAAGCATGACGAGCAGATGCCAGCAGAATCCAGGTAACAGTCATTGGATGGCTGTTAAAAGCATATTGAAATATCTTAGGAGGACTAAGGATATGTTCTTAATATATGGATCTGGTGAGGACGAGCTCGTTGTAAAGGGTTACACGGACGCGGGTTTCCAAACCGATCGAAATGATTCTCGATCGCAATCGGGGTATGTCTTCATTTTAAATGGTGGAGCAGTCTCTTGGAAGAGCTCAAAACAAGACGTGGTAGCATTGTCCACTACAGAATCAGAATACATCGCTGCTTCATTGGCAGCCCAGGAAGCTGCATGGCTGAAGAAATTTATAGCCGACCTAGGGGTGGTCCCTACCATTCAAGACCCCCTAGAGATCTTTTGTGATAACGAGGGTGCAATTGCTCAAATCAAGGAACCTCGTGCGCACCAAAAGACTAGACATATCGAGCGGAGATTCAACTACATAAGGGATGAAGTTGAAAAGGGAAAGATATGTATCCGCCAAGTTCACACAGATCAAAACATTGCGGATCCACTCACGAAGCTCCTTGACAGGGGAAAACATGAGGGTCATACATGTTCCTTAGGACTTCGATATTCTAGTGATTGGATTTGATCTAATTTTGTATTTGGATATTGAAACAATTGTTAATTTAACTCTTTTATGGTATTTTGAGTTATGTTTCATATTAGCATGTTTAAATCCATGAATAAGTTAATTATTCTAAATGTCCGTAGTCGATCATAATTGTGGGAACAAATATGAATGTAAGACTATTATGAACTTGGATTGGTGGATATTCATTTAGAATGAATATAGAGCAAAGTGTTGCTGCCAAAGTTCATAGATATTTGTGGGATACAAATATTGGACTGGCTCGCTCTCAAATATTACTGCATGGAATCATTTGTGATTGATCATAAGTAAATTTTGAGTTAAGGCGAATATCATAGTATCCTCTGACCTGAGATACATATTGGGTCTTGATATTCACCAAATATTATACCTTGACTTATTTCTTCGCTGTCAGTAATATGACAGTACATAAGGCTGAGCTCAGGTGTAGTACAAGGTGATTGTGAGAGACGTATGTAGTCAAGAAGGGATTTGTTCCTCTTATTCGTTGAGAGTAAGATGTCTAAGGCCTGCTAAAGTTAAATCAACAGAGAGTGATCGCTCTGTGTCTCTGGATTTAGCATGACATCTGTAACGAAAGGATAAATGATAGATTCACCTAAATCATGTTCAAGTAAGGGACTTGAAAGGGATGATGTTATTGAATGGCAAATATAGTCATACGTATTGGGGGTAGTAAACCGTAGTTAGGCGTCATTTACTGCTTGCATCAATCTTCTATGTATCTTGTGCAAGTGGGAGATTGTTGGACTCTGTATGCCCAAGACACATAATAAATTGATGTGGCTAGTACGTTATGATCCAAGTTGAGTCATACCCAATAACAAGCTAGACAAACACTTATATTATTTATTTGTGATGTGATCAAACAAATAAATATTAACACTTACAATATTTAGAAATTGGTTTTCTAAATAATTACACTTGAGAAACCAATAAATTATGTGGATAATTTATTTTGAGAGAATATTTTATTTTGTTATTTAATAGGTTAAATAACATTATAAAAGATTATATAAAGTCTTGCAAACATAGTGTTATATTTTATAAAAGTTATAAAATTAAACAAGACTTTATTTGTTATTAAAAAAATTTGGATTTTTTTTTTAAATAAAACCCCTTAGGGCCGTCCACTTTGGTGGTCTTCCCAAGACCCATGTTGGTCCAATGCTATGACATGCATTTTGCATGTGTAAGAGCTTTTGATTGGGTCTTGTTTTTGGTGATATTCTCTCTAGTATTTTAAATAAAATACATGACCAAAAAAATAAAGAGGAGAGCTGAATTTTTGCTCTAAAATTTCGGCCATAAGAGTGTTCTTTCAAGTGTTCATTCTTTGATCTTCAAGTGTTGAATCCTAGCTAAACTTGTGGTGTTTGTTGGAAGCTTGGGGTATACAAGCTTGAGGTCTTCTACTCTTGAAGACAACCATTTCAAGAAGCATCATCCGTTTCATAATCCTTACACTTCAAGAAGGTAGTTTTCTAAACATCCTATGGTTGTGTTTGATAGTATACATCTCATATATGGATCCGGGTTTTGGGATTTTGCATACAAATGGTTTTATATCTTATAAAAGTAACATGTTTTAAACTTATTTTCCGCTGCGTTTTTATTTCATATGGATGAAATTACTTTGATGAACATGTTAAAATCCGATCATCATGCACAAGAGTAGGATAAGACCAACGAAAGGATCCTCCGGGAGATTGACGAAATCAAGAAACAGAAGAAAATGGCAGAGGATCGTTCCCCACTGATACCCAGATCTTTGAATTTTGATACTCCGGTGATTACTTCTCAGCCATCAGTGGTTCCAGATGTTCAATATGTGGGTGGACCAAAAGGAGTGCACTACGGAACAACAACAGCGACCCAGGCATTAGGTCCATACTTCCAGCCAGCAGGATCCTATCCTCAGCATATGGGATCCTTCATGAGTGCAGGAGGGTACTCAGGAGCGCAGCAGGTTCAAGGATCCTCCTTTGTTCCAGGATCATCCCAGGTTCAAGGATCCTCCTTTGTTCCAGGATCATCCCAGGTTCAAGGATCCTCCTTTGTTCCAGGATCATCCCAGGTTCAAGGATCCTCCTTTGTTCCAGGATCATCCCAGGTTCAAGGATCCTCCTTTGTTCCAGGATCGTCCCAGTTTCAGGGATCCTTCCAGATGCCAGGATCCTTGAGGAGTTTGCAAACAGGAAGTTCAGATGTCCATCAGGGAGATTTTATTCCAATGCAGACCAATGCTTCTACTGGTCCCTCGATCATTCCAGAGCCCCAACAATATGGATTAACATCCATTCTTCCTAACTTGAATCCAATGGGAGGTAACACTTTTAATAATTCTTATGCTACTAACCATGGTCTTATGCAGGATCCAGGTATCAATCATGCCATGGCCAGAGAATTGCAAAAGCTAAAGGATATGATATCAAGTGTTCCGGGAGTGGTCAAACCTATCCCAGAGATTGCAGATGGGAGCCACAAGATATCTCGTTTTGCACCACCAATCTGTGATGCTGAGATACCCAAGAGGTTCCATGTGCCAACAATGAAGCTGTATGATGGTTCGACGGATCCTGAAGAACACATAGCACAATACAGGGAGAGGATGGAGATCAATCCAATCCCAGAAAGGTTAAAGGAAGCATGCATGTGCAAGGGATTCGGATCCACTCTTACTGGATCAGCTCTCAAATGGCTGCTAAGTCTTCCCCCCTACTCTATTACCTCATTTGCTAATCTGGTTAACTTGTTTAATAATCAGTTTTCTTGTAGTATAAAATTCGAACGATTAACTAGTGATCTATATAGGATAACCCAGGGTCATAATGAATCATTAAGGGATTACATTACCAAATTCAGTAAAGAATCCTTAGACATTCCCAACTTAGATATAGCCACGGCTGTTGAGGCCTTTAAAATGGGATTGCTTAGGGATTCGTTGTTCTATGATGATCTTGTTATGACACCATGCAGGAACTTAGATGAGGTAAGAACCCGGGCACTTAGGTTCATTCGGCTAGAGGATGACAAGAGGATCCAGGAGAGGTTAGCAGGATCCTCAAAGCAAGATAAGCAAGGATCCTCATTCAGGAACAACAAGTTCAGATCCTACAACAGATCTGATAACCAGAACGTGCATGCTGTTGATCAAGAAGAGGATGATGAGGATTATCCTCCAATTTCTGAATATTGTTTTTCTGTTGATAACAATGAACTAATCCTTGCGATGCAGAATCTAGGTGATAAAGCTAGATGGCCCAGAAAGAATGATAGGCCAGCTGCAACTCAGGATAAGTCAAAGTGGTGTGCATACCATGAAGATTTTGGGCATCTCACAGAAGAATGCATTGCGTTAAGAAAGGAAATTGGATACTTGTTGAGCAAGGGGCATCTAAAAGAATTGTTGGGAAGAAAAAAGTCAAGGACTCAGGATCCTGAAAGGATCCCTGAGAAGGCTCCAGCCCCTCTAGCAGATGCACAAGTAATAAACTTTATTTCTGGAGGATCAGACATTTGTGGCACATCCTTCTCAGCTGCTAAAAGGCATGCAAAGGAAACTAAAATGGATAATGGAGAAAGACCCGTTCGAACATCAAGTGTCTCCGAAGGAAAAGTCATAACCTTTGATGAGGATGATCGTGTTGATATCCAGGATCCTCATCACGATGGTTTAGTTATTACTCTTTTCATTTCTAACCATTTTGTCCGCAGGATCCTTATAGACGGAGGAAGTTCAGTGAACATTATCCAGCTTGATGTTCTAAAGAAGATGGGTATCCCTGAATCAGATATCATACCAAGATCCTCCGTGCTCGTAGGATTTAGTGGCGAAACTAAGAATACTCTGGGGGACATTAAACTCCCAATATACATCGAAGGCATACACTCTTATAAAAAAATTTGTGTTATTGACTGTTTATCTTGTTGTAATGTTATCCTTGGCAGGCCCTGGATACACGATATGAAGGCAGTCCCATCTACTTACCATCAATGTGTGAAGCTCCCTAGTCCTTGGGGAATAGTCAAGATTGATAGCGATCAGCAGGAGGCTAAGAATTGCTATACTTCATCGATGAAACCAGCCTCGAAGTCAAGGGAACAATAGAAATCAAAGTATCCTCCAAGGGATGTCTTGGAGGCAAGAGAGCAGGATGTGGTAGAAATCCTCATGGATCCTGATGATCCTGAATCTAGGATCTATATCGGATCAGGGATCCTCGGCGAAATGAAAGAAGACCTCGTATCCTTCCTCAAAAGGAGAAAGACTACCTTTGCATGGAAACATGAAGACATGACCGGTATATCTAAAGATGTGATCACTCACAAACTTGGCATTGATAGGTCCTTCAAACCTATCCATCAAAGGAGAAGAAAGTTTGCACCGGAAAGAAATGCCATTATCCAGGAAGAGGTAGAGAAATTGCTCCGGGCAGGTATGATTAGAGAGGTCAAATATCCAAGATGGTTGGCCAATGTGGTTGTTGTTCAAAAGAAAAACGGAAAGTGGAGGGTATGTGTCGATTTTACCGATTTAAATAAGGCATGTCCCAAGGATCCTTTCCCATTACCCCACATTGACTCCATGGTGGATGCAACTGCGGGTCATGAACTGTTAACTTTTATGGATGCTTCATCTGGATTTCAACAAATCCAAATGGAACCATCCGATCAAGAGGATACAGCCTTCATGACTCCAACTGGTATATACTGCTATATTGCTATGCCGTTCGGACTAAGAAATGCAGGTGCAACGTATCAAAGGCTGGTGAATATGATGTTCAAGGATCAGATTGGACAAACTATGGAGGTTTACATAGATGATATGGTGGTAAAATCCATAAAACCTGAGGATCACCTAAGAGACTTGGAGGAAGCATTCGATATCCTTGACAAATATAACATGAAGCTTAATCCTTCAAAATGTCACTTTGGTGTTAAAGCAGGTAAATTCTTAGGATATATGGTGACGAAGAGAGGCATTGAAGCTAGCCCGAAACAAATCAAAGCAATAGTGAACATCAAATCTCCGGCCAATGCTAAGGATGTTCAAAGGCTAACAGGCAGGATAGCAGCTTTGAACATATTTATATCCAAATCCTCAGAGAAGTGCAAAGAATTCTATGACATCCTAAGGAAGAACAAGAAATTTGAGTGGACTGAGAAGCATGAAAATGTTTTAAGAGCCCTCAAAGATTACCTATCCTCAGCCCCGGCCTTGATGAAACCAGAAAAAGGCGATGTGCTATCCTTGTATCTTGCAGTATCCTCAAAAGCAGTAAGTGCGGTCCTCGTTAAGGATCATGAAGGTACACAACATCCTGTCTATTATGTAAGTAAAAGTTTACTTGATGCCGAATCCAGGTACTCACACCTTGAAAAGCTTATTCTTGCATTAATCATGGCATCTACTAAGTTGAGACACTATTTTGAAACTCATGTTATTGTTGTTAAAACTAATTTTCCAATTAAGAATGTCCTCAGGAAACCAGAGATGTCAGGAAGGATGGCTAAGTGGGCAGTGAAGCTAAGTGCATATGATATAAGATATTAGCCCAGGACAGCCATCAAATCCCAAGCATTAGCCGACTTTGTGGCTGATTTCAGTAGTGATTTACAAAAAGAAGCTGAGTTAGAAGTCCAACAGTTGGAGGAGACTAAGGATCCTTGGATACTCTATACTGATGGATCCTCAAATGTTAAAGGCACAGGGCTTGGAATACTACTAAAATCGCCACAGGGGGACATAATACCCCACTCTATAGCTTGTGAGTTCCAAACCACTAACAATGAGGCTGAATATGAAGCCTTAATTGCTGGTTTGCAAATTGCTAAGCATATTGTCACACCCCGACCACGTAGAACATACAAAACGTGGCGGAAACATCGGGGAGTGTTGTAACAGAATTAATTGTTTCATAACCATGGCAATTGAAGTTTCGTTTTATTAAGTAAAAGTGATACAATGTCTTAACAAACAAAGAAATACAACATAATTAACTAGTCTTGCATCTTTTATTGTTACTAAAGCCCAAGTCTGCCTATGTGTATCTTGATCATCTTATGCAACAGTTCCTGAAAAACACATGTGAAAATAGGTACGTCAGCATAAAAATGCCTGTGAGATACATAGGTTTTGTGAAAATAGGTTCCATGACTTATGTTTGAGAAAATGTTTAGTCATGAACCTTGTAATTTGCTTTGTTTTGTAAATCATTTGAAAAACAATGAGTTCAGATGATATGTATACAATAAATGAATAATGTATGGTTAAATGAATAACCATAGTAAAATGGATTTGTATAAGATAGGTTGTTTGTAAAACAATGTCTTGTGAAAAGTATGTTATTTGTATAAAATGTGATATGTACCAAACTGAAATGATTCAAATAACGCTATGATATGTAATACCATACAAACACTTATATATAGGAAGTACCAGCGGCGTATCCACCATGCTTGTATCATATTACACACGCATCGTTACTTAATCACTTAATCAAACCAAACCAACCAATGTAAGAAGTCTATGTTTAAATAAATTGTCAAATGTATTGGGTAATATGTCAAAGTGTTCATGTCAAGATGTAAATCATATCAAAATGTCTATGTCCAATATTCATGTCAAATGTCTATGTCAAATATCCATGTCAAACGTCTATGTCAAGATGTCATGTATGGCAAGTGAAATGTCTCAACTAAACCATATGCACAAAAACAAAGTATTGAAGTAAACCTTGGTTTAAATCAAAGTTATGTTTTGTGGGAAATGCATGATCAAATGTCAATCATGTTAAAATGTCTATGCCGAAATGTCTATGTCAAATGTCTATGTCAAAATGTCATGTAAAACGATGTACTAAGTAATGCACACAATTGGGCACACCTAGCATAAGATGTAATGAAATCATGTACTATAATGTACTAACGAACATAGCAGTATATGATGTTAAAACAGGAAAGCATGAAAGTAACAAGTAGGCACATGTGTTCCACCCCAAAACAGTTTGGAAAACAGTAAAAGAGGGGTCTATGTACTCACCTGGGATTGCTCAGTAGTTCTGGAGTGACAACTAAACAATGCTAGAGATCGCGGATATCAAACGGCACCTAATATAGGTAGCTACATTAATAAACCGGACCTAAATCGGAGGATCGGGTAGCATTAGGGTTTGTAAACCAAACGAGTGTAGAGACTCGTGTCTTTTGGTTTAACAAAGCCTACATACTAAATGAAACTTAACCTAAGTGTCTACGACCCATTACGACCCGTTTAGGTAGCTTATGCTACTTTAACGCGTCGTTCGCGTGAAACGCGTTCGGACCGCCTAACTAGCCCTATGACAAGTGTTATATGCCTACACATATTACATAATCAGTTATGTGACAAAGGTTTAGGTTACATATGCTTAATTACCAATTATACATGAAAAGGGTATTCTGGTAATTTACCTAAGGCATATAAACTACCTATCATACAACTACTTAAACGATGTGACCATAGGGTATAACCTCGGAAGGTTATTCCCTACCTACTATGGTCACCTAATGTATTTGGTCGGATCCTAATGATCGACCAAACTGGGTCGGGTTCGAGGTATAAGCGATTTATTAGATCGCTTACCCTACGACCCTAGACAACGTGGTAATCAGTAGGCTTAGTCCCAAGGGACTATAACCAACATGATTACACTCACGTTGCGAAGTTCAAACGAACTTCGCATTGACCATTACCGGTCAATGCTGAAAGTCAAACAAAGTTTGACTTTCTGACTCGAAAAGCAGTAAAAATAAGGAAAGAACGAAAGAATACTTACGAAGGGTCCCCGCTAGTGAATCGTGATCGAATAGCTCAGGTATGAAGCGAAGGCCTCAACTTAGAGCATTTGGATCAGCTTTGGTGGGTTTTGAATGGAAGGGGGGTTGGGTATTTATAGGAAAAGTAGAGCCGTTAGGATCGTTTCTTGGAAAACGTGCCATGATCCAAGGCGTACACTTGTCGGAAAGTCATGGTGCCTCAAAATGCTCACCACCATAAGGATTGGACACTTGGCAAGGGGTTAGGGAGTGCAAAACAGCTGAAAACAGGCTGTTAAGTACTCTGCATCTGGTCTGAACTTGCTTTACGGACCTCAAAGCTGCCAATGTTGAGGTCCGTAAGGTAACAACTTTGGCAGATTTACAGTTTTGGTCCCTGCAGCCCCTAAACTTGGTTTTCAATGCATTTTTGACACGTTTAAGGCCCGTTAACCCCATTTCAAAGCTCTAAAATGAAGTTAAAGTATAGGGAACTTAAAATGTGCTCAAAAATATCTCGGATGTCGGTTCGTTTAGCCGTACGAACGCGATGTTCGCTTAATTACGACGGAATGCGCACAAGCGCGAAAAACGATCCAAATGACGTGACGAATGGATTTTTCTTAAGGCGAACACTAAAATATAATGTAGTCATGCTCACATAAATTTTTGGATGTCCGGATGTATTCAGAACGTAAGTTATGCGCGAAAATGCAAACTTGTGCACTTTTTGACACTTTTAGTCCCTGAATGACCCAAAAGTTTATTTTAGCACACCGAACCCCTCAAAGCCTATTTCTAAGCTATGTAAAGGATATTTATGGTATGTTTAACTTATGGTCATGTTCCGGAAGGTCTGTTACAGTTCAAATTGGCATACTTTCGTAGTTTGTCAACTTTAGTCCCTGTAAGCGATTTAACTTTGATTTCACCACACCAAACCTTCCAAAACTTATATCTAAGTTATGTATAGGTTATTTAAGGTATGTTAAGCCTATTTCACTATTCCGGAGTGTTTGTTGCATTAAACTGGTTATATTTACGCATTAGTGCGCGTATAACCTTCCAGAAAGCGATATAGTGATTGAAATCGAACAAGAATTGATATGTGTAAACGATACACATATTTTTACAAATCCCAAGTATGAAATACAATATTTCACTGGTTGGGCATTTGTTTGATGGTTGAAATGACACAGGTGTTACAGTCTCCCCTACTTTAGGAAATTTCGTCCCGAAATTAATTCGTAGGAGTCTGTCTATGACTTGGTTTCAAATAGTCATCAAAGATATGTAAAGCATAATCTGATTATTTTCCTCAACGGATATTTTTCAGAAGCGAAAATGAACGAACAGAGTCATTTTCTTCAACGGGTTCTTCGGAAATGGAGAATAAAGGAATTAACTAAACGGATATACATTTCTCTCAACGGATATTCTTCAGAACGAAAATGAACAAACGGGGTCATTTTCCTCAACGGTTTGTTCTTCAGAATTTGAAATGAAAGAAAAATCAACGGATATTCATTTCTCTCAACGGATATTCTTCAGAACGAAAATGAACAAACGGGGTCATTTTCCTCAACGGTTTGTTCTTCAGAATTTGAAATGAAAGAAAAATCAACGGATATTCATTTCCTCAACGGATAAATCTTCAGAAACGAAAATGAACTAACGGAGTCATTTTCAACGGTTATTTCCTCAGAGTTGGAAATGAAGGATTACACAACGGATATTCATTTCCTCAACGGATAAATCTTCAGAAACGAAAATGAACTAACGGAGTCATTTTCAACGGTTATTTCCTCAGAGTTGGAAATGAAGGATTACACAACGGATATTCATTTCCTCAACGGATAAATCTTCAGAAACGAAAATGAACTAACGGAGTCATTTTCAACGGTTATTTCCTCAGAGTTGGAAATGAAGGATTACACAACGGATATTCATTTCCTCAACGGATATTCTTTAGAACGAAAATGAATGGATAATTCATTTTCCTCAACGGTTATTCTTCAGAATGGAAATGAAAAGATAAACAACGGATATTCATTTCCTCAACGGATATTCTTTAGAACGAAAATAAATGGATAATTCATTTTCCTCAACGGTTATTCTTCAGAATGGAAATGAAAAGATAAACAACAGATATTCATTTCCTCAACGGATATTCTTCAGAAGTGAAAAATGAATAGCTAGTTCATTTTTCCTCAACGGATGCTTCATCAGAATTGGAAATGAATAGGGTTAACTCCTGATACATGATAGAACTTGCTGTGATTTCTGTGCACTAAATTCCATAATTATGTATGCATCCATAATTACGTAATTCCTTGCACAGTCCGCACAGTTTGTTTTGAAATGTTGTGGGGAAAGATATCAAACCTGAGATGAGAGTGACTAGACTACCATAGGGTCCTTTTAATTAGATCAACAGAGGATCTTCTTAATTAGGCCACTAAGGAGTCCTTTCAGCTATATCATCACATGATATCCCTAACCAGATTTTTGGATCAATCTGTTTAACTAGACCACAAAAGGGGTCTAATTATGAAGTAGTACATTATAATCCAAGGGACTTTAACTACAACGTAGAAGTCCATTAAGGATTTAAGTAGTACCTTTGGGTATCCTACTATGAATCTCTTGCACAAAGATATGTAAGATTTTACGAGGATTTGAATAACATAAATTGGATCACATGACACATAAAGGATAACACATAAGCACATAACCACATAATTGTTTAATTGTTATTTTTCTTGTTATTGATTGCTATTAACTTGGCGCCTCGTACATCGTTTCTCTTGGAAGAAACGGGTACTTAGGATTTTCGTGGAAACGCAAGAGATTATACAAGGGAAGAAATTTGGAAGTAGTCTGTTCTTCAAGGAATGCGGTTCCTTGATTGTCGGTATTGTAGGGGATATGTTTATACATGCAACCACATAAACATATTGAAATGTAAATGAAAGATTTATTTATAAACAACGATAACAACTGTTTCATAGATTGTGATAAAAGAAAATAATACACAAGGCTCGATTATTTTCTAAACAGCGTTATCTTCTGTCGGTCAGATACTCATCCCTGCGCTGGATTTGCATCAGCAAGTCTTGGGCAATTTCTACTAAAATGGCCCATCTCGCCACAGTTGTAGCAAGATCCCAGTGGGAAACGAGCTTGAGCAGGATTGTTGTTAATCTGATTTGGTGCTGCTGCTGTTGGGCAAACCCTCGCTGTATGACCTATAAGTCCGCAAACTTGGCATGTGCGGCACTTCACACCAACATGATGATGTAGGCCACATTGGTTGCACATGGGTGCAGTTCCTTTGTAGGGTTTCCTGGCAGGGGGTTGGTTGGGGACGGCTTGATCATTGTGAGCGATCACGGCGAAGTTCTGAGAAGCCTTTCGCTTCTTTGACTTCTTAGAGGATCCAGTCTGTTCATCCATGGTCTTTGATTCCTCGATTGGTTTCGATTCCTCGACCAGTTTCTTGTCACCCTTTCGGAAAAGCTTACGTTTCCTGATCTGCGATTCAGTCAAGGTTGCAGATAACTCAATGGCCTGCCTAACAGTAGTAGGGTTGCTACCAGTCAAAATGTCTTGTATTGAGTCGGGAAGGCCATCAATGTACTTTTCGATCGCCTTATCCAAAGGCGTGACCATGTTTGGGCATAACAGACTTAACTCCTCATAACGGTCCGTGTAGGCTCGATGCTCACCGCTGTCTTGCTTAAGATCATCAAATTCCCTTTCCAAAGCCCTGATCTCGTGACGAGGACAAAACTCCTTCATCATGTGAGCCCTAAGTTCGGCCCATGTCTGTGCTAGAGCAACTTCTGCACCACGATCTCTCATCACCCCGTTCCACCACGTAAGGGCTCTCTTCTGGAACACACTCGAAGCAAACTCGACCTTGCGATTGTCAGGACACTGCACATGGCGGAAAGTATTCTCAATGCTCTCGAACCATTGAAGAAGCCCAGTCGCTCCCTCAGAACCACTAAACTTGAGTGGTTTCGCCGAGTTAAAACTCTTGAAATTGCATGGACCATTGTTGTTGTTGTTGGCTTGATTCCATAGAGCAAAGAGGTTTGGGAATTGAGCAGCCATTTGCTGCGCAATGATTTCTGCCAGCTCGGCAGTCGCTATCTGGCTTTCGCGTCGAGGAGGCATTCTAAAAGAGGAAACATGAAATGAAACGAGTGAGAGGATTAGACGAAAAGAATGAGATGAAACAAATCTGATGAAAGCAAGGATAGTGGTCATTTGTTTGTTACTACAAAGCAACAAACGACCCGGTGAAAAGTAAATAGGTCAAAAATAATGTATTGCGAAGATATGCTCGCCTATAAGTGAACACTCATCCCAAGAATTCCCAGGTAAGCACAACTGGTCTCGCGTCTGATGAGATGTATACGAAGTGCTTGCCTAGACAGAAGACCCAGAATACAGGCATTCACCCTTCCAGTTTGCACGTGTTCACATTATTTAAAACCCAAAACCTTGACGAGATTTTGAAAACTCAAAGGGGTTCAAAACCATATAACAGAGGGTTCAAAACCTAGTAATCAATCATCCTAGAACAGATGATTAGTTTTCAAAGCGGTTTTGAAATTTATGTTCTTGTTGTGGTCGTCGCCTAAGGATAGGTGACAGTATTGTTTTATGACTAAACGCAAGTAAACTCGCGTTAGGGTCCTAAGAAGGTTATAGACTAGGTCAAAGCATTACTAATTACTAATAACCTAATTCCCTATAACCATTGGCTCTGATACCATCTTTTCTGTCACACCCCGACCACGTAGAACATACAAAACGTGGCGGAAACATCGGGGAGTGTTGTAACAGAATTAATTGTTTCATAACCATGGCAATTGAAGTTTCGTTTTATTAAGTAAAAGTGATACAATGTCTTAACAAACAAAGAAATACAACATAATTAACTAGTCTTGCATCTTTTATTGTTACTAAAGCCCAAGTCTGCCTATGTGTATCTTGATCATCTTATGCAACAGTTCCTGAAAAACACATGTGAAAATAGGTACGTCAGCATAAAAATGCCTGTGAGATACATAGGTTTTGTGAAAATAGGTTCCATGACTTATGTTTGAGAAAATGTTTAGTCATGAACCTTGTAATTTGCTTTGTTTTGTAAATCATTTGAAAAACAATGAGTTCAGATGATATGTATACAATAAATGAATAATGTATGGTTAAATGAATAACCATAGTAAAATGGATTTGTATAAGATAGGTTGTTTGTAAAACAATGTCTTGTGAAAAGTATGTTATTTGTATAAAATGTGATATGTACCAAACTGAAATGATTCAAATAACGCTATGATATGTAATACCATACAAACACTTATATATAGGAAGTACCAGCGGCGTATCCACCATGCTTGTATCATATTACACACGCATCGTTACTTAATCACTTAATCAAACCAAACCAACCAATGTAAGAAGTCTATGTTTAAATAAATTGTCAAATGTATTGGGTAATATGTCAAAGTGTTCATGTCAAGATGTAAATCATATCAAAATGTCTATGTCCAATATTCATGTCAAATGTCTATGTCAAATATCCATGTCAAACGTCTATGTCAAGATGTCATGTATGGCAAGTGAAATGTCTCAACTAAACCATATGCACAAAAACAAAGTATTGAAGTAAACCTTGGTTTAAATCAAAGTTATGTTTTGTGGGAAATGCATGATCAAATGTCAATCATGTTAAAATGTCTATGCCGAAATGTCTATGTCAAATGTCTATGTCAAAATGTCATGTAAAACGATGTACTAAGTAATGCACACAATTGGGCACACCTAGCATAAGATGTAATGAAATCATGTACTATAATGTACTAACGAACATAGCAGTATATGATGTTAAAACAGGAAAGCATGAAAGTAACAAGTAGGCACATGTGTTCCACCCCAAAACAGTTTGGAAAACAGTAAAAGAGGGGTCTATGTACTCACCTGGGATTGCTCAGTAGTTCTGGAGTGACAACTAAACAATGCTAGAGATCGCGGATATCAAACGGCACCTAATATAGGTAGCTACATTAATAAACCGGACCTAAATCGGAGGATCGGGTAGCATTAGGGTTTGTAAACCAAACGAGTGTAGAGACTCGTGTCTTTTGGTTTAACAAAGCCTACATACTAAATGAAACTTAACCTAAGTGTCTACGACCCATTACG
Source organism: Helianthus tuberosus (assembly GCA_030545235.1). Taxonomy (NCBI): domain Eukaryota; kingdom Viridiplantae; phylum Streptophyta; class Magnoliopsida; order Asterales; family Asteraceae; genus Helianthus; species Helianthus tuberosus. Next base: position 115,548,733 of record CM060400.1, on the reverse strand, counting down.
ACCCGTTTAGGTAGCTTATGCTACTTTAACGCGTCGTTCGCGTGAAACGCGTTCGGACCGCCTAACTAGCCCTATGACAAGTGTTATATGCCTACACATATTACATAATCAGTTATGTGACAAAGGTTTAGGTTACATATGCTTAATTACCAATTATACATGAAAAGGGTATTCTGGTAATTTACCTAAGGCATATAAACTACCTATCATACAACTACTTAAACGATGTGACCATAGGGTATAACCTCAGAAGGTTATTCCCTACCTACTATGGTCACCTAATGTATTTGGTCGGATCCTAATGATCGACCAAACTGGGTCGGGTTCGAGGTATAAGCGATTTATTAGATCGCTTACCCTACGACCCTAGACAACGTGGTAATCAGTAGGCTTAGTCCCAAGGGACTATAACCAACATGATTACACTCACGTTGCGAAGTTCAAACGAACTTCGCATTGACCATTACCGGTCAATGCTGAAAGTCAAACAAAGTTTGACTTTCTGACTCGAAAAGCAGTAAAAATAAGGAAAGAACGAAAGAATACTTACGAAGGGTCCCCGCTAGTGAATCGTGATCGAATAGCTCAGGTATGAAGCGAAGGCCTCAACTTAGAGCATTTGGATCAGCTTTGGTGGGTTTTGAATGGAAGGGGGGTTGGGTATTTATAGGAAAAGTAGAGCCGTTAGGATCGTTTCTTGGAAAACGTGCCATGATCCAAGGCGTACACTTGTCGGAAAGTCATGGTGCCTCAAAATGCTCACCACCATAAGGATTGGACACTTGGCAAGGGGTTAGGGAGTGCAAAACAGCTGAAAACAGGCTGTTAAGTACTCTGCATCTGGTCTGAACTTGCTTTACGGACCTCAAAGCTGCCAATGTTGAGGTCCGTAAGGTAACAACTTTGGCAGATTTACAGTTTTGGTCCCTGCAGCCCCTAAACTTGGTTTTCAATGCATTTTTGACACGTTTAAGGCCCGTTAACCCCATTTCAAAGCTCTAAAATGAAGTTAAAGTATAGGGAACTTAAAATGTGCTCAAAAATATCTCGGATGTCGGTTCGTTTAGCCGTACGAACGCGATGTTCGCTTAATTACGACGGAATGCGCACAAGCGCGAAAAACGATCCAAATGACGTGACGAATGGATTTTTCTTAAGGCGAACACTAAAATATAATGTAGTCATGCTCACATAAATTTTTGGATGTCCGGATGTATTCAGAACGTAAGTTATGCGCGAAAATGCAAACTTGTGCACTTTTTGACACTTTTAGTCCCTGAATGACCCAAAAGTTTATTTTAGCACACCGAACCCCTCAAAGCCTATTTCTAAGCTATGTAAAGGATATTTATGGTATGTTTAACTTATGGTCATGTTCCGGAAGGTCTGTTACAGTTCAAATTGGCATACTTTCGTAGTTTGTCAACTTTAGTCCCTGTAAGCGATTTAACTTTGATTTCACCACACCAAACCTTCCAAAACTTATATCTAAGTTATGTATAGGTTATTTAAGGTATGTTAAGCCTATTTCACTATTCCGGAGTGTTTGTTGCATTAAACTGGTTATATTTACGCATTAGTGCGCGTATAACCTTCCAGAAAGCGATATAGTGATTGAAATCGAACAAGAATTGATATGTGTAAACGATACACATATTTTTACAAATCCCAAGTATGAAATACAATATTTCACTGGTTGGGCATTTGTTTGATGGTTGAAATGACACAGGTGTTACACATATGGGGATCATGTATCTTGAGGTACATGTAGATTCATTGTTAATTACAAACCACTTTAATGGATCCTATGCTGTTAAAGGTGAAAAGCTAACCAAATATTTAGAGATAGTCAAAAGTTTGGCACTCTCTTTTGTTTCCTTTAGTTTGACACAGGTACCAAGGGAAGAAAATACAGAAGCTGATGCATTGGCAAACTTAGGATCATCTTTGAAGATCCCGGAGGATATCAAGATCCCTATTATCCATATCCTGACCCCGGCTATCGAGGATCATGTGGCTATGGAGATAGGAAATGATTCTGCAATTATCCCTAGTGAGGATACTCAATCCCATTCAGGATCATGGATCTCACCAATTATGAGATACTTACAACACGGAGAGATTCCTACAGGAGAAAACCCTTGGGCTTTCAAATCTAAGGTATCTCAATTCACAATTTTAAATAATATGTTGTATAGACGATCTCTTGCAGGACCATACTTGAGATGCATTGAGGATCCTGAAATCCAAGAAGTTTTAAAAGACTTCCATGAAGGAGATTGTGGAAACCACACTGGGGGCAGGGCATTATTCTCAAGGATCCTGAGGACAGGATACTACTGGCCAACCATGAAGAGAGATGCTGTGGAATATGCTAAGAGATGTGATCCTTGTCAGAGACACAACAATATCCTTCATTAACCAGCTGAATTATTGCATCCTATATCCTCCTCTTGGCCATTTATGAGATGGGGTATGGATATAGTTGGTAAGCTTCCTAAGGCACCTGGTGGAAAAGTATTCATGCTTGCTATGACTGATTACTTCTCCAAGTGGATAGAGGCTGAAGCTTTTGCACAAGTTAGAGAAAAGGAAGTTATATCCTTCATTAAAAGAAATATTATAACTAGATTTGGAATTCCTTCTGAAATTATATGTGATAATGGTTCCCAATTTATTGGGGGCAGAACCACTAACTTTTGTGACAGTTGGGGGATTAAGATGATAACATCAACACCAGTCCACCCACAAGCTAATGGTCAAGCAGAATCATCCAACAAGATCATCATCAACAATTTGAAGAAGAAGCTTGGATCCAAGAAAGGCAAATGGGCAGAGGAACTACCTTATGTGCTTTGGGCTGATAGGACAACCCCTAAGAATGCAACTGGTCAAACACCATTCTCTTTGGTATTTGGGGCAGAATCAGTGATCCCAACAGAAATGGTGGTTCCAACTGCTAGAACAAGTACTCGTGATCCTGAGGAAAATGACGAGAACTTGACTCAAGATCTGGATACTATTGAAGAAATCAGGGATCTGGCTAGGATAAGGATGGCCAGTTATCAACAAAGAATGGCTGGTGCTTACAACAAAAATGTCAGGATCAGGAAGTTTCAAGTTGGAGATATGGTATTAAGGAAACCATTTCAGAATACCACCAATCCTGCCGATGGAAAATTGGCTCCAAAATGGGAAGGCCCTTATTTGATTGAAGCTGAAGCAGGAAAGGGGGCATATAGGTTGCTAACCATGGAGGGTGATTTGCTACCAAGAGCTTGGAATGCTGTCCACTTGAAGAAATATTTCATGTGAGTAGGATCCTCTTGGCACAGATGATCCTTATGGAGTATCCTCGAAGGATCCTTAAAGTATCAGTGATCCTTACTTTGGTAATATCCTAACCTTGAACTATTTCATTTCTTTATTTTCTCATATAAGGATAAGGATCATGTGTCCTTTATCCATCTCTCATGTGATCTCAAGTGTTGAAAGTTCAGGTATCCTTAGCATAACATTGGTTATCTACAGAAGCAATCCGTTCCTTGGGTTTGACCCCAGTTTGGGCATGTCCCCAGTTTCGCCAGTAGCGCATGATGATCCTGGTATAGTTCAAGGCAGTGGGACCAGTACTCGCTCTAGGGGCTGATAATTCCATTGTACTGGCTATGCCTAGGATCCTACGTATAATGGTAGACGTACCATACATCCGTTCCTAAGGTTTCTAACGTTTTCACGTTAGCTAAGGTTTCTAACGTTTTCACGTTAGCTAAGGTTTTGGCATTTTCATGTCACTAAGTTTGGATAGTCGCCAGTTAGGGCCATACTCCAGTTTACATACGATCCTTGGGCTTGTCCCCAGTTATCCTTGGGCTTGTCCCCAGTTATCCTTAGGCTTGTCCCCAGTTATCATTGGGCTTGTCCCCAGTTGCTAACTCTTTTCTTATATTGGCTTAGTCCCAAGTTATGCTCTATTTCAGGTCCTTGAAGATAAGCAACTAGGGATCCTTGATCCTTACTTCTTTCTAAGGTTTATTTTGTAGTTATCCTGATTATGGTTAGGATCCTAACTTAGATCCTCAGGTATGATCCTAAACTGTTTTGATTTTATTCATTATTCATTTGAATAACCCTTATACCTGACAACTGAACTTGGAATTCTTAAACTATACCACTTTTTAGAACTAATCAGTTATGGGATGTGTGGTCCGTGATCATATCCTAAACTTTTTGGATATCTTTTTTAATTTTTCAAGGCTTGATAAGTATAAACGGAATAAACATTACAACAGTTGGAAAGTAAGATATTAAAAAGGATAACAACACAAGATAAGCGACGAAAGGTTAAGATTTTATTTATTAACAAAAGGCTAACCCTTAAAAGGTTGTCAAAATTACCTACCCCGAGCTTCTACCAGCAAAACGTGGCCCGTCCGCTGGGGTAGGTAAAGGGTGTCCATGATAATAAGTTCAAAAAGTAGTGCAGGAATATAAGGGCGGCAGGATCACAATGGCTTCATCCCCCAAACAGAGGATCCCTCCACCAATTGCAATCCTGCCTATTGTCCAAAGGATCATACATGATCCTTAATCCTAACGACTATTGTTCAAGTACAAACCATTAAATTGTTCAACATCACAACCACAAAAAACTACTACCAAATTTAAAAATTGGGCTCCGGCTGCGTCTAGGAATGTCCATCATCGCCCAATTGTGCAGCCTACACCTTTGCTGCATCCTCTTCCCCTCCAGCTGCGGTATCCTTCACCAGATCCTTCCCACTACCTCTAGCCTCGATCGCCAAAACTTCCTCAGCTTCCTCATCATCTTCAAGATCAGCTAACCTTGCTTTCCAGCCCTCAACATCCCAGCTGCTTTTGTTAAAGTTAGGATCTTGAGCTTCCTGGGCCATCTTCAATTTAGTCTGATACATTGTGATGGCAGCAGAGACCTTAGCATTTTCTATGAGATCATGCTTCTCATAGTCAAGGTCAATCAGAAGTTTAGCCGTCTTAGTCTTGGCATCTTGGAGTTCCTTCTGAAGATCAGCAATTGCAAGGTCCTTAAGCACTGCAACCTGTTGCAAATCAGCAATCTTCTTGTCCTGCTCCTCGACATTCCCCACATAGTCCTCAATCTCAGCGAATTTCTGCAAAAGAGATAAAAGATAAGGTCAAGACCGAGTGATCCTCAAATCAGCAGGATATATTAGCAGGATATATCAGCAGGATATATTAGCAGGATATGTCAGCAGGATATGCCAGCAGGATATATAGGCAGATACGGTGATCCTTACATCATTGAAGTACTCGAGAAATTGGTGACGGATCAGAGGCAGACCCTGCAAATTCTCACCCTCGGAGGTCTTTCTCTTTTTGCCACCCTTTCCTTTAATGGGTGCCTTGGGAATGGAGATGCTAGGACTGGTAGTGGCCCTCTTCTTCCTAGACCGAACAACATCAAGATCAGCTGTGTTGAACTGGGATACAGGCTTGGCAGATTTTCTGGCACCTACACATTCAAAGCAAGATAAGTATCCTTATCCTATTTCAATTTACTTATTTATTTTAATATTCAAACTATGCAAAAGGCAGGATACTTACTCGACATGGTGATGGAACCGGAGGATACTTCTTGTGAGTCTTGGGTGTCTATCTTGAATGTCCTTGTTTCAGGATCAAGCTTCCAAAAAGCAGCAAGCCTATCCTTGGTTGCAGGTGTCGTGATGATGTGTGAAACAGAAATAGCTGCATAATACAAGACAAAAAGGGGTTAGTGATCTTCATACAAAAACAAGACTACCTGGTGATCCTTCTCAGGATCCTCTGGCCTACCATGGGTGGACCTTGTCTTTGGTAGATCCTTTCCGTTTAGAATGGTATCCCTCCTAACAAAGAAGAAGCGACGTTTCCAATTTGTGTCATTCTTGGTGACTTTGAGAAGGGGGTGTTCTCCGCCGGGTTTTCGTTTGAACAAATAACGATGGGAACCAAAAGTAGTGAGATCATACATCTCTGACAGCTCTGACATTCCTAAATCAATGCCTTCCTGCTCGATGATCCTCTCCAGGGTATACAAAACCCTCCAAATCATCGGCATAGCTTGGATGTAAGAGATGCCGGTAAGGGAAAAGAAGGATTGTGTAAATTCTGGGAAAGGATAGGTGTATCCTATGGCGAATGGAGTAACTGGAAAGGCAACCCATGTTTCTGAAACATAGTCGCTCAGAATAGTAGGATCGAAGGGTTTGAAAAAGGCACTCGCCGGAAAGCAGTGACGAATCTTATCTATTTGAGCGTCGTTAAAGTAGCACCTCTCATGTGTGGAGTCTTTGATGATCTTTTGACTCTTCAAGGGACTATCCTTCTGGTGATCCTTGGCGGGGGAGGACCGGAGCATCATTCTTGAAGAGACGATAGTAAAATAAGAAAAACAGAGCAAGAGAAGGAAGAAGATGAAGGGAGGATACCTGTTTATCTTCGGAATGCAGTTATAAAGGGAGTCTTTCTGAAATTTTAAATGCATTTGATCCTATCTCTATCTCCTATTTATAATCATGATCGTGCAGGGTTGTCACTTCTGTGACGTCATGGTTGCAACGGCTAGTTCAACAATAACGGCTATATTTACGATAGTTAGTTGCGGATAAGATCAGGAAAACATAACTCGCTCATTTTACATATTACTCCTTATATTTTGGGGGCAATTGTTAGGGGAGGATTTTCTAACAATTAGTGATCCTTACTCGTTGTCCTAATTAATGATCCTTTCTTCTGTGACAGATAGTGATCCTCAGAAGAGCTTCAGGATCAGGATCATGGATCACTTTAAGGATCCTCGTACTGACGATTGTTTGTTTGTGTTTTGTATTACTTCGCAGGAGTTACGAGCTTGACTTGGTCTTGGCAACGTTACTATGGAATATTCCACGGGTATATCGCACACGTTTGACTGGAAATGGACGTTGTGGAGAACGTGGGAGCTTGGCACGAAAGTCAGATAGTTAGCTATTGTAGTTAACTTCTATTTTTATAGGGGTGACGAGCTAGAATTAGAACACTTAGTCATTTTTCAGCTACACACACTCTCATAATCGCATTCGTGAAGCTCTCGACGAACACTTATTAGTTTTCACTCACTTTTACACATTTCATACTAGTGATCCTTGTACCTAGCTCGTCATTATCCGAAGTTGTAAACATTTATTGATTTATTTGAGCTTGGTGATCGGTAGTTTCCATCACCCGGGGTTTTTTGTGCCGGAGATCAACTCTTGATCAAGGGCTTTTTCCTCGTATAAATCCTTGTGTCGTTTGTGCAATTTACCTTGAAGTGATCCTTATTATTGTTCGACATTTCAAGCATCATACCCCGTAACAGAGAGTTTGGTTGCATTATCCTCATCAGATTTTTTGACCAAAACACTTATATACCCTCGAAAGGATCATTGAGCAAGAAGAAATTACTCTAGGAATGTCGGAGTTGGCAGAGATGTATGATCTCACCACATTTGGATCCCACCGATATCTATTCAAGCGTAAACCCTGTGAAGAGCATCCCATCTTCAAAGCCACTAAGAATGATACAAACTGGAAACGGCAATTCTTCTTTGTCAGAAGGGATTCTATCCCGGATGGAAAGAATCTGCCAAGGAAGTGGAGCACCCATGGTAGGATATAGGATCCTGAGGAGGATCACCAGATAACCTTTTTTTTGTATACTAACATCCTTTTGTTTCTGTTGCACAGTTATCTCTGTTTCGCATCTTATACCTTCACCTGCCACCAAGGAAAGGCTCGCTGCTTTCAGAAGACTTGATCCTGCAACAAGGTCATTTAAAACAAACACCCAGGATTCACAAGAAGTATCCTCAGGTTCTATCACTATGTCAAGTAAGTATCCTGTATTTTGTATAGTCAAATATTTAAATAAATAGTTGAATAGAAATAGGACTAGGATACTTATCTGTTTTGAATGTGTAGGCGCTGGGAAATCCTCAAAATCTGCCTCCAAGTTCAACATCACTGATCTTGACAATGTCAGATCCTCCAAGAAAAAGTATGCTGCTAGCCCCTCCGTTGTAATCCCCAAGGCTACCACTTCAAGGGGAAGAGGTGGAAAGAAAAGAAAAACCTCTGAAGCTGACAACCTTCAAGGCTTGCCTCTGATCCGCCATCAATTCCTCGAGTACTTTAATAATGTAAGGATCACTGACTTAGCTTGGTTATCCTATCCACTTGAGGATCATATGATCCTAACTTTGCATTGTCTTGTTTGCAGAAATTTGCTGAAATTGAGGATTTTGTTGGCAATGTTGAAGAGCTAGAGGAGAAACACTCTGACCTCCAAAAAGTAGCAATGCTCAAAGACCTCAAGATCGCTTCCCTTGAAAAGGATCTCAACGATGCCAAAGCTCAAACAGCTGCCATTCTGATCAATTTTGATTATGAGAAGAGCGAGATCACGGAGGATGCTAAGGTCTCCGCTGCCATTGCCATGTATAAGACCAAGCTTCAGGATCTCGCCTTTGATAGGAGCAGCTGGGACATGGAAGGCTGGAAGGCCAGGCTGGCTGAGTTGGAGGATGAGGATGAGGCTGACGAGGTCCTGGCAATCGAGGCTAGTGGTAGTGGCAAGGATCAAGCGAAGGATACTGGAGCTAGAGGGGATGATGATGCAGCGAAGGCATAGGCTGCAGGAATGGGCGATGAAGGACATTTCTAGACGTAGCCGGAGCCCATTTTTTAGTTTCGTTATGGTTTTTATTTTGATGATGTTTTGATGAACAATGGTTGGTCTGTACTTAAACAATAGTAATTAGGGCTAAGGATCATGGATCCTTTGAACAATAGGTAGGATTACAAATGGTGGAGAGATCCTCTGTTTGGGGGATGAAGCCATTGTGATCCTACCGTCTTTTGATTCCTGCACTACCAAGACCTTTATCCTGTGTTGATATCCTTGTTGATATTTTACTTTCCAACTGTTGTGATGTTTATTTTGTTTAAACTTATCAAGTAGGAAAAAATTTAAGAAATATCCCCAAAAAGTTTAGGATATGATCAAGGATCACATATTCCATCGCCGATTAGTTTTGAAAAGTTATATAGTTTAAGGATCACAAGTTCAGTTGTCAAAGGATAAGGGTTACAAATAATGAATAAAATCAAAATAGTTAAGGGTCATACTTGAGAATCCAAGTTAGGATCCTAACCTTTAATAGTTGTAAACAGGAGAATCCAAAAGACAAACCTCAGTAAAAGGTAAGGATCAAGGATCCTTGGTCATTTATCTCCAAAAACCTGAAATAAGGTACAACTTGGGACTAAGCCAACATATGATAAGAGTTAGTAACTGGGGACAAGCCCAACAATTCTGGGGACAAGCCCAATATACTGGGGACAAGCCCAAAGGATAACTGGGGACAAGCCCGAAGGATAACTGGGGACAAGCCCAAAGGATTACTGGGGACAAGCCCGAAGGATAACTGGGGACAAGCCCAAAGGATAACTGGGGACAAGCCCAAAGGATAACTGGGGATAAGCCCAAAGGATAACTGGGGACAAGCCCAAAGGATCGTATGTAAACTGGAGTATGGCCCTCACTGGCGACTATCCAAACTTAGTGACATGAAAATGCCAAAACCTTAGCTAACGTGAAAACGTTAGAAACCTTAGGAACGGATGTATGGTACGTCTACCATTATACGTAGGATCCTGAATATAGCCAGTACAATGAAATTGTCAGCCCCTAAAGCGAGTACTGGTCCCATTTCCATGAACTATACCAGGATCATCGTGCGCTACTGGCGAAACTGGGGACAGGCCCAAACTGGGGACTAGCCCAAATAACTGGGGTCAAGCCCAAATAACTGGATACTTCTGTGGATACTCAATCCCTAGTTAAGGATACCTGAACCTTCAAAACTCAGAGAATCAAGTGAAGGGAGGATAAAGGATGCAGGATCCTTGTCCCTATATAAGAGAATAAAAGAATGAAATAGTTTGAGATTAGAAGATTACCAAGATGGGGATCGTCTATTCTGTAAGGATCCTTCAAGGATACTGGTCAGGTAAGGATCATGGATCCTCATCACATAAAGTATTTCTTCAAATGGATAGCATTCCAAGCTCTTGGCAGCAAATCACCTTCCATTGCTACTTCAGCTTCAATCAAATAGGGGCCTTCCCACTTTGGTGCTAGCTTTCCATCAGCGGGATTGGTGGTATTCTGAAATGCTTTCCTTAACACCATATCACCAACTTGGAATTTCCTGATCCTGACATTTTTGTTGTAAGCTCCAGCCATCCTTTGTTGATAACTGGCCATCCTTATCCTTGCCAAGTCCCTGATTTCTTCTATAGTATCCAGGTCTGGAACCAAATTTTCAGCATTTTCTTCAGGATCACGAATGCTTGTTCTTGCAGTTGGAACCACCATCTCTGTAGGGATCACTGATTCTGCCCCAAATACCAAAGAAAATGGAGTTTGGCCTGTAGCATTCTTGGGAGTTGTCCTATCAGCCCAAAGCACATAAGGTAGTTCTTCTGCCCATTTTCCTTTCTTGGATCCAAGCTTCTTCTTCAAATTGTTGATGATGATCTTGTTGGATGATTCTGCCTGACCATTAGCTTGTGGGTGGACTGGTGTTGATGTTATCATCTTAATCCCCCAACTGTCACAAAAGTTAGTAGTTCTATTCCCAATAAATTGGGATCCATTATCACAAATAATCTCAGAAGGGATACCAAATCTAGTAATTATGTTTCTTTTAATAAAGGATATGACTTCCTTTTCTCTGACTTGAGCAAAGGCTTCAGCCTCTATCCACTTAGAGAAGTAATCCGTCATAGCAAGCATGAACACTTTTCCACCAGGTGCCTTAGGAAGCTTTCCTACTATATCCATTCCCCATCTCATGAATGTCCAGGAAGAGGATATAGGATGCAAGAGCTCTGCTGGTTGGTGAAGGATATTACTATGCCTCTGACAAGGATCACACTTCTTGGCATACTCTACAGCATCCTTCTTCATAGTGGGCCAATAGTATCCTGTTCTCAGGATCCTTGAGAACAATGCTCTGCCCCCAGTATGGTTTCCACAATCTCCTTCATGGAAATCCTTTAGGACTTCTTGGATTTCAGGATCCTCAATGCATCTTAAATATGGTCCTGCAAGAGATCGTTTGTACAACATATTATTCAATATTGTAAATTAAGATACCTTGATTTTGAAAGCCCTAGGGTTTTCTCCTGTAGGAATCTCTCCATGTTGTATATATCTCATGATTGGAAGGATCCATGATCCTGAATGAGATTGAGTATCATCACTAGGGATGATTGCAGAATCCTCTCCTATCTCCATAGCCACATGATCCTCGATAGCCGGGGTCAGGATATGGATAATAGGGATCTTGATATCCTCCGGGATCTTCAAGGATGAACCTAAATTTGCTAATGCATCTGCCTCTGCATTCTCTTCCCTTGGTACCTGTGTCAAACTAAAGGATACAAAAGAGAGTGCCAATTCTTTGACTATCTCCAAATATTTGATTAGCTTTTCACCTTTAACAACATAGGATCCATTAAAGTGATTAGTGATCAGTAAAGAATCTACATGTACCTCAAGATACCTGATCCTCATATGCTTTGCAATTTGCAAACCAGCTATCAAGGCTTCATACTCAGCCTCATTATTGGTAGTTTGAAATTCACAAGCTATGGAGTGGGGTATTATGTCCCCCTGTGGCGATTTTAGTAGTATTCCAAGCCCTGTTCCGTTTACATTGGAGTATCCATCAGTGAACAGTACCCAAGGATCCTTGGTTTCTTCAAGCTGTTGGACTTCTAATTCAGCCTCCTTTTGCAAATCACTACTAAAATCTGCCACAAAGTCAGCTAAGGCTTGGGATTTGATGGCAGTCCTTGGTTCATATCTTATATCATATGCACTCAGCTTTACTGCCCACTTTGCCATCCTTCCTGACATTTCAGGTCTCCTGAGGACATTCTTAATCGGAAAATTAGTCTTAACAATAATGACACGAGTCTCAAAATAATGTCTTAATTTAGTAGATGCCATAATTAATGCAAGGATAAGTTTTTCTAAGTGTGAATACCTGGATTCAGCATCAAGTAAACTCTTACTTACATAATAGACAGGATGTTGTGTACCTTGGTGATCCTTAACAAGGACCGCACTTACTGCTTTTGAGGATACTGCTAGGTACAAGGATAATACTTCCCCTTTTTCTGGTTTCATCAAGGAAGGGGCTGAGGATAGGTAATCCTTAAGAGCTTTGAGGGCACTTTCATGCTTCTCAGTCCATTCAAATTTCTTGTTCTTCCTCAGGATGTCATAGAATTCCTTGCACTTTTCTGAGGATTTGGATATGAATCTGTTCAAGGCCGCGATCCTGCCTGTCAATCTTTGCACATCTTTAGCATTGGCAGGAGATTTAATATTCACAATAGCCTTGATTTGTTCTGGACTTGCTTCAATGCCCCTCTTTGTTACCATATATCCTAAGAATTTACCTTCCTTCACACCAAAATGACATTTAGAAGGATTAAGTTTCATATTATACTTATCAAGGATATTGAATGCTTCCTCCAAGTCTTTAAGGTGATCCTCAGCCTTCTTGGACTTAACCACCATGTCATCAATATAGACTTCCATAGTGTGTCCAATTTGTTCCTTGAACATCATATTGACTAGCCTTTGATAAGTAGCACCTGCATTCCTTAATCCAAATGGCATAGCAATATAACAGTATATACCAGTTGGGGTCATAAAGGTTGTATCCTCTTGGTCAGATGGTTCCATCTGAATTTGTTGAAATCCAGATGAAGCATCCATAAAAGTCAACAATTCATGACCCGCGGTAGCATCCACCATGGAGTCAATGTGGGGTAATGGGAAAGGATCCTTGGGACATGCCTTGTTTAAATCTGTAAAATCGACACATACCCTCCACTTTCCATTTTTCTTTTGAACAACAACCACATTGGCTAACCATCTTGGATACTTAACCTCTCTTATCATACTTGCCCGAAGTAGTTTGTCTACCTCTTCCTGGATAATAGCATTCCTTTCAGGTGCAAACTTCCTCCTCTTTTGATGAATTGGCTTGAATGACCTGTCAATGCCGAGTTTGTGAGTAATTACATCCTTAGATATACCTGTCATGTCTTCATGTTTCCAGGCAAAGGTGGATTTCCTTCTCTTAAGGAAGGATACTAGCTCCTGTTCGATGTCGCTAAGGATCCCTGATCCTATAAAGATCTTGGATTCAGGATCCTCAGGATCCATGAGGATTTCTTTCAAATCCTGCTCTCTTGCCTCCAAGACATCTCTTGAAGGATACTTTAATTGCTATTGCTCCCTTGGTCTTGAGGCTGGCTTCATTGAGGATATATAACAATTCTTAGCCTCCTGTTGATCACTCTCAATTTTCACCACTCCCCATGGACTTGGAAGCTTTACACACTGATGATAGGTGGATGGGACCGCCTTCATGTCATGTATCCATGGCCTGCCAAGGATAACGTTACAACATGATAAGCAATCAATAACACAAAACTTCTGATAAGAATGCAATCCTTCGATATAGATTGGGAGTTTGATGTCCCCCAATGTATTCTTAGTTTCTCCACTGAATCCCACAAGCACTGAGGATCTTGGGATAATATCAGACTCCGGGATATTCATCTTCTTGAGGACATCAAGCTGGATGATGTTCACAGAGCTTCCTCCATCTATAAGGATCCTGCGAACAAAGTGGTTAGGTATAAACAATGTAATTACAAGACCATCATGGTGAGGATCCTGGACATCAACACGATCATCCTCATAAAAAGTTATGACTTTATCCTGGGTGACAACGGAGGTCCGGACGGGTCTGTCTCCATTATCCATCTTGGTTTCCTTAGCGTGTCTCTTTGCTGCTGAAAAGGATGTACCACAGATGTCTGATCCACCGGATATGAAATTTATGACTTGTGCATCTGCTGGAGGAGCAGGAGCCCTTTCCGGGATCCTTGACTTCTTTCGACCCAAGAGTTCCTTCAAATGCCCCTTACTCAACAAGTAACCAACTTCCTTTCTCAGTGCAATACATTCTTCAGTGAGATACCCGAAATCCTCATGATATGCACACCACTTAGACTTATCTTTTGTAGCAGCTGGTTTATCATTCTTCCTTGGCCACCTAGCTTTCTCACCTAGATTCTGCATTGCAAGGATTAGTTCATTGTTATCAACAGAAAAACAGTATTCAGAAATAGGAGGATAATCCTCATCATCCTCTTCTTGTTCCACTTAATGCACGTTCTGATTGTCAGACTTATTGTAGAACTTGGATTTGTTGTTCCTGAAGTAGGATCCTTGTTTCTCCTGTTTTGAGGATCCTTCTAATCTATCCTGGATCCTTTTGTCATCCTCTAGGCGGATGAACCTAAGGGCCCTGGTTCTTACTTCATCAAGATTCCTGCAAGGTGTCATTACAAGATCATCATAGAATAATGAATCCCTAAGTAATCCCATTTTAAAGGCTTCTACAGCTGTAGCAATATCCAAGTTAGGAATATCCAAGGATTCTTTACTAAACTTAGTGATATAGTCTCTAAGTGATTCATTTTGACCTTGTGTTACCCTCTATAAATCACTAGTTAATCGTTCAAATTTCCTACTACAAGAAAATTGACTATTAAACAAATTAACTAGATTAGCAAATGAAGTAATAGAGTAAGGGGAAAGACTTAGCAGCCATTTAAGAGCAGATCCTGTGAGTGTGGACCCAAATCCCTTGCATAGACATGCTTCTTTTAACCTTTCAGGAATAGGATTGATCTCCATCCTCTCCCTGTATTGAGCTACATGCTCCTCTGGATCCGTTGAACCATCATACAGTTTCATGGATGGTATCTGGAATCTTTTGGGTATCTCAGCATCACATAAGGGTGGTGCAAAACGAGATATCCTATGACTACCATCTGCAATTTCAGGAATGGGTTTAACCACTCCTGGAACACTGGATATCATATCCTTGAGCTTCTGTAACTCCCTGGCCATAGCCTGATTGATACCTGTATCCTGCATTAAGCCATGATTAGTGTTGTATAAGTTATTGAAAATGTTACCTCCCACGGGATTCGTGTTTGGAATCCCAGATGTGTATCCATATTGATGAGACTCTGGTATGATTGAAGGACCAGAGGGAGCAATGGTCTGCATTGGTATGAAGTCTCCTTGATGAACGTCCGAGCTCTAAGGCTGCATACTTCTCAAGAATCCTTGATCCTGAAGGACGTTGGATCCTTGAAGTTGAGATGATCCTTGAACCTGAAAGGATCCTGGGACCAGAGAGGATCCTGGAACCAGAGAGGATCCTGGGACAAGGGAGGATCCTCGGACCGGGAAGGATCCTTGGACCTGGGAGGATCCTTGGACCTGGGAGGATCCTTGGACCTGAGAGGATTCTTGGACCTGGGAGGATCCTTGGACCTGTGAGGATCCTTAGACCTGAGAGGATCCTTGGACCTGGGAGGATCCTTGGACCTGTGAGGATCCTTAGACCTGAGAGGATCCTTGGACCTGGGAGGATCCTTGGACTGCATGCATTCCCATATATCCTCCAGACGTGAAGTATCCCTGATGCTGAGAAGAGGATCCTAACGGTTGAGAAGAGGATCCTTGAGGCTGGAAGTGAGAGCCAAATGCCTGACTCATAGTTGTTGTTCCATAACGCCTTCCTGGTAATTCACCCAAGTATTGCACGTCCAGAACTGCTAAGTGTTGGGAAGTTATGACTGGAGTGTCGAAGTTCAGCGACCTTGGCATCAGAGGGGAGTGATCCTCCACTGATTTCTTCTATTTCTTGATCTCATCGATCTCCCGGAGGATCCTTTCGTTGGTTTTGTCCTGCTCTTGTGCATGATTCCTCATCTGCAAAATCAGAGTGTAAAGATCATTAGTAGTAGGATTAGTTGAAACAGAAGAAGTTGGGGGTTTTTGGAAAACGGGGGTCGGTTTCTTCGCAGCATTCTCAGCATTCTTCTGGGATCCAGAACATGGTGGAGGCAAAGGAGGAACGCCTTGTGAAGAACTGAATGACGGCATCAAGCTTGAAGTATTCTTCGCTGAGGAAGCCATCTGCTTGGTTGTAACGAACCGAAATGAGCACGAAAATACGAATCTTTCTAGGAATGAAGCACCAATTGCCCCACAGTGGGCGCCAAACTGTTTTGGTCAAAAATCAAGCAGTGACAATGCAACCAAACTTTCTGTTGTGAGGTATGATGCTTGAATTGATGAACAACAATAAGGATCACTATGAAATGTAATGAACAAGTGACACGAAGATTTATACGAGGAAAAAGCCCTTGATCAATGAATGATCTCCGGCATAAAAAACCTCGGGTGATGGAAACTACCGATCACCAACTCAAATTAAACAATAAATGTATTACAACTTCGGATGATAGCGAGCTAAGTACAAGGATCACTATAGTGTATTGTGTAGGAAAGTGTGTAATCGCCAAGTGAGTTAACGAGAGCTGGTGAGAGCAGTTGTACGAGTGTGTGTATAGCCAAAAATAGCCAAGTGTTTTCTAACTAGCTCGCTACCCCTTTAAAAATGGGAAATATCTACTCTAACTAACATTCCGCAAATGGTGCAAGTCTTCCACGACTCCATAACGTCCACTTCTGGCCAAGCACGTGCGGAATAAACATAGAATATGCTCCAGGAATATCGCCAAGACCAAGTCCAAGTTGATACTCCTGCAAAACAATTTCGAATTCAAAGTAGACAACCGTTAGTACAAGGATCCTTATGATGATCCATGATCCTGATCCTGCAACACTTCTGAGGATCACTACTTCAGACAGAATTGAGGATCACTAAACCCAACAGTAAATGAGGATCACTGATCATTTAGAAATCCACCCCTAACAGTTACTATGCCTTTGACATGCATCACACCTTCGAGCATATTCTACAGCATCTTTCCTCATCGTTGGCCAATAATATCCTGTCCTTAATACTTTCGAGAACAATGATCTGCCCCCAGTGTGGTTACCACAATGCCCTTCATGTATATCCTGAAGTACTTCTTTGGCTTCAGGATCCTCCAAGCACCTCAAATACGGTCCTGCAAGAGATTTCTTGTATAAAACATTATTTATAATAGTGAATCGTGATACCTTCATCCTAAATGCCTTAGGATTTTCATCTCCGGGGATGTGTCCTTCCTTGAGATATCTCATGATTGGAGCCGTCCAGGATTTAGGATCCTTTTCAGGATACTCTGCTCCAGGATCCTGAATGCCTGCTACTTCTTTATCCTGAGGATTCGTTGCAGGATACAAGATATGTAATATTGGTATTTGGGTCCCTTCTGGTATCCTGATCGATGATCCCAGATTTGCTAAGGCATCTGCTTCAGCATTATCCTCCCTTGGTACCTGTTCAAGTGTAAAAACATCGAAATATCCTGCTAATTTTTTGAGAATATCGAGGTATTCGATCAATTTCTCACCCTTAACTGCATAGGATCCATTAAAATGGTTAGTAATTAACAAGGAGTCAACATATACTTGCAAATTCTTGATACTCATATTCTTAGCCAACTCTAATCCTGCAATTAAAGCTTCATACTCTGCTTCATTATTAGTAGCAGGGAATTCACATCTAATAGCCTGGGGTAATATGTCCCCCTGTGGCGATTTTAGTAGTATTCCCAATCCTACTCCTCTTACATTAGATGCACCATCAGTATATAACGTCCAGGATCCTGAGGATTCTCCTAACTGTTGGACTTCTAGGTCTACCTCATCCTGAATGTCACTACTGAAATCAGCCACAAAGTCAGCTAAAGCCTGAGACTTTATGGCATTTCTAGGTTCATATACTAAATCATAAGCACTCAACTTTACTGACCACTTGGCCATCCTGCCTGACATCTCTGGTTTCCTAAGCACATTTTTGACAGGATAATTTGTTTTAACATGAATCCTATGTGTCTCAAAGTAATGTCTAAGCTTCGTTGATGCCATAACTAATGTTAGTATCAATTTTTCTAAATGAGAATACCTAGTTTCAGCATTTAACAAACTTTTACTAACATAAGAAACAGGATATTGCTGACCTTCATGATCCTTTATAAGGACGGCACTTACAGCATTCCCTGATACTGCGAGGTATAGGATAGTGGTTCACCATTCTCAGGCTTCATCAGTAGAGGTGCAGTTGAAAGATATTGCTTCAAATCCTGCAGGGCTGCTTCATGCTTCTCACCCCATTCGAATTTCTTGTTCTTCTTCAGGATATCATAAAACTCTTTGCATTTTTCTGAGGATCTTGAAATAAATCTGTTTAATGCCGCCACTCGCCCTGTTAATCGTTGAACATCCTTCATATTTGAGGGTGATTTAATATCCAAGATGGCTTTAATCTGCTCCGGGCTCGCCTCTATTCCTCTTTTGGTCACCATATACCCCAGAAATTTTCCTGCCCCCACTCCGAAATGACACTTAGCAGGATTTAGCTTCATGTTATATTGATCCAGGATATCAAACGCTCCTTTAATATCCTGGAGGTGATCCTGAGCTTTCCTTGATTTTACCACCATATCGTCAATGTATACCTCCATGGTGTCCCCCAGCTTGTCTTTGAACATCATGTTTACCAATCTCTGGTATGTTGCACCTGCATTTTTCAAACCAAAAGGCATAGCCGTATAACAATAAATACCTGTTGGTGTCATGAAGGCAGTATCCTCCTGGTCAGAAGGCTCCATTTGAATCTGCTGAAATCCTGAGGATGCATCCATGAAGGTCAACATTTCATGCCCGGTAGTAGCATCCACCATTGCATCAATGTGAGGAAGAGGAAATGGGTCTTTAGGACAAGCCTTGTTCAGGTCTGTGTAGTCTACACAGACTCTCCATTTCCCATTTTTCTTCTGTACCACGACTACGTTTGCTAGCCATCTTGGAAACTTGACTTCTCTGATCATCCTGGACTTCAACAATCTTTCAACTTCCTCTTGGATAATCGTATTCCGCTCAGGAGCAAATTTCCTTCTTTTTTGCTGAACAGGCTTGAATGATCTGTCAATTCCAAGCTTGTGAGTAATAATGTCTTTGGATATACCTGTCATATCCTCAT
This sequence comes from Helianthus tuberosus, assembly GCA_030545235.1. Taxonomy (NCBI): domain Eukaryota; kingdom Viridiplantae; phylum Streptophyta; class Magnoliopsida; order Asterales; family Asteraceae; genus Helianthus; species Helianthus tuberosus. The sequence goes on along the minus strand of CM060400.1, from coordinate 115,529,561 downwards.
GCTTCCATGCAAACGTTGACATCCTGCATTTCAAAAAGTTAGTTAACTGCTCTTCAATATCCTGAGGGATATTGGTTCCTACGAGCACCGAGATATCAGGATTATCCTGATCCAGGATAATTTTCTTCACATCCTGCTCCGGATCCTCCACGATATCCTAGGCCCGCATCTTTAATTGCTATGCTGTACTAGGCTTGGTTGAGGATTTCATCGAGGATGAGTAGCATTCTTACGCCTCCTGCTAATCACTATCAACCTTGACAACTCCCCAAGGGGTAGGGATCTTGATGCATTGGTGATATGTTGATGGCACAGCCTTCATATCGTGAATCCATGGTCTTCCCAGTATGATGTTATAGCAGGATAAAGAATCCATCATACAGAAACGTTGTATCGAGTTGACTCCTTCAACATATACTGGTAACTTTATCTCTCCCACTATGTTCCTAGCCTCTCCACTGAACCCAACAAGCACGGTGGACTTCGAAGTGATATCCATCGGAGATACATTCATTCTCTTCAGAGTCTCTAGTTGGATTATGTTGACGGAGCTGCCATTATCAACCAATATCATGCGCACAAAATGGTTAGCCACATATAATGTTATTACCAGAGCATCATGATGAGGATCCTGGACAGTATCCCTGTCATCAGCATCAAATGTGATCACTTTGTCAGTTGTGAGGGTAGTCATCCTGACAGGTTTGTCTCCCCTTTCGGCCTTAGCTTCTTTTGCATGTCTCTTTGCCGCCGAATACGAAGTCCCACAAATGTCGGATCCTCCCGAAATAAAGTTGATTATCTTGGCATCCGCGGGAGGTGACGCTGCTCGCTCAGGATCCTTCTCAGTATCCTGACCCTTATTTTTCTTTCTTCCTAAGAGATCTTTCAGATATCCCTTGCTTAGAAGATAGCATATTTCTTTTCTTAGAGCAATGCAATCCTTAGTTACATGTCCAAAATCTTCGTGGAAGGCACACCGTTTTGACTTATCTTTCCAATCGGCTTTTTGTTGATTCTTTCGAGGCCATCTAGCCTTGTCTCCTAAACCCTGCATGGCATACATCAATTCAGGAATGTTAACAGAAAAGCAATATTCAGATAATTCAGGATATTCTTCAGGATCCTCGTCTTCGATATCATTCACTTTTTTGTTTTCATTTCTACCATATGGCTTAGGGCGATATGGCTTAAATGAGGATTCTGACTTCCTGTTAGTTGACTCATAGGTGTTGGATGAGTTCATCCTCTCGTGCATCTTTCTGTCATCCTCCAATCGAATATATCTTAGGGCCCTGTTTCGAGCTTCATCCAAGTTCCTGCATGGGTTCATTACAAGGTCTTGGTAAAATTGAGAATCTTTTTGCAGCCCCATCTTGAAAGCTTGCACAGCTGTTGCAACATCAAGATGCGGAATGTCTAAGGATTCCCGGCTGAACTTGTTCACATAATCCCTTAGGGATTCTTGAGGTCCCTGTGTTATCCTGTAGAGATCACTTGCTAGTTTTTCAAAGCTTCTACTACAGGAAAACTGACTATTAAATAAATTCACTAGGTGAGCAAATGATGTAATCGAATGAGGAGGAACATTTAGGAGCCATTTCAAGGCTGATCCTGTTAGGGTAGAACCAAAACCCTTGCACAAGCATGCTTCCTTGAGCTCCGGAGGGATAGGGTTAATCTCCATCATTTCCCTATACTGGGCAATATGCTCTTCAGGATCCGTAGTTCCATCATAAAGCTTCATGTTGGGGGTTTGAAATCTCTTTGGAATCTCAGCATCACAGATAGGATATGCAAAGCGAGATATCCTGTGGCTGTCTTGGGACACTTCCGGGATTGGCTGGACCACTCCAGGTACACTGGATATCATGTCCTTCAACTTCTGAAGCTCCCTAGTAAATGTTGATGTTACACCTGTATCCTGCAAAGATCCAATATTGTTAGCAGCATGAGTATTATTATTTGACACGTTACCCGTCTGAGGATTCTGCCCATATCCTGAAGCATATCCTGAGCTCCTCATGGTTGACATCCTGACCGAGGAAGGTATTTCAGGAGTATGATTTTGAGGAAGGCTGGGCACAATATTCCCCCTATTATCCTCAGTGTACACAGCCGAACTGAAGTTCAAAGTTCTGGGTTGTAATGGAGTGACGATATCCTCAGTAGATCTGCTCGAGCCAGACTTCAGGAGTTGTATTTCCCTCAATAGCATTTGGTTTGTTTCCTGTTGCTGCCTCATTTGTTCCTGCACACTTCCAAATAAGGTTAGAATTTCATCATTAGAAGCAAAAATGGGAGCAGATTCCTGAATTCTCCGAGTAGGGATAATATCCTGAGGTTGTGAAGAAGACTGCATCCTTGGAGGAGGTGGTGGAAGCATCGGACCAGTAGTAGCAGAAGTTGTAGCAGACACAGTGGAGGAGCTCATGTTTGATCTTGAGGCCATTGTAAACAATCTGGCAAAAAGTTTCGAAAACAGAAAACCGATTAACGATTTCACAAAGATTTTTAGTAAAGAGAGCACCACTTGCCCCACGGTGGGCGCCAAATTGTTTTGGTCAAAAATTACCTAAGCAATTATGTGATCAAATTAGTTAAGTGAGGTAGTGTGCTAAAAAGTGTGTTGAAAATATGTTGGTTAAGTTGTTTAGAAAAACAGTATTCAGGATACGGCTCAGGATATTGAGCTGTATCTACGATCAAACAATGAGCAAAAAGTAAAGGGGATGACACGAGATATACGAGGAAAGCCCTTGATCAATCTAGATCGCCGGCATAAAACCTCGGGAGCTGACAATCGCAGCTGCCTTGTTCTTCTTATTGCTTTAAACGTCAGGATACAGTGCAGGATATTGACCAGATCGCTAAGTGTTACAACGCTTTTGTGCGAGAGTGAAAATTGCTAGAGAACAAGTGTAAGAGTGTAGTGAGTGTTGATGTGATGTCCTATTCGATCTGATATACCCACCTATTTATAGTAACAAATTACAAACGAAAATTCCTATTAATATGGGATGCTTCGAATATTCCATTGCTAACGTTGTTGACCGAGTAATGCGGCTTCAACGTCTTTATATGAACGACCTGGACCGAGTCTTCCGCGGAATGAGTCCTTGTGAACGTTGTTAGCTTCTAACCCACGTACCTGCACATAATCCGTTAGTGATCCTAAGGATACCATTCAGGATGTTACCAATATCCTGAATCGGCATCCCGGATGTGAACAGATATCATATAACCAAGATATAACCCAAGATATTTCTCAAGATATGGGCTCAGAATTTCACCCATAACAATCATCACCATGATTGTGTGCAGAAGTTTATGCAACATGTAGTAAATGTTTAAAAAGTAAACTTAACAAAATTTATAATTGTCACACAAATGTTCATTTTCTTAAATACATATATTGACAATTCTATATGTTAACAAATTACATTATACTTTATTCAATTACTATTCAACCCTTCAATGCATATATTTTTTAAAACATTTTTTTTATTATGAATCATATAACATCACATTTATGTTTGGTATATAAATGTCTTCATCTTTGTTTTACATTTAGAGGAAATATTTATTATGTAGTTTAAATTGTTCAACCCGTATAACACACGGGGAACTAACCTAGTATCATATTAATATGCCATCTTATTAGTATCATATTATTATTATTGTTTGGTGTCTCAGACGTTTATCACCTCATAGTCTATATGGGATCTTAAATAACTATATAATCTATATACACTATATAAAGCATTTCCCTAGGACTAACATGTAATTTCCTCCCCCAATTTTAAGACGGAGTGCAATGGTCATACCTATTCCCCTAATTTTTCATCCTTTCCTCCCAAGTTTGCCCCTAATTCAATGTCTCGCCTACATGATTCTTGCACAACGAATTAAGACTCCTCCCATCTCTATTCTTTCTATTGATAACAACGGTTCTTGAATAACTGAAACGACACATGAATAAGACTCTATCAACAGTCATCAGTTACAAAGATCCAAGTTAATGAATGAAAATCCATTCATCTTTCTTCCATCCAAACCAAACGTATAAGATTTAACTCCCCCCTTAACAAAGCCATTGCTAGCACCTTGAACCATTCGTTGTCCAGATTGAAAGCCACCAATTCATATTCTATACCTACTCTCTCTTTACCTATATGCCGAAAATCTCAAGATTACAGAACTTCTAGGGAAGGAATCGAAGAGCTCTGGAACTCATTGAAGCCTTAAAAACTGGTATGGGAACTCATTGAAGTCTTAAAAACTGGTATGGGAATTCGGTTCAGTACATGATCTTCTATTCTTCTAAATGTCTGATTCTTTAATAAACCCTGACAAACCATTTTTTAATTTCACATCTGAACATTCTTCATCGAGCCCTGCATTGTTGTTGGACTACTGTTTTGTTTTAGCATAATTAACCATTTGAAACTCTTGAATTCTTACTGGTTTGCCGCCCTTTTTGTTTAAAATATCAAGAATTTAAGTATAATTCTAGAATTTTGGAAGAGATATTAGCATTAAATTGGACTAATAAACAGATGCTTGAATGTTTCGCAATTACTGGAATACATCAGCTTCGGATTTGTTATGGATTGTTGAATAGATTCTACTTCACAATAATGTTTATGATTCGGTTTTGTTTTCAGGAACGCTTTGCTTTCGGATTAGGAGATTTCATTTCAAATAAAAAAAGGGCTATGTATTTTTTATTTTGAATGACTTAATTTTGGTTTTCGATTCAATAAATGGGTTCCGTTTATTTTCCAGGAACTCATTATCAAACTCTTCGTTTTGTTGCAAGTTTATTGGACCAACTGAAGTTCTTTTTATTGTTGTGACTCAGGTAACATCCGATTTCTATAAGCGCTTTACTTATAGCATTTGATTTCATTAATATCTACTAAAATTAGGAGGTTGACATTGTCGAATGTGGTTTTTGATTACGTAATTCTTGATTGATTAACTATGTTTCAGGTTCCGTCCACCATGCAGCAGGTCATGCAAAACCCACAATTCATGAACATGGCTGAACGCCTCGGTAGTGCCATCATGCAGGTATTCTTTTTTTAGTTTGTATTAATTTTTTTTAAATGATAAACATGGTTTATGAATATAATACATATGCGTAACTATATATTCCAAATATGGAAAGATAAATAAATAAAAAAAAGGCTAAATGGGCGGTTCGATTTAAAAGGGCAGTTCAAAGTTCCGAATAGTCATCTGGGACCGTTAATCTGCCAAAACAGAACCATATAAATCTCAAACTCGCCAACTTGCTTCGGTTGAGCAATTAAGTCAGCTTCAATGGTTTATGAACCCAAAATACTTTGTTCGTATAGCTAAACAGTGGGGAGCATTCGTTATGCTCGCTCGAGCTCAATCTTAATTTTGATCTTATTAAAAACTCAATCTTAATTTGTTATATTTATAACGTTCCAGGAGAAACACAAAAACCATCTAGACTTGAGACATCCGTTGGACTCCAAGGGTTAATTTAGGGGAAAGGTGATAGATTTCTCATTACAAGTACTTGTTAATTAATTCCTTTTGGCCACTGATGGCTAGACGCGGGTCAGGCACCAGAGGCCAGAAGATCCCACTGTTGGCCAACCACTTTAATGTGAAATTGAGCAGCACCAGTGACCACTTCTATCAATGCAGTGTATCTCTTATGCTCTTATATATAGTTATATACTACTATTTTACCACCAACTGTTACATAACAAACTAATACTAATATGTTCCTGTTTCACATCAAGTGTAATGCAATATATTACTGTGAAAATGAGACAATGTTGCCAACTTGTGATATAAGATAATAAGAAGCACTTTTTGGAAGATTGACTAATTTTGACCATTTAGGAAATTATTAATTAAGATGAGCAAAATGGATATTAGTGTGAAAAGGAGACAATGTCTGACCCGAGTAATTTATCCCAAACTAGAAGTGAATTGTTTTATATACATATGCATTTTTTGTTGTAAAATTGTAATATTAAAATATTAATAATATGAAAAAAAAAGTCGGGTTAAACGGGTAGTGTTTGTGTCAGCCCAAAAAGCTTTGGGTTCACGTCTCACACAAATTTGGGGTTAATATTTGTGACACGATTTTTGGGTTTGTGTCGGGTTAGACCAGCAACCCGCGAAAACGACCCACCCTTTTAGCACCTCTATTTGGAACACATGCAATTCATCCCAAATCAGAGTGTCAATTAAATTATCAGTGATTTTTATGATATCTATATCAAACTTGTTGGTAAAAGATAGCTGACATCTTTGTATAATGATTCAGGTGGCTTTATTCTATGAAGACGGAAATCCTATTGAGGCAAAAGGTGTAGGCAGAAGGGTACTCGACATGCTCTATAAGTTATATAAATCAGAGATGGGTGGTAAAGAGTTTGCATACGATGGTGTGTTTGGCAAACTAGGACTTAAGTTGGGTACTGTAGATCTGAATACATATGAGTCATCGAGGATCCTTAGTCAAAATTTTTAGGTGTTAATATGTTATTTTGGTACATTCTCAGTATGGAAAAATGGGTTATCTAAACAACTCGTATCCACCATAAGTGATCTATTTGACCCGTTAGGGAGATATCATATCTTACCCAATTTGGCCCTTTTTAGTAAGTAAATTGGTCAAAATTGATAGATGGGATGTATAAAAGAAATATTTTTGTTTCTGAAGGCAAAACCAGCTAATGAGAATGAAAGTGAACCCATGTTGCAATGTGGTATGCATGATATGAATGGTGTTGATACAGATCATGCTTCAAGAGCTGCTATATGGTCAAAGTTCTCAAATCACCATGGTATGATAATGGTGTCTTGGGTTTTCATAGCCATAGTTACATGTTCTCCATGACTCCAGTCACATAAATCCATATAAATCCATATATGAGCTTCAAAGTTTTGCAACCTAACTTATTAAAATTAATCATGCCATTGTATTTTTTTTTTCTTTTTTACATTTAGCCAGTGCTGACATCAACAATGGCGTATGTAGATGCTTCAATGCTTGGTTCATTCTTCGCAGAGGAGGAGAAACCACACTCTGTCAGAACCGAATTTAACAAGCACTTTGGGAGACAGAAGCCCGTTCATCATATTTTAGGGAGCGGAAAATGTAAGTTCATCTCATCTTTTATAATATTTGTTTTTACGATGAATCTAATATGTTTGTTTCTAAATTGAATTTTTTTTTGTCGTTTTCAAGCTGCTGATGTGCTTATGTGGAGGAACAAAAAGATATCCGCAAGTGTCTTATTTGGTGCTACTGCAGTTTGGGTGCTTTTTGAATTGCTTGACTACAATTTTATTCCTTTGGTATGCTTCGGTCTTGTTATATATATCATTGGCCAGTTTATTATATCACGCCTTTTGAACTGAACAACCTTCTTTCATTACCTGCTCTGTCTCAATAATGTACTCATTAACTGTCATTTGTGCATATTGCAGTTTGCAAATTTTGGAACACTGGAGAAACATGGATTTGCTAGGAACAGGCTATGGTCGCTAGACGATGACCCTTCTCCTTTAACCCCAGCTAACAATCAATCGACTGCAGATCTTTTACTGAAATCAACAGAAGAGGATCTGAAAACATGGCCATACAGGTAGGTACTTGGATAGTTTGTTCATATCTTTTAAATGCAATATGGAGCTACATGGCAGACTGGTTGTAATCTATTTTGTTATTGTTTCAGGTTTCTTTACATGCATACTCCAGTCGCCACACTCATAAGTGATGCACAAACTTTGGAAAATGAACTAGAAGAAGGTCTGCCTTTTTAACTGTATTGGGTCCACAAAAACTTAACTGGATGGTTGAGCTCGATTACCAAGTACATATTCAATCACTTATGCATTTTGAAAGTAATCTATGTTGTTACAACAATGTAATTTATATATAAATCAACAAACCTTGGATTAATTGTTGGTGCAAGTCATGTGACATAGACTGCCCAAAAAGATTAAATAAGTCTTATGTTTTTTTTTAATAATTTTATGGTTTGAATTATGTCGCCGTCATGTATTGTCACCTCCGCCGCAACGCGTGGGTTTCCCACTAGTACTAAATAATAATCCAAAAGATATATTATAAAAAAACTTGAGTGGGATCTTAGAAACGGAGTTAATATTCACACGTCTCTCTCCTCTATCTCTCTTTATACATACATAGATATATATATAGAGAGAGAGAGATAGATAGAGTGAAAAGGGATGTTAGAATAAGATGTAGGGGGTGTGAGAATAGTGAGAGCCTCTTAGAAACCAATTTTGAAAGTTAAATGAACGCACTGTGTACTTCTTTATCTTATGAAACCCATGATTCAATTCTTCAGTTATGGCTACCCAAACAAAACTAAAACCGCTGATATTTACTCTTCCGATATTTACTCTTATGGCTACCTAAAATATTGAAACTGCCCTAATCAAATATCATTGACATGAAGAGAGATGATTGATCTTAGCCTCATGAACTTGCAATCGATACTTTCAACTTATAAATTACATACAGTCTACATGTACATTCTACAACCACCGCTCTCAATTTCCTTCTACAAATGTTCCGGCAACGGCGGCATATGGTGGTTTGTGGTGCTTTGGGCCATGTTAGATCTAGACCATCGTGGTGGTTGAAAATAGAGACTACGAAAGGCTTCATATTCGAAAATCAAAAGGGCGGCGACGGTTTGGGTTTCCTCGCAAAAACTAGTAGCGGCAGTGGCATTGCGATCGAATGCTATCGGCAAGTTTTGTTCATAAGTAAATTATAATCATACTTTATTGTAACATCTAATGTATTAGTTATCATAATGTTTTAGTTATCATCATATACTTTATTGTAACATCTAATGTATTCAATTATGAAACTTTTGATGTAATTGTTACTCTGGTATGGCATGTCATACTAGAGAACTGAGGGGCATCCTGCCTGTCACTTGTTTTGTTTTGGTTTGGTTGGTATAATATTCACCGGGGTAACTCATTACCAAAAAAAAAAGAATTATTATCGTGTTGTTTGAGAAAATGAATTATTATCAAGTGATTGTTGGTTGTGTTGTTTGAGAAAAGCACAATTGCTAGCAACAAATTCGTCGTCTTGATTGAACAATGTATGCAATGGACAAATACTTTTAATTCTTTTAGGAAAAAATGTCATAACAAATCTATTGCATTGTGTATTTATCAACGTTTAGGTGTACTTTTTTAACCCTTTCGTAAAATTTTGATTTTGATGTTGTCTCAAAACCGATTCAACCACCCCATGTATATCCTTTGATGATGGGGGTAGCTCAAGCCTCAATAAAATGACTAGAATACATAATAGCTGGAAGGGTTAAAAAGTTTAAAACCCGGGAACTAAGGTGAACAGCAAAAAGAACGTGAACAGTAATCAGTCACTTCACTGATTGCTTAAACCACTCTTCCACAGCCGCAAAAGCAAACATGTGCACATGAAGTCCTCTTTTATCCGCAGGTCCAAACGCTTCAACCCCTAAAAGGGTAAGTCCCCCACTGCAAGCCAGATTCAATAGTCAAAGGTTTCTCCTTGAGAAACCTCTTTCCCTATAAATGACACTTCATTGAATGCATTTTGGACATTCTGGATCAGCTCAGATCTCCTTAGATCTCTGATCTTTCTTCTTGTCCCTCGAGAACTTGTTCCACACAAGTCTCTCTTCTTCATTCCAACACACACAATTTACTTGCCCTTACATCCAAGGCTGAACATCCTTCAACCAAGGATCTTAAGTAAATAACAAACATAACTAGTGAACCTCTCTCCACGTCTTGCAAACGTGGGGGGCCCCACGACCCGCGTTAGGAAAACTTCAACCCTTGAAGCCTTTTGCCTAACCAGTCTGCTCACTACTTCAGGTCTCATTCTCGTTGTAACAACAAGTTGGCGCCCACCGTGGGGCTACGCCAGTCATTTCTCTAAAAAAGAAGACCAGTAGTGTAGCTCCATTCTTTCTGAAATCGTCATGTCTGAAGGAGAATCTTCGGGAGAGGTAAACCAAGTTCCAAGTTCCACGTACCTCTACCCCAAGCACTAGCCAAACTCCCGTGGCTATACCGACTTCCTTCTCAACACTTGGGAGCATTCCAACTGGAGCAACATCCCCGAGTTTCTCACCTTCCAAACACCGACCCCGTCTCGTTTAGGAGTTCCATCTCCTAATGTCGGTGCTTCCAACACCCCCTCACGTATTGACCTTACCCCTGAAGGGGTTGCTAATAACTTCTTAGAGTTAAGGTCTCTCCTTAACCAATACGTGAGTAGGGAGAGAGACAGGGGAGTGAGGATTCGGTTGGATTATGACGAGCCAGAGCCATCGTTATCTCCTAGACCTCCAGTTCTTCCTTTTACAAGCTCACAACCAACCGTGTCCAGGAATGAAGCTGGTCCCAGCCATCTACCTCTAAATCCCAGCCCATATACATACACGAGGCCAAATCCGACATCTTTTCCTCTATTTTCTTCTCAGCCAGTTGCAACTGGTGCTCCATTGTGGCACGAGCTAACTTTAGATCAGTTGTTACAATCTCCTGTTGCAAGCCTTCCACCTCCAGTAGCAACCACATGTGAGCAAGCTTTGTCCGTTCTCCCTTTGGCACGAAGTGCCGTCATGAGTGCTCCCTTAGGAGTAAACTGTACAGCTGCACCCGGAAGCCTTCAAGGCTTCAACCTCATGCCACAGATGATGGCTCAAATGGTGGCAAGCTTCCTTTGGCAACACTTCATTAATCAAGTGTTGGCCACCCAAGGGAACACCAACAACAACACGGGTGCAAGGATGGAAGAGGATTTGGCCAAACCATACAAACCAAACAACTTGTCATGTTTTTCTTAGCAAATTGCTGATTATGACTTTCAAACCAGGATAAAGATGTCCTCCCACACACGAACCTACGATGGAACAGAGGATCCAGAAGATCATCTTCAGATCTTCACAGGGGCAGCATGGATAGAGAAATGGTCCAACGTCGAGTGTTGCTTAATGTTCAGGCAAACCCTCGTTGGGTCGGCTATGATCTGGTTCAATGATTTTCCAGCTCGAAGCATTCGAACTTTCGATGATCTAAGCAAGGGTTTCTTGGATAATTTCTCACAATAAAGGAGATACGTGAAGAATGCCACTGTGATCTTCCAAATCAAACAAAAAGATGATGAAAGCCTCAGGGATTTCATCGAAAGGTACAAAAAAGAGGGTTTAACATATGTTGGAGCCGATGAGAAGATGAGGGTTGCAGGCTTCATGAATGCAATCACCTCTAATTATCTTACCAGGGACTTTAACAAGTGCCTGCCCAAAACCTTGGAAGAAGCCCTTGAAAGGGCTGAAGCTCATATCAAGGGGGAAGAAGCAGTTGACATTAAGGAGCAAAGAAAGATGGGTCCTAGTTGGAGACACAATAGCCCCAGCCGAAAAAGTGGCAACTACGGTTCTTATGATAGATGCTCTCGAAGCTCAGACCCTTGAAGGTCTGAAGATTGGAACCATTCTAGAAAAGACAAGGCCGTGAACTTCACAGCCCTGACCAAGACTTCTCAAGAAATACTTGCTACCGAAGAAGTCAAGCATAGCTTCCGACCACCCAGACCCCTGCCCAAGAGCAAAAGAAATGAAAATTCCACCCAATTTTGTGAATTCTATGAAGAGAAGGGCCATCATACCAATGATTGCTTTTAACTCAAAAAGAGAATCGAAGAAGCAGTCAAGTCGGGAGAACTTGCCCACCTGTTCAAGGGGGTAAAAGATAAGATGGGTGATGGAAAAAGCAAAGAAGTGAACATGGTGAATTCTACCGAAGGAACTCCTACCAAGCGGCAACGCCTGGAAGCTTGGGAGTTTCAATGCTTGTGCTTCCCACCCCCACAAAAGGGGCTCCATTCAAACCCTTTGGTAGTCGAAGCCACTGTGGGGACATTGAAAACAAGCAAAGCATACATCGACACGGGTGCAACAACGGAAATTATGGTCGAAAAATACTTCAACCAGCTCAGTGACCAGGAGCGTTCAAGGCTTCAACCCGCTGAGTCATCTATCAAAGGCATAGCTGACATCCCCATCAAGCCTTTGGGGCAATTGACACTTGATATTTGTTTCAAGGAGGGTGAAATGGAAAGAAATAAGCCACTCACCTTCATTGTAACCAATATGCCTTCCTCCTATGACGTTATCATAGGGAGGCCAGGTCAAAGTGAATTTAGCATGGCTATCTCTGTCGGCCAAGGCATTGTCAAGTTCCCCACCAAAAAAGGAATTGCAACCCTTCAACCAACCTATGAAGCCTTCATGGTTGAAGGGGAAAGTTCAGGAAAAAACGAAAGTGAAGAGCAAGGTTGGGCTATTAACCCTAAGTATCTTGAACAAAGGATAAGGGTTAACACCAACCTCACTCAAGAAACCCTCTCACACCTCAAGAAATTGCTAGCCCATAAAATGGACATCTATGCATGGTGTCCTGATGATATGACCAGCATCTCTAGGGAAGTTGACAAGGATGAACTAAAAATTCCACCAAATGTGAAGCCCATTGTCCAACAAAAAAGGAGCCTTCCCCCTGATCGAAGCGAAGCTGCATGCAAAGAGGTTGAAGGGTTGGTACAAGTTGGCATACTTCGAGAGGTTAAGTACTACTCTTGGATAGCCAACCCTATCATGGTTAGGAAGCCCGATGGATCGTGGAGAATATGTATCGATTTGAAAGACCTGAATAAGGCTTGTCCAAGTATTGTTACCCCCTTCCGGAAATCGATCTCAAAGTAGACTCGCTTACAAGGTTCCCGTTCAAATGCTTCCTTGATGCATATAAAGGCTACCATCAAATCCAAATGAAAAAAGAGGATGAGGAAAAAACGGCCTTCCATACCGACAAAGGTATTTTTTGCTACCAAAAGATGCCTTTTGGCCTGAAAAATGCAGGTGTAACTTATTAACGATTGGTTGACAAAGCGTTTGTTGAGCAAATCGGAAGGAACATGGAAGCTTATGTGGATGACCTAGTAATTAAAAGCAAGACTGAAGGTCAAATGTTTGACGATATTCAAGAAACGTTTCGGAACCTTAGAAAGATAAACGTGAAGCTAAATCCGGTAAAATGCTCGTTTGGGTTCGAAGAAGGCAAGTTCCTGGGACACATTGTTGGCAAACAAAGCATAAAAGCCAATCCCAACAAGGTCAAGGCTATTTTGGAAACAAAGTCCCCTCAAAGCAAAAAAGAGGTTGAAAGCTTGAACGGTAAGTTGGCAGCCTTGAAGCGTTTCACCTCTAAGTTGGCAGAAAGGTCCCTTCCTTTTTTCAAAACCCTTCAAGGGTGTACAAACAAAAGGGACTTCAAGTGGATAGAAGAAGCGGAGGAAGCCTTCAACCAAATGAAGCAGCATCTAGCTTCACTACCAAACATTGCAGCACCTGAAACGGGGTAGTTGATCTCTGTCTATCTATCAATTGCTGAGGAAGCAATCAGTGCAGTCCTGACCATTGAAAGAAACAAGGCTCAGGTACTTGTTTACTTCTTCAGTAAGACATTAAAATTGGCAGAGACCAAGTACCCTCCACTTGAAAAACTTGCTTTTGCACTAGTCAAAACAGCCAGAAGGCTTCGGAGATATTTTCAAGCACATCCCATACAAGTGGTCACGGACCAACCAATCAAAAATGTGCTTGAAAAACCCGAAACTTCTGGACGTTTAGCAAAATGGGCTGTGGAACTAGGTGAACATAATATCACCTACGTACCAAGAAAAGCTGTAAAAGCCCAAATCTTGGCTGACTTCATTTTGGAAGTACCCAAAGAAACAATAACGGAAGTTAATACTACCTCCACTGAACCCTCCAACCCCCACACCTGGAAGCTCTTTACTGATGGAGCTTCCAGCGTTGAAGGGTCAGGAGCAGGGTTAGTTCTAATTGATCCAAACGAATTAGAGTTCACTTATGCTCTTCGCCTTGAATTTCGGACTACAAACAACGAAGCTGAGTATGAAACATTGATTGCCGGGCTCAAGCTTGCAAGAAAAATGGGTGTCAAAAAGCTTCAAGTCTTCACAGACTCACTACTTGTTTCAAACCAAGTACGTGACAACTACATGGCCAAAGAACAAAACATGAAGAGATATTGTGAAAAAGCCAAAGAACTCATGAATTCATTCGAAGCATGCACAATCAAACAAGTTCCAAGATCACAAAACAAAAAGGCTGATGCTTTAAGCAAACTTGCTTCATTGACCTTTCCTCGTCTCACAAAAAAGGTATTGGTTGAAGTGTTGAAGCAGTCATCGCTTCAAGAACTCGAAGTACAAGATGTCATCACCGAAGAAGGCACAAATTGGATGGCCACGTTGATCAAATTCCTCACAAGTGGTGAACTACCAAAGGATCAAGTAGAAGCTGAAAGGGTTCGAATAAAGACAATACAATATGTGTTGCAAGAAAATATCCTATACAAAAAAGGGTACCTTGCACCATTGCTTCGTTGTGTCGGCCCGGAACAAAGTCAATACTTGATCAAAGAAGTTCATGAAGGAATTTGTGGAGCTCATTTTGGCCCAAGGTCAGTAGTTTCAAAGTTGATGAACCTTGGATACTTTTGGCCCACCATGCATCAAGATGCAAGCAAGCAATTGAAAAAGTGTGAAGCCTGTCAAATACATGCTCTAGTGCCAAAAAGCCCAAAGCATGATTTGGTTCCCATCTCATCTGCTTGGCCATTCCACAAATGGGGAATGGACGTCATTGGGCCATTCCCCCCGGCCAAAGGAGGAGTCAAATTCCTCCTAGTAACGGTTGACTACTTCACCAAATGGTCGGAAGTGAAGCCATTAGCAAAGATAACTGGAAAGCAAGTCATTGATTTCGTGTGGGAAAGCATCATTTGCAGATTTGGGTTACCGGGAGTATTAGTCACGGATAATGGTAAACAGTTTGCTGAGAAGCCTTTCAGCACATGGTGCAAAGAATTCCGAATAACACAAGTCTTCAGCTCAGTAGCCTACCCTCAATCCAATGGCCAGGTTGAAAGAACAAATCGTAGCATTGTTGAGGGCATCAAAATACGATTGGGAAAACATGACACCAATTGGCTTGAAGAACTCCCAAACGTGTTATGGGCAATAAGAACCACCGAAAAAACAAGTCACAAGAGAACACCTTATAGCTTGGTGTTCGGATCCGAAGCTGTAATCCCAGCAGAAATAGGAGTTACAACAAAGAGAACGTTCAACATTGATCTAGAAGCAAATAAGAAAGAGACGATGTTGAAATTGGAATTCCTAGAAGAAGCACGGGATCAAGCAACCATTCAAGAAGCAAGGTATAAACAAAAGATGGAATCTTACTACAATGCCAGGGTCAAGCATGAACGATTCAAGCCTGGTGACCTAGTCCTCAGAAACAACGAGGCAAGCAAAAAGGAAAGCCAAGGAAAACTTGGTCCCAAATGGGAAGGACCATATGCCATCCTCGAAGCTCACAAGGGAGGATCCTACAAGCTAGCTGATTTAAATGGCAAAAAGCTTCCCAGGCATTGGAACGGCAAAAACCTTAAAAGGTTCCACATTTAGAAAAACATGTGTTAGAAAAATTAGCAAAGTGTTGTTTTTGTTCCTTTGTAATTTGCACACTTTGATGAATGAACAACGAGGTTCTTGTTAAAAC
Source organism: Helianthus tuberosus (assembly GCA_030545235.1). Taxonomy (NCBI): domain Eukaryota; kingdom Viridiplantae; phylum Streptophyta; class Magnoliopsida; order Asterales; family Asteraceae; genus Helianthus; species Helianthus tuberosus. The sequence goes on along the minus strand of CM060400.1, from coordinate 115,513,860 downwards.
TTGTTTTTTTATCCTATGATCAGGTTGAGAACCTAGCAAAAAACTCCATGACAAGGGTCATGTAAGGGGATGAGCTCCCAGGCCATATCGCTCAATAGATTCAAGGGTTGAATGAACCTATATAAGGGGTGAGTTCCTAAATCAATACAACTCCATGAGACTTATAAAATTTTCAAAAATAAACTTGTCTCATAGACGGGTCTGAGCAGCCTTCACCAAATGTTCCTTAAGCCTTAGAAAATTTTCTAAAAAACAAATCATAACCAACAGGCTTACAAACCAAGATCAAACCAAGGAAAATGATAGATAGGATAAGTGCTATGTCTTCTTGTTAAAAATACCAAGACTAAGTGACTGCAGCACTGAACCCTTCAAGGTATAAATAACATAAAGACAACACAAAACCAGCAAAGACAAATTGCATAAACATAAGGACAATTGAAGGGGCAAAACAACAACACAACAATAAAAGGTTGTATGCAACTTGGAACCAAAAATACACAGTAAAGCACCAAGTCACAAACATCAAGCAACAACCGGAAGCCTCGAAGGCTTCAAGCTGCAAGTTGTCTAACCAAGCTGCCTTACAAAAATGTACAGCAACATAAAAAATCACAACACAAGGCAAGTAGTAAAAAGTTAATAACATAGCATAAGAAGCCTTAAAGGCATCCAAAACCTACATGATGTTTAACAGTCACAACCAACAACCAAACCTTAGCGGTTTGTAAACATGCAAATTGTTCAAAGAGCCACTAGGGCTAACAACCATTAACAGAAACCTTAAGGGTTTCTGCAAAACCTAAATTGTTTAAAAAGACATACAAACCATCAAATTATTTTAAAGTGCTAAGAACGCTACGAATATATTGTTCAAACATCAGCAAGAGGCTTAGAAGCCCCAGAACCATCACCTTTACCTTTTTTGGCTTTCTTTGCTTTCTTGGCCTTTGGACCACCATCACCTCCAACCGCTGAACCCTCGAGGCTTGCTTCCTTGGAAACATCAGCATCATCTGAAAAAGTTTCTTCACTGTCTTCTGAACAAGAACGCTTCTTGGACAGGGAATCAAGCACTTCAGCACAAACCTTCTCATTTAGCCCAACCGGTTTCAACTCCTGTAAGACTGAAAGAGGTTTACCAAAACAAGTTGAAACTTCACTTACATATGGGTAAGTCAGCCTCTCCATCTGTTGAACAGACTCCTTAAAAACCCCGAAAGCATCAGGACGAAACATAGGAGATTGTTCTAAGGCCTGGCCAGACTCGTGAAGTTTGAAACCAGCAATAAGGCCCAAATGTTTCCCATAGTTCAGCAGTTTGGTGTAGAACTTCCCAAGGGCAGAGTTCAATTCATTAGAATGAAGGAGATAAGTGACAACCTGTTGAAAGCCCTGCTCAATGAGCCACTGGTTATCACCAGTAGCTTGAACGACTGAAGCCTTCAAACCTTCCTTCTCCTCAGCAAAGGCTTTCTTTTGAACATCTAGAGCCTCCCTATCAGCCTGCAACTTCAACTTATCTGCTTCAAAACTCTTCTTCAAGTCATTCATCTCAACCTCATACCTCCTGGTCAACTCACCAACCTTCTTCACCCAAGCTTCCTCTTTTTTTCGAAAACCCATCAACCTCCTTTTTCATCGCAGCCATGGAAGCCTTCATTTTCTTCTTCTTCTTCTTCGTAACTTCTTCATATTCCTGCATCCCTTTCGTAAAACAGGTAACACACTCAGCCAACAGGGCAGAAAGGTTGCAAGAGCTCAACATCAACCTTGAAATAAAATGATCACCCTCCATCTCCGATATAGCATCTCGGGCACCAGGGGAAGCAAAATAGGCCAATACATCTGCACAAACGGCAGGATCCTTGAAACTTTCCCCAACTTTCACACCCCAGTTGGGAACGTAAACTTCTTCAGCACCAGGATCTTCCAAGCCTTCAACGATTTTGCCTGATGAACCCTGGATAGTAGGCACAACACCCTTCTTAACCAATTTCTTCTTTTTCCCAACCACTACCAACTCTTTTTCCTTCTTTTTTTCTACACCACCTTCAGAAATCTGCTCCGCGGAAACCTCAATGTCATCACTAATATCAATAGCCTCTGAACCAGAAGGTTGATTATCACTTTTTAAACGGCGGTTTGACCGGCGGGTAGAAACCTTGGAAGCAGGAACTTTCGTGAAACCCTTAACGTTTGGAACACTCACATAACCGGAACCTTCGAACCTATGCTCAGACCCCCTAGCAACTGCATCTTCACCAGGTGTAGCCGCAGCATCATCAAACACGACATCAGAAGTGTCATCGCTCTTCACAAAGTCAAGTGCAGACATAACTACAAAACAAACACAAATAAAAGGTATAAACAAACAGGCAATAGGAACATAATAACACAACATAACAAACGCATACCCTGCCCATCTCTCATAAGCACCGGATCTCGATCAGGTTTGTCCCACAACTTACTAATACCCAACAACACTAGTAAGGGCTCAGGAAAGGGACGAACCCTCGAATGATGGTTTCAAGAAAACGAGTATTTATCTCGAGAGCAGAAGGTTCAGGTTCGTTAAGAACGGCGTCCGGAAGTCTCTAAACCATTTTAAAAGGAACAATCTCATCCGAAACCTAGAAGAACCGGTCTTTCCAAACACCAAGACTGGAGACCATGGATGAAACCAAACAAGTGTCAACTTAGGATGTTTCGAATGTGAACCAATCACCATTCTTGGCTAATCGGAAAAAGCGACGAAACGACAGAAGGGTTGGGTCATATCCGGAAGCCCGACATAAAACCTCAAAATGCAGAACCCTAGCCAAACCCTGAGGGTGGATCTGGCCAAACGAAACACTGTAATATTCTAGAATATTCAACACAAAGTTTGAAAAACGATGACGGAGATTCGAAAATTCAAAATGGCGACAATATAAAGCAACAGAACCAGGAGGACACCGATCGATAGAAATATCCAACCCGGTGCAACCGGTTTAAATCTCAACCCAATGCCCCATTCTAAGTAAAAGGCTTCTACTTCTTCTTGGGTTAAACGCGAGAAGTCAGAAGCATTTGTGCTTACACCCCAAAAACCTCTGACTTGGGGGGCTGATGACGGGGGTAGCTCAAGCCTCAATAAAATGACAAAGAATACATAATAGCTCGAAGGGTTAAAAGGTTTAAAACTCGGGAACTAAGGTGAACAGCAAAAAGAATGTGAACAGTAATCAGTCACTTCACTGATTGCTTAAACAACTCTTCCACAGCCGCAAAAGCAAACATGTGCACAGGGAGTCCTCTTTTATCCGCAGGTCCAAACGCTTCAACCCCTAAAAGGGTAAGTCCCCCACTGCAAGCCATATTCACTAGTGTCACGGCCCCCGACCCGGTTTGACCCGTTTCTGGAGCCGCGGGACAGAAATCCCGTGGTATTTAATTAATTGAGTTTAACAGCGGAAGTTTATTATCAGGATCTTTTTAAACTGAAATATTTCCCGATTATTTTATTTCACAACTCGGGATAAAACCCCGGTAATTTACAATACTATGATTTCACGAAGAAATCTTTTATTTTACAAAACATGTTTCTTTATTTTATACTGAGCCACTTCCTTAAGCTTGTAGTGCTTCATGGCACTTATTCTGGATCAATACAGATCACCTGAAACATGTTTGAAAAATATTTTGTCAGCGGGAAATACTGAGTGAATCATTCTATTTACATAAAATGAAGCATAGTTATTAATTACAGCATAAGAGCGATTACAATGGCTTCTATCTTATTTTTATCTGGCGCTCTGTCACAATGGTGACATGTCACAATGGTGACGATGGTCATACCACTATTAGATCAATGAACCTAAATAGTGATGATTATCCCTAGTAGGTCAATGAACCTAACTAGGAGAAAATTAGTAATGTGCACAATACCCCACTAGCCAGTGATTCAAGATATCCATGACTTAGTCCCTGTAATTATAACTCTTGAAAATAATTTGAGGTATTGTAAAATAGTTGATAAAAAGAGAATGACTCACATTGCAGATTTAATTTGAGCAGAGTTTAGCCTACTGATTAGCCTTTTTAACCTAAATTTAATAACAGGCACACAATTTTGGGTTAGAAATCAATACAACATTTACGATAACTCACGAGATCAAACCCTCACAACGAATGACAAAGTGCGATACTTAAACATCCATCGAATTAACGACGAATAACAAAGCATAAACCCTAATATGGGCAGCACTTAAACATCCATTGGATATTTTGATCAATCGGACATTGAATCGTATCAGCGATCGAGTTATTACCCTGATTGCGGCGTCGATTAGTGATCCGTGTGTGTTAATTGTGATAAACAGAAGATATATCAGAGCGTATTACGAATTGGTTCGTCGCTCAAATTCCAGAAATCAAGTCCCACGACCCTCTATTTATACCCAAAATTTGTCACCCCTTGCGCACCGTAACACTCTAACCCTTACGGTGCGCAAGGGACACCTAATGGTCATAGGGTTGCCACGTTTGGGACTAGGCCTGCTGAGTTGATAACTTGGCAAAAGTCGAATTTGACAGAGTGTTATATGGATAATCGTAGCTTTGGGTTTACCCCCCCCCCCCTGAGTTTTAGGGGCCCTGATCCTGATTCTGAAAATTCTGAAAATTTTAGGGTTTGTGCAGAATCACTTGGGTGTCTCAATTAGGGTTTCCTATTGGACAATTAAAATAATAAATATGACTTTTGATGAGAGTTGTTACAACTAGTCAAAGGTTTCTCCTTTGAGAAACCTCTTTCCCTATAAATGACACTTCATTGAATGCATTTTGGACATTCTGGATCAGCTCAGATCTCCTTGGATCTCTGATCTTTCTTCTTGTCCCTCGAGAACTTGTTCCACACAAGTCTCTCTTCTTCATTCCAACACACACAATTTACTTGCCCTTACATCCAAGGCTGAACATCCTTCAGCCGAGGATCTTAAGTAAATAACAAACATAACTAGTGAACCTCTCTCCACGTCTTGCAAACGTGGGGGGACCCCACGACCTGCGTTAGGCAAACTTCAACCCTTGAAGCCTTTTGCCTAACCAGTTTGATCACTACTTCAGGTCTCATTCTCGTTGTAACAACATCCTTAAAATCGCTAGCCTAGCAGTTATGTTTTCCGCCGCATTACGCGGACACCACACTAGGTTATATCAAAGATAACTATCAAGAGTGCTTCTTATATGTCAACTCATTTCTCAATCTCAACATATGTATGCTTTTATATTGTGGATATATTATATAGAGTTAATTACCCGGATGGTCCTGTTGTTTGCCATTTTTTCACATTTAGTTCTCACCTTTTCATAATAGCATGTTTGTTCTCTGTGGTATTCTCACTTGTTACACAGATAGTCCATTGACCAGATGAAGATTAGTTAGTCTAGTTAAATGTCACACCCCTTTCTGCGGCGGAAGCACGAGGTGTGATCATGAAAGGTTTTCATTGCATACGATTAGTAAACATACTACATGCTCATAAAAATAAATTTCAAACGCCATGCATTACATAACCGAAATCATAGTTTTAGTGTTTACATCACAAGACAACATTTTGTCTGGAAAGGTACAACTTTATTCAACGATAAACATAAACGACATCCACGAGCATGAGTAAGACCGCGCGCACATCCATTCTAGTTACCTGAAATACATGTGAGATTTTGGAAAAACGTCAACATAATGTTGGTGTGAATTCATGCAGTTTTTGTATTGCACGTTTGTATACTTTGTATGAAAACATAGTTTGTATCTTGTATAAATCAAGTATCTTGTGTACACCACGTACTCATGTATAAATCAAGTATTCTTGTGTAAATCAAATATTCATGTATAAATCAAGTATTCTTGTGTACACCACGTACTCATGTATGAATAAAGTATTCTTGTGGTATGAATCTTGTATAAATAAGGTGTTCTTGAATATATTAGGGTCGTTAATGGGTTGCAAGGCCATTAACATGTGACACGACATAGGAAGTCACCAAACGATAGGCATTTATCAAGTTGGCATATTCTGAGACACAAAAGCACTGCTTGGTACTCGTTCTCACCAAGAGTGTGGCTGCCCGACACCCGTTAGATCTAACCTTTTGTTCTGCGGTCTAGGTATATTGTTGATTAATGGTGCTTATGGTACCCTATTCGTGACACGATTTCTCGTATCATGTATCTTTTCTTGTATCATTTCTCGTATCATTTCTCAAAACGCATCATACTTGGTACTCATTCTCACCAAGAGTGCTTCTTGTTCTTGTATCATACCATTTATAAACATCGTAATATTTGTAACATGTATTTCACCCCCGAAGTTATAAAACTGAAAACAGTTAAAAGAAAAGGGGGAGCATGAACTCACAACTTTTCTTTCCTTGAGTCGTAAACTTCACCGGATTTGCTTAATTAGCGTCGTGACCTATACGTGTTTTCTTAACGTTAGTCATTAGACTTGTATCGTACAAGTACAAGTCACTGTCTTTTGTGTACGTATTCTTGTGTTAAAAATATTTTATATTTTTAACTATGTGTCTTACTTATATTATTTTCTCAAAAATAAATATAACTTTCTTGTATTTTGCACCCGAATTATGTATCTTGTATGTTGTATGTGCATTTTTGTGCTTTCACTTCTCAAGAGTATTTAGTGTATTTTCAAGTCCTAATACACTATCACGTATAATACATACTACATACACTTAGCACACAATTTGGTGATCAATAAATATATATATTTTCTCCAAAAATATACATACTTAATACCAATTGTATTCTTGAAGAAATCATCATTTCTTAACACCAAAAATTAGGGAAACCTTGGTATATGTTTTAGGCACATTTTTAGGGAATAAGTTTCTCAAAAACTTATATTTTTTTCAAGTGTCAAAATTTATAGAAATTTTGACAGAGTTTCCCCTAAAAAGGGAGGTTTCCCATGTTTTCAAAACATGTGTTTATTTTCTTTTAAAATTATTGTCAACACCAACAATTCGTCTTTACACAATTTTTACATCACCAAGAGCAAAAATATGTACGTTATACACTAATCATGAACTTGATATATCCCGAAAACGCGTAGTAACTTGGTAAAGCTCTTAGTGGACTTAGTTACCTTCCGAAACGTATTTATTTCTTTAAAAATCATTCTCATAAAATGATTTAGTGTTTACAACTTGTAAACATTTTTTACAAAAATTAAACTCTTGAACTCTTCTTGTAAATAAAACATCCTCATACTTGTTTTATTTCTAAAAATAGTGTAAGTGTTTGTAATCGTCATGGTTTTTCAAAAACCGCTTTTCTAACTTGGTTCCTTCACATAAATCTTTTGTAACTCTTGGATTTACAAGATCATCAACTTACTAGTTTAATTATATTTCATGAAAAATCATTTTTATCAAGTTCATGTTTAACTAGAAGGTGGTTATTTTATGTAACACATAACCACTTTCTAATCTTGTTAAATCATATTCCCAAATATTATTTAACAAGGTCCATATGGTGATTAACATCACACAATCAAGATTCAACATAAAATCAACAATATGTTTACTACATCATCCTACTACAATATTTCATCTTCATGTTTCATTCATAAGTAAACTTTATGTAGCTTCATGTTCATCTTCTTAGTTTCTTGTTCTTTAGTGTTTTGAACACAAGTATCATACTACAATGTTTAGCCATAAAAACAAGATGAACAAGGGTTTGACAAGAACTTACTACTAGCACAAAGGCTAGGGTAGAATCTAGTGAAGAAGATGATGAGAAAGCAAGAACAAAGTCCCTTTTGAAGCTCCACAAGTTGCAACCTTCTTGAATCACCTTACAAGCTTGAAGGGAACTTGAATAATGGATGAAGATGGTGGTTTAGTGGTTGTGATGGGGGCGGTTGTGGGGAGCCGAGAAAGAGGGAGAGAGAGTGAGGGTGAGGGTGTGAAGATATGGAGTATGGTGAGTGATCTATGAGCCATGCTTTTATAAACACTTCATATATTTTGGTCATCCGCACAAGTAAACAATCCATTAAAATAATAAGATTAAATCTTGAGCAAGATTGAGGTATGGGGGGGGGGGGGTGATGGTCCTTGTGACCGATTCGGTTGGGGGGGTGGGTTAAGGTAAAGATTTTGCAACTAATGTGTAATAGTAAGTTAGATCTTAAGTATGAACTCCCTTATGTTAGTTTGTTGCTTTTTAGTGGGTGTTAGGGTGTTCGGGGATCACGACTAGCCAAGAAATAAATAAACAATGTGTTTGGAAAAAATTTAGTGTCCCGGGTAATGTCCGGTCATTCGGTTGGATACCGTTCCGTTAAAGTGTTAAATTGCACCGTTTAGTGTCTTTTATGCACCCTTTTGTAACCCTTTCAATTCTCGACACTTAGGGAAATATTCTGGACGATAAAACGTAAATTCTGCATGATATTTATAAGTTTAAACGCTGGTTATAGCTGAATTTAGAAAAATTCTGCACTTATAGTGCGTTTCGGGTGCTTTTTAGTGTGTATTTTGGTCTCCGGAAAGTATATATATATTAACCCTTGTATGTACTCTCGGGTTTTAATGTATTCTTGTCATTGGACCTACACCTAGGCTCCAATTTTATTGTCTGACTGCTTTCTGCAGAGTTGTTGGCATATTGTGTCTTACCGGTGAGTTTACTAGTATTTCTGACGCAACGCTCTCGTTAATGCATAAAGCAATATTTTGTAGTATAAAATGTGCATGAATTCACATGTATAGTATGTAATCAGACAATGTTGACGTTTAAGCACATAATTGCAGTCATTAAACAATAATTAAAGTGTACGGAAATTACCGATTTGGTGCAAGTTGTCACATTAAATTCATGTGAAATTACAAAACTACCATTACCATAAAAAATAGAAACACATTAAAGGAAATATTAATAACCTTATCTCCTCTTTTTCAATTTTCATCATCATCCTCAACATTCTACAGACCAAAAACTAAAATGTCTACAACAGCTTCTTCATCATTAATCTCCATCACCACTCCATATCCAAGTAACAAGTGAGAATACCACAAGAAATAAGCATGCTATTTTGAAAAAGTGGAAACTAAACGTGAAAAGGTGACAAACCACATGGGGCATCCGGACAATTAACTCTATTATATAAGGAGTTAAATGTCATTTTAGTCCCTGTGGTTTGTGTCATTTTGCCAGTTTAGTCCAAAGGTTTCATTTTTCGTCTCTGGGTCCAAAAAGGTTTCACCATTGTCATTTTAGTCCACTGGGTTAATTTCATCTATTTTTTCTGTTAACGAGAAGGGCAATTCGGTCATTTTTAATGTAATTATGTTAGCTAGAAAGGCAATTTAGTCATATGCACCTCCCTTTCCTTAATTAGTTAAATATATTTTACACAATTTTTTTTTTTAAATGGGGATGGGGGTTTGGGTCATAACCACACATATAGGATGGTGGATAAGAATAAGGTATCAGACGCTGACATGGAGGGGTAATGGTGGTCTTGAAGGTTGTTACCATAACCTATAGCCTTAATGCCTTATAAACCATGTACACACATACATAACGTATGACAGGCAGGGCGGACCCACATGGTCCGGGTCGGGGTCTACGGACCCCAATCTTTTTTTAGAAAATAGTAGAACCAGTATGTTAAATTTTTCAAGGGCCTCATAAAATAAATTAATTGGACCCCATAGTATTAAAAGTAAAGATGGTGTGATGGTAAATCTCCTTGTGTTCCAACAAATAGATCCCAAGTTCAAGTCTTACATTCCTTGTTTTTTATAGTTTATTTGTTTCCATCAAAAGTAAACTAGTGTTTTAAAACAACACAACCATTCATTGACCCTCTAATTTGCTTATTTAAAATGATAAATTGAATGTCGATTTTATTTAACACTTGATTACCAAATAAAACTTCCAACATATAATGTAGTTGTTTCATGTCCACTAAATGATTCTACATTATTTCCTAGACCCGACTACGATGACCGACCCGGAAATTTTAATGTCGTTATGAAAAATCCTTACACAAAAAATGGACCCCAATGAAAAAAATTCCTGAGCCCGCCACTTATTGATTGATGAGAGGAAATATGTACCTATGACTTTTAAATACTAAAAATACCGTTAAAATCATATTACCAAGAAATTATCAACCACAACTTTATCAAAATAATATTCCAACTGGGAACGTTTTCTTTATGGTATGTGGGTTGAATACTTTGATTACTCAAAAGCTAATTTCATGGAAATTGCTTTTCCAACTTTACTTCATTGTTTCCTTCGATACGGTCAAGGCTTTTCTTATCACTTTTTATTTTAAAATTTATATATTTCGCTATTTTTTGGATCGATTAATATAATAATAAGATTAACGACACATGTTTATATAAAAAAATGGTGAGCTTGCTTCAAAGATTAAACTTATGCATCTATGCACTAGACACAACTTTTATTTATATAAACATATTGAATTTAAAAACAGTTCTCGGTTGAGTACTCTTAAACCATTTTTATTTAGTTTGTTGGTTACAATGGCAACAGTTGAACGGGCAAACGGATCGGTGATTAGACCAAATTTTCAAAAAGAAAAAAATCAAAGTCCAATATACTAATTTATCTGCTACCTTGTGCTTCAATTTTTTTTATCGTTTAGATGAAGTTGTGTAGGTCATACCAAGGGTTGAGGATTTGTATAGGATGAGACTCTAATGGCCACAATGGTAAGGAGAGCGATGGTTCCACGTCGATGCAGCGCGGTTTTGGTTATGGAGCTCGAAACGAGAGTGAGAAGAACCTTCTTGACTTTGTGTTAGCCCGTGACCTGGTGTTATAAACTTGTTATTTTAAGAAGAGCGAATCACATTTGATTGCTTTTAGAAGTGGAGGTGTAACACTCATATTGATTATCTTTTGATTAGGCCAAGAGATGGTAGTTGGTTAAAGAACTGCAAGGTTATACCAGCAGAGACAATCTTTGTGCCTATGTCACATAAACCACGACCGTGCTCAACACTTGGGCAAAACATGTAAATGCAATCTTTGAGAAATATCAGTATGAATTGTGAAACTTAATCTTAAGAGTGAAAATCTAAGTTAATTCAGATTTAAAATCAGTAATGAAGTCTTATGGGAATGTCCAAGATTATATCCATTGTTATCTAAAGGTGAGTCACTAAAGATCACTACTTCCCTCTTTAAATGTTTCGGGTTAGAAATACATGTAAAATGTTTTGATAAATGAGGAGTTTTCTTTATAAGTTCATATATTGTCATTAAAATGTGTGACTTATGCAAATCATTAAGTCGTGTTACATTACTTAGGGCATGTATACTTGCAATTGGTACCGTAGTTATATGAAAACTAAATTATGTGCATGGTTGATGTTGAATGGTTGGATGGTGTGTGTGTGTGGAACGAATGATCATCTGATGAGATTTGATTTAGAGTGCATTTGCTATATTTGTAATACACTAAATCTCGTATAACTGTTTTGATGAGTCAATATGTCGTGAACTCGTCGGTTTTATGTTGACGCATGTGTTTAAAGCATGTATTTTCAGAAAATGATAAGTGAAGGTTGAGATGATCACTAGATGATGGTTAGAAGGCGTGACTACGTGAAGCGATGATAAAACCCCAAGGCTTGACAAATACCCTTTTTGTGCTAGACATTTTGACTCTCAGTTAGTTAGGACTTGATGATGACGCTCCTAAAACTTAGACAATGTTTCACTAAAACTTAAATTTGTTGACTATGATTTTATACTAGTAATGTTAATGAATGAAAGTTTAATTTTCGTTGTGTGGTTGCTTGATACGATCAGTTACATTATGACTTGATGAGCCAATGGTTTGATACTCAGCAACGACCACCATTAGACAAATAACGAAGGAGACTCTTTGGGTATATCGTGGAAGGGCAGTGGGCATAAAGAGTCCTCGTGGTGGAATGAGGTTGTGCAACACGAGGTAAGGGACAAGTAATATAATTTTAGGGAGCTCTTGAGATGCATTGATAATGAGGAGAAAGTGAGGTAACGGAATTTGATTTTTTTTTCTACGAGGCCATGAGGCGTGTCACCATGAGCGTGAAGGAGTGCCCACATAGATCACGATCACGGGTACACGGCGCCCCATGGGCATGGAACGAGGCTTAGTGAGCATTGCAACGGGCGTGAGCAAAATTTCATATCCAAAAACAATTTGTTCTAGACAATCAAGTGTATGCATTATCCTTACAGATTTTAATTATCATTACATTTAATTTACTACCTAATTTGATTATCTTTTCTCTGTAAGTGCTATATATATTTTATAAAAAAAAAAAAAAAAACTAAATACATTGTGTTGCTAATTTTTTTTTCTGAACATTCCAATATAAATTTTAACAAAACAGAGTTGTTTTAAAGTTAGAATATTTTTAACAGAACATTCCAACGAGCTGGTGATGGAGTGGTAAGTGATGTGTTGGTAAAAACCTGTTGTATTTATATTAGTTTTGTACACCTTTTAGTATTTTGAAGCGTCATTTTATATAGGTTTAATGTACTTATTTTGTTTTGGGTTTTTTAGAGTAAATGTAATTGATAGAAGAATTTTGAAACAAATAAATAAAGAAAATAACTCTAGTCTTTATTGTGTTTGCATACAATAACTCTAGCAAAATTTCATATCCAAAAACAATTTGTTCTAGACAATCAAGTGTATGCATTATCCTTACAGATTTTAATTATCATTACATTTAATTTACTACCTAATTTGATTATCTTTTCTCTGTAAGTGCTATATATATTTTATAAAAAAAAAAAAAAAACTAAATACATTGTGTTGCTAAATTTTTTTCTGAACATTCCAATATAAATTTTAACAAAACAGAGTTGTTTTAAAGTTAGAATATTTTTAACAGAACATTCCAACGAGCTGGTGATGAAGTGGTAAGTGATGTGTTGGTAAAAACCTGTTGTATTTATATTAGTTTTGTACACCTTTTAGTATTTTGAAGCGTCATTTTATATAGGTTTAATGTACTTATTTTGTTTTGGGTTTTTTAGAGTAAATGTAATTGATAGAAGAATTTTGAAACAAATAAATAAAGAAAATAACTCTAGTCTTTATTGTGTTTGCATACATATGAAACGATTGAATTTAATTGAGATAATTAATTTCTAAATGAATTAATAAAGTGTGAATTAAATGACATATAAATTGATTTTGATAATTATTGTTTCAGTGGCAACGAAGATTACAACAAGAAAGTGGATGATATATTAATGGGTAAATTACTTTTTGAGTCCCTGTGTTTTAGGGGTTTTAACAAGTTGAGTCCAAAAGCAAAAAGTTTAACGACCTGAGTCCCTATAAGCATTTTCTTTAACCATTTGAGTCCAATTTTCTAACACTGTTAGAATTATTTTGTTAAAATTTGTTAAATGACCAAATTACCCCTATAATTAAAAAATAAATAAAAAAACTAATTTATTTTTAGTTTTCTCCTTCTCTCTCATTCATCTTCACCAGATGGCAGATGCATCTCTCTCTCTCTCTAAAAACCTCCATTGCACCACCACACCTCCACCATCAACACCACCGTCTGCACTTCCACCGTCACCACCACCACTACACCATCACCACCACAACACACCCCATCCCACCCCCACCTTCCCTTGTATCTCTTTCACCCCATCTCCCCCTAAACCAAATGATCTGCAGTTTCACCGTCGGATCAAAATCACAAACAATCTCTAATTGATGAACTTCTCCAAGGCGATTCACAACATCAACTGTTGAAATCTGATATTCGTTACGTATTTTCAATGCCTCGTATATCTAGATTCACAACATCAACTATTGAATCAAGTGTTGGAAGACAGGCAGAAGAGTTAGGGCTCGTTAAAAGTTTGTGTAGCGTGTTTTTCGCATCTAAACCGAATGATCTGCATAATCGCACCTGCTCATCGCATCTAAACCCTAGATTCATCGCATCAATCAAATCTGCCTCACATAACAACCTGTTCATCGATTCATCAAGAGTTCCTGTTCATCAACTCATCTAAACCGTATCGCACCTGCTCATCGCATCTAAACCCTAGATTCATCGCATCAATCAAATCTGCCTCACATAACAACCTGTTCATCGATTCATCAAGAGTTCCTGTTCATCAATTCATCTAAACCGTATCGCACCTGCTCATTGCATCTAAACCCTAGATTCATCGCATCAATCAAATCTGCCTCACATAACAACCTGTTCATCGATTCATCAAGAGTTCATGTTCATCAATTCATCTAAACCGTAACAGCAATCTAACCGAAAGTGCGAAGCAGATCACGATTGTTGTGTCGTAACATCAATCTAAACCGCCTCAACTCATGGATCTGTGTTTCTGGTAGCAGTAATACAATTCTGGTATGTTTTCCTCTAACCTGATTACTGTTTTCTACTGTGTTTTTTGGATCGTTATTGATTGAATCTCTAACACAATTAGTTCGAGGCAGGTAATTTTCAATCGAAGTCGAACACAATTAGTTCGAGGCAGGTAATTTGGGTTTGAGATTGAATTTATGGTGTTCTGTAATGGTAATCTTTAGAGAGAGGAAGAAGAGAGAGGAAGGGGATGTTGAGTGTGTGTCTGATAGAGAGAGATAAGATAAGTATATTATTTATTTTATTATTATTTTTTTCTAAAGAAATGGGCATTTTAGTCTTTTCATTAAAAACTAACAGATTAATCTAACGGTGTTAGAAAATTGGACTCAAATGGTTAAAGAAAATGCTTATAGGGACTCAGGTCGTTAAACTTTTTGCTTTTGGACTCAACTAGTTAAAACCTCTAAAACACAGGGACTCAAAAAGTAATTTACCCTATATTAATTCATAGCTTAAGACCCCGTGTGTTACACGGGTGGCCTAAAAAAATATATTATTTAACGGTGTTTTCATAAATCTTTTAATGACAGTTTTGTTTCGGTATCTATACTATAATTTTAGACCGAAACTTACTTTAAAAACTTCTACAAAAACAAAGGACCAATTGAGAATCAAGCATACCCTTCATTGGCCATTTGGTCATCTCTTGAGCCACTGATGACCATAAGACGGTCATGGCATTGGGTCTGCTGACATCACCATAGGTGATTTGTGGCTTGACACAACAGGACCCATATGATTGCACCCATCTGTTAGCAGTGGAGGCAAAACTATACAATTGGTCACCAAAGTACTCAACCATGCCATTCTCTGAAATATTATACTTAATTTTAGAAAATCATTGCAACCAATTATTATTAATTATTAAATGTAATATAAATATACCTTTGGCTTTCCGTGGACAAACACGTCAATATCACGTTTATTCCTGGAGCTGGACAACCTTGTAGATATCCTCTTGATGGCTTTAACATACTCTTCCTCAAAAATCCTATTAAGACATGGTTTTGTGAGAAAATATATTAAATATTATTCTTATGACATCATCATCAACAACCATAATTAATTACTCACATTTTGCCTTGTACTCACGACGAACTCTCCTGAGCTCAATGGTTTGAGGAAATGGACCAATAGTGGTGGTTGGGAGAATAGGACGATACATCATGGCAAGTACAACCAGAAATTGTAAAATTTGTAATATTGACTCGTACATATCCATCTGAAGTTGTGTAATTAGGCATATCGCGCTACTGAAGCTCCATGTCATCAGGTATCAACTAAAACAAAAAAAAAGCAATGTAGATGCGTACAATCAATCTGTGTCAAATATGATTAAAGAAGATGCAGTTTCAACAATAATCTAGTCTTCTTTATAAAACAACTATAAAAGGTTTTGTAACTTAATTATACAATTTGGACCAGCTTCCTTTTAAGCCCTTCTTTTTCACTTTGACCGCTTGACCTGTCATATATAAAACAAAACCTAGATCAATCCATTTTAAAGTTAAAAGTGTAAGCTACAGTTACCTCTTTAAACCCTTTGCTGAGAAGGAAACTTGAGGCTTTTTCACAGCGAATACCACTTGTATAATACATTGCAACATGAGGTGGAGATTTTTGTCCCTGATTTTGTTTGCCAGCTGAATCTTTAAATTCCGATTGGGTATCTGATGGCAAAAGTTGAAATTCATCATCCACCCATGATGGATAGAAAAACTCATGAAATAATGGACAAAACTAAAAAAGGCCATTGTGTAAACCAAAAACAACCTTCATTGATGTCGAGTGGATATAATCATATTAATTATGGCAGATTTGCTTACGAACAACACATTACAGGGCGTTTGGAAGTGTATTTTGAAAGCAAGTAAGTGATATTAAATACTCATAATTAAAATACTCAACCATAAGAAAGCAGGTTGTAGAAGATAATGTGCTTCTTTCATTTGAAAACGTAATATTGTCCGGGGTGTTGGGCAAATTGCGACTATTTAAGGAATTAATAATAGATAAGATGGCCGGAAATGACATTCTTTGTGAAAACGATAGACGTTATGTGAAGTCGGGTCATAAAGTCTCCATCAGATTTTTATATACATTTTCATTTAAGATTAAGAGCATAGAACTTGATACAAACTCACTGTGGCACCACAACCCACTTTTTGTTCTCCACCAATCTCACCATCTTCATAGAAAGATTCGGACATAGTTAAGTACAACACTATCATCCTAATTACTTTTCCATAGTCCATGTTTGTAGTTGCTGTCATTTAGCAACCTGGTTGTTCCTATTTCATGCACATACACATAAAACATTATATTTGATCTACATATGGTTTGAACGATAATGATGAATCAATTTTACCTAATTAATAGAAACCATACCTTGAATCCGAGAAGGCTTGAATGACAAATCGATTTCTACCTAATCAACACAAATAAAAAAAATTAGAAATATAGCAACAATAAATGAAAAAAAAAATGAAATGAACAAATTTTCAACATTAAAAGCAAAATCATTAAAAATTTACAAACTAACTGGTTTATAGCTTGCGTTAACAAAACAAACCTTGAACTCTTAAAGAAAGTTACAAAACTAATTGGTTCTTAGTTTGCCTAAGCATAATAAACTGACACAAAATTTACTGTTTCCTGCAGTCAAAAGTAAGTAAACCATTAAAGTTTTGTCATTATAACAGTTGGATTATGTAGACCGGGAAAAGTTACACGAGTGGCGAAACCATTAAAGCTCCTTATCCAACGACCAAATAAAATTCCACACGCCGGATTTAAATGAGGAGCTTCAGTTATTACCTTGGTGTTTAGCAGAGATTCTGTCAACTTCAGATTCTCATCCATCTTCGACAATTCTTTACTTAGCTAAGGTATACAAAAAAGAGATCACTATTTTGTAGATTTAACTCAATAGAGAAATCACTTCCAGCTATGGTCAAGACTATTAAATAAAGGAACATCTTTAAAAAAATCTGGAATCATAAAATTTAATTGGATACAATAGGTTACTTTGTCATCTCTATGCAGGATAATAGCTGCAACTTTGCCCCTAAACCTAGTATTTTAGTAATGTAAAATGCTATTCACTTTTGAAATTACTGGTTGGAAACTTTCTAAAACTAATACAGATTAACCCATGCCCATCTTTGTTAAATATATCTAAAGGATGCAAGCAAACTTTCAATTTTTAAACTTCTTCATGTGCAATGTTACTGTGATAAATTAGCAAATAGAAAAAAAAAAAACAAAGGTCAACCATACTTGCAAATCTTAATTTCTATGTAGTTCTATATACTACAAAGTACAAATCCATAAGAAAGTTATAATCAAAGAACTATATAATCGAGAATAAGAGATGGATATTAGATATTTACTATGAAAAGAGCTTGATTTAAAATGGCACAATCTTAGAGCCAACATCAACCATCACCGCCTTACTTTGTCTTTCCTTTATCTGTTGGACGTTGAAAATTGTAGAATGATGAAGTTATAAAATGAACCAATAACAACATTCACTTTAAGATTCAGATTTTTGGTGTCTAATCAAGATATCTTGCATCATAGTGTAGCAAGATCGCATGTTTTGCTTTTTGAATTGAAAGTCATACTTAAAAAGAGGTTTAATGTGTGTAATGTGACAACTGGCACGAAACCGGTAATTTCCGTACACTTTAACTATTAGTTAATGACTGCAATTATGTGCTTAATTGTCAGCAATGTCTGAACACATACTAAACAAGTGAATTCATGCACGTTGTATACTACAAAATATTGCTTTATGCAAAAACGAGAGCGTTGCGTCAGAAATATTAGTAAACTCACCGGTAAGACACACTGTGTCAACAGAACTGCAGAAAGCAGTCAGACATTAAAATTGGAGCCTAGGTGTAGGTCCAACGACAAGAATACATTAAAACCCAAGAATACATACAAGGGTTTACATATATACCTTACGGAAGCTAAAATACGCACTAAAAAGCACCCGAAACGCACTTTAAGTGCAGAATTTTAATAAATTCAGCTCTAGTCAGCATTTAAACATATGAATAATATGCAGAAATTACGTTTTATTATCCAGAATACTTCCCCAAGTGTTGGGAATTGAAAAGGATACAAAAAGGAACTTAAAAGACACTAAAAAGTGTAATTTAGCACTTTAACGAATCGGTATATAACCGAACAACCGGACTTTACCCGGAACACCAAAATAATGCTAGAAGCATTGTTTTTATTTTTCTAAGCTAGTTAGGGTCCCCGAACACCCTAACACACTATATAATTTCATGACACTAATAAGGCACTAATTAAACCTTTGATCTCCGACCAAGAACACTAACTAAGAAGTTGAAACCCAACTAGAAACCAACCCCCCTCCACCTTACGGTTATGAAGTGGGATCACCACTTTGATTTTCTCTATTTATTTATTGAACTTGCCATGTACTAAAGGAACATAAGGACTAGTGGTTATTTAGATGTTGGAAGATGATTATTTATAACCATAAGTCCCTCACTTAAACTCATCTTCATCATCACACCAACACACCTCTCTCCCTCTCCCTCCCTTGCTCTCGGCAGCCACCTCCACCCACCATACAACCACCATCAACCTCCCTTTCAAGCATTTTACATACATACGAAGGTGCAAGGAGTCCAACAACGAAGCTTGGTGCTTTCGGAAGTGCAAGAACCTCTCTAGATTGCTTTTATCCGCTTCATTTACCCTCTTGAACTTCCCTAGCCTTGTGCTAGTAGTAAGTGCTCTAAAACTTCATCGTGTTCTTGTTTATGATGGTTAATAGGTGATTTAATGGTTAAAAATTAAGAACACTAAAGAACATAACCTAAAGTCTTGAACATAAGATGAATAAGGTGGATAAAGGAAAGATGTGTGTGTAAATCATGTAGATCTTGTGTTGTTATAATTATTTGATTATGTTTGTGGGTAGAAGTAGGATGGATCATCATCATCTAGACATACTAGTTCATGTTTAAGAACATGAACTAGTAAGATGTAAATGTTAGAGTTTTAAAGGATGATGAAACCATCCATACATGAACTTGAACTTGAATAAACATGAGTTTTCTTGTAAAATGAAGTTGTAAACTTGTAGATCTAAAGATCTACAAGTGGTTTTCGGAAGAACCAAGTGGAAAATACTAGATTGTTAAAAACCCGGATCTTGTATAAACTAAAATCATTTTTAAAAAGTAAACAAGTGTATAAACACTTGTGTAGAAAGAAAATTCCACAAAGAAATATTTTGAAATTCATGACTAGAAGTTGTGAAAATACATTTTCTTTAAAAATAAAGTTTTTAAGAAACTAAACCTATTTTTAAAGATAACAAGACCTACTAAGGCCCTGTTTGGTAGCCTCTTAATCCATTCAGAGGCTGCCTCTTAATGAAATCATTTGTGGCCCTTATGTCTGAATGAATAAGAGGTAACCTTATGTCTGACTGGATAAGAGGTAACATCTGAATGGTAAACCATCACATGTCACATTCTTCTACATTATCTTTGTTAAACTCTTAAATGATTTCATTAAGAGGTAGCCTCTTAATGTCATTCAGATGCTACCAAACAGCCCCTAAATATGGTAGTAACATACTACATATTTTTTACAAACTTTCAAGTTCATAAGTTGTGGTATATGCTTGTTTTGACAAGTTTGATAAATAAAGATTGTGTTGTTGAGATTGTTGTTGAATTAAAAGAAAATAAACACATGTTTTGAAAACATAGGAAACCTCCATTTTTAGGGGAAACTCTGTCAAAATTTTATAAATTTTGACACTTAGAAAAATATAAGTTTTTGAGGAACTTATTCCCTAAAAATGTATTTAAAAATATTACCAAGGTTTCCCTAATTTTTGGTGATAAGAAATGAGGATTTCTTCAAGAATAAAAATGGATATTAAGTATGTATATATTTTTGAGAAAAATATATATATTATTTGATCACCAACTTTTGTGCTAAGTGTATATAGTATGTGTTATACGTGTTAGTGTATTAAGACTTAAAAATACACTAAATACTCATGAGAAGTATAAACACAAGAATACACATGCAACATACAAGATACATAATTCGGGTGCAAAGTACAAAATACAAAAAGCTTATATTTATTTTTGAGAAAATAATATAAGTAAGATACTTAGTTAAAAATATAAAATATTTTTAACACAAGAATATATACACAAAAGAGAGTGACTGTACTTGTGCGACACAAGTCTAGTGACTAACGTTAAGAAAACGCGTATAGGTCACGACGTTAATTAAGAAAATCCGGTGAAGTTTACGACGCAAGGAACGCAAAGTTGTGAGTTCATGCTCCCCCTTTTCTTTTAACTGTTTTCAGTTTTATAACTTCGGTGGTGAAATACATGTACAAATGTTACAATGTTTATAAATGGTATGATAACAAGAAACACACTTGGTGAGGATGAGAACCAAGCATGATGTGATATGAGAAATGATACGAGAAGTCGTGTCACGAATAGGGTACCATAAGCACCATTAATCAACAATATACCTAGACCGCAGAACAAAAGGTTAGATCTAACGGGTGCCGGGCAGCCACACTCTTGGTGAGGACGAGAACCGAGTAGTGCTTTTGTGTCTCAGAATATGCCAACTAGAAAAATGCCTTAGGTTTGGTGACTTCCTATGTCGTGTCACATGTTACTGGCTTTGCAACCCATTAACAATCCTGATACTTACAGGAATACTTTATTTACATAAGATTCATACCATATTAAAACCTGAATTATACTTGAGTACGTGGGGTACTCAAGAAAACTTGAATTATACTTGAGTACGTGGGGTACTCAAGAAAACTTGAAATATACATGAGTACGTGGTGTACACATGAAACTTGATTTATATATAAAAACTTGATTTAAACATGACACAAACTATGTTTTCATACAAAGTATGCAAACGCGAAATACAAAAACTGCATGAATTCACACCAACATTATGTTGACGTTTTTCCAAAACTCACATGTATTTCAGGTAACTAGGATGGATGTGCGCGTGGTCTTACTCATGCTCGTGGATGTCGCTATGTTTATCGTTAAATAAAGTTGTAACTTTTAAGACAATATGCTATCTCGTGTTGTAAACACTTGACTTATGTTTTCAGGAATGTAATGGTTGAAGTTATTTTATGAGCATGTAGAATGTTTACTAATCGTATGCAATGAAAACCTTTCATGATCACACCTCGTGCTTCCGCCGCAGAAAGGGGTGTGACAGATTGGTATCAGAGCTGCGATTGTAGTGAACCAGGATTCCTTCTCGAGTCTAGTCTACAATCTCTAGGATCCTTTCACGAAAACAATTTTTCAAAGAGTTTTCATTGCATAAAACGTCGTGCGACATCCACTACCTGAAACTGTCTACACGAGTCTAGAAAAGACACTACGAGACTTAGGGTGCACAGAAGTAGCACTTATCTGAGATTAAGAATTACTTGCAATTATGTGTAATAATTAGACTATATACACATACTAGAGGTAGAATGTCACGAGTATATGTGACTTTACCTGAGAGCGAATGGCCCATCTGAAGGAAGAAATACGAGGATGAAACGAACTGTGCGGACTGTGCAAGGAGTTACGTAATTATGGATGCATACATAATTATGGAATTCAGTGCACAGAAACCACAACAAGTCTTGTCACGTATAGATTCCCTCAGTGCAAGCCTACTAAGTACTCTGCTAGAGTAATAATTGTTTGATGTCACTTATGTAGTATATACCTGTGAATATATATACTACTACTGTCTAGTATGACGATATCAAACAAGTGTTTTAACCCTGTTGTGTTATGTTCTGTCAGACCATGGCACCCAGGAAAGCTGTGAATGCTCGCAATGATGATCAACCTCCTCCTCCCCCACTGCCAAGAACTGCTGAAGAGCTGAACGCTCTACTGGATGAAAGGATCCCCGCTGCTATTGCCCAATACGAGGCAAACCGTACTCAAGACAGTGGAGGACCAAGCAACGCTAGGCGTAATGGGAATGGAGATTCGTCTGGAGGCAATGCAGCTCAAGGCTGCACTTTCAAGCAGTTCCTCGACTGCAAACCGATGAACTATGACGGCACAGGAGTAGCATTTGTGCGCTGGACGGAGAAGACTGAAGCTACTATCTACATGAGCAAGTGTACCGCGGATCAGCAAGTCACTTTTGCTACCGGACTGTTTGTCGATGAAGCTCTGACTTGGTGGAACTTGCAAGCCCAAACTTTGGGTGATGATGCCGCTTATGGCCTAACTTAGGATGAACTGAAGGAAAGAATGAGAGAGAAGTACTGCTCTCGTGCTGAACTCCAAAGGCTGGAAACAGAGTTCTGGCACTTGACCATGGAAGGTGCTGACATTAATGGTTATACTCGAAGGTTCCACGATCTTTCTAGAGTGCTTCCCTACATGGTGACTCCCGAATTTAAGCGTGTTGAACTCTACATTTGGGGACTGGCCCCAGAATTTCGTGGCATGGTGACGTCGGCCAAACCACAAACAATCACCGAGGCTGTAACTCTGGCTGTCAGCCTTACTGAAGATTGTGTTCGTATGAAGAAGTTATCGTTGAACCCAACAGAGAAGACCGAGACACATGCTGAATCGTCCGGTGACAAGAAGAGAAAGCATTCGAATCTGAATCAAGCAACTCGCAACAACAAGGGTTTCAGCAAGAAGCGTGACACCAACCCGCCTCAGGAGACGAAAACCCTTGCAACCAAAGGATACCAAGGCACCATGCCTAAATTCCAAAAATGTAAGCTTCATCATGAAGGAGCTTGTCGCATTCCAAGGTGCGACAAATGTGGAAGGTTGGGTCATCAAACAGAAGACTGTTGGGGAAAAGGAAAGAACCGGAATGGAAATGGTGCTGGAAACAAGAATGGTAACGGGAAAGGGCGAAACCAAGGATGCTTCATTTATGGAAGCAATGATCATTTCATGAAGAACTGCCCAAAGGGAAACAATGCTCAGGCTCGAGCATTTGTGATTGGAGCAAAGGACGCACGCGAGGACCCTAATGTGGTCACCGGTACGTTTCTCATTAACAATCACTTTGCATCCATATTATTTGACACTGGCGCCGATTATAGCTTCATGTCTGTGGAATTTAAACGCATGCTTGGAATAGAATCTAGTAGATTAGAAATTCCTTATTCCATAGAACTAGCCAATGGTAAACTTGTTGAATCGGGCGAAGTTGTTAGAGGCTGCACACTAGAACTTGGTAAACGAAGATTTAGCATCGACCTCTTACCTATTCAATTGGGTAGCTTCGATGTAGTAGTCGGAATGGACTGGTTGTCCAAGAACAAAGCTGAGGTTATTTGTCATGAGAAAATCATTCGCATCCCTTTGGCAAATGATGAAACTCTCATCGTACATGGAGAAAGACGAAACGCGCCTCTACAAATCATCAGTTGTATGAAGGCACAGAAGTGCTTAAGGAAAGGATGTGTCGCTTTCCTAGCACACGTTATAGACAAGAAGGCTGTGGAGCCAAAACTCGAAGACATTCCTGTGGTGAAGGAATTCCCTGATGTTTTTCCCGAAGATCTGCCAGGACTACCTCCGCAACGACAAGTCGAATTTCATATAGACTTGGTTCCAGGAGCCGCTCCTGTAGCCAAGGCTCCCTATCGGCTTGCACCATCCGAAATGCAAGAATTATCGAACTCCAGGAGTTGTCGGATAAAGGATTCATAAGGCCAAGCTTCTCACCCTGGGGAGCTCATGTATTGTTCGTAAAGAAGAAGGATGGAACACTGCGGATGTGTATCGATTACAGAGAACTGAACAAGCTCACGATCAAGAATCGGTATCCACTACCGAGGATTGACGACTAATTTGATCAATTGCAAGGATCCAGCTACTATTCCAAGATCGACCTTCGATCTGGATACCATCAGCTAAGAATCCAAGAAGAAAGCGTGCCAAAGACTGCTTTCAGAACGCGATATGGGCATTACGAATTTCTTGTGATGCCATTCGGACTGACGAATGCACCAGCGGTCTTTATGGATCTGATAAACCGCGTATGCAAACCATATCTCGATGAATTCGTGATTGTATTTATCGATGATATCTTGATTTACTCGCGAACAAAAGAAGAGCACGAGCAACATCTCAGAACCATCTTGGAACTACTGAAGAAAGAGAAACTTTATGCGAAGTTCTCAAAGTGCAAATTCTGGATTCGCGAAGTACAATTTCTGGGTCACGTGGTGAATGAGAAGGGCATTCATGTAGACCCATCCAAGATCGAAGCAATAAAGAATTGGGAGGCCCCCAAAACCCCAACTGAAGTTCGACAATTTTTGGGCCTAGCGGGCTATTATCGGCGATTCATCGAGAATTTCTCAAAGATAGCTCAACCGCTAACGACCCTTACTCAGAAAGACAAGAAATACGACTGGGGTTACAAACAGGAAGAAGCCTTCCAGTTACTTAAAAACAAGCTATGCGATGCATCAATACTATCATTACCCAAAGGCACTAAAGACTTTGTGGTATACTGCGACGCTTCACGACAAGGTTTGGGTTTCGTGCTCATGCAGCGACAAAAAGTCATCGCTTATGCTTCAAGACAATTGAAGGTTCATGAAAGAAACTATACCACTCATGACCTGGAGCTGGGCGCAGTGGTATTCGCCTTGAAGATCTGGCGACACTATCTATATGGTACTCGATGTACAATCTTCACAGATCACAAAAGTCTACAACACATATTCGATCAGAAAGAATTAAACATGCGACAACGACGATGGGTCGAGCTGCTGAATGACTATGAGATTAAGTACCATCCTGGAAAGGCAAACGTTGTAGCAGACGCGCTAAGTCGAAAAGAAAGGGTTAAGACCCTAAGGGTTCGAGCGTTAGAAATGACTATTCGAACGAACCTCACTGCACGTATTCGTGATGCACAACAAGAAGCCCTTAAGATAGAAAACCGTAAAGTTGAATACCTTCGGGGTATGTTGAAATATATGGTACCAAACGAAGAGGGAGCCTTATACTTTAAGAAGCGTATTTGGGTTCCACTCTATGGCGGCATTCGAGAAGTCATCCTTGATGAAGCACATAAATCGAGATACTCGATCCATCCAGGATCGGACAAGCTGTATCAAGACTTGAAAGAATACTACTGGTGGCCGAGACTTAAAAGCGATGTTGCTGTTTATGTTGGAATATGCCTAACCTGTGCTAAGGTTAAGGCCGAATATCAGAAACCGTCTGGCCTACTACAACAACCAGAGATACCCATGGGGAAGTGGGAGCAAATCTCGATGGATTTCATAACGAAATTACCCAGGACCCCGAGAGGGAACGATATGATATGGGTGATCATTGATCGGTTGATGAAATCTGCGCATTTCCTACCGATCCGAGAGAAGGATAGCACTGGAAAGCTTGCTGAGATATACTTAAGGGAAATTGTGGCACGTCATGGAGTGCCTATCTCAATCATTTCAGACAGAGATGGACGCTTTGTCTCAATAATCTGGCAATCATTTCAAGAAGCCTTTGGATCTCAACTAGATCTAAGCACGGCATTCCATCCACAAACAGACGGCCAGAGCGAACGGACTATACAAACGTTAGAAGATATGCTTCGCGCATGTGTCATGGATCTAGGCGGCAGCTGGGATACTCACCTACCCTTGGTGGAGTTCTCCTACAATAACAGTTATCATACGAGCATAAAGGCCGCACCGTTCGAAGCTCTGTATGGCCGCAAGTGCCGGTCGCCCTTATGCTGGGCAGACGCTGGAGATAAACGTATGGTTGGTCCTGAACTTGTGCAAGAGACAACCGACAAGATTATGCAGATCCGAGAGCACATTAAGACGGCCCGAGATCGACAAAAGAGCTACGCTGATCTAAAATGAAAACCATTAGAATTCGAGGTGGGAGATAAAGTGTTGTTAAAAGTCTCACCTTGGAAGGGCGTAGTAAGATTCGGAAAACGTGGAAAGCTGAATCCACGATACATCGGACCATTCAGAATATTGGAAAGAATTGGTACAGTGGCATACAAGTTGGAATTACCGGAAGAACTTAACGGAGTACATGATACGTTCCATGTATCCAACCTCAAGAAGAGTCCAACACAAGAAGACGTGATCATCCCTGTGGATGAAGTGCATATTGATGATGCCCTCCGATTTACAGAACAACCCGTTGAGGTTACCGACTGGAAAGTCAACAAGACTAGGAGGAGCAGTGTGAAACTTGTCAAAGTACGTTGGAGCTCTAAGCACAGACCCGAGTACACATGGGAACGTGAAGACCAGTTCAAAGAAAAGTATCCCCACCTATTCAAGAAGACTCCTGCGAGAGTTAGTTCAGCCTGAATTTCGGGACGAAATTTTTTTAACGGGGGGAGACTGTGACAACTGGCACGAAACCGGTAATTTCCGTACACTTTAACTATTAGTTAATGACTACAATTATGTGCTTAATTGTCAGCAATGTCTGAACACATACTAAACAAGTGAATTCATGCACGTTGTATACTACAAAATATTGCTTTATGCAAAAACGAGAGCGTTGCGTCAGAAATATTAGTAAACTCACCGGTAAGACACATTGTGTCAACAGAACTGCAGAAAGCAGTCAGACATTAAAATTGGAGCCTAGGTGTAGGTCCAACGACAAGAATACATTAAAACCCAAGAATACATACAAGGGTTTACATATATACCTTACGGAAGCTAAAATACGCACTAAAAAGCACCCGAAACGCACTTTAAGTGCAGAATTTTAATAAATTCAGCTCTAGTCAGCATTTAAACATATGAATAATATGCAAAAATTACGTTTTATTATCCAGAATACTTCCCCAAGTGTTGGGAATTGAAAAGGATACAAAAAGGTACTTAAAAGACACTAAAAAGTGTAATTTGGCACTTTAACGAATCGGTATATAACTGAACAACCGGACTTTACCCGGAATATCAAAATAATGCTAGAAGCATTGTTTTTATTTTTCTAAGCTAGTTAGGGTCCCCGAACACCCTAACACACTATATAATTTCATGACACTAACAAGGCACTAATTAAACCTTTGATCTCCGACCAAGAACACTAACTAAGAAGTTGAAACCCAACTAGAAACCAACCCCCCTCCACCTTACGGTTATGAAGTGGGATCACCACTTTGATTTTCTCCATTTATTTATTGAACTTGCCATGTACTAAAGGAACATAAGGACTAGTGGTTATTTAGATGTTGGAAGATGATTATTTCTAACCACAAGTCCCTCACTTAAACTCATCTTCATCATCACACCAACACACCTCTCTCCCTCTCCCTCCCTTGCTCTCGGCAGCCACCTCCACCCACCATACAACCACCATCAACCTCCCTTTCAAGCATTTTACATACATACGAAGGTGCAAGGAGTCCAACAACGAAGCTTGGTGCTTTCGGAAGTGCAAGAACCTCTCTAGATTGCTTTTATCCGCTTCATTTACCCTCTTGAACTTCCCTAGCTTTGTTCTAGTAGTAAGTGCTCTAAAACTTCATCTTGTTCTTGTTTATGATGGTTAATAGGTGATTTAATGGTTAAAAATTAAGAACACTAAAGAACATAACCTAAAGTCTTGAACATAAGATGAATAAGGTGGATAAAGGAAAGATGTGTGTGTAAATCATGTAGATCTTGTGTTGTTATAATTATTTGATTATGTTTGTGGGTAGAAGTAGGATGGATCATCATCATCTAGACATACTAGTTCATGTTTAAGAACATGAACTAGTAAGATGTAAATGTTAGAGTTTTAAAGGATGATGAAACCATCCATACATGAACTTGAACTTGAATAAACATGAGTTTTCTTGTAAAATGAAGTTGTAAACTTGTAGATCTAAATATCTACAAGTGGTTTTTCGGAAGAACCAAGTGGAAAATACTAGATTGTTAAAAACCCGGATCTTGTATAAACTAAAATCATTTTTAGAAAGTAAACAAGTGTATAAACACTTGTGTAGAAAGAAAATTCCACAAAGAAATATTTTGAAATTCATGACTAGAAGTTGTGAAAATACATATTCTTTAAAAATAAAGTTTTTAAGAAACTAAACCTATTTTTAAAGATAACAAGACCTACTAAATATGGTAGTAACTTACTACATATTTTTTACTAACTTTCAAGTTCATAAGTTGTGGTATATGCTTGTTTTGACAAGTTTGATAAATAAAGATTGTGTTGTTGAGATTGTTGTTGAATTAAAAGAAAATAAACACATGTTTTGAAAACATAGGAAACCTCCATTTTTAGGGGAAACTCTATCAAAATTTTATAAATTTTGACACTTAGAAAAATATAAGTTTTTGAGGAACTTATTCCCTAAAAATGTATTTAAAAATATTACCAAGGTTTCCCTAATTTTTGGTGATAAGAAATGAGGATTTCTTCAAGAATAAAAATGGATATTAAGTATGTATATATTTTTGAGAAAAATATATATATTATTTGATCACCAACTTTTGTGCTAAGTGTATATAGTATGTGTTATACGTGCTAGTGTATTAAGACTTAAAAATACACTAAATACTCATGAGAAGTATAAACACAAGAATACACATGCAACATACAAGATACATAATTCGGGTGCAAAGTGCAAAATACAAAAAGCTTATATTTATTTTTGAGAAAATAATATAAGTAAGACACTTAGTTAAAAATATAAAATATTTTTAACACAAGAATATATACACAAAAGAGAGTGACTGTACTTGTGCGACACAAGTCTAGTGACTAACGTTAAGAAAACGCGTATAGGTCACGACGTTAATTAAGCAAATCCGGTGAAGTTTACGACGCAAGGAACGCAAAGTTGTGAGTTCATGCTCCCCCTTTTCTTTTAACTGTTTTCAGTTTTATAACTTCGGGGGTGAAATACATGTACAAATGTTACAATGTTTATAAATGGTATGATAACAAGAAACACACATGGTGAGGACGAGAACCAAGCATGATGTGATATGAGAAATGATACGAGAAGTCGTGTCACGAATAGGGTACCATAAGCACCATTAATCAACAATATACCTAGACCGCAGAATAAAAGGTTAGATCTAACGGGTGCCGGGCAGCCACACTCTTGGTGAGGACGAGAACCGAGTAGTGCTTTTGTGTCTCAGAATATGCCAACTAGAAAAATGCCTTAGGTTTGGTGACTTCCTATGTCGTGTCACATGTTAATGGCTTTGCAACCCATTAACAATCCTGATACTTACAGGAATACTTTATTTACATAAGATTCATACCATATTAAAACCTGAATTATACTTGAGTACGTGGGGTACTCAAGAAAACTTGAATTATACTTGAGTACGTGGGGTACTCAAGAAAACTTGAAATATACATGAGTACGTGGTGTACACATGAAACTTGATTTATATATAAAAACTTGATTTAAACATGACACAAACTATGTTTTCATACAAAGTATGCAAACGCGAAATACAAAAACCGCATGAATTCACACCAACATTATGTTGACGTTTTTCCAAAACTCACATGTATTTCAGGTAACTAGGATGGATGTGCGCGTGGTCTTACTCATGCTCGTGGATGTCGCTATTTTATCGTTAAATAAAGTTGTAACTTTTAAGACAATATGCTATCTCGTGTTGTAAACACTTGACTTATGTTTTCAGGAATGTAATGGTTGAAGTTATTTTATGAGCATGTAGAATGTTTACTAATCGTATGCAATGAAAACCTTTCATGATCACACCTTGTGCTTCCGCCGCAGAAAGGGGTGTGACATGTAAGATGCATAAAGCTTGAGAATTTGATCATTCACCTACTTTTTGATTCAGCTGGAATGAAGCTTGTGATGTGGCACGTGGGAATGACAGTGTTCATCTTAAAGAATGCATTCAAGTCCACTCATGGCAACTTATGGTTAGTATTTGAGCAATATAACATCTACAAAAATTCACAAAATCATTTTTTCATTAACTGAATTTCCAAATTGATCTGGTCATTTTGTCACTATGTAAGCTTAAACTAAAATCTTTAACAGTTCATTCAAACACTCAAAAACTGATTATTATGACATCAAATCACAATAATTGAAACATGAGATGATTTTAAGTGTGTCCAACACGACACATAAATATGTGTCGGGTTCGGGTTATCATTAAAAATGTCAACCCGAATCCTTCAATCCACCAACCACAAATCAAGTACTATTATTACTTATAATATAGACAACAATACAGTTATACCTTTTGGTTTTAGCGCCTAAAGTAAAAAACGTGGTGTAAGAAAAGGACACACCTTTTCGTTTTAGCGGCTAAAGCAAAAAAAAATGTGATGTAAGATGTTGA
The DNA here is from genome assembly GCA_030545235.1 of Helianthus tuberosus. Taxonomy (NCBI): domain Eukaryota; kingdom Viridiplantae; phylum Streptophyta; class Magnoliopsida; order Asterales; family Asteraceae; genus Helianthus; species Helianthus tuberosus. The sequence continues at coordinate 115,482,983 of CM060400.1, read as the reverse complement.
GACCTAGTAACTAAGAAGTTAATTTTGTAGTTAACCTGGTAAATTAGTAATTATTAACTTCTTGACAACATGAAAAATTTGGATCCGGTGACTTTTGGAAACATTATTCAGAAATTGTTGAGACCTGGTAAATAGTAGGTTGATTTTGTAGTTAACATGTTTACGTGGCTTGCTATGTCTACATAGGTTGGATTAATTTCAACTGCTATTTCAAGAGTTGTTTCTAGTTGTGGTGATCCTTCATTAAAAAGTATTTTGTGAGCTTTAGTGAAATTTGTATATAGATTAGTAAGTAGCTCACCATATTTAAATCGATTAAGTTGGTAAAATTACCTACCGAATAATGTTAGCCGAAAAATTTGTGTGCCATAAATAGTTTTACTGTTACCAAATTGATCAATCTGCAAGTTAAATAAAGTGAACACCATTAACTAATTTAATTTTGAAATTGAAAAATGATTTAGATTGAAAATAAACCAACCTTTGGAATGCTAGGGGAGTCATTTTTCTCAGCAATTAACGGTTGTTTGCTGGTCTCATATTCAGTAACAAAGGATACATATCATCAGCCAAGATCTAAACAAAGCAAACGACATAAACCCAAAATCAAGACCTTTTGATACTGAATGACAATAATGGAACATATGAGCTACAAATAAAAGATACTACATAAGATTAGTGGGATTCTCCATCACCTGTTGTCATAATTTAAAGTATACATATCGTTTAAAGACAATTTGAGGCATGTGCATGTGTTATGAACTTAAACATATATCTTATGCTTTATGTTAAGTCACAAATGAGGCTAGTCATATACAAAATAAATACGACCATTCTACTTTAGCATCAAGTATAAACAAATGTCAATAAACATGTACACTATTTCACCCAAAGAAAAAAAAAACTCCAAAGCTTACCAAAAAAACTTCGATAGTGCCCACCATAAGTGTCTCATAATTGCATAATTGCAATCTGTTGATTGTATATTTGTTACTTACTTCTTGCCTCAAGCGCCTTGTTGTTTGGGTTTTTTTTTATAAAATTTGGCAGTTCAAAAAAAAAACTACAACTTTACTTTATTTCTTATTATATCGTGCACAGCCACAAACAACCAAGCATTAGCAGTCGACGCCCCATAACAAAGTATACCAACATTGCTATTCGAAGACATGAAATCTCATCCGTATGCAAGTAAACCAAGCTGTTGAAAACTCTATTTGCTACTTTATAAAATCTTGTATGTAACCTCAAACCTTAAATCTAAGATACATATATAACTAATCTGTATAGGCATTTCGAATTATGAATGAAAATACTATATTTTCGTCCCAAAGTCTACTGTTTTATTATAATCTAACCTTCACCAGAAGCTATTACTTAACTCCATAGATTCTCTTGCTGATTAGAATAGATTATTGCTGAGCTCATCTTGCCTTAATCTAATTTGAGTATCACAAGGTTACACAAAAAAACACATTATCCAATGAACTATTGCAATATTATAAAAAATTAAAATTATGAGAAACAACTTTACTCATTAACAAATGCCTTCACGTAGTAGTTCGGAATACTTGACGATTTAAACGCATTCATAAATCACAATACCAATGCAACACAATGGTAAATCTAAAAAAAATTCTTTAGGCATTTCATCGAACACCACATGTGCACTTTCCTAGTCAGAAGTCTCTTAGCCCCTTCGCATTCCCATTAATCTAATTTCAACATAATTGTTCTAGCTAAAGAAGCACTTGCTAAAATATTCATGAGCACTACAACCATCATATCAAGAATCGGTCCCACATATCCTAAACGTACAATTAATCAAGTTAAGTACAACAATATCATCCTAATTATTACCATCCATTAAAAGCGAAAGTACCTGAATATGTATGAAGCTGACAAAAGTCTGGCAACTAAGAACTGGCATTTCATAATCCAGAGGTAGAACTAATTGTTTACCAAAAATAATCAAAATCATATTAGTAATCCACAAAACAACAATATGAGACACTTAATTCAGTCAAAATCAAGCATTGAATTTATTTACCGAGACGTAGAAATGCTACAACATGTTCATAGAATTTCCATGAAATTGATGCCCTAATATGATTCTACACAAACTGAATGAATGAAAAACATAACTTAAGTTAAAAGTCTTGTAAATTAAAACCCTAATTTCAGAAAGTGTTCAGAAAGCTTGAACCTGTTGTTCAATGATTTGCATCGATGATAGCTTCTTTTGTAGATCCAATATATGTGCCTGAGGACAAATTATTCAATAAATTGTAATATTAGCCATTATAAGACGCACTGAAACATAAAAAAAATCTAGAAAATAACCGGAGGTGGCAAACATGAATGGGTTGGGTGACATCAAAATAGGATTGGCTCAGACATGTATATTGCACAGGTCCCCAATTTTAATTGTACATTAATAAAGCTCAAGTTATAATATATTCAGTCAAATTAACAAAACTCCATGTCAAAGAAAATAATAACACAGAACAAAAGTATATCCGATCAAATGTAAAACCGGTTATCAACGAACACATCAATGGTAAATATCAAAAACCTACCCATATCAGTGTAACACAATGGTAAATATTAAAAATGTTCTTCAGGCATTTCATCGAACAACATGTATGAACTTTCCTAGTCACAAGATTTACCAAAATCCTCTGTCCCCATCGCATTCCAAACATTTAAAAAAAACCCTAATTTGAACAAAAAAATGATGGAGAAGAAGATAATTGAACAAAAATTGGGGAAACACCTTACACTAATTGACATACCTTGATTTCATGAGCCAGAGAGAGCGATGACCTTCAAATCGACAACTTTGATGGTGCGATGACATCAGTGCTTCAACTTTCAGAGAGGTGCTGGGAGATTTGAATACGAAAACAAAATAATTGTGAAAGATTGTAACCTTGAAATTACCTATACCAAGAATAAAGCCGCAAAGGAAGAAGCAAAGGAAGAAACCTAGGGTTTCTGTACTATGAAAAGGGAAACAATAAGGAAAAAGGAAAGATTTATTTGATTGAAGAGAGACAGGGTGAAGAAACGTACGTGAGAAGGAGAAGGAAGCATTGAATACGAATTGAAGAGGAATTGAAGAGGAAGGAGAATAAAGAAAATTAGATTGGCGCTCATTCTCAATTATCAGCCTTTAGAGCATGTCCACATCATCAAAATGATTGGCTAAGAATAGCCCTTGTGGCCTAAGAGAATTCATTTAGTATAATAGATAGATGTGAATCATATTTGGGCTAGTGGACCGAAGGAACAAAGAAGCAGGCTACAAGAAAACAATTTGGATGAGTTTGACTATTAGAATGATATTTAATTGTATCATGACAAGTGAAATTGGGCTAGTAAAAGGGCAGCTCATGTGAAGGAAATTAAATGGGCCAAGTTGCAAGTTTTATGGAGATCGTGGACTTTAAATCTTCAAGAACTAATTAATTGGATTGGGGGCCCACGCTGAGGAACCTTAAGATATATAATCAATTTGGACGGCAACTTTTGAAGAGAAAAGAGAATACACAGCCGTGAGGATTAATACAGGGGACGGATTTTGAGTAATATTATTCCATCTTCAAGCCATTCAAGGATGTTCAATCAGTTCGGGATGACAACTGATGCTGTGAAGACGATCACGAGCGGCTAGGCTCTTCGTGGCTTCCTCTAGGCGGACAGTTCGTATTAGGTTTTTACTTTTCTCAGTTATACTCAGGTTTGGATGTATTTTTTACCTTGACAACGTTGTATGAATACATTGATGTGTTGGTTTCTTTGAACTATTTGCATGTTTTTTGAGTTCTTGCTTTACAACTTGTTCGGTTGATGACAAAACCTAGTAACTTGTTGGGTGACATAGAGTAGGTTGACTCACATTAGTAAATAGGGTTAATTGAACTATAAAAGATCTGACGACAAAGACCTATGTTTGATTACCATCTTAAATTAACCAACTTTCCAGCATCATGTCTATGTGATGGCCAATTAACTGAGTAAACTGAGTTTTGTGAAACCTATAACCTGAAGTTTGGAGGAAGTTACGTTTTACAAATCTGATATCTTTTCTTGTAATTAGTTTTTTTAGTCTCTTTCAAATTAATCAAAACCCCCAATTCTAGATTAGTAGTAGTTAATTAAATAATTTAGCTAAACACTAACCACCTATTCCCCGTGGATACGATACCCTACTTACGCTATCTACTTAGTTTAATTAGGTTTTTGCATGACCCTTACGACAATCATCAGTAAGGGAGAGACCGGGTGTTCCAAGTTACCCAGGTTCGATTCATGCCCCCACCATCTACTTCCGGCGGCACCTGGTGATGATGAGAGACTAGACGAGTAGGCAACAATTGCTAGTTCGATCCTTGAACTGAGTGGGTATTACCACACTGCACCTGTACTACACACTTTGTTAAGAATGACCCAAAATAATATACTAGACAAAGAGAGGCTGGTCATGCGGTAAAAACCATTCAACAAGCATAACAAAAATCACAGCCACACCACCCAGTCAACAGAAAAACGATCGTTGTAGATAAAAACCAAATCGGGCGACAGCCAAACGCCAGTTATATCATCAACCATGTAAGCCACCAAGTAGAAACAACAACAACCAAATTAACCCCACTTTTAAATAATTATAAGCCAGAACAATGTAACCACCTACATCAGAATGCACAAGCATTTTGTTCATCTTAATAAACAACTAAGGGGTTGTTTGTTTACCTTCTAATAAGACTTTTAATGGTTCAAACCTCTTACTGATTCAGCACTTAATAGTTCAGACTGTTTGTTTCGAGAGCAGATGTCTGAATGGTTCAGACATTTGCCTCTGAATGGTTAAGTTTTATACTGAGTCTGAATGGTTAAGACCTCTAATCTGAATTGGTTAGACATTTGCCTCTGAACAGTTAAGCATTATACTGGCTCTTAATGGTTCAGACCTCTTACTGGTTCAGCACTTAATGATTCAGATCTCTTACTGATTCAACACTTAACCATTCAGAAGTTGCCAAACAGCCCCTAAAGCAGCTTTTGTAAATAAATTGTACGGGACGTTCTGTAAAAGCATGGGCATATATTGTAAGTACTAGAATTCTTTTGTAGTTCGTTCGATAAATAGCAACCTGCACTGTAAACATGCAACAAAATTAATTTCCTGCCACTCCACGCATATAAATACACCTAATTAACTCTTATTTGTATAATTAATAAACTAATCTAACAATTTTTCACTCTATTTTTTTTTCAACGACGAATGTTACAATAACTCTACTCCTAAAATACACAAATTAATCATAATCTACTCCATGTCAGGATTTGAACCCTGATCTTCTCCTCAAGAGACAAGAGTCTCTACCACCCAACTATAGTTGGAATGGAAATTTTTACTCCTAAATATCACTCAGTTAACCTGCATTTATAGGTGAAGAGATATGGGACCGACCCTCACGCGGGTATGAGGCAAACCCAAACTCGACCCGTAACCAAGGAAACTGACAGAGACAAACGACCCGCGGGGACCACCAGCCTCAACCACGTCAGATACGACAAGCCATAGGAGACAAAAAGGACATCCTGAAAGCGACGTCTGACCAATGATGTTCCGCGGATCACTTCCTCCTTGATATCCACTAGCGATTATCGCAGAGAAGACCAAAAGGATAGTTGATAACGATGTCTGTCCAATCACATTCCGTGGATTCCTGCTCCTCATAACCTCCACTAGCGGTTATCACGGGAGAAGTCGTAAGGACATTCTGATAGCGACGTCTAGCCAATGACGTTCTGTAAATACACACCTTCATCTGATGTCACCAATGGTCAGCTAGGAGGGGACCGAAGGTATATTTTGTAAGCGATGCCTTGTGCACTATCTTCTTAACATCCCGGTTACTAACACGACACTTCTTATTCAGGTAAATTCATTCTATTCTCACTGCTCCCACTATCACTTATACTCGTTAAAGAGATACTTATTCTTACGTCGGATGGTAGTTACCAGAAGAACCCCTAACCTCTCCTTATCGTGATGACCCTAACGGTGTTGTTCAGTTTTGCAAATTGGATCATTAACAAGAACTCATGACGATTAGAAGTTCCCAACTTGTCTAACCTTGTCTAAACTAACTATTGGATTTAGTGCTGGGTTTGAACCCAAATCAGTTTTGTAAGGATAATCACCATTGTCACAAGAGCACAAGACAATGGGTAACTAAGAACCTAATTAACAGAAAATTATTAATGGGTTCAACAAAACATTGGGCCGAGACTAACTTGGCAGTGCTATTCAATCTTAATTTCGAATTCTATGATGAGAGCTTGACAAATGATGTTTGAGGTATGTTGTGAGTGATTTATTTTTCAATCCAAGGCAAAACATATTAAACCGGGGCCATCAGTTTAGTTACCATATTTTAAAAAAAAAAATTTAAACATTTCAAATCAGATTAGATAGTTTGATTCATAGCTCAACTAAAGAACATTTTTTAACATCATACATTCATACCAGACCACTTATGCACACAGATCTATATTCAGACTTTATTAGTTGTTGGATTATGAATTTGTGATTAAATTTTCATGGTTTTAGTTTATGTTTTGTGATGTTTATGGATTAATTTTAACATTATATTGTTGATTAAATTTCAATATATTTTATATTACAATATAATTTATAAATTATACATGTTTTATAACTTTTTTATTTAAAGACCTAACATGAAAACCAAAACCAAACTAAAAGGTTTGATTCCCTTCTTATCTCACAACCGTGTCTTTAATCTAAAAAGTTTTAAATCCATAGCTGACATTCAACATAGAGCTGTTCATCAGTTCATATTTCAGGTCCCTCACTTTGATATTATTTTTTATTCAAAACAAAAAGTAAACCGAATTCAAAGTTATCAAAACCTGATAGGGTTAAAACTATATTGAGAGAAAGAAGCTAAGAGATGAGAAGTAATTGACTCAAATTCTGGATATCCTCCAGATTGTTAAATAGCATTCAATTTATAAAAGATAAACTTACACACAAGACCCTCAAACAAATAGAAAACAACCCTTATTACTCCCTACACTACTAATAATTAGTAAAATACCCCTAAACTATTATTTTTCACGTAACAATACTTCCCCCTTAAAAGATTCTTGACCTCAAGAATCACAAAATAGAGAAAAAATTGCAGCATCCATGACTTCTTTTGGGTCGACTCATTCCAGGGTGGACGCCATTCAGTCCTTCCGATTGCAATCGGAGAAATCCTAGCGATGCGCGATGGTGGGGTAGTTTTTGTAGCAGTGGGTTTGGTACCTCCGTTCCATTTTCCCCCCGTAAACTTCTCTTCCAGGGTTTCATTGTTAAGAGCCTGTGTTTTCGCCAACCCATACGCTTCGTGCAAAGTACATGGCTTGAACATTTTAACCGGGCCCCGGATGTCCGGCTTGAGGGCTTTGATATATAAACTCACGGTCTGGGTTTCACTCAACGTCACCTTGTTTAATAACGAATCACCTTGGAGGGCATCACCTTCCAAATGGACAGCAGCACACCTGAGTTTTGAGTCGTCCGGGGTGTCGTCCATTGCGAAGAAGTGCTCGCAACGGTAGACCCAGCCTTCCACATCGTCACCGGAGAACTTGGGAAACTCGATTTTTCCGATCCGAAAGGGTTGAGAACCCCTGGAATCGTTGTCTGGACCGGAGACGGATCCAAAAGAACTGCCGGACGACTGAGATCTGTCCCGCACAGCCTTGAGGATTTCCTCCTGCCGTTTCAAAGCCTGCTCCTGCTGTTTCATCAAAGCCGATAACGCCGTCTGGATCTCGTTGATTGCCTTGTCGTGGGACTTCAAGGTGTTATCGATCTCCTGATTACGAGTGTTCGTCATGGTGGTGGCAGAGTTCCGAGAAGGAATCGGATGGAGCTCTGATACCCTTGATAGGGTTAAAACTATATTGAGAGAAAGAAGCTAAGAGATGAGAAGTAATTGACTCAAATTCTGGATATCCTCCAGATTGTTACGTAGCATTCAATTTATAAAAGATAAACTTACACACAAGACCCTCAAACAAATAGAAAACAACCCTTATTACTCCCTACACTACTAATAATTAGTAAAATACCCCTAAACTATTATTCTTCACGTAACAAAACCAAATCGGAATCCAAAATTAAGTTCAGTTTAGTTTTGTTTCAAACAAAACCAAAATTTTACAAGGGGGTATTTAGGGCAATCCATTTTTACCCCCAAAACCCGACTTGAAATAAAAGTTACCCGAACTCGAATTAGATAATACCCTAAAAAGCCCTAACCTAGATAATCCAAACGCGACCAATCCATATCTTATATGGATCCAGTTACCGAGTCACATTTTCTCAGCCAAAACCCTGGAAAAAAAAACCAATAACACCACTACAGATATTCATCTATTTAGGTTTTAGATCAGTCTCTTTATGGATTTTTTTAATGGCCAACTAAATCACCCGAGTCATCAAGTCACTAGTTTCGGGGAAAACTCCTCCGCCCAAAGGCCCACTACGATAAAACCCAGTTCGGTTCGGTTTCTTTATGGATTAACCTCCAAATATAAATATGTACCCTGAAACGAACAACCCTTTGTACGGATGTTTTACTAACCGCGCTGATTTTGAGAAAATGGACGACAACAGCGGCGTGAAGAAGAAGACAGCTTCAGCATGCGACGTGGAAGCTCTGAAGAAGTGTTTAGAAGAACACAAAGGCGATTACAACAAGTGTCAATCTCAAATCGAAGCTTTTAAGGCCTCTTGTTCCCTCAAGAAGCCCTCAGATTCGTCACAGTAATCAATTAGTTCTTTGATTTTCATGTTACACACTTGATTATTAGCAATTTATTTTGAGTTTTGCCTATGTTTTCATGATAAATGTTGTCATTTGATGCACAATTATGTGTTTAAAGACTTAATTTTGATCCTAAATTTCTAGGGGTTTGATTCTGTTCTATAGTTTTAAACATCCATTAACATTACTGGATCCAACATCATCATCATCAAAAAAAAAAAAAAAAAAAAAACCTAGGGTTGCTAATAAACCAACCCGAACCTGAAAATTTGAGATGAACTTGAACACGACCCGAATCCGAAAATCGTGTCATACATATGCATATGAACCAGAACACGACTCGAACGCTCGCAGGTTAACTCAAACACGACCCGTTTAACCCAAATGTAAAAAAAAGAAAATTTAACAAATTAATACATTAACTTTAAAATTTTACTAAAAAAACACAATACAAATGTATATAATACAATTACATTTTAAACATAAAATCTTATGTCACTTTCTCTTTTTAAGTTATAGCTTGGCATAAAATACCCATCCAATTTAATTTATGACATAAAACATATTGTAAAAAATAAAATATAATACAAATGAGTTAAACGGGTCAAACCATCCGGGTTGACACGAACTCAACCCATTTAGCTAAACGGGTTCGCGGGTTCAACTCGAAACTGACCCGAACCCGTTTAGACTAAACCCAAACCTGCAAATTTCGTGTTGTGTTAGAAATTCACACCCCTAATTTTGACCGGAAGTAAAGATGACTGGATCCAGCATCATCATCAACAAAAAAAAGAAAAAAAAACCTTGAGTGCACAATTGGTGAACTGGCATGGTTGAGAGGGATGTGGATTTAACATGCCAAAATGATAATATCAGCCTATCAGGTAGTTCAATATAACTGAAATATATGAGACTACTGTCTTCCATCTGTATTTTCATTATACTGTAATATTGTATGCATAATGTGTCAGTTTTTCATGTTTTTTTGGATCACTCCAGCTATTTTAGCTCTCAAACTGCACATGGGAATTATTGTACATGTTTGACTAGCTCACACCTTTGTAGTACAAGCAATTGGAGTGACAGCTAATATTAACAGGTTAGTTTACAAGAAAGCATTATATTAACAACTATATGATGACATTAATGGTGACGAAAGGCGAAAAGGGTCGCTTTAATCTCATTGTAGTTGAACCTTTTTTAAGTATCATTGATTGTTAAAGTTTTATGGTCTTTAGTCTCTGCATTGACCGTAATGAAGGGAGTTTCTGTCTCCTATGCCTGTTTTTTTAATCAAAGGTGGTGGTTTTTTAAAGTAACTTATGCCTTGTTAAAGGGGTCTTGCTTTGTGGTCAAGTTTCGTCTTGTTTCTTGCTTCTAAAGTAAGTTTCGATATACATCCAAACACCATCTTTTTCGATGAAAATTTGTTACAGCCGATTATCTGATACGAATTATTCCAACAGGCCTCTTCATTGACTATGCAAAATATCCAATGAAAAAAGAATCTTCCCAAGTACTTAGGTACATCCAACCCGTAAGTCAACTCTTCTAAACTGATTGCGGCTTTCTTATGTTTGCACTTACATCTAGACGCTTATCCCTGCAACAATAGCAACTGTCGAATAATAAATTTGCATATGGTTATTAATATAATACAAATGTTGTCTCCTACAAACAGGTTTATAAGCATTATGCATTTTAACACTTTATAAACAGCTTTCATTAATCATTATTCATCTTCCATCATGCCTGCTGCATCCCAAATTTCAAAACAACTTCCTGTTTTCGATTTATCGAAACCGATAAGCCCGTCTTCTCTTACGTCTCTTTCTCTCGCCTGCAAAGAATGGGGATTTTTTCATATTATTAACCATGGAATCTCTAAAGATCTTCACAGCAAACTTCGTTCGTTATCGTGTCAGCTTTTTAGTCTTCCCGATGAACTCAAACTCAAAGCGGGCCCCTTCTCAAAAACGAAAACTTACACGCCTCATTTCATTGCTTCCCCCTTTTTCGAATCTCTTCGAGTTTCTGGACCGGATTTCCAGGCCTCTGCTCGGAGCTCAGCTGAAGCCCTTTTCAACCAGCCGAATTCAGAATTCTGGTAACAGATACATCTTTTTGCTTATTGGATAATTAGTCAAAATGGGTTCGGGTCAAAATAGACTATATAGATAGTGCGTGTGGGTTGGGTTGAAAGTTGAAACGTCTACTTGTCTGTTTTAACAATATGACCCGTTAGATAAGTAAACGGGTCATTTTTTTTACCTTCTGTTACTTATCATATCGGGTTTTTTTCTTTTTTTTTTAAACAGTGAGGCCATAAGAGAATATGGAGATAAAATGAGGATATTATCCAAGAAAATCACCCAAATTTTACTAATGTGTTTGGGGAAAGATTTTGATGCGCGATTCAAATCTGAATTTTCAAACTGTGAAGGGTATTTACGGATAAATAACTACTCATTGCCTGAAAAACGGGTAATGGGAAAAGACGTAGAAGGGCTGGGCATGCACACGGATATGAGTTGTTTAACCATAGTTTACCAGGATGATATCGGCGGGTTGCAAGTGAGATCTAAAGAGGGAAAGTGGTTAAACATCGACCCGTTTGAGGGATCGTTGGTTGTGAATATTGGAGATTTGTTACATGCTTGGAGCAATGGAAAACTAAGGTCATCCGAGCATCGGGTTATTTTAAAGGAACGTAGAAGCCAAAACCGAAGCCGGGTTTCACTTGCTTTCTTTTGGTGCTTTGAGGACAATAAGGTTGTTTTTGCACCTAATGAAGTTGTGGGTGATGGTTTTAGATGTTATAAACCGTTTTTGTGTAGTGAGTATTTGAAGTTTAGAGAGAATAGTGAGAGGGGGAAGTTTGAGAAAGTTGGATTCACTGTGAAAAAATTTGCTGGCATTTGAAGATGAGTTGTTTTTTTTTAATTATTTGGACAGTTTGATCATAATTGTTCCATGTGCATATTCTTCTTAAAACCTTTTGGTGGCAATTTTGTTAAGTTGTAAAAAAACATCTCAATTTTTTATTTGTGTAATTTTGTTTAGTTATGGGTTGATTTGGCCATTTGGGTCTTTTCCAATTATACAATGGGTCGAATTGGGTCTTTTTATAAATAGGATTGTCCAAATATTTTGTGGCTCAAAGCTCGTTTGAGAAAAGTTCGCTAAAAATTGGCTCGGTTTGTAAACGAGGCAAAGCAAGCTGCACTACCCTCTATTTGTAAATGAGCCTCATTTGGCTTAAATAAATTAATCCCAACTTCTAATATTTTATATATCCCACTATAAGATGTTCAATCTTTTTAACAATCCAACCCAGCCGGAACTGAGCCAAAATGAGACATATTTTTTTAAAACTGTGCCGAGCTCAAGCTCAATTTTCCAGTTCGGTTTGATATTCAAACCAAGTCAAGCTGGCTCGGCTTGAAGTTGGAACCAAGCTCAAGCAGGCACTAGATCGGCTTATGAACATTCCTACTTGTCAATCTTACCAACTTGAAACGGGTCCAAATGGGAAAACACCACCCACTACGATTGTATGTCACCACCATTACTGTTCGCCAAACCACCAATGCTCACAGGACGGACTCAGGCGTACACATCAAGTACACGTTAAGAAAAAATCCTCTAAATTATTTATAAACATCATATACACAACACACACTAGTATCAAATTAATAACTAAAACTCCAGAATATATAGACAAGTCTATATGGTTAATACAAATGAAATACATATTATGAAATTGATAGATTTAATTACAAATATTAATAAACACACACTTAGTAATGAATATGAATTTAAAAAATTACAAAAAGAAATACTTAAACACAACAAATTTAGCCGGCGACCCTCCGCTACTATCCGCATAAAAAATACCGTGTGGATCACTCTTAATACTTTCTTTTCTAAAACGGCTCATTTCAACGACAGTCCACTTTGATCCGAATCAAGTCATACTATTCTAAAACAACCCATTTTGAGTGGACCGGTTTTGACCCTCCAGCTTATCTTTGAAGAAATCAGGGTCCATACCAAATCATAAACAAGTAGACTACTCAAAAGTCAAAACTGCACCTCTGTTTTGCTCCATGAAACCAGTTTTCACCTCATGAGATTCACACAGGACCTTTTTATCTTCATATTTCTCTCTTCGTTAAACCAAAAGACAACCGTACTATACACTTCACCTAATTTCGAGTAACAAAACACTTACAGAATCAAACAATAGAATGCGATTTCTTTAACACCATGTGACCAGATTCATCTTTATCAAATAAACTCTCAATTAACTCGTCCCAACTTCCGCCCGGGTTATGCTTCCTGGACGACTCCACACTGGATCCCTCCCCGTCCTCTGAATCTTGAAACGTGCCATACTGAGACGGTAACACTGCATGCGGCACTGCTAATTTCACAGCCCGTTGCAGTGCAGCCGCATACTCTTCACCGTGTTCTTTCGCTAAAGTTTGCTGTCTTTCCATTTTCTGTTTTGCAGGAATTTCCATTATTGGATCTTTCTCCAACATCAACTGTCACACAACAAAATTAAACTTTTAAATCTTTATTTATGACAAATTTAAAACATAGATCATAGCTATGCAGTTAATGAGGTAAAATATCGGAAATCGGTCAAGGACCGATATTTGAAATATAGGTTATCTCGATGAGATATCGGTAATTTTAATATAATGCAGAATTCATATATATAGCAATTTAACACCAATAATTCAGTGATATATCAGTGATATCGGTCAATATCGCCGATAATATCGGTACCGATATTTTGACCGATATTTTACTAAGGGACCGATATGAGATATATAACCGATATATCACCGATATTAACTGCATAGGATCATAGTATGAAATTACATGGTTTAAGAAAAATGATTGACTACTTGTTTTATTTATGATATGCATTTGAATAGAATAAAGGAATATTGTAAATAAAGATGAATGGTATCAATTTATTTGTAATATACTTTTCCAAAAAGAATCTTTTGAGAAAGTATGTGTCAAAAAGGTAAATTGGCTACCTATGTCAAATGACTAAGAAGATGCTTAAACATTTGTCACATATCCGAAATACCCCTTTTAATAAAGATTAGATATATGAATCTTATGATCCTCAATCCAATTTCATTGATTCTTTGTAATAAAAAATTAGATGATTTCATGACCAAAACTTCCCAAAAAATGTTTTGCAATTTTAATAGGACAGAGGGAATATTGGATACATACTAAAATATGACTTTCTATTAAACTATATGGATTATGGTAAGTCAACCGGGATTAACGATTTTCATAGAGGCATATGTGTTTAATATCGGTGATATATCACCGATATATCGGTTATCGGTCACCATGTAAAATATCGGTGTCAGATATCGGTACCGCTATTATCGACGATGTTGACCGATATTTTACTGACATATCACCGATTTTCCCGATATGAGTATCTTTTTTCTTAGTTCTACCATTCATCTGTCTTTCTTCTTATTGCTGTTATTAGTGTTTTAAGTCTTAATTATTAATTGTTAGTGTTTTAAGTCTTAATTAGTTCCTACTTGCTACAATTGTTAGTGTTTTGCAAGTTGCAAAAGGTTAATTTGATAATGGTAGGAGAGTATACTGAATTGTTAGTGTTAAATTGCTAAAAATATAAATTCTGCATGATATTAAAATTATCGACATCCCACCGCGATAACCTATATCTCAAATATCGGTCCTTGACCGATATACAATTTTTTACCGCATTAACTGATAACCAATTAATCAAAGATTAGAAAGGAAAACTTACATCTAAAGCCCTTTTGGCTTCCCTTTCTATCCAAATGATGGCGTGATCGGAAGTAGCATTGCAAGAAAGAACTATGTGCTCGAATCTCCCATCTACAGGGACGGCTGTCCTTACAACTGGCGGAATCCTACCACATCTGCAAAACCACAATTAACACAAATCTTTTCAACACATGTTTTCCAACTAGAACGTCACACATTGAAGAATGTAGGCTAATAATAGAATGGTATAACTGTATAAGTAGCAATTTTATACCACATCTGCAACCACAATTAACACAAATCTTTTCAACACATGTTTTCCGACTAGAACGTCACACATTGAAGAATGTAGGCTAATAATAAAATGGTATAACTGTATAAGTAGCAATTTTATACCTGAAAGGTTTTCTCTCTACGATGTGATAAAGGCGACCAGGTGCGTAAAGCCTCCTTGGATCTTTAATCTTTCTCTCCTCAGATGTGAACGTGTCTTTTACGCATCTTAAGCACAACAAGCACGGCAAACTGTTCAAAGAAAATATTACAATCACTATTAGAAACTCATTATGAATACTAAGAATAATGACTATAAAATATATTAAATCTGATATTTAGGGCTACAAATGAACTGAAAGCTCAGCGAACTGTTTGTAAACCCTTCGGCGGGAAGTTTATTTGTGTTCCTTCGTTTAATAAATGAACAAGAAATTTCGTTCGTTAGGTTAAATGAACGACATGAACAGAGGTTGCGTTCGTTCGTTTATGTTTAATAGTTCATTAGTGTTTTTAATTCATATATTTTATTTAAATACTTTAAAATTTCTTTTCGTTTGTTTCCATTTGTGTTCGTAAACATTAGCTTGTGTTCATTTGTGTTCCTGAACGCTCGTTTGCGTTCGTCGCCTAAAGTTAACAAACGAACACGCTCATTTGCTTAACGAACTAACACGAACATAGAATCTCGTTCGGTAAGTGTTCATGAACAGTTCGTGAACACATATATTTTCTTAACAAACGAACATGAACAAGGTCTTGTTCATGTTCGTTCGGTTTGTTTGCAGCCCTACTGATATTACCAGAAAAGTGATTTGAAAATGTCTTCCAAAGGTGTGGCTGTCCGAGGCAAGAAATCATCCTGCTTTAGCAAACACGAGGATTAAAACCTTATCGACCATATTTATAACTTTATTGAATTAAACGATTAAAAAATGAAAATAACTTGCCTGAAGAACAACAGAATTGATGATATCCGCATATCTCACAGCCAAATTCAACGACATGCACCGTGCAGGCGCGATAGCATAACAACGGACTCTTTTTCTGTCGATATTATCCAACTTATGCCGATGTTGCACCACCACCATTGCCATCAATGCCGCCACGCCTGACCCAAGTGAATGACCGGTAAAAGTCAAAGTGTACTCCGGATAATCATCCAACAGTTTCTTCAACGTGTCGTATTCTGCATCCAACACGACACCCGCTGCTTTCAACAATCCGTTATGAACATACCCGCCGTCAAAATTCCTTTGACCCAACTTATTATCCAACAAAACCACGTAATCTTTCTGGTTCGCTAAATTAAGGCCTCTAATAGCAAGAACTATATCAGCATGATCATGATCGAGATACAGCAAGTATGGTGGGGCCCGGCGACAAGTATCGTCGTAAGTTCGTTTCAAGATTAACCAATCCGGTTTAATCCCATATCCGCCTGGAGGTTCCCAAAGAGGGTTTCTAAGATCATCTTCATACACTGCTAATATATACCTACAAAGCCGAGGGACCGGCTCGAATTCCTCAGCAGTCGCAACGCCCCATGTCTCACTGTCGTGGCCTGCGGTATAAAGGCATCGTTTCCACGCCCACCGAGCACATCCGATACAGTATACACATTCTAGCAAAGGGAATCCACACAATATAGACATTGTAGCTTTGTAAATGCAAGAATGTCAATAAAACATCAAGAAAGCCTAACAAACATCAGTCAACACAAACTACTCAAGTAAATTAATGGAATTTGTTGGGTGCTGGAAGACAAAAACATCTGAGACATATCGTCGAACAGGTGGAATGCAGATAAGTTATTATATCTCTGGAGCATTTGATCGAACAGGTGGAAGGCAGGTCAACTGGGTACCCCAAAATTGAAGTCAAAACGCTGTTTCAACGCGTAAAACTTTCAGAACAACATGAATTGTTCTTCAAAACACATCCAAACGACTTTAGGGTTACCGATTGGCTGTTTAGTTAGCTGAATTCAATCTTATATAGATGACAGATTGAAACCCTGATACAGAACAAAAGAATCTAGGAGTTGAAGAAAACTGAAAAGGGGAATTTGATAATTACTATGGAAATCAAATCAGGAGGTTCGATCAGCTAGCTAGCTGGTGGTGAAGAGTGTGTGTGGTCTACCACAAGGACTAAAGTTGTATTTTGATTTCGTCTTAAATATCACCTAACACTCATAATTGTGGTGTGCAGGGATAGGATAGGTGTTTGTTTTCTCTTCCAGTCGTTGTCGTGTCCATCAATTTCGTTGTATTTTTATAAAGAGAAAAATGTTATGATAGCCCTGTGATTTATCCATTTTTCACATTTATTCTCTAACTTTCTAAAATTACATCTATAGTCCTCAAGTTTTTTAATTTCGTTCCCGAATAGTCCCTGACGTGGATGGAGGTTAGTTTTTGGTGTTAGGTGCGTGTGAAATGACAAATATACTCTTACTGTCAAATTAATAACTAAAAAGTTAAAATAAATATAAGAGTAAACTGCCATTTTGGTCCCTGAGGTTTGCTCACTTTTGTCATTTTAGTCCAAAACTCAAACTTTCTAAATCTGGGTCCCTATGGTTTCACTTTTATTGCCATTTTGGTCCAAAAATCAAATCACCTATTAAAAGCTGGTTATTTTGTCATTTTGTTCAGGGGCAATTTTGTCCATCTCAATTTATTATAACATATTAATAATTAAATTAATTTTACTTAATTCATTTATACCCTAAATACCCTATATACTTAATTCTTTTATTGCCATTTATTATACACAACCTGCAAAACAATCTCAACCTTCTACAGCAAACGGAAACTGACACCGTTTCCGGCGAACGAAGTACTCGACGTAACCACGGTACCACCGCCTACATCGACGCATCCACCGGAAACCGACTCACCGTAAAGGCGACGTCGTTTTGCTCCTCTCACCCAACTCCATCTTCTTCCCGATCGTATGCCTCTCCGTAATGTCACTTGGTGCCATTATCACCACCACAAATCTGCTTAACACGAACCGTGAAATCAACAAACAAATCTCCGATTCAAAGCCAGCACTCGCTTTCAAAACTTCCGAACTCGTTCCAAAACTTTCCGATTCGAATATTCCGATCGTACTGATCGGATCTGACACTAGAACCGGTAAAATCAGTAAAATCGGTAAGATCGTGAATACGTTGGATGAAATGATGAAAACGGAACCGAATCGCAACCGGATTAAGGAGTGAGTGACGCAGGATGATACGGTGACGCTTTTATACTCATCTGGCACCACCGGAGCGAGCAAAGGCGTGATTTCATCTCACCGGAATCTAATCGCGATGGTTCAGGATGTTGAGGCTCCACATGTGCAAACTACCATTGTCATTGCAGAGGAGAAGATGAAGAAGATTGTTGTGGAATTAGGGTTTGGTGTGGCGATTTTGGGGGAAATTTTTTTGGGAAGATGATATGTTGTGGGATTAGGGTTTGTTGTTCAGGATGTTATCTGTGTATACAGGAAGGGTATAAATGAATGAAGTATAATTAATTTAATTATTAATATGTTATAATAAATTAAGATAGACAAAATTGCCCCTGAACAAAAAGACAAAATAATCAACTTTTAATAGTCAAATAAGGGGTGATTTGATTTTTGGACCAAAATGGCAATAAAAGTGAAACCACAGGGACCCAGATTTAAAAGGTTTGAGTTTTGGACTAAAATGGCAAAAGTGAGCAAACCACAGGGACCAAAATGACAGTTCACTCTAATATAACTAATATTTTATAATTTATGTGGGACCCACCCTACCCACTTTATCTTCCCCACTTCTTACACCATCACCATCACCAAATGAATATACACTTGATTAGATGTTTGAATGTTTGATTCTATTATTTCTTATTATTATTCAGATTGTTGATAAGGATGTGAAGGACGCTAGAGCCCTAATTTCATCAACGGAACAAAGCGATATTGCATCAGCCCTGAATCTGCTTGATGCAGCGCTTGCATTATCACCGAGTTATGAACAGGCTCTCGAGCTCAAAGCTAGATCTCTTCTATATCTCTGACAATACAAAGAAGTCGCTGATATGCTTCAGGATTATATACCTAGCCTGAAAATGTCGTCTGATGATTCAACCACTTCGTCTTCCTCATCCTCTGTTTCATCCGATGGAAACTCTCAACCACTGTCCAAAGAACGAGTCAATCTTCTCTCCTCTGGTGATAATGCTGAACCGTCGTTTAAGTGTTTCTCTGTCTTCGATTTGAAGAAGAAGGTCAGAGTCGGCCTCGGTAAAAATTGCGACAAAGAAGGTCAATGGAGGTAAAGTCGACGTCATTATTCATTTGATTTTCATTCACTTTTTCTATCACTACTATCGATAAACCATCCGACGATAGCTTCTCCTTCTCCGCCGATATCATCACAGACGACACCCAGCCACAAACGCCGCCACAAACAGAGTCTGAAAGAATCACTCACCTCCTCGCCACATCAAGCTTCTCGTCCGTCGCAAAACTGCTGCCACGGTGAAGTGGGGGGGGGGGGGGGGGGTAGATGGTGGTGGTGGTTGAAGGTGGAGATGGTGGTGGTGGTGTGGAGTGGGGAAGATGAAGTGGGTGGGGTGGGTGGTGGTTCCCACATAAATTGTAAAACGTTAATTATATTTTTCTTTTAACTTTTTAGTTAATAATTTGACAGTAATGGTATTTTTGTCATTTCACACGCACCTAACACCAAAAACTAACTCTCTTCCACCCCAGGGGCTATCCGAGAACAAAATTCAAAAACTTGGGGACTATAGGTGTAATTTTAGAAAGTTAGGGACTAAAGGTGAAAAATAGGCAAACCACATGGACTATCCGAGTATTTCTCTTTTATAAACAAATATATTTTAGAAAAAAATGGGGTTAGATTCTAGGGTGGCATAAGAAAAGCGGATACGAGGAGGAAACGTCGGACCATATTTTTGCAACTTGCTTTTTCGCTAGAAGCATTTGGTGGCAGGTGTTTGCTTGGATAAAGGTTCCTTTGTCTCAAAATATAACCTGTCTCCAACAGATTATTGACGCTATACAACAAAGTCCGGGGTCGAAGAGATGGAGACATCTAGTTTATACCGTCGCATTAGCAACTACATGGAGAATTTGGCACGCAAGAAACACAAAGACCTTCGAAGGCAACTTTATTCCAATCAGGAAATTGGTCGATTGGATTAAGGAAGATGCTTTTATTTGGGTTAGTTGTAGATCGAAGATCCCTTCTCCTAGCTGGGATAAGTGAATATTTTTTGATGTCATAGATCTCCTGTAATTTGCCTAGTTTTTATGGGGTTTGTTTTTTATCCTTTCTTGTATTTCCCCAGCTACTTGCTAGGACTACTTGCTGGGACTTTATATAAAGATATAAAGTGTTTGTTGTTGTGAAAAAAAAAAAAGACATAGTAATGTTCGAATCAACTCAAACAAATCGTAAATTATTTTGTTTTACAACGAAGACTGACTCATACATTTACTCACAAACTTTTAAATCTACACAATGTGAGACAACAATCCTTAATCATTTAAAAAACAAAATTATTACACTTATAAATACCGCTAGTCTAAAGGCCTTTTAATGATAATTTATTTTCCCTATTTGGGGTAAATTTATAGAATAGTAACCAAGTTTTAAAAGTGTTCCAAGTAGGTCACTCAGGTTTCAAAAGTGTTTCAATCAGGTCACTCAACATTCACTCTTCATTAAAATTAAGGGTTTTTTCATCCATTTCTGTAACGCCCTGCGTTTTCAAACTTTCCATATTTACAGACCATTGCTTGAAATTCTATATTTTTGGAAATCTTGTATTCCTTGTAATCGTATTTCGTTGTAAAATCCGAGACTTTGATCGTAATGAAACAAATCTTTTATACATCGTTTATACATGTTTATACATTGATACGTGCACTCGTTTGATACATCGTTTATACATGTTTAGTGGTAAAATTTAACCCGGTAAATATTAGGACTTAAATAAATAAACCTAATATTAATTAAAAAGGAAAATAAATACTTTGAGAAAACAAAGTATATAAAAAGCCCAAATTAACGGGACATAAAACATAACGGGTTATAACTTCCCGAACCCGTTAAAGTAACTAGGAATAATTAACCTAGTTAGTAGCATGTGATTAAGTGACTAATGGTGAGTTATAGCTTTATTTGATCAAAATAAAACATGAGGGACTAATATTGCCAAGTGGGAAACTTGTTTTATTAAAACAAAAGTTAAACACCAAAACACACACTTAAAGTGTGTGTTCTGGTCGAGATATCCACAGGAGCCAAGAACTCTTGAGCTCAAAAACCCTAACAAGCACAAAATCAAGAAATTGGAAGGGCAAATCAAACCCAAATCGAAATTCAAGCACAAATTAGTGATCACCTCAGTGAACGGATCACAAGGTATGTCAAAATTCACAATTTAATTTCATCTCAAATTCTTGATAAACTTGTGAAATCGAAATCTGAACTTGATTGATTGATGTTTGAATGAAATTATGATAAATTCAGGGTTAGGAATGAACCCTAATCAATAATTTGATGCATTGATGTTCATGCATGTGAAATTGAGAATCACCCATTTAGGTGTTAAGTGGGTTTTGTAGGATTATGAAAAACATTGGAATCTTGATCATGCAACGAGTGTTATTAATCCTTATGAAATGAATCTAGGTGTTGTTATGCATGCTAGACGTAACAAACTTGAAAATGACCTTTAATCTTGGCTAAATAGTTAAGTCATGAACTTGATTATTAATAGTATAAAATTTATGGCCACTATGTGTTTGCTAAAATGCCTAAATGAGTGATTGAACTTAATTATGCATATCATGTGATCAAAGGTAGTTAACTTTTGGAAAGTTAAACTAACCAATGATGAAGTCGAATAGTAGTTTCGACAGAGGATTCGTAAGATGGAATAGTCGTATGTGAAAATGATTAATGTAACCGTCTTATGAATTATGATGTTAGTTTGACGCTTGACAAGCAAGGTGGAAGCTTGGGAAGGAAGCGGGTCAAACGGGTCAAGAATGACGGAAAAGCGTATTCGGATGCGAGGTAAGTAAAGCTTACACCTTTTTATGTAATACCTATTGGTTTTATAGATCATGATGAATGTAAAGTCTTGTTTGAATTATGATGTTCCGACACGACATGTGCGGTTCGGAACAAAAGACAATGTTTATAAACCATGTTTAATGGTTAAAAGAGAGCTAATACGGTTATTTAATCATGAAATGGTTAAAAGATAACGATTTTTTATTGATTACCTTACAAGGTAAACCAATGCAAATAATAAAGGAAAACGGTGTTTTGGTCACTTGTTGACAATAACCGTTAGTTTGTGAAAGACACTTTATAGCGTAAGCTATAATGGGTCAAAAGAACCAATAAATGATTTATAAGAAAAACGACTATATGGTGTAAACAGGAACAAGTCATATAGTTAAGATGGTAAATAATATCATCTTATAAAGATTCACGGTCATTGAGACCAAACGGGTCAAAAGGTGAAATTATCACCCTTTGATAATATTGACTAATGGTTTGTCGAGTTGTGTGATTTTAGGAATAAATAGCACACGGATGTTTACATTGCTATTACTTAGCGGCCACTAAAGCAAGGTATTGAAACGGGTTAATAAGTTGATCCGAGCCAGGTATGTCTAATAGATCAACTCATCATTTAGAACTTGGAGTTCTATGAGAATTAGACAAAGTAAAAGAGACATTGGGTTACCTTAAAAGGTAAACCGAAGGATTTAAATTATAGACAGAGTGTTTTGAAAACAAGATTTGGTTAAAAATGAGATTTTGGGCGTGCATGGCTTAAGCAAACCCTTCGTCGTAAAAGAAGGGTTAAAATGACCAAAACGCCCTTGTAAGCGTAATTAGGCAAACGATCCTTAGAAGTCGCTTGAAAACGAGTTTTATAATCGAGTCAATACTTAGAATAAGTATAAAAGCGTAAGATGTAAATCCTTGGTAAAAAGACTCTATATGAGTCTTTGCCGTAAAATGATAATCCGAGGGGTAAAACTCGGATTATATAGATCGCCACATTAAACCCATCACAAATATAGTTGTGATGGAAGATCATTTGATAAATAATGTGGAAATAAGAGGCTAGAAATAAATGAGTGTGAATTATGCGTAAAAGTGCTTAAATGCCCTTAACGGGTCAAAATTCGGTAAAAAGAGTAATAAGCCAAACACTTAAAAGTCTTAAATTTTGTTATTTTAATTCAATATGATGAAGGATCAAATTACAATCACGTAGGAAGAAACGGTAGGTCAAACGGACAAGCGGATTAAAAGTTATGAAGGTTTTCGTTTTAGAAAACGGCAAACTTGGAAAATCCTGCAGAGGCCACCGTAAGTTACGGTAGCTACCGTAACTTACGGTAGCCTTAAAGTCTTTACGCCACGCACCCACTGCTTTACGGTGGGAAAAATGTACATTCAGGGGCTACCGTAAATTACGGTAGCCACCGTAATTTACGGTAGACCCTGTAACAAAATGTATTTTAATCAGTTTCGCTTCCCGGACTCGTTTAGACACGTTTTAAACCCCGTATGACTAAAGCATTTCATGTTTATGAAATGTAGGTACATTTTGGAAGCCGGAAGACGATCAAGCTCAACGAAGAACCGAACACGATAAAGATACATGCTTCCGCACATAGCCACGTCGTAAATTTTAAACGACGAATCCGATCACGTTATGTTGAATAACTTATGATTTGTAAAAGTTTTAATAAACCCGTATACTTATAGTATGTGTAGTCTTAACTACACATCTAACAAGTTGGTATTTACATGTAAAACCGTTAAATAGTAACTAGGGTCTTACAAGTTGGTTCAGAGCCCTGGTTTAAGGGATTCAAGTATGGTGGAGAAAAACTATGCTTGGACTTAAACCTTATGCTCTTAATAAAGATTGGTGTTCGGTTCGAGGCTTGATCGCAAATCCGGTAAGTGCATGTATGTTAATCGTTTAGCGTATTAAAGTGTTGTAAACAACACATAGGGTTATCGTGTAATACACGTTACCCCAATTAAATGATAGATATAACTAACAAAATTTCGTGTGTTGACACATATAGTAGAAAAGCCTTGTATTATGATACGGGCATTTAGTAAAGTTGACATTACTAACTTTTGTGAATGTCTTAATTGAAGGACACTTGCATTTAAAGATGACAAGAGTTGAACAGATTACGGATATGATAGAGGAACGGTCCGAAGTATGACAAGAGGAGCATGCTCGCCAAGGGCTAAATCGCGTAACGACCGCGAACAAGGTTAATGGCAAGGAACGCCCGACGGGGCAAGCATTACCAGGTGCACGCTTTTAAATATAATCGCACAAATAGCAATATGCAATAAACAAGTAGAGAATGATTGTTGCATATGTAAATTAGAAACTTGGAAAACTTTAATAGAAATACCTATCCAGGATAATATTTCCAAGAAAACTAAATAGAGGCGTTACTTACATAAGGCGTGATATGAAAACTATAAACATGTCATGTGTGTCCTGTGTTAATCGCCTACTCTGGCCAAGTTAGTGGTGGCATATGATACCATGAACTTCTTATGGCGGACATATTTACGTCCGATGTAGTAAGGGCGGGGTGAATGGGACTAACTAAAATGGTACCCAAAAAAATCAAATAAACAAAATGTTTAATAATAAACGTAAACGCACAGCCGGGTGACGGAAGCGTATTACATTAGGATGATGAGCCCGAGTGAAGGGACAAAGATTAATGTAAAAACGATTAAGATATGAATTGGGAGGGGTGTACTTACACTCGAACCCGGAAAATACAAATATGTAAAACGATTAAGGTATGCATTGGGAGGGGTGTGCTTACACTCGAACCCGGAGAATGCAAATATGACTCTTAACGGGCTGATTTTGTAAAACGCCAAACTTGAGAACAAAGTAGGAATATAAAAGTGAAACGAAGTCATAATGCATACCGTAAGGGTTGCAATAATAACGACTTCGGTAAAACACCCGGTTGATGGGTAAGGATTTAAACACATGCGTAGACCGAGAAACGGGAACTCAGATGGAAAGTTAAAAGACTTGGATTTTGAGTCATGACTAAAAGACGACAAGATGAAGTAAATAGAAGTTTTGATAAATCATGTTCAACTATTTTATAGTTGAACGGGTCGAACAAAGATTGAAGTTTGACATTCATAAGTGATGAATTTTCACACGAACAAGTCAGACGAATTTAATAAAGGATGACACTTGCTAAAGTAAGTAAGCGCAAACTGAATAAATAAAAGTGTGAAACATTAATAAACCTATGTAAATGAGTTATAGGCGTTAAAAATATTAAAATAAAAGAACCCGGGTAATGGGACGTAAAGAAGTATAGGTAAGAACCGGGTAACGGTGAGTGTAGGGCAAACCGACGTGTAATTGACGTTAGAAGTCACAAAGTCGGAAGGATAATTCGAAAGAAAACAATGTAGCCTTAGACTACGGTCAAGGTCAAACGAAACCCAAAAAGTAAAAGTGAATAATTCTAAACAAAAAAAGGGGTGCCTTAACGCCATATGCATATATAAACGTATACACATTTGAATAAGACTCGAATGAAAGATGATCTATGGGATCATCATAACCTACGGGATATTAATTAGTGTAAAGGTCTACAGGGCCAAAATGACCCATGAATGATGAATTGAAGCAAATGGATCGTAAGGGCCTCGCCCTAAAGAGGTGAAAGCTTAAGGAAATAGCCTGCGAGGTTAAGTGAAGGAACCTACGGGTCAATAGTGTAAGGTGAGGGAACTTGTTACGATTTCCCACGTAAAACGAGAACGGGAAAGAATAAATTATGGGTTATCAATTTCCTTGATATGAGTAATTGACATAGTTAAAGAGAAAAACGTTAAACTAAAATTCAGTTTTAGTAAGAAATAACGTTTTAACAAATATGAATACTATAAGACGAATTCGGAAATAACAAATATCAAAGAGTATGGGTCTTAACATCGATAGGTGTGAGACGATACATTCGAAAAGAAGAAGTATGATAAAGAAAAGTTGAATTAAGCTTAAACGTGACGTGACACGCTCACGGACAAGAAAAGAAATATAGAAAATGATCACGTTGTAACGTGGGTTACGGGGTATGAAGTGACGGCGACTAATTAGTCTAGCCGGTAAAACTATTCAAAGTTAAGAAAGCGTCATGACAAATACAAGCGCTTGTTAATATAACACAAGGGCGGGATAAACCTGTTAAAAGACAAGCGAGACTAAGTGGTCAAGTGACAACTCAGTCAATAAAGATAAAGGGGTTATAAGCTGAAAGTAACGGCCCGCGAGGCCTTACACGTGAAAGACGTACGCATCAATTTAAAGGAAAATGTTTAATCGAAAGGAATGAATGAATGCCTTGAAAACGAAACTAAAATTCATTTAAATTAATAAACAACATAAATAAGGTTTCGGGGATGAAACCTCTTTAAGGGGGGTAGACTTGTAACACCCCGAAAACGGGTTTAGTAATCAAACCTCGTTAATAGTGATGAACGGGTAAAATACCGTTAGTGGTAAAATTTAACCCGGTAAATATTATGACTTAAATAAATAAACCTAATATTAATTAAAAAGGAAAATAAATACTTTGAGAAAACAAAGTATATAAAAAGCCCAAATTAACGGGACATAAAACATAACGGGTTATAACTTCCCGAACCCGTTAAAGTAACTAGGAATAATTAACCTAGTTAGTAGCATGTGATTAAGTGACTAATGGTGAGTTATAGCTTTATTTGATCAAAATAAAACATGAGGGACTAATATTGCCAAGTGGGAAACTTGTTTTATTAAAACAAAAGTTAAACACCAAAACACACACTTAAAGTGTGTGTTCTGGTCGAGAATGATCACGTTGTAACGTGGGTTACGGGGTATGAAGTGACGGCGACTAATTAGTCTACCCGGTAAAACTATTCAAAGTTAAGAAAGCGTCATGACAAATACAAGCGCTTGTTAATATAACACAAGGGCGGGATAAACCTGTTAAAAGACAAGCGAGACTAAGTGGTCAAGTGACAACTCAGTCAATAAAGGGGTTATAAGCTGAAAGTAACGGCCCGCGAGGCCTTACACGTGAAAGACGTACGCATCAATTTAAAGGAAAACGTTTAATCGAAAGGAATGAATGAATGCCTTGAAAACGAAACTAAAATTCGTTTAAATTAATAAACAACATAAATAAGGTTTCGGGGATGAAACCTCTTTAAGGGGGGTAGACTTGTAACACCCCGAAAACGGGTTTAGTAATCAAACCTCATTAATAGTGATGAACGGGTAAAATACCGTTAGTGGTAAAATTTAACCCGGTAAATATTAGGACTTAAATAAATAAACCTAATATTAATTAAAAAGGAAAATAAATACTTTGAGAAAACAAAGTATATAAAAAGCCCAAATTAACGGGACATAAAACATAACGGGTTATAACTTCCCGAACCCGTTAAAGTAACTAGGAATAATTAACCTAGTTAGTAGCATGTGATTAAGTGACTAATGGTGAGTTATAGCTTTATTTGATCAAAATAAAACATGAGGGACTAATATTGCCAAGTGGGAAACTTGTTTTATTAAAACAAAAGTTAAACACTAAAACACACACATAAAGTGTGTGTTCTGGTCGAGATATCCACAGGAGCCAAGAACTCTTGAGCTCAAAAACCCTAACAAGCATAAAATCAAGAAATTGGAAGGGCAAATCAAACCCAAATCGAAATTAAAGCACAAATTAGTGATCACCTCAGTGAACGGATCACAAGGTATGTCAAAATTCACAATTTAAGTTCATCTCAAATTCTTGATAAACTTGTGAAATCGAAATCTGAACTTGATTGATTGATGTTTGAATGAAATTATGATAAATTCAGGGTTAGGAATGAACCCTAATCAATAATTTGATGCATTGATGTTCATGCATGTGAAATTGAGAATCACCCATTTAGGTGTTAAGTGGGTTTTGTAGGATGATGAAAAACATTGGAATCTTGATCATGCAACGAGTGTTATTAATCCTTATGAAATGAATCTAGGTGTTGTTATGCATGCTAGATGTAACAAACTTGAAAATGAGCTTTAATCTTGGCTAAATAGTTAAGTCATGAACTTGATTGTTAATAGTATACAATTTATACCCACTAGGTGTTTGTTAAAATGCCTAAATGAGTGATTGAACATAATTATGCATATCATGTGATCAAAGGTAGTTAACTTTTGGAAAGTTAAACTAACCAATGATGAAGTCGAATAGTAGTTTCGACATAGGATTCGTAAGATGGAATAGTCATATGTGAAAATGATTAATGTAACCGTCTTATGAATTATGATGTTAGTTTGACGCTTGACAAGCAAGGTGGAAGCTTGGGAAGGAAGCGGGTCAAACGGGTCAAGAATGACGGAAAAGCGTATTCAGATGCGAGGTAAGTAAAGCTTACACCTTTTTATGTAATACCTATTGGTTTTATAGATCATGATGAATGTAAAGTCTTGTTTGAATTATGATGTTCCGACACGACATGTGCGGTTCGGAACAAAAGACAATGTTTATAAACCATGTTTAATGGTTAAAAGAGAGCTAATACGATTATTTAATCATGAAATGGTTAAAAGATAACGATTTTTAATGATTACCTTACAAGGTAAACCAATGCAAATAATAAAGGAAAACGGTGTTTTGGTCACTTGTTGACAATAACCGTTAGTTTGTGAAAGACACTTTATAGCGTAAGCTATAATGGGTCAAAAGAATCAATAAATGATTTATAAGAAAAACGACTATATGGTGTAAACAGGAACGAGTCATATAGTTAAGATGGTAAATAATATCATCTTATAAAGATTCACGGTCATTTAGACCAAACGGGTCAAAAGGTGAAATTATCACCCTTTGATAATATTGACTAATGGTTTGTCGAGTTGTATGATTTTAGGAATAAATAGCACACGGATGTTTACATTGCTATTACTTAGCGGCCACTAAAGTTCAGGACCAACCATACGTTTATCTCCTGCGTCTGCCCAACATAAGGGCGATCGGCACTTGCGGCTATACAGAGCTTTGAACGGTGCGGCCTTTATGCTTGTATGATAACTGTTATTGTAGGAGAACTCAATCAAGGGTAGGTGAGTATCCCAGCTGCCGCCTAGATCCATGACACATGCTTGTAGCATATCTTCTAGCGTTTGTATAGTCCGTTCGCTCTGGCAGTCTGTTTGTGGATGGAAGGCCGTGCTTAGATCTAACTGAGATCCAAAGGCTTCCTGAAATGATTGCCAGATTCTTGAGACAAAGCGTCCATCTCTTTCTGAAATGATTGAGATAGGCACTCCATGGCGTGCCACAATTTCCCTTAAGTATATCTCTGCAAGCTTTCCAATGCTATCCATCTCTCGGATCGGTAGGAAATGCGCAGATTTCGTTAATCGATCAACTATCACCCATATCATATCGTGCCCTCTCTGGGTCCTGGGTAATTTCGTTATGAAGTCCATCGAGATTTGTTCCCACTTCCACATGGGTATCTCTGGTTGTTGTAGTAGGTCGGGCGGTTTCTGAAATTTAGCCTTAACCTTAGCACAGGTTAGGCATTTTCCAACATAAACAGCAACGTCGCTCTTGAGTCTCGGCCACCAGTAATATTCCTTCTGATCAAATATGTGTTGTAAGCTTTTGTGATCTGTGAAGATCGTACATCGAGTACCATATAAATAGTGGCACCAGATCTTCAAAGTGAATACCACCGCACCTAGTTCCAGGTCTTGAGTGGTGTAGTTTCTTTCATGAACCCTCAATTGTCTTGAAGCGTAAGCGATGACTTTTTGGCGTTGCATGAGCACGCAACCCAACCCTTGTCGTGAAGCGTCACAGTATACCACGAAGTCATCAGTGCCTTCGGGTAATGATAGTATCGGTGCATCGCATAGCTTGTTTTTAAGTAACTGGAAGGCTTCTTCTTGTTTAACACCCCAGTCGTACTTCTTGTCTTTCTGCGTAAGGGTCGTTAGCGGTTGAGCTATTTTTGAGAAATTCTCAATAAACTGTCGATAATAGTCCGCTAAGCCAAAAAATTTACGAACTTCAGTTAGGGTTTTGGGGGCTTCCCAATTCTTTATTGCTTCTATCTTGGACGGATCTACATGAATGCCCTTCTCATTCACAACGTGACCAAGAAATTGTACTTCCCGAATCCAAAATTCGCATTTCGAGAACTTTGCATAAAGCTTCTCTTTCTTCAGTAGTTCCAAGATGGTTCTGAGATGTTGCTCGTGCTCTTCTTTCGTTCGCGAGTAAATCAGGATATCATCGATAAATACAATCACGAATTTATCGAGATATGGTTTGCATACGCGGTTCATCAGATCCATAAAGACCGCTGGTGCATTTGTCAGTCCGAATGGCATCACAAGAAATTTGTAGTGCCCATATCGTGTTCTGAATGCAGTCTTTGGTACGCTTTCCTCTTGGATTCTCAGCTGATGGTATCCAGATCGAAGGTCGATCTTGGAATAGTAGCTTGATCCTTGCAGTTGATCGAATAAGTCATCAATCCTTGGTAGCAGATACCGATTCTTGATCGTAAGCTTGTTCAGTTCTCTGTAATCGATACACATCCGCAGTGATCCATCCTTCTTCTTCACGAACAATACTGGAGCTCCCCAGGGTGAGAAGCTTGGCCTTATGAATCTTTTATCCAACAACTCCTGGAGCTGTGTCGATAATTCTTGCATTTCGGATGGTGCAAGTCGATAGGGTGCCTTGGCTACAGGAGCAGCTCCCGGAACCAAGTCTATACGGAATTCGACTTGTCGTTGCGGAGGTAGTCCTGGCAGATCTTCAGGGAACACATCAGGAAATTCCTTCACCACAGGAATGTCTTCAAGTTTTGGCTCCACAGCCTTCTTGTCTATAACGTGTGCTAGGAAAGCGACACATCCTTTCCTCAAGCACTTATGTGCCTTCATACAACTGATGATTCGAAGAGGCGCGTCTCGTTTTTCTCCATGCACGATGAGAGTTTCACCATTCGCTAAAGGGATGCGAATGATTTTCTCATGACAAATAACTTCAGCTTTGTTCTTGGACAACCAGTCCATCCCGACTACTACATCGAAGCTACCCAATTGAATAGGTAGGAGGTCGATGCTAAATCTTCGTTCACCAAGTTCTAGTGTGCAGCCTCTAACAACTTCGCCCGATTCAACAAGTTTACCATTGACTAGTTCTATGGAATAAGGAATTTCTAATCTACTAGATTCTATTCCGAGTATGCGTTTAAATTCCACAGACATGAAGCTATAATCGGCGCCAGTGTCAAATAATATGGATGCAAAGTGATTGTTAATGAGAAACGTACCGGTGACCACGTTAGGGTCCTCGCGTGCGTTATTTGCTCCAATCTTAAATGCTCTAGCCTGAGCATTGTTTCCCTCTGGGCAGTCCTTCATGAAATGATCATTGCTTCCACACTTGAAGCGTCCTTGGTTCCGCCCTTTCCCGTTACCATTCTTGTTACCAGCACCGTTCCCATTTCGGTTCTTTCCTTTTCCCCAACAGTCTTCTGTTTGATGACCCAATTTACCACATTTGTCGCACCTTGGAATGCGACAAGCTCCATCATGGTGATACTTACATTTTTGGCATCTAGGCATGGAACCTTGGTATGCTTTGGTTGCATGGGTTTTCGCCTCCTGAGACGGGTTAGCGTCACGCTTCTTGTTGTTGAAACCCTTATTGTTACGAGTTGCTTGGTTCAGGTTTGCATGTTTTCTTTTCTTGTCGCCGGACGACTCAGCATGCGTCTCGGTCTTCTCTGTTGGGTTCAATGATAACTTCTTCATACGAACACAATCTTCAGTTAGGCTGACAGCCAGAGTTACAGCCTCGGTGATTGTTTGTGGTTTGGCCGACGTCACCATGCCACGAAACTCTGGGGCCAGTCCCCAAATGTAGCGTTCAACACGCTTAAATTCCGGAGTCACCATGTAGGGTAGCACTCTTGACAGATCGTGGAACCTTCGAGTGTAACCATTGATGTCAGCACCTTCCATAGTCAAGTGCCAGAACTCCGTTTCCAGCCTTTGGAGTTCCGCACGAGAGCAGTACTTCTCTCTCATTCTTTCCTTCAGTTCCTCCCAAGTTAGGCCATAAGCGGCATCATCACCCAAAGTTTGGGCTTGCAGGTTCCACCAAGTCAGAGCTTCATCGACAAACAACCCAGTAGCAAAAGTGACTTGTTGATCCGCGGTACACTTGCTCATGCGGATAGTAGCTTCAGTCTTCTCCGTCCAACGCACAAATGCTACTGCACCTTCTGTGCCGTCATAGTTCATCGGCTTGCAGTCGAGAAACTGCTTGAAAGTGCAGCCTGGAATTGATTCAACCAATTCACATGTGAGCAATCGAAGAAATAATGAAACAAAGACCGTTCATAAATTTCTCCATGCTTAGTAAATTGTCTTAAGGTTACCTTGAGCTGCATTGCCTCCAGATGAATCTCCGTTCCCATTACGTCTAGCGTTGCTTGGGCCACCACTGTCTTGAGTTCGGTTCGCCTCGTACTGGGCGATAGCAGCGGAGATCCTTTCCTCCAGTAGAGCGTTCAGCTCTTCAGCAGTTCTTGGCAGTGGGGGAGGTGGAGGTTGATCATCATTGCGAGCATTCATAGCTTTCCTGGGTGCCATGTTCTGACAGAACATAACACAACAGGATTAGACATTTGTTTGATATCGTCACACTAGACAGTAGTATCATATATATTCATAGGTATATATACCACATAAGTGACATCAAACAATTATTACTCTAGCAGAGTACTTAGTAGGCTTGCACTGAGGGAATCTATATGTGACAAGACTTGCTGTGATTTTTATGCACTGAATTCCATAATTATGTATGCATCCATAATTACGTAACTCCATGCACAGTCCGCACAGTTCGTTTCATCCTCGTATTTCTTCCTTCAGATGGGCCATCGCTTTCAGATAAAGTCACGTATACTTGTGACATTTTACTTCTAGTATATGCTAATTATCACACATAATTGCAATTAACTCTCAATCACAGACGAGTGCTACTCTCGAGCACCCTAAGTCTCGTAGTGTCTTTTCTAGACTCATGTAAACAATTTCAGGCAGTGGATGTCGCGGGACGTTTTATGCAATGAAAACTCTTTGAAAAATTGTTTTCGTGAAAGGATTCTAGAGATTGTAGACTAGACTCGAGAAGGAATCCTGGTTCACTACAATCGCATCTCTGATACCAATCTGTCACACCCCTTTCTGCGGCGGAAGCACGAGGTGTGATCATGAAAGGTTCTCATTGCATACGAAAGGTAAACATGCTATATGCTCGTAAAAACAACTTCAAATACCATAATTTGAAACATAAGATAGCGTTTGCATCGCTAGATAGCATAAAACATTGTCTTAGAAGTTTACAACTTTATTTAAGGTTAAACATAAGCGACATCCACGAGCATGAGTAAGACCACGCGCACATCCATCCTAGTTACCTGAAA
This sequence comes from Helianthus tuberosus, assembly GCA_030545235.1. NCBI lineage: Eukaryota > Viridiplantae > Streptophyta > Magnoliopsida > Asterales > Asteraceae > Helianthus > Helianthus tuberosus. The sequence continues at coordinate 115,449,431 of CM060400.1, read as the reverse complement.
TACATGTGAGTTTTGGAAAAAAACGTCAACATAATGTTGGTGTGAATTCATGCAGCTTTTGTATTTCACGTTTGTATACTTCGTATGAAAACATAGTTTGTGTATAAATCAAGTTTTCATATATAAATCAAGTATTCATGTGTACACCACGTACTTATGTATAATTCAGGTTTTTCTTGAGTACCCCACGTACTTCAAGTTATAAATCAAGTTTTTCTTGAGTACCCCACGTACTTCAAGTATTAATCAAGTTTTAGTATGGTATGAATTTTATGTAAATAAAGTATTCCTGTATGTATCAGGATTGTTAATGGGTTGCAAAGCCATTAACATGTGACACGACATAGGAAGTCACCAAACCTTAGGCATTTAATTGGTATATTCTGAGACACAAAAGCACTACTCGATTCTCGCCCTCACCGAGTGTGTGGCTGCCCGGCACCCGTTAGATCTAACCTTTTGTTCTGCGGTCTAAGTATATTGTTGATTAATGGTGCTTCTGTACCCTATTCGTGACACTATTTCTCATAACGCATCCTACTTGGTTCTCGTCCTCACCAAGCGCGTTTCTTGTTATCATTTCTCATAGCGCCTCATACTTGGTTCTCGTTCTCACCAAGTGCGCTTCTCATATTCTTATATTTCGTCACACTTGGTTCTCGTTCTCACCAAGTGTACTTCTTGTATTTATATCATACCAATTATGAATTTTGTACATTTGTACATGTATTTCACCCCCGAAGTTATAAAAACTGAAAACAGTTAAAGAGAAAAGGGGGAGCATGAACTCACTTGTTTTGTAAAACCGGTATCTTATATAAGTTTTTCGTAAACCATTTGTGTCAGTTAAATCTTGCTTGTAAAATGGTTTAGAAATATGTAATTCTTGTATGCTTAGCAAAAAGTGCATGTCTTTCCACCCCGAAAACATTTAGAAAAATGTAAAACCGTAAAAGGTGGGGTTATGAAATATATAGTGTGTTAGGGTGTACGGGGACCCTAACTAACTTAGAAAAATAAAAACAATGCTTCTAGCATTATTTTGGTGTTCCGGGTAATATCCGGTTGTTCGGTTAGACACTGGTTCGTTAAAGCGCTAAATTGCACTTTTTAGTGTCTTTTAAGTACCTTTTTGTATCCTTTTAATTCCCAACACTTGGGGAAGTATTTTGGATGATAAAACGTAATTTCTGCATAATATTCATATGTTTAAATGTTGAATTGAGCTGAATTTATTAAAATTCTGCACTTAAAGTGCGTTTCGGGTGCTTTTTAGTGCTTATTTTTGCTTTCGCAATGTCTATAAATTTTTAGTGCTTATTTTTGCTTTCGCAATGTCTATAAATTAAACCCTTATATGTACTCTTGGGTTTTAATGTATTCTTGTTGTTGGACCTACACCTAGGCTCCAATTTTAATGTCTGACTGCTTTCTGCAGTTCTGTTGACACAGTGTGTCTTACCGGTGAGTTTACTATTATTTCTGACGCAACACTCTCGATTATGCATAAAACAATATTTTGTAGTATACAACATGCATGAATTCACTTGTTTAATCACGTGTTCAGACATTGCTGACAATTAAGCACATAATTACAGTCAATAAATAATAATTAAAGTGTACGGAAATTACCGGTTTGTGCCAGTTGTCACGGAAATTACCGGTTTGTGCCAGTTGTCACAGTCAATCCCTATTTGGATGGAGAAACAAATGGGTTTCAGACATTCCATGACAACAGGAATGGGGTGTCAAATCCTATAGCGCTATATCATACTACCAACCGGTCTGGTGAACAAAATAAGTACTATTCCAAACATTTATTTTATAATCTTTGAAAAATTAGAGTTTAAATCATAAATAATCATTCAGTTTGTAAAAAAATAAGTACAAATATGTATAATCAATTATACTTTTGAAAACATGAAAATAACAGATAGGTACACATGCTTCACCCCAAAACAGTTTGAAAACAGTAAAAGAGGGGACTATGTACTCACTTGAGAGTGCTTAGGAGTCTTGAACAACTACCAAGCAAGCTAGAGGGAGCACGGAATCAAACGGCACCTAATATTGATAACTACATAAATAAACCGGACCTAAATCGGAAGATCGGATAGGATGAGGTCTCGTAAACCAAATGAGTGTGAGATCTCATATGATATGGTTTAACAAGGCCTACATACTAAATTGAAACCTAACCTAAGTGCTTACGACCCATCACGACCCGTTTAGGTAGCTTGCGCTACTTTAACGCGTCGTTCGCGTAAAACGCGTTCAGACCGCTAACTAGTTCTATGACAAGTATTATATGCCCTAACATATTTAATTATGTTACATAATCAGTTAAATGAAAAAAGTTTGGGTTACATATGCTTAAATATCAATTATGCATAAAAAGGGTATTTTGGTAATTTTCCTAAGGCATATAAACTACCTATCATACAACTGCTTAAACGAAGTGACCATAAGGTATAACCTCGGAAGGTTATTCCCTATACAACTATGGTCACCTAATGCGTTTGGTCGGATCCTAAAGATCGACCAAATGGGTCGGGTTCGAAAGTATAAGCGATTGTTTAGATCGCTTACCTTACGACCCTACATAAGCACTAATCTAAAAGTGACGAGCTAAACATGTTTAAAAAAGTTTGAAAACAAGTTGGATATCAAAACAAACGGTTTTGATACCTAAGAGTAGTTTGGTTACAAAATACGCATAAACACGCATTTTGGCCGAAACTACGACTCGTCACTACACGTAAACAACGTGGTAATCAGTAGGTATAGTCACTAGGGACTATAACCATCGTGATTACGCTCACGTTGCGAAGTTCAAACGAACTTCTCATTGACCATAGACTGGTCAATGCAGAAAGTCAAACAAAGTTTGACTTTTAAGCTAGAAAGCGATAAAAGAACGAAAGAGGACTTACAAAGGGTCCAAATAGATTTGGTTCCAAGTATTCTCAGGTAGGTAGTGAATAATCACAACCACTTAGAGAAATCTCAGACCAAATGTGTAGAAAATGAATGAGGGACATGGCCTTATATAGTTTTTCGCAAACCGTTAGGATCATTTCTTGGAGAAGAGAGAATGATCTTGGCCATACAATTGTCAAAGAAAGATTGGGGGACTTGTTCTCCACACAAACCAGCCCATAGCATGAAAAACCATGGATCAAAACCATTGGAACAAGAGGAAATGACCAGATTCAATGTTTCTGCAACTCTGATGTGCTGGGCACTGCTTACGGACCATAAGCAAAGGTCTATACGGACCGCAAGGGACCTGCAGACCAGCAACTTTCAAAAATGACAGATTTAGCCCCTGAAGCCCCAAACTTGGTTTTCGATGCATTTTTGACACGTTTAAGCCCCGTTAACCCCATTTCAAAGCTCTAAAATGAAGTTAAAGTATAGGGAACTTAAAATGTGTTCAAAAGTATCTCCGATGTCGGCTCGTTTGGTCGTACGGTTGCGTTGTTCGCTTAATTACGACGGGAGTCGTAATGAACACAAAAACGATCCAAATTAAGCGACGAATGGAATTTTATTATGCCAAACACTAAAATAAAATATTTTAATGCTTACATAAATTTTTGGATGTCCGGATATATTCAGAACGTAAGATATGCGCGAAAATGCAAACTTGTGCACTTTTTGACGCTTTTAGTCCCTATTGATCATGAAAGTTTATTTTAGCGCACAAAACACCTCAAAGCCTATTTCTAAGCTATGTGAAGGATATTTAGGGAATATTTAACTTATGATGAAGTTCCGGAATGTTCGTTACTATACAAATCGGTATAGTTTCACAGTTTGACACAATTAGTCCCGAAATTTAATTTTAGGAGAAACTTGTGAGGACAACTGTGATGTTTTCGCTTTTGAATGAATCCCTTGAACCCTAAGTAGAAATCTGGGCGATGATAGGGTTCTTAGCGAAATTGTCAACCCTCAAAGTGAAGTCCTTGTAGTAGCAAAACATGGAGTTTCAAACTATGGACAGGAGAATGTTTCCCATGAAGACTTATCATAGGAAACTTGTGTGTGCTTGAAATCAGAATTGGGGAGTGTAAGAATAAATGACATTGGTCGAGGTCCAAGACTTCTCCCGTATCATTACTCTTCTCACTATAGGTCTTAACACACGACAAAACTTCCTGTGATTTCTGTGCATTGAATTCCATAATTATGTAGGCCTCTATAATTACGTAATTCCTTGCACAGTCCGCACAGTTCATTTCATAATGCGTAGGGAAAAAAATCAATTGAATAAACATGAAGCGACTCGACTAGACCACCAAAGGGTCTTTTTAATTAGATCAACGAACTAGCTTTTTAACTAGATCAACACATGATCTTCTTAACTAAACCGTTGTATAATCTTTTTAAATATACCACTTTAAAGGGATCTTCTCAATTATATCATCTCATGATATTCCTAACCAGATTTTCAAAATCAATCTGTTTAACCAGACCATTCAAGAGGTCCAATTATAGAATAGTACTTTATAACCCAAGGGACTTAACCACAATGTTAAAGTCCATTAAGGATTTAAGATAGTACCTTTGGATATCCTATTATGAATCTCTCATATGAGATATGGAAGATTCTATGAGGATTTGGATAATGAACATTTGGATCACACAAAAACACAAAACACATAATCACATAATTAATTAACTTGATTTTTAATTTGTTATCTTTGGATACGGGTATTTAAAGCTCACCAGGAATCCAATCTGTGGATTTCATTTGGCACTTTAAACATAAGAATCTAACTATGGAGATAGAAAGCTCTTAAGAGGAATTTGGCTTTGTTTCTTAAAAGAAACGAGCGTTTAAGATTCTTGGGGAGATCACAAGTGATCATAAAAATGGCAGAACCACACGAGTAGTTTGTCTTTGTGTTGGCATCATAAGGTTGTATCAAACATTCACACAATCGTATCAGTTTTGCAAAAATAAAAATGACGAATTTTTATTTATATAACAACTGACTTGTCTTTAAATGTCAAAAGATAACAACCAAAGGAAATAACAAAACACTAATTGTTCACTGCTGCATCATTGTTCACGTTTGCCTCATTGATGTTAAACACTCGTCCACGCGCTGGAGGTATGTTAACAAGTCTTGGGCAATTGTTTTTGTAGTGAGTAAGGTCACCACAGTTATAACATGACCCTGGAGGGAACCGTGCTTGAACAGCAGCAGGGTTTGCAGCAGCTTGATTTGCATAACGGCAAACATTGATCAAATGTCCCAACCGCCCACAGTGGGTACATTTGTGACATTGCTCTTTCTCCAGATGATGACGGTTGCATTTATTGCACAAAGGTGCAGTACCAACATAGTTTTGCCTTTTGCGAGGTTGTGCTGGCTGGTTTGGTGCAACATGTTTGTCTTGAGCAGTTATGGCGCAGTTTTGAGAGGCCTTGTGCTTCTTCTTCTTGGATACCTCAGCCTGTTTTTCCTTTGGCTCAGCTTGAGCAGTCTTGTCAGATGGTCTTGGGTCGCCTTTTCGAAAAAGCTTACCCTTCCTGATGTGGGATTCAGTTAGGGTGGCAGACAATTCAATGGCTTGTCTGACAGTAGTAGGGTTGCTGCCAGTAACAATATCCTGAACTAGGTCAGGAAGACCATCAATATATTTCTCGATCGCCTTATCCACAGGAGTAACCATAGCAAGACACAACAGGTTCAATTCTTCATAACGGTCAGTATAGGCTCGATGTTCACCACTGTCTTGCTTCAGGTCATCGAATTCCCTTTCTAAAGATCTCAATTCATGATGAGGACAAAACTCCTTCATCATAAGAGCCCTAACTACATAAATAAACCGGACCTAAATCGGAAGATCGGATAGGATGAGGTCTCGTAAACTAAATGAGTGTGGGATCTCATATGATATGGTTTAACAAGGCCTACATACTAAATTGAAACCTAACCTAAGTGCTTACGACCCATCATGACCCGTTTAGGTAGCTTGCGCTACTTTAACGCGTCGTTCGCGTAAAACGCGTTCTGACCGCTAACTAGTTCTATGACAAGTATTATATGCCCTAACATACTTAATTATGTTACATAATCAGTTAAATGACAAAAGTTTGGGTTACATATGCTTAAATATCAATTATGCATAAAAAGGGTATTTTGGTAATTTTCCTAAGGCATATAAACTACCTATCATACAACTACTTAAACGAAGTGACCATAAGGTATAACCTCGGAAGGTTATTCCCTATACAACTATGGTCACCTAATGCGTTTGGTCGGATCCTAAAGATCGACCAAATGGGTCGGGTTCGAAAGTATAAGCTATTGTTTAGATCGCTTACCTTACGACCCTACATAAGCACTAATCTAAAAGTGACGAGCTAAACATGTTTAAAACATGTTTAACAAAGTTTGTAAACAAGTTGGATATCAAAACAAATGGTTTTGATACCTAAGAGTAGTTTGGTTACAAAATACGCATAAACACGCATTTTGGCCGAAACTACGACTCGTCACTACACCTAAACAACGTGGTAATCAGTAGGTATAGTCACTAGGCACTATAACCATCGTGATTACGCTCACGTTGCGAAGCTCAAACGAACTTCTCATTGACCATAGACTGGTCAATGTAGAAAGTCAAACAAAGTTTGACTTTTAAGCTAGAAGGCGATAAAAGAACGAAAGAGGACTTACAAAGGGTCCAAATAGATTTGGTTCCAAGTATTCTCAGGTAGGTAGTGAATAATCACAACCACTTAGAGAAATCTTAGACCAAATGTGCAGAAAATGAATGAGGGACATGGCCTTATATAGTTTTTCGCAAACCGTTAGGATCATTTCTTGGAGAAGAGGGAATGATCTTGGCCATATAATTGTCAAAGAAAGATTGGGGGACTTGTTCTCCACACAAACCAGCCCGTAGCATGAAAAACCAAGGATCAAAACCATTGGAACAAGAGGAAATGACCAGATTCAATGTTTCTGCAACTCTGATATGTTGGGCACTGCTTACGGACCATAAGCAAAGGTCCATACGGACCGTAAGGGACCTGCAGACCAGCAACTTTTTAAAAATGATAGATTTAGCCCCTGAAGCCCCAAACTTGGTTTTCGATGCATTTTTGACACGTTTAAGCCCCGTTAACCCCATTTCAAAGCTCTAAAATGGAGTTAAAGTATAGGGAACTTAAAATGTGCTCAAAAATATCTTGGATGTCGGCTCGTTTGGTCGTACGGTTGCGTTGTTCGGTTAATTACGACGGGAGTCGTAATTAACGCAAAAACGATCAAAATTAAGCGACGAATGGAATTTTATTATGCCAAACACTAAAATAAAATATTTTAATGCTTACATAAATTTTTGGATGTCCGGATATATTCAGAACGTAAGATATGCGCGAAAATGCAAACTTGTGCACTTTTTGACGCTTTTAGTCCCTATTGATCATGAAAGTTTATTTTAGCGCACAAAACACCTCAAAGCCTATTTCTAAGCTATGTGAAGGATATTTAGGGCATATTTAACTTATGATCAAGTTCCGGAATGTTCGTTACTATACAAATCGGTATCGTTTCGCAGTTTGACACAATTAGTCCCTGCGATCGAACAAACTTGATTTCAACACACCAAACCATCCAAAACTTATTTCTAAGTTATGAGGAGGTTATTTAAGGTATGTTAAGCCTATTTCAGTATTCCGGAGTGTTCGTTGCATTAAACTGGTTATATTTACGCATTAGAGCGAGAATAACCCTCCAGAAAGCGATTTAAAGCTTGAAATCGAACAAGAGTTGATATGTGCAAACGATACACATATTTTTACAAATCCCAAGTATGAAATACAATATTTCATTGGTTTGGCATTTGTTTGATGGTTGAAGTGACACAGGTGTCACAGAAATCCCGACACTCTATAACAAGTCCAAAACCTTCTCTTCTACCCGTTCCATTTGGGAGTGTAAAGCCACATTATAAAGAGTTTTGCTTGAGGACAAGCAAAGATTCAAGTATGGGGGTATTTGATGTGCGCAAAATGCAACATATAAATTACATCAAATGTGGCATTGAACTAACCATTTTTTAGTACTAATGTTGGAAAAAGTGTGTTTTTGTCTTCCTTTTGTATTTTCAGGATTAAATGAGCTCAAATGAACAAAAGAAGCAAAAAGGTAGCTAAATCTAACATAAATACAAGAAAAGGAATAAACGTGGCATGCCCGACCCCTCGACAAGATCTTTCCAAGCAAAACAAGATAACAGAAGGCTGAACACGCCCCGTGCTCAATGAGCACGGGGGCGTGCTCAAGTGTCTGTAGAAAAGACAAAGTTGTAGAAGCTTCTATCACCCACCACGGGGGCGTGCCCAGCGGACACGGGGCCATGGTCAACTCTAAGATTCGCAGAATCTGAGGAAATCTTGATAGTACAGATACGCTTCTGCACACGGGGTCGTGCCCAGCGGACACGGGGGGCATGGTCAACTAATGCAGACAAACTGCATTTAATGAAGGAAGAGAAGACGGGTGGACACGGGGCCGTGTTCGGGCTTCTGTGCAGGCTATAAATAGGGGTGCTTGGCTCATTTGCAAACCATCCCTTGGCAAACCACCTCTCTCACACTTCACCCACCCACCACCACCACCACCACCACCATCACAACCCACATCCACCACCATCATCCATCATAGAGTGTGTGAGTAGTCTCGGGATCCAAGATTGATCGTAAGAGTTCTTGACAATCCAAGGCCATGTTTTCCTAAGTCTCTTACATCACTTGGTGAAGACAGGTGTCTAGTGTAATACTTTTTATTTTTAATCTTTTCGCACTTTTTATTTGGTTATGTATTAATGACTTTAATAACTAGTTTCTTATGTTGAAGGTGAGTCTTCCTTAACGTTTGTCCGTGGTGTCTTGGCATTATTTTACTTTCTATATAAAATAAAATATTTTCACCATTCATATCTCCACGGTCTATATGGAGGTATGTTGGCTACCTGGTCGGGGGTTAAGGGAACGGTTTGGTAAGAGTCTTGCCTTGTTCAGTGTATAGATCCTGCAAGGACCTGGGTCAACTTTAGTAGGATCTCCTTCAATACCCACTGGTACTGGATGGCGGGGGTCCGAACTCCTTGATCCCCTCATATGTAAACTACTATTAAAACTTTAACCCGGCTACTTAGGACTGTATCCCTGCTGACTCAGACTACTTAGCCGAGGGTAACGTCACCTCCAGAAAAGGGGCCTACCACAATATGCATTAATAACTTAATTAATTATCTTTTAATAATCCAGCCCTTTAGGATTGTAACCTTGCTGACTCAAACTACTGGGTTAAGGGTAACGTCACCTTCAGAAGAGGGGCCTACTACAATAACTAAGATAATCTCTTAAAAAGTGCAAAAGTGCGGAAATAATTAAATGTTACACTAAACACGAGTCGGATCCAAGTGATTCATCTTGTCTATCTATTTTTTTTTCAGCATTTTAGTTAGTTTTATTTTTCTAGTTTAAAACCTTTTTCTAAACTTTTGATTTGATTAGACGTTGAGGATAAACCGGTACTTAAAGCTCTTGTGTCCTTGGACGACCTCGGTATCTTACCAACACTATACTACGCTCACGATGGGTGCACTTGCCCATATGTGTGTTTAGTGTTAGTAAATATCGTGTTTTATAAAGTTAAAACTTGGCTAAAAAGTGTTAAAGGGCTTAAAATATACATTAAAAATCTATAACACTACACGCGCATCATGTTCACATTTGTTCTCGTGGTTCTCGCAATAAAGGGTGGTTCATAACGGATCCTTCTCATATATATATATATATAAACAGGATCGGGAGAGAACGATTTGAAGTGTGAGAACAGTGAGTACGATTTTCAGCCATAGGATCTTTGTGATTTGTGGCTAAGATGATGCGTTGACATTTTTTGTAAATAATGGGAACCTTATAACAGCAGGAGGGGTAAAATTGGAAGATCCAAACAAGGGTGCACATGCTAATCACATGCCATTTTCCCCCATCATATTTAAACGCCAATAACTTTTTTATACGTGATTATTTTTCTAAAAAAATACACCATAAAACTCAGCATTTTTTTATCTTTCCAACGAGTATACTATTGATATACTTTTCGAAAAAATGAAATGGGTTTTATGGCGTTTTTCTGAACTGGGTGCTTTATGGCGTTTTAGACTAGTTATTTTTATGGCGTTTTTCTGAACTATGTGTTTTTATGGCGTTTTAACTAGGTATTTTCATGGCGTTTTTCTGAACTAGGTATTTTATATATATATATATATATATAAGGATTTAGAGAAAACGGTGAAAAGTGTGAGAACGATTTTGGTGGTGACATGTGGCATTGATGCTAATTTACACTAAGGGGTAATATTGTCAAAAAAACCCACTCACATGAACTGGGTGTTCAAATAAAACGCCATAAAAACACCCAATTCAGAAAAAACGCCATGAAAATACCCAGTTGAAATCGCTATAAAACACTCAGTTTAGAAAAACGCCATGAAAATACCTAGTTAAAACGCTATAAAACACATAGTTCAGAAAAACGCCATCAAAATACCTAGTCTAAAACGCCATAAAACACCTAGTTCAGAAAAACGCTATAAAACCCAGTTAATTTTTTTTTTTAAAGTATATCAATAGTATACTCGTTGGAAAGATAAAAAAACGTTGAGTTTTATGGTGTAATTTTTTTCGAAAAATAATCACGTGTAAAAAAGTTATTGTCGTTTAAATATGATGGGGGAAATGGCATGTGATTAGCATGTGCACCTTTGTTTGGATCTTCCTATTTTACCCCTCCTGGTTAGGGATGTGCAACGGTTCAGAACCGAACCGAACCGGAACCGTTAATTGCTAAATTTAAGAACCGGAACCGAACCGTATTATAACAGTTCCGGTTCGGTTCCGAACCAGTTAAACGGTTCTCGTGTAAACGGTTCTCGCGGGAACCGGTTGACAATTCAATCGTAAAATTAACAATTCAATAAAAACGAATCAAACCATTTAAAACATTAACTAAGAGTTGCAACATTCAAAGTTCAAACCAACAAAAAAAACTAGCAAAGCAACAATAAAAAATTTCAAGCCATAAAACAAACTCTAAATAAAACTATTACAACCATCGTGCTAACAATTAAAACAAACATCTTCAAACTTCATTCGATCTTCATCCTCTCAATCTTCTCATAAACATCTAAATGAAACCAAGTGTTAGCAATAAAAAAAATAAACAAACAATGCGTCTACTATATTTGGTTCACGTGAATAGATTGATCAGTACATCTACTGTATTTACCAAGCGATACACTATTTATATACACATTTACAATTTGATCAACATTCATTTGATTATTTTTGTTCAATTTTTATTTTCACATACAGAAAACTATATGTACCAGAAAGCAAACATCTAGAAAGAAAATATATGCAATCATAAAAAAAGGTCATGTAGAATAGCATACATGGATTTGCAGGGTGTTGATGGAGATGAACTTGTATGATAGCAATTAGGGTTAGTGTTGAGAGATGGAGAAGAATTAGAAGATGAAAGATGAGATGTGGAATGAATATAAGAGGAGGGAATAAGAATTAGGATGGTGGTATGATGTTGAAAAGACCGTTAATAAAATAGGGTTTTAAATATTTATAATCCCAACTGGTTCTAGCGGTTCTTTAACCGGAACCGAACCGGGAACCGTTTTTACCCAAATTTAAGAACCGGAACCGGACCCTATATACAAAAATACGGTTTGGATCTAGCGGTTCCGGTTCAGTTCCCCGGTTCTGACAGTTATAAACCGTATATTGCTCAGCCCTACTCCTGGTAGTTCCAAGGCCCCTATTATTTACAAAAATATCACCGCATCAATCTCAGCTACAAACCACAAAGATCTTGTGGCTGAAAATCATTCTCACCGTTCTCACACTTTGAGACGTTCTCTCCTAATCCTGTTCCTATATATATATGTAAGAGAATGATCCGTTAGAAACCACCCTTTATTGCGAGAACCGCGAGATCCAATGTGAACACAACCAAAAGTACCTAAAAAATCTAAAAAACACACACAATTTTTTTTTAATATTTTTTTATAAAAATCGCTACTTTTCGTTAATAAAAAAAATTCTTTAAAAAAAAGATTTTTTTTATACTAAAAGTAACGATTTTAATAAAAAAAATATTAAATTTTTTTTTGTATGTTTTTAGATTTTTAAAGAATTTTTTAGGTTTTTTGGGGGTTTAGCTTTATGTTTTAGTTGTTAGCATTTAGCTTGGGTGGGAGGGGGGTTTAGGTTTGTGGGGGGTTAGGTTTTTGGGGAGTGGGGGCGGTTAGGTTTTTTTAGGTTTTTTAAGTTTTTTTTAGGTTTTTGGTGGTGTAGTGAGTTTATTTTGTTGTGTTAACATTGGTTCTTGCGGTTATCGCAATAAAGGTGGTTCTCGCATAAACCCTACCATATATATATATATATATATATATATATATATATATATATATATATATATATATATATATATATATATATACATATATAGTGAAAGTGTATTGTATAATTTTGTTTAACGTACGCTGCGTACGCTGTAAAATATAACATGCGTGATTAGTTTTATAACATGCATGATTAGAGTTTTCAACATGCGTGATTAGGGTTTTTGAGTTTTATAACGTGTGTAATTTCATCTCGTACACATCGTACGTTAAGGAATATTGTACGTTAACCAACCCATATATATAATAGATTAATGAAACTGTCTGAAGTGTGAAAGTGTATTATAACACTATATAACACCATATAAAAACCACATAACACTATGTAACACCATATAACACTATGTAACACTATATAACAATATATAACAAATATACTTGATCTACCTGGTAAATTGTTCTCGTTTTGATTGTTTGAAATAAAACCGTGTTCTTGTGGGGTTTGTATTTAAATTAGAGATCAACATGTCGATTCATAGGATGGGCGGATCATACAAATTGCCATGACTGTGTGAACATCATCCCTGGTCTACCACTATCTACAAACAAACTAAAGGATGCACATAACAAACTTGAAGACCATGTCGATTCAGAGGATGGGTTGATCATACAAATTGTCATGGTTGTGTGAACATCATCCTTGATCTACCACGATCTAAGAAGAAACTAGAGGATGTAAATAACAAACTTGAAGAGAAGGTTAAAGAGATTAAATCTGAAGCAAGGAAACTGAAAAGGATGTTGATTCTTATTGGATAGGTTTCATGCTATATGTGATCATGGATTATGTTCCAAACCATATGTAATGCTAGGGCCTATGTAATTTGGTTTATTTTTAATGTAATCTACATATAATGCACCTTTTAATATTAATGGTATGTTAACATGACTGGCCTATTCAAAATTGAAACAATGTGTAATGAGAACGGATTGATGATCCTTTTGTGACTTTCATTCACGTATATAAATGGAGATTACAAAGCTAATTACAAGGCTCTATTTTTTGGGTGTTTACAACTAGTTGGCAGCATTACAAGGGGCAATATCTTGTTACCTAATATATAATATTATCTACGTTATTACAACCCTGCAGTCGAAATGAGAGATGGTCGGACGCTGAGACTGGAACTGAATTCCTCGAGCAGTACGCATGGTAAACCCTTTGTAAAGATATTTGCAATTTGGTACCCAGATGGAACATGTAGAATTCGAACCTAACCATGTTGAACTTGCTCGTGAACAAAGTGAATGTTAGGTTCATTGTGCTTTGTGCGATTATGTTGCTTAGGCTGTCAGATAATTAGATGGTGCTAACGCTGTCGCAATACACGAGAGTTGCACGAGTTATGGAATGACGGAATTCTAATAATAATTTTCTTAACCAACATATCTCGGCAACCACATTAGCAACCCTGCGGTATTCGGACTCAACACTCGATTGAGAAATGGTAGCTTAGCACTTAGAAGACCACAAAATTAGGTTGTCACTGTAGTACCGAATTATCCGTTTGAGGGCATTCCAATGATCTGTTTTCGATGCATGCATATTTTTTGAACGACATAACTAATGCCATACCGGGTGAAGGTTAGGTATTAGAGGCCCCCCAAGAGACTGTGGTAAAGAGTTGGGTCATCAAAGTCATCACCTGCATTTGTGGCAACAGGATTGCAAGGGTGCATGCCTTCCTTATCGATGATGTCACGTGCATAGGCTTGTTGAGAAAGGAACATGGTGTTTTTTTTCTTGGAAACGGAGATCCTGATAAAGAAGCTTAGGGGGGCCAAGGTCTTTCATAGCAAATTCATTTGAAATATGAGCCATGAAGTTCTTGTGAAGCTGATCCGAAGAGGTGACAAGAAGAATGCCATCAACATATAAGAGAAGAAAGGCAGTCTCCTTACCATGATGAAAAGTGAACAATGATGCATCATACTTACTATGTTGAAAACCCAATGTAAGAACGTAATCGTTGAATCATTAGTACCATCCCCGTGGTTCTTGCTTGAGACCGTATAGGGATTTTTTTAGGCGGCAAACATGATTGTGAAAATTGTGGTTGCGAAAACCCATTGGTTGATACATGAAGACCGTTTCTTAAAGATTACCTTGTAAAATAGCGCTGGTGGCATCTAGCTGGTGAACCGACCATGATTTTGAGAGAGCAATGGATAAAATAGTATGAATCATGGCTGGCTTTACAACTGGACTGAAGGTTTCCCCACAGTCAATGCCTACCCGTTGTGATCGTTCATCACATACTAACCAGGCCTTGTATCTTAACCAGGCCTTGTATCTTTCTAGGCTTCCATCGGATTTAATTTGTGTTTAAATAACTACATGCTTCTGATAATATTCATGTGTGGTTGGCAAAGTACGAGTTCCTAAGTGTCATTTTTAATAAGAGCATGGTATTCGTTGGTCATGGCTCTGTACCACTTTGGTATAGACATGGCGATGCTCGATTTTTTTGGTACGAGAACTATAGTGGAGGTGTGAATGTTAAGTATTTTTTTCGGTTTTATATTGCATCCATGGCACGGGTTCGCATGGTACAAGTGGGTTCCATAACATATTGTTGGAATTTTCGTGTACCGATTAGAAAATAATTTTTATCAATTTGTCAAACAAACTGAACACAGCGGAAAACATGTATATGAGGTTCGGTTCTAAACCGATTCCACCAGTGATCTTGTTACAATCAAAATAGGTTAAATAAAATATTAAAGAATCGTGACTACCAAGTAAGACACCTTGGTTCAACGAACGATCTCGCAAGACGATCGTTGACCACGAAATCATATTTGTTCGTTTGAAACAATTTTAAACAAAACCTTAATCTAAAGAAAATAAAGTAAGAAACTTTACCTTATGCGTAATCAAAGAAACAACGGATTTGCTTGTACAAGCGAATTAGAACTTCATGAATTGTATTGTTGCTCCTCTTCTTTTTCTTTTGCGACAACCAATCAAAAACCCTTTATGAACGGCAATCGTACTGAAGTATATATTGTATTGCTTCAATTAAGAGTAAAATATTGACTAATAGGAATCCTTTTTGTTTAGGACTTTTTCGTCAACCAACGTCCAGAAGAGAAGTTGTAATATATATCAAACTACAAGATATATTTTAGAACTATATGAAGATTAGTCCTTAAGTCTTTTAATTAAAGATATACATAAATCTTTAATTTTAAAACTTAAATAAGAATTATCATCTAATCACAACTCCACATAATTATCTCTTTCATTTTAATTATCAAACAATTGGCTCGGTTTATAAACGAAGCAAAGCAAGCTACACGCCCCTCTATTTGTAAATGAGCCCCATTTGGCTTAAATAAACTAATCCTCACCTCATAGAAAAGTAGGAACCCAGGACGTCGTTTTTATACATGTCCTGACCAGGTAAATTGTTCTCGTTCTGATTATTTGAAATAAAACTGTGTTCTTGTGGGGTTTGTATTTAAATTAGAAATCAACATGTCGATTCATAGGATGGGCTGATCTTACAAATTGCCATGACTGTGTGAACATCATCCCTGGTCTACCACTATCTACGAACAAACTAAAAGATGCACATAACAAACTTGAAGACCATGTCGATTCATAGGATGGGTTGATCATACAAATTGCCATGGTTGTGTGAACATCATCCCTGATCTACCACAATCTAAGAAGAAACTAGAGGATGTAAATAACAAACTTGAAGACAAGGTTAAAGATATTAAATCTAAAGCAAGGAAACTGAAAAGGATGTTGAATCTTATTGGATAGGTTTCATGTTATATGTGATCATGGATTATGCTCCAAACCATATGTAATGTTAGGCCCAATGTAATTTGGTTTATTTTTAATGTAATCTACATATAATGCACCTTTTAATATTAATGGTATGTTAACATGACTGACCTGTTCCAAATTGAAACAATGTTTAATGAGAACGGATTGATGATCCTTTTGTGACTTTCATTCACGTATATAAATGGAGATTACAAAGCTAATTACAAGGCTCTATTTTTTGGGTGTTTATAACTAATTGACAGCATTACAAGGGGCAATATCTCGTTACCTAATATATATAATATTATCTACGTTATTACACCCCCGCAGTCGAAATAAGAGATGGTCGGACACTGAGACTGGAACGAAAGTCCTCGAGCAGAACACATGGTAAACCATTCGTAAAGATATTTGCTATTCGGCACCAAGATGGAACATGTTGAATTCGAACCTGGCCATGTTGAACTTGCTCTCGAACAAAGTGAATGTTAGGTTCATTGTGCTTTGTGCATTGATGTTGCTTAGGTTGTCGGATAAATAGATGGTGTTAACGCTGTTGCAATACACGAGAGTTTCATGAGTTATGGAATGACAGAATTCTAATAATAATTTTCTTAACCAACATATCTCGGCACCCACATTAGCAACCCCGTGGTATTCAGACTCAACACTCGACCAAGAAATGGTAGCTTAGCACTTACACGACCATAAAATTAGGTTGTCACCGTAGTACACGCAGTAGCCACTCATTGATTGTCTAGTTTCAGGGCATCCCACCCATTCTGCATCTGTGTAGCAAATAAGGATGAGTTGGGCGAGTGACCGAGTGTAAGACCATGGAAAATTGTTCCTTTGATGTACCGAATTATCCGTTTGAGGGCATTCCAGTGATTTGTTTTCGATGCATGCATATTTTTTGAACGACATAACTAATGTCATGCCAGGTTAAGGTTAGGTATTAGAGGCCCCCAAGAGACTGTGGTAAAGAGTTGGGTCATCAAAGTCATCACCTGCGTTTGTGGCAACAGGATTGTAAGAGTGCATGCTGGCCCTATCGATGATGTCACGTGCATAGGCATGTTGAGAAAGGAACATGGTGTTTTTTTCCCTGGAAATGGAGATCCCGATAAAGAAGCTTAGGGGGGGCAAGGTCTTTCATAGCAAATTCATTTGAAAGGTGAGCCATGAAGTTCTTGCGAAGTCGATCCGAAGAGGTGACAAGAAGAATGTCATCAACATATAAGAGAAGAAAAGTGGTATCCTTACCATGATGAAAAGTGAACAGTGATGCATCAAACTTACTATGTTGAAAATCCAATGTAAGAATGTAATCGGTGAATCATTGGTACCATCCCCATGGTGCTTGCTTGAGATCGTATAGGGAATTTTTTTAGGCGGCAAACATGATCGGGAAATTGCGGTTGCGAAAACCCATTGATTGATACATGAAGACCGTTTCTTAAAGATTGCCATGTAAAATAGCGCTGGTGGCATCTAGTTGGTGAACCGACCATGATATTGAGAGAGTAATGGATAAAACAGTATGAATCATGGTTGTCTTTACAACCGGACTGAAGGTTTCCCCACAGTCAATGCCTACCCGTTGTGATCGTTCATCACATACTAACCAGGCCTTGTATCTTTCTAGGCTTCCATTGGATTTGATTTGTGTTTAAATAATCACATGCTTTTGATAATATTCATGTATGATTGGCGAAGTACGAGTTCCCAAGGGTCATCTTTAATAAGAGCATGGTATTCGTTGGTCATGGCTCTGTACCACTTTTGTATGGACATGGAGATACTCGGTTTTTTGGGTACGAGAACTATAGTGAAGGTGTGAAGGTTAAGTATTTGTTTCGGTTTTATATTGCATCCATGGCACGGGTTCGCATGGTACGAGTGGGTTGGATAACATATTGTTGGAATTTTCGTGTACCCTTTAGAAAATATTTTTTTATCAATTTGTCAAACAAACTGAACGCAACGGAAAACATGTACACGAGGTTCGGTTCTAAACCGATTCCACTAGTGATCTTGTTACAATCAAAATAGGTTAAATAAAATATTAAAGAATCGTGACTACCAAGTAAGACACATTGGTTCAACGAACGATCTCGCTAGATGATCGTTTACCACAAAACCATATTTGTTTGTTTGAAATGATTTTAAACGAAACCTTAATCTAAAGAAAATAAAGTTTGAAACTTTACCTTATTCGTAATCAAAGAAACAAATGATTTGCTTGTACAAGCGAATTAGAACTTCATGAATTGTATTGTTGCTCCTTGTCTTTTTCTTTTGCGACAACCAATCAAAAACCTTTTTATGAACGGCAATCGTACTGAGGTATATATTGTATTGTTTCAATTAAGAGTAATATATTGACTAATAGGAATCCTTTTTGTTTAGGACTTTTTCATCAACCAACGTCCAGAAGAGAAGTTGTGATATATATCAAATTACAAGATATATTTTAGAACTATATGAAGATTAGTCCTCAAATATTTTAATTAAAGATATACATATATCTTTAATTTTAAAACTTAAATAAGAATTGTATTCTAATAAAAACTCCACATAATTATCTTATAATTATAACAATTATCTCTTTCATTTTAATTATCTAACAATTGGCTCGGTTTGTAAACGAAGCAAAGCAAGCTACACTCCCCTCTATTTGTAAATGAGCCTCATTTGGCTTAAATAAATTATAGACAAGTAGGAACCCAGGACGTCATTTTTATACATGTCCTGACCAGGTAAATTGTTCTCGTTCTGATTGTTTGAAATAAAACCGTGTTCTTGTGGGGTTTGTATTTAAATTAGAGATCAACATGTTGATTCATAAGATGGGCTGATCTTACAAATTGTCATGACTGTGTGAACATCATCCCTGGTCTACCACTATCTACGAACAAACTAAAGGATGCACATAACAAACTTGAATACCATGTCGATTCATAGGATGGGTTGATCATACAAATTGCCATGGTTGTGTGAACATCATCCCTGATCTACCACGATCTAAGAAGAAACTAGAGGGTGCAAATAACAAACTTGAAGACAAGGTTAAAGAGATTAAATCTAAAGCAAGGAAACTGAAAAGGATGTTGATTCTTATTGGATAGGTTTCATGCTATATGTGATCATGGATTATGTTCCAAACCATATGTAATGTTAGGGCCTATGTAATTTGGTTTATTTTTAATGTAATCTACATATAATGGTATGTTAACATGACTGACCTATGCGAAATTGAAACAACGTGTAATGAGAACGGATTGATGATCCTTTTGTGACTTTCATTCACGTATATAAATGGAGATCACAAAGCTAATTACAAGGCTCTTGGTGTTCACAACTAATTGACAGCGTTACAAGGGGCAATATCTCGTTACCTAATATATAATATTATCTACATTATTACACCCCCACAGTCGAAATGAGAGATGGTCGGACGCTGAGACTGGAACGAATGTCCTCGAGCAGTACGCATGGTAAACCCTTCGTAAAGATATTCGCAATTTGGTACCTAGATGGAACATTTAGAATTCGAACTTGGCCATTCGCGAACAAAGTGAATGTTAGGTTCATTGTGCTTTGTGCGTTGATGTTGCTTAGGTTGCCGGACAAATAGATGGTGCTAACGCTGTTGCAATACACGAGAGTTGCACGAGTTATGGAATGGCGGAATTTAATAATAATTTTCTTAACCAACATATCTCGGCAACCACATTAGCAACCCCATGGTATTCAGGCTCAACACTCGATCGAGAAATGGTAGCTTAGCACTTAGACGACCACGAAATTAGGTTATCACTGTAGTACACACAGTAGCCACTCATTGATTATCTAGTGTCAGGGCATCCCACCCAATCTGTATCTGTGTAGCAAATAAGGATGAGTTGGGTGAGTGACCGAGTGTAAGACCATGGAAAATTGTTCCTTTGATGTACCGAATTATCGGTTTGTGTGACACCTGTGCCACTTCAACCATCAAACAAATACCAAACCAATGAAATATTTTATTTCATACTTGGGATTTGTATAAACATGTGTATCATTTGCACATATCAATTCTTGTTCGATTTCGGGCTCTAAATCGCTTTCTGGAAGGTTATACGCGCACCGAAGCGTAAATATAACCAGTTTAATGTAACGAACACTCCGGAATAGTGAAATAGGTTTAACATACCTTAAATAACCTTTACATAACTTAGAAATAAGTTTTGAAGGCGTTGGTATGCTAAAAACAAGTTTAATCGCTTACAGGGACTTAATTCGACAAACTGCGAAAGTATGACGATTCGTACTAGAACAGACATTCCGGAACATGACCATAAGTTAAACATACCATAAATATCCTTCACATAGCTTAGAAATAGGCTTTGAGGGGTTCGGTGTGCTAAAATAAACTTTTGGGTCATTCAGGGACTAAAAGCGTCAAAAAGTGCACAAGTTTGCATTTTCGCGCATAACTTACGTTCTGAATACATCCGGACATCCAAAAATTTATGTAAGCACTAAAATATTTTATTTTAGTGTTTGGCATGAGAAAAATCCATTCGTCGCGCAATTTGGATCGTTTTTCGCGCTTATGCGCATTCCGTCGTAATTAAGCGAACATCGCGATCGTACGACCAAACGAACCGACATCCGGCATATTTTTGATCATGTTTCATGTCCAAAATGTTTAGGCATCCTTGTGGAGCCTTGAAAATGGCTTAACGAGCCTTAAACATGTCGGAAATGGCCTTAATACACAACGGGGACTGAAATGGAAACCTTGGAAATTGTTGCTGATTAGAAGGACCTAGGCGTGACCCTAGCCCCCTAGGCGTCACACGAGGCCCTTTCAGATCAGCAAAAGTTGTTTAATCAGTTGAAATAGCTTCTCAACACTCCAAAGGCCAATGCCACATGTTAATCCCTGATGTTGGGGGCCATTTTGAGTTACCACAAGTTTGCAACAAGTGTATGGACAAGATCAAAGCACGTTATTCGATAAACGATCCTAACGGTTCCAAGAATCCTATAAATACCCAACCCTTTCATTTGCAAAAACCCACACCTTTGAAAACTGAATTTCCTCTCTAAGTTGCTGTGTTTAACACTCCATACCTGAGAGTATTCGGATTCAAACCTTCCGTTCTTGGACCCTTTGTAAGTGTTCCTTCGTTCTTTTATTCTTTTAGCGTTAAAGTCAAACTTTGTTTGACTTTCTGCATTGACCAGTTTATGGTCAATGCGAAGTTCGTTTGAACTTCATAACGTGAGCGTGATCACGATGGTTATAGTCCCTAGTGACTATACCTACTGATTACCACGTTATCTAGGCTCAGTGACGAGTCGTAGTTTCGGCCAAAATGCGTATTCTTGCGTATTTTGTAACCAAACTACTCTTAGGTATCAAAACCGTTTGTTTTGATACCAAACCTGTTTTCTAAACTTAGTTAAGCATGTTTTAACATGCTTAGCTCGTCACTTTTAGTTTAGTTCTTATATAGGTACGTAAGGTAAGCGATCTAAACAATCGCTTATACTTTCGAACCCGACCCGTTTGGTCGATCATTAGGATCCGACCAAACACATTAGATGACCATAGTATATAGGGAATAACCTTCCGAGGTTATACCTTATGGTCACGGCGTTTAGTTAGTTGTATGATAGGTAGTTTATATGCCTTAGGTAAATTACCAAAATGCCCTTTTGACGCCAAAATTCATTTTAAGCATATGTAACATAACTTTTGGTATCTAAACTGATTTGGTAACAATATTAGACATGTTAAGGCATATTTTACTTATCATAGGGCTAGTTAGGCGTTTCGAACGCGTTTTACGCGAACGAAGCGTTAAAGTAGCATAAGCTACCTAAACGGGTCGTAATGGGTCGTAAGCACTTAGGTTAGGTTTCATTTAGTATGTAGGCTTTGTTAAACCATATTACATGAGTTCCCCTACTCATTTGGTTTACGAGCCCTCATTCTATCCAATCCTCCGATTTAGGTCCGGTTTATTAACGTAGTTACCTATATTAGGTGTCGTTTGATTTCCGTGATCTCTAGCATTGTTTGGTTGTTACACAAGGACTACTAAGCAATCTCGAGTGAGTACATAGTTCCCCTCTTTTACTGTTTTCCAAACGTTTTGGGGTGAAGCATGTGTACCTATCTGTTATTTTCATGATTTCAAAGTATAATTGATTATACATGTTATTACTTATCATTTGACAAACTAAATGACTATCTATGGTTTAAACACTGATTTCTCAAAGAACATAAAATAAAATGTTGAATTGTACTTATTTTATGTTCACCAGACCGATTGGTAGTATGATATTGCGCTATAGGACTAGACACCCCATTCCTGTTGTCATGGAATGTCTGAAACCAATTTGTTTCTCCATCCAAATAGGGATTGCCTTTGTGGTATCCTTATAGTCTCAAAGGTGTAGTTTGATGCACTAGGTCTGAATGAATTCTTAAATCACACTTTTAAAGTATATTTTTGATATACTCTCATGTGTGGTATTGTACAAAACCAACATATATTTTGTTAATCATCCAAAGCATATTTTGATATGTTATTTACAAAACCAAAACATAGTTTAATATGTTATTTATCACATCCAAAGCATATTTTGATATGTTATTTACAAAACCAAAACATAGTTTAATATGTTATTTATCACATCCAAAGCATATTTTGATATGTTATTTACAAAACCAAAACATAGTTTAATATGTTATTTATCACATCCAAAGCTTATTTTGATATGTTATTTATGAAACCAAAACATAGTTTAATATGTTATTTATAAATCCGAAGTATACTTGTAATATACTACTTAAAACTATTATTTTAAACAACTAAGGTATATTTAATGTACTATCTATCTAACGATTGGGTTTTGGTTAGTGTTTAGATAACGGGACGGGTGTAATGTGATGAAAACATGGTAGATACGCCGTTGGTACTTCTTATATATAAGTGTTTTCATTGCATTACATACCGTGGCGTTATTTAGTACACTTGGGTTAACGATATTGGAACTGAAATATATTTTAATATATTACTCATTCGATTCTCTTAAAATCCAAAGTATATTTTCACATATACTATAAGCCTTTTTATCAAAATATTGTTTTTCGAACAATACATTCAATACAAACCCATTTTACATGGTTATTCACTTAACCATACATTATTCTTTTATAAATATATATCATTGTTTTGTTTATCACTTTTCAAATGATTTATAAAACTAAACATTTTACAAGGATCATGACTGACTTTTGTTAAACAATTTTTTTTTTCTAAACTTATAAGTCATGAATCCTATATTCACAAAACCTATGTATCTCACAGGCATTTTTATGCTGACGTACCTATTTTTACACATTTTTCAGGTGCTGTCTTGTGATGATTGTTGATACACGCTACACTTAGGATGGACTCGTGCCTTAATGACTTTAAAACTTGAAAGATAATAGTTGTACTTTGTCACACCCCGACCACGTAGAACAACAAAAAGTGGGAGAAACGTCGGGGAGTGTTGTAACAGAATCATTGTTTCATAACACATGGAAATTGAAATATTGTTTTATTGCTTAAAATAGTTACAATGTCTTGACAATCAAAGAAACATAACATAAATAACTAGTCTTGCATATTTTATTGTCGCTAAGGCCCAAGTCCGCCTAAGTGTATCTTGATAAATCCTATGCATCATATCCTGAAACACATGTGAAAATAGGTACGTCAGCATAAAAAATGCCTGTGAGATACATAGGTTTTGTGAAAATAGGATTCATGACTTATTGTTTAAGAAAATGTTTAGTCGTGAACCTTGTAATTTGCTTTGTCTTGTAAATCATTTGAAAAGTGATAAATAAACCCAATGATATATATGTATAAAAGAATAATACATGGTTAAGTGAATAACCATGTGAAATGAGTTTGTATAAATCAAGTTGTTTGTAAAACAATGTATTTTGAAAAGTATGTTATTTGTATAAAATGTTATATGTCCAAATTTAAATGATTCAAATAATGCTACGATATGTAATACCATACAATCACTTATATATAGGAAGTACCAGCGGCGTATCCACCATGCTTGTATCATATTACACACGCCTCGTTACTCAAATCACTTACCCAAACAAACCACCAATGTAAGATGTCTATGTTTAAAACAATTGCCAAACGTATTGAATAATATGTCAAAATGTTTATGTCAATATGTAAATCATGTAATGTATATCCAATGTCAATAATGTTTATATGTCAAATGTAAATCATGTAATGTGTAACCAATGTCAATAATGTTTATGTGTCAGATGTAAATCATGTAATGTGTAACCAATGTCAATAATGTTTATGTGTCAAATGTAAATCATGTAATGTGTAATCAAAATGATATGTATGGCTAGTGAAATATATCAACTAAACCATATGCACAAAAACAAAGTATTGAAGTAAAACACGGTTTAAATCAAAGCTATGTTTTGTGGAAATGCATGCTATACTGATACAAATATCTATGCGGTATTGTGAGAATGCATACATCCAAGCCTTGAGACTGTGGTGATAAACCCTTAAACAAATTAAAGGATTATCTGTGCTTATGTATATCAAATTCGGTCATTCCTTTCATGCCCACCTACCCAGGATGTCCGGAACGGGAGTTGTCAATTCCTATGGTACCACTACCTACTAACGAACGGCGTGATCTGTGTTAATGAATGTATATTGATCCATCAAAACAATCCAAATATCATATCAAAATGTAAGCATGTGATGAAAACAACTGTACTAAGTATGCAACAAATGAACATACATAGCATGTGATGTGATGTGAAACGATGTACTAAGTATGAACTAAATGGACATACATAGCATAAAATGTAATGTAAGACAATGAAATCATGTACTATAAATGTACTAATGAATATAGCAAGTATATGATGTGAAAACATGGAAAGCACGAAAGTAACAAGTAGGCACATGTGTTTCACCCCAAAACAGTTTGGAAAACAGTAAAAGAGGGGTCTATGTACTCACTTGAGATTGCTCAGAAGTCTTAAGATAACCACCAAGCAACGCTAGAGATCACGGAATCAAACGGCACCTAATATAGGTAACTACATTAATAAACCGGACCTAAATCGGAAGATCGAATAGAATGAGGGTTCGTAACCCAAACGAGTATGGAGACTCGTGTAATATGGTTTAACAAAGCCCACATACTAAAACGAAACTTAACCTAAGTGTTTGTGACCCATTACGACCCGTTTAGGTAGATTATGCTACTTTAACGCGTCGTTCGCGTAAAACGCGTTCGGAACGCCCAACTAGTCCTATGACAAGTAAAATATGCCTTAACATGTCTAATATGGTTATCAAATCAGTTTAGATGTCAAAAGTTATGTTACATACGTTTAAAACGAATTTTGGCATTAAAGGGGTATTTTGGTAATTTACCTAAGGCATATAAACTACCTATCATACAACTACTTAAACGAAGCGACCATAAGGTATAACCTCGGAAGGTTATTCCCTATATACTATGGTCACCTAATGTGTTTGGTCGGATCCTAATGATCGACCAAATGGGTCGGGTTCGAAGGTATAAGCGATTTATTAGACCGCTTACCCTTACGACCCTAGACAACGTGGTAATCATTAGGCATAGTCACAAGGGACTATAACCATCGTGATTACAATCACGTTGCGAAGTTCAAACGAACTTCGCATTGACCATAAACTGGTCAATGCAGAAAGTCAAACAAAGTTTGACTTTCGGACTCGAAAAACAATAAAAGAACGAAGGAACACTTACGAAGGGTCCCCGAATGCTAATCTAGATCAAAATAGCTCAGGTATGAAACAAAGGTTTCAACTTAGAGCACATAAGATCAGATTCTTGTGAGGAAAAGTGAAGGGTGGAGGTGGGTATTTATAGTTTTTGGTTCACCGTTAGGATCATTTCTAGGAAAAAGGGGGCACGATCTAAGCCGTACACTTGTTGGAAAGTTGTGGTAACTCATTTGCCATCCACCATAAGAGTTTGACACTTGGCACTTGGCCTTTGGAGAGTGTTAAGGGCTGTTAAAAGCTGAAAAAAACGTTTTGCTGCATCTGGCCCCTACTTAAGGACCTAGTTTGGCAGATTTACAGTTTCAGTCCCTGTAACCTCAAAACTTGGTTTTCGATGCGTTTTTTTGACACGTTTAAGCCCCGTTAACCCCATTTCAAAGATCTAAAATGAAGTTAAAGTATAGGGAACTTAAAATGTGTTCAAAAATATCTCGGGTGTCGGTTCGTTTAGCCGTACGGTTACGTTGTTCGGTTAATTACGACGGAATGCGCATAAGCGCGAAAAATGATCCAAATGGCGTGACGAATAGATTTTTCTTATGCCAAACACTAAAATAAAATATTATAGTGCTTACATAAATTTTTGGGATGTCCGGATGTATTCAGAACGTAAGTTATGCCCGAAAATGCAAACTTGTGCACTTTCTGACACTTTTAGTCCCTGAATGACCCAAAAGTTTATTTTAGCACACCGAACCCATTAAAGCCTATTTCTAAGCTATGTAAAGGATATTTAAGGTGTGTTTAACTTATGGTCATGTTCCGGAATGTTCGTTACAGTTCAAATTGGCATACTTTCGTAGTTTGTCAAGTTTAGTCCCTGTAAGTGAATTAACTTGTTTTTGACATACCAAAGCCTTCAAAACTTATTTCTAAGTTATGTAAAGGTTGGTTAAGGTATGTTAAGCCTATTTCACTATTCCGGAGCGTTCGTTGCATTAAACGGGTTATATTTACGCATCAATGCGCGTATAACCTTCTAGAAAGCGATTTAAAGCTTGAAATCGAACAAGAATTGATAATGTGCAAAGGATACACATATTTGTACATGTCCCAAGTATGAAATACAATATTTCATTGATACAGTATTTGTTTGATGGCCGTGGAGGCACAGGTGTTACAGTCTCCCCTACTTTAGGAAATTTCGTCCCGAAATTTTATTTAGAGGAAACTTGTGAGAGTTTAAAACATGAAGTTGAAAAGATCGAACAACATTGGTTAGGGTTCTGAACTTCTAGTAACTTTAATAACATCATGCTTGCAATGTAAGAGGGATACGTATATACAAGTATATGAAGCGTCATTGGTGCGTCCACCGTACCTCCATTACATCGTTCTCATTTTGTTATTGTTGTCACTATCGGTTCTTACACATAATAAATCTTACTGTGGTTACCGTCCACTGAATCTCATAATTATGTACGCGTCCATAATTAGACAATTCCTTGCATAGTTCACACAGTCTATTTTATAATGTGTAGGGGAAAACCAATGAACAAACCTGTGATGAGTGTGACTAGACCACCATAGGGTCCCTTTTATTAAATCAATAAATGATTTTAATAGACAACCAAGGAGTCTTTTCAGCCTATATCATCACATGTCATTCTTAACCAGATTTTTGAATCAATCTTTTTTACTAGACCACTAAAAGGGCCTCTTATGAATCATGGAGTGGTACTATATAACCCAAGGGTCTTAACTATTACATAGAAGCCCATTAAGGAATTAAGGTAGTACCTTTTTGAATATCCTACTACGAATCCCTCATATGAAGATATGAAAAATTCTACGAGGATTTGGATAACGAATATCCAGAGTATACAAAAACCCAAAATGCATAAAAGAAAACACAAGATGCATAAACACATAGTCATATAACCACAAAGATTGTTTATCTAGATCTTTAATTTGTTAATTTGTTTTGCTAACAGAGCGCATGTATTTAAAGCACACTAGGAATCCATCTCGTGGATTTCATTTGGTACTTTAAACATTATCAAGAATCTAACTATAAAGATAGAAAGATTTTTAAAAGAAAAATTCGATTTCGATTATAAGGAACCGAAATGTTCGAATTTAGGTACATAAGGAATCCAATCAAGGACTCTGATTTGAATGATAATCATCCACAAGGGTCTAAATGTGAAGATAAAAAGATCCCATATGGATTTTAGAAGTTGAAGATGTTTTGAAACCTTGCATTGGACGTGCTTAAATCAAAACATGAAGTAAAATGCTTATGAAGTTGAGATGCTAGCTATGTCAAGGCGACATATGAAGCGGAATTTGAAGGCTAAGTCAATGTATGAGGAAAATATTTTTGAAAACTATGCATGGGGTTCTTAAAAAAAATGTGTTCAATGTTTTTGAAACCATATATATAATACATTTGAAATCATAAAGTAGGTGTACTAGGTAAGTATATTTATAAAAGTGTTTTAAAATTATGCGAGATGAATTCTGAAATTATGTATAAGGTCTTTGGGAAACATGAATGATGCTTTTGAAATCATGCACTTAATAAGAAAATATATTGTATTAATATTGTTCTCAGGCTATATGAGACATTTTGAAATTATGAAGGTTGTTTTTGAAAACATAGCCAATGTTTTTGAAATAACATAGACAATGTATTTTAAAAAAAAAATTGTTTTCAAACTATATGAAATGTTTTGAGATCATGAAGATTGTTTTTGAAATACCTGTACTGTGTATGTTGAAAAATCAAAACGTAATGGGTATGAGTTTTTGAAAATACCCTTAGTTATCTAACCAAGGATTCAAAGGTACTGATGTACAGATGCATGATTACTCATAATGTCACTTTATTTTCTGTACTTTGTTTCTTAGAGTGAAACGAGTACTTAAAATTTTCGAGGGAATCATGAGCGATCATTTGAAAGAGAGAATCACAAGAGTAGTTTGTAAGGAACATAGTTCCTTAATACAGGTATTATAGGGAAATGCCATAAACACATGTGATTATACTTGTATATCAGAATTGCGAACAACAACTTTTATTTATGAACAAGACATATTGTTTCACAATACACGAAAACAAAAGAAACCAAGGCATAAGACAGCAACATCCTTTGTTCAGCCGAATGCTCATCCAAGGGTTGGATTTGCATTAGAAAGCTTTGGGCATTTGTTCCTGAAATGGCTTGTCTCGCCACAGTTGTAGCACGATCCAGGCGGAAAGCGAGCTTGAGCAGGATTGGCTTGTGGTTGGTTTGGACCACTTTGGTTTGGGGTAAATCGACAAGCATTTGCCAGGTGACCGAGTCGCCCACATGATGCACACAAACGACACTGTAGGTGAGCTAAGTGGTGTGCATTACATTTGTCGCATATTGGTGCTGTTCCCTTGTATTGTTTCTTAACAGGTGGTGTTGCCACCCGGACGAGTCTTGTTTGATTTGGTACTGCTGTAGTTGGGAAAACCCTTGTCGTATGACCTATAAGTCCACAAATTTGGCATTTGCGGCACTTCACGCTAGCCTGATGATGAAGGCTACATTGGTTGCACAAGGGTGCAGTTCCGTTGTATGGCTTCCTAGCAGGGGGTTGAGCTGGTTGGTTGGGGACGGCTTTACCATTGTGAGCGACCATGGCGAAGTTCTGAGAAGCCTTTCGCTTTTTTGACTTCTTAGGGGATCGTTCATCCATGGTCTTTGATTCCTTGATTGGTTTCTTGGCTGGTGGTGCCGTCACTTGACTAGGTATTGCCTGTTTTGGTGCAACCGCTGCGGGATTCTTTGAAGCTTTACGTTTCTTTGGTTTTGGTGAAGGCTTGGCTTCCGTCTCCTTTGGTGATTCTTGAGTGGCTTCATTCTGGAGACGATACATGGCAGTAGCTAATTCGACAGTCTTCAGGACTACTTCGCCTATTCGCTGGGCAAATTTGGCAGTCTGCTCTGATATCTGGGCATCATCGTAATGGAGAGACATTCTAGAAGAAAATGAAAGACATAGGAAGAAACAAGTGAAACGTCATCGGATAAACAATACAGAATGGCAATGCATAAGAATTTGCGATCATTTGTTTGTTACCTAAGGCAAACAAATGAGATGGTGACTAATCAAAGTGAACGGATCATATTAATGTATCATTGAAGACATGCTCGCCTATAAGTGAACACTCACCCCAAGAGTTCCCAGGTAAGAGTGACTGGTCCGATACTGCGGATTTGTACGAACACATGTGAAAAATCCTATGCATCATATCCTGAAACACATGTGAAAATAGGTACGTCAGCATAAAAATGCCTGTGAGATACATAGGTTTTGTGAAAATAGGATTCATGACTTATTGTTTAAGAAAATGTTTAGTCGTGAACCTTGTAATTTGCTTTGTCTTGTAAATCATTTGAAAAGTGATAAATAAACCCAATGATATATATGTATAAAAGAATAATACATGGTTAAGTGAATAACCATGTGAAATGAGTTTGTATAAATCAAGTTGTTTGTAAAACAATGTATTTTGAAAAGTATGTTATTTGTATAAAATGTTATATGTCCAAATTTAAATGATTCAAATAATGCTACGATATGTAATACCATACAATCACTTATATATAGGAAGTACCAGCGGCGTATCCACCATGCTTGTATCATATTACACACGCCTCGTTACTCAAATCACTTACCCAAACAAACCACCAATGTAAGATGTCTATGTTTAAAACAATTGCCAAACGTATTGAATAATATGTCAAAATGTTTATGTCAATATGTAAATCATGTAATGTATATCCAATGTCAATAATGTTTATGTGTCAAATGTAAATCATGTAATGTGTAACCAATGTCAATAATGTTTATGTGTCAGATGTAAATCATGTAATGTGTAACCAATGTCAATAATGTTTATGTGTCAAATGTAAATCATGTAATGTGTAATCAAAATGATATGTATGGCTAGTGAAATATATCAACTAAACCATATGCACAAAAACAAAGTATTGAAGTAAAACACGGTTTAAATCAAAGCTATGTTTTGTGGAAATGCATGCTATACTGATACAAATATCTATGCGGTATTGTGAGAATGCATACATCCAAGCCTTGAGACTGTGGTGATAAACCCTTAAACAAATTAAAGGATTATCTGTGCTTATGTATATCGAATTCGGTCATTCCTTTCATGCCCACCTACCCAGGATATCCGGAACGGGAGTTGTCAATTCCTATGGTACCACTACCTACTAACGAACGGCGTGATCTGTGTTAATGAATGTATATTGATCCATCAAAACAATCCAAATATCATATCAAAATGTAAGCATGTGATGAAAACAACTGTACTAAGTATGCAACAAATGAACATACATAGCATGTGATGTGATGTGATGTGAAACGATGTACTAAGTATGAACTAAATGGACATACATAGCATAAAATGTAATGTAAGACAATGAAATCATGTACTATAAATGTACTAATGAATATAGCAAGTATATGATGTGAAAACATGGAAAGCACGAAAGTAACAAGTAGGCACATGTGTTTCACCCCAAAACAGTTTGGAAAACAGTAGAAGAGGGGTCTATGTACTCACTTGAGATTGCTCAGAAGTCTTAAGATAACCACCAAGCAACGCTAGAGATCACGGAATCAAACGGCACCTAATATAGGTAACTACATTAATAAACCGGACCTAAATCGGAAGATCGGATAGAATGAGGGTTCGTAACCCAAACGAGTATAGAGACTCGTGTAATATGGTTTAACAAAGCCCACATACTAAAACGAAACTTAACCTAAGTGTTTGTGACCCATTACGACCCGTTTAGGTAGATTATGCTACTTTAACGCGCCGTTCGCGTAAAACGCGTTCGGAACGCCCAACTAGTCCTATGACAAGTAAAATATGCCTTAACATGTCTAATATGGTTGTCAAATCAGTTTAGATGTCAAAAGTTATGTTACATACGTTTAAAACGAATTTTGGCATTAAAGGGGTATTTTGGTAATTTACCTAAGGCATATAAACTACCTATCATACAACTACTTAAACGAAGCGACCATAAGGTATAACCTTGGAAGGTTATTCCCTATATACTATGGTCACCTAATGTGTTTGGTCGGATCCTAATGATCGACCACTCTGAACGAATCACATATCAGGAAGGGTAAGCTGTTTCGGAAGGGGAACCAGATCTTATAACTAAAGTTTTAAATTCCCTCTTTCATGTTTACCAAAAACACTAACGTTTTAAGAACATAGGTTTTGTTCATCTGAGGTTCATACTCTAGTTTTAAACATGATGAAACAGCACAAAATTCACAACAATAGTTGGAATCAAATTTGAAAATAAGAGATAATCCCATAGTTTTAATAGATATGTTTTCAGATCTAGAAACCATGAGTGTCTTGTGCATGAAATCACTTGTTATGTGAAATTTGTGTGTCATATGACATCTTGGTTGATTTACAGAGTTTTTTGAATAACCATTTTGAACATGGTTTACTCGGTACTCTGTTTTTCAACTAAATGCACCCAACCTTAGTATCAATGAATAATGAGCCGAACTGTTATGTCAAATTGATTGTTAGATCGAATTTGACTGTCCAGGCTCTGATACCAATTGTTAGGATCGGAGGCTCTCATGATTGTGTTTGTTTGTATGATTTGAACAATGAATGAGTATGAAACTATGTAAAGTGCAGCGGAAATGAATAACAAACTTTGTAAACACAATCAAAGGAGAAAATAGTTTTTGAAAAAGCATATGCAATTCATTTAGTCAAAAGATTTACAATACGAATCCAATGATTACAAACATGCTTACAAACTAAGCTCCCCCTCAGCCTGATGCCCCAAGGTTGGATTGCACAAGATGAAAGGATTGAATTGAGGAGAAGAACTCTCTCAAAACGAATCAAATGTAACAGTACAGAGTACTGCTCCATTTATAGACAAACCAAACCACTGAGGCATCTCAGCTGACGTCACCATGAAAGTGACATCTAACAAACTAACAAACTCTATCTACTGTTCTATAACTACTGATCATACAGACATTGATTATATTCTAAACACTGATATATAAACACTGACTCTTCATTCCACTGACGTAATCAACCACTGATGTATGAGCTACAGTGCTTTCTTCAAAGGGTGATCAGGCCTTGAATGGGCAGTGCTTTAACTCTTCAGCAGTACTTGGATTCCAGCAGTAGATTGAGCTTCAGCCTTTAAACATCATCAGTGCTTCGGTTTCACAGTGGTTTATAGGATCAGCAGTTGTTGATAAGGGCAGTACTTGGATCATGTCAGATGTTTGATTCACTCTCAAGGGGAAAGCTTAAAGTAAACAGCTGATTATTGTGAATCCACTGTTGTGACCTGGTTTTGGCTTTCATTATCTGTTCCTCTGGTAGGGTTCAATCCCAACAATCTCCCCCTGGAACAGATAATGCCAAAACCATTCATTATTCTGGATCTTTATTCCTCATCAGTAGTTCCCTTGCAAGTTTTTTAAATTCTTCTTCAAATTCTTTGGAACTGGTGTCATCCTCATCCCTGCACAGTGAAAGTTCAAGGAGATCCTGCAAATCTTCAACACTAAGGCCTAGTGCTTCTTTCCTTGATATGTACTTCACTTCGCCATTGGATCTGACCAGGGTCAATACGTGGGTCTTTTGATCAGACATCCACTTTAGTACTTTCGAACCCAATGGGTTTCTTGGGAGAGATTTTTTTGAAGATGAGTTGGGAGATGTTGGCCTTGTGAAAACTTGCAGGCTTTTAGACATTCTTTTGAAGGCCATTTCAATAACATTGTTTGCTGCAGCTATGTCTTCTGCAGTTTCTTTTTCTATCTGCTCCTGTCTCTTTTGTTGATCTGGCTCAATGTCTGAAACTTCTGAAGTAGATGGTGATGCAGGTTTAGTTAACACCTTCTTAAAAAGGTTTCAAAGTTTTTCCGAGTTCTCTTCTTTTAGACTCATTTTCATGATGGTTTCTGTGAAGTACTCAATTTCCTTTTCCTTTACCTCTTCACTGGTCAGCTGTTCTCCTTCTTCTTGGTTTGTCACAAGAGTAGAATTTTTAGTTGACCGGAACAGTGTTTTGAGGTTTTCTATCTGCTGTTCAAGCTTCATCATTTGTTCATGCTTCTTTGAAGTGCCTGAAACAGTTATCTTCCTTTTCTTCAGCCTTTCATAGGCTTCATCAGTTTGCTGCTTTGACCATTTTGATATGGCATTTGCAGCGTCCACTTTTGCATCCACCAACTCCTGTTTCTTTCTTTTATACTCAACTGTTAGGTCAGAGATGAGCTTTTTGTATTTACTCCAATTTGGAGCATTTTTCTTCTTTCTAGGATCATTCTTGATTCTATCAATCCTATCAGCTTCATGCTTTAAAGCCACTATTGGCCATTCTTCAAATTGGTTTTCTTCAGCAGGATAAAAATTTTCTTGCATTATGTATGCAAGAAGTTTTCCTCTCATCTCTTTTCATTGTTCTGCCTTTTCTTTGCTCAGCTCTTGTGCAAAATCTTTTATTTGTTTGAATTTTGTGAGCAGAAAATCCAATCTTTCAGCAATGGCTTCATCACCTTGACCTTTACATTCAACCTTGGCTCTTATCTTAGCATGTCTTACTTTGAGCTCAAGATATTCATCCATGTCTTCTGGAGCCATGAAGCCAACGAGTGAAGAAAATCTTCTGTTTGAAGGATTATCATCAGTGTCGAATTGCCTCATCTCATTTTTTATAGCTTCCAGTTCTAACAGATATCTTGCAGCAGTGGGATCATATTGGTCCTCATCTGGCTGAGTAAGTTTTCTTTTTCTGGTGTAAAGCTTTGCTGGTTGAGATGTGAGACTGGTGGAAACAGTGGAAGATGACTGACTAACAGCTGTTGAAACAACTGGTGTCTCAACAACTGGTGTCTCAACATATGTTGTCATTACAACTACTGATGTGTCAGTAGATGTCTTCTGCTTTTGAGCAGGGGTTGAAGTGGTTTTTGATGGTGGTGATGGTGGTGGTGACTCATCATCAGGAATGAAAACCCTTCTCCTTTTTATTGTAGGAGAGGCTGATGATGTCGTTGGTGGATCAGTGGTTTGACTGATGGAAAGTGTCTGACCAACAGTCGTTGAAACAACTGGTGTCTCAACCACTGTTGTCATTACAGCAGATGTTGTAACATCTGTTGTCTTCTGCTTTATGGTAGGAGGCAATGGTGGTGATATGATTGTAGATGATGATGATGGTAGAACAATGGTTGTGATGGTGTGTGTTGAAGTTGTGTGTGTTGATGAAATGGCAGCTGTTTGGCTACTGACAGCAGTTTTTGTAACTACTGATGTATCAGCTGTTTGAATGGAAGTTTTGGATTTTGTGGTTTGAGGTGGTTTAGATGACTGTTTTTCTTGTTCTGGTTCAATATACAGCCCATCTTCTATTCCTTTCTTTCTCAACTTGATTTTCTCCCCCTTTTTGGCATTATCTGCAAGAGGTTTATCCATGAAGAGGATAGTAGAGGGAACTTTTCCACCATGGGCAGTCTTTTGTATGCTGGCCTTTATAGCCTTGATATCTGCTTGGGTATCCTTGAATCTTGATTCCACCATGTTTGTCAGCATTTGTACATGTATAGCATGCTGCCGATCAGCCATTTGTTTCTGTTTTTCCAGCATGGGTTGAAAGATATTCCAGAGCTCATTTGCAGCAATTGCTTGTGGTGGAGCAGATGCTTGAGTTGGAACAGATGCTTGTGGTGGGGCAGCAGTGGATTGTGCTTTCTGAGCTTTTAAAATCTCTTGCACCATCTCCTTTATTTCAGCAACTGAGGTTTCCAGTTTTTCAACTCTTCCCGTCAATTCCTGGTATTTTGAATCATCACCCACTTTAATGGGATCATCTGAATCCCCACCTGTAGTGGTTATATCAATGTTTGACTTAGGAACTGAGTCCCAAAAATCACCCATTGATGCGCCCCTTGTTCTTGGTACTGGGGACTTCTTTCTTCAGCACTTGATAAACCTTTGATGGTACCAGTGGTTAGAACCAACTCACTGGTGGTTACCGATGGTGCTATGGAAGAAATTGCCTTCAAGGGAGTCTTACTTATGAAACAACTGTCCAACTGAAGATCTGTTGATCCATCAGTTGTAGTTGCTGCTCCACTTGAACTACCACCGAGAGTTACTTGTAACTCAGGGGGTGTAACCTCCTCAGTTGTTGCTGGGATAGCAGAGGTATAAGCATCAGACCCAGTCACTTGTGGAGGTATACTCTCAGTGATAGGAGATAGAGAGGAACTGGTTTGTGTCTGAGCTATAACAACTGCATGCAACAAAGGTAGCATGGATTGTGGTAATATCATTGGTGAGGGTATGGGAGTTGAAAGAGACATGTCCTTGGGATCAGGACTGAGGAAGATGGATCCGATTAAATCCAGAGCTTCATATTGTGGGGTCCCTGTGCTTACAACCTGATCCTTTTGTGAGGATGCAGGAGGAGTTTTAGGCAATGGTGGAGATCTTTCTACCAACTGCTGTGAGGAAGTAGCAGCAGTGGTTTGTGGTGACATTTGTGTTGTCACAGGCATTAGCTCTGGGATCTCATCTTCCAGAGTTGCCTTTGTTTTGGGTTTTGGGGGCTTTCTGGATGTTTTCTTTTTGGTCTTTTTGGTAGTAGCAGGTGTGGGTTTCAAAGCAGTGGTAATGCTGCTATAATCACCTGGAGCAGTGGGCTCAGCAGCAGATGTCTGAGGAGCAGTGGTAACTGCTAAATTCTGCTCGGACACCTCTGCTTTTGTTTTTTATTGGTGCCAACATTCTAGTGAATGTTTCAGGTGTTAAACTTTTTATTTGAAAATAAACACCTTGTTTTGGCACATTTTCATTTTCTTTTTCAATTTTTTGTTTAAAATAGTAACTTAGAAATCTTGGAAAGAGTAAAAATGTTTTGCTATCAGCATTCTTTACCAAGTCATTGAAGATTTCCTAGGAATAATTATAATCTTTATTATTTAAAATAGCATAGCCCAGGCATTGAATCTTCAATGGTATTTCGTTAAACGATGTTGTTTTATTTGAAACACACGACAAAAGTGTGTGAAATAGAAATATGGGTTTAGGCGGAAAATATCCTTTTTGTAAGGTATCTACCTTTGATTGTTCTGCATACCCTCTTTTCATAAAGTTAGTTTTCAACTCGGTTTTGTCAAAAGAGGTTTTACCTTTCTGATCATCGAGTTTAAAGACTTCTGAGATTCTTTGTGGAGTGATTTTGATCGCTTTACCCTGTATTGAGGAGTTGATGGCTACTACTTTATCGTCTTGTTTCTCAAGAGTAGCATTTTTCCAGAACTCTCTCTGGGTTTGCAAGTAAATGGGAGCGTCTGCTGTCAACAAAGTTTTGTACTTTGATTCAGATAGTGTGTCGATGACAGAATCGAAGGTGCGGTTGTTTGAGGGTTTTGTGAGGAGACCCAAGTAGTTGTGCGGTGATTTGTATGGGATTTCAATGGTTGCTTCGGCCATTTGAGCGACCTCTTTTGAAGATGATGGTGATTTTGGTTTAGATTTTGATTTTGATTTTGACTTCGTCATTTTGATGAAGAAGAATCGGAGAGTGATTTGGGAAGAAAGGTTGGAAACAGCTTTGAGAAGAGAACTTTGGAATTCAATTCGACAGTGTAAAACCCTGTTTGGGGGTTTTGATCAGGGTTTTATTTAGGGAAAAAGTGATCGCTGATGTGGCAGCGGTTATTATGATCTGAAGGCTAAAAACTGACCACGTGTCAACCTCTGATGTTATGGATGAAGAATGGAGGACAGTTGTTTTAAGAACCACTGATGTATTAAGCATCAGTAGTTACAACGGTAATAATATGTTGACAGTGGAAGATTTTTACTATCAGTGGATAGCATATCAGTGGATAAGACACTGATTTTGAGCATCAGTGCTTGCCAAGCAAAATGAGGATCAGTGGTTGACTTTCAGCAGTGGATAGTAATTAGGAAACAGACGTTTGAGCAAAACAGTGGTTAGGGTTAAAATAAGGGCAATGGTTTGAAAATTCATATTCAGCAACTTTTTGCAGAGATTTTTATTCAAGGTTTTGCCACATGTCAAATTTTCTATTGAAATTCTTACGAATTACTGACAGTGGTTTTGTACCCCGGATGATGAGAACTTTTTACTAAGGTAACTCATTTTCGTTTAATATCCAAATTAAAACATGAGTGCCCCAGTAGTTTAGACACTGTTTAGCAATCAACCTTTGATTAGTGTTTAAAACAACCTTGAGTATGACATGACCTTGACATATGCACCTTTTCCTTTTGACCCATTTAAAAGGACAATAATACCAATAAAAATAAGGTACTATTTCCTGACAGGTAACAGAGACAATTGCCAATAAAAACAAGCAAAAGTTCAAAATATATTATTCTTAAAAAATGAACAATATATCCTGGTTATTCGAGAAAATCCTTTGTATAAAAAAAATTAAAGGATTTTCTGAGAATAGCATCAAAAAGGATCTGGTATATCTTCAATAAAATACGTAATCATATCATACTCAAGTTTATGAAAATGGTCAGTGGTTTGATAGCAGTGGTAGGAAATACATTTTGACCACTGTTTGGTACCATTTTATTGTCAGTTGATTACAAACATGAGGACACATGGACACATGAGTTTTGAAGAATTTTCTAGTCCTCTTGTAAGTTCAATCACTGAGAGTACTATTGTCACCTGAACTTTCATGAACCAATGAGCACAAACAGTTGCTTAATAACCATTATTACCCCAAGCTTTGACTCTTAAGTGTTTTATGTTTATACTGTTTTCTTTTGACTTCAAAAGTTTTGAGATAAACACACTTCTGGCTTTTGTTAATTTTCTTCTTCCCCTTTCACCCTTCCCATTGATAAGTAATGAATTACTTACTGGGAGGTCTTTATTGAAGGAATACTCAATCCAGAATCATTTTATAGTAATGTTTTTAAGAGAATTGGTCGTATTTGCACAAGTTTTCAACCCATCTCACATTACATATGATACGGACTATGTTGACCCCTGATTTTCTTAGTGTATTTTTAACAAGGTTGATTTGTTCCTTTTGAGGATCCTCAACCTGTTTTTCAACACACCAGATCTTATAACTAAAGTTTTAAATTCCCTCTTTCATGTTTACCAAAAACACTAATGTTTTAAGAACATAGGTTTTGTTCATCTGAGGTTCATACTCTAGTTTTAAACATGATGAAACAACACAAAATTCACAACAATAGTTGGAATCAAATTTGAAAATAAGAGATAATCCCATAGTTTTAATAGATATGTTTTCAGATCTAGAAACCATGAGTGTCTTGTGCATGGAATCACTTGTTATGTGAAATTTGTGTGTCATATGACATCTTGGTTGATTTACAGAGTTTTTTGAATAACCATTTTGAACATGGTTTACTCGGTACTCTGTTTTTCAACTAAATGCACCCAACCTTAGTATCAATGAATAATGAGCCGAACTGTTATGTCAAATTGATTGTTAGATCGAATTTGACTGTCCAGGCTCTGATACCAATTGTTAGGATCGGAGGCTCTCATGATTGTGTTTGTTTGTATGATTTGAACAATGAATGAGTATGAAACTATGTAAAGTGCAGCGGAAATGAATAACAAACTTTGTAAACACAATCAAAGGAGAAAATAGTTTTTGAAAAAGCATATGCAATTCATTTAGTCAAAAGATTTACAATACGAATCCAATGATTACAAACATGCTTACAAACTAAGCTCCCCCTCAGCCTGATGCCCCAAGGTTGGATTGCACAAGATGAAAGGATTGAATTGAGGAGAAGAACTCTCTCAAAACGAATCAAATGTAACAGTACAGAGTACTGCTCCATTTATAGACAAACCAAACCACTGAGGCATCTCAGCTGACGTCACCATGAAAGTGACATCTAACAAACTAACAAACTCTATCTACTGTTCTATAACTACTGATCATACAGACATTGATTATATTCTAAACACTGATATATAAACACTGACTCTTCATTCCACTGACGTAATCAACCACTGATGTATGAGCTACAGTGCTTTCTTCAAAGGGTGATCAGGCCTTGAATGGGCAGTGCTTTAACTCTTCAGCAGTACTTGGATTCCAGCAGTAGATTGAGCTTCAGCCTTTAAACATCATTAGTGCTTCGGTTTCACAGTGGTTTATAGGATCAGCAGTTGTTGATAAGGGCAGTACTTGGAGCATGTCAGATTTTTGATTCACTGTCAAGGGGAAAGCTTAAAGTAAACAGCTGATTATTGTGAATCCACTGTTGTGACCTGGTTTTGGCTTTCATTATGTGTTCCTCTGGTAGGGTTCAATCCCAACAGACCCTTTGTAAGTGTTCCTTCGTTCTTTTATTCTTTTAGCGTTAAAGTCAAACTTCGTTTGACTTTCTGCATTGACCAGTTTATGGTCAATGCGAAGTTCGTTTGAACTTCATAACGTGACCGTGATCACGATGGTTATAGTCCCTAGTGACTATACCTACTGATTACCACGTTATCTAGGCTCAGTGACGAGTCGTAGTTTCGGCCAAAATGCGTATTCTTGCGTATTTTGTAACCAAACTACTCTTAGGTATCAAAACCGTTTGTTTTGATACCAAACCTGTTTTCTAAACTTAGTTAAGCATGTTTTAACATGCTTAGCTCGTCACTTTTAGTTTAGTGCTTATATAGGGTCGTAAGGTAAGCGATCTAAACAATCGCTTATACTTTCGAACCCGACCCGTTTGGTCGATCATTAGGACCCGACCAAACACATTAGGTGACCATAGTATATAGGGAATAACCTTCCGAGGTTATACCTTATGGTCACGGCGTTTAGTTAGTTGTATGATAGGTAGTTTATATGCCTTAGGTAAATTACCAAAATGCCCTTTTGAGGCCAAAATTCATTTTAAGCATATGTAACATAACTTTTGGTATCTAAACTGATTTGGTAACAATATTAGACATGTTAAGGCATATTTTACTTATCATAGGGCTAGTTAGGCGTTCCAAACGCGTTTTACGCGAACGACGCGTTAAAGTAGCATAAGCTACCTAAACGGGTCGTAATGGGTCGTAAGCACTTAGGTTAGGTTTCATTTAGTATGTAGGCTTTGTTAAACCATATTACATGAGTTCCCCTACTCATTTGGTTTACGAGCCCTCATTCTATCCAATCCTCCGATTTAGGTCCGGTTTATTAACGTAGTTACCTATATTAGGTGCCGTTTGATTTCCGTGATCTCTAGCATTGTTTGGTTGTTACACAATGACTACTAAGCAATCTTGAGTGAGTACATAGTTCCCCTCTTTTACTGTTTTCCAAACGTTTTGGGGTGAAGCATGTGTACCTATCTGTTATTTTCATGATTTCAAAGTATAATTGATTATACATGTTATTACTTATCATTTGACAAACTAAATGACTATCTATGGTTTAAACACTGATTTCTTGAAGAACATAAAATAAAATGTTGAATTGTACTTATTTTATGTTCACCAGACCGATTGGTAGTATGATATAGCGCTATAGGACTAGACACCCCATTCCTGTTGTCATGGAATGTCTGAAACCAATTTGTTTCTCCATCCAAATAGGGATTGCCTTTGTGGTATCCTTATAGTCTCAAAGGTGTAGTTTGATGCACTAGGTCTGAATGAATTCTTAAATCACACTTTTAAAGTATATTTTTGATATACTCTCATGTGTGGTATTGTACAAAACCAACATATATTTTGTTAATCATCCAAAGCATATTTTGATATGTTATTTACAAAACCAAAACATAGTTTAATATGTTATTTATCATATCCAAAGCATATTTTGATATGTTATTTACAAAACCAAAACATAGTTTAATATGTTATTTATCACATCCAAAGCATATTTTGATATGTTATTTACAAAACCAAAACATAGTTTAATATGTTATTTATCACATCCAAAGCATATTTTGATATGTTATTTATGAAACCAAAACATAGTTTAATATGTTATTTATAAATCCGAAGTATACTTGTAATATACTACTTAAAACTATTATTTTAAACAACTAAGGTATATTTAATGTACTGTCTATCTAACGATTGGGTTTTGGTTAGTGTTTAGATAACGGGACGGGTGTAATGTGATGAAAACATGGTAGATACGCCGCTGGTACTTCTTATATATAAGTGTTTTCATTGCATTACATACCGTGGCGTTATTTAGTACACTTGGGTCAACGATATTGGAACTGAAATATATTTTAATATATTACTCATTCGATTCTCTTAAAATCCAAAGTATATTTTCACATATACTATAAGTCTTTTTATCAAAATATTGTTTTTCGAACAGTACATTCAATACAAACCCATTTTACATGGTTATTCACTTAACCATACATTATTCTTTTATAAATATATTTCATTGTTTTGTTTATCACTTTTCAAATGATTTATAAAACTAAACATTTTACAAGGATCATGACTGACTTTTGTTAAACAACTTTTTTTTTCTAAACTTATAAGTCATGAATCCTATATTCACAAAACCTATGTATCTCACAGGCATTTTTATGCTGAC
Organism: Helianthus tuberosus; assembly: GCA_030545235.1. NCBI lineage: Eukaryota > Viridiplantae > Streptophyta > Magnoliopsida > Asterales > Asteraceae > Helianthus > Helianthus tuberosus. The sequence goes on along the minus strand of CM060400.1, from coordinate 115,406,639 downwards.
GTACCTATTTTTACACATGTTTCAAGTGCTGTCTTGTGATGATTGTTGATACACGCTACACTTAGGATGGACTCGTGCCTTAACGACTTTAAAACTTGAAAGATAATAGTTGTACTTATTTGATTGTATTAAAACAATGAGTTCATTTATTCAATAAAACGAAATTATTTATGCCATGGTTATGAAACAATAATTCTGTTACAACACTCCCCGACGTTTCCGCCACGTCTTGTTGTTTTACGTGGTCGGGGTGTGACAGTTTGAGGGCATTCCAATGATTTGTTTTCGATGCATGCATATTTTTTGAACGACATAACTAATGTCATGCTGGGTTAAGGTTAGGTATTAGTGGGCCCCCAAGAGACTGTGGTAAAGATTTGGGTCATCAAAGTCATCACCTGCGTTTGTGGCAACAGGATTGCAAGAGTGCATGCCGGCCCTATCGATGATGTCACGTACATAGGCTTGTTGAGAAAGGAACATGGTGTTTTTTTCCCTGGAAACGGAGATCCCAATAAAGAAGCTTAGGGGCCCCAAGGTCTTTCATGGCGAATTCATTTGAAAGGTGAGCCATGAAGTTCTTGCGATGTCGATCCGAAGAGGTGACAAGAAGAATGTCATCAACATATAAGAGAAGAAAAGCGGTCTCCTTACCATGATGAAAAGTGAACAATGATGCATCAAACTTAGTGGAGGTGTGAAGGTTAAGTATTTGTTTCGGTTTTATATTGCATCCATGGCACGGGTTCGCATGGTACGAGTGGGTTGGATAACATATTGTTGGAATTTTCGTGTACCTTTTATAAAATAATTTTTATCAATTTGTCAAACAAACTGAACGCATCAGAAAACATGTACACGAGGTTCGGTTCTAAACCGATTCCACCAGTGATCTTGTTACAATCAAAATAGGTTAAATAAAATATTAAAGAATCATGACTACCAAGTAAGACACATTGGTTCAACGAACGATCTCGCTAGATGATCATTGACCACAAAATCATATTTGTTTGTTTGAAACGATTTTAAACGAAACATTAATCTAAAGAAAATAAAGTTCGAAACTTTACCTTATGTGTAATCAAAAAAACAAATGATTTGCTTATACAAGCGAATTAGAACTTCATGAATTGTATTGTTGGTCCTCTTCTTTTTCTTTTTCGACAGCCAATCAAAAACACTTTATAAACGGCAATCATACTGAGGTATATATTGTATTGCTTCAATTAAGAGTAATATATTGACTAATATGGATCCTTTTTGTTTAGGACTTTTTCATCAACCAACCGGATATGCATATCCAATGAAAACAACTTTTTCACTGTGAGGATAAAGTTTGTCCGAAGACTCACTGGTAACATAAACGTTACATCCCTATATGCGAAGGTAAGAGACTTTAGGTCGTTTACCATGCCACATCTCATATGGTGTCTTTTTTACTTTTTTAGTAGGAGCAATATTTACAAGACGTGTAGCAGTTTCAAGAGCATAACTCTAAAAGGAATGTGGTCAGTTTGTACGACACATCATTGATCAAACCATATCTAATAAGGTTCGATTTCTCCTCTTAGACACACCATTAAGTTGTGGTGTTCCAGGTGGAGTTAGTTGGGATATAATTCCACACTTCTTGAGATGTTCATCAAACTCTTGATTAATGTATTCACCACCTTGATCGGATCGAAGTGCCTTAATCGTTTTTCCTAGTTGATTTTGTACTTCATTTTGGAATTATTTGAACTTTACAAAGGTTTCATGTTTAAACTTCATAAGATAAACATATCCATATCTACTATAATCATCAGTAAATATAATGAATTATCTTTCCCCGTTCCTTGACATAGTCCTGAATGGACCACATACATCAGTATGTATGAGTCCTAACAAGTCTTTGGCCATTTCACTAGTTTCGGTAAAAGGGGCCTTAGTCATCTTGCCACTTAGACAACATTCGCATAAATCATAAGTCTCTTGACCTGTGGATTCTAGAATCCCTACGGTCTGGAGCTTCCTCATGCGATTGATGTTAATATGGCCAAGATGACAATGCCAACGATATGTTTGATTAAAACTAGTTTTAACACGTTTAGAGGAAATAGTGCATACAATATTATTTGATCTATTGCTAGAAGTATCTATTTCATAGACACTATTGTGAGGCTTTGCCTCAAAATAGAACACATCATTTAAAAATGCAGAAATACTACCATTAACAATATCAAAAGCATAATTAAAACCTTGTTCTCTTAAAGCAGAAACATAAATAATATTCTTAGTAAAACGAGGAACATAAAAAACATTGTCTAAAGTAATAAACAATCCAGAAGGTAATTCAAGAATAAATTCTCCAATTGCCTTCACAGCAACATTCTGCCCGTTCCCAACGTGCAGCTCTAAGTCACCCTGCTTCAGCTTCCTAATCCTTTTTAGTCCCTACAAATCATTACAAATGTGAAAACCACATCCAGTGTCAAACACCCAAGACTTGCTCGAAAAGGAAAATAAATCAATAACATGTATACATGAGGATTCTCCTATTTGCAACTTCTTAAGCTTCAACTCAGCTAGGTACTTGGGCAATTCCTCCTCCAATGCCCGATCTCATCACAGTGAAAACACTTGGCATCTTTATGAGGCTTTTCCTTTGGAGTGGCAACCTTTTTGCCTTTGCCCTTATCTTGCTTACGCGACTTACCTCTTCCCTTGGATGGCTTTTTCTTGGTAATTCTTCCTTCCTGATCGCCAGCACTGGATTGCCCTTAGTTGGGATGTTTGTCTCATCAGTTTTTTAGCATCTGATGCAACTATGGGATCGTTCTTTTCCAGCCATTCATGTTATAGTTCAAAACAAACTCATGATATGAATTAGGTAGCGAGTTAAGGATCACATCTGTAGCTAACTCATTACTAAGGGGTGCATTTAGATGCTCCAGTTGATCAACGAAAGACTTCATTTCCAGTATGTGTGAACTGACTGAAGTACCTTCCTGCATGTGGCATGTAATGAGAGATCTCATCACCTCAAAACGCTCATGTCGAGCTTGCTGCTGAAACATGCCTTTCAGCTGCTCACTCATCTCATATGCTCCCAAGTTTTCAAGATTCTTCTGAAGTTTCGGAATCATCATAGCAAGCATAAGACATGTCATATCTTGGGAATCATCAACATGTTTTTCCCATGTCCTACGGGCAGCACCCGTAGTAGTAGCAGGTGCTTCGGGGATTGGTCCATCAAGGACATAAGCCTTTTTCTTCGCTCTGAAAACAATTTTCAGGTTGAGGTACCAATCCATAAAGTTAGAATTATCAAGTTTAGCATTTTCAAGCATGGACTTAAGCAAAAATTTGGTGTTATCAAAATTGTTTATAGACATCTGTAGAATTTAGAAGAAAACTTTATTTGTAATTTTCATGCATTAACCTAATTCAATTGTGACCCAAGACTTACAAAATTTTAGGAATTAGGATGAGATCCCATCTCCCCATAACTCAGTGAATGGACTTAGCACTCTTCACCGGCATAGATTGAAGGGTAGGTGACGATCACCAATTGTGTCAACTACACAATTCTCGGTTTGGGGTCGCATGACGAGTATTGTCAAGCATTGGTACGTTATCCCCAACTACGCCCACTTTCATAACCGTAGAAAACGAATGCAGGGTAACACTAACACTTGCTCTCGTGTCACAAAAGTGATATTTGTCCTCAAATCAGAACTGTAGCTCGACCCATGTATCGCGGAACTACCCCTAAGCAAAACCGTAGGTCTGGATGCAGGGTAAACACTAGCACCAGGGGTTCGGATAGATCAGTTTGGGTGTTCTTAATTTAGGGTGTCGTGGAATATCGATTTTATTTGGGTTATATTTTAAAATTACCAGTTCGGGTCATTTTAAAATACTTGTATGGCCTATGGCTTGAACATATGCTATACAATTCCTTTGTAAAATTCAATTTTACGTTCTAGTTTGTGACTACTTGAAACACCTTTCAATCACTCGTTTGATTAATTTTAAATACCCTATTTAATCTAAGTTGATCGTGTTGCAAAATTTATTTTAATTAATAACTTCTATTAATTACGGTTTTCAAATTAACTTTTAATTTTTGTAAAACCAATTTTGATTTTATATTTTAAAACAAACTATTTATTTTAATTACCTATCCAATACTTAATAAACCTTTTATTAAAATTGTCGTTTTAATGATCGTGTATTAATTATTAATTTTATGTACGTAGCAAACATATCATGGCAAAATGCAAAATAAAATAAATAAATATGCAATTCCGGGTTCAGAATATGTTCGGTTCGTTTGAGCCCAAGAACATGAACCGAGCCCATTAAGTGTAGCACAAACCCTTTTGTGCTCCCACTTAATCTTGGCACTTAATCTTGGATCCAATCCTAAAGAAAACTTCTTTTTTTGTTTGTTTAAATTTCTGATAAAAAAATATTTAATGACTCTGATTTAAAAAAAAATATATATCGGTTTTTATATGAAAATCATTATTTCGATAGTTCCGTTTTTTTTGTGTTTAACGCGCGTAGCTCCAAAAAACTAATTTAGTATGCGTGTTATAAAACAAAACGATTCTAGACCCGGATTTACATACTACGATCATTAAGCTAAACGAAGTAGGTTAAGGCCAAGTATTTTGTCAAAGAGCACTTTGACAAGTGTTCATGTTTGGCCTTAATAAAAACTTGCTTATAAGTATTATACGTGACAGGTTCCTATACCAAATCTACTCGATTTTAAGCATGTAATTCTATAAACTATTTTATCAATCTATAAACACTTTTATAAAATAACCTACTTTGATTTGTAAGGTGGCTCTGATGCCACTTTGGAATTTTTGTGTACCTTTTAGAAAATATTTTTTTATCAATTTGTCAAACAAACTGAACGCAGCGGAAAACATGTACACGAGGTTCGGTTCTAAACCGATTCCACCAATGATCTTGTTACAATAAAAAAGGTTAAATAAAATATTAAAGAATCGTGACTACCAAGTAAGACACCTTGGTTCAACGAGCGATCTCGCTGGATGATCGTTGACCACGAAATCATATTTGTTCGTTTGAAACGATTTTAAACGAAACCTTAATCTAAAGAAAATAAAGTTCGAAATTTTACCTTGTGCGTAATCAAAGAAACAAATAATTTGTTTGTACAAGCGAATTAGAACTTCATGAATTGTATTGTTGCTCCTCTTCTTTTTCTTTTGCGACAGCCAATCAAAAACCCTTTATGAACGACAATCGTACTGAAGTATATACTGTATTGCTTCAAGGTATATATTGAAGCAACGTCCAGAAGAGGTGATATATATCAAATTACAAGATATATTTTAGAACTATATGAAGATAGTCCTCAAGTCTTTTAATTAAAGATATACATATATCTTTAATTTTAAAAAGAATTGCATCACAACTCCACATAATTATGTTATAATTATAACAATTATCTCTTTCATTTTAATTATCTAATATTAATTATAACTAGGTTAGAGCCCGCGTGTACACGCGGTTTACCAAATAAAAATAATACAAAGCTTTAATTCATAATTAATTAAAAAAATATACATATGTAACACAAGCCATAACATAGTATAAACTTTGTTGTAATGGATCATTAAAATGGTGTAATGGATCATTAAAGCTTAAAGTATAAATAATACTAATTAATACTAACAGAACTAAATGTATATATACATCAAAGATAATACAAAAAAGAAATTGAAATGATATAGTTCTATAATCTCTAAAAAGACTTCTCTAATCAATAACGTGCAATGATTATTTCCTTTTCCCCGATACATGATCTTGTATTCTAGAAGCTGAAATACCAATTTAATTCCTAAAGACGTTAGCAGGTGGAGACAGCGATTGATGTTGTGTAGGGTTTGTGATAATGAAGGATCATGATAAAGAGTGAAGTCAATGATCAAGGGGAATGTATTTTAGGGATTTATGTGATAATCTTTTAGGAAAGTGTTTTAATTGCATCGAGTTGGGTATTTTCTTTAATTACAATACAAAAAACTAATTAAGGGATCTACATGATATGGAATGGAGCCCCTAGGGCTCTATCGCACCCCGACAACCAGGGGCTATGTTGTCTCTTCTCAATAACACGCATGCCCCCTCCCCCCCTATTGCCTCATCTCACCAATGGCGCCCCTTTATTGCAGAAAGAAACCATAACTTCACACACACATACACACATCTCGTTATTTATCGCCATTGCAACCACGAAGAACCAATAGCGCCCCCATAATAGCTCCTACGGTATGGATTGGGGGAGGGGGCGCTATTGGTGAGAAAATGGCTTGAGGTTGATGGGCAATGGCGCCCCATACCACCCAGCCGCCAATGTGGGAAAAAATGGGGCATGCTTTCATTTTGTGCTATGTCTCCCATATTGAGTTTACTCCGGTGAGATATTTTCTCTGATGACAATATTTGAAGAGTAAAGTTGACAAAAAAAATAATTATAGCATTGGTTTTTGTTTATAAGGTTTGAAGACATTAAAATGGCAAAAATGGACACTCTGTTGTTGCTTCACTAAGGCACATAGCTGCTAAACTTCAACTACTTGACAAAAAAGTGTTTGCTGATTTCTTCTTGTGTTAATGGGAGAACGGCTTAGCTTTCTTTGATACAACTGCTTTGGTTTCTGTTGACCAATGACAGTGTGTTGGTATAAGTGAAAGAAAATAATATTTGAAGCTCTATTTTATGTATACATGCAATTTTGTTGGGGTGATATTTAGTTAGTGGTAGGTCTAAAAGGTAACTAACTACTCTTTATAGCAAATCCATTATTAATACCATTGCAGATCCAATACTTAAGTTTTAACCAGTTTGCTTGACAATCAGATTTACAAACGCAACCATTCTACAATCAGTCTGTTGAATCAATCTACACTCGACCCAGTCATAGAAACATAGAAATGCAAGAGAAGTTCATTTTATTTATAACATTTTTGTTAACTACCCACTTGAGTTAGTTATCCCAATCAAATACCCGTATCAAATTTGACCTTTTTTGTAGCAAAAGCTTAGTTTCCAGTTGACCAGAAGGCACATTCCTACAATATGTAGAATGTAATAATGCAGCAACAAAAAAGCAATCAACTTCATCATATTTTTTGTCTTCTAGGCAAAGTGATGATATTTGACTACCTAACATACTCCACACAAGTAGGCCTGCACTATAACAATTACATGACCAAAAGCAAACCAACAGGTCTGGCTTGAAATGACTAAAATACCCTTACTGTGCAAAAAATGGTCTAACCCGAGTATCGTATACAGAGGAAGCTGATTGCACACCAGAAAGATGAAAAGAGAGATGACAGTGTATATGACCTTCTCTCTAAAGGGAACCTTCCTATCCGCACTTTGCACTTCCGGTAAAAAGGAAACAAACGGCCTGACCAGATGACAGATGTGGCAGTCGTAAACCACCCCAACAAACAAAAAAAAGAAAAAAACGATTATAAGTAATAAGAAAACAATCATTGTTACATAATGTGCCACAATTAGCCATAGTTAAAAAGTTCTACAGGGAAAACAGTCAAAATAAACTTATGTATCGCGCACAAACGAAAGTACGAAACATCTAGATTCCGTGGTTATTTCAAACTGCTATAGATACCTATAGTCCTACAAACTACATCGTCAAATTTACTACCAAAGCAAAAAAAAAAAAATCATACAAATTTCCACTTTCTGGAACAAAAATCGGTCAGGAAATCTAGATAAAATATATATAGGTTCAATAGACTTACGTATCAAGCATAAACGAAACATCTAGAATCCGTGGTTATCTCATATTGCTTCATGGCATTGCTAGATACCCATAATCATACAAACTACATAGTCAACTTTACTATAAAAGCAAGCAATCCATACAAATTTTCGCCTTCCTGAACAAAAAAAATGGTCACGAAATCTGGATAAAATATATATAAGCTCAATAAAACCTACTTGTACTGCTACCTAAACTGTGCAATAAATTCGAAGGCAAAACTACTTACGTCTTTCACGTGCTTGAGATGAAAATATCTGACTAAGCACCATTTTCCTTCGTTCATATGCCTCGCTGAGTCGCTGTATGACTTTTTAACCGGTTCAAATCAGCAAAAAACAAATAACACTCCCTTTTGTGACAAACTATATACCTAGTTAAAACTCCCTTTTATTTTAGGGTTTAATGAGCTAATAGAGATTGAATCTTCAAAACTTACAAGTTTATGGTTAGCGAGTAAGACACCGTCTTCAACTGAAAGATATATTAAAAATATCAAACTCACAAGTTCATGAGTAGCGAGTAAGGATTGTCTATAAGTAATGCTTTGAAAAATCACTTTAAAATATTGGCTACTTGATGTAATCTGGGACTACACCTCCATATCCTCAAATAAACTCCACTTGTAGATTAAATTTTCAATTTACGTATACTTTGTTCTGATAATTAACACTACAGCGATTTTGCAATAAACCACATAAAGAATTTGAATGGGCCTAATTTTAACCTGAATTGAAAAACCCCAAATCATGATTCATGATAATACATATATGAACTGAATTTTGCTTCAACAGGTGACATCAAAAGTCAAAAGTATGAACTGATATTTGCTTCAATAAGTGACATCAAAAGTCAAAAGTATAAATAAAAGAGAAGAGATGTCGTACCACAGGGTTGCGGTCGTTGAGTAGATAAGGATTTTCACGAAGAAACTTGGGAAGATCACCGGAATAATCAGACACATGAAGCACTTGAGAGACGATGATACAGGAAGGGGGCAAGAGAGACGATGATCCACCGCCACCGCCTTCACTATGGTTGTATCCGTTCTTCGGTGGGAGTACAGGAAGGGGCAGAGAGAGACGATGGCAATTATGGTCTAATCGAGTTCTAATAATAAACGGGTTATAAAAGCTTTATAGGATCCAAGATTGTGTTTAAGGATCGGGTTTAAGCCCGAGAGTATTATCATCCGGGTAATAATGATTTAGGAGGGAGAATATTTGTGAGAAGAGATGCAGTGATGACACGTGTGCCTAAACAGATTTACTTTATTATATGTATAGATTAACAAATTAATTATAATATAATATTAATCCGGCTCTCCGTAATTATTCTAAATAATTACCCGTTTCTTTTATTACGCTTATTATTTCGTGATCCGGTGATTAACGATTAAAACACCCAAAGTGTAACTCTTTGGGTCGTACCTTGAGGACAACGTTGAATCTTAATCGACAATTGAACATTATATCCAACACAACTGTGAAGAATTGTTGTGGGGTGTGGGACTATGTTCATAAGGTGGTGACAAGTTGGGTTTTGGTCTGGATGTGAGTGGGCCAAGGGAATCGTAGTGGAGTGTTGGGCCATTGAGTGGGGGTGTGGAAGGAGGCGTTATGTGGGATGGTGAGGAGGTAGGCGTTTGGGTTGTTGGGAATGAGAAGGGTGGTGTTTGGTTCGGTGAGTGGGGTAGGGAATGAGCGGGTGTGTGGGCGTTTAGATGCTAGGCCGACGGTGTTAGAGATGGTGGCTGGGCTGGTGTGGTTTGTATGATGGGTCAAAAATGGGGTGGAAATTGGTCAGTTAGAAATTCATAGGAAGGTGATGGGGTGAATGGTGTTAGATGTAAATAACGGGAGATAAAGATTTGTTTGGTTTTTAAATCGAAACATTTGTAACCCCGATGACTAGGCGGGTAACCAAGGAAAACACACGGGTGGGACCGATAGTCAAGTTTATGAGTTGTGGTGGAAAGGGAGTAACGAGTATCATAAACAACCGAATACACGTAGATGGTCATAAGATGGACTACGTTATTACTAATGTACATTATGTCGTGCCTTCGGGCGAGTGTTCACGGGCTTTGGCCCTAGGTGAGGGTTTTCCCGGTTTGGAGGCGAGTGTATCCCGATGTGGTGAATTTCGCCAGTAGCCCATTTAGAGGATTCGTTGTCCGTTAAAAAAAAGATAATATAAATTGAATGTTACTCATTAAATAATCTATGAAATATGACATAACTTTAAAACTATATATTTCACTATTTTCAGTTACTTTTTTTATTATTGTAAATTGTAAATGGGCCGGGCTGGGTAACCCATGCAGTGAACTAATACTAACTAAACTGAAAGCCCAAATGTCCGAAGCGATCCTCAGTATAAAAAAAGTGCCCAAAACCTAAACCCTAATCGTCTTCCTTTCAACCGTACAGCCGATCCAGATTTACGCCAAGGAAGGTATGCATCATTCTGTCTTTGTTTGCATTCTGATTCACAAATTCTAGAGTTGGAGCTTCTATATATATTTATTTCTGATTATTTATGTTTAATAATCCGTTTCTGATTTGTAACATTTTTGACCTAATAATTTGATTGTATGTAACCACCTGTATTGTTATTTGGACTACATTCTTTAACCTGTAAGGCCAATCCAATCTTAGAGAAGGATTTGTCTATCTCAGACATGTGGTATTTGTGTATTTGGTTTTGTTAGAAATAGCTTATGCACAATATTCTCAATGTAAAAAAACTTGATTAATTTATTCTTGATGTGGGTTTATACCAAGCTGATGATTCAAACTTGTGTTTAGTTTAATAATTGATAAAAGCTTCCAGCCTTGTAGATATTTACATTTTAAGCTAACTGGAAAAACATGTTTATGTATATTATTAAGGAAAATAAATAAATCAGAGTAATAATGGATGTGAAACTCACAAACAGAGTGTTATATTTGTAACCACAGGAGATGGCGCCCAAGCAGCCTAACACAGGCCTCTTTGTTGGATTGAACAAGGGCCATGTTGTTACTAAGAAGGAGTTGGCCCCTCGCCCATCTGACAGGAAAGGCGTAAGTTATATTTTCCATCATTTTTTTCTTTTTACTTAATAAATGATATATGAAGTTCTTTTGATTGTAAGAATTAAGAATGCATTGTTACTTTTCCTTCCATAGAAAACAAGCAAAAGGGTTCATTTTGTGAGGAGTTTGATCCGTGAAGTAGCTGGATTTGCACCATATGAGAAGAGGATTACTGAGCTGTTGAAGGTTGGAAAAGACAAGCGGGCGTTGAAGGTGGCTAAGAGAAAGTTGGGTACCCACAAGAGGGCAAAGAAGAAGAGAGAGGAGATGTCCAGCGTTCTCCGCAAGATGAGGTATTTTTTCTTAAATTTGTCGCAAGTTGGATTCTTAGTCGTTATTAATTTTTATGAAAATGATTTGCAGAGCTGGTGGAGGTGCAGAAAAGAAGAAGTGAGGTCTTTGTTTTCTAAATTTTGGTAACATCTGTATAACTTATTTTATCAAGGATTGAACTTAAGCTAGTTGTAGTACGTCTTGTATTTTGTTGCCCTTTTTTTCAGAATTGGGATTCATCTACTTGTTCTTTTTAAAAAAAAATTATCTTCTTTATATGACTCAAGTGCTTATGGTATTTGTTTGATGGGTATTTAGTCTAAAATTTTCAGTTGTGAGAGTGAATTGTCAACATTGAAACTGCCCTCACAGTAACTATTGAATTCAAGTAACAGACTAACAGGCACCTATTCATTCTCTAATTGTTTTTTTCCTTTATTTTTATTTATAGCTGGTAACTGATCATCATAAATTCCTAATTATTTGAGATTGAATTTGATAACTACACTACACATATTAGTAGCTATACATATAACCCACAAATCTCATAAAAGCTAAAAGCTTGATCCATGTTCCTTCCTCTTCTGCTTCTCTCTGCTTCCTCTCCATTTTTACGGGTCTGGTACCAGTGTCTTGGCGTGAACGCCAACGTTCCATTTCAGAATATTTTGATGACACTGAACTACTTGGATCAATACACGTTCGGCATACTCGGTTTATGTGCGGCTACTAAACCCACAAAACTGATTGCAGCCCGCGTAAAATTTTACAGTCGACCCCCCGTTTGACCATTCAAATTTGTTGAGCGTGGAAGAAGAGAATGAAGAGAAGATAATAGGCGCAGGATACCGTGGTGCATTATGCTGGTTATTCTATTTGTGAAGAGAATTAAAAAGATGAAGATTAGTCGAATGGGTATGGGTTTTTAATTAAAGTTAGAGGGTGTTTGGGTTGGCTTATTTTGGAGGAACTTGTAACTTATTGACTTATAAAAGTTAATAAGTTGTTTTTATAGTGTTTGTGTTAGCTTATTTAAGTTGTCAGTATTTGTAAATTATAACTTATGTTTCCTTTCTTACGGTTTCGTTAGGCACACCAACAAAAAAAGGCCCCTGTAATACATAGTATGCGATTTCTTATTTATTTTAAGGTTTTTTATTTACTTATTACTTTAAATCTAAATAAATCAGGAATTTGTATTTATCTGCTGTTTATTAGAAGATGACTATAACTATTTTGTTTATCGGATTATTTATTTAGGGTTTTATTAGTTTAATTTATTAAATGGTACATAATGGTTTTTAGGGGCATTTTTTGCCACATCAACATCATAATGCTTCATGTAATGGTTAAGACTTCATAATGTCCTTTCATTTATTAGTTTCCTTTTTTTTTCCTCTTCATTGGGCATTATTCTAGAAATGTCACTCCCTCTTCATGCCTCTATAATGGCCATGGGGAATGGTGTAAGAGCGTTATCAGAACTTTTCCCGCCCCTATAAAGCCCCACTACGTATGGCCTTATATTGATGAGTTAATATAGACCATGTAGCATTTAATATAAACGACGGTAAAAATAAGCAACCAAATTTAGTAAACAAGCTAGCTTTAAATCATAATAAAGTAAATAAATAATAAATAAAATAAAATAAAATAAAAGAAGAATTATACTTATAGAAAAGATATAATATTTATTAAAAAAATTATTAACTTTGTTGAACTACTATTCACATATTGTTATAGTATAGAACTAGGTTAGTTCCCCGTGTGTTACACGGGTTGAACAATTTAAACTATATAGTATAGATATTTCCTGTAAATGCAAAACAAAGACAGTGACATTTATATACCATATTGACATAAATGAGTTAATATAAATGTAACCCATCAACTCGTACATGTTAATTATTATGAGTCGCAATATTTAATAGATAACTAATAAAATAAAAGTGGTTAAACATGGAAAACTAACTTTAACTAATAAAAAAATAAATAAGAGTGGTTATCTACAACTTATTGGAAAAAAAATAAGAGTGGTTATCTATAACTTATTGAAATTATAAATTTCGAATCATATGCGATCTTTCATAACCAACTTAAAAGGAAAGAAAATTAAATATACTTAAAATAAAATAATAAATCATCATCACCATTTTGCTCTCTATTTTGTATGCTTGTCGCCCCTAATTTTCTCTAATTTAGTTGATCTCCTTTAGGTTTAAATATAATTTATATATTTCCTAACTGATAAGTGATAAACAATAATTATAGATAAGTTTTATTTTTATTTTACCTATTCTTTAGGTCTAATTATTATTTATATATTTTCTAACTGATAAGTGATAAGCCATAATTATAGATATTGTTTATATATTTTCTAACTAAATACATTTTATTATTATTATTACCTTCGTGGTAAATGTATTATTAGTAATATGTAGTTCTAAAATCAGGATGTCACACAAATGAAACTACATAAAAGATAACTGGCTTATAACCTAACGCTATCATGAAGTGTGATAAATGTGTTCTTAGTTATCTACCAAACCGCATAAAATACTTTTATTATTGTTGTTGTTGTTAGTATTATTATAATTTTGCATCATATGTTAACTATATTTATTTTTTCAACCCGTGTAATACACGGGGTTGTAACCTAGTATATACAATATGTATATAGATTCAAAACTCGTGTATTATACGAATTGAATAAATATAGTTAAAATAATATATGAATGAATTATTTTGTTAACCAATTAATAATCACGATTGTTTTCGTTAGTTAAAACAATATACGAATTAATTATTTTGATTAACCAATTAAAAATCATGATTGATTTTGTAATTAGTGAATCAATTATCTTTTATTAGTTTTTTCTTATCTAATCCGTGTACCTATTCTAATATAAAGTTTTAAAATTGGTTATCTCAAAAATTTGTGTAATTTTTTTTTAATTTTATTAACAATATCTATTTGTTTAGGCGGGGGGCATTTTTTGCCACATCAACATCATAATGCTTCATGTAATGGTTAAGACTTCATAATGTCCTTTCATTTATTAGTTTCCTTTTTTTTTCCTCTTCATTGGGCATTATTCTAGAAATGTCACTCCCTCTTCATGCCTCTATAATGCCCATGGGGAATGGTGTAAGAGCGTTATCAGAACTTTTCCCGCCCCTATAAAGCCCCACTACGTATGGCCTTATATTGATGAGTTAATATAGACCATGTAGCATTTAATATAAACGACGGTAAAAATAAGCAACCAAATTTAGTAAACAAGCTAGCTTTAAATCATAATAAAGTAAATAAATAATAAATAAAATAAAATAAAATAAAATAAAAGAAGAATTATACTTATAGAAAAGATATAATATTTATTAAAAAAATTATTAACTTTGTTGAACTACTATTCACATATTGTTATAGTATAGAATAGTAACAGTCTAATGGAATATAAAGTTGTTTGTTTTAAATAAAACAAAATGTTATTTAATTATATATAAAACTTTTATATCTATTAATGGCCCAAGCGAATGAACAGTATATTTGGGCCTGGGCTCTTCTTATTTGCTGGTTTGGACGGTGAAACCACGTTGTGTTCAGAGTTACCACGTGTCCCTCTGCATCCCCATGACATCCACCCCGTCAGAGAGGGAAAGAGAAGGCCATGCGAGACAAAGAGGAGAGAGAGGCCGGCGTCATGGTTTTGAGAAGGGCCGGTTAGGGTTTCGGCAACTCGTGCTACATAGGGCGGCATCGTCGGCGATCCTATTGCCAGTGTCCTTCGTCATGGATTCACCATTTGAGATCGATACTCAACAACAGCTCATCACCGCCTTCCTGGATCTCTCGATCCATCCCCAGGTATACTTATTCTCCCAAATTCTGTTGAAATTGGGGTTTTCATTTGAATATGATCAACCTAGGGTTGTGATTTTAGGCTGGAGAGGAAGCAGGAAGTGGTTTCAGGTAACACATCCCCGTTATATGCAGGTTTGCTACTAAATTTTGTTACGTTTTTTTCTGCTATAGGTTTATGGTAGGGTATTGTTTACTTATATAAACATGTCTTGCAGAGGGGTAAATTGATGAAACAAAGAATGCATGTTAAGCAGTATGAATACGAAACATATAGGCAGTAAAAAGTTACGGGACTGACACGTTTTTTCTTTAATTTAGCCATTGATATGTGTGCTTTCAAGTCCAGAACTGAATTGCAAAATAGCACCTAAACTGATCTATTGAACAAGTATATATTACACAGTGGCGGACCCAGGAATTTTCCTATAGGGGTGCGGAACATTTTTAAAATTTTTAGGCCCTTACGTATACAAGTAAAAAAATCGGTTCGTATCGGGTCGGGTCGGGTCGGGTCGGGTCATGTAAAACAAATGAACATCAAACTAAATTTATATAATCATCAAAAACATGTCAGACCTTGTTACAAACATAATTAAAACGTCGACGCCCTACGGGTTTCCATTTTTTGAAATCTATCCAAAACATCATCTAAAACTAATTTCTTAAGCAATTATTTCTCTATATAACATAAGTTCTATCGCTCCATTACATAATGTTTCAATTTTAATTTTAATTTTCAACTATTCAAGCCCTAGAAATCATAATGTAAGTTGTAATCACCCTAAAAATATATAAACAACATAATCACCCTAAAAATATATAAACAATATAATCACCCTAAAAATCATCTAAACAACCATAAACAACGTCAAAACACACAAAATTTCAAACCTATTTAACAACTTTATTACCCTTTTTTCTTCTATAATATCAACCAAAATCATCAAAATAACAAAGAAACTTACCCGTGTTCGGATTCCGATTAGATTTGGTGTCAAACGACGGTGGTATGGTGGCTGATTACGGTGGTCGCCGGCTGCTGGACTGTTGTCGTTGGGTGATGTTGTTCGTTGGCAGTGCAGGGACGCAAGAGAGAGAGCTGGAGAGAATTTCTAAAGGTTTTGGGCTTTAATTATTTTATTATAGTTTGAAATATTGTTGGGTTTGGTTAATGGGCTAAGACTTAGTGAGCTAGCTAGTTAGGAATTATAAGTGGGTAAAGGTATGGGTATTTGGGTTTAGTTAGTTAGGTATTAAAAGTTATATAATTTAGGTAGTATTTTTTTTAAATAAGAGTTTACTAAAAAATTTAAATTATAAATTGATAACACTTTTTACCTAAGGGGTGCGGACGAAAAATTTCAAGGGTGCGGTCGAAAAATTCCAAGGGGTGCGGACGAAAAATTCCAAGGGGTGCGGACGGGATTTTCGACGGAATTTAGCACTAAATTTTTTTTCCCCGGGGGTGCGCCCGCCCACCTTGGGCTGGGCTTGGGTCCGCCCTTGATATTACATATTACTTATGACATGCTTATTTTTGCTATTGAAGACGATTTGATTTTGAGCACAACGTCTATGCAGGTATTCATTTTTTATTTGCGTTTGGTGGAATTGAATGCGACTCATGAACCCAGATTTCAGCCTTCACGCTCTGGTATTGGTTTTGGATTTGGTAATTTTGTAATATAATCGCCCTCTGGGTTTGATAATCTGTCAAGTTGTTCCCAGAGCTAATGTTTATATAAAGTAAAGAAATACTGAAAAAATTCCGATTAATTATATCTTCAATAGGTAATTGGACTTTCTGTTTATTACCATATGTCTTGAACTTTTATGAAGGATTTGAGAGCCGATAGAAATTAAATTCTCTAATTCAAGACGGGCAAAAAGAGTTTATTGTAATAAGGAAACTTGAATTTAAATAGATATCCATAGTTATAATCTAAATGATTTTATTTAGCTTTGTTTAATCTACTTCTACAAAGGTTCCAAATGTGGAAAACCTCAGGTGCAAGTGCTCAACTAAGATCAAAGAGTTTGAACCATCCAACTTTTTACTGAAACTGCATTTGTCTTAATTTTTTTTCTATTATTATGGTTAAAATTAGTGTCCACTGAGTCTGCTTTTAAATTAGTTATTCAACTGTTTAAGGGGTCTATAGAGGAAGTCTGCGCTTTCTTCGATTTTGCAAAAATGTCCGAGGTAGATGAGAATGGGCACACATACTTGGACCTGCTGAAACTATCAGGACTGTGACTGAGGTAATCATAGTGACATTTTTATAGATTTAAGCAACTTTAATTTAGAATCATACGTATTTCTTAACCCTAATTTTTCCATCATACATCGGAGGTAAGGGCCAATTTGACATTGTTATGCGATTGAACGTCTATCAATTAGTAAACCCCATTGAAGATACCAATCTGGTGGGGTGGGTGTTGGTAGTAAGCTATTACCACAGTTAATAATACTCTGTAAAAATTGATGGATACCGAAAGAATTGCCGCTCTCAAACTAGGAACTCCCGGTACAAGTATACGGGTCCGCATTTTAAGGAAATGGATTCCCCATTTAGAGCCACCATACACTTGCCACATATTTTTGGACCAGTTTGTAAGAATACAGTTAATCTATGTTCATGCTACATCTGTTTTTAATGCAACAATTAACTATAAGCGTTTTTTGATCTTTCATACAGGGAGATGCAATCCAGGTGATAACCCAAATAATTAACAGAAAGTATTTGAATCAAAGCTCAATATGCTGATGGGTTATCACATTGAAGACTACGTTAGCGGTCCAATTAAGCGCTATGTTAACAAACTGTCACACGAGGTTAACCTTCGAATTGGACCCCTTGCATCCATTATCCCAATACCTGTCAACAATGATTTACTAAGATTATATTTCAATCTCTATGGCTACGAAAGACTCGTGCCACTTCACGGAATTGTTTAACAAGTAGTAGGTAGTCAACAACCTTATTTTGCCAACCAAAAATTTTAAACATTCATGTTTAATATGTTTGCACCATATTCAGATTTTATTGGAGTATTGGACTACCGCAATCAGTAGAAGACTAAGTGACGGGTGTCAGAGGTCGTTTTTGTCAACCTTACTCTGATAAATTCCAAGTAAGTACCCCTACAATCAAGACATTATACATTCTATACAAAAGTTACACAGCACATCAACCACTGTATCACAAAACGCTAACAGGTTGGTTAAACAGGTCAGCTTTAGGTCGGGTCATCAGTGATGTCTGTTTGGGTTCACTCAGTTTGCCCAATTGTTGATTTAATTCTAGACCCATTAAATGTGTGATATTTAAATTACATATTTTAAAATTGATAGAAACTACTTGTTCTAAAATTTTACTAAATGTGTCAGACGGGTCGACTTGTATAATTTGTCAAAGCTTAATTCTATCAAACAGGTAGCATGATCATTTTCTTGTAAACATGTTAAATATGATTGTTTTACTAAACGGGTCGAACAAGACATGTTATGTAAACATGAAAATGGTGGAATGGTGAAGCACACCTGGCCCAATGTGAACTATGGGAGTAGTTTTTTTCATCTAATTGATGTAAAGTGTTTATTCACATCTCCATATATTTATTTTAAGATCAAACTCAAAACACTTTTCCTATGAAGTTAAATTTGCAATGCTACTTTATTACATTGGCTTTTCATCTGACTTAAACTTATCATTATTATTATCCATTCACCATATAATTGACTTGGTCACATTTTCTTTTTACGCCACAAGTTTTCAAAGCTTTCTTGGTAGTTAGTGAACACCTAATATATGAGTTGAATTTGAGTACAATATAAAGAGAAGTAAAGTAACTTTAATCCAATCTAGATTTCATTTTCAGATAAATAGATGTGTGTCATGACGTTATCATATGTGTATCATGATTTTATCACGGTTGGAGTTGTGAAATTGAAGGATTTGAGAGCAGACTCAAAGCTGGTGTTGGATGGTGGATTTTGCAATTCCCACAACAATTCCTATGGCAAAAACTTTTGGTCTTTTTTTTATCCATCACTTTCCAAAATCTCCCTTTGAAATTTTTGTTCTTTAATCCGGATCTATATTGTTCTACAGCTTAAAATCAATCGGAGAACGAAAGACAACAAGGAGTGGGAAATTAAACGATTTATTTAGAATATTAGTAATTGGAATTATTCCACTCATGTAGTATCTTGGGTTAATTTCATAAACGTTTGAATTTATTTTCTTCTTTTTTGAACCAAGCAGATCAACCGGCAAGGGCTCCGCAAAGTGGGCACTCCCCTTGCTCGAGGACCCCGCACAACTCCAAGGTTCGAAACCCCCTTACAGAGTTACAGTGGTGTTGCCCCATTTTTAGAGCGTGCACATGTGCCGGGACTCGAACTCATGCCCGTCAGGAACCTCCGAAGAGTAAACCTTCCCAGCTCCCCCTTGACCACCAGAAGAACAACGGCTCACTATTTATTTTTTGATAATTTTTTTTGTAGTCTTGGAGAACATGATCACTATGCCAGGCCTAATTCAAAAAAAAAATATTACTGTGTTGTGATATATCGTGACCCGTTTGTTCCCTAGATTGTGTTGTGTTATCAAACCGAGAATGATTCGGTTTAGCGCGTCGCAACACGCGCGGGTATAAAACCTAGTTGAGTTAAACTCTCAAGAACTATGTATTGAGTTTAAACCCAAATTAGATTAAAATACAAATATTATAATACTCAACGACCAAACGCCCCGAAGGACCAAACTTATTGAAAGACCAAACTATAACGACCAATATATTTTATCTATTTACTTGTACCTCTATCTTGATTTATGAAACACTTTATATTTTTTAAGAAAATAATATAGTAAATAAATAAAAGAGTTAATTGCATAGTTAGTCCATGTGATTTGCCCAAATTAACATACTTAGGTACTAATAGTTTAAAATCACATTTTAGGGTATTAACTTTTCATTTTGTAACGTTTGGAGGTATTAACGTTATTTGTAGGTTTAAAATCACATTATATTAGTACCTAAGTTTGTTATTTTGTGGAAACCACAGGGACTAACTATGTTAATATCCTAGAAGTTAATACCTCCAAACGTTACAAAATGAAAAGTTATTACCCTAGAAGGTGATTTTAAACTATTAGTACCTAAATATGTTATTTTGTGCAAACCACATGGACTAACTATGTAATTAACTCTAAATAAAAGGTGTTCCTTTACTTTAGTCTTAGTAACCTAAATAATTTGATAAACTAAATGTATTTGAATGTGCATTGAAGTATCATAATATAATCATCTTGTTTTTCTTTTAAAAAAATCATCTTCATGGAAAAGAATATAATAATTTTGAGTCATTATGTGTGGTTAATGGGTTCATCAATGATTTACTTTATACTCTAATCTAATATTAATTACTACATGGATTCTTCAATTCATTGACATTGTTTCCATTCAAGAAAACTACGTGATGCTAAAATTTAGACAAGTATGATTAATATTTGTATGGATTTAAAAGTAATGATAAACTTGATATTTAAAAGTTAGTACATGTACTCATATTTTTACGAAGTTAAGAACAAATATATATATACTAGGTTAGAACTCCGTGTATTACATAGGTTGAATAAATGTAATTTTATATATTAAATAATAAAAAGTTATATCTTTATGAACCCCGTATATTGTACGGGTTAAATAAATGTAATTTTATATATCAAATAATAAAAAAGTTATATCTTTAAAAGCCATGTGTATTACACAGATTAAATAAATGTAATTTTGTATACTAAATACAAAAAACGTCGTATCTTTAAAAACTCGTGTATAATCAGGTTGAATAAATCAACCAAATAATAAAAAAAAAATTACATCCTTAAAAACCCTTTATATTACACGTGTTGAATAGATCTAAAAATAGTTATATCTTTAAAAACCATGTGTATTACACAGATTAAATAAATGTAATTTTGTATATTAAATTCTAAAAACGTCGTATCTTTAAAAAACTCGTGTATAGTCGGGTTGAAAAATCCACCAAATAATAAAATAATTATATCCTTAAAAAACTCTGTGTATTACACGTGTTGAATAAATCTAATTTTACATAGCAAATGATAAAAAGGTATATCTTTAAAAACTTCGTGTATTACACGGGTTATATAAATGTAACTTTGAATAGTAAATAATAAAAAAAATTAAAAACCCCGCGTTTTACACGAGTTGAATAAATATAATTTTGTATACCAAATAATAAAAAAAAGTTATATTTTTAATAAATTAGGATAACATTTAATATTAATTTATTATTTATATATTTACTATAAGATAAGTAGGAAAAAGAGGTATTTGTTTTAAAAATATATTAAATTAACAATTTAGATTTGAGGATAATATTTTATTAAAGTATGATAAGATTTAATATTAATTTATTATTTATTATTTATTTAGTTAATATAAGTATAGATTTGAGGATACTTTCAATGAATGACACGTGTCCAAAAGTTGGTTTCTTTTATTATAGTATATATATATATATATATATATAATCATAATAAATTAGTTAAAAATTTTAATTTCTAAACAGAGACATGGCTCTGATACCAAAACGGTTTACGATCGTTTGATATGAAGAAGATTAAACATGAAGACAATATAAGTTATTTTAAAGAGATGGCAACATAAATAAGCATGATATGAATTTAAAATATACCTGAATTTATTGATTGAGAAACTTGATTACAATTGATTTCTTTACAATCGGGAGGAGCAATAATAATTTGAAAATCTAAAGATTTTGAACATAGAGAAGTTGATAATACAAGTTTTGGGTTTGAAGGTTTTTTCATACATAAGAGAAGGTTTTTGATGTAAGAAAAGGTGTGTCCTCATTCTTTGATCTTCTTCCCTTTTATAGATGGAGTAAAAGGGTCTTCATTATTGATTCTTGAAAGAGCTTCCGTATGAAGTGGCTTTTGTTGAAAAAGTTGTTTGTCCACTTTGAGAATTATTTGCACCATCTTTGAAGAATTGGAAAATTCGTTGTCTCTTTGTTGCACAATCTTCTATAATTGGAAAGTTGATTGTCTCTTTGTTGAATTATTTGCTCCACTTTTGAAAATAAGAAAAGTTGATTGTCCCTTTGTTGAATTATTTTGCATCACTTTTGAAGATAATTATTCTTTCAAACTTTCATCATTATTTTATCATCTATTGTCGGTATATTAATATTATCATTAAATATATATATATATATATATATATATATTTTACATCATATCATATGGGACAATCAACTTTTCTTATTTTCAAAAGTGGAGCAAATAATTCAACAAAGAGACAATCAACTTTCCAATTATAGAAGATTGTGCAACAAAGAGACAACGAACTTTCCAATTCTTCAAAGATGGTGCAAATAATTCTCAAATAATTTTACATCATATCATATGGGTCTTGAGAATCTTGAAAAACTTCAGTCTCTGAAGATGAATGTTTAGAAGGGGATGGAGACTAACGAATTTCATTGATTATCTTTAACACTTCTTCTGGAGAATTGCAATCTTGAAGTCTTTGAATATATTCTTGGTCTTCATTGTTGGTCTTGATATCTTGAACTGGAGACTTTAAACCCTTTTCATATTGAAGAGTTAATTCCTTATAATACTTGGCGACTGCTTGAGAATTTGCTTTTGTAATAATAAATTTATTCCACCATTTGCATCTATATTGTCTGAAAAGCAATGGAGGAGAAAGTTCTGTAGGGCTTTCTTCTTGAAAATTATAAGTCCATAAACAGATCCATGGAATTCTGAATACACTCATAAACTGTAAGGTATATTCAAAAATTGGTGTTCCATCATGTTGAAAATACTCGACAAATCTTGAAAATGCTTCTGAAATTTCTTTGGAAAAAGCTTCTGGAATAATTCCCATATATTTAAACCATTTAACGAACCATCTTGGATAAATATTTGAAAAATCTTCATCAAATTGGAAAAACCAAGAATGATCAAAGTTTCTTAGAAGAAATGCATATTCCCATGCATCTTGATAATCATAATAGTTATATTGAGGATAAGCACTGAAATTTGAAAGGGTTTTTGAATTATAGGGCTTAGAATTCCAATCTTCTAAAGATAGAACCTTTAAAATTTTTACTTGACTATAAGCGATCTTGGAAGGATCTCCACTATTAAAATTGTGCCGAATAATAACTGATTCTGAATCTACTAAAATTGCTTGATAATAATATCTGGTCTTGTATTCTTCCTTGAAAAAATGGCATCCTCTTGGATAAATGAAGTCGATTAAGGATAAAAAAGATTTGCTAACCTTTTCGACTTCCAAAGGTTCTAGAATTTTGATAATTTTCTTATTTGGGTTGATAATATAAGAGGTAGTGGCTGGTGAAGAGGTTGAAGGGGAGGCCGGTTTAGAGAGTTTTGTGAAAGAAGGAGATTGAATAATGGGTTTTGATTCTAGTTTTTGAATAATTGACGAAAATGGAGGTCTAGGTCTAGGTCCTGGGGTTAGAGGGGCAAATCTGTTTTGAATATTAGGTAATAAGGGAAATTGTTGCAAATGGGTTGGTCTTGATGGAGAACTTGGAGAACTTGATAATTGAGATTTTGAGAATACAATCTTTTTTGTAGAATCAGAGTTGCTCATATTCCCTGTAAAGATTCTCTTGATAAAAAATCTGGTAAAGAATTATTTTCTTCTTTTATAAATTCTATTTGAAAATCAAAGTTGCTTAATAATGCTTGCCATCTTGCAAAAACTTGTTTTGAAATCAAATTTTTAATATACTTTTCTAAAATATATTTTGCAGATAAACAATCGATTCTTAATAAAAATGGTTTCATATATAAATCATCTTCAAACTTTTTTATACATAAAACTATACTTAAAATTTCCTTTTTAATTGTAGAATAATTCTTTTGAGTATCATTCCATGCACCTGAATAATATGTAACTAAACTTTCCTTATTATTTAATTCCTGTTTTAGTATTCCTCCAAATCCTAAGTCACTTGCATCAGTTTCTACAATTAATTTTGCATTAGGATGGGGAATATGTAAACAAGGTAAGCATTTTATTTTATCTTTGATATATTTTATTATATTCGTGTGTTCTTGAGTCCATGGTTTTGGATTCTTTTTTAACCTCTATATAAAGGTTTACATATGATTCCTAAGTCTTTGAAAAAGTCATGAATATAATTTAAACATCCTAAAAATCTTTGCAATTGCTTTTTATCTTTGATTTCATTTGAAAATTCTAAACTTCTGTTAATAGGTTTTATTGTTCCTTGAATAATATTATGTCCTAAAAATCTTAATTATTGTTTGGAAAATACTCATTTTAGAAGGTGATACTACTAATCCATTTTTATGAATAATATTGTAGAAAGCATTTAGATGTTTAAAATGTTGATCTAAGGAATTTGAAAATATTAATACATCATCAATGTAAACGATTGCATAATTTCCTAATGGTAAAATGATATCATTCATTATATTTTTAAATTCTGAAGGAGCATTTTTTAATCCAAAAGGCATTACATTCCATTCATAGTGTCCAAATGGTACATTGAATCCAGTTTTATATCTATCTTCTTCAGCAATTTGAACTTGCCAAAATTCAGATTTCATATCAAATTTAGAAAATATTTTTGAATCATAAATTTTTTTTAATAAATATCTTTTATTTGGTATAGGATATCTAATCCATTCTAAAACTTTATTTAATGGTTTATAATTTATAACTAACCTAGGAGCTCCTCTTTCTATTTCTGCATTATTTTGAACATAGAAGGCAGAGCAAGACCAAGGGGATTTGGATGGTCTTATTAATTTTTTATCTAGTAATTCTTGTATTGCTTTTTTACAATATCCTTCTAACTCTTGAGACATATGTATAGCTTTAGATTTTGTTGGAATATTTTTCTCATTAAAATCTTTAATATAAGGTAATCTTACAATGTGTTGTTTTCTTTCCCAAAAAGCATTTGGAATATTTGCACAGATGTTATCTTTAAATTTATTCTCAGTTTCTTGTATTCTTTTTATAATCATTTTATCTTGCAATTGATTATTTATTCTAACATTATTAATTTCTTCAATTAAAAACTCCTTTTGTTTTTCTTTTAAGCTTAAAATATTTATTTGTTTTGAAGTAATTGGATGAGCAAATTCAAAGCAGATCTTTTTATTTAATACCTCAATACTTATTCATTTTTCTTCAACTGTGAAAGGATATAACTGAGTTATGAATGGGAGTCCTAATATAATTTGAGATGTTAAATCCTTTACTAGAACTAATTGAGTTTTATAACAATAGTTTTCTTTGCAAATATGAACATTTGATAATTTATATTTAATATTTAATGGGTTTCCATTGGCTCCAGATAATCTATATATAGTCTTTTCATAGTATTTTGTGGGTATTAAACCTTCTTGAATACAGTTCATATCAGCACCACTATCAATCATGGCAACTAATGTTAATCGAAATTCATTATTGATTATTATATTTAATTTAGTATACCATTTTTGAGAAGTTAATCCTTTTAAATGATTTATTTTTCCTATATTAGTATCGTTAATGTTTTCTTCTTTTTCTTTATTTTTTTCTTTTTCTAATTCTTTAATTTGTGCTTTTATTTCTCGAATTTCTTCTTTAATATTTTTTAATTCTATTTGTAATTCAGTTATTGTAACAGGATTTTCTTTTATCTGTTTTGTTTGAAATCTTTGACATATTTCATTGAAATTATATACATTTTCTTCCTTTTCTTTTGGTTTACCTCTTTATCATCAATTTTTTCTAATAATTCGAATAGGTCTTTATTATTTTCTGTTAGAGAATTTATTGTTCCATCAATTTCACAAATACAGGGACTAATGCATTCACACATATTATCTTCTGAATTAGAATCTTCAATATTGTTTAAATCATTATCACTATAGTCTGAAATACTGTTTTCACTTGAGTTGTCATAAATAAGTATTTTATTTATCTGTTCTTTTAATTCATCGGAAATGTTTAGCTCATTTATCTTTTTCTTAGTATAACAATCCTTGGAATAATATCCTTGTCTTCCACATTTATAGCAAATGACAATATCTTGTTTACCTTGTTTTTTCTTTTGAAAATCAATCTTATCTTTGTAATATTTTTGTTTATTTTTAATATATGGTTTTCTTTTATAGTTCCTTTTGATAAATTGTTTAGGAATTTTCTTTTTCGATTTAGAAGGAGTTTTAAATGGTTCAAATCCATATTGTTGACAAAAGCTTCCTAATTCCTTATGGCCTTGGATACCGTCCTTTTTTATTTTCTCTTTTAATTTTAAATCATTACATATTTTTAATCCTTCTTGATTTATATAATTTATTATTTGCCCATAGGATAAATCTCTATAAGGAATATTATTATTAAAATCTTTTTTAATTTTCTCTCTAATTCTTTCTGCAAATAATTTTGGTAACCCAGCTATAAATTTTTCTTTCCAATAAGCTTCTTTACAATCATCTCTAGTCATAACTTTTGAAAGAAGTACATCTTTATACCATCTAAAATCTTGTAATTTCCTACAAGTCAAATTTAATAATATTAAAGAATTTCTTTCTTGATAATCTGTTGGATTTCCAATAAAATGTTTAATTATAGCAAATATTAAAGTATTAATTATATCAGGTATTTCAGTTGGTATTTGAACATTATTTTCTGTTTTAATAATTAATTTTTTAGCATTTTGGATTATTTGTTTTTCTTCTTCTGTAAGATACTTGTCCCACCAACCTTTAAGGATTTCAGTAAAACCAGAAACTATCATAGTAAGAATTTAAGCTTCATTATTTCCATTTGCTTTATATGCATTGGCTGCCATTATCATTTCTTGTAATAGATTAAGAATTTGATGTTCTGTTTGACCTTCTATACTCCATTCGTATAGAGAAGATCCATCATATTTTGCTTGAACTAAAGTATGTCGTTCCTCAAATTGTAACTCTGGTGGGGTAGGTCTAGGGTAATAATTTCTTGTTTCAGGCCTAGTAGTATAGGTATTATTTTTTGAAAAATGATAATTTCCTCCTTTAATTTTGTTTACAGAATCTTCTAATTGAAATCATTAAATTGTTCTTCAATACTTTGAATTTCTTGTGCTGAAATAACGTTTATATTTAGTTTTGAAATTTTTGAAGAAATATCTTTTAACATATCCTATTGTTTGTTTAGATTTATTGGGATATCTATACTATATGGTTTAAATATTGGATTTTCAATAGTTTCAGTAATTAATTTAGTATTTGAAGTACTAGGTTGATCTAGATTTTTATTATTAGTTTCAATCCTTTCTAATTGTTCTCCTATGGTATTTAATTTTTCACTGGTATAATTATTTTGAAAAATTATTGTCTTTACATTTTTATTTAAATCTTCATTAGTATTTGCCAAAGGTTTTGCAATATAATCTTTATTTTCAGTTTTTATTTTTATATCCGTATGTGGAGGATGTACACTAGTAATGTCTTCATTTTTATCTATAATTGTATAGGTTTTGGTTATAGTATTACTAACAGATATATTTTCAAAAAATGGATATTCAATTTTATTTTCTATACAGTAAAGAGGAAACCAGGAGAAAAATGAAATATTTTCATCATTTTCACACATATATAGGTGTCAATCAATCTCATGTAAAAATCTTTCATCTTCATTGTATGTAGAAAAATACCATATCAAATTTTTATTATTATATTCATTGAACATTTCATCTTTTAAATATTTTAACATTTCTTTATCCATAATTAACAAGTTGTGCTTGAAATTTTTCCCATAAGCTTTACTCTATAATTATTTTCTTCTCTTAATCTTTTTTCTAAAAATAATATATAGCTAGAGGGATTATACGGGTTAGATGTATAGTTAGAGGGATGATACGGGTCAGATGGAGGCATGATGCATGAATTATTATTATATTCTTCTATTCTTTCCCTCAAATATTTTATTCTTCTATTGCAATTTTTCAAAAACCAAATATTGTAATTCCTTTGGGCTTGAATTTTTGAATCACTCATTGTATATCTTCATAATTTTCCATATCAGACTTAGTTGGGACATAAGTATTATTATCACTATCATTTTTTTTTCATATAGTGGTCTTGGAATAGTATTTGAAAAATCAACACCTTTCATTTTCATTGATAAACTTCTTCTAAATAGACTTTTATCTATAGTATTTCTAGAAGTACTTGCTCCTATAGAATGCCTTGGTAAAACATTACTAAAAGAAATATCTATCGAACCATCAGAATGTTCTACTATGCTAGATGTTTGATTTTCTATCTTTATAGGTTTTGGCGGGTTTATATCTTGTAAAATCCATGTTAATGATTGAGTTATTTCATTCCATTTTAATTTTTTAGGTGTTCTTATCTTTGTATGCATAGTATTAGCTTCAAAAATAATAGTTTCATCTTTTGGGATACTAATTTTGTTTTAGGCTCTATAGTGGTAGTCATAGTCTTATAATATATTCTGTATATAACTACTGCAACATTAGTTTTTTCTTTGAATTCTAAGTTTTTGGTTTTAATTGTTAATGTTAAAGTATCTAAAATATTTGGATCAAATAGACCAATTGAAAAATTAGGGTAGTAATTAAAGTAAATAGGACCATTTGAAATATTAGATTCAGCCATAGCTAGTAAAGAATTATTAAAGTTTGTATGTCTTGCATCTCTTAGAATTAGTAATACAGGAGCATCAATTCCTAATCTGAACATATGTTTAATGGCGACTTGAACTAATCCTATGTGTAGAAATTTATATAATTTTCTATGTCTTTTAATAGCTTCTACTGATAATAATTGCATGTTTTGATAATCTTTATTAATAGGTATGGTTTGTCCATGAGTTTTTATAGAATAATCTTGGAAAAAATCAAAAGTACCAATTTTGTAAATAGTTTTAACATCTTGTTTTGGTATATTCCAATTTAAAAGATTGTTTTCAATTTGAGAAATATTAATTTCAACAGAGTTCATATGTAAAGAGTTCATGTTTAAGTCTTCTTCATCATTATCATTAGTATTTGAGCTATAATCTCGTTTAGAAAAGAATTTTGATAACTGATTCATTATAGTTATTAATCTTTAAAATTTTAAAGTAGAACTTATACTGAGGGAACACCCCCATATCGTCGTGGTCCGGCTGCCCATTTTCAATAATCTTTAGGGCATAAAGCTAATCCAACCGACAATCGGCATGGCTTACCAACACAGTTCTACCCCCCTTTAAAAATTCAGGACTAATAATCATAATAAATTAGTTAAAAAATTTAATTTCTAAACAGAGACATTAGGGGTGTGCATGGGTCGGTTTTGACCTAAAACCATAACCATAACCACGATGTCGGTTAATGGATAACCATAACCGATCGGTTATGGTGGTTATGGTTATTCGGTTTTGATGGTTTTAGCGGGTCGGTTATGGGTGGTTAACCGTTTATTTAGCTTAGCTAAAAATAGCTTAATTTTTTTAACATTGAATAAATTGTTATTGCATATTTGTATATATTAGTATATTACATAGTATAAAAAATACATATAATCTATAATATTAATATCAATTATTATCGAATACTGAAATAAAGTGATATGATACATTTCATAAATTCAAATAAACATCCAACCAAAACCACAAAACGAAATGAAAAACCTATAAATACTAAAAATCTTCAATAAACAACATTAAATATTAAAAATATTGTGAAATGTCCTAAATCCTACAAAATTTTATTACATGTCGGTTCGGTTCGGTTATGGTGGGTATGGAAAAAATGATAACCATAACCGACCCACTACTTTCAGTTTTCAAAAAAACCATTAACCGACCCACCGGTTTTTTATTTGGTTCGGTTTTTTCGGTTCGGTTTTGTCGGTTAATTCGGTTTTTTGCACACCCCTAAGAGACATGGCTCTGATCCAAAATGGTTTAGGATCGTTTGTTTATCTGCAAAATATATTTTAGAAAAGGATATTAAAATTTTGATTTCAAAACAAGTTTATATATATATATATAGGGTAAGGATAGTGTAAAAAGGGCCTAAAGTGTGAGAAGTGTATTATAACACTATATATAATACTATATAACACCATATAAACACCGTATAACAATATGTAACACCATATAATACCATATAACACTATGTAACACTATATAACATTATATAACAAATATAACACTATACATCTATCATAGACATGCTATCAGACAACCTATAGTGTTATATTTGTTATATAATAATATATAGTGTTACATAGTGTTATATGGTATTATATGGTGTTACATATTGTTATACGGTGTTTATATGGTGTTATATAGTATTATATATAGTGTTATAATACACTTCTCACACTTTGAGCACTTTTTACATGATCCTCTACCTATATATATATATATATATATATATATATACCCCTATATATATATAGGTGAAGGATGTATAAAAAACCCACTTTAATTTAGAAAACCCGGGAAACTCAAAGCTCCCGATGTTTTTTTTTTTGAAAAAAATTATACATGTTATATACATGTTTTTAAGGGTTTTGGGCGAAAAAAATAAAAAAAAGCGCCGAGTAGATATTTAAAAAAAAATAAACAAGTTTTGGTGTAACACATGTTACATTCATCTGACATATTTGTAACATGTGTTACACCAAAACTTGTTTATTTTTTTTTTAAATATATACTCGGCGCTTTTTTGATTTTTTTTGCCCAAAACCCTTAAAGACATGTATATAACATGTGTAATTTTTTAAAAAAAAAAAAGTTCGGGAGGTTAGAGTTTTCCAAGTTTTCTAAATTATAAGGGTTTTCTATAGATACTTACATTATATATATATATATATATAGAGAGAGAGAGAGAGAGAGATTCATGATAACTATGTTTTAGTTTTGGGAAAAAGAAAAGCTTCAAGTCTTTAAACATATATTTAAAGGAAAATTTATTAAAATAAATGTTATTTTGCCCATGGTTTTATAGCGTAGTGGCATCTTGGTGGTGGGATAAGGTTTTGAGACTAATAGGTCATGGGTTCAATTCCCACAAGGGGGTTTTTCCCGTATTCATCGGGTTTCCTCCTGAATTGGTGTTTAGGCATTATGCCTAGTGGAGATGGATATGATCGGGTGGTTCCGTTGATGACACGATGATACTCCGGTGTTTAGGCATTATGCCTAGTGGAGATGGATATGATCGGGTGGTTTCGCTGATGACACGATGATACTCCAGTGATCCGCCAGTGATCCAAATTGCCGTTCAAAAAAAAACTAAAAAAAAAATTAATGCTATTTTAATAGGTATACTTTAAGCATAATAATTAAGGAGATGATTAGTCAATATAATTATATCATTTTAATTCGAACTCACTAACAAAGTTTCCTCATGTATTTCATGCATAAAGTTTTCTTAAGATATTTGACATTCTCTATTGCGATGGATTATAGTCCCATTTTTTTTACAATCGAGAACCAAGTTAAGGTCACCGATAGGAACACCAAAGAAACATCGCAATTGCTACGCTCGTAGATGCCGATCGAATATCCGTTCAACAACTTAGAGCTTGGAACTTCCTCCTTTAATTCCAACCTCAATTCAACTCCGTTATAGGTAATTCTTGAGTCCATTCCACTTTATTCTTCAAGCTCTACAAAAGCCCTCTATCAAATTCAGTTGATAGAAAACAATTGTTGTTTAATCAGATTCCATGAATTCTAGGGTTCATAAGCAGTTGGGGATTTTTATATTTTCTTAAATCAACCAATTAATCCGTTCCATAATGATTCTAGACTTATGTTAGGATGTAATTTCTAGTAGTAATCATATTAGTCATGTTTGCCTATTTTTCTAGAATTTAATTTGTCATAATCTAGATGCCTATTCTTATATTTTTGTTGGATTAATTATACTAGAAATTCTTGTTGATGAAATTGGATTAGTAGAAGTATGAATTTTCAGAATATGAATTGTGAAAATTGGATATAATTTTAAATAGAGTAAACTGCCATTTTGGTCCCTGTGGTTTGGGCACTTTTGCCATTTTAGTCCAAATCTCAAACTTTTTAAATCTGGGTCCCTGTGGTTTCGTTTTTGTTGCCATTTTGGTCCAAAACTCAAATCAGGTCAGATTTAAAAAAAAAAAACCCTGCTATTTTGTCCTTTCCTTAGGGGCAAAATTGTCATTTAAAAAAAAAACCCCTGTTTCTCTCTTCTCTTTTCCATGACAATCAACATCATCATTTGATCACCTTTTGTTGATTTCCCTCATTCTCCTCCTCAGCCGCATCGCAACTGTTTTCGCTTTTACCCAACAACATCGGCACAGGATCACTTCCTGAACAATCCGAATCGGAAAATCTGAAACCGATTCACATCTGATAAAGTTTAGTCAGACAGACATACTTTTTGTAATAAACTCACCTCTAGAAGCTTTGAATGATCTTTTGCAGTGTAAAATAGCGCTCTGGATCCCATCCTGTTGTTGTATCAACGAATCGTCACGACGGTTTGACGATGCAGGAGCAGCCGTAAAAGCCGACCGGCTCTTTCTCAAGACTACTCCAAGTCCTGTAGGTAAATTACCTTGTTTATGCGCCGGTGGTTTGGATTTAGATTCCGAAGACTCTGTAACTTCTGATTTTGTTTTTTTAGCTGTAACTTCTCACCGTATCTATTAACCACCACCGCTGCAAAATCCAACAAACAAACAACCCCTGCCACCATTTCAGATATGCACCATCTGTCTCTACCTTTCTTTCAGATCGGTGGTGGTAGGTTTAGGGTTTTCGAGTGGCGACGGTGGTGGCATTTAATGGGTACAGTGACGGTTGTGGTTGTTGACGGTGATGGTGATGGTGGTGGGTGTGACTGATGGTGGTTGTTGATGATGTTGCGGTGATTATAGAGGAGATTGATGGTGGTTTGTGGATGTCACGACTTAGGTTTAGAGAGAGAGAGCTGATAGATCGGGTGTTTAAAGAGAGAGGATGAGATTGATTTAGGGAAGGAGATGAAGGGTGGGAGATTAAAATGAGATGGACAATTTTGCCCTTGATGATAAAGACAAAATATCTAGCTTTTAATAGTTAAATAAGAGGTAATTTGAGTTTTGGACCAAAATGGCAACAAAAATGAAACCACAGAGATCCAGATTTAAAAAGTTTGAGATTTTGACTAAAATGGCAAAAGTGCCCAAACTACAGGGACCAAAATGGCAGTTTACTCTTTTAAATATATAGTTCATTATATCAAATTGTCTTTCTATGAAAACTATATAATATGCTAGAAACCTATATTGCATTTATCTAAAAATTTGTGCTTTTAGTTGTAAACAATTTAGACATTTTAATTTAACCCTAAGTTCAATCAATATAATGTGAACCTTAAACTAATTGGTTGAGGTAACTCATTTAGACATAGGTATATTTTTGACAAAATTGGACTATAAGTTTATATGTATGCCTTAGATAATGTCATGGACTGTTATATATATTTGTCACTAAATTTAGTCTCATATATTAAACATATTTATTTGACTAAAATAAGTATTTCTCGTCACATGATATCAAATATATATTTTGTCACTAAATAGATAAATTAAATATATATTATACTAGTCGCTAAAACTTAACATCATAAAACTATAAGTTTATATTTTTAGTCATGTCAGACTTACATTCATGATCAATAAATATACGTTTAGACTAAATCGTTACTTGTTGGTATATATATTTTAACAAATGTAATATATTTTATTATATCAAATTTGAAGAGGTTATACATTTGTTTTTAGATAAAATATATATATATATATATATATATATATATAATATCTTTTTAGTCGAGATTGTACAACTTCGTCGTATTTTTACAATTATATATAAATACGAATTGTATTATTGGTACTTATATATTTTAGTCCTTTAAATCATTTTATAGTTTAAACGAAAAAAAAAAATCCCCAAATCGTATGAACCTAGAAATCATCATCTCACCGTATTCATTATTCGTTCGACTCGTTATTCATACTTCTTTTCATATATATTTTTATAGGATAACTTTTGAAATAATTGTTCCCCAAAACGCTACAACGTATCTTAAGTTGTATTAGGATAAACGAAAACCGTCAATATAACCGAATAAAACGAATTGATTAACCAAGAACCGATGGGTTAACAAAATAGACTAACTAATGACTTCAGTTGAGGATAATACCGAACCGACCGAACCATGTACACCGCAATGAAATGGACTAACCGATGATTTCACTTATTATGTATATCTACCACAATGGTGCTACAATAAATATTATACGAATAAGAAAACTATCAGAAACGAGTACCACAATGCAAAGTGTCGCCTCACTGCATCACGCAACACCCTGCTAGCGTTAAACATAAGGTTTAGCTATACCGACCAGCTCTACTTGATGGTGATCCTGTGAATTAAACCGAAAATAATCGATTAGGTATGAGTTTGTTTGTTTTGCAAAATGTCTGAAAAAATTGGAAATAATTGCTCGCTTAACGTATTAAAAAAGGTTCCAAACCTTTTACGGTGTTGGTTTCTGATCTAATTGATTAGCCGATTCTAGCTGATTTTTAAGATTTTTTTTGTCCAATTAATAAAGGCCGGCTACCCGTGATAATCCAATAAACAAAAGGTGACTCGTACGCCCATGAGCACAGGTAGCGCTGGTAGCCCAAGTCCACCATCTCTGGTTTCAGGGAAAACCCGCCGCCCAAAGTCCCACTACCGTAAAACCTGGTTGGGATCGGATTCAAATTTGAGACCTATGACCTTTAATCCAAATCTTCACTTCCCCTTTAATGCGAATTGAGCTACAATTTTTTTTTCTTAAAATGGAATAAAATTGGATTTCTTAAAAATGTGAAGAAAAATGCTTTCGGTTTATCTTTAGGCTTTTATCGAATACGTTAAAAATTAGGATTCTCTTTAAATGTTTTCTTAGTTTAAATTAATTAAGCCGGCTAAAAGTTGAGATTATTAAAATCTAGTAATCTTTGAAATAATTTATTAATTCATTTTGTTATTATTTATTAGTCACACCCAAAAGAAAACAACTGTTTACTGTTATTAAGATACATTTAATCATTTATAAATCAAAAACAAATAATTAACCAAACAAACATCTTTCTGAACATGACACAGGAACAAAAAGATACTTCACTATGAATGAAGAGTTTGCCTCAAATCTTAACGCTATAAGTTTATTCCCACATTTTGTACCAACAACAGGTACTCCATAAAATACAATTTGCAACCATCTCCAAACCCATTATTATTCAAACTCGAAAACGGGCGAATGTAAAGTCAGGTTTACAAAATTACAAAAAGAAAAAAAAAACCATACTTATGTCTTGAACTTCTGTGAGAGTTTCTCAACTCCTTCTCTGCAATCACCGACAACTCGCTTCACACCATCTTTAGCAGCCAAACTCAACCCAGCCGTACTCTGTTGCAAATCTTGCATTGACCCGTTGACTTTCAACACAACCCCATCTTTGACCGCACCCACATGGTTCACAGTCTTTGAACACAGTTCTTTCAATTGGGATATAAAAAGTTGTACCTTTTCGATCACCATATTAATGATCTGTTTGGATTTTCCTTTAACATTGGCTGCCATTGACTTTAGTTGGTCAACCAGTGTTTCTGCTCGGGTCTCGGTCTCTTCAACTGAAAACGTTTTCTGAGCATTGACCCATGTTGACTCAGTCATTGACTCGTCACGAAGATCTTTGTCCACAATTACCTTAAGACCCTGACTCTCCCATTGGCTTCTAGCATCTTCTAGAACTTTCGCTTGCTCTCTTGCTCTTTTGGCCTCATCTTCTGCCCAAGATCTATACAAGAAGTCAAAAACAAGATCATGTCATTTATCGATAGCAGATTAATCAACAGACTATTGACGGGTCAATCACATGTTTGGGTAAAATAAGTGCAACTTTTGAGAGGGAGACCAATGCACTTTTTGTCTAAAAATTCTGATTTTTATTTTAATTAGTGACAAAATGACTCAAAATTTACTTTTGTTCTAAAAAACACGTGTTTTTAGAGTTAATTACACAGATAGTCCTTGTGGTTTACTCAAGGTAACACCTTTGAGTACTAACTTATTTTTTTGTAAAAGATTCATGGTTTCAATTTTGTAACAACTTATGAGTATTAAGGCTAACTGCCGTTAGTTTTTCTGTTAAATCAGTGTAAAATGACTAAAACACCCTTATATACTTTTCTGTTAGTACTTAAAGATGTTACTTTCAATGAACACTATCTGTGTAATTAACTCAAAAAAAAGATAAAACTCATTATATTTGTAAAAAGAAATATATTATAAAATATGCTACATAAAAATATTTAATAATTATATTCCTAAAATTAATATACATACAATTACCTCACGATATGTATATTAATTTTAGGAATCTAATTATATATTTTTATGTAGGATATTTTATAATAATATTCTGTTACAAATATAATGAGTTTTATATTTTTTTAGAGTTAATTACACAGATAGTCCTTGTGGTAGTTGTGCATTAGAGATCAAACACAACATCAATCAACCAAATTATTAACGGGTCAAGAGAACGGAGCATACCTGGCCATTGCTAAAGCTTTCCTCTCGACTTCTAATTCATATTGTAACCGTACAATCTCCTGATTCTCGATTTCCGCATCCGTCCTAAGTTTATTTATTCTTTCTTTTTCATACGATATTTCCACTTTATTACTCATAATTCCCTGCAATTCTTCCTCTGCTTCACGCCTCAACTTCGAAAGCATTTCCATTTGCGAATCAACAGCCGCTCGTTCTTTCATTATTCTAACGTTTTGTTCCTCTTGTTCGGCTTTTAACCGATCCAATTCCTGCCGTGTTTCTTCAGTTAGTTTCTCTAAAGCAGTTATTTTTTCCCTTTCTAGTTGAAGGTCGTTTTCATAATACGTGTTGATGTCTTTTTGTACTTGATCAACAAGAGCGGTATGCGCA
Organism: Helianthus tuberosus; assembly: GCA_030545235.1. NCBI lineage: Eukaryota > Viridiplantae > Streptophyta > Magnoliopsida > Asterales > Asteraceae > Helianthus > Helianthus tuberosus. Next base: position 115,369,501 of record CM060400.1, on the reverse strand, counting down.
GCAACAGCTTTTTCAGCCATTGATTCTGCTTCTATGCGCGCAAGTTCTTCACTGACTATATCGGAAGCTTCACCCGTTGCAAGCGCAATAGCAGCTTGTGCTTTTGTCACAGGTTTATCGGGCTGAAATAGTCTCGTGTAACCTGTAGAATTAAAGTCATTTTTTTTCAATCACAACAGAGTTTAATGTGACAAGATGGATCAGTCAGATGGGTTGGATAATAGTTATGGGTGGGTTTAATGTGACAACATTTCAGTATTGACCCATAAATAATTTGTCCATTTCTATATTTTTGAGTAAAATGCCATTTTCGTCCCTGAGGTTTGGCAGTTTTGCGACTTTCGTCCAAAGGTTTGTTTTTTCGCATCTGGATCCAAAAAGTTTGAAATCATGACATTTTCATCCGGCTCGTTAACTCCATCCATTTTTCTCCGTCAATCAGGGGTATTTTAGTCTTTTTTGTTAACTTAAAGGGCAATTCGGTCTTTTTCACTTAATGTACAAGCATTTAGCATAATGTACAAGTATTCAAAAACCAAATTCCCTTTTAAGTTAACAAAAGAGACGGAAATATCCCTGACTTAACGAAGAAAAATAGATGGTGTTAACGAACCGGATGAAAATGGCAAGATTTCAAACTATTTGGATCCGGATGCGAAAAAACAAACCTTCGGACGAAAGTTGCAAAACTGGCCAAACCTCGGGGACAAAAATGGCATTTTACTCTAATGTTTTTTTATAAATTATCAACACCATAATTATGATTACGACACAAGATTACGACAATAGCAATAAAAATCATTAATGAAGATTCAAGAAGTTGTATGCATAAAAAATGTACCTAAAATGACTTTTAACCCACACCCGTTTGCGATATAACAGAACCAAATGGACCCGGTCATAACTTATACGTAAACGGCCCGAAACGAAAACTCACCAAAAGCAAGGCTTACGATTCCATTTTCGCCTGCTGATAAATCTGCTATGAGTGCAGGCCAAGCATCTGGATTGATCTTGTCAGTGTCTATGAAACCAGAAAGTTGCTGAAGGATCTGCACGTTGGTATAATGTTTTTAGGTTAAAACATTTATATTAAAAACTTAGAGAAAGATTATTCAGTTTTAAAGTCATAATACCGTTCTGTCAGCTACAGGAAGCAGTCTTTTTTCCAGGGACATTTTCCAGCTCACAAGATCCTGTCGAGATAAAGGGCTGCAAAAATTTTGAAAAAGGGTAAAACATGTGAGGTTAAAAAAAGGCCCAAGAAACGGAACACAATAATAAGAGTAAAACGCCATTTTTCGTCCTTGAGGTTTGGCCAGTTTTGCGACTTTCGTCCAAAGGTTTGTTTTTCCGCATCTGGATCCAAAAGGTTTGAAATTTTGCCATTTTCATCCGGCTCGTTAACTCCATCCATTTTTCTCCGTTAAGCCGGGGGTATTTTCATCTTTTTTGTTAACTTAAAGGGCAAAATTTGGTCTTTTTCACTTTATGTACAAGCATTTAGCATAATGTACAAGTATTCATAACAAAGTAGGTAAAAAGACGAAAATGCCCCTGACTGAACGAAGAAAAATGAATGGAGTTAACAAGCCGGATGAACATGGCAAGATTTCAAACCTTTTAGACCCAGATGTGGAAAGACAAACCTTTGGACGAAAGTCACAAAACTGGCCAAACCTCAGGGACGAAAATGGCATTTTACTCTAATAATAAAACTGAAAATCTGTACCTTTCGGGATAAAAATGCAGAGAGCTATCGTCTTGATTTGAAATGTTCATGTCACGTTGAGAGAGCTTACTGGCAATGAGTCCAGCTTCTGCCAAGCCTGAATATCCAATGTTTCATTAATTTAATATTATAAAATTATATAACAGTATAACACTAATATTGAATCCAGAATGTTTAGAATTCAGTATGTACCTTGAATGGAAGAGAAATCAGGATCTTCAGGTGTGATATCATCAAATGCAAGTTCAGTAACATTCTCGATATACATTGCAGGGTACACTTTGGATATAGTATTTCTATACATACAACATTTATAAAAAATGTAACCTTAATGCATATTTAAACAAAAATAAACTCAAGCTTATACTACACACTTAATGAAATAATATGTACCTAGAAAGAGCACTGCTGGCAGAAACCAACCATCGAGCATATTCACGGCGTGAGCACAAGTCACCGGGCTGAACATCAACTTCAATAACCTAACATCAACCATACTTATATTAATTTCATTCTTTACAAATTTAATAATAAACATATATATATCGGGGATGGATCATGAGAAAACTCCTCTTCGTGAGAAAACTAAAAAACTCCCAAAAAATACTTAAAAACACACCATTTTTAAACATTTTTTGGCTGTAAATCTAACATTTTTAAACACAAAAAAAAAAAAATCGAAAAGAACTCCTCTTTGTAGGAAAACTCTATCTGACCATTACTAAACCATATATATATATAGGACAAAGATCCGTTAGGAACCACCCCTTATTGCGAGAACCGCGAGAACCAATGTGAACACAACCAAAAATGCCTAAAAATAGCTAAAAAACACACAAAAAAAAAAAAAAAAATTAATATTTTTTATATTAAAATCGCTACTTTTAGTAGCCAAAAAAAAAATTTTTTTTTTTGGCTACTAAAAGTAGCGATTTTAACATAAAAAATATTAAAAAAAAAAAAATTTTAGATTTTTTTAGGTTTTTTGGGGGTTTAGTTTTTAGCATTTTAGCTTTTGGGGGGGGGGGGGGGGGGGGGGGGTTAGGTTTTTTTAGCTATTTTAGGTTGTGTTCACATTGGTTCTCGCGGTTCTCGCAATAAAGGTGGTTCTCGCATGAACCTTACCCTATATATATATATATGATTTGCCAAACAAACCTTTAATACTTGCAATGCTGCTAATGCTTGCCCCTGAACTTGATCAACAACCGCAGGAACTAACACCTTCCCAGGGAGGGCTTGCAGAGCAGGCGAAAGTACAGACGGAGCTGGAATGCTTGCGGTGGAAGAAATCTTTCCGAGATCCACCGACTCAAAAAACGTTTCTTTAATTTCGTTATTAAAATCAATATCACTTTTTTCATTATCATATGTATACGGTAACGACTCCCCTGAGAACACTTGTGTTTCTTTATTGTCAAAATCTTCGTTTTTTGAGCTAATAGGCTCCAATATCACATTCACCTGCTCACTCTGTATATTAACCGAGGGTGGTGATGAGCTGGATAGATCTGAGCCACTTATTACAGTATCTACCTCGTCGGAACCCGTATCAGGATTTATCGAGTTTACGTCTGTGACCACGGAATCTGAAACTTTGACATCTGCCGGCACATCTTCTAATATATTATTACTCGATTCAAGGTTCTCATCAACAAGATTGTCATCGTGATTCACAATGCTTGACGCATCAACCGGATCATCATCAACATTGGATTTGTGTTCAGGTAACTCCTCTTGTAACTCCTGTTGTACAGAAGCGTTGTCCGTCACATCGCTGCCTTCGATGGCCGTACTATGGTCTGGTTCATTATCATTTGTAATTTCATTTTCTTTTTCGTTGGAAACATAGTTATCGTTTTTTGTCTCGGTTCCTTCATCTTCAACATTATCATTCTGATCAGAGGTCAATGACTCTTCCTGATGTTTCGTCAAAGTTTCCATGTTCTTTTTTGGCCCTGAAAATCGTTTTTAGTTTATACCATTATGAATTTGAAAAAGCATTAGAAAATTTATAACAGAAAACTAAAACACACTTACCAGATGCGCGTCTATTTATAGATAAAGTTGCAAAGGCGAGTCCACCAACAAGAACAACCCCTGCTACTGCAGCTCCCACTATGCCTGAAAGTAAGCTACAGGAGCGTTATTAATAAACAGGTAAATACGAAAAAGGTTGCATATAAAGGGTCTAATTTCATGTGTAAGCAAAGGGATGCACTTTGATCGCTATTGAAAATTCAGTACTTTTCCTAGTGGATGTAGTTGCAAATTTAATCCGGGTGATAAGCTTATGCTAGTTAACTCTTTTCAAAACAGTTTTGAAATTAATATAGAATTGAGCTTTGAGCATTGATTACTCATCGAAACAACACTAAAATCTAAGGTGTATAGATGAATATAGGATGAATTAGTTTTCTAATCATCTTAATTATTTGCTTCATTGCCGGCTCAACATTCAAAGAATAAAACCGTGATTTTAGACAATTTCTATTGTCCTTTTTGCAACAAATTACATATTTGTCTAAAAACTAGCCCTTGCTTGAAACCCCTTCAAGGTTTAAGAACCCAAATTTATATTATCTAAACTATTATATTGAGAAAACTATTTTTTAAAAATATAAACATACCACATTTCATAACTAAAATAATATTCAGTCATTTTTTATTCTACTTTTTTTCTAGAAAATCTCAAAACTTGTCTTTACATAGTAAACCAAAACTATTTGGCTTTCATTCGAAAACGCCGAAAGGAAGAAATCCCAACACTTTTCCAAGTGGCACACAAAAGAGGGACGAGTCGACCCATCTAGCTGAACCCATTGGTGAACAAACTAACTAATTAAAAGCCTCAATTTTAGAGTGTGCTTTAGGACCTAACAAGATTTGAGCAAGCAGTCGGCAGAGACCGATAAAGGCCCAGGTCGGACACGGAACGAAAGCGCGAACCCGACCTCATGAATACCCTCTCTCTCCTCCCCTCTCACAAACCCTTCTTCTCTCTCCTCTCCACTAGACACCCCTCCTCCCTCTCTCTTCCATGCATCCATACTAGGGTGAACAGAAAACCAAATTAACCGATCTAACCAAGTATAACTGAACCGAACCAAAAATCAACAGTTTGTTTTCTGTATTTCTGACAACCGATTAACCAACCGAAAATCGAGTAGTTAAGACAACACAAAACAAACTTTTCGGTTTCGGTGAAGGCTTAAAACCAAACCGAACTGTCCTGTGCACACCCTTAATCCATATATACCCAAATGACACTATTTCGAGTCCTCTTAACCCGCCTCTCCTAAAAACTAAAACACTATACAACAGTTCTATAAGCAACAAAACTAGTAGCATCAAACAGTCAAACACAGTCACCTATCTCCAACAAAACTAATGTTTGTACACTCTACATCTACAAAATTCAAAATTGAAACACAACACTTCTTATAAATCAAATCATTAAACAAATTCATCACAAATCCTAAAAAAACACCAAACATACCTCCAGACCACTTTTTTTTCTCCGAATTTTCATTCAAAACCTCAGAACCATTATCATCCTCACCAGACCACCCAGAAAAAGCTTTAACAGAACAATCAAAACCTCTATGTCGTCGTTTAATCGCACTCGCATTATCAACAGAACCAGAAAAGCAATGAATTTGATACTCTAGCTTGTGAACATGCATCCGTAAAAACACCGACGGCGAAGGGTATTTCCGGCAATTGACGCCGGATAATCGGAGTTGGTAAGATGTCGGAGACCTTGTGGTGATCAGAGCACTCATGATGTTGAATTGCAGAAATGAATATTGGAATTTGGGGTTTGTGAGTGGGAATTTAGGGTTTTGTGTGTGTTTTTAGGGTTTGTGGTTTTTATTACAGTGATTTGGGGAGAAAGATGATAGACCCACACAAGGGTACCTACTACGTTTTGGTTGTTAATTACCTTATCGAAATAGTATTAAGTATATTTCCCCACTTACTTAGATTTTTTTTTGGGGGGGGGTTTGTTGTAATTAGTTAAACTTGAAGGGTTGTTTATGTCACTTTTTTGTGAAAAATCAAAATGAGAAATTTTGGTGTTTGATTATTTTCCTAGAGTGAAATCTCACTTATAGAGTAAGGGAGAGATGTTAGATCGAGTGTAACGGGTTAATGCTCATATACACTTAAACAATTTTTGGGTGCCGAACGTTATTACGTAGGCGTTAAAGAGGTTGTTAAGGGTGGGGTGTGAGTAGCATAATGGGCGTGAAATTGAGAAGACAGATGACATGGATAAAAACCAATGAAAACTTTTATTTAGAGTGGATGCATCAGCCCACTACTAATAGTCTTATATAGAAAAAATCATATGAAAAATGTAATCATAAATATTTGGGATAAATTCACATTGTGCCTATTGGTAAAAAAAAAATTATGATTGTTTATATTGAATTATTTAAATAAAACACTTATAAAACTTGTTAATTATTTAATGATTTTTTTCTTTATAATTGTTGCATATTTCGAGTTAAATTTTTTTTTTTGAATGGTCAATAAATCCTTCAAATGGGCTACGGGTGAAACTCACCACATCGGGATACACTTGCCTTCGAACCGGGGAAAACCCACACCTAGGGCCGAAGCCCGTGAACACTCGCCCGAAGGCACGACAGTGCGGTGAGGTAAAACCCGCTCAATTCATGGATCGAACTAGCGATCTCCGCCTACTCGCCTAATCTCCCATCATTAGCAGGTGCCGCAGAAAATAATGAAATGATGAGGAACTGAACTTCGGTCCCTTAAAACATCAAGTATATCCCATATCACTCCACCATCACACCATTGGCATATTTCTAGTTAAAAATGAAAAGCTGACTGGCTACACCTACTCCGGCAACATTTCTCTTGCATAGCAAAATTTATTTATAGATAATCTTTCATGTCCTATGGTTCAAATATATGATATATTTGTATATTCAAGCCTGGTACTAGGAAATTTAATTTATATAATGTGTCTAACGTGGGCTTGTTTTAATAATGTTTTTTTTTACTTTAATATTGAGGAATTTATGGTAATAAGTTGAATCTTTTGTTTTAACCATTATATATTTATGATCTACAAAATTTGCTTAACAAAATTTGCTTGTTGGTACAAGCTATTGCATATTTGCATATTTTGTTATAAGTTTGAGCTTTAATTGTCGCATCTTGTATTCCTGCGTCAATTTATGGGCCAAAAATGAAGTATAAAGATATTATAAAGATGTTAACTCTGAAAGCTCACCCGAAAAAGTTTTATGAGTGGTACCCATAAGAACAACAGAATAATGTTTGTGGTGTTACGACAACTCTCATTTTATCTTGAGGGGATCGTTTACTATGAAAAAAACAAAACTATAATATAAAATTATTATTTCTAATTTTATAACAATTAACGTCAATTATTTGCCACACTCGTAAAGTTATTTTATACTAAAAAGGCATTATTATTTAAGTTCCTTTTAGATGACGATTATTTTTCTAAAAAACTCCCAAAAAATAGTAGACGTGCCTTACTTTCTATTTCATCATCTTCACCTTCACTTTATATGTTTAATTTTAACACATTTTTAATTTGAATTTACGAATTATTTTTAACCATTTTTCATGTTAGAAAATAAATATTCCAAATGATTTTATGTACTTGTAACCATTTTAAATCATAAAAATTGTAGATAGCAAGTGCCCTTGTGCTTGTAGATGATAATCTAAAATAGAGGTCATTTCTCATTTTATCCGCAGAAATGATTCGAAGTCATAATAATAATAATATTAAACAAAATGTTATTTCCAAAGTAGCAACATCATTCTTAACTTATCCAAAGTCCATTTACATGTTCCATGGCTTAAACTTCTGTCAAATGTGTTTTCTCTGTAAGATTCGGTGTCGATCCTTCCCATAACTCCTTTAGCTCCTTTCGTGCCCAGGAGATCACAACTATCGGTCCAAGTGTCGATGGCACCTACACCAATCAAATGTTGACCAGAAAATAAAAGTCAAACCACTCTAACCAACCGTAACCTAACTTGAACCAATTAACTTAAACGAAGCATCTCAATATCGACCCACAAAAGTATATTTAACCAAATTGATGCAAATTACTTTCTTGATTTGGTTAATTAGTTAGATAGGTGACTATTATTCGCAATTTCAATCATTATGTTTAATCGCTAAAGGGTCAAAACAAGTGCAATGGCGTTAACAGAAACATACCAGATATAGAAGTGCTGGCTGCGGAGAATGAGTAAGAATTCCAGCTGCTAATGCAGCTACCAATCCAACAGCATATCCACACGTAGCATACCATATGTATTTATACCCCTTTTGTGGAGATATATCCAGCGGGTTTGCAGCCTCTTTGACTTTTCTGTGGTCAAAGCAGAGAACTAACGCCAGAAGCATGGAAGGAATAGCCTACAAAAACAAACAACTTAACAAAAATATTTACCATATTTACTATTATTAGTCTCGTCGCGTGCAAAGTTCAGACAGATATTTACCATATCACCAAGACCAAGCATCATGAAGTCACTAGCAGCATTTCCCGGTACAATGCCACCTAATAAGTTTCTCGGAAATACAATCTTCACAGGCAACTCGAGCTTTTTCGTAATTAATTGCAATCCCGGAAGACTTAAAGAGTTAGCCACTGTATGAACAGGATTAGAAGCTTGTTGTGTTGCAACTGCAACCATAACATTCGCACCAAAGAACCATTCTGAATAAAACACCCAGAATATATCATACGCAAATAAGCAGATAAGCAGCATCGCGCAAACTTTAATGTTGGGAAGACGCACATGGCTCACAAACGCAAAACAAAGTGAAATCCCCAACAAATTGTTCAATATCCAATGCCCGGAAACGAGCCACGCTGCAACCGTACTGAAGCAAAGAAACAATAAAAGCGCTTGTATTCGAGTAAAAGATTTGGAGCAGCAACGAGACACAAACGGGTCAGAAAGCCCAAACTGCGCCTTCACATGCACTATATAAGGTGAGAACACAAAATACAGAGATGACACCGAGGCGATTGCGGTGAAACCAGTGAGCAGTTGTGAGACCGAAGAGAACAAGTAGAACATTGTCAGCAGACTTAACGAGCTCATAACTGGTATCATGAGTGCTTGGGATCGGTCCAACGTGATCGATGCTTCAGATAAGTCACGGTTTTTTTCCATTTCTTTTCCATAGTTTAACGCCCGGAAAGCCGACCCAAATGTGACAGCAATGGCGGTTAAAATAAGCGTAACTGGAGCCGGCTCCATAAGAAACACAAGCTTCCATAAAGGCTCCATTTTGATTTAATAAACACTAAACCACAACTATCAGAAATGAAACCTAATTTGGTCAGTGAGCATGTACACTCACACAGATTAGCTGCTAGAAAGTAAAAATCATCAACCAATATCCCTGAAATAAAAAAAATAAATTAAAAAAAAATCTATGATTTAGCAGATCAATCATATAACTAGTACTACTTTCTGATTATTATGTGTGTGTGTGTGTGTGTATACAAACATATTTTAGTTTCCTAATAAAATCACAAGCAACTGGTGAATAAAATTGACATCTAGGGCTCATAATTCAAGGACTGTTACAGTAAAACTCGATGCAAATGTAGAATCAATGGGTATAAATGTGAAATTGACATAAAACCTGGATGAATTTCAAGTAAAAGTAAACAGATATAGGAAGGAACCTAGGGCGATCTTGAATTTGTAAAATTGAGGATCGGAAATTGGGGAATTAGTGTAAATCTGAAGGAATTGATTGAGAATGTGAAAAGAAGACTTACGATTGAAGATGAAGGAGTTGAAATTGAGTCGGTGCACGAGCAAAGGGGGAGAAGTGTGTGTGTGTGCACCGAAAGCAATGTCTCCCCGTCTACAAGGTTTTTGTTTTGCTCTTTTTTCAGATATTTATCTTTCTTTGTTGCACATGTTTTGATCGAGGAAGAGGGATGAACGCGTTTTTCATTAGTGTTTGGTAATAACACATTACTAGTGGGCTTCCCGCGCGATGCGGCGGGAACTCGATTTTGATCGGTATTGATTCGATGCATTAGGATATCCACACCTAGTATAGAATCGAAAATTTAAAGTTGTGATATGCCCAAAAAGACAGTAACATGTGTTTTAAATTGATCAAAAACTATATAAACAAATATCGCTTCGGTTCTTCACGATACTGGTATGATACCGCACTCACTATGGCTTACGATGTTAAAATATAGTTATTTTTATACAACTTCATTTTCAACAAATTTTGTACCAGAGCGTCGAGAAATAAAATTAAAAACACCTGCGTATTTAACTTTTTCTAAAAAAATGTAAGGAACATAAGCTATTAGAGAAAAATTAAATTAAATGTTAATTAAAATATGTTAAACACATAAATCATTTAAAACATAACGGTTAGAAATGAAACTCATGAAACATAACTATCTATATGTATAGATGAAAAAAATTATATTCACTACCAAGAGCACCATATTTTCTTAAGGATGATTTTATTGTAATAGTGGACTACATGGTATGAGATGGTAAGGAAAAAAAAAAAGGTTTAGGAGGGATTGAACTTGTGTTGATTGTTTCAATGTAATGAAGAGAAACCACTACACCACCATCATTTTTGTTTAAAAGGTTGAAATTTATTGTATATATCACATGAAAAAATATAAAAAATGAAGCACTATTCATGAAGCTTCACCAACCATATATATATAATTGTCAGGTCATTTATGTTTGTAACGGATAGCCTTTAACTTCAATAATTACACTCATAATCTTTTGGGTAAATTACATTTTTCATTCTTTATGTTTGTATCGGATTGCAATGGATAGTCTTTAACTTCAATAATTACAGTCACAATCCTTTATTTGGAAAACCTATTACACCATACGTCCTTTAGCACTAACCACGTTAAAATTTTCAGTTAACTATAGCATGTGCCTTGCACATGAGGGTATGTTAGTAATTTGACCTATTATATTTAAAAACATAAAAAGATTTAATATCAAACCCCTTTCTCTCTCCTCACCCTCTCTCCATCGCCTCTCTCTTTCTCTCTAAGCCTAAAATCAACAGAAAACCCTTTTATCTCTCCTTACTCTCTCTCCGTCGCATCTCTCTAACCTTAAATCAACAAGGGGCAATTGCATATATCCCCTCACAAATCTAATTAATTGCATATATCTAGGGCTGCAAACGAACCAAACAAACACGAACAAGTCCTTGTTCGTGTTTGTTTGTTAAGAAATATATATGTGTTCACGAACTGTTCATGAACGCTTACCGAACGAGATTTTATGTTCATGTTTGTTTGTTAAGGAAATGAACTTGTTCGTGTTCGTTTGTTTGTTAATTTTAGGCAACGAATGAAAACGGACGATGGTGAACACAAATGAGCACAAACTAATGTTCATGAACACAAATGGTAACAAACGAACACAAACAAACGTTTATGAACAAAATATATAATACATTGACACTTATTAAATATTTTATTTGTCGTAATTTTGAAGTATTTAAATAAAATATATAGGCTAAAACACTAATGAATTATCGAACACAAACGAACACGTTACCAAACGTTCACGAACATAAATAAATGAACGCGCACTCTGTTCATGTTTGTTCATTTAACTAAACGAACGAAATTTCTTGTTTGTGTTCATTTGTTTAATAAACAAACGAACACAAACGAACTTCCCGCCGAACGATTCACGAACTGTTTGCCGAACGTTTGGTTCGTTTGCAACCCTACATATATCCCATTGCTTAACCTAAAAATTGCATATTTGCCCATTTTAATTTATTTTATTAAAACTAAATTATTTAATAACTATTATACCCTTACTTTTAGCTACAACTTTAGAAATTAAATATTTACCCATTTTTAACAACTTTCTTTTTATGTCACTTAAAAAAAACAATTTGGTATTTAACACTTTTCACGTTTCGTGATATAATTAATCTTTCATTTTTTTCGTTTTTGCTTGTTTATCTTTTTTTTTTCAATTTTCTTTGTTTTTCCGTCTACGTATATACATTTTTTATATGTGAACATTTAATAAAAACTTCAATAAATTCTACATCATCATTACTATGAAAAAAAAATGAAAATTAATCATGTAAAAATTGAACCACATGTATTCAATGAGTGAACACAACCACACTTATCAAACAAATGAGTGAACAAAACCAATTAAATTAATTACTAGGAAACAATTCGAAACCCACTTAAACAAAGCAGTTAAATTATTCTAATCAGCACTGTGACAACCCAAGTTTTCAAGGTCTTTCCTCGACACGTTACTTGCTACAAACTCTGTTTTTGTAATTTGTTTGTGTATGTGTTGCATTATGGGTTAGTTAGTTAATATAAACTCAATATAACTATTAAACTGTTTACAAATTAAAACCATACACGACGAAACATTAGTGCTTCGCCACAAACCGTGCTCGACGAAACATGGGAGTTTCACCATCACCCTGACCGACGAAATATGGGTGTTTCGCCATAAGGGCCGTCGGCCCAAGTAGTTACGGCCCAACAAAGAACGATTTAAAACATAAACTTGTGATATTGAAACCGTCAATCATAAACTCAAACCCTAGTTCTCTCTACACCTAGCAACGGCAACAAACTCTCTACGAAGCATCACCCTCACAGTTTGATTTCCCTAAGCACGTATCCGGTATTCTAGCGCGAGACTACATTCTCTCTCGGTTAGTCGGTTTGCACTAGCGTTAACTCTTGATTGTTTGTGTTATGTGACGAATCTATTATGAATTGTTACGTTGTTGAGAAACGGTAATTGCTCATGTTATTCGTCGATGAATCAGTGTTAGAATACTAATAGATTTGATGATCTAGACCGCATGATGCTTGAGAACTGTTGTGTTTGTATGTATAATGATTGATTCGCTATTAGGGTTTTGATATGTTATTGTTTAAGTTGGTAGATTGGAACACACATGATAAGAATCTGATGCCTTGTAATCGGCCATGTTCACTGCACGATTTTGATGATTCTGTTTCTGTATGAGTATCATGTTGGCTATGTGTAGTCATGAACAAAATGGAACTGAAAGTGTTTAGGGTTGCTGTTAAACCCGACGAAATACCCTGATGATTCGTCACCCCTCACACCGACGAAACACTTTAGTATTTCGTCACCTGTCATGACGACGAAACACCTCAGTGTTTCGTCGGTTGAAGTTTCGCCGCCCAAAGGATAGTTCAGACTGTGGTTGGAACTTGAATGATTTGAATGATTCTTTTTGACGAAACTCTATTACTGTTTGATAATGATATAAACATCGACTGAAGAAACATGACTTGGTTGTTATGAGTAGTACATGTAACTGTTAACACTGTTGTGAAACATACATGAGAATTGTGGAATCGTAAGAACTTGAATAACTGTTATGTTGTTCGAATGCACACTATGATTGTAAATTATACGTGAACCATGCGAATGAAAACTAATCACGTAAACATGAATACCATAGGCTGTGACTGTTTAAGAGTGAGCAAATAGCTAGTCATACCAAGCAAATCAAGGTGAGTTCATTGCTCTTTTCCCAAGCATGCGTCCCGGGGAGGGACATCTGGTAATCGTTCCTGGGAGGAACGTCGGGTTATTGGGATGTTGGTTATTACACTCATTTCTATCATTAAGTCCCCTTACATATACCGATTGGTTGTCGGGGAGGCAACGGGGTTATTAGTTGATAACGCTATTAGGTTTGGCACCCTCACACCGTACCGGGGAGGACGGTCGTGAACTAATACCTTAACCACTTGACCAATGTGTGATAGAGCATTGGGGTTTGGGCAAATAAATCTAGAGCCATCTGCGGTAATCGAGTTAATAACAACATCAAATCATTGAATCGTCTTATACTCATATTTGGTAACTAAAACATGTTAACAAACTTTGAACTCACCAGCGTTGTCTGACACACTTGTTTGCATGCTTGCAGGTCGTTAGATTCTTCATTATGGACTTGCTATCTGGGAGTGCTGGAGTGGTCATGGATCGAGACTCTTGGATACTTGTTACATTGGTTTTGAACACATGTTTTGAAACAGTTGTTTAACAATTTACTATATGCTTCCGCTGAACGTTTATTTTGGTTTTAACTTATGACTTGGATTTATATTATGAAATGAGTCGAATGCTTTAACAAATCCAAGTCTGGCAAGTCTAAGTCTGGCATAACTAGTGAATTTCAGGACGAAATTCCCATTCAAGTTGGGGATGTGGCACCTCCGAAAAACCCACAGTCATCCTGATCTAACACCTTGCCGTTTTGGGTTTACTTATCAAATTTCGGGATGAAATTTCTTTCAAGTTGGGGATGATGTGACAACCCAAGTTTTCAAGGTCTTTCCTCGACACGTTACTTACTACAAACTCTGTTTTTGTAATTTGTTTGTGTATGTGTTGCATTATGGGTTAGTTAGTTAATATAAACTCAATATAACTATTAAACTGTTTACAAGTTAAAACCATACACGACGAAACATTAGTGCTTCGCCACAAACCGTGCTCGACGAAACATGGGAGTTTCGCCATCACCCTGACCGACGAAACATGGGTGTTTCGCCATAAGGGTCGTCGGCCCAAGTAGTTACGGCCCAACAAAGAACGATTTAAAGCATAAACTTGTGATATTGAAACCGTCAATCATAAATTCAAACCCTAGTTCTCTCTACACCTAGCGACGACAACAAACTCTCTACGAAGCATCACCCTCACAGTTTGATTTCCCTAAGCACGTATCCGGTATTCTAGCGCGAGACTACATTCTCTCTCGGTTAGTCGGTTTGCACTAGCATTAACTCTTGATTGTTTGTGTTATGTGACGAATCTATTATGAATTGTTATGTTGTTGAGAAACGGTAATTGCTCATGTTATTCGTCGATGAATCAGTATTAGAATACTAATAGATTTGATGATCTAGACCGCATGATGCTTGAGAACTGTTGTGTTTGTATGTATAATGATTGATTCGCTATTAGGGTTTTGATATGTTATTGTTTAAGTCGGTAGATTGGAACACACATGATAAGAATCTGATGCCTTGTAATCGGCCATGTTCACTGCACGATTTTGATGATTCTGTTTCTGTATGAGTATCATGTTGGCTATGTGTAGTCATGAACAAAATGGAACTGAAAGTGTTTAGGGTTGCTGTTAAACCCGATGAAATACCTTGATGATTCGTCACCCCTCACACCGACGAAACACTTTAGTATTTCATCACCTGTCATGACGACGAAACACCTTAGTGTTTCGTCGGTTGAAGTTTCGCCGCCCAAAGGATAGTTCAGACTGTGGTTGAAACTTGAATGATATGAATGATTTTTTTTGACGAAACTCTATTACTGTTTGATAATGATATAAACATCGACTGAAGAAACATGACTTTGTTGTTATGAGTAGTACATGTAACTGTTAACACTGTTGTGAAACATACATGAGAATTGTGGAATCGTAAGAACTTGAATAACTGTTATGTTGTTCGAATGCACACTATGATTGTAAATTATACGTGAACCATGCGAATGAAAACTAATCACGTAAACATGAATACCATAGGCTGTGACTGTTTAAGAGTGAGCAAATAGCTAGTCGTACCGAGCAAATCAAGGTGAGTTCACTGCTCTTTTCCCAAGCATGCGTCCCGGGGAGGGACATCTGGTAATCGTTCCGGGGAGGAACGTCGGGTTATTGGGATGTTGGTTATTACACTCATTTCTATCATTAAGTCCCCTTACATATACCGATTGGTTGCCGGGGAGGCAACGGGGTTATTAGTTGATAACGCTATTAGGTTTGGCACCCTCACACCGTACCGGGGAGGACGGTCGTGAACTAATACCTTAACCACTTGACCAATGTGTGATAGAGCATTGGGGTTTGGGCAAATAAATCTAGAGCCATCTGCGATAATCGAGTTAATAACAACATCAAATCATTGAATCGTCTTATACTCATATCTGGTAACTAAAACATGTTAACAAACTTTGAACTCACCAGCGTCGTCTGACACACTTGTCTGCATGCTTGCAGGTCGTTAGATTCTTCATTATGGACTTGCTATCTGGGAGTGCTGGAGTGGTCATGGATCGAGACTCTTGGATACTTGTTACATTGGTTTTGAACACATGTTTTGAAACAGTTGTTTAACAATTTACTATATGCTTCCGCTGAACGTTTATTTTGGTTTTAACTTATGACTTGGATTTATATTATGAAATGAGTCGAATGCTTTATTTAAATATTTATTATTGGTTCAATGTGATTGGTGGCTTGGATCCTGGTCACACGTCCCGCGGTGTTTCCGCATGTGGTATTTTGGCGGTGTGACAGTTTGGTATCAGAGCCACTGGTTATAGTGAACTAGGTTTTAAAACGTTTTTATAAAACCAGACTATAACCGAGCAACTTCGAAAATCGACCATGACACTCAGCTCCAGATTGCATGGTTCGTCCTCTGTTTACTTTATGCATTACCTGCTTAGTAGATACACACACACGACTTGCATGAAACAACATATTTGATACCTTGATGTGATTATCTGTGCTGCATGTCTTAGTGGAGCTAGATAGTGTGGCACTACCCTTCGACTTTTGTGATTATTAATCCTGTAATGACTTTCGTTTTACTATTTGAATGTGGGGGAAACTTTTAGCGCAAGTTAAGAGGCACTGAGATAAGCATGCAAATTGCCTTATTATTATGGGTGCACATATAATAATAACGTGAGGTGCATGTGAGTCCCAGTGAGGCTTAATGAGTGTGAGAAGGGTTCTGCCCTATTGTTTGGTGTAAACTTGGTAGTTTGTAGATGTCAACGTGAGATTTGACTCCTACCTTATCTCGGTTCTTAAACTTGTTCCCTCTCCTTATATAGAATCATGAGTGGACGAGGCCATGGACGTGGACACATTGCAATGACTCAGGCTGAGTTGACAAATCTGATTAACACCCGTGTGGCCGAGGCATTAGCAGCCTATCAAGCTGGTACGATATGTGCCAAATCTTCTTTATTCTTGTGTCGCGTACACAACTCTTACCCTTGTGTTGTATTTCCTTTCGTCCATTAGATCAGAAAGCGAATCCGAATCAAAACCATCCGTCTGCTTGCACTTTCAAGACGTTTATGGATTGTAAGCCACAGACATTCAGTGGGACTGAAGGGGCTGTGGGGTTACTACGTTGGTTTGAGAAGGCTGAGTCGGTGTTCGCTATGTGTAACTGTCCCGAGGGGGACCGTGTGAAGTATGCTACAGGCACCTTGGAGGATGGTGCCTTAACTTGGTGGAATGCCCATGTGCAAATGTTGGGCATCGAGATGGCTAATGCCACTACTTGGGATGATTTCAAGGAGTTAATGCGGGAGGAGTACTGTCCTCGTGATGAGATTCAGAAACTTGAGAACGAGTACTACAATCTGAAGATGGAGGGGTCTGAAATTGAAGCATTCACAAAGAGGTCACATGAGCTAGCAAACATGTGCCCTAATTTGTCTCGACCTCCACCTCGAAGAATCGAGCTGTACATCAAGAGCTTAGCACCCTCAGTAAAGAGTTTGGTCACTGCTGCAAACCTCAACAATCTGCCTCAGATCATCCGTTTAGCACACAAGATTACTGACCAAGAGGTCGAGCGTGGTGCGCTACCGCCACGTGTTTCTGCTACTACCCCTGCTGCTACCGCTACCACACCTGCTAGTGATAATAAGCGTAAATGGAATGATGCTGACAAAACAAACAGTGCCAATAAATCTCAGAAAAGGCCTGAAAACAGCAACAATCGTAGTTTCAGTCAGTCGTCCTCAGTTAACCAAGGCCAGGGAAGCAATCAGAATCAAGGCTCCTACGTTGGTAAGAAGCCAAAGTGCAACAAGTGTGGTTATTATCATTATGGACCGTGTGTCCGGGCTTGCCGTAGGTGTGAAAAGGTGGGCAATGAGGCAAAAGACTGTAGAGCTCCGCACCCAAAGCAGCAGCAAAATCAGCAGCATCAGCAACAGTAAAGGCAACAACCCCATCAGAACCAGGGCTTTAAGAAGGGGTGTTTCCAGTGTGGGGATGAGGGCCACATTAAGCGGGATTGCCCTCAGTTGAATCAGAATGTTAACGACAACAACAACCGCCAGAACAACAACAACAATGCTGGGAACAACAATAACGGCAACAATGGGGGCAATGGTACTCGTGGAAGGGTATTCACAATTGGTGCTGGTGATGCTAGGAACGACGGCAATGTCGTGACTGGTACGTTTTCTGTGAACAACCTCTTTGCTTCTGTATTATTTGATTCCGGTGCGATTGGAGTTATGTGTCCCCAGAGTTCAGTCAACGATTAGGGTTAGCTCCAACACCTCTAGAAGCTAAGCATGTAGTAGAGTTAGCCGATGGTAAGACAATTGAAGCCTCACACGTTCTTAATGGATGTGAACTAGACCTTGTGGGTCAAGTGTTTAATATTGATCTCCTTCCTGTTACCCTCGGTAGTTTTGATATAGTGGTTTGTATGGATTAGTTGTCTAAGCATCAAGCGGAAATTCTTTGTAAAGAGAAAATCGTGCGTATACCGCTTCCTAGTGGAGAATTTCTATCGGTTCAGGGGCATCGCAGTGGTGCGATGGTTGGTATCATCTCAGCCATGCAAGCGCAGAAGTGTCTACGAAAAGGGTATTATGCTATTCTAGCACTTGTTATTGATACTCCGTCAGAAGAAAGAAGGATCGAAGACCTGCCAGTTGTTCGTGAGTTTCCTAATGTATTTCCTGAGGAACTACCTGGTTTACCTCCTCACCGCCAAGTGGAATTTCAGATTGATCTTGCGCCCGGAGCGGCCCCAATTGCTCGAGCTCCTTATCGTCTTGCCCCTGGAGAGTTGCAAGAGCTATCCAATCAACTTCAAGAGCTGTTGGATAGAGGCTTTATCTGACCCAGTTCTTCGCCTTGGGGAGCCCCAGTTTTGTTTGTAAAGAAGAAAGACGGGTCCTTTCGTATGTGCATAGTCTTAGCATCATCATATATTTAGACTTGATTTGTATAGAGTTTATTTCCATAATTATTCTGTATTCATTCCCTATATAATGGGATTGTATTGTATTGTCAAGGGCATCAAATCAATAATACGATAGACCACTTTTATGGTATCAGAGCATCGGCTCTCTAACCCTAATCGCCGCCGTCCTCATCCCTCTCCTGTTCGACTCCGATTCCGATCATGCCAGGAGATATCGAACATCCTGAATCCTCGGCTACGGCCGCAAAACCTGCAACCCTTCACCCCGCGTATTCAGTAACCAATATTCAATCCAAAATACGCACTCTGGATGGCAAAACCGTCACCTACACCTCCTGGGTAAAACTTTTCTGCTTACACGCTACCGCATACAAGGTACTGGCTCACATCGATGGCACAGACCCACCCAAAGATACTGAACCCGAATACCCTCTCTGGGTCGAACTCGATGCTCTAGTCCTTCAATGGATTCTGAGCACCGTGTCTGACAATCTTCTTCCCCGTTTGCTGGGACAAGTCTCTACGGCTAGGGCTGCATGGCTCAAGCTTGAAAAGACTTTTCTTAGCAACAAGAAGGCACGTGCAGCCGCCTTGGAAACTCAGTTTTGCAACCTCACCCTTGCACACTGTTCGTCCATTGATGACTATTGTCAGCGCCTTAGCGATCTTGCCAACCAACTCGAAGATGTGGATCAACCTATCACCGAATCTCGGCTCGTCCTTCAACTGGTTCGTGGACTCCCACAAGAATATGATACCACGGCCTCGCTTATTCATCAAAATAACGCTGACTGGGATACGGCTCGAACGATGTTACAAGATGAAGTTATTCGGATGGACGCTCGGCAGTCCGCGGCTTCTTCTGTTCTCGTCACCCAACAACCGAATCAGACGTCTTCATCATCTTCACAGCAGCCGCAGAACAGCCACCCCAACCCGAACCCAAACCCGTATCAACATCAGTATTCTTCACGGGGACGGGGGAGGGGTAGGGGTCGGTCCGGTCGAGGAGGAAGAGGACGCGGGTCAGCCCGTGCACCATCCGGTTGGGTTCAGCAAATGCAGTCCTACCCCAACTGGGCCTGGTGGGCCACACCGCCCTGCCCATACCCCACCCAGCCCGCCTGGCAGCCGAGCCCACAGTCCAAACAGCCCTCGGGCCAATCGCAGTTCACTGGTTACGAATATCCAACCTAGCCCAACATCCCCGCGGAACAGCCATCGGCCGAGTACACCGGCCTTGCAGGCCCGCCGCCATCGATGCCTACTGCCCCTTACGGCTTCAATGCCTTGTGCCCGTCTGACTTAAGTGCTGCTTTCTCAGCCATGCAAATGCAAGCTCAAGACCCTACCGGGTACATGGACACCGGTGTCGAGGCACATGCTACTCAAAACCCAGGTATGATTCAAATCCCTTCTTCATCTACTGCGTGCAATAAACTTTTGGTCGGTAATGGCGCGTGTATTCCAATTCTTAAATCTGGGACCGGCTTTTACACCCTTCCAAACCGAACCTACATCTTACCTAATATCCTATACAGCCCCCACATCATTAAAAACCTTATTTCCGTTAGACGTTTTACACGTGATAATTGGGTTTCCATTGAATTTGATCCGTTTGGTTTTTCTTTGAAGGACCTTCGCAATGGAAGAATTCTCTCCCGCCACAATAGCACTGGGAACTTATATCCATTCACTGCACCGCAACTGCCGCCTGCTGCTTGTTTCCTCACCACTACTTCCGCACCTTGGCATGACCGTCTCGGCCATCCAGGAGCCCAAGTTTTAGATGTTTTAAGTCGTACTTTCAATTTTCCATGTAATAAAGACCATCGGTCTAAGTTTTGCAACTCTTGTCAACTTTCGAATAGTAAACGTTTGCCTTTTTATGCTTCCAATACGTACACTTTTGCACCATTTGACATTATTCACTGTGATTTGTGGACTTCACTAGTTCCGAGCAAAACCGGCTATAAATATTAGATGGTTCTTATTGATAATTTTTCACACTTTGTTTGGGTTTATCCTTTGAAATTTAAATCTGAAACGTTTCCAACATTTGTAAAATTTCACCGTCTTATCCACACCCAATTTAACCGTCTTATCAAAACCTTTCAGTGTGATTTGGGAGGCGAATTCGATAACAACGCATTTAAAACATTTTCTCAACAAAACGGTCTACTTTTCCGTTTTTCTTGTCCCCAAACTTCGTCCCAAAACGGCCGTGCGGAACGTATGATTCGTCGCTTAAACGACATCATACGTGCCCTTCTTATTCACGCCAACCTTCCTCCCTCTTTTTGGGTGGAAGCTCTCCACACTGCCACATACCTTCACAACATCCTACCTACTAAACGCCTAAACTTTTTTACCCCAACTTTTGCCCTTTACCTTCGCCACCCCACGTATGATCACTTACGAGTGTTCGGGTGTGCTTGTTACCCAAACACGTCGGCCACTCAACCCCACAAACTTCATACCCGGGCTATTCGTTGCATCTTCCTTGGTTACCCACCGGATTTTCGTGGATACCGTTGCTTCGATCCCACCACGGGTAAGGTTCATATTTCTCGTCACGTTACATTCGATGAGACTACCTTCCCATACACCATTCCTTCTTCGGCCACTTCTTACCAATTTCTCGATGACCAATTGCCTCCAACCTTTACGTTTTCACCCAACCCAAGTATTCCCACCACACCACAGCCCATTACCTATTCCCGT
The DNA here is from genome assembly GCA_030545235.1 of Helianthus tuberosus. Lineage (NCBI taxonomy): Eukaryota > Viridiplantae > Streptophyta > Magnoliopsida > Asterales > Asteraceae > Helianthus > Helianthus tuberosus. Next base: position 115,347,955 of record CM060400.1, on the reverse strand, counting down.
CGACCCCGTCCGCAACTACAAACCCAACCATCCTCGGCTGCTCATTCACAGCCCCACTGCCCTTCGGCCCCACCCGAGTTTCCAACTTTGCAGCCCCCTTCCTCTTCGGCCCAACCAAATCCGGCCCAACCCACCGCCCCTTTACCAGCAGCCCCCACCGTCCTCTTATCGGCTCCCACCAACCCGCATTCCCAATCCTCTAATGTTCACCCAATGTCAACTCGGTCCAAAACTGGCTCGCTAAAACCTCATCCGCCACTCAACCTTCACACGTCTACCATCTCACCTATACCCACTACATATGCCAAAGCCTTCTCAGATCCTAATTGGACACACGCGATGCAGGCCGAGTTTAATGCATTGCAGGAAAATGAAACATGGGATTTGGTTCCACGTCCGACTGACCGACCCATCATTCGTTGTATGTGGCTTTTTCGCCATAAGTATAAGTCGGACGGGTCCTTAGAACGCTATAAGGCGCGTTTGGTGGTTAACGGTAAGTCTCAGACTGTTGGGATTGATTGTGAGGACACATTTAGTCCGGTTGTTAAACCGGCTACAATACGTACGGTTTTATCTTTGGCCGTTTCGCATTCTTGGCCAATCCATCAGTTGGATGTCAAGAATGCTTTTCTACATGGGCATTTGCAGGAGATGGTATTTATGCATCAGCCCCCGGGTTTTGTGGACAGAAGGTGCCCGAATTTTGTGTGTCGACTTAAGAAGTCCTTATACGGTTTGAAACAGGCCCCTCGAGCTTGGTACACTCGTTTTGCTACTTACATTCTATCACAGGGGTTTCGAAGCAGTGTCTGCGATACTTCCTTGTTCATTTACAACAAGGGCCCTCACGTCGCGTATTTATTGCTATACGTGGACGATATTATTCTCACCGCATCCACGGATGCTCTTTTACAGGAAATTATTACTTCACTCTCACGAGAGTTTGCCATGACAGACTTGGGACGGCTACATCATTTTTTGGGCATTAAAGTACAACATCAAAACAGTGGCTTATTTCTCTCCCAGTCGCAGTATGTAAAGGATATTATTGACCGAGCTAACATGTCTTCTTGTAAGCCCTGTGTTACTCCTGTGGACTTGTCGTGCAAACTTAGCGCTACTGACGGGGCTCTTTTCCACGACCCCACTTTATACAGAAGCTTAGCCGGTGCTTTACAATATTTGACGTTTACCAGACCCGATATATCATACGCTATTCAACAGGTGTGTTTGTTCATGCATGAGCCACGTGATCCGCATTTTAATTTTATGAAACGTATCATACGTTACTTACAGGGCACGATTTCATATGGGATTCGAATAATCAAGTCTGCTGTACATTCACTTGTCGCCTACTCTGATGCCGATTGGGGCGGTTGTCCGGATTCACGCCGTTCCACCAGTGGCTATTGTGTCTTCTTGGGTGATAATCTTCTTTCGTGGTCTTCTAAACGTCAGCCCATTGTCTCTCGTTCGAGTGCTGAGGCTGAGTATCACGGAGTAGCTAATGCGGTCGCTGAAGCAACATGGTTACGTAACTTGCTTCTCGAGCTTAATGTTCCATTACAGCGCGCCTCGGTGGTCTATTGTGACAACGTCTCTGCTGTTTATCTCTCGAATAATCCTGTTCAACATCAACGAACGAAACATGTTGAGATTGATATACATTTTGTACGTGAAAAGGTTCATGTGGGGCATATACGGGTTCTTCATGTTCCGTCCTCATCTCAGTACGCTGACATCTTCACTAAAGGATTATCTCGAGAGTTGTTCCAGTCATTCAGATCCAGTTTAACCGTCTGCTCCGCGCCCAATCAAACTGCGGGAGGATCTTAGCATCATCGTATATTTAGACTTGATTTGTATAGAGTTTATTTCCATAATTATTCTGTATTCATTCCCTATATAATGGGATTGTATTGTATTGTCAAGGGCATCAAATCAATAATACGATAGACCACTTTTACATAGATTATCGGGAACTTAACAAGGTGACTGTCAAGAACCGCTACCCTTTGCCACGCATCGACGACTTGTTTGACCAGTTGCAGGGGTCAAGTTTTTATTCGAAGATCGACTTAAGATCGGGCTATCATCAGATGAGAGTCCGAGAGGAGGATGTTCCTAAAACGGCTTTTCGAACGCGGTATGGGCACTATGAGTTTTTAGTTATGCCGTTTGAATTGACGAACGCGTCAGCGGTCTTCATGGATCTCATGAACCGAGTATGCAAACCGTATCTCGACGACTTCGTTATCGTGTTTATCGACGACATTCTGATCTATTCAAAGAGCAAGGAAGATCACGAGCGACACCTGCGACTTATCTTGGAGCTCCTGAGGAATGAGAAACTCTACGCAAAATTCTCTAAGTGCGACTTCTGGATACGAGAGGTGCATTTCCTTGGCCACATTGTGAATGAATCGGGAGTACACGTAGATCCTGCAAAGATTGATGCTATCAGAAATTGGGCGGCACCAAAGACTCCTTCAGAGGTGCGACAATTTCTTGGTCTCGCTGGGTACTATCGAAGGTTTATCAAAGATTTCTCGAGGATTGCTCAACCTCTTACCTCGTTAACACAAAAGGGCGTTGTATACTCATGGGGAACGAAACAAGAGAATGTTTTCCAGTTACTGAAACAGAAACTCTGTAGTGCGCCGATTTTGTCTTTACCTGAAAGAACAGAAGATTTTGTGGTATATTGTGATGCTTCCATTCAGGGTCTCGGTTGCGTGTTGATGCAACGCAAGAAGGTGATAGCCTACGCCTCCCGACAGTTGAAGGTTCACGAGAGGAATTATACGACACACGACTTAGAGTTGGGAGCCCTGGTGTTTGCACTCAAAATCTGGAGGCATTACCTGTACGGTACTAAATGCACTATTTATACCGACCACAAGGGCCTTCAGCATATTTTTGACCAGAAGGACTTGAATATGCGACAGCGTTGCTGGGTAGAAATTTTAAATGACTATGATTGTGCCATCAAGTATCATCCGGGTAAGGCCAACGTGGTAGCTGATGCCCTTAGTCGAAAGGAATCGAAACCCAAACGTGTTCGCGCCTTGCAGCTCACTATCCATTCGAATCTTCCTGATCAGATTCGTTCTGCTCAGACGGAAGCGTTGAAGGAAGTAAACTATGAAGCAGAGTATTTGCGAGGCATGGAGAAACGACTTGTAGAGAGATCTGATGGTATTCTTTACTTCATGGAGCGTATATGGATTCCTTTGTTTGGTAACCTTAGAGAGCTTGTGATGGACGAAGCACACAAGTCTCGATACTCTGTTCATCCAAGTTCGGATAAGATGTATCAGGACCTCAAAGTCATGTATTGGTGGCCGAAGATGAAAGTTCACATCGCGACATATGTTAGTAAATGCTTGACGTGTTCAAAGGTCAAGGTGGAATACCAGAAACCGTCTGGATTGCTTCAGCAACCAGAAATACCCATGTGGAAATGGGAGCAGATAACAATGAATTTTGTCACAGGATTGCCTAGAACTCAAAATGTAAATGATACCATTTGGGTGATCGTTGATCGTCTCACGAAGTCAGCACATTTTCTAGCAATTAAGGAAACGGATAAGTTCTCACAACTTGCAGCCGTCTATCTGAAGGAAGTGGTTTCTAGGCACGGGGTGCCGACCTCTATTATCTCGGATCGGGATCCGCGTTTCATTTCGGATTTGTGCCAGTCGATGCACAAATCGTTTGGTTCACGTCTTGACATGAGCACTGCTTATCACCCACAGACGGATGGTCAAAGTGAACGGACCATCCAGACACTAGAAGACATGCTGCGGGCGTGCGTGATTGATTTTGGCAAGGGTTGGGAGAAACACTTGCCCTTGATAGAGTTTTCTTATAACAATAGCTACCATACCAGCATCCAGGCAGCTCCATTCGAAGCATTGTACGGACGAAAGTGTCGTTCACCTCTCTGTTGGGCTGAGGTGGGTGACAGCAAGGTCACAGGCCCTGAACTTGTGTTGGAAACTTCAGAAAAGATTGTTCAGATCAGGAATCGTATGGCAGCAGCGCGCGACTGTCAGAAAAGCTACGCTGATAAGCGTAGGAAACCTTTGGAGTTCGCAGTTGGTGATCGTGTTATGTTGAAGGTCTCACCTTGGAAGGGTGTGGTGCGTTTTGGAAAACGCGGTAAGCTTAACCCTCGTTATGTAGGGCCATTCAAAATTCTAGAACGAATCGGAAAAATGACCTACAAGCTAGAGTTACCTACTGAATTGGGTAACGTTTATGACGTTTTCCATGTATCGCAACTAAAGAAGTGTTTGTCCGATGAAACACTTGTGGTACCATTTCAAGAGTTAAAGATTGACGACAAGTTGCAGTTTGTCGAAGAACCAATAGAAATTATGGACCGGGAGGTCAAGGTCCGTAAGCATAGTCGAATTCCGATCGTGAGGGTTCGTTGGAACTCAATACGTGGACCGGAGTTCACATGGGAGCACGAGGATCAAATGAAGCTCAAGTACCCACATTTATTCCCAGATGACAAATCCAAGTCTGGCAAGTCTAAGTCTGGCATAACTAGTGAATTTCAGGACGAAATTCCCATTCAAGTTGGGGATGTGGCACCTCCGAAAAACCCACAGTCATCCTGATCTAACACCTTGCCGTTTTGGGTTTACTTATCAAATTTCGGGATGAAATTTCTTTCAAGTTGGGGATGATGTGACAACCCAAGTTTTCAAGGTCTTTCCTCGACACGTTACTTACTACAAACTCTGTTTTTGTAATTTGTTTGTGTATGTGTTGCATTATGGGTTAGTTAGTTAATATAAACTCAATATAACTATTAAACTGTTTACAAGTTAAAACCATACACGACGAAACATTAGTGCTTCGCCACAAACCGTGCTCGACGAAACATGGGAGTTTCGCCATCACCCTGACCGACGAAACATGGGTGTTTCGCCATAAGGGTCGTCGGCCCAAGTAGTTACGGCCCAACAAAGAACGATTTAAAGCATAAACTTGTGATATTGAAACCGTCAATCATAAATTCAAACCCTAGTTCTCTCTACACCTAGCGACGACAACAAACTCTCTACGAAGCATCACCCTCACAGTTTGATTTCCCTAAGCACGTATCCGGTATTCTAGCGCGAGACTACATTCTCTCTCGGTTAGTCGGTTTGCACTAGCATTAACTCTTGATTGTTTGTGTTATGTGACGAATCTATTATGAATTGTTATGTTGTTGAGAAACGGTAATTGCTCATGTTATTCGTCGATGAATCAGTATTAGAATACTAATAGATTTGATGATCTAGACCGCATGATGCTTGAGAACTGTTGTGTTTGTATGTATAATGATTGATTCGCTATTAGGGTTTTGATATGTTATTGTTTAAGTCGGTAGATTGGAACACACATGATAAGAATCTGATGCCTTGTAATCGGCCATGTTCACTGCACGATTTTGATGATTCTGTTTCTGTATGAGTATCATGTTGGCTATGTGTAGTCATGAACAAAATGGAACTGAAAGTGTTTAGGGTTGCTGTTAAACCCGATGAAATACCTTGATGATTCGTCACCCCTCACACCGACGAAACACTTTAGTATTTCATCACCTGTCATGACGACGAAACACCTTAGTGTTTCGTCGGTTGAAGTTTCGCCGCCCAAAGGATAGTTCAGACTGTGGTTGAAACTTGAATGATATGAATGATTTTTTTTGACGAAACTCTATTACTGTTTGATAATGATATAAACATCGACTGAAGAAACATGACTTTGTTGTTATGAGTAGTACATGTAACTGTTAACACTGTTGTGAAACATACATGAGAATTGTGGAATCGTAAGAACTTGAATAACTGTTATGTTGTTCGAATGCACACTATGATTGTAAATTATACGTGAACCATGCGAATGAAAACTAATCACGTAAACATGAATACCATAGGCTGTGACTGTTTAAGAGTGAGCAAATAGCTAGTCGTACCGAGCAAATCAAGGTGAGTTCACTGCTCTTTTCCCAAGCATGCGTCCCGGGGAGGGACATCTGGTAATCGTTCCGGGGAGGAACGTCGGGTTATTGGGATGTTGGTTATTACACTCATTTCTATCATTAAGTCCCCTTACATATACCGATTGGTTGCCGGGGAGGCAACGGGGTTATTAGTTGATAACGCTATTAGGTTTGGCACCCTCACACCGTACCGGGGAGGACGGTCGTGAACTAATACCTTAACCACTTGACCAATGTGTGATAGAGCATTGGGGTTTGGGCAAATAAATCTAGAGCCATCTGCGATAATCGAGTTAATAACAACATCAAATCATTGAATCGTCTTATACTCATATCTGGTAACTAAAACATGTTAACAAACTTTGAACTCACCAGCGTCGTCTGACACACTTGTCTGCATGCTTGCAGGTCGTTAGATTCTTCATTATGGACTTGCTATCTGGGAGTGCTGGAGTGGTCATGGATCGAGACTCTTGGATACTTGTTACATTGGTTTTGAACACATGTTTTGAAACAATTGTTTAACAATTTACTATATGCTTCCGCTGAACGTTTACTTTGGTTTTAAGTTATGACTTGGATTTATATTATGAAATGAGTCGAATGTTTTATTTAAATATTTATTATTGGTTCAATGTGATTGGTGGCTTGGATCCTGGTACGTCACATGTCCCGCGGTGTTTCCGCATGTGTTTTTTTGGGGGTGTGACAAGCACTACTCTTGATCCATTGGAAGAAATAAAAATATAAAAAATTAGCATAGAAATGATTCATCCAATTAATCTAGCAGGAAATAGGGTCAAAACACTAACATGCGATCGTGAAGGTTGTAATTGGGAGGGATAATACCGCCTTGAACGAAGAGTGATTGAGGACATGAACGAGCGTAATTGCCAACTTGAACGGAAATGTAGTGTAATCACCGACGATTTGAACAGAGTGTGATCGCCGACTTAAATGTAGAGTAATCGTCATCGCCAAGAAAGAGGAAGAACGTCTCAATAGTTTGATCTTGGTTTGAACAATAATTATCCTGGTTATTTCAATAATATCTGATAGGATCTTTTAATAAAGAAAGGGGCAATTTAGTCATTTTGAAAAGTTTTAATTATGGAGGGGAAATATGCAATTTTAATTTGAGGTTGGGGAAATATGCAATTAAGATAAGATTATAAGGGGAAATATGCAATTATCCTAATCAACAATTCAGACAACACAACCTAGATCTTTCTATTAACCTCTTTAAAATGCGGATCTGCAAACAATTCCAATCCTTTATCAATCTCTTTCCATCTCAAATCAATCCAAACTCTTTCGATCTCAAATCAATCCAAATCCATTAAAACTAAGAAACAGAGATCTAATTTGATAACTGAAACCCTAACCCTAGTTCTCAAATGACCATCTTTTCTGCACCTGAATCGCATCAATTCCAATCCTTTATCAACCTTCCCCCTTTATGTTTTCGAGGATGGTAAAGAATTATGACTTTACAAAATCAATTTTACCTGTCTGCAATCGACAATACAATTCCTGCATCAGTTTCTGAGAGAATATCACCGGAAAATCGAGGCGGTTGAGAGGTCAGACATAGCGAGTGATGCAGCTTCACAAGCAATCTGAAGCCTATCTTCACTTAGCCTTAGGGCCGACGCGAGTTCACTAACGGTACTCACGACCCGTATTAGTTGTTTGTTTTTCCAAGAGAGAGAAGAAAAGGTGGTGGCCGACGATTCTTGAACTGGTTGACGGTTAGGGTTTGGTGGTGGATGATGCGATGGTGGGTGGATGAATGGTGATGGTGCGGTTGCAAGAGTGGTGGGTGGGTGGTTATGGTGGAAACGGGTGGTGGTGGTGGTGCTGATGGAAAGAGGTTTGTGGTGCTTATGGTGGAAACAAGTGGGTAGTGTGGTGGTCTAATGGAAGTACAGTACAGGTTGTGGTGATATATATTAATGTTTTATTTTTTATAATTTAAATAGATTGGGGTAAAAAGACATAAATGCCCTTATGTGCAAGGCACATGCTAACTTTAACTGAAAATTTTAACTTGGTTGGTGCTAAAGGACGTAAGGTGTAATGTGTTTTCCAAATAAAGGATTGTGACTGTAATTATTGAAGTTAAAGGTTATCCATTGTAATCTGATGCAAACATAAAGGATGAAAAGTGTAATTTACCCTAATCTTGGGTTTATTTGCAAAACTCGTTACACTCTACGTTCTTTAGCACTAACCAGATTAAAATTTTCAGTTAAGTTTATTCACTTAAGAGTATTCTGGTCAATTCATGCTTTTATTTAAATGTTTAATAAATAAAACCAAAAAAATTGCATATACACATCATCTTCCCCGGATTGTAACGGATAGCCTTTAACTTCAATAATTACAGTCATAATCATTTGTTTGCAAAACTCGTTACACTCTACGTCCTTTAGCACTAACCAGATTAGGATTCTAGCAAGGGATTATGATTTTTAAATGAGAGCATTTTCATGCAACGTAAGAAGAAAATACGAAGAAAAGATGGGAGAATGCTCAAACATACAGTCAATCTTCTCACTATATTATAATCCAAGTTGGTTATTTTTGAAGAAAAAAAATATAGAAACATTCAGTAAACTATCCCCTTCCCCTCTTGTCTTGGTCAGACCATGACTCTTGCTCGCTCCTCTACAGGACTACAACCGGTTAGGGATTCGGAACCGGTTTGAGATTATATACATTGAACCCTTTTGGCCGAGATCTGGTCCCAATCTAGTTCGATCAAACGATTTTATCACTTGATTTGGTCCCAAAGCTATCTGAACCGTTTCCTACCGGTTTAGATTATATTGTTTAGAACCAGTTTGGACTAGAACCAGTTGACCGTCTCGCCAATATCCTTTAAACACACCTTTCCTCCACTGAGTGACGATGATCACACGGATAAACACGACCACAATATCTCATCTCTTAAATTTAGGCTCACTGTTTGTATAAGGTTTTTAGTTCATTTGCAACTTGCAACTATGGTGCCATGGTGGTCCATTTTATTTGAAAGATGCATGGTGCAACATATGTCAAGGCCCATAGGTCGGCCCAACCAGCCCGTTTTGTCAAAATTAAATGTGACTACAACTTTGGCTGATTTATTTAGCATTAATACAACATACCTGTATCAGACCAGCTCACAAGAAAGAACGTTCAGTGAACTGTAGGCTTCATCTTTCTATAACCATTAACAGATACAAATCTTCCTATTTTAAATCCATAATACATGTAAAAATGAACTAACTCGTAACAATTCTACACGCGCAACTCTACATACAAACCGCTACAATAGAAAGTGGACATGATCGGTTGGTCCTCAGTTTAAACCACCAAACACGAATTACCCTTGGCGGTTAACCCATTCAACCAACCATATTGTAACTAACCTCAGCTCGGTTTAACCGATGACTGCAATGTAGGAAAGAAAGTCCAGTTGTTTTCGGACCCCAACTCCACACCATTCCTGTTGTCGAATTTGAAATCTTTGCTGACCGATTGTCGTTTACATTGACATTCTTTTTCCTTAGTTTCTTCACCCAACGGTGTCTCGGTTATTTCACTCGAGTTTTTCTTTCCAACACAGCATTCACAAATACTTTCGGTTTTGTTTAAAGTCGTATTACCTCCAGATGAAGTTCTAAAGGAAGCTTCAACATTATTTGCTACACCACCACTCACGGCATCTAACCGCGTCAACTCAAACGAGACCCTGTGATCAACTAACGGTTCTCCCTTCGGGGAACTAGTTGCTGAGTTGGCAAGTGATGCCACCTCAGATATTTGACTCTCCATCAGGTACATTTCGCCCACACCTACTGGGGTCAAAGTACCATTTGGAGTCAATGATCCAGAACCTACTCTTGAACCCAACCCATACCCGTACGGAGTTGCTGAACCCGAAACACCATTCGGTGTAGCCGACTCAGAACCTAATCTCGAACCCCACTTACGCGTCGAGAAGTACTCGTAACCAATGAACTTCGAGCCATCCCCGACCCGTAACTTTAGAACACGATGCTGTCTATCGGGGAACGGAGACGATGTACCAGAATTCGGAATCGTTGAGCATGCTGACATCACACCGCCACCTGGACTTCCTGTGTATGGCTGGAACTCATATTGTGAAAAAGGAAACTTTTGACATGACCCCATACTATGTCTGCGGGCCCGCGCAAGTGATGATGTCAGCAGTTGAGCGAATGGGACTTCGGGCGATGACGGTGTGGTGACTTGTACTGACTCAGGAGGTGGAGTAAAGGAAGCGGTAGACGGTTCGGTTGTGTAAGTAGAAAACACAGGGGGTGAAACTAGCTGTGTCTCGTAAGCGTAGGGACCGACAGTGAAAATTGAAGAGGGATGTTGTGAAAGAGATTTTAATGAAAGTAATCCAACTGGTGAATAGGTGGCAGAAGGAGGATCTGATTGGAGAAAAGATGCAGGAGATGAAGGTGGTGCGATAAAGGGAAATATTATAGTGTTATTGTTGACAGTTTGGGTCAGGGGCGGTGCGGGTCCAGGTGGCGCTGACTCAGGCGCCAACAGGGCGTGACTAATTCGTTTGCTTTGTTTGTAAGAACCGAAACACCAGTATAGACTCCAGCAGCTGCTCCATCTTCTCTTCTGAAGACATGTATATAATATGCAATGTGAAATGATTTATTAAGAAATTATATAACCGATGAATCGCAAATAAAAGATACAACTGTACTGAACAAGCATAAGAATGATTACTTTAAATTCCCATTTCCTAACTAGATTTAAGTAAAACTATCATACTGTTAGTGTCTATTTTCAAAGTGATAATTAATTTCAGTTGCCATTTACACATGTATATCCTGCACCTATAGCTACTCTGATCAATGAATAATGCACTTGACGAAACGAAAACTGTTTATAAGAAGTAATTGTTCCTCCTGATGGCATCCCTCATGCTTTCTATTCTTAAGATCAATACTCAATTTACTTAAACTTAACCAAGGGTGCTAAGATTAAGGTCAAGACAAAAAAAACATTGGCTCAACTTGTTCTGTAACACTAACACTATCTGTTGTGCAATAACGCTGAAGGCGTTGGTCAAGTCATGGCCGATGTGGATCACGTTTGCCGCACCAGGGGAGTTAACGTGGGCGTGCGACCATGCCGGTGGCGTGACAGAGTTTGAAGGTGTGGTCCATAACACATGGTCTAAAGAGTTGCAAGCCACAAAAGTCATCGCTCACAGTTGAGTTCGCACTACTAATAATTCCCTGTAAGTAAAAGTGGTGGGACAGCTTTCATCATGACAGTTACAATCACTGATTCATTATGGCAATCTACTGTTTATATGTTGATGCCAGATGTGCTAAAACAGTCACCCCATTTGTTCAGTTAAGTCTCCACCAGTTCATACAACATGATACATTGCAAACCATATATAAATGGTGATCTATAAGGCCATGTGTCGGAGTTAAGTGCTATTTACGTCCGTGTGGTTTGTTCACTTTTGCTATTTCAGGCCAAATTTTAAAATTGCACCGTTTTCCTCCCTAACATTTTGGAAACATGCCATTTCAGTCCAAAAAAATAATCACAGTTAAAAATTTCAGTTAGCTTAGGGGTAACCATAGTCAAATTGCAGCTGGTGGGGATCGAACCCGTGACCAGCTGCTTAGAAACAAACGAATTTTACCCCTAAGCTAACTGAATTTTTTAACTATGGTTATTTTTTTGGACTGAAATGACACGTTTTCAAAATGGCAGGAGGAAAATGATGCAATTTTAAAATTTGACCTGAAATGGCAAAAATGAACAAACCACAAGGACGTAAATGACACTTAACTTCTTGTGTGGTGAACAAGGTGATGGTGCACTAAGTCCCGGGGACGGAACACCACAACGCAAGGGCGCGAAAGGAGGTGCGGGCGTGGAGACGAGGTTTAGGTTAAATTATTTTTTATTAATAATAATATACAAACCAATTATTTAGCTCCACCTCACCATTTTTTTTAACTTTTATTATTACTCACCCCGCCACATTTTACGTTGGCGCAACACATAGTTTAAATATGATTGATCCTAATTCCAAGCATAAACACAGAATTGAAAAGTAGAATCAGACATAACATGACTGACTGGTCCAGGAAAGATCCATTTCATCTAACTCTTATTTGGACTAATAATAGAAAGCAAAATTACTAAAACAAGTGGTCCAACAATAATCATAAATTCACAAACATCCTCCTAACACAACTAATTTAAACAAAACATGAAACAAACAGATGAGAATTATTACATAGCAAGTAAAACAGCTGACAAATATCATATTATCAAACCGAAAGTGCATATCATCAAACGAATTTGTAAAAAAACAGGAAGAAGAAACCTGAACAACAGAGGTAGGTTGTAGGCGACTTTCAGCAGAAACTATAGCGGTTGCAGCAGCGTTAACCGTCTCCACGGAGGTGTTATGAATCGAACTCATATTCATACAGAGGAGATATAGATACAAACTGCTGTGCTGTTTCAGGTTTCAATATCGGAAATGCAAGAAAGAAAGAAAATATCACATCACATCCATCACGTACATACATACATACATAAAGTAATATTTATTGATTAAAAATGGTGATGATTTATTTATTTAAATAAAAGACTGTGTGTGACAAAAAGGACGATGCACACGACTCCCCTATCACTCTCTCTCTCTCTCTCTCTAGAACTACATGTTTCTCTCTCTTTCTATCTTAGCTGTGATTTTGTAATTATGTCGCACGTAACGCTGCGAATGTTTTTTTAAGTATGGTGAGTGAATGATATTATAATTTCTTTGATCGGGACGTTTTTTTATACAAAAGTTTATAGTTAATTAGTTATGTTTGTTATATGTAAATTAAAATTATACTAGAAACAAGTTTAATAGTTGTATTTAATTCGGTGATAGTGAAAGTGGTAAAATAGGAATTTTGTATCTTGTGTTTGACTTTTAAATTTCTTTTATCAAATACTAGTTTTGTCAATTATTTTAGAGTTAATTGTCATTTTAGTTTGTGAGTTTGTCCAAATTTGTCATTTCAGTCCAAATAGTTTTTTTCGTCTCTGGGTAGACTTTTCTCTTTTGTTGCTATTTTGATCACATACGCTAAGTCCATTAAAAAACCCTAATTTTAACCAGGGGTATTTTGGAGATTCACTTTATAAATCTTTTCACTTGCCATTTTAATCCATTATTTTATTAGAGTATATAAACACATTACCTTTTTAAAACCCTATTTCACTCTTTTTCAAAATTTCAAATTCCATAATACACAAAACAAAAACAAAAACAGGCTCATCCATAATTTCAAGTTCCCTCCAAACATGCCATAAAATTCAAGCTAAATTCTTCAAACCTTTTCTTTCCAGGAAAAAATCAAGAGCATACATCCTGAAATTACAAAAAAATAAATAAATAAATAACATAAAAACAGGGACCAACAAGCCATTGATCTCTCCAGTTCAATCACTAATCTAAGTCAAACAAAAACCAAAACCTAACCACCTAAATAGACGAAAGATCCTCATAAGACCCCCCGTAGTGGGGCGTTTAAAAAAAAAAAAAATCAAAAATAACGCCGAAAAACGCCCAAATCCCATTACATAGGGGCGTTTTCGGACGTTTTTTTTCGAAAAAAATTGGATCCGCGTTGTTTGAAACACGCCGGAACTTCATTTGTTTGCCCAATAAAACTTTGACATGTGTGTATAATATTTGTGTGTGTATAATATTTGTGTGATTTTGGCAAAGGTTGGGGAAGAAAGTTGCAGGTTTTTTTTGAAGGTTTTTGGGGAAGAAAGTTGCAGGTTGTCTCAAGGAAGAAGAAAGTGATTTTAGAAAGTGATTTTGCACATTCAGTCCCTAAAGTTTGATTGTATTTAAAAAAATATTTAAACTTCAAAACCTTTAATACTAAATCAGTCCCTAAAGTTTCAAAAATACTTTTTTCCGGTTTTTTTTATTTATTTCTAGTATTGTATTTTTTTATTTAATGAACTATTTTAAGTTTTTAATTAAAAAATAATAATTGTTTAATGATTGGAATGGGCGTTATTGGGCATTATTCCCACTACGCCACTTTTGCAATAACCCCCAATAATGCCCCATGCTGACTGGACTGCCACGTGTCGCAAAACGCCCCATGGTGGGGGCATTATTGAGCTAAACCACTACACATGGTCTAAACCCTCTTGATCTCGGGCCGCTCATTAAGCGGCCTAATACACCGTAGCGCGATCCCAAAAACCTCCTTCATCCCCTTATCTGCAGCTGGTGTTCCCATTTCCATAATCAAAACCGCATCAAAACAATTGGGCCCTCGCCCTTCAACCGAACCCAATCGTTCAAATCAACCCCACCACCGTCTTCACTTGACACCAAATCACCTGCACACCTTCAACCGAACCTAATCGTTCAAATCAACCCCAAATCACTTACTTGCATGCACGCCATCTGGGATTTGCCGGAGAGGGTTTGGGGGTTTGAGATTGATGGTGCTTGTCGGCTAGATCAAGTGTTGCAGGTTTAATGGTGGTGTAATAGTGAAGGCGGCGACGATCTGGTGATGATGGAGGCGGTGGCTTTTGATTTGGGGAAGGGTGGGGATGGTGGTGGTGGAGAGGAATCTAGGGGAGGGGATGTGGTGGTAGTAGGTGGGGGTAGCGGTGGTGCTAGCGGTGGTTGGTGGTGGTGATGCGGTGGTTGCTGATGGTTTATGGCAGCTATGGTTTTTGTGTGTGTATCAGTAATCAGATGTTTGTATATATATGTTATATATAAACTAATAATAATAATAATAATAATAATAATAATAATAATAAACGAATTAGATGAAAATGGCAATTGAAAAGATTTAAATTGAAAATCCCCTAAATACCCCTGGTTAGAAATGGAATTTTTGGCTGGAGTTAGGGTATGTGATCAAAATGACAACAAAAGGGAAAAGTCTGGGACCCAGAGGTGAAAAAAAAAAAACTATTTGGACTAAAATGACAAATTTGGACAAACCTCAGGGACTAAAATGGCAATTAACTCATTATTTTATACTACAATTAGTGGGTTGGTCCGTGTGATATGGCGGGTGTTATCGATTCTTTTTTGAAGAGCATAATCTAACATGACTTGCCTTAATAACTAATAATAAATTTTTATTTTATAACTTAGAAATATTTAATAATTATATATTAAGTATTTAAAAAAGATACGCTAGAAATATTTAATAATTATATATTAAGTATTTAAATAAGATACGTGGTGCGGCACTGTGTCACTAAGTCATTTTTGAGGAGAGAGCAATCTGACTCATCCTATTTTAAACAATTATTATTATTATTATTATTATTATTATTATTATTATTATAGTGTAAATATTTAGAAAAGAGTAAAATGCAATTTTACCCCCCTGGATTTTACCCCGCTGACACTCTTATCCACTGAAACTAAAATTTTACTGCCTTACCCCCGGACAAATGCTAATTGCCTCAATCTTACTACCTGCCATTAGTAACCGTTTAAAGTCCATGTTAATGTTAAACGGTCAAAGGTTGTATTAGTAATTTCACCGTTTATTTACTTAGTCGCATTAGCAAAGACCCTTACTTATGACACTCAATTCTATCTTACCCCCAACCATTTCCCACACGTTTAGAAGTTGTTATCGCCGGTGAAAATTCCTCCGACCATCAGGGGGTTTAGCGATTCAAATTATTCCGACCAGAACACTTCTAATCATCAAGAATGGCGATTCAAAATATGATCAGAAACATGTTGAGGCAAATGTAAGGTATGTTTCGCGCTTTGTTCTAGATCGATTTCAGGTGAAGTTCCTGTTGAGGCAAATGTCATGTATAACATGGTAACACATTAGTTTGCTTATACGATTTATCCTTAGGTGAATGTGCTTATTATCAAACAAGGGTTTACTGTTCATTTAATTTTGATAAGATCGCTAGTACAAATCAAAGTAAATAAATGCATGCATCTTGTCAAGTACTTCGTCTATTCAGAACCATAATAGACTTGTTTAGTCTTCACTTTAATTGACTCATTTATTTGGTTATGACACCTTGTGGTGGCGTTTTCTTTAACTTGAAGCTTGAGCTAATCTCATTTACACACCTAATGAACGGATTTATTTATTTAATTTTTGTTGGTTCATTATCTTAAACAGTCTTAATACAATTATGTGTTAAGATAAGAGTATACAAATTCGTATTATATTCCGGTGTACCTCTAAAGATTCTTTCATCATTGATCGAAAATTCTATGATATTCATTTGGTCTTTCATTATCAATTGAAAATCCTATAAGATTTATTTGCAATGAATATTCAAATTTACTTCATTAAAACTTTCAATTGATTATAAACACGGTGAATTTGTTCGGTACCGTAATTATTGAACTATTTCAATCATTACGACACCTTGCGGCATCAATATAAACTTGTAGCTTGGGCTAATCATAATCATACGAATCATGCAAAACCACGTATGTCTTTCGTTTGACTCATCATTAAAAGTAGTCTTGATGCAATTATGTATTAAAACAATGATACACTAAACTCTGTTGTATTTCGGTGTATCCTTGCAATTCAATAAATGTCAACACATTGATTTTTCTCATGTCATCGTTTAATAGTTGACAAATAATTTTCGTACTTCTATTTCATTTGAGCTTGTTGATTCTGAGTCTTCCTTAATTGACAACTAAAGTAAGTTTTCCTTTGACAATGAATTCTATTGATTCTAAAAGTCATTCACAAGTTGTAAACATTGAATTTAGACATCTATTGATCATAAATCTCTTTTGGTTTGACCCATGTAATCACCCTTGTGATTATATTGTTACACTTCGTTCGTTTGACATCGATTTTTGGAAATAATTCAGTTGAACCCTTGAATCCTATTTATTGTAAAACTCGTATTCACAAAATTTGAACATGTCTCGATTCAATCACAGTGTCATTTACCTTAATACTATTAGTATGGATCAACGCATGACACAATTCTAAAATAACATCATAGCCTAAATCTCGAGGACGAGATCTAAAACAAGGTGGGGAGAATGTAACATTTCTATTTTTTTTATAAAATAAAGTATATAAAACTTATATTATTAAACGGGTAGATTACGAGCAAGTTGACTGTTAGAAATATGATGTATCTAGACGAACATAAGAACCGTTTAATTATTAAATAATAAAATACATTATAATTGACCTTACTCCATTTTTGACGTAACTTAGGTCAAAATGTAGATAAAAATATGCTCGTTCTAATGACATATTCATCGTTTTATAAAACGTCATATTTTAGAAGTTATAAACGATAAATGAGTAAAGCAGCTGAATTAAATATAATAATAAAATTAAACATATAAGAATTGTGTACGTGAATGATTGTTGTATACGTGTCATCTTTTAAATCAGAAGGAATCAAGCTTTTCGTGGTCTCCAAGGTTCAAATCTACTATAAATAGAAGAAGTGTGAAGCAGTCAAAAATTGCTCAAACCTTCTCCATCTCTCTCGCCCTCTCTACTCTCTTATATATACACCCACTTTTCTTTAGTATTATACCCCTAATCCTACAAAGCTCTGCCCCGTTGTAAGTGTTTTAACCCCTGATCACTGATTCGATACCCTGTCCGATCGATCCTGAACCCAGCAACGGATGTCAAGGTGCTACTTGTATAAGGCTACACTTTGTTAACTACGTTGGGGTTTTGATCTCGTGATATATCGATAAAGTTTGAGTTGGGTTATTACACTAACACTTGTGCATTGTATATTTTATTAGGGACTCAGGAATTATACCAGGAAATATTACCAGGAGGCTTTTAGTTAAACCCTAAAATTATAAAGTGAGTCATTCTTCTTTTTCTCACATTATTGCGAGTCATTTTATTTAAAATGCTTTGCAAAACCCTAAATGTTTTCAGTTATAATTACAGTAATTAAGTCTTTATATTCTGAAATTACTGCCAGTATGTGGGAATGCTTTCAAAACCCTATTTGCTATACATTATTTGATATACATTATAGGTAATTGTCACTAATACAATTGTATATTTATATAATAAAATTAAATGACATTATAGTGTATTTAATAAATGTATACTAAGATATACATCGTGAGTTTTTAAATATTATATTTAATATTTAAAATAGTATATTATAAACCTTAATATGTATAATATATAAACCTTAATGTATATCCTAACAAAATTAAACGATATATGTCAATTATATATTTAACTTTTAATATACTAAGATATACATCGGGAATACATTATTTCAAAACCCGATATGTGGGGTTTGGTATACATTATTTGATAAGCGTCACTAGTTGAAAGAATGATCAACACTGATACAACCACAGTAACTAGTTGAAAGAATGATCAACAGTGTTATGACCACAGTCACTAGTTGAAAGAATGATCAATAGTGATATGACCAGAGTCACTAGTTGAAAGAACGATCAACAGTTATACGACCACAGTAACTAGTTGAAAGAACGATCAACAGTGTTACGACCACAGTAACTAGGTGAAAGAACGATCAACAGTGATATGACCACCGTCACGGGAATCGCCTAGTGACAAATACCTTTGCATAATAGTAAGATATAGTGTATACATTACTTGATAACCTTCACTATTGAACGAAAGTTAGCAATGAGTGATATGACCACCGTCACATCGGAACTGCCACAGTGTGACAAATACTGATTGAGTTTTTGGTAGATATAAACAATGTAATGTCCCTTGATACTGTAAAGTTATAACAATGTGTCTTTTTATAAAATAGAATGAACTCACCAGTATTTTTCACTGATAAAATGTTTTCAAACGCGTTTCAGGTAACTTACTATGAAAGTAATAGAAGCCAGCTAGGGAGCACTGAAGGCTTAAATAAAGTGGCTATAATTACCTGAATAAAAGAAGAAATTTATGTTTTATCAAATAGGGTTTATCCCTATAAAACATTTGAATGGAATATGGGTTTTAGCCCATTTGTTTAAATATTAAAAGTTTGGTGTTTTACAAACTCTGATATTTTCCCAACTACGATCCTGATGAATTTTTCCGCTGCAATGTTTTCAAAATAACCATCGGTACCACTTGACTGGTTCACGGCTCCCGCTCCCAGGGTAGGGTCGGGGGTTGTGATACCGCTCTGGCAGACTCTTTTGGCAGCTCACGAGTTATGCTATGTAGACAAAGTATTATGCTCACCGACAAAATTTGTGTTGACGGATATTTTATACACGTTGTAGGAAATACTTGATGATGATTTCGCAAGAAAAGACTTAGGCTGGATTTATATGCTCGCCTCGTTTTAACTTATGCATTTTAATATCGTTAGTTTTTTTAAATTCCAATTGTCGTACTTTTCATTTTCATGAACAATGTAATGCTTGATTCAATGAAATGAAATGAAGTTTTGAATTTTAATTTATTGTCGCAAATTTGGTGTTATGTTGTCTTTCAGCAATCTATTATGTCTCGTCTCGATGTTTTCGCCATTGGTTGGGGTGTGACAGATTGGTATCAGAGTCATAACTATAGGGAATTAGGAAAAATTACCATGTTTGACCTAGTCTATAGTTAAGAAACCCACACGAGTATTACTTGTGCCTTATTTGACCATTCCTTTTATCTTGCAAAAATTACTAGATTCTTACTACATTGCTTATTATCTTATCTTTTGGACTCAAAATGTGCCTTTCCTAAGGCGAAGTTATGCTACGACACAAAGACACTCGTACATCACAAATGAAACACCCTTACCAAAATAGGGGTGATTCCCTCACTTTGGTGACGACTTTCAATCTGCCACCTTATTTTTATGAAAGTACACCATCAAGTTAGGACTTAGGAGTGATTTCTTTACCTTGATGGCAATTTCACTCACCAAACTCTTGTGGACCCTTATCAATGAGTTAGGATCAACTTCCTTACCACGATGGATAAGTACCAAACCACGTTTAGAAAACGAAACCACCAAGTTAGGAGTGATATCCGCATCTTGATGACTAGTCCCATTCCTTAATTCCCAATCTATCCAAAGTCTCGAACTTTGATTAACTAGGGACATGTAGTAACCGGAATTGTGAATATCATTAACCAAAATTTCGATTAGAGTATTCTACCTATTAGGCCAAAGCATAATTCCCGAACTCAAAAGAAGTTTTGACCACTTTGGATTAGTCTTAGTTCCATTCTGGAACATTCCAACTTTTAAACGAATCTCTTTTGTGCTTTTATCTATTTTATGCATGTTATGTTTCAACCTTTCTCTTTTCAATTTCGAATTTGCCACGTCATGCTACTCTCGCAACCTAAAACAATAATAATATTCGTTAGGGGTGTGCATGGATCGGTTTTGACCAAAAACCATAACAATAACCGCGATGTCGGTTATTGGATAACCATAACCATAACCGATCGGTTATGGTGGTCATGGTTATTCGATTTTGATGGTTATAGCGGGTCGGTTATGGGTGGTTAATCGTGTATTTAGCTTAGCTAAAAATAGTTTAATTTTTTTAACATGGAATAAATTGTTATTGCATATTTGTATATATTAGTATATTACATAGTATTAAAAAATATATATAATCTATAATATTAATACCAATTATTATTATCGAATATTCAAATAAAGTGATATGACACATTTCATAAATTCAAATAAACATTCAACCAAAACCACAAAATGATATGAAAAACCCTTAAGTACTAAAAATCTTTAGTCAAAGATATCAAATATTAAAAATATGGTGAAAATCCGAAATCCTACAAAGATTTATTACATGTCGGTTCGGTTCGGTTATGGTGGGTATGGAAAAAATGATAACCATAACCGACCCGCTACTTTTGGTTTTCAAAAAAAACCATTAACCGACCCACCGGTTTTTATTTGGTTCGGTTTTTCGGTTCGGTTTTGTCGGTTAATTCGGTTATGGTTCGGTTAATTCGGTTTTTTGCACACCCCTAATATTCGTGAACCAACAAAAATTTAAATTCTTTCATTGTCGTGTAGTTTATATTCAAGGTGAATACATGTTTCGTTTATGTGAACTATTTGAAACATACGTGCTTATGTGACATAGTACCATGCTATAAAACGTGCAAATTATTTTGACCACTGATCAAGTCACACCATTCCCTTTTATCAGACCTTGTAGATGCCTTCCAACCATCACTCTCACCACAACTCAAAGAGGAGTTCCAACAAGAAGATGGTTGCCTGATGTACGTAAAATACAACATATAAATTATATCAAATACGACGTAAAATCAACCCTTTTTCGGTACTAAGGATGGCGTAACCACCCTAACCTTGGTTGGAGAGAACCCGATAATAGTAGTAACCAACAAAATCAAAACCAACGAACCAACTTTCAACAACCAAGAAACGAGTCACAAAATTTCTCTCAACAACAACAAGGGGGACGAAAGAGGCTTGAAGATACTATCTCTCGCCTCATCTCCGACACCGAAAAGAAAAACTCGGATCGATTTCAACAAATGGAATCGAACTTTAGAAATCAACAAGCTAGTATTCAAAACATTGAAAAACAACTAAATCAACTAGCTCAAAATTTCTCCGAGAGACCACAAGGCGCATTACCTAGCAATACCGAAACCAACCCAAAGGCGCAAGTACATCTCATCACATTGAGAAACCGTACCGTAGGTCCCGAGGAGGCTCCGCTACCTTCAACTGGAAAAAGCCCGTCTAACCAAACCGCAACTTCACCGACGCCCCAACAAGAGACGAGTCCTCCACCAAATCAAGAGCCTACTAAGAATCCTCCGGTACCGTACCGCGGTCGGTTACTTCGCCAAAAAACCGATGAGCAATTCACAAAATTTGTAAATTTACTAAAACAATTGCATGTTAATATTACATTTGTGGAAGTCCTAACCCAAATGCCTAAATATTCAAAAATTTATGAGGGACTTTCTCACTTACAAAAGGAAAATTGAATCACTGCAATTAGTTAATTTAAGCGAAGAATGCTCCGCCTTGCTACTCAACAAACTCCCACAAAAGAAGATCGATCCCGGAAGCTTCACCATCCCTTGTTCGATTGGTGGATCACCCATACGCAATGCACGAGCCGATCTTGGGGCTAGTATCAACCTCATGCCCGCATCAATGTTCGACCAACTCGGACTAGGGAAAACAAACCCTACAAAAATGAGCATACAACTCGCCGATAGGTCCATTAAATATCCACAAGGTGTCGCCGAAAATCTATTGGTAAAAGTCGGAGACTTTGTCTTCCCGGCCGACTTTGTCATACTAGATATGGAGGAAGATACCGAAGTACCACTCATCTTAGGAAGACCATTCCTAGCTACGGCCCACACAATGGTAGACATGAATGGTGGGACACTAACATTGAGGGTTGGGGACAAGGAGATGGAGTTTGGAGTTGGGAAAAGAGTAGAAGACGGCGACCCGGTCAACTACATGAAAGTCATAGACTCAAGCTTGGATGATGCTCTCCGACGGTGCAACATGGGATGCAAAACATCCCACTTGGGTAACATATGACTGACTTTGGGTCTAGCCCAGAGGCATTCCGTGGAACTATCCTTAGCTTTAGTATAGATTAACTTTTATGTTTTCTAGTTTAGTTTTACTTTTCAGGAATAAAACACACTCGGAATGGTGGAGGTTACTAAGGGAAACTTGAACCCACACCCCATGCACAAAAACAGAGCCACCCGACAATTTTTCTTCATTACAGCAAGTTCAGCACAGGGCCGTGCTCAGCCCAACACGCCCTGTGCCCACGGTTCTGCAGAAAATGCCCAGTTCAGGTAACTGGACACGGGGCCGTGTTCACTGAACACGCCCCCGTGCCTAGTCTTCTGTTAAACTATGAAACTGGCAATCTGAACACGAGGCCATGCCCGGATCAACATGGGCCCGTGTCCAGACACCCAGTAACATAAAATTCCGTTTTTAACACCTTTTTACACATTCAATCAACCTAAAAACTTATTTTTGGGACACATTGAGGACAATGTGTAATTTAAGTGGGGGGGGGGGATGCTAAAACCTTGAATTTTGCAAGTACTAATAACAAGCCTTACACAAAACTCTATTGGAACCGCTAATCACCCCAATGTTTTTCAAAAAACTTTTCATTTTTTTACTTGTCTTGGTTTAAATTGGGAATAACAAGTTCTAAAAAAGGTTATATTTTTACAAATTTACAACCGATAGCGTCGTGATAAAAAGAACCAACATAAGAAAATTATGAAAAGGCATGACAAATCTAGTTAAAATTTGATTATATATACTTGATCACATTAAAAACTCATTCCCACAAAAAGTGAGTTTTGAGTCTTTATTGAGCATAAAAGCATACGTCTTTAAATTAAATGCTCATCTTTCGTTTCTTGTGTGAATAGCCGCTTGGTTTCTTACGACTCTAGAACTTGCCATGACGATACATTCCCGGTCCTTACCAACTTAAACCTAAGTAAGTAAATGATGGAGGCATTAGGACTAACCCTTTTTCTTTTCTACACCATTATTTTTCATTTTTTTTATCACCTACCAAAAATCCCCCTAGTTAACCCCTTTGAGCCTAAACCTTTTCGTTTCTAAACCTACAAAACAAACACCCTTTACCTACCAAATTCTTTTTTTTATTTTTAACCCTTTATTTTAGTAAAAAGCTCGGTTTTCATGTGACATTCCTTATAAAAAAATAAAATAAAAAAAATAATGAAGTATAACAATAAACAAACAAGTTCCTCAAAAGAAACTTTGTTTGAAAATGCTTTGTTTGAATAAAAGTCACAAAAACAAAAAGTTTTACGACGACCGACGCTTTTTACGCTTTTTTCCCTTTTTACTAACCACTAACCCAAAACCACCTACCTTTAACCCAAGCCTAAAATAAATACAAGAAAAGGAACAAACGTGGCATGCCCGACGCCTCGACAGCATCTTCCCAAGCAAAAACAAGCAAACAGAAGGCTGAACATGCCCCATGCCCAGCGGACACGGGGTCGTGGCCAGTTGTCTGCAGAAAGGACAAAGCTATAGAAGCTTCTATTCCCAACACGGGGGCGTGCCCAGCTCGACACGGGCTGTGGTCAACGCTAAGATTCGCAGAATCCAAGCAAATCTTGATAGTACAGATACGCTTCTGCACACGGGGCCGTGCCCAGCAGACACGGGGGCGTGTGAAGCTAATGCAGACAAATTGCAATTAATGAAGAAAGAGAAAGTGGATGGACACGGGGCCGTGTCCGGGCTTCTGTGCAAGCTATAAATAGAGGTGCTTGGTTCACTTCAAAGGAATCCCTTGGCAAACCACCTCTCTCCCACTTCACCCACACTCCACCACCACTACAACCCACATCCACCACCATCATCCATCATAGAGTGTGTGTAGTAGTCTCGGGATCCAAGATTGATAGTAAGAGTTCTTGAAAATCAAAGGCCATGCTTGCCTAAGTCTCTTACATCACTTGGTGAAGACAAGCATTTAGTGTAATACTTTTGATTTTTAATCTTTTTGCACTTTTTATTTGGTTTTGTATTAATGACTTTAATAACTAGTTTTTTATGTTGAAGGTGAAACTTCCTTATCATTTCTCCGTGGTGTCTTGGCGTTATTTTACTGTCTATATAAAATAAAAGATTTACACCATTCATATCTCTACAGTCTATATAGAGATATGTTGGCTACCTAGTCGGGGGGTTAAGGGAATGGTTTGGTAAGGTTCTTGCCTTGTTCAGTGTATAGATCCTGCAAGGACCTAGGTCAAGCTTACTAAGACCTCCTTCAATACCCACTGGTATTGGATGGCGGGGGTGCGAATGGCTTGATCCCCTCATATGTAAACTACTATTAATACATTAACCCGGCTACTTGGGATTGTATCCCTGCTGACTCAAACCACTTAGCCGAGGGTAACATCACCTTCAAAAGAGGGGCCTACCACATTACGCATTAATAACTTAATTAATTATCTTTCAATATTCCGATCCTTTAGGATTGTATCCTTGCTGACTCAAACTACTGGGTTGAGGGTAACGTCACCTTCAAAAGAGGGGCCTACTACTATAACTAAGACAATCTCTTAAAAAGTGCAAAAGTGCGGAAATCATCAAATGTTACACTAAAGGCGAGTCGGATCCAAGTGATTCATCTTGTCTATCTGTTTTTATTTTATTTTTATTTTCAGCATTTTTAGTTTTTATTATCATGTTTAAAACTTTTTCTAAATTTTTGATTTGATTAGACGTTGAGGATAAACCGGTATTAAAAGCTTTTGTGTCCTTGGACGATCTCGGTATCTTACCAACGCTATACTACGCTCACGATGGGTGCACTTACCCATATGTGTGTTTAGTGTTAGTAAAATATCGTGTTTTATAAATTTAAAACTTGACTAAAGTGTTAAAAAGGGCTTAAAATATACATAAAAACCTATCACGCACTACGCACATCAAGTTTTTGACGCCGTTGCAGGGGACACAAGGATTTTAAGAAAGTTAGGAATCAATGGCTTAATCGTTTTTCTAATTTTTCTGTTTTTTTTAAGGATTTTTCTAGATTTTTCAGTTTCTGCAGAGCTCAGCACGGGGACGTGTTGATCGTCTGTCTTCAGCTAAAAATAGGGGTGTTTGGTTCCATTCCAATCCATCCATTGGAAAAACACTTCTCTCACACTTGCCACCACTCCACAACCACTACAACACCATCATCCACCACCATTATCCATCTTCTATCATTTAGAGTGTGTAGCAGTCTCGGGATCCAAGATCGATCGTAAGAGTTCTTGTCAAACAAAGGCCATGCTTGGCTAAACTCTTACATCAATTGGCGAAAACATATCTTTTATGTATTACTTTTTTATTTCCAATCTTTGGCTCCTTTTTATTTGGGTATGTATTAATGACTTTAATAACTAGTTTTTTTTATTGAAGGAAAATTTATCTAACCATTCTTCATATGTTGTTGATTCACATATTCGTGTCTTTACGATCTCTATAAAGCTTAACTACTTGGAAGGGGGTTAGAAGGGTGGTTGGGTAATTCTATATCTCGTTCAGTGTATAGATCCTGCGAGAACATGGTTCAAGCTTAGTACTACTTTACGGTTTGGGCGTTACTGTGTGCCCCAGAAGAAAGTAGGAAACCGCTTGAATCCTTTTTTTAGAAACTACTATTAAAACTTTAAACCAACCCTGTGAGGACTGTATCCCTGCTGACTCAGACCAAAGGGTTGAGGGTAACGTTGCCTGGAAGGGGGCCTGCCACTTTTCACATTAATAACTTACTTAATTATCTTTCAATAATCCGACCTTGCGGGACTATATCCCTTCTGACTCAGACCAATAGGTTGAGGGTAACGCTGCCTGGAAGGGGGCCTACTACTATTACTTAAAGATAATCTCTTAAAATGCCCAAAGTGCGGAAATCATTAAATGATGCATAAAAAGGAGTTGGAACCAAGTGATTCTTTCTTGACTATCTATTTTTCCTTATATTTTATTTTTGCTTTTTATTTTTTCTTTTTATAACTTTAAAACATTTTCATCAAAATTTGGTTAGATTAGACGTTAACGATAAGCCGGTATTAAAAGCTTTTGTGTCCTTGGACGACCTCGGTATTTTGACATCACTATACTACGTCCGCGATGGGTGCACTTGCCCTAACGTGTGGGTAGAGTGATAGTATTATATCGTGTTTTATAAATTTAAAACTTGAATTGGTGAGTAAAAAGAGCTAAAATATATCTAAAAAATATATACACACGCATGCACGTCAAGTTTTTGGCGCCGTTGCTGGGGGCACAAGGATTTTGAGAAAGATTAAAATTAACGGCCTAATCATTTTTATCTTTCTTCTTTTTCTTTAAATTTTCACTTTCTGCAGAAGTGACACGGGGTCGTGTGTGATCTACACGAGGCCGTGTCACCTCTTCAGTAACCTCAAAACTACTTTCTGCCAGATACAGACTGCAGCACGGGGCCGTGTCAACCTAACACGGGGCCGTGATAGATTAGCAGTTTGTAGGAAAACAATAACTGTCTGATCCCTACGGTTAAAAACTTTCTGGACATGGATTTTTATGATTATTTTTACCCCTGCCACTCTTACGGTGAATGGTGCGATTATTGTGGGTAGAAGCATGAAGAATCGGAATGTGGCGTTCTAAACTTCACTCCCCACTACTTAGCCCCATCGTTTTCCTGTAATGATCACCTTAAGATGGGCGGGAGTAAAAATGATAATAACGTCCATCCACCTGAACTCCATCAACCCTCTTACCTAGGAGACTTAGAAGACGTAAGTCAAATAGAAAAAAGGATTCCCCAAAAAACTCAAAGAAGTGGAATCCTTAATGAAGGCGCGATGTTCATCAAGGATCTCAACCGAAGGAGAATCGATGGAAGAAAAATCAGGTACAAACAACACTAAGGCCAACAAACCTACCCTAGACGCTTGCGAAGACGAAGGCGATAGTCGTCCTTGTTTCGATTTCGCGATGACAGCCCCCTTTACAGAGTGTGAATTTCACACCAACGGTTTGGACAGGAGCGAGCCGACTCATACCTTCTTTAACAAGAGCCCGGATAAGGTAAATAAGGGATGGTTCTGTTTTCCCATTTTTAAAGTAGGATTCTATCTTTCCGACAACCTCTTGCGTTTTCGTACCTCTCGCCGGAGCCTAAGGTATATCCGGCAATAAGGTTTTGTTCCAGCCAGTAAGGAACCACCCGATAATGGACAATTTCTTAAAACCCTAGACAAAACTTCATAAATTCTCTGAACATGGGGCTGTGTTCCTTGAACACGGGGCCGTGCCCAATCTTCCTCCAAAACATGGGGCGTGTTGGACTAACACGGGGTCGTGCCTGTCGTATTTTCCAGCATAGGGACATGTCAATGACAACGTGGCCTGTGTCTAACTAATGGGCAACATTCTCTGACTCATGAAGACGACACGGGGCCGTGTTGCCTAGGAACGGGGCCGTGTCAGCGTGCTGTCACTGTCTATAAATCAGCCTTGAGGAGAATGCTTGGAACCATTCCAAAAAGACCAAGATCCTCCAAATCTTGCACACATACTCTAAAAGGTATGTTCTTGAAAAGGTTTCATTTAACCTTCTTGTCTTTACTTCTTTTGGTCTTTTCCTCTTCTTCCTTCCACACAACCTCCATTGAAGCTTGAAGCTTCATGCTCAAAAAACTTCAATAGGAGGTTCAAAAGCTTGATTCTTAACTCAAAGTTTTGCAATTCTACTATAGTAAAACATTATTTTAAGTTATTTACGTCCAGAAAAGTAAAAATCAAACAAAATTAACTTAAAATAAAATTTCTTGAGCTAAGCATCTAAAGCTGGTAGTGCAGCACGAGGCTATGCCACATAGGCACGGGGCCATGCTGAGTAGTCTGATTCTCCATAAATTGTTAACGGTTGGTCATTTTTCCTAGAATGCCGAGCCAGCAGAGCGGGACTTCATCAGCCAGCTCAAGGAATAAAAGAAGAGGGAGGAGACTCTCTCTTGAGGCTACTCTTGTTAGATACGTGAGTGCTTTAAGGGAGTCTCTCGAGGAAATGACCATGGTGGAAGAGGTTCTTATCGACCGTGTGAACTACCTCTCCATGGGCCTAGAGGATTGCTTCAGGGAGATCAACATTTTGCACCAAAGGTTGAACATCTTGGCCATGCCTCCAATGGAACCGATCTGGCCTCAAGAAGATTGGAACCTTGCAAATGAGGTCATTCAACCCACCGGGTGGGAAGACGAGATTCCGGAACCTCCCCCTCTCAGTATCGCCTTTGAGGTTCCGGTAAATCCTACTCCCCTCAAGACGAGGTCGACGAGGAGCCCTATATCTTCCTTCCAAGGGAGATAGAGGAGATGCTCAATGACCTCTAATTGAGTGCTCCCGGAAATAGCTCAAGTCCTCCGACGACTAACGATCTTAGATCTAGGAAAGTAGCTATAGGGTTTTTAAATAATGATCTCGTGGGGGCATTCAAGAATCTATCTAGCTTAGGTTAATTTAGGATTGTAATCTTTATTTTCTTGTACTTGTCTTTTACTTTTAATGAAATGGAAGTATGGTTGATGATGGT
Organism: Helianthus tuberosus; assembly: GCA_030545235.1. NCBI lineage: Eukaryota > Viridiplantae > Streptophyta > Magnoliopsida > Asterales > Asteraceae > Helianthus > Helianthus tuberosus. Next base: position 115,318,768 of record CM060400.1, on the reverse strand, counting down.
TTCAATAAATGTGTGAAAGAAATTGAAAGCGCCAAAGGAGTAATGAAAAATGGAACCCATGCACGTAAACTAGAAGCCTCCCGACTCAAAAACTGCAAAACGGTGTCTACAACACGGGGTCGTGTCCACCAGGCACACCCCCGTGCTCAACCTTCTGATGTCCAAAATTTTTTGCCAGGAAGGTGGCACGGGCCGTGCTCACCCAACACGCGCCCGTGTCCACCGTACTGTAAGTCTTCTGTTCAAATTTGTTACTGGCACTTTGGACATGGGACCGTGTCCCCATAGCACGCCCCCGTGCTGCAAGTGCTAATAACAAAAAATATTGCTGTTTTTCACACTTTCTACACATTTAACCAAAATAAATCCTATTTGGGACACATTAAGGACAATGTGTAATTTAAGTGTGGGGGGGGGGGGGATGATAAAACCTTGAATCGTTTGTCCTAAAAACAAGCCTTACACAAAACTCTCATTGGAAAACCGCTAATCACCCAAAACTTTAAAAAAAGTTATTTTCTTTTACTTATCTTGGTTTAGTTGGGTAAAATAAGTCCTAAAAATTATGTTTTTACTAATTTACACATGATAGCGTCGTGATAAAAAGAACCAATTAAGATAATTATGAAAACGGGCATAACCAATCTTTGTAAAATTTGATTATATATACATTTTTACACTACAACCCTTGTCCCACAAAAGTGGGGTTTGAGCCTTTACCGAGCATATAAATACACATCTATACTAATTGCTCAATTTTTGTTTCTTGTGTGAATAGCTCGTTTGGTTCTTACGAATCTAGAACTTGGCAATGCAATACGTTCCAAGTCCTTACCGATACAAATCCAAGTAAGTAAATGATGGAGGCATTAGGATCAAACCATTTTTCACTTCAAACCTTTTATTTTTCTTTTCTTTACCAAAAACATTCCCCTAGATAAACCCTTTGAGCCTTAACCCTTTCATTTCTAAAACCCACAAAAACACCCTCATCCGCAAACCTTTTATTTTCACCTTTTGTTTTTGTAAAAATATCGGTTATAAAATTACGATTATGGCTCAGTTTCAACTTTGGCACAAAAAAAAAGCCAAAGTATTTTTTGCTAAGCCACAAAGCAATGGAAAAACCGATAATTTTTACGCCTTTCGCCATTTCAATAAAACACACCTACCCGAACCACAACCTACCCTTTAAAGCCCTCTTGATATTTACAAGGATTAAACGTCAAAAAGGAGGAGGTTTGATTGTTTGTCAAGCCTATGGTAGGAATAAGTTCCAAAACCGGGCACGAGCGTTCTCACTTACACAACTTCGGCCAAGTGTTGAGTGACCACTTGTGAGGTGTGTAAATTTGTATATAACTAAATAGAATTTTATAAAGGCATGTCATGCCCAAAACAAATAATTTTTCTTAAATTATGTTTTAAATAAATCTTGATGAATAAGATTGTAAATAAAATAAAAACAAAATAAATTTAGAACTTGGATTCCCGATACTGCAAAGATAAGTTCAAAACCGTCTGTTAGGATCTGAGTTTCTTTGATTGTGTTGTTTAATTAAATGATTATTGTAAGAAGGTAAAACAGAGATGTATTGCAGCGGAAATAGAAAGTAAACTTTTAATCAAATGATTGTATGAATTACAAGATTCAACTATGCATGCATGCAACACTAAACTCCCCTCAGCCTGAGCTCACAGTTAGTTCGTACAAGATGAATGTGTGCAAAAGAGCTAATAGAACAGTACAGGTACTGTTCTATTTATAGTATAATCCTAACCACTGAGCATCTAATGCTGGCGTCACCTAGACAGTGACATCTAACAGACTAACAACCTCTAAACACTGATCTATACTAAACACTGTTACATTAAACAACTGATACATAAAACACTCATGTTGCTTTCCACTATTGTTGCCTAAGCACTGATGTTGCATATCAGTGCTTTCTTCAATGGTTGATCAGGCCTTGAATCAGCAGTGCTTTGTCTTCATCAGTACTTTGACAAACAACAGTTGTTAGGTCTTCAGTCTTTACCATCAGTAGTTCTTTGAAGAGCAGTTCTTTGAAGAGCAGTTCTTTGAAGAGCAGTTGTTGAGAAATCAGTACTTGAAGTCATCAGTTGATAGAAGCTCTGCCATTGGATGGAACTTAGGACATGCATTGCTTATTGATGAACAACTGGTTCCTCAACTGTTAAGAACCAGTTTTGGCTTTCAATATCATCTGTTCTTCTAGGTTTGATTACATGGGCAACAATCTCCCCCTAGAACAAATGATGCCAAAACACTTTCTTATTCATGATGTTTATTCTCTCATAAATATCTCCCTGATTTGCCCTTTGATTTGTAATTCAAAGTTCATGGAGTCTTCATCATCGTCATCCCTGTGAAGTTGAAGTTCTAAAAGATCTAGGAGATCAGCTGCATCCAGGCCTAATGCATCCTCCCTTGAAATGTGTTCAACTCTACCATTGGACTTGAGCAAAGTTAATACATGGGTCTTTCTATCAGACTTCCACTTTAGTATTTTTTTAGTCCAATGGGTTTCTGGGGAGAGACTTTATTTGTGATGAGATTGGTGAAGGAGGTCTTCTTGTCAGCCTTTGAACTGTTACAGCAAGTTGAGCTTGAAGTTTTAATGAGGCATCATCCAAGCCATACATGATCTGGCTCTTGATAGATTCTTTCATGATATCAGCTTCTCTCTTTGCATCTTCCTCATCCGTCTGCTTCTGTCTTTTTCTTTGATATAAGACATGGGTGGATAAGTCAGAGGATGTGAACAGTGTTTTTAGAGAGAGGGCCTGCTGTTCTGGCTTATTAGTGGTTTTGTCTTTGTATATTGGCTTCTTTGGAGCTGTTGGATCAGTTTCTCTTAGTTTTTCCAGCTTGTCATAAATTTGATCAACATACTGCCTGGACCATCTTGAAATAGTCTTTGCAGACCCATACTTAGCTGCAACCAACTCAACTTTCTTCCTCTTGTATTCTAAAGTAAGCTCTGCACTGGATTTCTTAAACTTGTTCCAGTTTGGTGCAGACTTCTTCATCTGAGGATCATTCTTTATTCTTTCAATTCTGTTTACTTCTGCTTTGAGAGCTGTGAGTGGCCACTCTTTGAACTGTTCTACTTTGGCAGGGTAAAATTTGTCTCTCATGATAAGCTCTAAGAGGTCTTTCCTTAGCTTCTTTTGAAGATCAGCATTTGGTGGCAGGTTTGACATCTCCTTGCTCAAGTCTCTTGCATAGTCTTACAGTTTCCTGACTTTACTTAACCCATCCTACATTCGACTTGAGATGTTGGTGTCACCTTTCCCTTTACCCTCTTGTTTAGCAATATATTCAGCTTGCTTGGCTTTGAGTTTCAGATAATCTGTGACAACTGGCCCAAACCGGTAATTTCCGTACACATTAATTATTGCTTAATGACTGCAATTATGTGCTTAATTGTCAGCAATACCTGATTTCCTACTAAACAAGTGAATTCATGCACGTTGTATACTACAAAATATTGCTTTATGCATAAACGAGAGCGTTGCGTCAAAAATACTAGTAAACTCACCGGTAAGACACACTGTGTCAACAGAACTGCAGAAAGCAGTCAGACAATAAAATTGAGGCCTAGGTGTAGGTTCGACAGCAAGAATGCATTAAAACCCAAGAGTACATACAAGGGTTTAATATATATGCAATACGAAAGCAAAAATAAGCACTAAAAAGCACCCGAAACGCACTTTAAGTGCAGAATTTATAAAATTCAGCAATAATTCAGCATTTAGACATATAAATATTATGCAGAAATGTCGTTTTATTATCCAGAATATTTCCCTAAGTGTTGGGAATCGATAGTGTTACAAAAAGATACTTATTAAACACTAAAAGGTGCAATTTAGCACTTTAACGAATCGGTATGTAACCGAACAACCGGACTTTACCCGGAACAGAAAAATATTGTCATCAACGTAGTTGTTCTTTTTCTAAGCCAGTTAGGGTCCCCGAATACCCTAACACCCACTGTAAAACACAATACATTAGTAACCGGGTTAATCCCTAAACTTAACTATATTAACCTAACTATGTGCCTAACTATCTAGTTGGATTCGAACTAGAACCCCCCCCCCCTTTTAGAAACCGTCCCCATGTGGGGGACATACCTTGTCCTTGTGTGATTATTTTAATCAACCATGTTTAGTATCTAGAATACATAAGGACCTTCGGTTAATGACCAAGCTAATTATCTATAAGATCAACCTAAGGCACAACATAACCTTCATCACTCATCACAACACTCACACACTCCTCTCTTGCCCTCTAAGGCTTCGGCCGAGATCCCCTTGCCCATCCATCATATCTTTCGGCTTCCATCTTCACATTACAAGTCCATACAAGTGTTAAGGGTCGCATATAAGGAGTCTTGGAGCAATCGGAAGGCGAAGGACCTCTCTACTTTGCTTTTATCCACGCGTTTTTCGCCTAGATTCTTCCCTAGCCTCGAGCTAGTGGTATGTTACTTAAATCACCTTCTTGAACTATTCTAAAGTGGTTAATACGATTTGTAACGGTTAAAACTCGAAATCTTACAAGATAATGCTTTAAAGTCTACTTAAAACACTAAAATGTTGGTTAATAGCTTATATGTTGTGTAAATCATGTAGTAATTAATTTGTGTGATTATTTGGACCCGATCTATGTTGTGGTAGCTCGGATCATCATTTAACCCGGTTTAGTCATGATCTTGGATTATGACATAGAGCTTGTTTAAGTATAACAAGGGTTAGAAGATGAAACTCTACCACACCCAAATCATGAACTTGTGTAAAAGCGATTTAACTTGTGAAATAGTGTTTAAAACTAGTAGATCTACGTATCTACAAGCGGTACTTTCAAAGGACCAAGTGTCCAAGAAATCATATTTTCTAAAGCCGAGTCTTACATGAAAAAGAATGATTTTAGCAAACACACGAGTATGTAAACACTTGTGTAACACAAAGTTTCGACAAAATAACTATTTTTGTAAATGTTTACCGGAAGTTGTAAAGATGTAACTTCTTTAAAAGCGAGACTTTCAAGGAACAAAGTTGATCTATACAAAGATCCACTAAAAATAATGGAAAGATACTACCTATTTTGGAAAAACCACAAGTTCATGTATTTCTGCGATTATATCTATTTTAACTAGTTGCATATTGTTTATTGTTGAATGAGGAAATTGTTGACGATTTAAAAGAAAATAAACACATGTTTTGAAAACATGGGAAACCTCCATTTTTAGGGGAAACTATGTCAAAATTTTTATAAATTTTGACACTTAGAAAAATATAAGTTTTTGAGAAACTTATTCCCTAAAAATGTGTTTAAAAGTATTACCAAGGTTTCCCTAATTTTTGGTGATAAGAAATGAGGATTTCTTCAAGAATAAAAATGGATATAAGTATGTATATTTTTAGAGAAAAATATATATTATTTTATCACCAACTTTTGTGCTAAGTGTGTATAGTATGTGTTATACGTGCTAGTGTATTAAGACTTAAAAATACACTAAATACTCATGAGGAGTATAAACATAAAAATACACATACAAAATACAAGATACATAATTCGGGTGCAAAGTGCAAAACACGAGATACTTATATTCATTTTAGAGAAAATAATATAAGTAAGATACGTAGTTAAAAATATGAAATATTTTTAACACAACAATACAAATACAAAAGAGAGTGACTGTACTTGTGCGATACAAGTCTAGTGACTAACATTAAGAAAACGCGTATAGGTTACGACGTTAATTAAGCAAATCCGGTGAAGTTTACGACGCACAGGAACGCAAAGTTGTGAGTTCATGTCCCCCTTTTCTCTTAACTGTTTTCAGTTTTATAACTTCGGGGGTGAAATACATGTTACAAATATTACAATGTTTACAAATGGCATGATGGATACAAGAATGATACGAGAAATCGTGTCACGAATAGGGTACCATAAGCACCATTAATCGTGTACATACTTAGACCGCAGAACAAAAGGTTAGATCTAATGGGTTCCGGGCAGCCCCACTCTTGGCCACTCTTTTACCAAGCAGTGTTTTTGTGTCTCAGTCGTAAATCGACTACAGAAAAATGCCTATGGTTTGGTGACTTCCTATGTCGTGTCACATGTTAATGGCTTTGCAACCCATTAACACTTGATACATACAGAAATATTTGACTTATACATGAGTACGTGGTGTACACAAAAGACTTGATTTATACAAAAGACAAATTATGTTTTCATACAAAGTATACAAACGTGAAATACAAAAATTGCATGAATTCACACCAACTTTATGTTGACGTTTTTCCAAAACTCACATGTATTTCAGGTAACTAGGATGGATGTACGCGTGGTCTTACTCATGCTCGTGGATGTCGCCTTGTTTATCTTTAAATAAAGTTGTGACTTTTAAGACAATATGTTATCTCGTGATGTAAACACTTGACATATGTTTTCAGTAATGTAATATTTGAAGGTATTTTTGAGCATGTAGTATGTTTACTCTTCGTATGCAATGAGAACCTTTCATGATCACACCTCGTGCTTCCGCCGCAGAAAGGGGTGTGACATAATCATCCATGTTCTTTGGAGTTCTGAAGCCATGAAGAGATGGGAAGGTTCTTTTGGATGGATCATCCTCTGTATAGAATTGCCTCATTTTAGCTTTCAATGCATGTAATTCCAGAGGATAATTTACTACCAATGGGATGGTTCTTGAAGGATCTTGACCTTCAAGTGTTTGTGGTTGAACAAGTGGATTGGATGTTGGTGATGATGGAGGAATAAAAGGTTCAGGGTTGGTTTGAATGAATGGTGAAGATGATATTGGAGTAGGTGCAGGTATATCATCATCATTCACCTGGAATTTTCTTTTCCTTGTATAAACAGATTTAGGAGAAGGAGCTTTTGTTGGAGAGTTGGAAATAGGAATGAAGATTGCTTGGGAAGGAAATTGGAAAGTAGTGGTTGGTTGACTAACAGCTGTTGAAACAACTGGTCTCTCAACTGATGTTGTCATAACAACTGTTGAAGTGTCAACATTTGTTGCAGTGTTGGATGGTATTGGTGCGGATGGTTTTGTTTTCTGCCTTTTGGCAGGTTGGTTTTGTGGTGGTGGTGTTGGTTTAGGTGTAACAGTGGGTGTCTTTTCAGAACCAGCAGTGGTTTTGAGACCAGCAGTGGTTTGCTTTTCAGGTGTTTGTTTTTGTGGTTTTGGTTTTGAAAATGTGGCAAGTGGTGGTTTATTATGTTTGAATGATTTCTTCCTGTTGGAAGTGCCAAGATCCTTTGTTTTGATTTCCCAATCTTTCAATGCCTTTTGTTCCTTCTTCCAAATCCTTTCCTTTGTTGCATTATGATTTTGGATAGTCTTTTTGTTTGCAGCCTCTTCATCTGCTTGAATATTCAGGGTTTCATCAATTCCTCTTTTCTTTGACAGATGTTTCAGCAGTGGTTGCAGAAGACTTCTTTTGGCTCTGACTTTTGAGTTTGCTTTTGCTTTGGAGTAGGTCTGCCAAACTTCTTCATAACATGTTTCTCCCCCTTTTTGGCATCATCATCTTCAAATATAGGTACAGGGGCAATGCCAGTCATTTTTGTCAAGGCCTCTTTGATAGCCTTGATTTCAGCCTGAGTATCTTTATACCTTGCTTCAACCATATTTCTGATCAATGCCATATGTGTATTATGTTGAATTTCTGTAAGTTCCCTTTGAGCAGTAAGAATGGGCTGGACTGAGTTCGAGAGCTCTTGGGATAATTGTTGATGTGTTGGTTGACTTTTGGAAGCTTCTACCAGAGTTTGTATTGATTGATTCATGGTAAGAACAGTGGTTTCAATGGAAGATAACCTCTCCGTCAAATCTTGGTATTTTAAACCATCACCCAAATGAATGAGATCATTTGATTTCCCACCAGTGGTGGTTGTATCAGCTTTTGAACCAGGAGGAGTCTCGAAAGTTTCATCAACTGATGCCCCTTTTTCTTGGTACTGGGGACTTCTTTCTTTAGCAGTGTTTACCTTGGAAATCTCACCAGTGGTTAGCTTGAACACACTAGTGGATACCTTGGTTCCCATAGAAGAAATTGCCTTCAAGGGAGTCTTACTAATGACACTACTGTCCAGATGTAGATCAGTGGATCCAACATCTGTAGTAGCTGCACCACTTGAACTACCAACAATAATTTCATGAAATCCTTGTGGTGTAGCCTCCTCAGTTATTTATGGGATAACCAATTGAGGTAAATCAGACACAACCATTGTTGAAGTTGTACTCTCTTTAATGTGTGATTGAGAGGGGCTGTTTTGAGTCTGAAGCTCAATGGCATCAAACAGAGGTACAAGGGATGGTGGAAGTTGAGATGAAGGGAGTGGTGTTGAAAGAGAATTTGCCCAGGGAGAAGGGCTGTTAAGCATACTCTCAAGAGAGGGTAATACTTCATATTGAGGTGTCCCTGTGCTTACAACATGTTCCTTTTGTGAGGAAGCATGAGGAGTTGAGGCTTTGGGTGGAGATCTTTCCAACTGTTGTGAGGAACTAGCAACAATGGTTGTTGGTGACATTTGTGTTGTCATTGGGTTAACTTCTAGGATCTCATCTTCCAGAAGACCCTTTTTGGTGGGTTTGGTGAGCTTTGTGGATTTCATTTTGGTCTTTTTGGTGGTTTTTATTGGGGGTTGCATAGCAGTGGTTGTGCTGCTGTGTTCACCAAGAGCAGTGGGCTCAGCAGCTGAAGTCTGAGGAGCAGATGTGGACTCATCCAAAATTTTCTCAGACACCCCTGCTTGTGTTTTGGAACCTTTTGACCTTTAGCCATGAGGCGAGTAAAAGTTTCAACAGACAAGCTGTTTATTTGAAAAAGGTGCACCTTGTACAAGTACTTGTGCATTTTCTTTTGGGATTTTCTGTTGCAAATAATAACTCAAAAATCTTGGAAACAATAAGAAAGCCTGTGGCTTCTTTTCTTTTATATTTTTCACATTTTTGACCAAATCATTAAAAATTTCTTGGGAGTAATTGAAATCAGTTTTAGACATGATAGTATACCCCTGTTGGTCCCTTATATAGGATCTGTTCGTCAGGAACTTAGATGAATCGACTTTGACTAATGTGCGGAATCCATTTGATCAAATCACAGATGTACGACAAAGTATTCAACGCTTAAACGCAGCCTGATCTTTCTATTCAACTGTTATGAAAGTACAAAAGCGCCTGTAGAAGTCAGACAATGTGACAACTCGAAATTCAGAACCTTTCTTTGTATCTCGATGTAAAATGCTTGAACGTTATGTGACTAGTTAACACGTTGGTTTAATGAATGTTATAAGTGAATGTTATGTGACTATGTACTATGCTTATATGTATGCGTGTGATTAGGTGACCCGAGACCATGAACCTAACTCGAGACCACTCGGTCTCGAGTGAACAGTGCAACTGTTGGGCCGGTTGGGCCATGCTCCTCTTCACCCCACTCGAAAACCCACTAGGGTGAACTAACTTAGGGCTAGTATATAACTCATGCTCCTAGTCATTTTTGCCATTTCTTTGGGCAACTCACACTCACTCTCACACACACTCTCCTACACACACACTCCCACTTTCTCTCTCACTAAAACCCTAGAAGCACAATCCTTCTCTCTCTCTCTTGGATCAAACCGGTTGACCACAAGAGAGTTCTCGGATTAGCTTGTGCACACCAAGTAAAGCTTCATTCTTCACCTCTACTTCTCTAACCGGTTAGTGATTCATGCTAGGTGTTGTATTTCGGTTTGATGATGATGTATGATGAAGCTATGTGATAATATGTTTGCTTGTTAAGTTTGATGCATGATGAATATATCTTTCTTGAATGGTCGATATTAAGATTGGTGTTCGAATATGACAAAGATGTTTGTTGATTTAATGGGTTCTTGGTTGTTAGATGATACATGCTTAGTTACAACATCTATGATGAACATGATCTCTTTAGTAAAAAGCATAGATTTTTGTATGATAATGAGGAATAAGATACTTGAATGATGAATGTATGGAAAGCTTATGATCATCCGATTTATGTTAGAGATTATAGGACAAAGGTTGTTTTGATATAATATGCAAAGTTGTCGTGACATATAGATCATATGAATACATGTTCTTGTTTTGAGTTAAACGCATGCTAGAACTAAGATTTAAATGATCATGTTTGTAAAATGATGAAAACCCTAGATGAAGAACTTGTTGAATGTGATATGAATATTTGAAATTTGCTAGGTTTGATCCATTTTGGTTAAATGTTAGACAAGAAAACATGTTTGAGTATTGTGGTTGGATAGTACATCATAACATGAAATCGAAATTCTATTGGTTTAGTACAAGTGCCGGCGATCAGCACGTGTGTCAGTCGAGACCCTCTGTCTCGACTCGAGACCACATAGGTGACAGCTCGAGACCCCGGTTGCGACACAGGTTGCGAGTCGAGAACCTCTAGTCTCGACTCGAGACTACACATTACCAGCACACAAGCAGCATAACTCGAGACCACGGTTGCGGGTCCGGTTGCGACTCGAGACCGTCTAGTCTCGACTAGTGCATGTATAACTCGAGACCGCACAGTCTCGACTCGAGATCTCTAATCTCGACTCGAGACCACGTACACATATTCACTGAGTTGGACTTGTACACTGTTACGGGCTTAGGTGATTGGGCTGGGCTGTTGGGCTTTATGTGTTACTGTTAAATGTGTATGAGGTGCAATGTTGATTAGACTGCCATGAGAAACACTTGTTTGCAACGTGCTAGTATACATGTAGAAAATGTATGTGCGTTACTTGGTTTGTATCTGACTTGTGTGGTAACCATACTAGGACGTGGTTGACCACTTATAGCATGACCAACTTTCTGTGTATCTGCCGAGCAAACCAAGGTGAGTTCACACTCTACAAAGCATGGGATTCCCAGGGGTTGGGAATGGGGTTAAGGAACATGGATTCCTCGTCCTTTCTTGGGTAGGACAGCAATGGTTCAGGAATGTAATTCCTCGTCCTCATGGACAGATAACTCGTACTAGACCACAACTCTATCACGAAGTCCCTCCTTTTTATATCGACTTAATCGCCGGGCCAATGGCGAGCGGGTCATTAGTTAGATAGCGCTATTTAGGTCTGACAAGCCTCACACCGTGCCGTAGAGGACGGGCGTGAACTAATGGATCTGGGCACGTCAATGATGATAGACATTGACAGTTCAGGGCACATAAACATGACTACAGTCAGCAGTCGATATGGTAACGAGTCTAGTGTATACATGGGGTAGCCCCCACGGCCGAAATGCCAGATAACTAACAAGGGGTAGCCCCCACGGCTGGATTGCCAGAGCAACTGGGAATAAACAAGTCACGTTTTCAACTATGGGGTAACCCCCACGGCAGGATGCCAGATAAAGGAAACTGTTTTCAGAACAACTTAAACAAACACCCAACTGTGAACTCACTCAACTTGTTGTTGACTCGTTACTACATGCTTTGCAGGTCAATAGGTGCTTAGCTGGAGCTTGCATGGGGGAGAGTCATTGTGGGACATGGACAGCTGTGTGCCATGTTAAACTTTGAAACAATTGAACTTATGTTTTGGTTTTAAACATTATGCTTCCGCTTGCAACTTACACTATGTTTTGTTTGGATACCAATTGTATTGGTTGGATTTTTATAATCACTTACATGCTTGTTCAATATGATTGGTGGCTGGATCCTGGTCAGTCACGCCTCCAAGCGGTGGTATTCCGCAGGTGGATTTTGGGGGTGTGACAGATTGGTATCAGAGCCATTGGTTATAGTGAACTTGGTTTTAATAAAGGGAAAAAGTTTTATTAAAATCAGACTATAACCTGTACAGTGCTCTACGATCCACAACGACGCTTCACTCCACATGCAAGGCTCGACATTCTAGGTGATATGATCTATGTATATATTGCCTACTTGTTAGTTACATAGTACATTGCTCATGGTATGCTTGGTTAGTATAACTACTGTTGCTTGAACACGTGTGTGCTTACTCTCTTCTGTCATCATATTTTCGCGAACCCCTCTCACTCACGTTCCTCTTGATATGAAGATCATGTCTGGACGCATTAACATGACACAAGCCCAGCTGACGGCTCTGATTAACGAACAAGTTGCTGCGGCACTTGCAGCTGCACACGCAGGAGGTATATCCTGCAGTCCAAACTCATTCTAGGATCTTTAGATCCTACCCTCGTGAACCAACCTTTGTGTTAAACTCTGTCCTTTCTTACACCCACGACAGGTCAACACGCTCAGCCACCTGTGTGCACCTTTAAAACTTTTATGGACTGCCGACCAACTACTTTTAGCGGCACTGAAGGAGCCGTAGGTCTCCTCCATTGGTTTGAGAAGCTCGAGTCAGTTTTCAAAATGTGTGAATGCCCTGAGGCGCGCAGGGTGAAGTATGCTACCGGTACTCTCGAGGGTTTAGCCCTCACATGGTGGAACGCTCAGGTCCAAATGCTGGGGTTGGTTGCTGCCAATGCCACCCCATGGGAAAATTTTAAAGAGATGATCAAGGAGGAATACTGCAGTCGGGATGACATTCATAAGCTGGAAGTCGAGTTCTTCAACCTCAAGATGACGGGGTCAGAAATTGAGGCGTATACTAAGAGATCGAATGAGCTTGCATTATTGTGTCCTACTATGGTGGACCCTCCAATTAAGCGAATTGAACTCTTTCTCAAGGGCTTGGTGCCAGAGATCCAAAGTCATGTGACTTCCGCAAACCTCGCCACCATCCAGCAAATTGTTCAATTGGCTCACCGTCTCACGGATCAGGCGGTGGAGCAGAACAGGTTACCAAAGCGCATAAGTGCTACAGCTACTTCAGGTGCTCTTAGTGACAACAAGAGGAAATGGGATGGAGCTTCAAGCAAAGGTTCAGCTTCTGTGCAATCTCAATCTCAGCAAAGAAAGACTGAGGACTACAAGAGCCCTAGTCAGCAATCATCTGGTGGTCAAAGTCATGGTGGGTACAAAGGGAATCACCCCAAATGCAATCGCTGCAGCCTACACCACAGCGGGCCATGCACCAGGGGTAACTGTCATCGGTGCAACAAGCCAGGTCACGCTGCAAAGGATTGCAGGAGCTTATATCCCGCCAATCAGAATCGTCAGCAAGCTCAACCGAACCAACGCCAGCAGCAGCAGCAAGGTGATAACAAAGGGTGCTTTCAGTGTGGAGCTGAAGGCCATTTCAAGAGGGATTGCCCCCAACTGAACAGGAACCAGAACAACAACAACAACAACAACAATAAGGGGAATGGTAACAATGGGAACAACAACAACAATGGTGCCAGGGGGCGGGCGTTCGTGATTGGTCAAGGTGAAGCAAGGAATGACCCCAATGTTGTGGCGGGTAAGTTCCTTCTCGACGACTTTTATGTTACAATTTTATTTGATTCGGGTGCCGATACTAGCTACATGTCACTAGAAGTTAGTCAAATGCTTAAGCGTATTCCAACACCTTTGAACAACAAGCACACTGTAGAGCTAGAAAATGGTAAGAGTTTAAAGGCCACACACGTAGTCAAGGGTTGTAAACTTATTCTCGCTAACCAGACCTTCTCTATCGACCTTATTCCTATCGTCTTGGGTAGTTTCGACGTTGTCATTGGGATGGATTGGTTATCCCAACACCGAGCAGAGATTCTTTGCAACGAGAAGATTGTTCGTATTCCTGGTTCTGGTAAGGAACCTCTCATGATTCGTGGCGACAAGAGGGGTGCTGTTGAGAACATCATCTCTCTCCTTAAGGCCCAAAAGTGCTTGCGAAAGGGCCACACTGCCATTTTGGCTCTCGTTACTGACACCTCGGAGAAAGAGAAGAAGATAGAAGATTTTCCAATTGTACGCGACTATCCTGAGGTATTTCCTGAGGAATTACCTGGCCTTCCGCCTCGTCGCCAGGTCGAGTTTCAGATTGAACTAGCTCCTGGAGCTGCGCCTATAGCTCGTGCACCTTATCGTTTAGCTCCATCAGAGTTGGAAGAACTCTCTACGCAACTACAAGAACTCTTGGATAAGGGTTTTATTCGTCCTAGCTCTTCGCCTTGGGGAGCTCCAGTATTATTCGTGAAGAAGAAATACGGTACCTTTAGAATGTGTATCGACTATCGGGAACTCAACAAAGTGACCGTGAAGAATCGTTATCCTCTACCGCGTATTGACGACTTGTTCGACCAGCTGCAAGGGTCGAGCTACTACTCCAAGATTGACTTGAGATCGGGATATCACCAGCTGAGAGTCCGAGAAGAGGACGTCTCCAAGACAGCTTTTAGAACGCGTTATGGACACTATGAGTTTTTGGTCATGCCTTTGGGCTGACAAACGCACCTGCGATTTTCATGGACTTGATGAATCGAGTGTGCAAGCCTTACCTAGACAAGTTCGTTATAGTCTTCATCGACGACATCCTGATCTATTCCAAGAGTCGGGAGGAACACGAGCAACATCTACGACTTATTTTGGAACTCCTTCGAACGGAACAACTTTACGCAAAGTTCTCGAAATGCGACTTCTGGCTTCGTGAAGTCCATTTCCTAGGCCACGTGGTAAACAAGGATGGGATTCACGTTGATCCATCCAAGGTAGACTCGATTAAGAACTGGCCTGCGCCTCGTACACCAACGGAAATTCGCCAATTCTTGGGATTGGCAGGTTACTACAGGAGGTTCATTAAGGATTTTTCCAAGATTGCACAGCCTCTCACCTCACTAACGCAGAAAGGCGTTGTTTATCGATGGGGAAATGCACAGGAATTAGCATTTCAGCATTTAAAGGATAGACTTTGCAGCGCACCTATCCTTTCCTTGCCAGAGGGCACAGACGACTTCGTGGTCTACTGCGACGCATCAATTCAGGGTCTTGGTTGTGTACTGATGCAACGGGAAAAGGTTATAGCCTACGCCTCACGCCAACTTAAAGTTCATGAAAAGAACTACACTACACATGATTTAGAGCTGGGAGCTGTTGTTTTTGCACTTAAGATATGGAGACATTACCTATACGGTACCAAGTGCACCATTTACACCGATCACAGGAGTCTCGAGCACATCTTCAAACAGAAGGAGCTAAACATGCGTCAACGACGATGGGTCGAGTTATTAAACGATTACGAATGTGCAATCAAGTACCATCCTGGCAAAGCCAATGTTGTGGCTGATGCCCTTAGTCGAAAGGACACTACGCCTAAGCGCGTGCGAGCATTGCAACTCACTATCCAATCTAGTCTTCCTTCCCAGATACGGGCTGCTCAGATAGAAGCATTGAAACCAGAAAACGTCAGGGCTGAAGCCCTACGCGGCTCAAGGCAACGATTAGAACAAAAGGAAGACGGTGCATACTACGTAACAGGACGCATTTGGGTCCCACTCTATGGCAACCTACGAGAGCTTGTGATGGATGAAGCACACAAGTCTCGCTACTCGGTACATCCTGGTTCGGATAAGATGTACCACGATATCAAAACTACGTACTGGTGGCCTAGCATGAAGGCCCACATAGCAAATTACGTCAGCAAGTGTTTGACTTGTGCGAGAGTCAAGACTGAATACCAGAAACCCTCAGACCTACTCCAACAACCAGAGATACCACAATGGAAATGGGAGCAAATTTCCATGGATTTCGTTACTGGCCTACCAAGATCACAGCGCGGAAATAATACTATTTGGGTGATCGTGGATCGACTCACAAAGTCTGCGCACTTCTTGGCTATCAAGGAAACGGATAAGTTCTCCACTTTAGCAGATGTATATCTCAAGGAAGTCGTCTCGAGGCACGGGGTGCCCACCTCTATTATATCGGATCGAGATGCACGATTTACTTCAGAGCTGTGGCAAGCAATGCACAAATCCTTTGGCTCACGATTAGACATGAGCACAGCATATCACCCTCAGACGGACGAGCAGTCTGAGCGCACTATTCAAACCTTAGAAGACATGCTTCGGGCATGTGTGATTGACTTTGGCAACGGCTGGGAAAAGCATCTGCCACTTGTGGAATTTTCGTACAATAACAGCTACCACACCAGCATTAAAGCTGCTCCATTTGAGGCATTGTACGGGCGTAAATGCCGGTCACCTCTTTGTTGGGCAGAGGTGGGGGATAGTCAGATCACTGGTCCAGAACTTGTGGTAGACACAACCGAACGAATTGCTCAAATACGACAACGCATGGCGGCAGCTCGTGACCGTCAGAAAAGCTACGCCGATAAAGACAGGAAACCACTTGAGCTCCAGGTTGGGGAGCGTGTGCTACTCAAAGTTTCACCCCGGAAGGGTGTGGTTCGTTTTGGTAAACGAGGCAAACTTAACCCACGATACGTCGGACCTTTTGAAATCATCGAGAAAATAGGCAGGGTGGCCTAGAGACTGAACTTACCAGCAGAACTCAGTGCAGTTCACAACGTTTTCCACGTGTCAAATCTGAAGAAGTGTCTGTCAGATGAGACCCTCGTAGTTCCTTTGAAGGAGCTCACCATCGACGAGCAGTTACGATTCGTCTGGGAACCAGTTGAAATCACGGACCAGGATGTTAAGGTCCTCAAGAACACTAGAATACCCCTCGTCCGAGTTCGTTGGAACTCACGTCGCGGCCCAGAGTTCACCTGGGAACGCGATGATCAGATGAAACAAAAGTATCCCCAACTGTTCGCAAACGGTACGACCACTACTGAGGCTGAAGCTACGGAATTTCGGGACGAAATTCCAGATCAACGGGGGGAGGATGTGACACCCCAGGAAAACCAGGAAAACAATACAACTTAACTAGCTTCCTCAGTGAGTACTTACCAAATTTCGGGACGAAATTTCTTTCAACTTGGGGATAATGTGACAACTCGAAATTCAGAACCTTTCTTTGTATCTCGATGTAAAATGCTTGAACGTTATGTGACTAGTTAACACGTTGGTTTAATGAATGTTATAAGTGAATGTTATGTGACTATGTACTATGCTTATATGTATGCGTGTGATTAGGTGACCCGAGACCATGAACCTAACTCGAAACCACTCGGTCTCGAGTGAACAGTGCAACTGTTGGGCCGGTTGGGCCATGCTCCTCTTCACCCCACTCGAAAACCCACTAGGGTGAACTAACTTAGGGCTAGTATATAACTCATGCTCCTAGTCATTTTTGCCATTTCTTTGGGCAACTCACACTCACTCTCACACACACTCTCCTACACACACACTCCCACTTTCTCTCTCACTAAAACCCTAGAAGCACAATCCTTCTCTCTCTCTCTTGGATCAAACCGGTCGACCACAAGAGAGTTCTCGGATTAGCTTGTGCACACCAAGTAAAGCTTCATTCTTCACCTCTACTTCTCTAACCGGTTAGTGATTCATGCTAGGTGTTGTATTTCAGTTTGATGATGATGTATGATGAAGCTATGTGATAATATGTTTGCTTGTTAAGTTTGATGCATGATGAATATATCTTTCTTGAATGGTCGATATTAAGATTGGTGTTCGAATATGACAAAGATGTTTGTTGATTTAATGGGTTCTTGGTTGTTAGATGATACATGCTTAGTTACAACATCTATGATGAACATGATCTCTTTAGTAAAAAGCATAGATTTTTGTATGATAATGAGGAATAAGATACTTGAATGATGAATGTATGGAAAGCTTATGATCATCCGATTTATGTTAGAGATTATAGGACAAAGGTTGTTTTGATATAATTTGCAAAGTTGTCGTGACATATAGATCATATGAATACATGTTCTTGTTTTGAGTTAAACGCATGCTAGAACTAAGATTTAAATGATCATGTTTGTAAAATGATGAAAACCCTAGATGAAGAACTTGTTGAATGTGATATGAATATTTGAAATTTGCTAGGTTTGATCCATTTTGGTTAAATGTTAGACAAGAAAACATGTTTGAGTATTGTGGTTGGATAGTACATCATAACATGAAATCGAAATTCTATTGGTTTAGTACAAGTGCCGGCGATCAGCACGTGTGTCAGTCGAGACCCTCTGTCTCGACTCGAGACCACATAGGTGACAGCTCGAGACCCCGGTTGCGACACAGGTTGCGAGTCGAGAACCTCTAGTCTCGACTCGAGACTACACATTACCAGCACATAAGCAGCATAACTCGAGACCACGGTTGCGGGTCCGGTTGCGACTCGAGACCATCTATTCTCGACTAGTGCATGTATAACTCGAGACCGCACAGTCTCGACTCGAGATCTCTAATCTCGACTCGAGACCACGTACACATATTCACTGAGTTGGACTTGTACACTGTTACGGGCTTAGGTGATTGGGCTGGGCTGTTGGGCTTTATGTGTTACTGTTAAATGTGTATGAGGTGCAATGTTGATTAGACTGCCATGAGAAACACTTGTTTGCAACGTGCTAGTATACATGTAGAAAATGTATGTGCGTTACTTGGTTTGTATCTGACTTGTGTGGTAACCATACTAGGACGTGGTTGACCACTTATAGCGTGACCAACTTTCTGTGTATCTGCCGAGCAAACCAAGGTGAGTTCACACTCTACAAAGCATGGGATTCCCAGGGGTTGGGAATGGGGTTAAGGAACATGGATTCCTCGTCCTTTCTTGGGTAGGACAACAATGGTTCAGGAATGTAATTCCTCGTCCTCATGGACAGATAACTCGTACTAGACCACAACTCTATCACGAAGTCCCTCCTTTTTATATCGACTTAATCGCCGGGCCAATGGCGAGCGGGTCATTAGTTAGATAGCGTTATTTAGGTCTGACAAGCCTCACACCGTGCCGCAGAGGACGGGCGTGAACTAATGGATCTGGGCACGTCAATGATGATAGACATTGACAGTTCAGGGCACATAAACATGACTACAGTCAGCATTCGATATGGTAACGAGTCTAGTGTATACATGGGGTAGCCCCCACGGCCGAAATGCCAGATAACTAACAAGGGGTAGCCCCCACGGCTGAATTGCCAGAGCAACCGGGAATAAACAAGTCACGTTTTCAGCTATGGGGTAACCCCCACGGTAGGATGCCAGATAAAGGAAACTGTTTTTAGAACAACTTAAACAAACACCCAACTGTGAACTCACTCAACTTGTTGTTGACTCGTTACTACATGCTTTGCAGGTCAATAGGTGCTTAGCTGGAGCTTGCATGGGGGAGAGTCGTTGTGGGACATGGACAGCTGTGTGCCATGTTAAACTTTGAAACAATTGAACTTATGTTTTGGGTTTAAACATTATGCTTCCGCTTGCAACTTACACTATGTTTTGTTTGGATACCAATTGTATTGGTTGGATTTTTATAATCACTTACATGCTTGTTCAATATGATTGGTGGCTGGATCCTGGTCAGTCACGCCTCCAAGCGGTGGTATTCCGCAGGTGGATTTTGGGGGTGTGACAGACAATGACAGAGTTCTCTCCAGAGTCAAAAGTTCTAAATGTCATACCCGGAAGGGGTATTTATAGGCAAACTCAGGGATGAAATAGATGTTGTCCGACCGAGTGACTGTCCGCTCGGATGGCTATCCGGTCAGATGGCCATCCGACTGGATGACACATGTCAGCCGACGGACATCATCTTTACAATACGAAACCATTCCCTGAGCTGTCATTCAACATACATAATATACAAGTACACAAAACATACAAAATATGACTAAATGCTGACGGAAGCTACATACGTATGAACTAACAGACTCCCCCTCGGATGTAGCTGTAGTTCCTTCCAGCATAGTCTTCAATTCTTCCTGTTGCGCCTTCGTTCTCGTGCTCTCTGTCTTCTCAATTCAGCCTTTTCCTCTAACATTCTTTTCCTTATATGCCTTCCCTCGTCAATCCACCATTTTCTGTAAACCGGATCACCATCACGCTTCTGAAACCATTTGGGAATCTTGTTCTCCTCTTTCTCGATTGGTGTTTGATCCGTTGGTGGCATGATACCCATCTTGCGCTTTCCCAGCTCAGCTACCCTTTTAGAAATAGCCTTTGATCTTTGTTCTCATTTGTACTTTTTCAAGAACTCATCGATCTCAAGATCTCTCCATTTTGTCTTCCAGTATCTTCCTGAGTTGATGTCTTGGGCAAAACACACATCCACGATCGTTTGATACTGCAATGCTTGTTCTTTGTCTCTCTTCTCATATACAATCTTGTTGTAGAACAAGCAGTCGATATCCTTTTTCGAACAGTTAACAAGCCACATCGGATCCAGAATACTGATTCTTCGAGACTTTCCTATGGACTTGTCAAATAGAGAGATTACTGCCTCAGCCGTCGTTTCGTTGTACAACCACCCTTCAAATAGATCGTGAAAATCTTGCTCAATATCTCTGAGAGGCATATTCTTCAAACATCTTGGAGGCTTAACATCCAGAGTTATATCCTTTTCTCCATTCTCCAACATTGTGACAATTTGTTTTGGTCGTTGAGGCTCCCAGTCAGGATATCCAACCTTGGCCTGCTGCTTTATGTATTCCCACAAATGTTGATCATGTTGTTTCACCTCCGGCCCATAATAGAACTGCTTAATGTTCTTTTTCTTCACTAACTCATCTACATCCCACCACGGGAGGGTTTTGATATCTGCCAAAAACTTGAAGTACTGTACCCCCTGTTCCCGTCTGATGGCGTAGACCTATAAATCTTCCAGATAACCCCATGATAAGATATCACCCCATGAAATGTCTTTGTTGTGAGTGAAGTATTGAAGTGCCCTAAGAGTCTTTCTCTCTTTTGGCATAACTTTGAACCACTTTTTGCTTTCTTCAGCTAATCTTTCTCTTGGGATGGTTTCTGGAACACCTTTAGTAGAAACTTTTTCAACAATCTTTCTCCTGATTTCATCTTCATTACGATCTTTGAACATTTCCGCAAAAGAAGGAAATGTCTCATCAACTCCAGAATAGTGAAAATCAGTTTCTTCATCTGATGAATCTGAAGCGTCTTCAACAATTACATCATTGTAGTGATCGGCTTCATGAGCATACCTAGGCTCAAATACATCTTCAGATGACTGAGGTATCTCATCTTCAATATCAAACTTAAATTTTCCATCATTCAAACCCAGTTCTTCTAACATTTCTGCCCTTGATCTCTGAATCTGTATCTCTCCCTCATTTTGAGCATTCAGATAAATCACAGTAGGGTTTGTAAGGAATACCTGATCAACGTGCTATTTTCCAGACGTGAAAGTTTCTTGTTGATCAACATCTTCTTGTTCATTGATCTGATCATTCAGAAACTCTTCAATTTTCTGCTCAACATTAGGATTCTCAACCAGCAATCCCGATGCACCTTGATCATCATCATCATTCTTCTTGTCATCATTATCATCTTTCTGATCAGACTTATCATTATCGTCATTTTCATCTTCATCTTCTTCATCATCACCACCAAGGATTTCTAAATCAGAATCATTATCAACAATTTCTCCACAAGCTCTCTTTGCTTCTTTTCGCCTTTCTTCAATTTTGACTTGGCGAACAATCTCTTTTATGCTATAAGGAACTGTGGATGGTTCACCAACAAGAACAAACTGCTGAGTCTTCCATTCCAACAACAACATTTCTTTTGCCTTCTTCTTCTTCTGAATGGCACTGACTCGACGAATAACTTCATCAAGATCAAAGGATAGAGAAGACTCACCAACTAACATGAAGTCTTGATCTTGTTCATTGTTAACATCTTCAGCATCTTGTTCTTGAACATCTTCAACATCTTGTTCTTGAACATTTTCAACATCTTGTTCTTGAGCATTTTCAACATCAATCATTTCAACTTCGACTTGACTTGAAGACCCACCAGCTTCTTGAATTTCTTCAATAACACTTTTGTTCTTTTGAGTAGCTTCTTCAGCCAGTCGTCTTTCTCGTTCAATTCTTCTTTCCTCAGCTCTTTTTACTTCAATCTCATTGAAGGCAGCATGAACATCCATCTTCAAATGACTTTCTATAATAGAGTATAACATGTGTAGTTGTTCATCCTTCACCACTTTATCAGCTTTCATTGCTTCCATTTCTAACTTCATCACCTTCATTTCGTTCGATGAAGCTTCACTCATTTCACTTAGAAGCTGGTTCAGAGTTTGATTCACATCTTGTAAATTCTTTATCTTCACATTCAATGAAGAAATCTCTGCTGTCTGAATTTCAAACAGTTTAGAATTATCATGAACGTCATCCTTCATTTTCTTTATCGTCTCTTCTTGATATATTAAAACCATTCTAACTTGATCATGAGCTTTCATCAACTGTTCAACATGCTTCTTTAAAACATCACGTTCTGCTTTAGCTTTAGTCTTTTCTTTTTCGAGCTCAGCAACTTTCTTTACCAAAACTTTTACAGCTTCATTGTTGAACACATCAAAGTCATCTCCAAAGTTTAAATCTTCTAAAGTATCTCCTGAGGCAGGTGGAAGATTTCCAAACAAATCATCTGTAGCTTTGGGGGTGTGAAGACTCTGGAATCTCAATATTTTCTGGTATTGGTGGAAATTTAGAAGTAAAATCTCCACCTTCAGTCACTTCAACATAATCATCGTGAACAGCTTTCTTTTGAACTTCAACATCAGCCACACTTTGTGCTTGAACTTCTAGAGCTTTTGGAGCTTCAACTTTTGACTTTTCAACATGCTTTTTAACTTTGCCGCCTTGATCCTTTTGTACTTTAGCATCACCTTTCTTTGCTCGAACTTTCCTTGGAATGACGCCAGTCTGAATAGCCTTTCTTTTCCTTAATTTCTTTGTTTCTGCAACTGATGGTGTATATGTAGAATCTTCTTCATCAGATCCTTTCTGCTTCTTTGTAGGCTTTTTCTTTAACTGTGCTTTACCTCTACCAAGTGTTGTTGGGTCGAGCTCTGACTCAGACTCAGTAGCCTCAGAATCATCTTCACTTGAATCATCTTGTGCAACACCCTCAGGCTCTGTAACTTTGATACCTTCAGCTTGAACACTTGAGCTTTGTTCTTTCTGTGCAGCAACTTCCTCGTTCTTTTTGAGATAGCTTTCAAGAGAATGCTTCAGCAAATCAGCTCCTTGTTGAATAACCTCAGATGGATCTAATACTGTTTCATCGACCAATCTTTGCTGTGGCTCTACAGAAGGACCTGCAATAAACATTTACAAATTCATTAGAAACTTTTAACAAATTAAAGATCTAACTACCTTAGGACTCCCCATTTCACTATACCCTTTACTACTATCTTCGGAATAGGAGCTGCAGGGGATGTCTTGGGAGTTCTCTTTCTCTTCCCATCTCTTACAAACCACCATCTAGTTTTCTTCTCAACCAACTGACTCATCTTCTCATCTTCATTATCAGAATCACTGTTTTGATGTCTCCAAGCATCGTTCTCTGGAGCAATATATGCTGGGTTATTAATCCTGCATATCTTTCCTTTTACTCCTTGCTCAGGACCCTTAATAAGTCTTCTGATTGTTTCTGCTGTCATGTGCCTCAGACCTAAAATATCATCATTATTCTTCTCAAGATCCTTGAACTTATCATCAATCAACATCTGTACGAAGCGAGGATACATAATGTACTGCTTGCTTCCAGCTTTCGCATTTTCAACCATGTAGTCAAATATCACTTGAGAAACATTATACGACCTATTCAAAACGAGGCACGCAATAATGTTCATGATGTAGTCTGATGTTTCATCAGAAGCGCCCTTCCTGTGTGATAACGCATGAATAACACAATGTATTAAAAACTTGTAAGAATGACAGAACATAGTCTTTGCCATCTTCCCGTTTATGTGTCCTGAGAATCCCATTCTGCACCATAATCCTTTAGCTAGACGTTCGGGAATAATGGTTGGATCGTTGTCAGAGTCACCTAAATCTAACACACGTCTCACATCACCAACCTTTATCTTAATCTCCAAATCAACATTCTGTCCATTCTCATCTCTCTTTGTTACTGCAGAGTAGATCGTCTTATCTTTATCTTCATATCTTGCAGAGTTCCAAAATCGTCTGACATGTGATTCATAAACTATGGTTTTATCAGTTAGCGCCTTAGCAATCCTGCTTTCCCTCAAGAATTTTGCAATATCTTCAATTACAGTTTTCTCTGTATACTGTGTTTCTAACAGACAGTATATGTTATGTGTTTTCTCCCAGTCCTGCAGAAAAATTTGACAAATGATACAGTTTTTGAAATTTCTCAAAAATTTTCTAACACTGAAAAATCTCACTATACATAGTACAGTGGCTCGGATAGCTGTCCGACCGGATTGTCATCCGACCGGATTGCCCTTTTGATTTTGAAATGATAAGTCAACACCAGTCAATAGTATGTAAGACTAATGACCACTCGGTCGGATTGCCATTCGACCGAGTTGTCACTCGAGTCATGTGACAAGAAAGGATACTTAAGACTTAGTTAACTTTGAGAATGAATGCCTTGGGATGGATTACCACCCGGTCGAGTTGCCATTCGACCGAGTTGCCACTCGAGTCATGTGAGAAGAGTGCACAAATTTCAAAATATAGGCATGGAAATGATTTGGTTGTCCGGTCGGATTGCCACTCGACCGGATCACCACTTGAGTCAATTTAAGAGATGAACAGTTGCAAGAGTGAACTTTGGAACGAATTGCCACTCGGTCGGATTGCCACCCGACCGGGTTGCCAAAGAAAGCATTTGGAATGAATTCCCACTCGGTCGGATTGCCACCCGACCGGGTTACCAAAATAAGCACAAATTTCAAGGCATCAATTACTTAACAAATTTAACAAGTAAACATGTTATGGGTCGGATGGTCACTCGGTCGGATTGCCACTCGACCGAGTTGCCACTCGAGTCAAAGATATATGAAGAACAATCATGAACACATTATAAACATCAAAATTTTCAAAGTCTAAACTTCAAATTGAACACAGATCTACGTAGAAAATTTCAGCGCGATCAAAACCCTATGTTCATTATTGTCTAACTCGTCCAAATCAGGGTTTAATTTGAGAAAAACCCTACCGAATGCCGACTTGACTAAGATCTCAGATCTATAAATTCTAACAAGATTTGGCACAAATTGAATCGGTAAACTTGTAGATCTAATCAATGTGAACAAAACCCTATGCTCAGTTTTCATCAAAACTTTTGCTAGATCTAACAATATATGTTCGAACAGTAACATCATCAAGAACACATAATAAAAACATCAAATCTAACAGTTTAGATCTCGAAACACTTACCTTTGCCATTGTAAAAGTTGTGCTAACCAACGATCCAACGATTTGTGCAAAGAAATATGAAGAAAACAAGATCAGAAGATCAAAAGTGTGAGAGAGTAGGATGGCAGTGCGAGTGAGTAACCCTTTGACTAAACCATTGACCCTCTATATATAGTGACACTTGAGTAGGATGGCTGTCTGACCGGATTGCCACCCGGTCGGATTGCCATACGAGCGAGGCACA
Source organism: Helianthus tuberosus (assembly GCA_030545235.1). Classification (NCBI taxonomy): domain Eukaryota; kingdom Viridiplantae; phylum Streptophyta; class Magnoliopsida; order Asterales; family Asteraceae; genus Helianthus; species Helianthus tuberosus. The sequence goes on along the minus strand of CM060400.1, from coordinate 115,293,290 downwards.
CATTTGACTTTCAAATCTTTGACATTTTGACCCTTTTGATGTTTTCTCAGATTTTATTAGTTTTTTTTAGAAATCCACTTAAGTATCTAGATCCAAGTTAATGACCCTAGGCACTTAATTTGCCGACCAAGTCCAACTTAATGACCTTGGTTGACCCGAAGCACAACATTACTGACGTTTTGTTCAAATTTTTTTAAACATTTTTCTGAAAATTACAAGTTTCAACTTAATGAACTTGCTTTGACTTTGCATTTTTATCAGATTTAACATGATAAGCTCCCAACTCATCTGCCCAGCTCAGAAACTTCCTGCATCTGCCTCAAACTGCGAGTCTGAAGATCAGCTTTCCGCTTTGGATTGTCGATAAAACAAAACAGAAATGCAAAATCTTTTTGGATTTAAGAAAGTTTCTAGACTAGAAAGCTATGAAATCGTTTTGGGTTTTCAATGTTAAACAGAAATGAAATGCAGTAAATGAAAGCTATTTACAAACATATTTTTGGTGAGCGTGTTAGGGAATCATATCAGCTGCCGACTAGCTACAAGTACCGTTAAGCTTTGATTTCATACACAGAATTAAACAATTCGCTTAGATTGCCGATATACTGATCCACTTAAGCTTTCACACAATTTTCAATCTATTCAGGATACAAATTTAGTGTTTTAAGACCTTAACTTATACATGTGTACCACCTCAGAATATACTCCCGTATCCAGACTACTATATTCAGTCTTACAGGTGAGTGCACACTAATGATATCTGTAAGGGGTTAAGTGCGAGACCATGAGAGCTCAGGCTATTGCTTTCGCAAAATCAGAGAGATGCTGGCTCGACTTTAGGTGGGTCCCCTTTGGGGATCTTCTTTTACAACAGCACATGATTAGCATTTTTCAATGTTTCATCATTTTTTATGCTGAGGGGGGGCTTTAAAAATAAAACAGTGCAGAGTATTATACGAGGACTAGGCTATTGCTCCCGCAAAATCAAAAGTCCAGGTATAATACCCCAGATATTGTTGGTGCACAAAATGTCTGTTGACTTCGTCTGCATTAAGTCTTAGGTCAAGTTAGGTCAAGATTGGAGCTTGAGAGTTAAATTAGGAGGTTTAGCTTATGTGTACATAGGTTTAGAGGAGGTTTCGCTCTTGTGTCATTGTTATAATAGGTTTCGCTTATAGGACATATTAGGGGGTTTCGCTTATAAGGTCTCCAGGTGGTTTCGCTTTTACATACACATGGGGTTTCGCTCATAAGGCATGTCTTATGAGCGAACCAGCCATACTATATATACCTCATGTGTGAGTTAGATCTGAACAATTGGAGCGAAACCTGTTCATGTGCTAGGTATTAAAACTCTGTCAAAATCAACTCAGAAAGCATAAATAAAGAAGGAATTAAAGAGAAAAGCTGTTGTTACTTTGCGTGTATTGATTCCGCCTTTATACGTGAAGATGAACTACCTTGACTGACTTTTCAGGGTCATAGAACGGTCCAACAAGTAAATCAACTCAGAAAGCATAAATAAAGAAGGAATTAAAGAGAAAAGCTGTTGTTACTTTGCGTGTATTGATTCCGCCTTTATACGTGAAGATGAACTACCTTGACTGACTTTTCAGGGTCGGAACACGGTCCAACAAGTGGTATCAGAGCTCAGGACGAGGAGTTCATACTACTACAGCTTGATTCTACACGATTCTCTCATTTCTACTCACTTTCTCTCATGCTTTTTCGATTTGAACTAGTTCCTACGGTTGAAATGACTTGATATTCGAGTATAACGTGTTAAATACAGTAATAACAAACCCTAGAAAGATTCAGGTTAAAATTCGGACTAAAAATGGTGAAAACTGGCTAAAACCTAATTTCGCTTTTACGGACATCGAGTGATTTCGCTCTTACGGACATAATCATCTGATTTCGCTCATACGGACACTTTTAGATTGATTTCGCTTATTTGTCAAAGTCTGATTTCGCTTATAAGAACCTATCTGATTTCGCTTATTCGAACATACCTAGTTTCGCTCATACGACATAACTAGGGTTTCGCTGATAAGGACTTATTTCTGATTTCGCTTATCTGTCATCATATCTGATTTCGCTGATAGGGACATCTACTGATTTCGCTTATCTGTCAAACAACTGATTTAGCTTTTTGTGACATATGTGATTTCGCTTTTGAGTCACAAAGAAGACTGATTTCGCCCAAGTGTCATATTTCACTCGAAAGTGAACTTTTTCGCGTCAAGATCATTTCACGACAACCAAGTGTCAGTGTATTTCAGATTATTTGGATATTGTGTAAACTGATTAAATTTTTTTGCTTGTTCTCAGGTGTTTGAAGATGTCAAGCAGTGAGGTTGATCCTGATAGATGGTGGAAAATAGATTACGCAAGGTGGGAAATCGGAAAATTAAGTGAAGCATTCAAAGAAGCCCAGAGAGCTAAAAGATGGAATGAAGAGTTGGAATGTTACATGGATCCACGGGGTAATCCAATTGTTGACCCATCAAAGGTGGATTTTGAAGCTGTAACAAATTTGATTCCAAGGCAGGCTACTTTCAACACACGAAGGTTATCTGATAAAATATATCTGCCTGATTTGGAGAAGAAGATAAGAGAGGTTTGTGAAGCAAGTCTACCGAAGGTGGTAGAAATGAAGAAGCGAAAAGAAGAAGAATTGAAAAAGATGGTTGAAGATTTGAAGAAGAAAGCTTTAGAGGAAGTCAAAGTGGAAGCAGTAAAAACTGAGAAAGAAAAAGAAGCTGTTACTGAAAAACAGCAGGTTTTTGAAGAAGTAATTTCAAAGAAAGAAGAATCTGAAAAGTCTGTATCTGTGAAATCTGAACCAGTGATTAAGAAAGAGATTGCAGAAGACACATCAGTGTTTGAGACAGTTCAGAAGGAGAAGAAACAGACTGAAGATATTCAAACTTTGAAAGATGAAAAGAAAGCTGATGATGAACAGATTTTGGAGTTGCGCTTGAAATGCGAAAAACTAAAATCTGAAAACGACAAACTTTTGAAGAATATTGAGAGTTTGTCATTAGAAAACAAAAATTTTAAAGAAAAAGAAAATGTTTTTGAAAATGAAAAATTAAAAATTGAAAAAGTTTTTCAAAGTCAAATGAAGGTTTTAGAAGATGAAAAATCTGTTATTTTTAAAAATAATCTTGAAAAACAGATTGAAATAAATTCTCATCTTCAGAAAATCATTCGGCTTGAAAATGAAGCTGAAATTGCTCGAAATAAAATTAACGAGCTTGAGAATAAATTGAAAGGTTTTGTGAATTCTACATCACATGTTTGTCCAAAACCGATCAATTCTGTTCCAATAAGTGACAATGTCACAAATTTTGACAAAGTCAGAATTGAAAATTGTGATGAAATTTCTGATGATGAAAAAGAAAAGAAAAGAAAAATATTTTTAGATTTACAAGAAAATTTTCAAAATACTGTTTTGCAATCTACTGAAATAGGTGAATGCTCAAAGCAAAAACCTGTTAAGAAGAATGCAGAACAGAAACAAAAAGATAAAAATTTGAAAGATTTCAAAATTGAAAATAAAAGCTCATCAGATAAGTCATCCAATCATTATCAAAAATCACAAAAATTTAAAAATGAAAACTCACAAAATGTTGGTAATAAGTGGTGCAGGTTTGACCACAGTGCTCAAAAGCCAAATCCAGCATTGAAGAGGAGAAATGACTATAACCAAGCCAAACAATGTTATGATCTGAAGGTTTGGACTGACAGAAGTGGATGGTACGATAACAGAGTGTGCTACACCTGTGGTGTGAGAGGACACATTGCTGTTAACTGCCAGAATTGGAATTATGAGACAAGAAGATGCTATAATTGTCATATCAGAGGACATATTGCCAGAGATTGCCCAAGGAGATCAATGGGAAGATCGAGGGTTGAATCTCAAAGAATGGCAAAGAAACCAGTCAACGTCAAGCCCAAAGAACAGAAGGTTCAAGAACCTAAAGTTCAAGAAAAGAAAGTGAAGCTTTCTCAGGGGCAGAAAGACAGACTGAGGAAGAAGAGGAAGAAGGCACGAGAATATCTGGAGAAAATTTTGTCTTCGGGTTTACTGGACAGATTGAATAAGAGTTCTGATGAATCAATTAACTCGATTGCAAAGTCAAGCAAGAAGAATTCATCGGATACAAATCTGAGGACGAAAGAAGAAAAGAAGAAGAAGAAAATGGTCGGCGATGAATCTGATGTGTCAAAGTCAGACAAGCCACCATCAGGCAATGAATCTGACAGGTCAAAGTCAGACAAGCCATGCGCAGGCAATGATTCTGGTTTGTCAAAGCCAGAAGAGCCTGTTGTTGAGGTAAAATCTGAGAATTCAGGTTTAACAATGGATGATGAAAATTTTCCATCATTGTTGAACAAGAATTCAAAATCACTCAAGGCTGGTCAGGCTTGGGTGAATCTTTTCAAATAGAAAAACCTGACTTGCCGGAGTTCCCAGGTTGGTAAGCGTGGAACATGAATCGGCATCTTTCTTGAGAAATTTCACTCTGGTGATTTTTCGCCTTACATGTGGTAAATCAGGGACATTAAGTTGTACTTGATTTTCTACAAGTGTTTGTGTTGATAGAATCTTGAACTGTTAAATCTTTCAAAATTGTTAAAGGAGAACAAAGTGATGAAGTAATCCCCTAACCAACAAGTGGTTTGTTAATTCAACAAAACTAATTTTCCGGAAAAACCATTTGATTAAAACAAACTTAAGTGTTTTGAAATCATAATGGGAAAATAGTTTGTTGTCAGGGGGAGTTCTGATTGTTTATGCCAGGTGAATGGCGAATTGAAGTGATTTGATATCAGTTTGTCATTTTATTTGTACAGTTTGTTTCAAATTTTCCCAGAAAATCAAAATTGAAACATATTTTGATTTTAGGGGGAGAAAAATTTTAAAAAAATAGAAAATTTGAAAATGTCAAAAACATTGAAAAAGCAAAAATGAGTTTTGGTGTATAAAAGAGGAAATGATAGTAAATCAGTGAACTATCACAGCATGCTAAAGATATGAAATGTCAAATGTGATAAACGGTCTCACTGATGACATGTCAGTAGGTTTTTGTATTTTTGCATTTTTTACTGTTTTTGTATTTTCTGAAAAATATATCTATATACATCTATCTACTCCCCCTAAATACCAAAACAAGTAAAAAATCGACAAACCATTGCAGATTGTTTCTCGTCTTCATTCGCAACAGTACTCTCATCAACGCCCACAAATCCATCCAACACCGAAAGAAGCTTCATACCGTTCAGTTTTAACAAATATTGAAACCGATTTTTATCAAAAGCTTTGGTATGTAAATCAGCTTTCTGTTCGTCAGTGTGGATTTTCTCAATTCGTATCAACTTTTTCTCGAAACAATCACGAATAAAGTGATGACGAATTTCTATGTGTTTCGTTTTAGCGTGATGTGCTGGATTCTTTGTTATATTTATAGCGGCCTCATTATCAACAAAAAGAGGTGTGTTAAGAAACTGCAAACCGTAGTCGCGCATCTGTTGCTGTATCCACAGGATCTGAGAGCAGCAACTGCTAGCAGAAACATACTCCGCTTCACATGTAGATAGCGCCACAGACGTTTGTTTCTTACACTGCCAGGTAACCAATCTAGGTCCAAAGAACTGGCATCCTGCAGTTGTTGATTTGGAATTGACTTTGCAGCATCCGAAATCCGAATCGGAATACCCTTCGAGCATAAAATCGCCTTTCCTAGGATACCACAACCCCAATGAAGGAGTTCCTTTCAGGTAGCGCAATATCCTCTTCACAATGATCATATGCGAAGCTCTCGGGTTAGATTGATATCTTGCTGCGAGGCACATTGGGTACATGATATCAGGACGTGAAGCAGTTAAGTACATCAAAGAACCTATCATGGATCGGTAAACCGTTTCATCAGCCCTATCTCCGGTGAGATCTGGGTGAATCCCATGATTTGTTGCAAGTGGGATGAACTACCTTGAAAATGTCAAAAACATTGAAAAAGCAAAAATGAGTTTTGGTGTATAAAAGAGGAAATGATAGTAAATCAGTGAACTATCACAGCATGCTAAAGATATGAAATGTCAAATGTGATAAACGGTCTCACTGATGATATGTCAGTAGGTTTTTGCACATTCAGTAGATTGTAACGAGATATAAACCTAAATTCAAACTTGCTTATATCGTGGGTAACATCTCTCGGATATATGGGTAACCCCCGAAATCTCGTTTGAAAGATTCCTTTTTCTGATATACTAGGTCTTTATACTCAGTGATATCTGGGGTATTATTCCGGGACTTCTGCTGAACGGTAGTTCTGACCTAGTCCTCGAATAATACTTTCTGCAAATGCTTGAAACATAGCATCACCCTCAGCATCAATGACAAGACAATAAAATTGCTTAGCAATGCTGTTGTAAAAAAGATCCTCTAAAGGCGACACACCCACAAGTTGAGTCATGATCTCTCTGCTGAACGGTAGTTCTGACCTGAGCTCTCATGATTCTTCATAATTTATTACCCCTTACAGATATCATTTGTGTTATAATTGCCTGTAAGACTGAATATTGGGATCTGGATACGAGAGTATATTCTGAGGTGGGACACGCGATTAAGTTTAAGTATCTAAGACATTAAACTCGTATCTCGAAGCAATTGAACTTTGTGTGAAAATTTAAGTGGACCAGTATACTGACAATCTAAGTGAATCGTTTAGAACTTAAAATGATTAAAGCTTAACGGTGCTAGTGATTTGTCTCATAAACTGATATGATCCTCTTACACAAACTCACAAAAATATTGTTTGTATATATTTGTTTACTGCATTTCATTCAAAAACAAAAATCCAAAAAGATTTTCGGAGTGTTTTAGCATAAAGTTTTGAAAAATTCAAAAAGATTTTTGACAACTGATGTTGAAGAGTTGATTTTCAAAATTCCAAGTGCTAAACTTGATGATTTTTTTTTAGGGGGAGTTTGTGTTTGAAAACAAATGGGTTTTGATCAAATCCATAAATGAGGTCATCAAGATTATAGTTACATTTGAAGGGGAGTTTGAATTCTTAAATTTGTAATGTTTATATTTGTAAAACTTACTTTGAGGTAGAGATTGTGCAGATAACCTGAGCTGGATGAGAGTCAGGTCACAATATTGGAACAATATCAAAGGAAGTTTGGATATAGAAGAGCCAGGTTAATCGATCCTGAAAAGCTTGTGCTTGAAGAGTCAGGTTCCGATACCTGAGAACTTTGTGGATAAAGTGTGAGTCAGATTATGATCCTGAAGCAGATGATGCTGATGATGGGCCAACAACTTCATCCGAGGAAAGGTAGACGCCACTCTGTTCACAAAAGAAGTCGACGGCCATCTTCTGATAGTCCAGATTTACGTGGATTACATAATTTTCGGGTCAATAAATGAATAACTCTGCAAAGATTTTGACTCACACTTTATCCACAAAGTTCTCAGGTATCGGAACCTGACTCTTCAAGCACAAGCTTTTCAGGATCGATTAACCTGGCTCTTCTATATCCAAACTTCCTTTGATATTGTTCCAATATTGTGACCTGACTCTCATCCAGCTCAGGTTATCTGCACAATCTCTACCTCAAAGTAAGTTTTACAAATATAAACATTACAAATTTAAGAATTCAAACTCCCCTTCAAATGTAACTATAATCTTGATGACCTCATTTATGGATTTGATCAAAACCCATTTGTTTTCAAACACAAACTCCCCCTAAAAAAAAATCATCATGTTTAGCACTTGGAATTTTGAAAATCAGCTCTCCAATACCAGTTGTCGAAAAACTTTTTGTATTTTTCAAAATTTATGCTAAAACACACTAAAATCTTTTTGGATTTTTATAAATGAAATGCAGTAAAGAAATATTTACAGACAATAATTTTGTGAGTTTGTGCAAGAGGATCATATCAGTTTATGAGATAAATCACCAACAATGTTAAGCTTCATTTCATTTTAAGTTCTAAACAATTCACCTAGATTGTCAGTATATTGATCCACTTAAATTTTCACACAAAGTTCAATTGTTTGGAGATACGAATTAATGTCTTAAGCACTTAAACTCAATCGCGTGTCCCACCTCAGAATATACTCCCGTATCCAGATCCCAATATTCAGTCTTACAGGTGAGTATACCACAGATGATATCTGTAAGGGGTTAAATTGCGAAAACCGTGAGAGCTCAGGTCAGAACTTCCGTTCAGCATAGAGATGACGGCTCGACTTTTGGTGTGTCCCCTTTAGAGGATCTTTTTTTACAACAGCAATGATTATCAATTTTATTGTTTCATCATTTTGCTGAGGGTGGCGCTATATTTCAAGCATTTGCAGAAAGTATTATGCGGGGACTAGGTCAGAATTTCCATTCAGCAGAAGTCCCGGGATAATACCCCAGATATCACTGAGCATAAAGACCTAGTATCTCAGAAAGAGGGACCTTTCAAACAAGATTTCGGGGGTTACCCATATATCCGAGAGATGTTTCCCCACGATATAAGCAAGTTTGAAATTAGGTTTATATCTCGTCACAATCTACTAAAAGTGCAAAAACCTACTGGCACATCATCAGTGAGACCGTTTATCACATTTTAACTTTCCATTTCTTTAGCATGTTGTGATCATCCACTGATATACTATCATTTCCTCTTATTCACAACAAAACTCATTTTTGCTTTTTCAATGTTTTTGGCATTTTCAAATTTTCTAATTTTTTTAAAAAAATTTTACTCCCCCTAAAATCAAAATATGTTTCAATTTTGATTTTCTGAGAAAATTTGAAAACAAACTATACAGATAAAGTGACAACATAATATCGAATCGCTTCAATTCGCCATCCACTTGACATAAACAATCAGAACTCCCCCTGACAACAAACTATTTTCCCATTATGATTTCAAAACACTTAAGTTTGTTTTAATCAAAATGGTTTTTCCGGAAAATTAGTTTATTTGTCATTTCACAAACATGGGGTTTAATTCATCACACTGTTTTCAACCACTTGTAGGTTTATCACAAAAACAATTTCCAATAATCATACCAATTGTAAGATAGTTAAATCAAGTACAACTTAATGTCCTTGATTAACCACTTGTAAGTCGAAATATCACATAACAACCTGTGAATTTCTCAAGAAAGATGCCGATTCCTACTCCCCAATTACCAACCTGGAAGTTCCGGCAAGTCAGATTTTTCAAGGAAACAAAATTTCCAACCAAGTCTTACCAACCTTGGGTGTTTTCAATTCTTGTTCAGTAGGGTTATAAGTTGCTTTCTTTGTCGCATAAAAATCTTTAACCCCTTTTACTTTCCCATCAATCATTTTCCCAAAAATTTTCTTCACATTTCCATTAAAAGCTTTCTCAACATCGAATTCATTCTTCTCAGAATAAAATTGATTTGAGATTTCCACTTTACCAATCTTTTGTTTAACATTTTCATCCTTTAGTGATGGAATTTTTACCTCATCCACTGAAGACATTGATTTTCCTTTTTTTACTTCAACCTGTGGCTCCTCTGATTTTGTGAAATCAGGTTCATCGCCGATTTTCTCATCAACCTTTTTAACAACCCACATTTGGTTGTCTTTTGCTCTCTTTTTGTAAAAAATTTTCTTTGAACACTCACCAACTTCATATGTCGAATTTTCAAAAATTTTAAATTTTTCAGTTGGTGATTCATCATTCTCAACAACTTTTTCTTTAAGTTTTTCGGAAACTCCGTGTTTTTTCTTTGATTCTTTCGGACAATTCCATGCAATGTGACCAGCTTCATTGCATTTAAAACAGGTTCGAGTTTCCTTTGGATGAAAAACTCCAGTTCCTGTCCTCTTATTCTCAGCAAGAAACTCCTGGTTTGATTGTCTCCAGAACGGTTTCTTCTGTTCTTCCTCAGCACTTACACCTGAAACAAATTCTGTTTTTGTTTTAGAATTTTTCTCATTTTTATAATTTTCTGGTGAAATAAAACCTAAACCTTTCTTTTTGTAATTACCATTATGGTTTGGTTTCTTTTGAAAACCAGAACCAGAATTGTAACCCTTTTTCTTGTTTAATCGCTGTTGCACTCTTGAAGTGTACTTTTTAGGTTTTTTAGTAAGATTTAAATCTTTTATTTTAGAAATATTGATTTCTGTCATTTTAAAAACCTTTTTGATCATTTCAAATCTAACACTTCTTATTGGAAATTCTTTATCAGAATATAATTTGTCAGAATCATTCAAAGTATAAGCAACTTCAAATGTTTCGTCATTCAAATTAGATTTTGATAACAAAAACTCTTTACTGTAAACCCTTTTAACCGACGATTTTTGACTGTTGACTGACGAACTTGAACCTCCAGACTCAGACTTTGACTCAGACTCCTCATCTGTATCCAACACCTGATCGACCACCTTTTTGATCAACTCAGACTCATGATCAGTGTCAGACGATGTAAAAGTGACGTCAATGTTTTCTGGTAAACCATCAGTTGTATCGGATTTTAGTTTTATATTGACTGCCTTTTGAACTTGCTCCTCATTTGGTTTTCTGGGAGAATAACTTTCCCATATTGGAGGCGGACACTTGTTATAGCTAACAGTCGGTTTCTTACTAGTATCTTTCTTCTTTGGCTTGTCATCTTGGAATGCTTCGAAACCTGCAACAGTTGGATAAATTCGATCAATAAGATAATCAGAACTAGAATAACTCTGTAATAATCGTCTGATTCTCTCATTCTCAATCTTCTCAGTTTCCAACTCTTGCTTCCACTTTGCACTTTCTTCGATGTAGAAATTTATAGCTTTCTGTTTTGTCATCATCACAGCATTCATCATGGTTAATGCTTGTTCTCTTTCAGAATTTGTCTTTTGAAGACCCGTTACTGTTCTGTTCAAAACATCATAAGATTCCTTCACGTAGTTAAGATTGAACAATAATTGTTCCTTCATCTTCTCATACTCAGCTAGCTTTTCATCTTTAGCTGCACATTCTTTGCAAGTCTCCAAACACTTTTGGCATGGTTTGATGACTTCCACAATCTTTTCAACTTCTATGATCTTTTCAACTTCAACAACTTTCTCAGCTTCAGTCACCTTTTCTGCTTCACCCACCTGCTCAGTCTCAACAATCTCCTCAGCAAAACTTTTAACTTCATCATTTTGAGCAACACTTTCAGACTTCATTTGCGTTTGTTCTTTTGCTGCTCGTCTCTCTTTCAGCTTTTCTAAGCGATCTGCAAAATAAAAATGAAAACTTTCAGGAGAGAGATGAGATTTTGCAACATTAATATGTCTTTCTTCTTCATCGTCACTACTGTCATCAGTTGGTGATTGATCGAACTCAATTGACTTTTCAGAATTATCATCCGAAAAACCAGAATCAGATGGTGTTTGATAAAAAACAACTTCTCTTTCTGAACTTTCATCTGAACTCTGTGAACTTTCTTCTGATGAAACATACTTTTTTTCTTCATTCTTCATACTAACTCCAATAAATTTCATCCATGTGGTAAACATATCTGGTTCTTTCACAATTTTAGCGATGAAAGCTTTAAACTCTCCCTTTTCATCAACAAGCATATCCCAGCTAAAGCCTTCAGGTAATCTTTCATCATCTTGATTGATTAAGCATGCTTTGCTTTCGGGTGATATGTATTTTTCCCAGTTGAAATTCTCTTGATTCACTAAACATGCTCTCTTTGAATCCTCGATCACTTTTCTACCATGAGCCACTTGTGGTTCATGAGCCACTTGTGGTTCTTGCTGTTGTTGTTGACCAACTTGTTGATATATAGCTTTCCGGTAATAGTCATCTTTTCCGAACGGATTCTTTGCATCACTTGCTTCTCTATTCTTGCATTCTCTCTTGAAATGACCTTTCTCCCTGCATCGAAAACAAGTAACTTTAGATTTATCAAAACCTAAAGTAGAAACATGTGCATCAAGAAAGTCATTTCTTCCAGTAATCAGTTTGAACTTTTCGGCTCATCTAAGGACACTAGCTAGACACCACTTGATGTCCATTAGTTCCATTTCTTCAGCGTCTATCTGATCGTAATCCTCCTTTGTTAGCATAGGATTTCCGATCCTCCCTGCAACCAAGCCTTCATAGGATAGTAGCACAGAACCAAGTAATGCCATGTGATCTTTCGCAACTTCTTCAGAGAAACTTTGACCATCAGGAAGATTCAAAGCAATGTTGCATTGTATCACATAACCATTTCCACTTTTAGAACTCTGAGAATGAAAGCTTTTAGTTGAATCTTTTGGATTAACACTTGGGTATGAAGAGAAACCACTACTTTTGTTTGAACTTTGATCAACTTTTTCAGATGAGTCTTCAGCACTAAAAGCAGTTTGAATCTCCGGGCTTCTTTCAACTTCTGGAACACTGCCTTTGTAATACATTTTCACGTCTTGTTGACCACTTGGATTGTTCATCCTCGCAATCTTCTGCTGTTCCAGATCTTGACCTTCAATTTTCTCGATGAACTGAGAAATTGTTAACCCATCATATACCCCAGTGTTCTTCAGAATCATCAAGTAAGTACCCCATTCTTTTTGCGGTAAAGCGTCAGCTAACTTGTCGACTAGGGATGGCAATGGGGCGGGGATTAGTGGGGATCCCATTCCCCATCCCCATCCCCGTTTACCATTTCGAGCAATAGCTTGCAAAGTAGAGACGGGAATAGCTAATACATCTCGAGCAATAGCTTGCAAAGTAGGATACTTTGCTGCTCTAAGCTTCCACCATAGCAGAATATCAAAGTCATTAGCTTGGGGTTCAATTCCTTCCTCCAGGTAATGATCAAGTTCAGTCATTCCAGCTCTTTGAGAAGTTTTACGCTTGCTTAGTAGATGCCTATCCCAAGCAGACATGTTTTGAAGCAAAGTCTCATTTGTTGAAGTTGATCCCATAGGATCCTCAGCTGTATGCATATCATGTGAATTATTTTGTTGGTACTCATTCACTAGCTCATCACAAAGGTTTCTAATTCTTTGAACTTGAGTCTCACTATCACTTGGATATACAAGTGGAAAATATATCTCAACCATTTCCATCTTGTATCTAGGATCAAAAACAGCAGCAACACCCATTAGTTCATGAATGGTACCCCAATACTCATCAAACTTTTCAATCATTTTCAATGCCATATCACTAACAATGTTATTGGAAGATGATAACCAATTAGATAATGCAAGCCTTATCTCACATATTTTTTTAAAATAAAGATTAGCTGTTGGGTACTTTGTTCCAGAAAATATTTCAGTAACCTCATAAAAAATCTCCAATCTCGAACAAATTTCGTTGGCATTTTCCCAGTCTTGGGGACTTGGCAAGGTTTGATATTGAGGCTCAAGTTGTCTTAAACGATTAAAAACCTTTTTATAGATCAAAGCAGTTTTGAGCATAAGATAAGTAGCATTCCACCTAGTTTGACAATCTAAACCTAGTTTCTTAGTGTATTTTACTTTTGCCTGTTTACACGCCTCCTCAAATTTCTCAACTCTTTTTGGGGTTGCTGTCCAATAAGCCACACTATCACGCACATTTTCTATGGCAACCTTAATAACATTTAACCCAATTTTGACAATGAGATTTAGAATATGTGCACAACAACGCATATGAATATGAGTACCACCATGAATTAACTTATCTGTATCAAGTTTCCCTTTAATCTTATCGATTAAAGAATCGTTCGTCGTGCAATTGTCAACGGTGATGGTTGATAACTTTGTATCCAGATTCCATTCCATTAGAGCACTCATCAACACCTTTGTTAATACGTCACTTGTATGGGGGCAAGGCACGTAAATGAACCTATAAACACAAATATGAAACTCTACATTATTAATTAACTTCAGTAAAAAAAATATGCTGCTAAAAACAACGCATTACCTTAAGATTTTGCTTTGAAGATTCCATTCGTTGTCAATATAATGACAAGTGATAGCCATAAACCCTTTCTTTTGATTGCTAGAAGTCCACATATCAGTGGTAATGGCCACTCTACTTTGAATGGTCTCTAAACTTTGGTTAACATTTGTTTTCTCTTCTTCATACAACTTGATGATGTCACTTTTCAATGTGTTGCGAGTAGGGCACTTGAACAATGGTTGAATGGTTCTTGTAAAGACCCTAAACGCTACATGATCAACAATTGAAAGTGGGTACTCATGTAAAATAACCATTTTAGCCAATGCAATTCTTCCATCTTTCTCACTGTAGACTTGAGTAGACATTTCTGACTTCATGTTCCCTACCAATATTCTTTCTTTGATATTTGGTTGTTTCCTAGCTTTGCACGATTTCATATGATCCAACAAATGTTTAGTACCATTTTTTCCTTCACCCCCAAGATATGAGAAGCAATGTCTACATTTTGCCTTCATTTTTCCATTAACAGGTATCCTATCAAAATGTTCCCAAGCAACACTTTTGCGTCTCTTGTTTGGGCGATTTTCAGCACCCTGTTCAGTTGCTTCATCAAAATGTTCAGTAGTTGCAGTATCTTGCTGGGCACATGAAGAGCCATTTGGTGTTGACTGTGTTTGTCTCTCATTTTCTTCTATTGACGCCATTCCTATGTAACGATAGCAAAGCAAAAAAATCGATTTAACGGGCAATTCCTATGTTATTGTCTAAATTCGATACTTAAAAACATTGTATGACTAAAAACGAACAACTTGAACGAATAACAACTAACCGGTAATGTCGGGATGGGTGAATCGATTAACTCCGGTGATCAGGAACTGTTCCGGCGAGTTGCAGGTTTAAAACCGACTAAATTCGAAGTGTTTGAGCTATCTTAAAGGTTCAGTAGGTTCATGGGAATGTGGGGAACTCTTAATTCAATTCCATATTCTAAACTAATTATGTCGGGCATGCGTATTGAAAGGTGAAATCACGTCGGCCATGCGTATTAAATATTGATCCACTGAAATGAGTGGGTTACAGGTATTGTGCACTTAAATCTAAACTAATTAAATAAAGTATTAAATAATATATATATATAAAGTATATAATATTTACATGTCGGGTACGGGTTCGGGTACGGGTTCGGGGACCCGAGGGGTATTCCCATCCCCGCCCCCATCCCCGGTTTCTCTATTCGGGGATTCCCCGTCCCCGTCCCCATCCCCGGTCAAATCGGGGATTCCCCGGTCAAATCGGGTTCGGGTAGCGGGTTCCCCATCGGGTTCGGGTATTTTTGCCATCCCTATTGTCGACCCATTCTTCACGATCTTTGGTTATGCTTAGCATTGACATGGATCGCACTAAGTGGCAATATCGTTCAATTAGCTTCTTTGTATCTTCCCCGGGCAAACTAGTGAATAGATCAAATTCTTTCTTAAGCAGTGCCTTTTTACTCTTAATCATATTCTCACTACCCTCAAATTTGATTCGCAGAGCATCCCAAATTGATTTTGATGTTTTGTCATGTTGAAGCAATACAAATATGTCTTCTTTGATAGCTTGCTGTAGTAGACTAATCATCATCTTTTCAGCTTTATACAAGTCACGTTCTTGGTCACTAAATTCAGAGATTGTTTTCACAACTTGCAGATTAGTACGTGGTAAAACATACTTCTTCAAAATACATTCCCATGATCTCAGATGGTTAGCTTGAACCCAGTTTTCGAATCTGTCTTTCCAACCGTAATACTCCTCTATGCTCATTAGCTTCGGGGGTTTTTGTAACGTTCCGGTTTCGTTTTCCAAATTCATGTTCTGAGCAATGGAAGCCGGAGTAGTCGGAGATGTGGCGAACGCGTTGTAAAATTCTTCACTCATGATTCAGTAGCACGCTTTTCAAAAACAGACAATTTCAAGCGGAATAAGATCTTCAAGCGAAATCACAAACTATCACACTCAAACCCTGCTTAAGCGGAATAGTGTCTTGAAGCGGAATTCCCTAATTTCTGTTTCAAGCGAAATAACCAGCACAGTTTCAAGCGAAATACCCTACTTAGCAAATTTTGAGCAGAATCAACAAAGTTTTGAAGCGGAATCTCTTATCTTGAGTGGAATCACAGATTTGAAGCGAAGTAACAGATTTCGCTTGAAACTTTTCAAGCGGAATATGGCAATCTCAAGCGGAATATTAGTTGTTCGTTCAAGCGGAATCTGGTCTGGGGTCCATTTCTACCACTTTTAGGTTGAATTTTGCTGTGAAACTTTCAAGGGTTTGTTAATATGTAATTTTACACAATATATGAGAAATTTAGCTGATTTTGACCGTTAAATCTTGTTCTATTAAAGAAAGAAGGTGTAGAAGTAAGAAAACACAATGAAAACAGGCTGTAATCTGCAGAACTCCTCCTCCTGAGCTCTGATACCAGATGTAGGATCGTGTGTTGACCTGAACGAGTCGTTCAGAGAAGTTTTGATCTATTTTAGATGCGGAAGATAGGAAATAGACTTAGACACAGCTTGTAATTCACTTTAAACACTGTTTTGATTGATATAACAGCTAGTACATTCAGAATTCAAACTGGCAGCACTTCGGTATGAATTTCAGGAACCTTTTTTTTAATGAACTCGCTTGAACTGCCTATATATAGCCTTGGGGTTCCGCTTGAAAGTGACCAAGTGAGTTTCAAGCGGAATCAATAACATGTGATTTCGCTTGAAAGTGATACTTGTCATTTCAAGCGTAATCAGCAAGTTCAAGCGAAATCCCACTAAATTACACTATAATCTTGTATTTTCTCGAACACTGTGCCTTGATCTAACATATCTAGTGATAAGACTCGATACAAGACTAAGTCGACAGATGCATGCACTAACACATGAGTCGCCTGGATTCTGAGGTGGCATGGTGTAACCTTGGCATTCAACATTATGTACTTCGATAATCCGCTTAAGACTTGGAACAAAGACTCGTTTCATTGGACTTGTGTAACCCACGAATATTCCTTCGATACTCTTTGGACCAAATTTTCCATAAGGTTCCAGAACTGTACAGGGAGACCCAAATGGTTCCAAATACTTGAGGTTCGGTTTGTGGTTGTTTATCAGCTCGAAACACGTTTTGTTGAATTTCTTCACTGTAAGAACCCGGTTGAGCGTATAGCAAGCGGCTGACACTGCTTCTGCCCAGAAATTGACAGGTAGTTTGGAATCAGCAAGCATTGTCCTAGCCGTTTCTATCAGCGTTCTATTTTTCCTTTCTGCTACTCCATTTTGCTGCGGAGTATAAGGCGCGCTGAATTCTTGCAGTATACCTCTTTCATCACAATACTCTTCCATCTTGTTATTCTTAAACTCTGTACCGTTATCACTTCTTAATCTTCTGATGCGGGTACGGTACAAGTTTTCAATCTTTCTAAAAAGTGTCATCAAACTTTCGAATGTCTCATCTTTTGTCTTCAGAAACGTTACCCACGAAAATCTCGAAAAGTCGTCTGTGACTACTAAACAGTAGAGATCACTAGTTATACTTTTGACATTTACAGGACCAAAAAGATCCATGTGAAGCCTCTCTAATGGCCTCGAGATTGAGTTTTCCTTCTTCCCAGGGTGAGATTTCTTTCGTTGTTTTCCTTTGACACAACTAATACACTTCCCCTCAAGATGGAAACCCTTCAGATGAACACCAGTTACTAAGTCGTTGTGCACCAGGTGGTTCATTTTTCGCAGGTGAATGTGGCCCATCCTTCGATGCCACAATTTCGATTCCTTCTCAGTGGCTCTTGACATGAAGCAGTGAGCCTGACCCGTGGTAGTAGTTGCTACACTCATGTCCAACACATACAGATCGTCGACTCTTGGTGCTCTCATGATAACCCACTCTTCGGGAACAACAAACCCTGGTTTCAATATCAAACATTCTTTGTCTGTGAAGTGCGTCGAATACATACGATCACAAATCTGAGAGATGCTCAGAAGATTGTTTTCCAGCTCGGCGATATAATTCACTCTTTCAAACGTGACAATACCATTCGATAAAGTTCCCTCACCAACTATACGACCACCTTGATTGCCTGTAAATCCCACATATCCTCCATTAAACCCCCGAACATCATACAGTAGGGTTTTCTTTCCCGTCATGTGCCGAGAAGCTCCACTATCCATTATCCAACGTGAGATGGATCTCGGAAGCTCCTGCACATTTCAAAGACATTTAGTGAGATTTTGAAGCAACCCAAGCCTCTTTCGACTCAGGTAGCTTGACGTTTAGAATTGTGGTTTTGGTGTATAATGGCGGAAAATTCTTGTCATTCATCTTTAAGCTCTCTTCAGACCCAATCTCAACCTCTTTGTATAAAAAGAAATCATTTTTAGGAGGTTGACCAGATGATTGGTCTTTCTTTGGTACATCCTTCTTTTCAGAAGTAGTAGACTTTTGTTTTTCAAGTTTCTCATAGTAATCCAAAGGTACATACATCTTCTCAGTTGAAGATGATGATTTTGCAGTCTCAGACACCTTTGGTTTTGGAGAACTTTCTTTCTTTACTTCAGATTTTGGCTTCCAAGTTTGTTGAGACGAAGCAACCCGTTTGTAGAATTTATCAGTTTTAGTTATCACATTCTTTACAGGTTCAGTTTTGAATTTGGAGTTTTCATTTTTCAAAACTTTCTTCTCAACAACCATTGGAGCTTTTCCTTTTGCATCAACTTTCCTTTTCTGACTCTCAACAACTTCAGACTTAGGCTTTAAGTTGGTGCACTTTCGTGCAATATCTCCAACTTTGTTGCACTTGAAGCATGTACGGGTATCAACTTCCCGACTTGTGCCTTCGGTATGAGGCTGTGAGGCCTTCTTTTCAAAGAACTCTTCATTTGATTTTGAAAAAAATTCAGATTCTTGCTCGGAAAGTGAGCTTGAACTTGAACTCTTCACAAACACCTTTTTCTCAACAAATTTCTTGTTTTGAAAGTTCCTTCTTTGATTATTATTACCACCCTGATAACCACCCGACCATCTATTTTGGTTGTTGTTAGAAAAACGTGGCGGTACAACAGGTTTTTTGTAGTAAGATTTATCCTTTTCAAAGTTCAATTGTCTTTCAGAACGTTTCAAACCTTCGATTTCACAAACATCAATCTCAACCAGTTTAAACACATTTTTCAATTTGTCGACATTTACATTCTCTAATGGAAACTCAAGATCCGAATACAACTTATCCGAACCCAACATCTTGTACATCACAAGAGTAGGTTTTTCACTTAAGTTGTTTTTGGATTTTGATTTAGGAATGTATTTGTCCAAAAAGCACTCTTCGTCCTCAGTTGAGTCACTGTCAGATTTCAAAACATTTTCAACCACATTTTTAACAACTTCGGACTGAACACTGTCTTCATCAGATGATGAAGTGAATGTGATGTCAATTACCAACCCAGACTTTTTCTTTGAAAAATTATTCAACATTGGTGGTGGAACTTGATGATATCCAACCCCTGTTCCATCTGCATATACATCTTCGCCAGCTTTGTTCTTCCCAATGGGTTTGGGAACTATGTGTTGAAGAACAAAACTTGCGGAGTTGTAACTGTTGAGTTTCAGATTGATACGTTCGTTTTCAATCTTAGCTTCCTGAAACTGAAGCTTCAAATTAGCAATCTCATCCAACTGTTGGTTGATTTGCTCTTCTTTCGACTGAAGAACTCCTGACAGTTGAAAATTTCCTTTGGTTGTATTATCGTTTCTTTCATCAGAATCTTTTATCGTTCTTTTTAGCTTCTCATAATTTTCCGAAAGTTGACGGTTTTCATGAACTAACTTTTCATTTTCTTTCCTGATTCGTTCTACGTCAATTTTATCTTTTTCAAGTTTATCAGTTAATTCTTTTATTCGATCATTTGAAGCTTTTACCAATTTGTCACGACTTAATATCTGATTTTCAACTTCTTTGACTCTTTTTGTCAGTTCTTCAGTCTTTTTACCACTGAGGTAAGCATGTGTGCTACAAACCTTGCAATCTTTCATGCAATTTTTGCAATCACTTTCAATTTTGGCTTTATCAATCTTACCTGACTCATTTGTTGAATCATTAGAACTGACCTTGCTCTTTGACTCAGTTCCAGATTTAGAATCTACATCTAACTCTTTCGCTGCAAGCACCTTGTCTTCCATTTTCTTTAGATTTTATGCAGTCATTTCTTTGGTCGTGTCAATTATCCCATCATCGACCTTTTTCGACTATAGCTCCTTTTCTTTTTCTTCAGCTTCTTTTGCCCACCACATTCCATGTCTTGCTTCTTCCTCTTCTGCTATTTGCTCGATGAGAGTTTCAACACTGATTGATGATGGTTCAACAACTATGTTTCCATTTGGATCCAAATAGCATTCCCGATCAGCATCCCATCTTTTTGCGCTTTTTGCCTCTTTCCATGTTCGATAGATTTTATCTTTCATGCCTTGGGCTAACATCTTCCTGTTGATATATTTTACTTCTTCTGTTCGAGTATATTTGAAAGGAACAATTTTTGTCATGAAGGCATAACCCACTGCATCTTCTTCCGGTAACAAATCACTCCAATCAAATCCCTCATCATCATGTATAACGGCTAATGCTCTTGACTTTTCTTTGGGATTTTCTTCTATCTGTTTCATTTGTGGAGGTTCGGATTTGTTTTGATGATAGATGGCTCTTTTATAATAGTCCTCACGGAATGGGTTGGCCATTTCATCAGCAACTGCATTTCGACATTCTCGTTTAAAATGCCCCCTTTGCTTGCATTTAAAGCATGTAACCTTCGATTTATCAAAACCTAGCTTTGTTGAAGGTCCACCAATGGAGTGTCTGTCTGTTATCTCCATGAATCTCTGAGCCCTTCTGACCGCACTCGCCATACACCATCTAATATCAATCAACTCCATCTCTTCAGGGTCGATTTGATCATAATCTTCCTTGGTGAGGTTGGTGTTTCCGATCTTTCCAGCAACAAGGCTCTCATATGATTCCAAGACGGATGCCAAAAACACCATTTGCTGCTTGGCTGCTTCTTCGCTGAAGTTTTGTGCATTGTTGAGGTCTACAGCAATATTGCACTGGAACATGTTTTTCGGAACTGATTGTTGTTGTAGACTTGGAGCAGTTGAAGATGATCCTCCATGATAACCACTGCTTGGACTTTCTTGATTTGGCATGTTTGAGTTTTCTGCTGAGAATGCAGTCTTTGGTGACACAGTTTTTGGGATCATACTTCCTCGATAATATAAATCAACATTTTATTGATACGAGGGGTTGTTGACTTTGTTCGTCTTCCTGATCTCCAATTCATGACTTTCCAATCTTTCAATTAACAAATCAACTATCAGATCAGTCGACTTCACTGTGTTCTTCAACATTAACGCAAAATACTGCCAATCTTTCTCATCAGGCAGTGAGTCAAACAACTTATCAACCAATTCATCCCGTGTAAACACAATTTCATATCTTGCAAGTTCCATCTTTAAGTGACCGAATCTTTCTATCATCTTTGACACAGACTCATTTTTCAGACACCCAAACAGATCGAATTCCTTTTTTAACAATTTTTTCTTGTTTTTAACAATTTCTGCACCACCCACACACTTCATCTTTAATTTCTCCCATAAATCTTTGGAATCTTTGTAGTCAATTAATGATATAATATCATCCCTTACTGATTGATGTAATAAAGCGATGCATTTTTGTTCTGAATGAAAGATTCTTGAGCAGTGTCAGTTAAATTTTCATAGTCAGTTCTTCCGATGTCAAAACCATTTCTCAAACTCTTCCAACTTTGGTAGGCGAATGCCTTAAGCCATTCCTCGAACCTACTTGCCCATCTATTGTATTCTTCTATGGCCATGAGCTTGGGCGGTTTGTTGTATGTACCATATGCGTTATCCACACTCAATGAGTCGGCAATGGCTTTCTTTGGATTCGAGTTAGGAGCAGTTTCGTTTGTGTTGCTTGAAGTAGCATCTCCTGTGTTGCTGGTGTAAGCAAATATGTCACTGAAGGGATTGAGAAAATCGTCCCCCATTTTAGTGTACCTGTAACAATTAACAAACACTTAGACAATTTTCACAAGTTTTAAAAGATTACAAACAAAATCACCTGGATCGAATGGTGATCCGGTCGAGTCATAATCCGAACGAGTGACACAAGTAAACAAATGTACTTCTGTAAGACGGCTATCTGATCGGATGGTGATCTGATCGGGTGGTCGTTCGTTCGAGTGACACACTAAACTTTTGAAAGTTTGAACTTTTCAACCTTTCACCGCTCGGATGGTAATCCGACCGAGTGACTGGTTATCTTTTGTAAATGAAAACAAGAACTTCCAAATCCAATCCGATCAGATTGCTGTCCGACCGGGTGGGATGATGAAGTAAGCAGATAAAGTTGAACAATCCAAATCACACCACTCGGATGGTAATCCAAGCGAGTAACACTGATGATGTCAGCAAGCAACTAACAGGTGCTGTCTAGTCCAATCCGTTCGGACAGCTGTCCGAGCGAGTGGATGACGTCAGCAAACATGAGCAACTCAACATGGTTTTTGATGTATTTGATCTAGTTTTTGATTGAATCTGATTTTGAAACTTTGTAGGATTGTACTTTGATTGATTGCAAATCGTTTGATACCAAATTTGTCAAATTTTAACCGTAATTCCGGTTCAATTTTACGTTTTTCTGGTTTTAAGGTATAAAAGTGAAGAACAATGCAAGAAATGAGTAGAAAGTGAGAGAATTTGTCAAATTTCCGGTGAAATTTGACTCTAATCAGCAAGAATAGCTCGAATTCCGATGAATTCGCTGTCTTAGATCTCGATTCAGCTCCCTGGATGCTCTGATACCACTTGTTGGTCCCTTGTATAGGATCTGTTCGTCAGGAACTTAGATGAATCGACTTTGACTAATGTGCGGAATCCATTTGATCAAATCACAGATGTACGACAAAGTATTCAACGCTTAAACGCAGTCTGATCTTTCTATTCAACTGTTATGAAAGTACAAAAGCGCCTGTAGAAGTCAGACAATGACAGAGTTCTCTCTAGAGTCAAAAGTTCTAAATGTCATACCCGGAAGGGGTATTTATAGGCAAACTCAGGGATGAAATAGATGTTGTCCGACCGAGTGACTGTCCTCTCGGATGGCTATCCGGTCGGATGGCCATCTGACCGGATGACACATGTCAGCCGACGGACATCATCTTTATAATACGAAACCATTCCCTGAGCTGTCATTCAACATACATAATATACAAGTACACAAAACATACAAAATATGACTAAATGCTGACGGAAGCTGCAGACGTATGAACTAACAACCCCAAGTATTGGATTTTCAGAGGAATTTCATTAAAAGCAGTTGTTTTATTAGACACACAGGTGAGCAGAGTATGAAACAGGAATTTCATGGGAGGTGGAAATTCTCCCTTTTTCATAGTAGCTTTTGACAATTGTCCTGCATACCCTCTTTCGATCAAATCAATTTGATACTCATCCTTAGGGAAAAAGGTTTTACCTGCTTGGTCATTCATCTGAAAAACTTCTGATATAGTCTGTGGTGTTATTGGGACCAAAATTCCACCTACTTTTGATAAGATTGCCCAAGTCTTTTTATCTTGTATTTCAAGTTTGGCATTTGCCCAGAAATCTCGTAGGGTATCTTGGTAAATGGGAGCATTGCAAGTCAACAAATTTTTGTACTTTGATGATGAAAGGGCGTCGATGATGGAATGAAAATCTGTATTTTTGCTTGATTTTTCAAGTGTACATAGGTAGTTGTGTGGGTGTTTGATGATGTGAGCCATGGTGATTGTCACACCCCCAAAATCCACCTGCGGAGCACCACCGCTTGGAGGCGTGACTGACCAGGATCCAGCCACCAATCATATTGAACAAGCATGTAAGTGATTATAAATCCAACCAATACAATTGGTGTCCAAACAAAAGCGTAGTTTAAGTTGCAAGCGGAAGCATAACGTTTAAAACCAAAACATAAGTTTAATTGTTTCAAGGTTTAACATGGCACACAGCTGTCCATGTCCCACAACGACTCTCTTCCATGCAAGCTCCGGCTAAGTACCTATTGACCTGCAAAGCATGTAGTAACGAGTCAACAACAAGTTGAGTGAGTTCACAGTTGGGTGTTCGTTTTAAGTTATTTCGAAAACAGTTTCCTTTATCTGGAATCCTGCCGTGGGGGTTACCCCATAGTTGAAAACGTGACTTGTTTATTCCCGGTTACTCTGGCAATCCAGCCGTGGGGGCTACCCCTTGTTAGTTATCTGGCATTTCGGCCGTGGGGGCTACCCCTTGTTAGTTATCTAGCATTTCGGCCATGGGGGCTACCCCATGTATACACTAGACTCGTTACCATATCGACTGCTGACTGTAGTCATGTTTATGTGCCCTGAAACTGTCAATGTCTATCAGCATTGACGTGCCATAGTCCATTAGTTCACGCCCGTCCTCTGCGGCACGGTGTGAGGTCTGTCAAACCTAAATAGCGCTATCTAACTAATGACCCGCTCGCCATTGGCCTCGGCGATTAAGTCGATATAAAAAGGAGGGACTTCATGATAGAGTTTTGGTCTAGTACGAGTTATCTGTCCGTGAGGACGAGGAATTACATTCCTGAACCAATACTGTCCTACCCAAGGAGGACGAGGAATCCATGTTCCTTAACCCCATTCCCAACCCCTGGGAATCCCATGCTTTGTAGAGTGTGAACTCACCTTGGTTTGCTCGGCAGATATACAGAAAGGTCAATCAAGTTGTAAGTGGTCAAATACGTCCTAACATAGATACCATTCAAGTCAGGTTCGTAATCAAGTAGTGCACGTATGTTCTACACGTATACTAGCATGTTACAAATAAGTGTTTCTCATGGCAGTTAAATCAACAGTGCACAACATACACATTCAACAGTAACACATAAGGCCCATATGTTCGGCCCAAATACTTGGGCCTGTAACCGTGTAAGCCCATACAGATTGCATATAGTCAGGTGGTCTCGAGTCGAGACTAGAGTTCTCGAGTCGAAACGGCGTTGTCTCGGTCTAGCTTCCATCACCCGAGACATGGTGGTCTCGAGTCAGGTCTCGAGTCGCAACAAACCCGTAACCTGGTCTCGAGTCATGTTGTTCATGCGCTGACAGTGTGTGGTCTCGAGTCGAGACTAGGGGTTCTCGACTCGCAATCTGTGTCGCAACCGTGGTCTCGGGCTGTCATGGGTTGGTCTCGAGTCGCAACCATTACAGTCTCGAGTTGTAACCGAATGGTCTCGAGTCGAGACCGGAGGTCTCGATTAGAACATCTGCTGATTGCCAGCATGTGTACTATCTAATAGAATTTGTATTTCATGATATGGTGTACTAGCCAATGACAATGCACAAACATGTTTTCTTGTCTAGCAATTAATTAAAATGGATCAAACAACTAGTTTTCAAATATTCAAGCCACATTCATATCATATTCATGTTGTTCTTCATGTATTCAAGTCATTCATCATCATCATTCATATAAACCTTAATCAAACAAAATCATGAACAACTTATCAACACATAGACGTATAACAGGATTTTTGTTCTTGATTACTAACATGCACCCTATGATATCAACACAATGATTCATCCTAATTGTGATCACACCACAGCCGACTACAAGCATTCGGTTTCCATTCATCAATCAATCCAACTTGTATCAACATCCAAACCTTTCGGATCCAAACCCATATAGAGCCGATAACACTCATTCATAGTCAAGCATATATTATTCATCCTAACATAATCAATACATTATCATATAATCATCATCAACCGAATATAAACACATAACATGGAACACTTATGAACCGATTACTTGAACACCAACTCATCATGTATCGTTTACGAATCAATGTATAAAATCATATAAATCAAAACATCATTTGACAAAACATCAAATCATAAATCACTAACTGGTTCGAGAAGTATTAGTGAAGGATGAAACTTCACTTGGTGTGCACAAACTAATCCGAGAACCCTTGTTGTCACCGGTTTGGTCCGAGAGAAAGGAGAGGAGATGTGATGTTTGATCTCTAGGGTTTTAGTGAGAGAATGTGGGAGTGTGTGTGTAGGAGGGTGTGTGTAGATTGCCCAAAGAATGGCAAGGTTGGCTATCCACCCAAGTTATATACTTGTTCTAAGTTGGTGCACCCTAATGGGCTTTCGGGTAGACTAAATGAGGTGCGTGGCCCAACCAGCCCATCTGTTGCACTGTTCACTCGAGACCGCATGGTCTCGAGTCGGGTCCTTGTGTCTCGGTTCATATAAATACACGCATACATACAAGCACAACACATAATCACATAAATTCACTTATATCATTCATTAAGCCAACAAGTTAACTAGTCACATAACGTTCAAGCATGTAACATCGAGATACAATGAAAGGTTCTAAATTTTGAGTTGTCACATCATCCCCAAGTTGAAAGAAATTTCGTCCCGAAATTTGGTAAGCACTCACTGAGGAAGCTAGTTAAGTTGTATGGTTTTCCTGGTTTTCCCGGGGTGTCACATCCACCCCCCGTTGATCTGGAATTTCGTCCCGAAATTCCGTAGCTTCAGCCTCAGTAGTGGTTGTACTGTTTGCAAATAGTTGGGGATACTTTTGTTTCATCTGATCTTCGCGCTCCCAGGTGAACTCTGGGCCGCGACGTGAGTTCCAACGAACTCGAACGAGAGGTATTCTGGTGTTCTTGAGGACCTTAACATCCTGGTCCGTGATTTCAACAGGTTCCTCGACGAATCGTAACTGCTCGTCGATAGTGAGTTCCTTCAGAGGAACTATGTGGGTCTCATCTGACAGACACCTCTTCAGATTCGACACGTGGAAAACGTTGTGAACTGCACTGAGTTCTGCTGGTAAGTTCAGTCTGTAGGCCACCTTGCCTATTTTCTCGATGATTTCAAAAGGTCCGACGTATCGTGGGTTAAGTTTGCCTCGTTTACCAAAACGAACCACACCCTTCCAGGGTGAAACTTTGAGTAATACCCGCTCCCCAACCTGGAGCTCAAGTGGTTTCCTGCCCTTATCGGCGTAGACTTTCTGGCGGTCACGAGCTGCCGCCATGCGTTGTCCTATTTGAGCAATTCGCTCGGTTGTGTCTACCACAAGTTCTGGTCCAGTGATCTGACTATCCCCCACCTCTGCCCAACAAAGAGGTGACCGGCATTTACGCCCGTACAATGCCTCAAACGGAGCAGCTTTAATGCTGGTGTGGTAGCTGTTATTGTACGAGAATTCCACGAGTGGCAGATGCTTTTCCCAGCTGTTGCCAAAGTCGATTACACATGCTCGAAGCATGTCTTCTAAGGTTTGGATAGTGCGCTCAGACTGCCCATCCGTCTGAGGGTGATAAGCCGTGCTCATGTCTAACCGTGAGCCAAAGGATTTGTGCATTGCTTGCCACAGTTCTGAAGTAAAACGCGCATCTCGATCCGAGATAATAGAGGCGGGCACCCCGTGCCTCGAAACAACTTCCTTAAGATATACGTCTGCTAGAGTGGAGAACTTATCCGTTTCCTTGATCGCCAGGAAGTGTGCAGACTTTGTGAGTCGATCTACGATCACCCAAATAGTATCGTTTCCGCGCTGAGATCGAGGCAGGCCAGTAACGAAATCCATGGAAATTTGCTCCCATTTCCATTGTGGTATCTCTGGTTGTTGGAGTAGGCCTGAGGGTTTCTGGTATTCAGTCTTGACTCTCGCACAAGTCAAACACTTGCTGACGTAGGTTGCTATGTGGGCCTTCATGCTAGGCCACCAATATGTAGTTTTGATATCGTGGTACATCTTATCCGAGCCAGGATGTACCGAGTAGCGATACTTGTGTGCTTCATCCATCACAAGCTCTCGTAAGTTGCCATAGAGTGGGACCCAAATGCGTCCCGTTACGTAATAAGCACCGTCTTCCTTTTGTTCTAAGCGTTGCCTTGAGCCGCGTAGGGCTTCAGCCCTGACGTTTTCTGGTTTCAGTGCTTCTATCTGAGCGTCTCGTATCTGGGAAGGAAGACTAGAATGTATAGTGAGTTGTAAAGCTCGTACGCGCTTAGGCGTAGTGTCCTTTCGGCTAAGGGCATCAGCCACAACATTGGCTTTGCCAGGATGGTACTTGATTGCACATTCGTAATCGTTTAATAACTCGACCCATCGTCGTTGACGCATGTTTAGCTCCTTCTGTTTGAAGATGTGCTCGAGACTTATGTGATCGGTGTAAATGGTGCACTTGGTGCCGTACAGGTAATGTCGCCATATCTTAAGTGCAAAAACAACAGCTCCCAGCTCTAAATCGTGCGTAGTGTAGTTCTTCTCATGAACTTTAAGTTGGCGTGAGGCGTAGGCTATAACCTTATCCCGTTGCATCAGTACACAACCAAGACCCTGAATTGACGTGTCACAGTAAACCACAAAATCGTCTGTGCCCTCTGGCAATGAAAGGATAGGTGCGCTGCAAAGTCTATCCTTTAAATGCTGAAATGCTAACTCCTGTGCATTTCCCCATCGATAAACAACGCCTTTCTGCGTTAGTGTGGTAAGAGGCTGTGCAATCTTGGAAAAATCCTTAATGAACCTCCTGTAGTAACCTGCCAAACCCAAGAATTGGCGAATTTCCGTTGGTGTACGAGGCGCAGGCCAGTTCTTAATCGAGTCTACCTTGGATGGATCAACGTGAATCCCATCCTTGTTTACCACGTGGCCTAGGAAATGAACTTCACGAAGCCAGAAGTCGCATTTCGAGAACTTTGCGTAAAGCTGTTCCGTTCGAAGGAGTTCCAAAATAAGTCGTAGATGTTGCTCGTGTTTCTCCTGACTCTTGGAATAGATCAGGATGTCGTCGATGAAGACTATAATGAACTTGTCCAGGTAAGGCTTGCACACTCGATTCATCAAGTCCATGAAAATCGCAGGTGCGTTTGTTAGCCCAAAAGGCATGACCAAAAACTCGTAGTGTCCATAACGAGTTCTAAAAGCTGTTTTAGAGACGTCCTCTTCTCGGACTCTCAGCTGGTGATATCCTGATCTCAGATCAATCTTTGAATAGTAGCTCGACCCCTGCAACTGGTCGAACAAGTCGTCAATACGTGGTAGAGGATAACGATTCTTCACGGTCACCTTGTTGAGTTCCCGGTAGTCGATGCACATTCTGAAGGTACCGTCTTTCTTCTTCACAAACAGAACTAGAGCTCCCCAGGGCGATGAGCTAGGACGAATAAAACCCTTATCCAAGAGTTCTTGCAGTTGCGTAGAGAGTTCTTCCAACTCTGATGGAGCTAAACGATAAGGTGCACGAGCTATAGGCGCAGCTCCAGGAGCTAGTTCAATCTGAAATTCGACTTGGCGATGAGGCGGAAGGCCAGGTAATTCCTCAGGAAATACCTCAGGATAGTCGCGTACAATAGGAAAATCTTCTATCTTCTTTTCTTTCTCCGAGGTGTCAGTAATGAGAGCCAGAATGGCAGTGTGGCCCTTTCGCAAGCACTTCTGGGCTTTAAGGAGATAGATGATGTTCTCAACAGCACTCCTCTTTTCGCCACGAATCATGAGAGGTTCACTACCGGAACTAGGAACACGAACAATCTTCTCGTTGCAGAGAATCTCTGCTCGGTGTTGGGATAACCAATCCATCCCAATGACAACGTCGAAACTACCCAAGACGATAGGAATAAGGTCGATAGAGAAGGTCTGGTTAGCAAGAACAAGTTTACAACCCTTGACTACGTGTGTGGCCTCTAAACTCTTACCATTTGCTAGCTCTACTGTGTGCTTGTTGTTCAAAGGTGTTGGAATACGCTTAAGCATTTGACTAACTTCTAGTGACATGTAGCTAGTATCGGCACCCGAATCAAATAAAACTGTAACATAAAAGTCGTCGAGAAGGAACTTACCCGCCACAACATTGGGGTCATTCCTTGCTTCACCTTGGCCAATCACGAACGCCCGCCCCCTGGCACCATTGTTGTTGTTGTTCCCATTGTTACCATTCCCTTGATTATTGTTGTTGTTGTGGTTGTTGTTCTGGTTCCTGTTCAGTTGGGGGCAATCCCTCTTGAAATGGCCTTCAGCTCCACACTGAAAGCACCCTTTGTTATCACCTTGCTGCTGCTGCTGCTGGCGTTGGTTCTGTTGAGCTTGCTGACGATTCTGATTGGCGGGATATAAGCTCCTGCAATCCTTTGCAGCGTGGCCTGGCTTGTTGCACCGATGGCAGTTACCCCTGGTGCATGGCCCGCTGTGGTGTAGGCTGCAGCGATTGCATTTGGGGTGATTCCCTTTGTACCCACCATGACTTTGACCACCGGATGATTGCTGACCAGGGCTCTTGTAGTCATCAGTCTTTCTCTGCTGAGACTGAGATTGCATAGAAGTTGAACCTTTGCTTGAAGTTCCATCCCATTTCCGTTTGTTGTCACTAAGAGCACCTGAAGTAGTTGCAGCACCTATGCGTTTTGGTAACCTGTTCTGCTCCACCGCCTGATCCGTGAGACGGTGAGCCAATTGAACAACTTGCTGGATGGTGGCGAGGTTAGCTGAAGTCACATGACTTTGGATTTCTGGTACTAAGCCCTTGAGAAATAGTTCGATGCGTTTGATGGGAGGATCCACCATAGTAGGACACAGAATTGCCAGTTCGTTCGATCTTTTCACATAAGCTTCAATTTCTGACCCCGTCATCTTGAGGTTGAAGAACTCTACCTCCAGTTTGTGAATCTCATCACGATTGCAGTACTCCTCTTTGATCATTTCCTTAAAGTTGTTCCATGGGGTGGCGTTAGCGGCAACCAACCCCAGCATTTGAACCTGAGCGTTCCACCACGTGAGCGCCAAACCCTCTAGAGTACCGGTAGCGTACTTCACCCTGCGCTCCTCAGGGCATTCACACATCTCGAAAACAGATTCGAGCTTTTCAAACCAGTGGAGGAGACCTACGGCTCCTTCAGTGCTGCTAAAAGTAGTTGGTCGGCAGTCCATAAAAGTTTTGAAGGTGCACACAGGTGGCTGAGCATGTTGACCTGTTGTGGGTGTAAGAAAGGACAGAGTTTAACACAAAGGTTGGTTCACGAGGGTAGGATCTAAAGATCTTAGAATGAGTTTGGACTGCAGGATATACCTCCTGCGTGTGCAGCTGCAAGTGCCGCAGTAACTCGTTTGTTAATCAAAGCCGTCAACTGGGCTTGAGTCATGTTTACGCGTCCACTCATGATCTTCATATAAGAGGGAAACATGAGTGAGAGAGGTTCGTGAAAGTGCGATGACAGAAGGGAGTAAGCACACACGTGTTCGAGCAACAGTAGTTATACTAACCAAGCATACCATGAGCAATGTACTAAGTAACTAACAAGTAGGCAATATATACATAGATCATATCACCTAGAATGTCGAGCCTTGCATGTGGAGTGAAGCATCGTTGTGGACCGTAGAGCACTGTACAGGTTATAGTCTGATTTTAATAAAACTTTTTCCCCCTTATTAAAACCAAGTTCACTATAACCAATGGCTCTGATACCAATCTGTCACACCCCCAAAATCCACATGCGGAGCACCACCGCTTGGTGGCGTGACTGACCAGGATCCAGCCACCAATCATATTGAACAAGCATGTAAGTGATTATAAATCCAACCAATACAATTGGTGTCCAAACAAAAGCATAGTTTAAGTTGCAAGCGGAAGCATAACGTTTAAAACCAAAACATAAGTTTAATTGTTTCAAGGTTTAACATGGCACACAGCTGTCCATGTCCCACAACGACTCTCTTCCATGCAAGCTCCGGCTAAGTACCTATTGACCTGCAAAGCATGTAGTAACGAGTCAACAACAAGTTGAGTGAGTTCACAGTTGGGTGTTCGTTTTAAGTTATTTCGAAAACAGTTTCCTTTATCTGGCATCCTGCCGTGGGGGTTACCCCATAGTTGAAAACGTGACTTGTTTATTCCCGGTTACTCTGGCAATCCATCCGTGGGGGCTACCCCGTGTTAGTTATCTAGCATTTCGGCCGTGGGGGCTACCCCTTGTTAGTTATCTGGCATTTCGGCTGTGGGGGCTACCCCATGTATACACTAGACTCGTTACCATATCGACTGCTGACTGTAGTCATGTTTATGTGCCCTGAAACTGTCAATGTCTATCAGCATTGACGTGCCATAGTCCATTAGTTCACGCCCGTCCTCTGCGGCACGGTGTGAGGTCTGTCAAACCTAAATAGCGCTATCTAACTAATGACCCGCTCGCCATTGGCCTCGGCGATTAAGTCGATATAAAAAGGAGGGACTTCGTGATAGAGTTTTGGTCTAGTACGAGTTATCTGTCCGTGAGGACGAGGAATTACATTCCTGAACCAATACTGTCCTACCCAAGGAGGACGAGGAATCCATGTTCCTTAACCCCATTCCCAACCCCTGGGAATCCCATGCTTTGTAGAGTGTGAACTCACCTTGGTTTGCTCGGCAGATATACAGAAAGGTCAATCAAGTTGTAAGTGGTCAACTACGTCCTAACATAGATACCATTCAAGTCAGGTTCGTAATCAAGTAGTGCACGTATGTTCTACACGTATACTAGTATGTTACAAATAAGTGTTTCTCATGGCAGTTAAATCAACAGTGCATAACATACACATTCAACAGTAACACATAAGGCCCATATGTTCGGCCCAAATACTTGGGCCTGTAACCGTGTAAGCCCATACAGATTGCATATAGTCAGGTGGTCTCGAGTCGAGACTAGAGTTCTCGAGTCGAAACGGCGTTGTCTCGGTCTAGCTTCCATCACCCGAGACATGGTGGTCTCGAGTCAGGTCTCGAGTCGCAACAAACCCGTAACCTGGTCTCGAGTCATGTTGTTCATGCGTTGACAGTGTGTGGTCTCGAGTCGAGACTAGGGGTTCTCGACTCGCAATCTGTGTCGCAACCGTGGTCTCGGGCTGTCATGGGTTGGTCTCGAGTCGCAACCATTACAGTCTCGAGTTGTAACCGAATGGTCTCGAGTCGAGACCGGAGGTCTCGATTGGAACATCTGCTGATTGCCAGCATGTGTACTATCCAATAGAATTTGTATTTCATGATATGGTGTACTAGCCAATGACAATGCACAAACATGTTTTCTTGTCTAGCAATTAATTAAAATGGATCAAACAACTAGTTTTCAAATATTCAAGCCACATTCATATCATATTCATGTTGTTCTTCATGTATTCAAGTCATTCATCATCATCATTCATATAAACCTTAATCAAACAAAATCATGAACAACTTATCAACACATAGACGTATAACAGGATTTTTGTTCTTGATTACTAACATGCACCCTATGATATCAACACAATGATTCATCCTAATTGTGATCACACCACAGCCGACTACAAGCATTCGGTTTCCATTCATCAATCAATCCAACTTGTATCAACATCCAAACCTTTCGGATCCAAACCCATATAGAGCCGATAACACTCATTCATAGTCAAGCATATATTATTCATCCTAACATAATCAATACATTATCATATAATCATCATCAACCGAATATAAACACATAACATGGAACACTTATGAACCGATTACTTGAACACCAACTCATCATGTATCGTTTACGAATCAATGTATAAAATCATATAAATCAAAACATCATTTGACAAAACATCAAATCATAAATCACTAACCGGTTCGAGAAGTATTAGTGAAGGATGAAACTTCACTTGGTGTGCACAAACTAATCCGAGAACCCTTGTTATCACCGGTTTGGTCCGAGAGAAAGGAGAGGAGATGTGATGTTTGATCTCTAGGGTTTTAGTGAGAGAATGTGGGAGTGTGTGTGTAGGAGGGTGTGTGTAGATTGCCCAAAGAATGGCAAGGTTGGCTATCCACCCAAGTTATATACTTGTTCTAAGTTGGTGCACCCTAATGGGCTTTCAGGTAGACTAAATGAGGTGCGTGGCCCAACCGGCCCATCTGTTGCACTGTTCACTCGAGACCGCATGGTCTCGAGTCGGTTCCTTGTGTCTCGGTTCATATAAATACACGCATACATACAAGCACAACACATAATCACATAAATTCACTTATATCATTCATTAAGCCAACAAGTTAACTAGTCACATAACGTTCAAGCATGTAACATCGAGATACAATGAAAGGTTCTAAATTTCGAGTTGTCACAGTGATTGTGAAAAATCGCGAATAAAAGAGAAGGGATAAATGTGAGATGGAAACCGCTTTTGAAGAATTTTTGAATTCGATACGACAGTGAAAACTCTGTTTGGGGGTTTTATTTGGGTTTTATTTGAGTGAAAAAGTGAATACTGGCGTGACAGCGGTTTCAAAAATCGGACGGTTAACATATGCCCACGTGGCAACCGCTGATGAAAAAGTGGAAGACAGTTGTTTGGGAACCACTGATGGACAAGATCAGTGGTTGACAGCAGTGAAAAATGAGAACAGTGTCTGATTTTAACTATCAACGGATAGACATCAGTGGTTGGAACACTGATGTTTGGTCAACAAGGAATATGAAGAAAGAGAGGTTGTCTTTCAGCAGTGGGTGAATTTTCAATAATCAGATGTTCGAGCCAAACAATGGATATGGACAGACTTTTAAGGATTAATGAAAAAATTTCATTTTAACCATTTTTAAGGATGAATTTTTGATTTTCTGAAAACATTTTAATTCTTTTTATGCATGTACAAACAAGATGTTGCTTGTTAGTCCATGTTAAACATGCCAATTCTAGAGATCAAGCTTTCAAAGGTGGATGTGTCTAAAGCTTTTGTTAGCACATCTGCCAGCTGATCCTTAGTTGGAACATGATGTAGAGAAATCAAACCTTTTTCATAGCAATCCCTCACAAAGTGATGTCTGATGTCAATGTGCTTGGTGGTTGAATGATAGACTGGATTTTTGATGATATTTTCAGCTGCTTGACTATCCAACATAAGAGGTGTCTTTAAAGCAGTTATACCAAAATCCAGCAGTTGATTTTGAAGCCACAACAGTTGGGCTGTACAGCTTGCAGCAGCAATGTATTCTGCTTCAGTAGTGGATGTAGAAACAACTTCTTGCTTTTTGATTTGCCAAGACACTAAGCAATTGCCTACGAATTGACACCCACCTGATGTAGACTTCCTAGTTGTGTTGCATCCAGCAAAGTCACTATCTGAGAAACCTGAAAGCTAACCATTCCCATCAGCAGGATACCAGATACCAAGTGTGGGAGCACCTTTTATGTATCTGAATATCCTATTCAAAGTAATGAGGTTAGACTTCCTAGGTCCTGATTAGGATCTTTCACAAACACATGTTGCAAACATGATGTCTGGCCTAGATGCAGTTAGGTACAATAAAGACCCAATCATGCTTCTATATAGTGTTTGATCAACCAAATCACCATTTTCATCAGACATGACCAACTTTGTGGTTGCCATGGGTGTACTACATGGTTTACAATCATTCATCTCAAATTTGTTTAAAAGATCTTTTACATATTTGCTTTGATGAATGAAAGTCCCATTTTGCAATTGCTTAACTTGGAGACCAAGAACGCACTGTAGTTCACCCATTGCACTCATCTCAAACTCAGTTGTCATGAGTTGTCTGAACTCTTCCATATTTTACTACATGTGCTTCCAAAAATGATGTCATCCACATAAATTTGGACAATCATCAATTCTTTTCCTCTCCATTTTAAAAACAAGGTTTTATCAATTTTACCTCTTGTGAAACCAATAGAGATTAGAAAAGTGGAAAGAGTTTCATACCAGGCTCTAGGTGCTTATTTCAAGCCATACAAAGCTTTGTTTAGCTTGTAGACATGATTTGGATTAAATGGATCCTCAAAACCAGAGGTTGACAAACATATACCTCTTCTTGAATCTTACCATAGAGGAATGCACATTTGATATCCATTTGAAACACCTTGATGTTGTGGTTGACAGCAAAGGCTAAGAACGACTTCTGGTGAGAACCCCTTCATTGATGTTGCCAATCACTTGGTCTGGTGGATGAGATTTAAGAAGATCAAATCTCCCTTATATGGAACAATGGCATTTAATGGTGAAGGCTGCATATGTGAATCATCTGAGCTAACATCTATTGGTGACTTTGATGATCCAACATTTGTTTGAAATGGAGGTGGAATAGGAGGAATGGGTGTGGCATAAAGTTGATTTTTATCCACTGTAGGTGGATTTTTGTCACACCCCCAAAAATCCACACGCGGAGTACCACCGCTTGGAGGCGTGACATGACAAGGATCAAGCCACCAATCATATTGAACATAAGTATATAGTAAAAGTCATTCATCAATACGATAGGCGTTTTCAAAACAAACATAAAACAAGTGTGTAGCGGAAGCAATAATGTAAAACCCAACATAAGTATAAGTACAAAATGTCATAATGATTAACGACACATTCACGATCCATGTCCACAACGACCGTGCCTCCCGTGCAAGCTCCAAAAGTACCTATGGTCCTGCAAGGCATGTAACAGAGAGTCAACAACTAGTTGAGCGAGTTCACAGTTGGTTATTTAGTTATAATGTTCGTATCGTAAACCGTAAGGTCGTTTAGTAATCATGTATCGTATGTAATGGTATCGCGGCCCTCTAGGTATGTTTGCGAAGTTAGTGGGGGTTTCCCATATGTTCTCTAGACTAGGTATATTTGTATCGCGGCCCTCCAGGCATGTTTGCGAAGATTAAAGTATAGTTCGCGGCCATTCCAGGCATGTTTGCAAAAATTTAAAGTATAGTTCGCGGCCATTCCAGGCATGTTTGCGAAGATTGTTCTAGTATCGCGGCCGATCCCGGCGTGTGTGCGAAGAGAAGTATATGTATCACTAGTCTAGCAGTATCTACCATTAACCTTCCTCTCCCGAGGCCTATGGTATGTAATTCCGATAATTCTTAAGCGTAATTAATCAATCAACCCATTCCCAACCCCGGGAATCCCATGCCTTGGTAAGAGTGTGAACTCACCTTGGTTTGCTCGGTATGCTAAGTTAAGTGCTCACAAGAATTCAGTCAAGTCCTATAGTGCACGTATACTAAATCAGTTCATGTTCGTAAAGTTTCACATGTAACTATCATCAAAGTACAATCACAGAGTATGCCTAGCAATTAGCATCTTGTACCAAGTAAACAGTTAATCCAACTTATGCAATTCATGTTTCACATAAAGGCTTTCACAGTCCATTTTGACAAGGTTATACATTAACAGACTAACAGGAGTGTTTGTATGATTAACAGAGTTACATATTTAACAGGAATAATAAGCTAACATTGTTAATTAACTAACAAATTCAATAACCAATATAGTTATATAACGTTAACAGGGTTAATATCTTAACCAAGTTAATAGTCTAGTTGAGCCAATATACTAACGGGGTTAACAAAACTAATAAACTAACAGTTCATCGTTTACACGAAATCATATAAGACAAAATCATCAAATTGGCGAAATCCCTTAACTAATGAAATCACTATGACCGAAATCACCCCTTGGGCCGAAAACACTAATTGAATTAATAACTAACTGAGTTATTTTAACTTAACTGATATAATAGTTAATCCACAGCAATTTGGGCCAAAAATACTATATGGGCCGAAATCACTTATGTGATTTCGTCCAGTTTATTATTGTGGGGGGTGTTTTCGTTGAGCATGTGTGTGACGAAATCACTAGGGTGCCGAAATCCCTTAGTGATTTCGTTGGTTTCCTCATCATCATCAACATCAGTTACACTAAACAATACATGGCATCGGTTTAATCATCACACAACCATCAGCAAGTTATTGTAATTATCATGAATTCTAACCATCACCAACTGTTATATGATTAAGTCATCATCTTTATCACACAAGATATTAGATCATCACCATTACACTAACTACATCGTATGGAAATCTATCATTTATTCAGGTTCACCAGTTCAGAATCATGAGAAATCAAATCTCTATTCCCATAAACATCTCGGCATTCATCATAATTCAGCCAAAGAAATCAGTTTATAATAACAAGTATTTACATAACAATCAAATCAGATCTGAAACAACTAATTGTGAAAGTCACTAACCAACTCAGAATAATCAACAAGGAATCTGGCTTCGAATGAGGAGAGGGCTGCCGTCAGGTTTCAAAACAAACGAGAGAGAGTGTGGTAGGCGTCTAGGGTTTGCCAGTTATCCCCCTTTTGTGCGTACAAGTAAAAAAAAAATTCTAAGTTTAATCGATACTGGGCCAAAGCCCATTCCTGTTTTCATTGGCCCCAAATTGGACGAAAATACTTGTTTTCATTTGGGGTGTTCATTTTATAGTTCTAAATCACACAACACAATATTACTACAAGGCATGATATCAATAATCTATTTATATAAACACACTATGACGCATACCAAATATAATATATAAAAAAAAAACAACAACACTTAGTGAGTTACTAAATCGAATAGAAACCTTGAAAACTCGGGTTGTCACAATTTTTATCAACAGTGGCTGGGGATGATGGATTATCAGAGGTTGAAGGGCTACTTTGGTCAACAACTGTTGATGCAGCAGTGGATGAGCTTTGACAGCTGTTTTGAACGTCTGCTGCTCTGGTGGTGGATGTGATTTTATATTGTGGGATCACAACATCATATCCATAATCTTGTGAAGGAGGTTGTTGAATACCTGCAGGGTT
Organism: Helianthus tuberosus; assembly: GCA_030545235.1. Taxonomy (NCBI): domain Eukaryota; kingdom Viridiplantae; phylum Streptophyta; class Magnoliopsida; order Asterales; family Asteraceae; genus Helianthus; species Helianthus tuberosus. Next base: position 115,254,628 of record CM060400.1, on the reverse strand, counting down.
AGTCTTGACAGACACATTTTCAAAAGTAAATTTATCAAGATCAAACAATTCAGCAGGGTTTGCTGGGATTTTCAGGGAAGAAAGTTCATTGAACTTTACATTCGAAGTCTCTTCCACACACCTAGTCCTTGTGTTAAACACTTTACAAGTCTTGGCAGTGGTTTAGTATCCCAAATGATAACCACAATCTACTTTGGCTGCAAATTTTGAAATTGAATCTTTTAAGTTTAAGATAAAACATGAGCAGCCAAAGACTTTGAAAGATGAGATCAGTGGTTTGATTTTGAATAGAGTTTTATAGGCAGTCTTTTGATGCCTGGGGTTGATTAAAACTCTGTTCTACACATAACAAGCAGTGTTTACAGCCTCTGCCTAAAAAGTTAAGGGTAAACCTGAGTCTGCAAGCATTGTTCTGGCAGCTTCAATCAAAGTCCTGTTTTTCCTTTCAACAACCTCATTTTGTTCTGGTGTTCTTGGGATGCTGTACTGCCTTACAATCCCTTTTGACACACAAAATTCATCCAACTCCTTATTTCTGAACTCTGTTCCATTGTCACATCTAAAGATTTTTACTGGTAGATCAAATTGCTTTTCAACCTTTCTAAAAATGTTTTGCAAAATACCTGCAGTCTCATCTTTGGAATGTAAAAAGTAAGTTCATGTAAACCTAGAAAAATCATCTATAATAACCAAACAATATCTTTTCTTTTTCAAGCTCATGATGTTTACTGGGCCAAACAAATCCATGTGCAGCATTTTCAAACACTTGGTTGTTTTGGACTCTTCAATGGACTTGTATGAGCTTTTATGTTGTTTACCTTTTAAACAGGAAACACAATGCTCAGAACAAGTAAACATTTTTTTGTGGAAGACCTCTTACAAGGCCTTGTTTTGATAAAGTAGTGATTGTCTTGAGATTTGTGTGCCTAAGTCTTCTGTGCCATAATTTTGTCTCTTTGTTAAAGGCAGCTGAGAATAGACAGGCATCAGTCATTGGGCTCCCTTTTGACAAATCAGCTACATACACATTGCCACTCCTTTGAGCAACAAGTTGTGTTTTTCCTTTGGCTATTATTTCTTCAATCATATTTACCATTTCTGGTCCAACAATCTTGCAACTCTCCTTAGTAAAGAATGACCCATAGCCTTTGTCACTCATTTGTGAGACATAAAGAAGGTTGAACTTTAGATTGTCAATAAGATTGACATTTTCAAACTTGATTTTTTCTGACTGAACTGTTCCAGACCCCAACACCTTTCCCTTAGAATTGTTACCAAAAGATATATCACCCCCTCCATGATTTTTGAATTCTTTGAGTATGGCTCTACATCCAGTGATATGCCTGGAGCCTCCACTATCTACATACAAAGACTATATAAGCATGCAGAAGCTCCCTGCACATCAAGTAAACAATTAGTTCAGGAGGGTCTCAAAAGCTAATAAGGCTTTGGATGGTGTCACAACAGAGTCAGATCAAGTCCAGGAACATGGACAGTGGTTAGCTCAGGGGTTTGAACAGTTTTTGAACCATTTTTCTCTAACCACTGTTGTGGACCATTTCCTGTCAGGTGTTGAAATCCAAAAGGATGCCTGTTCACTTTTAGTTTAGAAGGCCTTTTGTAAGCCTCATAAACATGTGGGACCCTTTGGTATGGAGGTTGACCTTTTCCTCTTTGGAATTGGTTGGCAGGAGGTGCATCTGTCACTTGAACATCTCTGGGAGCAGAGTTTTTGTTCAACTGTTTTGTAATAGCTGTTTAGACAGACACAAATGGTTGTTGTTTCTTGATGGATGAATTTGAAGAACTCACAAGTGTTTTTGAGGTGTACTCTTTTCTTTTAACCTCAAAAGTTTTGAGGTACACACACTCATGAGTGAGATGGTTGATTTTTCCACAGATGGTGCAACTTTGTGCGGGCTCAATTATGCTTGTTTTGTTAATGTCATAAGCTTTTAAGTGAAAACAATCCTTTGTGGAATGATTTTTCTTTTCACAAAAGTCACAAAACAGATTTTTAACCATTTCTCTTTTCTTCCTCTTTTCAACTTCCTTTGCAACAGAGTTTTGAACCACTGTTGGGATATCTTTAAAAGGAATGATCTTAGCCTTAGGTGCTTTCACACCCTCAACTGTGAAAAAATCCATTGTTTTGAAATTCTCAAGGATGTCACACTCATCTGACCAGGTGGGTTTGAATTGATATTTTTCAATCTCCTCAAAGGTTGATGAACCCTCTGGCCTTTCCAAAATTATTTTGTTACCATTTTTATCAGTTATTTTAATTTCTTGACCATCCTTGTTTGTTGGTATTATCTCAACAGAACCAGACTCATTTACAGCAGTGTTTTCAACGTGGTCATTTTTCTTGAAACCTATGCCAAATTTTACATTGCTTTTGATATGTTTCTCTAACATCAGCTCATAACCTTTGCTGGATTCCACCCATTTCTCACAAGTGATTTGGGTGGATTCCAACTCCTTTTTACAAGCTTGATATTTTTCTATCATGGCTTGGAGTTGATCCTTGGTTATGTTGTGTTCATGTTTAAGGTTGTAGATCTCATTATCCTTTTCACACAATTTGTTTTTCAGTTCTTTAACAGACTTTTCAAATTATACTTCATCTTTCAAAATTTTATCCCTAAGGTTTTCATTCACCTCTTTAACATTTGCAAATGCTATGATGCATTTGTCTGAACATAGGTTTTTCAAGACCTGAGGTGATACCTTAGCTGCAGCCATCGTGGCACAGTCACGGTCATTCTCACAAGCACTGGTGTCCTTCTCCACTTCATCAACACACCATGGGTCAGCAAGAGGTTCTAACAGTGGTTCAGGTTCCTTCTCTAACATCTGTTCACCAACAACAGCAGTAACCACTGCTTCAGCAACTTCATCCACTGTTTCAGCACTGGATTCCACCTCTTCAATTTTCAGACCTTCTGGAATTGACTCTAATGCTGCAAAACAAAATTCATCACAAGGAGCATCATTCTTAGCAAATAGAGCAAACTTTTCATCAGATAACTCATTAGGCATGCTACTCCAATCAACAAAGCCTTGGGTAAAGAAGCTTTGTTGCCTGGCCTCTGCTGGAGCAGATGTTTGTGCAGCATGTTGTGGTGCAGGTTGTTACACTTGAACCTGAGAGACTGGGGCTTGGACATACTGAATTTGTGGAACAGGGGTTTGAACATATTGCACTGGAACAGTTGTTACAGGGTGTGCATAATGAGCAGTGTTTACATGAGCAGCAGGGGTATATTGGGAATAGTGCACAGTGTTTTGTGTGTTTTGAGGTCTAGGGCTAGGATGTGTGATGGTTGGTCCATTATTTTGACTTCTACATTCTCTAGCAAAGTGTCCTAGCCTGTTACACTTGTAGCACTTAATTTTTGATTTAACCAACCCCACTTTTAGATTCCCATGTAACCCTGGAAATTTTCTTTCTGTTCTCTTATAAAACTTGCTGGTTCTTACACTCAGCAGTGCCAATTGGTGCAAAATGTCCATTTCCTCCAGATCAGTGGGATCAAAGTGTTGGTGGTCATTGAGCTCAAAGGATAAGTTGTCAGAATTCTGGTTTTCCCCACTTGCTGTAAAAGCATAGTTGGGTGAGTAAGAATAAGAGTTGTTGAAAGCTCCACCAGCATTTATGTCAATGTAATGATCATAACTCTAATCCTTACTACCACCAGATTCTTCTTGACCCAGAAGTGTTGTATTACCAAAGGTGTAATCATCAGCAACCTTCCCAGATTCTTGTAACTTCTTTTTCTGGTTCAACTTTCTCTCATAGATGAGGAGTCGACCATGAAGTTGGGTCAAACTTAGCTCTTTAGAACCCACATAATTTCTTGTTACAAAAGCTATTGTGTCCCATTTGTCTGGTAATGACCTTAGAAACCTACTATTTAAAGTGGACTTTGCAAATTCAACATTAACCAGTTTAAGTTCAGTAATGAGACAGCTAAATATTTCAAACTGTTGGGTTAGAGACTCTCCTTTGACATGACAAAAGGTTTCATACTGTTAATTCAAAACCTCCCTGATATTTTTGATAACCTCTTCTGTTCCATCAAACTGCTCTTTTAGTGCATCCCACAGCTCTTTGGCACTGTTACAATGTAACAGTCCAGCCTAAATGTCATTTGGGAGAGCTGAGGACACTATGCAAAAAGCCTTTGCATCTAATTCAATTTTTTTAAAATCCTGTTCTGAGTAATTTTCAAGGCTTTTAGGCACTTGGCCTTTGGGATCTTCTGTGCTAGGCACCATTGGAACGTGTGGTCCAAAGATGACTGACTTCCAGCAGCTGGTGTTTTGCTGAGCTAACACATGGCCCATCCTACGTTGCCAGATATTGTACTCGGATCTAACAAGCCTAGGTGGCTTGAATAGTGTTCCGGTGTTGTGAGGATCTTGTGAGTGTGACGTCATCTTGGTTGTTTTACAGATGTTTTTCAATAATCAACTTTTATACATGATTACCCTTTACTCTGTTTTTCAACTAAATACGAACAACTGAAGTATCAATGATTTTAAGCTGAACTTTTATGTCAAATTGATTGTTAGATCGAATTTGACTGTCCTATGCTCTGATACCAATTGTTAGGATCTGAGTTTCTTTAATTGTGTTGTTTAATTAAATGATTAATATAAAAAGGTAAAACAGAGATGTATTGCAGCGGAAATAGAAAGTAAACTTTATAACACAATCATAAGAGAATAGTTTTCAGCAAAAATGATTTCATTAATCAAATGATTGTATGAATTACAAGATTCAACTATGCATGCATGCAATACTAAACTCCCCTCAGCCTGAGCTCACAGTTAGTTCGTACAAGATGAATGTGTGCAAAAGAGCTAATAGAATAGTACAAGTACTATTCTATTTATAGTACAATCCTAACCACTGAGCATCTAATGCTGACGTCACCTAGACAGTGACATCTAATAGACTAACAACCTCAAAACACTGATCTATACTAAACACTGTTACATTAAACAACTGATACATAAAACACTGATGTTGCTTTCCACTGTTGTTGCCTAAGCACTGATGTTGCATATCAGTGCTTTTTTCAATTGTTGATCAGGCCTTGAATCAGCAGTGCTTTGTCTTCATCAGTACATTGACAAACAGCAGTTGTTAGGTCTTCAGTCTTTACCATCAGCAGTTCTTTGAAGAGCAGTTGTTGAGAAATCAGTACTTGAAGTCATCAGTTGATAGAAGCACTACCATTGGAGGGAACTTAGGACATGCATTGCTTATTGATGATCAACTGTTGAGAACCAGTTTTGGCTTTCAATATCATCTGTTCTTCTAGGTTTGATTACATGGGCAAACACCTTCTCTTCTACCTATTCCGTTTGGGTGTGTAAAGCCACATTATAGAGTTTTGCTTGAGGACAAGCAAAGATTCAAGTGTGGGGGTATTTGATGTACGTAAAATACATCAGATAAATTATATCAAATACGACATAACATCAACCCTTTTTTGATACTAATGTTGGAAAAAGCTTGTTTCTTTGTTCCTTTTCAATTTACAGGGTCAAAAGAGCTTAAACACGCAAAAGAAGCAAAATAACAGCAAAAACCAACATAAATACAAAGAAGGAGGATTGACGCAACTTGCCAAGCCCCCATCCACATCCAAACCAAGAAAATAGCAAGATTAGAAGCTCTGGCACGGGGTCATGCCCACCAGGCATGGGCCGTGCCCAAGACAAGATTCTCTGCAGAAGAAAAGACAACAACAAAGGACAAATCAGACAACCAACACGGGGCCATGCTAAAGCAACACAGGGCGTGGTGAACTCTAGGATTCGAAGAATCTGAGATAGTACAGCAAGTACATTGGCCACGGGCCATGACGTTGACACACGGGGTCGTATTAGTACAAGACCTGACACTGCAGTTAATGAGGAAGAGAGAGAAAGATGGCCACGGGGCCATGCCAGGTGGGCACGGGCCGTGTTGATCATCTGTCTTCAGCTAAAATTGGGGTACTTGGTTCCATTCCTATCCATCCATTACCAAACCACTTCTCTCACACTTGCCACCACTCCACCACCACTACAACACTATCATCCACCACCACCATCCATCTTCCATCATTTAGAGTGTGTAGTAGTCTCAGGATCCAAGATCGATCGTAAGAGTTCTTGTCAAATGTAACACCCTTAATACTGGACGGAATTTATTGATATAATTATATGAACTTCATACTAATCAGAGTTTACAAAAAACTTTTCGTGTTTAAAGACCATACATATTTGTGATAGTACCCAAAACAAATCCAAGATAGTACATAACAAGTTTTAAGTTAACCCTTGCTAGTCAACTAACAACTAATTTAAAGGATTCAAAACACGTTTAACAAACCATTTACAACATGACTAAAGTCTAGACAAGGTTAAGTTTGGTGCGGAAGCTTCAAAATGCGTGTTCGGTTCTTGACAACGTACTTGATCACCATCCGGAAGGACCCCATCCATACCTAGGGTCAAAACCACTAAAAACATTAGTTTTGACATTAATATAGTACATATAAACGAATTCCGACATCGAAAAGTAAATAAAATACTAAGTTTCCTGGGCTCTACCGTAATTTACGGTATCTACCGTAAATTACGGTAGACACTGAATGGTCTTGGTCTACCGTAAAATAGTAGAGATTCACCGTAAGACTTTTGTTTTCCACCGTAAATTACGGTGGAGACCGTAATTTACGGTGGACTCTGTAACTTTGCCATTTAACTATTTTGTGGATTTCGCCCTAATCCGCATGCCGTTTTAGGCTATTTCTTTCCTGCATGTCTGTAAATTCATTACGGACATGTTCATTTCGACTATCATGCCAACATTTGACTCACCGATCATACGGCTAAAAGTTACTATATTATCATTTATTCGACCCATTCTAACTATAAGTGTATAATTCCGATTTCTTATTCTAAAACCTTTTAGATGCCAGTACCCAAGTTCCCGGGCTTGCACATCTTGGTGTGTTTGCGCTATTCATGGCTTTATGTTTCCTTGGAACTAAAAGCTCATTTCCTCGGAATTCAACATTCCGTTTTAAACGGCCTTTGCAACATACCTTCATTTATTTGATCCAATATCCTGGATTCACAACTTAAAGTATCATAGCTAGATTCATAAGCGTAGTGCAATCCAACACTTAACAACTTACGAAACCATCATATCGCTATGTCATGATTCCTTTTATGGCATCTATTTAACCAGTTTGACTTTCTAGTGAAAACCATCACTTTATTAACAAGCCAAACCCAATCCCAAGTCTTTATTTTGACCCGTTTGATGTTCGAGTGAACTACGCCACTTTAGAACACGTCAACGCATCATTTACACTACGATTCTATCTATACACTAAACTCAAACATATATGCGTAATTTAACGAGACTAAAGTCACGTACCTTTAGAGCACACCCTTCAAGCGCGTATCTCCTCCTCCGGCTTGTCCGCTTGACGATCCGGATGCTTGGCCTAAAGAGTTCAATTCAACTTACATTTAGAACCCTTTTCGTAATTATTAACACATAAATTGCCACAATAGTCAATTATGCGTTTTTATCCGATTTTCAACATATTAATTCCCCACTTAGGCATTTCAACAAACACCTAGTGGGTCAAATTTTCACATGATTATTACCAAGTTCATGACTTGTTAACTTGTCTAAATCAACTTCAATTAGGCAAATATATACATATTTTCAACAGCAATATTTCAGAGATTATCACATAATTTCAGTTTACACTAAATCAAAAGTCTTAATCCTAGTGTTTATCAAGTTCTACTAACTTGTTAATCACCCACTATGGTGATTATGACCTTACAAACATCATGCAAGATTTTGACAAGAATTCATCTAGGGTTTGTCCCTAAACCTTATATCACTTCCAATTTCATTCATGCATGACACAATCAAGCTCAATTTCAATTTTTCATGATTTGTCTAGAACTTGAGATGAATCAAAAATACCGAAATTTACATACCTTGTGATCCTTACAACAAGGAGACCACTAATCTATATTCAGATTTTGATTTGAACTTGATTTGAGCCTTCAATTCGTGGTTTTTGTGATAGTTAGGGCTTTGAGAGTGGGGGGTCGCCCTTCTCCTTCTCCTGATCGAACCAGCCCTCAAAATGGGGTGTTTGGTTTTTGTTTTATTAAATTTAATAATATAAGTTTCAATTTTAACAACATAGGCCCCTCCACTTTTGTTTAACTTAAAGTTTGATTGCTTTAACCCTACTTTAACTTACTTCTAGACTTGTTGTTAACTAGGTTATAAATTCCTAGTTAGTAAATTCTTGTTTATTTATACTTTATAACTCTAATATAAAGTTTTATATTTTCGGGATGTTACAAGTCCACCCCCCTTAAAAAGGGTTTCGTCCCCGAAACCGAATTTACGTACCAAATAATATGGGGTAGAGCCGTTGCATCTCTTCTTCGGATTCCCATGTGGTATCCGCACCCTTCCTGTGTTCCCATTTAACCTTCACTTGGTTAATCACTTTGTTCCTCAAACTCTTCTCTTTACGATCTAAAATCGCAATTGGTTTTACTGCATAGTTGAGGCTGTTATCCACTTCGATATCATCGTGGTGGATACGAGAAGTTTCGTCTGCTAAACATTTTCGGAGATGTGACACGTGGAATGTGCTATGAATCCCACTCAACTCCTCGGGTAGTTCGAGACGATATGCTACTTTACCAACCCGTTCGGTGATTCTGAATGGCCCAATAAATCTTGGGCTCAACTTCCCTCTTTTTCTGAACCGTATTATTCCTTTCCACGGCGATACTTTTAGCATTACCCTATCGCCCACTTGAAATTCAATCGCCCTCTTTCGTTTAACCGTGTACGACTTTTGTCGATCCTGAGCCGCTTTTAGGTGAGTTCGGACCATGTCGATCTTCTCATTCGTAGTTCGGATTATATCAGTAGGTGCTAGTCCTCGTGGACCCACTTCTCCCCAACATACCGGGGTTCGACACTTTCTACCATATAACATCTCATACGGGGCCATTTTAATGCTCGCGTGATAGCTATTGTTATATGAAAATTCGACCAAGGGTAGATAGACATCCCAACTACCCCCGATGTCAATAATGCAAGCCCGCAGCATATCCTCCAACGTTTGTATTGTTCTTTCACTCTGCCCATCCGTTTGTGGATGGTAAGCGGTGCTAATGAACAGTTTAGTCCCCATTTGTTCTTGGAAGTCACGCCAAAAATCCGAAGTGAACCGAGTATCTCTGTCTGACACAATGGATATCGGTACCCCATGACGTGCTATGATTTCATTGGTGTACACCTCCGACATCTTCTCGGATGTATAAGTCTCACGAATCGGAATGAAGTGAGCACTTTTCGTCAATCTATCCACGACTACCCATATAGCATCAAACCCGCGGTTGGTTTTGGGTAATTTGGTCAACAAATCCATGGTGATTTGTTCCCATTTCCAAATTGGGATGTCCAATGGTTGCAACTTACCATATGGCTTTTGGTGCTCCGCTTTGACTTGCAAGCAGGTCAAACACTTCTCCACATATTTCACGATGTCTCTTTTCATTCCGGGCCACCAATAATTTTGTTTTAAATCGTTATACATCTTTGTCGCCCCCGGATGTATCGAATAACGAGATTTATGGGCCTCGTCAAGTAGAAGTGCCTTGGCCCCACATGAGTTTGGAACCCAAATTCTCCCAAATCGAGTTTTCAATCCTTGGTTATCATCCGCCAGATCTTTTAACTGCCCAACTATTCTTTCCCTTTTCACATTTTCTTCCTTTATTGCTTCAATTTGAGATTTCCGGATTTGCTCAAGCAAACCCGATGTCACAATTAGTTGCATCGATCGTACTCGAATAGGCGTATAATCTGTCTTTCGGCTCAACGCGTCTGCCACTACATTAGCCTTCCCGGGGTGGTAATGTATTTCACAATCAAAGTTTTGACGGTTTCTAACCACCACCTCTGCCTCATATTTAATTCCTTCTGATCGAAGAAATACTTCAAGCTTTTATGGTCGGTAAAGATAGTGCATTTCACCCCATACAAATAATGCCTCCATATTTTCAAGGCGAACACCACCGCCGCCAACTCGAGGTCATGGGTAGGATATCTCTTCTCATGAGTCTTTAGCTGCCTCGAGGTATAGGCTATAACCTTGCCTCGTTGCATCAAAACGCAGCCAAGCCCCGAATGTGATGCATTTGAGTAAACTACCATGTCGTCTGTTCCATCCGGTAATGACAATACCGGTGCATGGGTCAATTTTTCCTTAAGCGTTTGGAACGCCCTTTCTTGATCATCACCCCAGAAAAACTTTCCGTCCTTACGGGTTAATTTGGTTAATGGCATAGCAATTTTGGAGAAATCCTGTATGAATCTTCGATAATAACCCGCAAGCCCCAAAAAGCTTCTGATCTCCGAAGGATTCTTAGGTGGATCCCATCTCGCCACGGCTTCTATCTTTGACGGGTCTACTAACACCCCGTTTGCACTAATGATGTGCCCGAGAAATTGTACTTCTCGCAACCAGAAAGCACATTTCGAGAACTTTGCGTACAATTTATCTTTTCTGAGCGTCTCTAATACTTTACGCAAATGATTTGTGTGTTCCGCTTCATTCTTCGAATATATCAAGATGTCATTAATGAACACTATTACCGACTTATCTAGCATAGGCTTACAGATCCGGTTCATGAGGTCCATGAAAGTCGCGGGTGCATTAGTTAACCCGAAGGACATCACAAGGAACTCGTAATGTCCATACCGTGTACGGAAAGCCGTCTTCGGTATATCTTCCTCCTTGACTTTCAACTGATGGTATCCCGATCTAAGGTTGATCTTGGAGAACCAACTTGCGCCTTGTAATTGATCAAATAAATCGTCGATTCTTGGGAGTGGGTATCGATTCTTCATTGTGAGTTTATTTAACTCCTTGTAATTGATACACATGCGCATGCTCCCATCCTTCTTTTTCACAAATAGCACCGGTGCGCCCCACGGAGACACACTAGGCCGGATAAACCCTTTGTCTTGCAGATCTTGAATTTGCGACATCAATTCTTTTAATTTTGATGGCGCGAGTCGATACGGTGCCTTGGCCACAGGTTTCGTGCCCGGAATCAATTCGATCCCGAACACTACCTCATGTTCTGGCGGTATTCCCGGTAGGTCTTCCGGAAATACGTCGGCATATTCGCGTACCACCGGTACATCTTCAATCTCTAGTGATCTCTTGTCTGGTTCGTTCGCGTATATCATGAATGGCCTACAACCGTGCCTCATGAGCTTGCGAGCTTTTAGCATTGAACACATAACGGGATTACCCCCCTTTTCGCCGTATATGGTAACAGATTTTCCACTTGGAGATGTTAGTTTTATCTCCTTGCGGAAACATACAACTTTCGCATGGTGTCGGGATAGCCAATCCATCCCGACTACTACTTGGAATTCTCCCATCGACATAGGAATCAAGTCTATTGAATATTCTTCATCGTCAATGCCTATCTTACAATCTCGACATACATCACATACAATGAAACTTTTGTTATCACCTATTTCTACTTCTAATGGCATAGGAAATTTTGTTAGTACAAAAGAAGGATGTCGAATAAATCCATGTGAAACAAAGGATTTATTCGCACCCGTATCAAATAACACATGTGCAGGAATTGAATTTATGGCAAATATACCTGAGACCACATCGGGCTCTGTTTTTGCTTCCACTGCTGTTAACTGGAAAGATCTTGCCTTTGCTCTTGGTGTCTCAGTGTGTGTATTCTTGTTATCTTTCTTTCCGATCAACTCCGGGCACTCAGATTTCTTGTGACCCGGCTGGTAGCATTTGTAACACACCGACACCTTCCCCGGGCACAATGCAGCCGTGTGCCCCGTTTTCCCACATATAGGACACAGTTTGTCCTTGAACCGGCACTCACCTTTGTGCCCCTTCCCGCATATCTTGCAGTTTGATGACCCGCTTTTCTCTTCTTGTTTCTTTGAGGATTCTGTTGTGTGCGCCTTTTTCGTTGGGCTTGGATTGACTATATGCGCCCTTCTTTCACCTCTTTCAATCTGTTTCTTCAACTCTATCTCCCGTTCCCGAGCAACGTTTATAATCTCGGTGAGAGTCTCATACTTTGAAGGAGTCATAAACTCCCTATACTCGGCGCTCAACATATTATAATAATAATATATTTTCTGCTCCTCATTTATTATCAAATCGTCACAAAACTTCATCTTATCCATGAATATTCCCGTGATTTTATCAATAGATTCACCCTTGTGTCGAAGCTGCATGAATTCTTCCTTGATCTTGTTAATGACTGCCTTGGGACTGTGATGTTTAAGAAACGGCCTCTTAAACTCATCCCATGTCATAGCTTTAGCCGCTTCATTTTCAATTTCTTTCTTCTTGTTATCCCACCAGTCTTTCGCTTGACCCCTTAACTGACCCGTGCCATAGGCTACGTAGTCGTCTGGATCACAATGAGTCCTTTCGAATACTCCCTCCATATCGCTTAGCCACCGCTGGCATATTATCGGGTCAACCTCCCCATTGTAAATTGGCAGTTTGCACGCCATGAACTCTTTATATGAACAAGACTTTCGTCCTCCCGACTTTTCCTTTGCTAGATTGGTATTATCCTCCAATTTCTTGATTCTTTCTTCCACCACCGATAATACCGTGTTTTGGATTTTATCTATAAAGCCCGACAAACTGTTTTCGATTGCCTTTCCTACCTCTTCAGCAATCACTTCTCTCGTTTGCTCGGTGACTCTTGGCACCGCATCGTCATTACCTTTATCCGTCATCTTTCACTGAAATGTTTACATCGAGCGTTAAACATTTCATCTATAGCATATGGTTTATTTACTTCGGTTTATTCAAGTTCATAACTTGTTTTCACCGCTCTTATTTAATGCACTTTCCGGGTTTGAGTGTATTAACACGCTCTTCCCATGCATATCTATTCATTATTCCCTTTTTATACTTAGTAACTCTACTTAGAACAATTAATTCTTACCGGATGCTTGATCAAGCTTGAACCGAACACACTTTGCTAACAACCTTGAGCTCTGATTACCAACTTGTAACACCCTTAATACTGGACGGAATTTATTGATATAATTATATGAACTTCATACTAATCAGAGTTTACAAAAAAACTTTTCTTGTTTAAAGACCATACATATTTGTGATAGTACCCAAAACAAATCCAAGATAGTACATAACAAGTTTTAAGTTAACCCTTCCTAGTCAACTAACAACTAATTTAAAGGATTCAAAACACGTTTAACAAACCATTTACAACATGACTAAAGTCTAGACAAGGTTAAGTTTGGTGCGAAAGCTTCAAAATGCGTGTTCGGTTCTTGATAACGTACTTGGTCACCATCCGGAAGGACCCCATCCATACCTAGGGTCAAAACCACTAAAAACATTAGTTTTGACATTAATATAGTACATATAAACGAATTCCGACATCGAAAAGTAAATAAAATACTAAGTTTCCTGGGCTCTACCGTAATTTACGGTATCTACCGTAAATTACGGTAGACACTGAATGGTCTTGGTCTACCGTAAAACAGTAGAGATTCACCGTAAGACTTTTGTTTTCCACCGTAAATTACGGTGGAGACCGTAATTTACGGTGGACTCTGTAACTTTGCCATTTAACTATTTTGTGGATTTCGCCCTAATCCGCATGCCATTTTAGGCTATTTCTTTCCTGTATGTCTGTAAATTCATTACGGACATGTTCATTTCGACTATCATGGCAACATTTGACTCACCGATCATACGGCTAAAAGTTACTATATTATCATTTATTCGACCCATTCTAACTATAAGTGTATAATTCCGATTTCTTATTCTAAAACCTTTTAGATGCCAGTACCCAAGTTCCCGGGCTTGCACATCTTGGTGTGTTTGCGCTATTCATGGCTTTATGTTTCCTTGGAACTAAAAGCTCGTTTCCTCGGAATTCAACATTCCGTTTTAAACGGCCTTTGCAACATTTATTTGATCCAATATCCTGGATTCACAACTTAAAGTATCATAGCTAGATTCATAAGCGTAGTGCAATCCAACACTTAACAACTTACGAAACCATCATATCGCTATGTCATGATTCCTTTTATGGCATCTATTTAACCAGTTTGACTTTCTAGTGAAAACCATCACTTTATTAACAAGCCAAACCCAATCCCAAGTCTTTATTTTGACCCGTTTGATGTTCGAGTGAACTACGCCACTTTAGAACACGTCAACGCATCCTTTACACTACGATTCTATCTATACACTAAACTCAAACATATATGCGTAATTTAACGAGACTAAAGTCACGTACCTTTAGAGCACACCCTTCAAGCGCGTATCTCCTCCTCCGGCTTGTCCGCTTGACGATCCGGATACTTGGCCTAAAGAGTTCAATTCAACTTACATTTAGAACCCTTTTCGTAATTATTAACACATAAATTGCCACAATAGTCAATTATGCGTTTTTATCCGATTTTCAACATATTAATTCCCCACTTAGGCATTTCAACAAACACCTAGTGGGTCAAATTTTCACATGATTATTACCAAGTTCATGACTTGTTAACTTGTCTAAATCAACTTCAATTAGGCAAATATATACATATTTTCAACAGCAATATTTCAGAGATTATCACATAATTTCAGTTTACACTAAATCAAAAGTCTTAATCCTAGTGTTTATCAAGTTCTACTAACTTGTTAATCACCCACTATGGTGATTATGACCTTACAAACATCATGCAAGATTTTGACAAGAATTCATCTAGGGTTTGTCCCTAAACCTTATATCACTTCCAATTTCATTCATGCATGACACAATCAAGCTCAATTTCAACTTTTCATGATTTGTATAGAACTTGAGATGAATCAAAAATACCGAAATTTACATACCTTGTGATCCTTACAACAAGGAGACCACTAATCTATATTCAGATTTTGATTTGAACTTGATTTGAGCCTTCAATTCGTGGTTTTTGTGATAGTTAGGGCTTTGAGAGTGGGGGGTCGCCCTTCTCCTTCTCCTGATCGAACCAGCCCTCAAAATGGGGTGTTTGGTTTTTGTTTTATTAAATTTAATAATATAAGTTTCAATCGCCCACTTGAAATTCAATCGCCCTCTTTCGTTTAACCGCGTACGACTTTTGTCGATCCTGAGCCGCTTTTAGGTGAGTTCGGACCATGTCGATCTTCTCATTCGTAGTTCGGATTATATCAGTAGGTGCTAGTCCTCGTGGACCCACTTCTCCCCAACATACCGGGGTTCGACACTTTCTACCATATAACATCTCATACGGGGCCATTTTAATGCTCGCGTGATAGCTATTGTTATATGAAAATTCGACCAAGGGTAGATAGACATCCCAACTACCCCCAAAGTCAATAACGCAAGCCCGCAGCATATCCTCCAACGTTTGTATTGTTCTTTCACTCTGCCCATCCGTTTGTGGATGGTAAGCGGTGCTAATGAACAGTTTAGTCCCCATTTGTTCTTGGAAGTCACGCCAAAAATTCGAAGTGAACCGAGTATCTCTGTCTGACACAATGGATATCGGTACCCCATGACGTGCTATGATTTCATTGGTGTACACCTCCGACATCTTCTCGGATGTATAAGTCTCACGAATCGGAATGAAGTGAGCACTTTTCGTCAATCTATCCACGACTACCCATATAGCATCAAACCCGCGGTTGGTTTTGGGTAATTTGGTCAACAAATCCATGGTGATTTGTTCCCATTTCCAAATTCGGATGTCCAATGGTTGCAACTTACCATATGGCTTTTGGTGCTCCGCTTTGACTTGCAAGCAGGTCAAACACTTCTCCACATATTTCACGATGTCTCTTTTCATTCCGGGCCACCAATAATTTTGTTTTAAATCGTTATACATCTTTGTCGCCCCCGGATGTATCGAATAACGAGATTTATGGGCCTCGTCAAGTAGAAGTGCCTTGGCCCCACATGAGTTTGGAAACCAAATTCTCCCAAATCGAGTTTTCAATCCTTGGTTATCATCCGCCAGATCTTTTAACTGCCCAACTATTCTTTCCCTTTTCACATTTTCTTCCTTTATTGCTTCAATTTGAGATTTCCGGATTTGCTCAAGCAAACCCGATGTCACAATTAGTTGCATCGATCGTACTCGAATAGGCGTATAATCTGTCTTTCGGCTCAACGCGTCTGCCACTACATTAGCCTTCCCGGGGTGGTAATGTATTTCACAATCAAAGTCTTTGACGATTTCTAACCACCGCCTCTGCCTCATATTTAATTCCTTCTGATCGAAGAAATACTTCAAGCTTTTATGGTCGGTAAAGATAGTGCATTTCACCCCATACAAATAATGCCTCCATATTTTCAAGGCGAACACCACCGCCGCCAACTCGAGGTCATGGGTAGGATATCTCTTCTCATGAGTCTTTAGCTGCCTCGAGGCATAGGCTATAACCTTGCTTCGTTGCATCAAAACGCAGCCAAGCCCCGAATGTGATGCATTTGAGTAAACTACCATGTCGTCTGTTCCATCCGGTAATGACAATACCGGTGCATGGGTCAATTTTTCCTTAAGCGTTTGGAACGCCCTTTCTTGATCATCACCCCAGAAAAACTTTTCGTCCTTACGGGTTAATTTGGTTAATGGCATAGCAATTTTGGAGAAATCCTGTATGAATCTTCGATAATAACCCGCAAGCCCCAAAAAGCTTCTGATCTCCGAAGGATTCTTGGGTGGATCCCATCTCGCCACGGCTTCTATCTTTGACGGGTCTACTAACACCCCGTTTGCACTAATGATGTGCTCGAGAAATTGTACTTCTCGCAACCAGAAAGCACATTTCGAGAACTTTGCGTACAATTTATCTTTTCTGAGCGTCTCTAATACTTTACGCAAATGATTTGTATGTTCCGCTTCATTCTTCGAATATATCAAGATGTCATCAATTAACACTATTACCGACTTATCTAGCATAGGCTTACAGACCCGGTTCATGAGGTCCATGAAAGCTGCGGGTGCATTAGTTAACCCGAAGGACATCACAAGGAACTCGTAATGTCCATACCGTGTACGGAAAGCCGTCTTCGGTATATCTTCCTCCTTGACTTTCAACTGATGGTATCCCGATCTAAGGTCGATCTTGGAGAACCAACTTGCGCCTTGCAATTGATCAAATAAATCGTCGATTCTTGGGAGTGGGTATCGATTCTTCATTGTGAGTTTATTTAACTCCCTGTAATTGATACACATGCGCATGCTCCCATCTTTCTTTTTCACAAATAGCACCGGTGCGCCCCACGGAGACACACTAGGCCGGATAAACCCTTTGTCTTGCAGATCTTGAATTTGCGACATCAGTTCTTTTAATTCTGATGGCGCGAGTCGATACGGTGCCTTGGCCACATGTTTCGCGCCCGGAATCAATTCGATCCCGAACTCTACCTCTCGTTCTGGCGGTATTCCCGGTAGATCTTCCGGAAATACGTTGACATATTCGCGTACCACCGGTACATCTTCAATCTCTAGTGATCTCTTGTCTGGTTCGTTCGCGTATATCATGAATGGCCTACAACCGTGCCTCATGAGCTTGCGAGCTTTTAGCATTGAACACATAACAGGATTACCCCCCTTTTCGCCGTATATGGTAACAGATTTTCCACTTGGAGATGTTAGTTTTATCTCCTTGCGGAAACATACAACTTTCGCATGGTGTCGGGATAGCCAATCCATCCCGACTACTACTTGGAATTCTCCCATCGACATAGGAATCAAGTCTATTGAATATTCTTCATCGTCAATGCTTATCTTACAATCTTGACATACATCACATACAAGGAAACTTTTGTTATCACCTATTTCTACTTCTAATGGCATAGGCAATTTTGTTAGTACAAAAGAAGGATGTCGAATAAATCCATGTGAAACAAAGGATTTATTCTCACCCGTATCAAATAACACATGTGCAGGAATTGAATTTATGGCAAATATACCTGAGACCACATCGGGCTCTGTTTTTGCTTCCATTGCTGTTAACTGGAAAGATCTTGCCTTTGCTCTTGGTGTCTCAGTGTGTGTATTCTTGTTATCTTTCTTTCCGATCAACTCCGGGCACTCAGATTTCTTGTGACCCGGCTGGTAGCATTTGTAACACACCGACACCTTCCCCGGGCACAATGCAGCCGTGTGCCCCGTTTTCCCACATATAGGACACGGTTTGTCCTTGAACCGGCACTCACCTTTGTGCCCCTTCCCGCATATCTTGCAGTTTGATGACCCGCTTTTCTCTTCTTGTTTCTTTGAGGATTCTGTTGTGCGCGCCTTTTTCGTTGGGCTTGGATTGACTATATGCGCCCTTCTTTCACCTCTTTCAATCTGTTTCTTCAACTCTATCTCCTGTTCCCGAGCAACGTTTATAATCTCGGTGAGAGTCTCATACTTTGAAGGAGTCATAAACTCCCTATACTCGGCGCTCAACATATTATAATAATAATATATTTTCTGCTCCTCATTTATTATCAATTCGTCACAAAACTTCATCTTATCCATAAATATTCCCGTGATTTTATCAATAGATTCACCCTTGTGTCGAAGCTGCATGAATTCTTCCTTGATCTTGTTAATGACTGCCTTGGGACTGTGATGTTTAAGAAACGGCGTCTTAAACTCATCCCATGTCATAGCTTTAGCCGCTTCGTTTCCAATTTCTTTCTTCTTGTTATCCCACCAGTCTTTCGCTTGACCCCTTAACTGACCCGTGCCATAGGCTACGTAGTCGTCTGGATCACAATGAGTCCTTTCGAATACTCCCTCCATATCGCTTAGCCACCGCTGGCATATTATCGGGTCAACCTCCCCATTGTAAATTGGCGGTTTGCACGCCATGAACTCTTTATATGAACAAGACTTTCGTCCTCCCGATTTTTCCTTTGCTAGATTGGTATTATCCTCCAATTTCTTGATTCTTTCTTCCACCACCGATAATACCGTGTTTTGGATTTTATCTATAAAGCCCGACAAACTGTTTTCGATTGCCTTTCCTACCTCTTCAGCAATCACTTCTCTCGTTTGCTCGGTGACTCTTGGCACCGCATCGTCATTACCTTTATCCGTCATCTTTAACTGAAATGTTTACATCGAGCGTTAAACATTTCATCTATAGCATATGGTTTATTTACTTCGGTTTATTCAAGTTCATAACTTGTTTTCACCGCTCTTATTTAATGCACTTTCCGGGTTTGAGTGTTTTAACAAGCTCTTCCCATGCATATCTATTCATTATTCCCTTTTTATACTTAGTAACTCTACTTAGAACAATTAATTCTTACCGGATGCTTGATCAAGCTTGAACCGAACACACTTTGCTAACAACCTTGAGCTCTGATTACCAGCTTGTAACACCCTTAATACTGGACGGAATTTATTGATATAATTATATGAACTTCATACTAATCAGAGTTTACAAAAAACTTTTCTTGTTTAAAGACCATACATATTTGTGATAGTACCCAAAACAAATCCAAGATAGTACATAACAAGTTTTAAGTTAACCCTTGCTAGTCAACTAACAACTAATTTAAAGGATTCAAAACACGTTTAACAAACCATTTACAACATGACTAAAGTCTAGACAAGGTTAAGTTTGGTGCGAAAGCTTCAAAATGCGTGTTCGGTTCTTGACAACGTACTTGATCACCATCCGGAAGGACCCCATCCATACCTAGGGTCAAAACCACTAAAAACATTAGTTTTGACATTAATATAGTACATATAAACGAATTCCGACATCGAAAAGTAAATAAAATACTAAGTTTCCTGGGCTCTACCGTAATTTACGGTATCTACCGTAAATTACGGTAGACACTGAATGGTCTTGGTCTACCGTAAAACAGTAGAGATTCACCGTAAGACTTTTGTTTTCCACCGTAAATTACGGTGGACTCTGTAACTTTGCCATTTAACTATTTTGTGGATTTCGCCCTAATCCGCATGCCATTTTAGGCTATTTCTTTCTTGTATGTCTGTAAATTCATTACAGACATGTTCATTTCGACTATTTAACCAGTTTGACTTTCTAGTGAAAACCATCACTTTATTAACAAGCCAAACCCAATCCCAAGTCTTTATTTTGACCCGTTTGATGTTCGAGTGAACTACGCCACTTTAGAACACGTCAACGCATCCTTTACACTACGATTCTATCTATACACTAAACTCAAACATATATGCGTAATTTAACGAGACTAAAGTCACGTACCTTTAGAGCACACCCTTCAAGCGCGTATCTCCTCCTCCAGCTTGTCCGCTTGACGATCCGGATGCTTGGCCTAAAGAGTTCAATTCAACTTACAATTAGAACCCTTTTCGTAATTATTAACACATAAATTGCCACAATAGTCAATTATGCGTTTTTATCCGATTTTCAACATATTAATTCCCCAGTTAGGCATTTCAACAAACACCTAGTGGGTCAAATTTTCACATGATTATTACCAAGTTCATGACTTGTTAACTTGTCTAAATCAACTTCAATTAGGCAAATATATACATATTTTCAACAACAATATTTCAGAGATTATCACATAATTTCAGTTTACACTAAATCAAAAGTCTTAATCCTAGTGTTTATCAAGTTCTACTAACTTGTTAATCACCCACTATGGTGATTATGACCTTACAAACATCATGCAAGATTTTGACAAGAATTCATCTAGGGTTTGTCCCTAAACCTTATATCACTTCCAATTTCATTCATGCATGACACAATCAAGCTCAATTTCAACTTTTCATGATTTGTGTAGAACTTGAGATGAATCAAAAATACCGAAATTTACATACCTTATGATCCCTACAACAAGGAGACCACTAATCTATATTCAGATTTTGATTTGAACTTGATTTGAGCCTTCAATTCGTGGTTTTTGTGATAGTTAGGGTTTTGAGAGTGGGGGGTCGCCCTTCTCCTTCTCCTGATCGAACCAGCCCTCAAAATGGGGTGTTTGGTTTTTGTTTTATTAAATTTAATAATATAAGTTTCAATTTTAACAACATAGGCCCCTCCACTTTTGTTTAACTTAAAGTTTGATTGCTTTAACCCTACTTTAACTTACTTCTAGACTTGTTGTTAACTAGGTTATAAATTCCTAGTTAGTAAATTCTTGTTTATTTATACTTTATAACTCTAATATAAAGTTTTATATTTTCGGGATGTTACATCAAACAAAGGCCATGCTTGGCTAAACTCTTACATCACTTAGTGAAAACAAATCTTTTATGTATTACTTTTTGATTTCTAATCTTTGGCTCCTTTTTTTTGGTATGTATTAATGACTTTAATAACTAGTTTTTTCTATTAAAGGCGAATTTATCTAACCATTCTTCATATGTTGTTGATTCACATATTCGTGTCTTTACGGTCTATATAAAACGCGTTAACTACTTGGAAGGGGGTTAGAAGGGTGGTTGGGTAATTATATGTCTCGTTTAGTGTATAGATCCTGCGAGAACCTGATTCAAGCTTAGTACTACTTCACGGTTTAGGCGCTACTGTGCGCCCTATAAGAAAGTAGGAAACCGCTTGAATCCCTTATCTATAAACTACTATTAAAACTTTAAACCAACTCTACGAGGACTGTACCCCTGCTGACTCAGACCAAAGGGTTGAGGGTAACGCTGCTTGGAAGGGGGCCTACCACTTTTCGCATTAATAACTTACTTAATTATCTTTCAATAATACGACCTTGCGGGACTGTATCCCTGCCGATTCAGACCAATAGGTTGAGAGTAACGCTGCCTGGAAGGGGGCCTACTACTATAACTTAAAGATAATCTCTTAAAATGCCCAAAGTGCGGAAATCATTAAAGGATGCATAAAAGAGGAGTTGGAACCAAGTGATTCCTTCTTGTCTATCTATTTTTCCTTATATTTTATTTTTGCTTTTTATTTTATCTTTTTATAACCTTTTCATCAAAATTTGTTATATTAGACGTTAATGATAAGCCGGTATTAAAAGCTCTTGTGTCCTTGGACGACCTCGGTGTCTTGCCATCACTATACTACATCCGTGATGGGTGCACTTGCCCTAACGTGTCTGTAGAGTGATAGTATTGTATCGTGTTTTATAAATTAAAACTTGAATTGGCGAGTAAAAAGAGCTGAAAGATACCTAAAAAATATATACACATGCCGCATGTCATTGCCTTCATGGCAAAACAAATGGCCCTAGTCCTACTTGATATCGTTAACAAGATTAACACCACCGTAAGTCCTAACGCTTCGGTAGATTTCAAACACGATAGTGCCAAACCCACCTCTTTTACCTACAAACACTCCAAGTCGTGTGGCCCCGAACCTTTCACGAGTGATGATGGTGCCTTTAAGCTGCCCGAGTGGTTCAATAGCATTGAGCTTATGTATATCAATAGCGAGTGTCCCGATCATCTTCGCACCTGTAGTGTCACCGACGTCTTCAAGTTGAGGACACTCGAATGGTGGAGGAATGAAAGGAACACACATGGGAACGAAGTCGCCTTGGCCCTACCGTGGGATGAGGTGAAACAACGCATGTTAGCAGAATTTTGTCCGCCACATGGAATACAACAGTTTGAGGAGGAATTTTGGACCCTCAAATAAACTCCCTGTGACAACCTCGCCTACACTACGCGCTTCAAACAACTTATCATTTTGGCCCCTCACCTCGTCAACACCACCGACCGAGCCATCGCTAAGTACATTAAAGGCCTCTCAATGGTCTTCCGAGACTCCGTCATCGCGATCGAACCCCAAACTTTAGAGTGATTTATAGGTTTATCCGCTACCCTCTCTGACCACCATGTGAAAGATGGAACTTTGACCCTCAAAGGGGTCACTAAGACCGTCAATCACGCCATAACCGAACTCCTCGACGATCCTAAGGAAACCAAAGCCCCCATCAAAAACAACAACCACAGCGGTAAGAAACGCAAGTTTCAAAACCATAACTACGTCGTGGTAACCCCAGCAAAACAAACCCCCGCTAACACTGTTGGACCTATAAAAGAACAGATGATATCCAAAAGCTAAAGCATGACTATGAGATCAAGAAATAAACAGTTGATGAAGATTTTCTCCTCCCAAAGATAGTGAATTTTGAACACCTAAATCAGAGCATCTTTTAAAGACAAGTAAACATCTATTCAAAGCCTTGGAACTGCTGTTCATGAAGAAACAAGGTATGTTCCAGCTCTAAAGTTTGTTGAAGCAAAGGTCTGATGAAGAAAACCAAACATCTGTTTGGCCAAACAGATGTTTGGATCAAAGCAACAAAGGATAACCTAAACAGATGTTTCCCAATGTAACAGTACTTGCCTTTTAACACAGTTTAGCATAGTTAGATCAGTTGTTTGATTTGCACAGATGTTTGCAACATCTGTGGAACCTTTTATGTTAGGAATGTTAGATGTCACTATCAGGGTGATGTCAGCCGATCACAAACAGAGCTTTCATACTTAGTATAAATAGATCTCACCTGTTAGAGATTTATTTCATCACTACAGATCACCTTTTCTTTTGTACGAACATAATTTAGTGATCAGTCTGAGAGGAAGTCTGTAGAGTCAATATTCTGTAAAACATTATTGTAACCATTGGATTACGAATGAAAAACATATGTTGATGATGATTTCTCGTTTGTGATTGTTTATCTTTACTTACAATACAAAATTGTTTAATCTTAATTGTTGATATTTACAAACCTTGTAAACTCAGACTTAACAAACACAACCCACAACCCCACAAAGAAAGCCTACACCGGGTCATTCCTAAAGTGTAACATGTGCCAGTACCACCATCCAACCACCACCGCATGTCGACTTGCACCACTTGCAACCAGTATGGACACTTAGCCTCCGCATGCCGAAGTGGTCCTAGTCCACAAGGTAACCAAACTCAACCCCAAACCCAAAACCAACGAACTTCGGCCGATACAAATGGTTGTACTTGCTACAAGTGTGGTGATCCCAATCTCCTTAGCCCCCAATGCCCTTAAAATAACCAAGGCGTCGTGCAAATGCCTCGTGGTCCCGCCTTCAACATCAACGTGGCTCAAGCTCAAAACGACAATGATGTCGTAAACGGTATGTTTCTAGTTAATGGAATTTATGCCTCGTTACTTTTTGATACTTGTGCGGATAAAAGTTTTGTTTCCGTAGAATTTGAACCTTTGCTTAAATGTACACATTTTAAACTACCGAAATCTTTCACCGTCGAAGTCGTTAACGGAAAATCCATCACTGTTGATTCCATACTCCGCATGGCGACAACAAAGATGAAGAAGAAGATTTCCAAGATGGAGGCTATGAAGGCGAAGGGTTGGATGACGGAGGCAACGATAGCGATGAAGACGAGTAGTAGTTAATATATTTTATTTAATGAAATGTTATTTCTTTTTATATTTATTAAATTTAGAAATAAAAAATAATAATTAAGTAATATTTTTAGTGGTGTTACCACTACACACAAATATAATGTAATGTAATGTTATGTAATACCATCATTGCACCTTTTGTGACACTTGTCACATAACCCTATACTCACCATGTTATATGGTGTTACACTATACATGATCTAAGCACTAAAGCTATGAATAATTACAATTTCTCACGTACTATGTTTCTATAATTTATTCTTAGTTTTTATTTAATAATACATATTATTGATACAATAACACTCTGTTACTCTTTCTTTAGAAATGTGAAACATCTTTATAACACGAGCAATTTTTCTCCAATAATTATTCTGAAAACTTAAAATGTTTTGTTTGTAAGGTGCAATGTTTTTGGATGATTGTGACTTGTTTGTTGTTATAGCTTTAAATACACCTGTTGATACAACAAATACAAGACCAACGGTGGTAGCTGGACTGGCTAGGCAGAATGGTTGAAGGGTTCAACCTTGCCTAACGCAGGTCGTGGGGTCCCCCCACGTTTGCGAGACGTGGAAGGAGGTTTACTAGTTTATTGTTATTCTTTGCTATGGATCCTCCTCTGAATTGTGCTCAGATTCGGAAGTGGAAGCAAAGGGAATGTGTGTGTTGGATGTGAAAGGGAATGACTTGTGCGAGACAAGCATTCGATGTGAATGACCAGAGATTGAAGAATCAGAGCTGGTCCAGATGTCCCCTGAAGTAAATGAAGTGTCATTTTATAAGGGAAGGCATCTCCCGAAGTGGAATGGATTAGACTAGCAACCTCGCTTGCAGTGGAGGGTTTCCCCTTTTGGGGGTTGAAGGCTTTTGTTCCCCGGATAATAGCGTGCATTGTGCAGACCTGCATTGCCTTTGCGGCTGTGGGTTGGTGAAGCGATCGCCAGATGTGACTGGCTACTGTTTCCGTGTTGCTTTTTCCTTTCTCACAGCTTTTTAAGCTTTGAACCATTTAACCATTTAAGCATTTACGTAATTAGCCATTTTATTCAATCTTGGGCTACCCCCGTCATCAGCCCCCCAAGTCAGAGGTTTTTGGGAGATGAGCTCAAAGACTTCTGACTTTATACGCGTGTTTTACTGCCCAAAAGTTTCAAGGGTTCCATGCTTGAAGGCTTGAAAGGTTGAAGGCAGTTAATTTTTTGAATTTGAATTTCAAATAACTGACAATTGATGTGATTGATGTATGGCAGTTGATAGGGTGGCGGTTTTCGCAGAAGTTACTGTGTTGCCATTATTACCCCTATTGTAGACTTATATTTATTTTATATTTCCATACTTATCCCTTTATTTCATAATTTATTCCAAGTTTCATCCATTCTTCTTCTCTAAGGTAAGTCCCTGTTTCTTATTCATCTTTCATTCTGCATTTTTCGCTTTCAAAAAATGGGTGCTCGTAAGGACTTAACAAAATCTTTTTCCCGGTTAACACAAGAGGAAGTAGATTTATTTTGTATGGAATATGGTATTGATAGGAAGTTTGATCCCACTGCCCCTGCTTGTGATGTTCCCGTTGATAAACCACCTTCTGGTTCGATTGCCCTTTATTGTAGTCATTTTGAGTTCTCAAATCTTCGATATCCCTTTTCGTTTTTTGTTTTGAACTTGTTGGAGTATTATCGTGTTTCTTTTGGGCAAGTCCATCCAAAGGGGATGGCTAGGGTTTTGCATTTTGAGGTTTTATGTCATGCTCTCGGCTATGATCCTTCCCTTTTACTCTTTCGCCGGTTTTTTCGTTTGGCTAAGAATGGCGATTGGTTTACTTTTGAAACAACCAAAGTTGATACCTGCCTTATTGCATCGATGGTTACTACACTTGGGGCTTGGAAAGACCGCTTTTTCTGGGTTTCCGATACTATCATCCCTTTCAAAATGGTGTGGAGGAATCCGGATGCTGTTCTCAATGCTCCGGAACCTTCCGAGTCTGAATTGAATGCTGTTTTTCTCAATGCCATCCGGGACTGCCCTTCTAGGGTTCGTCCCTTTCCTGAACACTTACTTGTTCTATTAGGGGTTAGTAAAATTTGGGGGAATGTTGATCGGGATCCGGTTCTTATGAGGAGTGGCATGGGTATGCATTTTCCTTTTTCGTTCTTTTTATTGTTTTCTTAATTTATGACTTATGTGTTGTTGTTTTTTGTAGTCATGTCTGCTTTGGATTTTATTAAGAGTGACGACACTTCTGATGTTGTTTTGGGGGATGCTTCGTCTGTTCCTGGTGAGAATGTTGTGGTTAGAACTGCTGACCAAAGGTTTGAGGGCTCAGGCTATGTTAGTGCTGCTACTACCAAGGGTTTTTCTAAGTCTAATGCTCCTAAATCTTCAACCCGTCGATCTTCTCGTCGGTTGTTGAAGGCTGGTCCTCAATCCACTTCTACTGAAAAGGTGGACTTGAGTGATGATATTGAAGTTTCGGAAGATCAAGGTGTTGAAGCAGGTGCTGAGAAGGATAAGGAATTGGTTGTTCATGGCAAGAAGGTTTCAAGCAAGAAGGTTGTTGCCACTCCTGTCCAGGAGTCTTCGAGCAGGGACGTTGAAGGGTTGGACCCGGAAGGGATTTATGTGCCTACTTGGTCAGTGAAGAATGATGACAGCTTCAAAGATGCTGCTGTTTGTGAGGATGCTCTAAGTCACATTGCTCCTCCATCAATTCACAAGACCATTGCTGGGATGGATGATGATCTGATGTTGTCCCGTATGATTTTAAGTACTTGCAATCTTGCTGCCATGCTTCCTCAAGGCATTGCCCGTTTTCGTCAGAGGATGCGGGAGTATGAAGAGTTCTCCAAGAAGAAAGATAAAATGAAAGCCTCCATGGCTGTGATGAAGAAGGAGATTGCTAGTTTTGCTGAGAAAGAATCGGTGTGGGACAAGAAGGTTAGTGATCTTAAAAAGACGCATGAGATTGAGATAAGTGATCTGAGAAAGAGCATTGAGGCATCTAGGCTGAAACTTAGGGCTGACCGGGAAGCTTTGTTTGTTCAGCAGCAGGCTTTTGTTAAGGAGAAAGAAGGGTTGAAAGCTTCAGTTGCTCAGGCTACTGGGGATAACCAATGGCTCATAGAGCAGGGTTTTCACCAAGTGGTTACTTATCTATTGCACTCCAAAGAGTTTAACTCTGCTCTTGGTGACGTTTACACTAAGCTTCTTAACCTGGGGAAACACCAAGGCCTCATTGCTGGGTATAAACTTCATGAATCCGGTCATCCTTTGGAGAAGTCTCCTCTGTTTTGGCCTGAGGCTTCTGATGTTTTTAAAGGCTCCGTTGAGCAAATGGAGAAGCTAACTTATCCTTACATCCATCAAGTTTCTGGTTGCTTTGGTAAGCCTCTTGCTGAGTTGCAGGGTTTGAAGCCGGAGGGCTTAAATGAGAAGGTCTGTGCTGAAATCCTGGGATCTCTTTCAAGGAAGAGGTCTTATTCAGGTGATAGTGACGATACCCTTTCGGGTCAGCCGGATGTTCCTAAGGATGCAAGCTTGGAGGCTTCAGCGGTTGGTGGTGATGGAGGTGTGAAGGCTAAAAAGTTGAAGAAAACAAAGAAGGCCAAGGGCGAAGGTTCTGGAGTTTCCAAATCTGTTGACACTTGATTCGTAGCTTTCTTAGCACTGAAAACAACTTATGTTTGTAATGTTAACTTGAACAATGTTAGGTTTGGTAGGAACCCTTAAGGTTCCTTTTGGTTATGTTGAAGGCCTGTATGGCCGTTGGATAATGATTAGATTTGCAAGTTACTAGGACTTGCCTTAACTTATGTTTGGAAGTCTTTTTAGGACTTTTTATGATGTGATGTTTTAACTATTTTTCTTTTATTATGGTTTTATGCTTGTGCCTTTTTGGACAAGGCAGTTCATTTGGAGTTTAACCGTTGAAGCCTTTTGGCTGTCTTTTAGAAGGTTGAAGCCTTTAAGGCTTCAAGGTATAGACCGGGTGGCTTGAAGCCTTGAAGGCTTTTGGGTTTTGCGTCCTGGCTTGGTTTGTACCTTTGTGATTTTGTCCAATTAACTTTGTTCTTTTTTGGACTTGTTTTGTTCTTTTTGTAACTTTGTCTTTGTCGGGTTTGTGCTGCCCTTATGCTTTTTATACCTTAAAGGGTTCAGTGCTGCAGACACTTAGCCTTGGTATTTTTAATAAGAAGAGATGGCACCTATCCTTGTAATCATTTCTTTTGGTTTTTCAGCCTTTTTGTAGACTGTATTTCTAAAACTTAGAGAACATTTGGTGTAGGCTGCTTATACCCGTCTATGAGACAATTTTATTTTTTCTCAACATGTCTCATGGAGTTGTATTGATTTAGGAACTCACCCCTTATATAGGTTCATTCAACCCTTGAACCTATTGAGCGATGTGGCCTGGGAGCTCATCCCCTTACATGGCACTTGCCATGGAGTTTTTTGCTAGGTTCTCAACCTGATTTCAGGATAGAAAGACAAGTTTGATAAAAACAACTTCATTCATTAAAGCAATGCTTGCTTTTTACAAAAGGTATTCATAATCCTGCTTGAAATACATTTTGATACAAACCAAACTTTCCGTTTAAACATGGAATCTTTTCAACGTTTTG
The DNA here is from genome assembly GCA_030545235.1 of Helianthus tuberosus. Lineage (NCBI taxonomy): Eukaryota > Viridiplantae > Streptophyta > Magnoliopsida > Asterales > Asteraceae > Helianthus > Helianthus tuberosus. The sequence goes on along the minus strand of CM060400.1, from coordinate 115,225,514 downwards.
CCGTTCCAATGCCTTGGAAGCCTTTTGCCTTCTGAATCAGCCAGCTTGTAGGATCCACCTTTGTGTGCTTCAAGGATGGTGTATGGACCTTCCCACTTTGGGCCAAGCTTTCCTTGATTTTCTTTCTTGCTGGCTTCGTTGTTTCTGAGGACTAAGTCTCCTGGCTTGAAACGTTCGTTTTTGACTTTTTTGTTGTAGTAAGCTTCCATCTGTTGCTTGTATTTGGCTTCTTGAATTGCGGCTTGATCTCTTGCTTCTTCTAGGAGTTGTAAATTCAACATGGTCTCTTTTTGGTTTGCTTCGGGATCCATGTTGACAATTCTTTGGGTTACAACTCCTATTTCGGCAGGGATCACAGCTTCGGATCCAAATACCAAGCTGTAAGGTGTTTTCTTATGGCTTGTTTTTTCCGTTGTTCTAATTGCCCATAGAACACTAGGCAATTCTTCAAGCCAGTTGCTTTCGTATCTTCCCAATCTTGTCTTGATTCCTTCCACTATGCTTCTATTTGTTCTCTCAACCTGCCCGTTTGATTGTGGATAAGCCACTGAGCTGAAAACCTGATCGATTTTGTATTCTTTGCACCAAACGCTAAAAGGCTTCTCAGCAAATTGCCTTCCGTTGTCGGTGACAAGTACTCCTGGCAATCCATAACGGCAAATGATGTTTTCCCAGACAAAGTCAATGACTTGCTTTCCTGTGATCTTGGCAAGTGGTTTGACCTCGGGCCACTTGGTGAAATAGTCTACCGCCACCAATAGGAATTTTACTCCCCCTTTGCTTGGGGGAAATGGACCAACAATGTCCATTCCCCACTTATGGAATGGCCAAGCCGAGGTTATTGGGACTAAATCATGCTTGGGACTTTTTGGGACTGGTGCGTGGATCTGGCAGGCATCACATTTCTTCAATTCTTCGGTTGTGTCACGATGCATTGAGGGCCAGAAATATCCGAGGTTCATGAGCTTTGCAACTACCGACCTAGCTCCAAAGTGAGCTCCACACACTCCTTCATGAATTTCCTTGATCAAATATTTACTTTGCTCGGGGCCGACACACCTTAGCAAGGGAGCAAGGTAACCCTTTTTGTAAAGGGTTTCTCCTTGCAGTATGTATTGTCTTGCCTTGATTTCAACCCTTTTAGCTTCCACTTGATCATTGGGTAATTCACCATTTTTGAGGAACTTTCTTATGGGAGTCATCCAGTTTGGTTCTTCTTCGGTAACCACATCTTGAACCTCCAATTCATTAATGGATGGGGCCTTCAACACTTCTACCAGTACCTTCTTGGTGAGGTGGGCAAAGGTAAGAGATGCAAGCTTACTTAGGGCATCGGCCTTTTTGTTTTGAGATCTGGGGATCTGTTTGATGTTGCATGCTTGGAAGGTGTTCATTAGTTCCTTTGATTTTTCTCTGTATTTTTTCATGTTGGGCTCTTTAGCTATGTAGCTATCATTCACTTGGCTTGAGACCAGCAACGAATCCGTGAACACTTCAAGCTTTTCAACCTTCATTTCTTTGGCCAGCCTTAGGCCGGCTATTAGTGCTTCGTATTCGGCCTCGTTATTGGTGGTCTGAAAATCAAAACGAAGAGCATATGTGAACTCCAAACCTTTTGGGTTGATCAAAATTAATCCAGCCCCTGACCCTTCAACGCTTGAAGCCCCATCGGTAAAAAGCTTCCAGGCTTCAGGGTTGGAAGGTTCAGTGGTGGCAGTGTTTACTTCAGTAAGTGTTTGGTTTGGGACTTCCACAATGAAATCAGCCAAGACTTGAGCCTTGATAGCTTTCCTTGGGACATAGGTGATGTTATGTTCACCCAGTTCTATGGCCCATTTGGCTAATCGCCCCGAGTTTTCAGGTTTTTCAAGCACACTCTTAATAGGTTGGTCGGTGACCACTTGTATGGGGTGTGCTTGGAAATACCTTCGAAGCCTTCTAGCTGTTTGAACTAGGGCTAAGGCAAGTTTTTCAAAGGGAGGGTACTTCGTTTCAGCTAATTTTAAAGTTTTGCTGAAAAAATAAACGGGTACCTGGGCCTTGTCTCGTTCAATGGTGAGGACTGCACTGATGGCCTCGTCCGTGATTGAGAGGTACACTGATATTAACTCCCCGGTTTTTGGTGCCGCAATGTCTGGTAGGGAAGCTAGATGTTGCTTCATCTGGTTGAAAGCTTCATCAGCTTCTTCGGTCCATTTGAAATTTTTCTTGTCTGAGCAATTTTTGAGCGTTTTGTAGAAAGGCAGAGATCTTTCGGCTAACTTGGAGGTAAAACGCTTCAAGGCTGCAAGCTTCCCATTCAAGCTTTCAACCTCCTTCTTGGTCTTTGGTGGCTTGGTTTCAAGGACGGCTTTTACTTTGTTAGGGTTGGCTTTAATGCTTTGTTTTCCAACAATGTGGCCCAAAAATTTTCCTTCCTCGAATCCGAATGAACACTTTTCTGGATTAAGCTTCATGTTAACCTTTCTGAGGTTCTTGAAAGTTTCTTGAATGTCATCGAGCATTTGGTATTCCGTCTTGCTTTTAATAACCAAGTCATCGACATATGCCTCCATGTTTTTGCCAATTTGGCTCTCGAAGGCTTTGTCAACGAGCCGTTGATAGGTTGCTCCTGCATTTTTGAGGCCGAAAGGCATCTTTTGATAGCAAAAGATTCCTTTGTCCGTGTGAAAAGCTGTTTTTTCCTCGTCTTCTTCCTTCATGAGGATTTGGTGGTAACCTTTGTATGCATCAAGAAAGCATTTGAATGAGTATCCGGTGAGGGAGTCGACTTTGAGATCAATCTCTGGTAGTGGATAGCAATCCTTAGGACAAGCTTTGTTAAGATCCTTGAAGTCTATGCACATCCTCCAAGAGTTGTCTGGTTTTTTGACCATAACTGGGTTTGCAACCCATGATTGGTACTTGACTTCTCGGAGGATGCCGGCTGACACAAGCTTTTCAACCTCTTGACAGGCTGCCAGACTTCTTTCAGGTGCCAAGCTTCTTTTCTTCTGGACCACAGGCTTGACCTCTGGTGGTATTCTCAACTCATGCTCGGCAATATCCCGGGGGATCCCGGTCATATCTTCAGGACACCAAGCGAATACATCACTGTAGTGTGTTAGCAATTTTTTAAGGTATGAAAGGGTCTCTTGAGAAAGGTCAGGGTTGACCCTTATCCTTTGTTCCGGGTATTTATGGTTTATGACCAACCTTTGCCTGTCTTCTTCACTGTTTGAACTTTCACCTTCAACCATGTAGGCCTCCTGAGAGGGTTGAAGGGTTGCTATGCCTCTTTCGGTGGGGAATTTGACTGTGCCATGGCCAACAGACACGGCCATGTAAAATGCACACTGTCCTGGTCTTCCGATGATCACATCATAGCTTGAGGGGATGTTGATAACCACAAAGGTGAGTGGTTGGGTTCTTTCTTTTGAACCTTCACTAAAACGAACATTAAGTGTTAGTTGCCCTAAAGGCTTGAGGGGTATGTCAGCGATACCTTTTATAGAGGTTCCAGAAGGTTGAAGCCTTGAACGTTCTTCGTTGCTCAATTGGTTGAAGAATTTTTCGAACATGATTTCGGTGGCTGCACCTGTGTCTATGTATGCCTTGCATGTTTGCAACGTTCCCACGGTAGCCTCTACCACGAGAGGGCTAGAGAGAGGGTCATTCTCCGTAGGGGGGAAACAGACACATTGAAGCTCCCAAGCTTCCAACCTTTGTCTTTTGTGAGGAACCTTTCCGTCGAAATCTACCATATTGACTTCCTTACCCTTTCCTTCAGCCATTTTGTCCCGGACTCCCTTTACCAAATGAGCGAGTTCTCCGGATTTAACAGCCTCTTCTATTCTTTTCTTGAGTTGGAAGCAATCATTGGTGTGGTGACCCTTTTCTTCATGAAACTCGCAGTATTGGGTGGAGTTCTCATTTTTCCTGCTTTTGGGGAGAGGTCTAGGAGGCCGAAAGTTTTGTTTAACTTCTTCTGTTGCAAGGATTTCTTTAGGGGTCTTTGTGAGGGGCGTGAAGCTTATGCCTTTCTCCCTGCTCGGAAGGTTCCGTCCTTCAGACCTTCGAGGATCTGAACCCTTTGGCCGCCTGTCATAGGGGTTGAAGTTCCCTCTTTTTCTGGCTGGACTGTTGCTTCTCCAGCCGGACCCTCTTTTTCTTTGTTCCTTAATGTCTACTGCCTCCTCTCCCCGGATGTGGGCTTCGGCCCTTTCAAGAGCTTCTTCTAAGGTCTTGGGTAGAGATTTGTTGAAATCCCTTGTAAGGTACTTAGAGGTGATGGCATTCATGAAGCCAGCCACCCTCATTTTCTCGTCGGCCCCTACATAAGTCAGACCTTCCTTCTTGTATCGTTCGATGAAAGCACGGAGACTTTCATCATCACGTTGCTTTATCTGAAAGATCACTGTTGCGTCTTTGACATATCGTCTTTGTTGAGAGAAATTGGCCAGGAAACCCCTGCTGAGATCGTCAAAGCTTCGAACGCTTTGAGCAGGTAAATCGTTGAACCAGATCCTGGCGGATCCAACAAGAGTTTGCATGAACATTAGACAACACTCAGCGTTGGACCATTTCTCTATCCGAGCTGCACCGGTGAAGATCTGAAGATGGTCCTTAGGATCTTCAGTCCCATCATATGTCCTGATGTGTGCCGGCATTTTGATCTTAGACTGGAAATCATAATCGGCTATCTGTCTTGAAAAGCATGAAAGGTTACTTGGCTTGTATGGTTTAGCCAAGTCCTCTTCAGTCCTTGCATCCACAGCACTGCTATTGCCGTTGTTTCCCTGAGTGGCAAGCACTTGATTGATGAAGTGTTGCCATGGGAAATTGGCCATCATCTGGGTCATCATGTTGGGCATAGGGTTGAAGCCTTGAAGGCTTCCTGGGCCAGTGGAGCAGTTTATCCCGAGGGGAGCACTCATAACAGCACTTCGTGCTAAAGGGAGCACGGACAGAGCTTGCTCCCATGTAGTTGTAGTAGATGCTGGATAGCTTGTCACCGGGGATTGTAGGAGCTGGTCAAGAGTTAGCTCATGTCCCAGAGGAGCACCACTAGTAATTGGTTGGGAAGAGAAGATATGATGCACCGTAGGATTTGTCATAGAGGACAGATAAGGGTGAGGGTTTGAAAGGTTACTGGGACCAGCCTCACTTCTTGTTGCAAAAGGAGGAGGAGGTGGTCCAGGAGACAATGTTGGCTCAGGTTCGTCATAGTCTAAACGAATCCTCACTCCCTTTTCTCTTTCTTTACTCACGTGCTGGTTGAGAAGAGTCCTTAGCACAAGGAAGTTGTTAGCAACCCCTTCAGGGGTGAGTTCAACACATGATGGAGCATCAGAAACACCGATATTAGGAGATGGAACTCCGGATCAGGACGGAGTTGGTGTGTTGAAGTTGAGGAACTCGGGTGTGCTCCCCGGAGTTGAGAAAGAAGTCGGTATAGCCACGTGAGCTTGGCTACTACCCGGAGTAGAAGTGTTTGGAATCTGATTCACTTCTTCCGGGGATCCACTTTCAGACATGGTGATTTTAAGTGAATAGAGCTACACTACTAGGTCTTTTTGAGAAGAAATAGCGGCGTAGCCCCACGGTGGGCGCCAACTTGTTGATACAACAAATACAAGACCAACGGTGGTAGCTGGACTGGCTAGGCAGAATGGTTGAAGGGTTCAACCTTGCCTAACGCAGGTCGTGGGGTCCCCCCACGTTTGCGAGACGTGGAAGGAGGTTTACTAGTTTATTGTTATTCTTTGCTATGGATCCTCCTCTGAATTGTGCTCAGATTCGGAAGTGGAAGCAAAGGGAATGTGTGTGTTGGATGTGAAAGGGAATGACTTGTGCGAGACAAGCATTCGATGTGAATGACCAGAGATTGAAGAATCAGAGCTGGTCCAGATGTCCCCTGAAGTAAATGAAGTGTCATTTTATAAGGGAAGGCATCTCCCGAAGTGGAATGGATTAGACTAGCAACCTCGCTTGCAGTGGAGGGTTTCCCCTTTTGGGGGTTGAAGGCTTTTGTTCCCCGGATAATAGCGTGCATTGTGCAGACCTGCATTGCCTTTGCGGCTGTGGGTTGGTGAAGCGATCGCCAGATGTGACTGGCTACTGTTTCCGTGTTGCTTTTTCCTTTCTCACAGCTTTTTAAGCTTTGAACCATTTAACCATTTAAGCATTTACGTAATTAGCCATTTTATTCAATCTTGGGCTACCCCCGTCATCAACACCAATGAAGACTAAAATGTCTTTACTTCAAGATACAATGTTTTCTATATAAATGTGAATTTATATGTTGGACTGTTGGTATATAGTTTTCAATATAAAACGTACACTAAAGTAAATATTTATAGAGTAAAGTTATAACTCATTTATTGGGTGGAAAATTATGAAACTACGCATATACACACATTAACAACGGCTTAATACATTACCATTTTAAGTACAGAATCGTGGAACATATAAACAATGGCGAAACCAGAACTTATTATTGGAGGGTCATCATAAAACTCTCTTCTCTATTGGCTACAATTAGAAGGTTCCAATCATGTTTTTTTTTCAAAAAAAAATATCAGATTTTATATATAATAACCCAAGAAATTTTCGTGACCGAAGAATCAGCGGTCTTGACCGCTCTAGTTTTGTTGTTGCATATATATATACAAATACTTATTGCTTATAAATATGATATACAATAAATAATTCTCTATTTTCTCTGCTATTAGATAGGGTGGAGGGCATACGTCTTATCGGTTTGATTTTAACAAGTTATGTCTAGAACGAATCATGTAGGTGGGAACGCTTGTTCTGCGAAATATGAACAATGCACTATTTTTGTACACTAATTTGCATGTGACAACATAAGTATATGTAATAAACAATTCAAAGTGCATGAATTTTCCAACATGTTTAGAGGCATTGATATACATTAGACCAGGAAAATACACTCCAGTGCATGGAAATGTCAAGTTACTTGAGACAATAAAGAAAACTTAATAATAACATGCTATAAGTGGTTGTCTTAGAGGACAGTTAGATTTGGTATGATTTTTGTGTCATTGAGTCTAGTATTAATGATCTTAACATGTTTTTCTCATTGTTCAATGATGTTTAAAATTGTAAAGCTTCTAAGTGTCATTTATGGTCAATGAAACACCATATGTGAGAGGATAGTAGTTTAGATATGAGATATATTTAGAATGGGTTACAAAGATTGTACAAACTACAAAAGGATAGTGGAACAAAAATTTAATGGGAAAATCATCAAAATAGACAAGTTGATCCAATAAAATTAACAAAATAAACATGTATATTTAGTAGTTATCAAAATAGACAAACCAAAAAAAGCCACTCAGGGGACGCCAAATAGGATATGCCAGTTAAGACGGCTAGAATTTAGCTGGCACAAAAAAAAATCTTGAAAGGTACAGTGGGATCCACAAGAAAACCAATCAAAATAAGACAAATGTAAAATGCAGGCAAAGTTCAGCCGACGGATGAAAAAGTAAGAGCTAAGTTCAGTCGGTGAATGAAAAGGAGAATGGTAAATTTAGCCGAAGGCAAAATCTTGATGAACTATTATGTGGACCTCTTTATACTTAACCATTTTTTTGTGTCAGCTAAGCTCTAGTCGTCTTAGCCGGTGGATCCTATTTGGCATATTCTAATTGGACTCTTTTTTATTTTGTCTATTTTGATAACAGTTAAATATATACGTCCTTCTCATTAATTTTCTTTTTTAACGTATCTAGGGATATTCCAGTATTCAACGTCCTTCAAACTTGTTGGCAATTATAAGGTGTCTTGACAAGACATTGAATCTTATAAATAGTTGGAGATACTAAGCATACGTGCATTCTATTATCAAAGATTGAAGGATATTGATAAGTGTTTGATAAGATTACACAACTCTTTCAATAAATGAGTCACATAGCTTCAGCCTATAAATATAAACAATACTTGCACAATAATGTAACAATGCACAATAATAAAAAATAAACACTAAAGTTAAAATTGCAAAATAATAGTTGGATACGTCCAAATTAGTTTAATTTTAAAGCATTATGGTTTCTTTAGACATACGTCAATGTGTATATTTTGTATAAACAATATTATAATTATAATATTTTAAGAAGTTAAACATATAATAGTAGGAGTTTTTAATTTATTTTATTAAAATTGCATAACTATTTTTATATACATACAAATTTATGAAAATACTAAGCATGCTAAAAATGATATTCATTCATAATCTCTTTAATTGGGTTAGTTACACTAAATAAGACTATATGTTATACCCATCTTTGATTTTTGACTGTCATGAAAATAGTATGCGTGCTAAAAACTATGTTCATTCATAATCTCTCAAATTGGTTAGTTACACTAAATAAGACTGTATTATTTATTTATTTTTCTTAAAAGGTAATTATTATAAAAATTTGTTAAAACGATAAATATTGTATAAAATAAACTTTATATACGTCTCACACATAGGCCTATACAAGGCATACAAGAGGCAAAAAAGACTATTTTACCCCTGGTTTGAGCTTCGTATAAGCCCTAAACTAGAGGTAAAATGATTTTTTTTCATATACGCCTCGTATAGGTCTATACGAGGAATATAGAACATGGTATGACACAATCAGAGATTCTCTTGAAAATTGAAAAAGGCGGTTATACGCCTTGTACGAGGCTTGTATATGGGTCCCACTGGGTGTGCAAATAAGCAAATGGGTGTGCAAATATGTAGACTTTTTAACGAGTGGATCCAACTCAAATTTAATTTTCCTTTCCTATTTACAACGAAAGGGAGAGGGAGAGAGAGAAGAACAATAATCATGATATTATACATATTCAAGAAAACATATGTGATATGAGTTAGGATCAAATACATTGTCTTTTAAATATAGGAAGTCGTAGGAAAGGTATTAACCGGACTTTGATTGAACTTATATAAGCGGTATTGGAGCCGTCTCATCTAACTCTGTAACATATGATTTTAGGTTGTTGCTTTTAGATATTAGAATTTTTGTTTAGATCATTTTGTCTTTTTCATATTTGCGTCATTGTGTCTTTTTTGCAACTCATTGTATCTTTTTTCCACGACACCGTGTTATATTTCTCGGCATTGTGTTATATTTTGCTTGACATTATGTTATATTTTGTGATATGTTGTGTCTTTGTTCCCATCTCATTTTAGGAGACTTTGTAGGATAGCTTTACCCATACTCAATTATATTTTCAGTTTAACTATTATTCTTTAATAAAAATAAGAAGAAAAAACAAAGGTAGGTGAGGGTGTATGATTTTTAATACATTTTTAAGCATTTTTTACTCGTTTATAAAGCTTTAAATTTATAAAACACGATATAACACTATCACTCTCCACAACACGTTAGGACAGGTGCACCTATCGTTGGCGTAGTATAGTGATGGTAAGATACCGAGGTCGTCCAAGGACACAAGAGCCTTTAATACTGGAATGTCGTCAACGTCTAATTTAACCAATTTTTAAGAAAAGTTTTATAAAAAGTAAAATAAAGAAACAAACTAAAGTAATAAAATAAACAAATAGACAAGATAGAATCACTTGGTTATGACTTATCTTTTACGTATCTGATGTGGTAAAAGTGGTCAAATAAAAACTAACTAATATTAACCTAAACTAGACACGCTAAGTTTTAAATTTATAAGAACTGGCTCTCTAAAATCTAGACCACACAACCGTAAGGGTGGTGGGTCTACTGGGTCAGGATGAGGTACGGGTTCCTCGTAAGGGTCTGCTCTATTCATTTTGAAAAATGTTCTATCATCATCCCTCCACGGATCACGTTCAAAAGGCATTGGTTCTTTGGGAGTATATAGGGTAGAATACGACCTATTGTCGTCAAACTATGGATCATATTCTAAAGGGTGTGGGTTTGGGATTCTAGGTAACTCGTTGGGGTCAAATGCAGGTATCGGGAATTGGTTTGCTTGGTTGGGTTCTAGCATTTGTTTGTCAGGGAATAAAGGTAACAGTGGCGGTTCGGCTATTTGGTTTTGGTTAGCGTCTACTACTATAGTGGCTAACATATGGAAATCGGCCAATGTCTATCTAGTTCCTCTTCCCAAGGTGGCCTATTGACTGTTTCCTGAGTTTGTGCATTTGCTTCCCTATTAGCTCTGATTATCGCTCTCTGTTGCTGTAACTTCTTCATTCTCTTTCTTCTCTCATGTGCTCCTCTATTAAACCAAACTCTCTTTTTAGTAGTGAAGGGTTCCTCAGACTGTGCCTTAAATATAAATATCCCTTCCTCAGTATCGGCTGAGTATCCTGAGGGATTAGGTTGAGATGATGTTCCCTCATCTTTTGGTGAACTATCTAAGTGACGATAAGCGTCCGAAGTTCCTTGCTCACTCATACTGTAAACTAACAAATAGTCAAATAACACAAAACAATATTTACACATAAGTCATTTCCTAACACAGAATTTAAATTTAAGTGTCAGCAGAACACTTCTTTGGCTTAAACCAGTGGCTGTAGCTCTGATACCACTCTCTGTCGCAGCCCCCGACCCCTACCCCGGAAGCGGGCGCCGCGAGATCTAGATCAGTGGTATCGGTGTTTATTAATTTAGCAGCGGCATACGTCAGGACCGTAGTTAGAAAATATTTTTATCAGAGTAAAACACCAAACTTTTTATAATAATAAATCATTGGGATAAAACCCAAGTTCATTTGATAATACATTTGTAGGGATAAACCCTAATTATTGAAAACAAAAACTCCTTTTTATTTAGGTAACTTTTATAGCCACTTTTCCAAGCCTTTAGTGCTCTCCAGCTGGCTTCTGTTTGGCTTTCACATTGTGTTACCTGAAACGCGTTTTAAAAACAATGCACACGTGTTAGTAAAATAACTCAAATCACATTAACCGTACAACTTGAGACAGAATTCCAATGACTGAGTCAGGCAGAGCCTTGACATGCATTACAGAATCCTAGATCAATCGAATGTAACACGAGATAGAACTCCAACGACTGAGTCAGGCAGAGCCTTGACATGCGTTACTGAGCCCTAAGTCGATCGTGTATGGTAATAGCAGGGTTATAATACTTATAGCGAGGCAAAGCTTCGCTATATAGTGGGTATTATGCCCGGGTATTATTTCTACTATTCAGAAATTGAGAGAGAATTTTAGATTTTGAACGAATTCAACAAATGAGCCGAAGCCCCTTTATATAGGCCTGACGAGGGGGTCTCTCGCGCCCCGCGAGAGATATAGTTAGGGCCTTCGCGGCCCGCGAGGATCGAAAAGGCGGCGGTAGGATTGGCTAGTCATTGGTCTAGCTTCCACACGTGTCGGACACGTGGCGCCATTTTGTGCCCGGCAAGTCTAGGCCGTCGGGCCCCGCGATAGACCAAGGAGGTCTTGGTCGCGGCCCGCGAGCGATACCCAAACTTGGTTTTTCTTGATTTTTATTAGTATAAGGGTATTTCGGGCTCGTTTCTCGCATACGGGGTATATTTTAGGACATTTAGGGGTGTCCAAATATGTTTTAGGAGGGTTTTTATATCCTCCCCACCTTGTTTTAGATCTCGTCCTCGAGGTCTACTGGAACAGGTGTGGGTAATTCCTTTGCATCTCTGACTCGAGTTCCCAAGTGTATTCTGGTCTTCTCTTGGAATTCCATTTCACTTTGACCAGAACTAGTCTCTTATGTTTAAGATTCTTGATCTTTCTATCTTCAATCTGAATGGGGTTCTCGATAAACTTAAGTTTCTCATTTACCTCTATGTCCTTGAGAGGTATCACTAATGATTCGTCTGCTAAGCACTTTTTGAGATTATATACATGAAACACATCATGTATTCCTCCCATTTCCTCTGGCAGTTGTAGCTGATAGGCTACAGGTCCTATTTTTCTAATAATCTCAAAAGGTCCAACATACCTGGGGCTTAGCTTTCCTCTTTTAACGAATCTGACTACTCCTTTCCAAGGAGAAACCTTTAATAATACCTTATCTCCTACTTGAAATTCTAAAGGTTTTCGTCTGTTATCTGCATAACTCTTTTGACGATCTCGTGCTGCTTTTAGTCTTTCCTTGACTTGAATTATCTTATCTGTTGTTTCTTGCACTATCTCTGGTCTAGATAATTGCTTTTCTCCAATTTCTGCCCAACAAACTGGAGTTCTACACTTTCGTCCATAAAGTGCTTCAAATGGTGCAGCATTAACGCTTGTATGGTAACTGTTATTGTAGGAAAATTCTATCAATGGTAAATGGTCGCCCCAATTTCTTCTGAAATCAATTACACAGGCTCTAAGCATATCTTCCATCGTCTGAATTGTCCTTTCGCTTTGTCCGCCCATTTGTGGATGATAAGATGTACTTAGATTTAACCTGGTTCCCATGGCTTTTTGGAAACTTGTCCAAAAATGAGAAGTAAAACGGTTATCTCTATCAGATATGATAGATAAAGGAATTCCATGTAATGAAACTATTTAATTTACATATAGCTTGGCTAACTGTTCCATACTGAAAGTTTCCTTTATTTGTAAGAAATGAGCAGATTTGGTCAATCTGTCTACAATCACCCAGATTGTATCATTTCCTTTTCTTGTCTTGGGTAATTTGGTAACAAAGTCCATTGTTATCAATTCCCATTTCTATATTGGCATTTCTAACTGTTGCAATAATCTTGAGGGTTTCTGATGTTCAGCTTTAACTTGTGAACAAGTTAGACATTTAGCAACATAGTTAGCTATATCATTTTTCATTCCTATTCACCAGAAATTCTTTCTTAGATCTTGATACATCTTATCACTTCTGGGATGTATCGTATACTTAGACTTATGAGCTTCTTCTAGAATTTTGTGGCTTAGGTTTCCTTGTTTAGGTATCCACATCCTTTTCTTATGGAACTTCCAAATTCCATCTGCTCCTTGTTCTAATTCCTTAATCATTCCTATTAAACTTTCAGCATCGTCCTTGATTGCTGTTTCCTGTACTTCTCTGATTTGCTCATTTAAATCTACTTGTAGATTTAATTTGAGAGAACGTACTCGTTTTGGCTTTTCATGATACTTTCGACTTAAAGCATCAGCTACTAAATTAGCTTTCCCAGCATAATACTGAATATCACAATCATAATCACTAAGAACTTCCATCCAGCGTCTCTTTCTCATATTGAATTCTTTTTGCCAAAAATGTACCTTAACTCTTATGATCGGTGAAGACAACAAATTTGTTTCCATATAAATAGTGTCTCCAAATCTTAAGGGCAAAAACTATGGCTCCTAACTCTAGATCATGGGTTGTATAATTCTCTTCATGTTTCTTAAGTTGTCTAGAGGCATAAGATATAACCTTTTGACGTTGCATCAACACACATCCATATCCTAACTTAGACGCATCACAATAGACTATAAAGTCTTTAGTTCCTTCTGGTAATGCGAGTATGGGTGCTTTGGTTAACCTTTGCTTAAGAATCTTAAAAGCATCTTCCTATTTCGGTCCCCATTCAAACTTAACTGATTTGCAGGTCAGTTTGGTTAATGGAATGGCTATTCTAGAGAAATTTTGGATAAATCGTTTATAATATCCTGCCAGTCCAAGAAAACTGCGTACTTCTGTTGATGACTCAGGGACTTTTCATTTAGTAATCGCCTTGATCTTTGTGGGATCCACGTGAATTCCTTCATGATTAACCAGATGTCCAAGGAATTGCACTTCTTGTAACCAAAATTCACATTTTGAGAATTTAGCACAAAGCTTCTATTTTCTCAATAATGTTAGAAGTGTATGCAGATGCGCTGCATGTTCCTCTTTACTCTTAGAGTATATTAGAATATCATCTATAAAGACAATTATGAATTTATCCAGGTATGGTTTACATATCCTGTTCATCATGTCCATAAATGCAGCTGGGGCATTGGTTAAACCAAATGGCATGACGGTAAATTCATAATGACCGTACCTAGTTCTGAAAACAGTTTTAGGAACATCCTCTTCCTATACTTTCAGTTGATGATATCTTGAGCGTAAATCGATCTTAGAAAAGAATCGAGCTTCTTGAAGTTGATCGAACAAATCATCGATTCTCGGTAGTGGGTACCGATTCTTAATCGTAACCTTGTTCAAGTCTCGATAATCAATGCACATACGCATCGATCCGTCTTTCTTCTTAACAAACAACATCGGTGCTCCCCACGGTGATGAACTTGGTTGTATAAAACCTTTGTCAAGAAGTTCGTCCAATTGCTTCTTCAGTTCCTACATCTCCGTTGGTGCTAATCGATATGGTGCTTTGGCAATCGGTGTCATTCCTGGTATTAGGTGAATTCTAAATTCAACCTCTCTATCAGGCGGTAATCCAGGTAACTCTTCTGGAAAAACATCTGAGACTTTAGATATTACAGGAATATCTTTTAATTCTTTTCGTTTAGTATTAATGATTACGGAAATCATATATACTACTCCTCCTTTCCTTTCATAACTTGCAGCTTTCATCACAAAGATGAACTTTGTCGGTCTAGTTGGCTTATCTCCTTTAATTGTGATCTTTTCACCGCTTGGTGTACTTACTTGTACTGACTTTTGATCACATAAAATACTGGCACGATTGGCTACTAACCACTCCATTTCTAATACAACATCGAATCCAGCCAGATTCATTGGGTAAAGGTTAGCAAAGAAATGATGGTTCAGGATTTCTATTCTTGCTCCCTGCAAGATCTCACTTATCTTAATAGATTCTCCGTTTGTGGTCTCTACCAGACAATCTTGTTGAAGTTTGACTAAGGGTTGGTCAAGAAGTTTGTGGAAAGAAGTATTGATAAAACTTTGGTTTGCACCAGAGTCAAACAATACTTTGGCAATTATGTTATTAACTAAGAACGTACCGGCAATCACATCCGGTATCATCTTGGCTTACTCAGTTGTCAGAACAAACGCTCTGGCATTATTCTTAGGCGCTTCAGTTGTCTTAGCCTTGTTGGTTGTGGCTAGAGCTAGTTTCGGACAGTTCGGTTTGATGTGTCCAGTTTCTCCACAATTGTAGCATATCCTGGCACTAGCCTTTCTCCTACAATCTTCTTCCTTATGTCCTGGGTACTTGCAAAAGTTGCAGGACACAGCACACTTTCCTGAGTGCTTCTTTTTACAAAACTTACAGTAAGGTGCAGAAGAACCTATTCCTTTTCCACGGTAGGAATTACCATAGCGAAATTCCTGGGTAAGCTTTTGAGCTAGGTTCTTTCTCTGGTTTTCCTCTTGTGTACGTACCAGATCATCAGTCAAGGTATTGGCTAGTTCTACTGCTTCTTCTATGGTTTGCAGTCTAGCTGCCTTGACTACGTGTCTAATCTCACTAATTAATCCCCAAATATAACGGGAGATTGACACTGGTTCATGTGAGGCTAAGGTGGGCACTATCCTAGCATATTCGAAGAATATGGTAGTGTAACCTTTGCAGTCTATTCCTGTCATTCTAAGATTTAGGAACTTATTGGCGATTTGTTCCTTTTCATTAGGAGGACAAAATTTTCTTTCAACCATTTCCTTAAAGTTGATCCATTCCATATTATAAACTTTGTCACTTCCTCTAGACTGGAGAATAGTGTTCCACCATTCTAAGGCTGTATTTTTTTTTTAAATTAGAAGTAAACATAATTTTATCTTCATTTGCACATTTACTTATTTTTATGACTGCTTCTATCTTTTCTTTCCAAAGTAAGACTGCAATGGCTCCTTCATTGCCTGAAAATTCTATTGGTTTGAAGGCCAATAATTCTTTATAAGAACAACCATAAGAAGCAGTTCTTTTTCTTTTAGAAATTGGAGCTTGGATTATAGGTCCATTATCGTTCACACTGTGACTTAGTTCAGTGTGTTGACGTTTACTTCCATTTGCAGATTTATTATTTTCTGCTTCTTTAACAGTCTTGATAATATAAGGCATAGCATCTATAATTCCTTGTGTTGCTATATGTTGGATGACACTGTTATCTATTTGGTTTCCATTATTCTCATTATTCTAGTTTTCCTGATTTACTTCGTTGTCCATCTGAATTCAGAATATTTATCAAGTATTACTTATCACAGAATAAATTAGGTACAAATATTTATACACAATCACACAAACAATTTGATCAAAAACGTCGGTCATTGTGACTTTTACTCTTTTCTATATATATATATATATATATATATATATATATATATATATATATATATATATATATATGCATCGATTATATATAACAACTGGAAATCAAATATACTAGTATCTATGCATCCGTATCTATATTTTTTTTATCAAAATACAAAATTACACATATTTAGGCATTTTCTAGGTGCCGTTTATCCAGTATTGCATTTCCCGCTCATCATATTTCCAAACTAGTTTCTCCCCTATCTCTCGAATTCTATTTCCTTCATTTACTAAACTTTCTCCATATTGGTGGAGTTCCTTCACACATTTTCGACTCATTGGTGCGTCTATTGGGTCAGGATGAGGTACGGCTTCCTCGTAAGTGTCTGCGCTATTCGTTTTGAAAAATGTTCTATCATCATCCCTCCACGGATCACGTTCTAAAGGCATTGGTTCTTTGGGATAGGGGTGTGCATGGGTCGGTTTGGGTCGGTTTTCACTATTATCCATAACCATAACCGCTAGTTCGGTTATGGAGTTTTGGTAACCATAACCAAACTTCGGTTATGGTTAATCGGTTATGAAGTCGGTTATGGTTAATTTCTGTTAAGTAACCAAGCAAGGTTTGAAATAAATAGGGTTGTGTACGATTTGAACTTAGCTTGAGCCTATTTTATAAGATAACGAAGACTAAACTTTTTGGTTAAACTACCGATTTAGAGTTCCTTTTAATAAGGTAATTCTCAAACAAAAACAATTATGGCCATAGCACCTTAGTTCTTTATCAAAATAAATGACATCTATATCAAGATCATTTTATTACTAACATACTTTTATCTTAGTAAAAACCCTCTATATGGTTCTGTAAAACACAAATCTATTATATAAAGTTAACATAACAACTTCGGTTTGGTTTCGGTTATATTCGGTTAACCAAAGCTTCATAACCATAACCATAACCATAACCATAACCATAACCGATTGAGCGGTTATACAAAGTTTCATAACCATAACCATTGGTTATATTGGTTATCGGTTATTAGTGGTTCGGTTATGTTGGTTATGGTTCGGTTATCGGTTATGGTGGTTAATTTGCTCACCCCTACTTTGGGAGTATATAGGGTAGAGTACGACCTATTGTCGTCAAACCATGGATCATATCTAAAGGGTGTGGGGTTGGGATTCTAGGTAACTCGTTGGGGTCAAATGCAGGTATCGGGAATTGGTTTGCTTGGTTGGGTTCTAGCATTTGTTGGTCAGGGAATAAAGGTAACAGTGGCGGTTCGGCTATTTGGTTTTGGTTAGCGTCTACTACTGTAGTGGCTAACATATGGAAATCGGCCAACTGTCTATCTAGTTCCTCTTCCCAAGGTGGCCTATTGACTGTTTCTTAAGTTTGTGCATTTGCTTCCCTATTAGCTCTGACTATCGCTCTCTATTGCTTTAACTTCTTCATTCTCTTTCTTCTCTCATGTGCTCCTCTATTAAACCAACCTCTTTTTTTAGTAGTGAAGGGTTCCTCAGACTGTGCCTTAAATATAAATATCCCTTCCTCAGTATCGGCTGAGTATCCTGAGGGATTAGGTTGAGATGATGTTCCCTCGTCTTTTGGTGAACTATCTAAGTGACGATAAGCGTCCGAAGTTCCTTGCTCACTCATACTGTAAACTAATAAATAGTCAAATAACACAAAACAATATTAACACATAAGTCATTTCCTAACACAAAATTTAAAATTTAAGTGTCAGCAAAACACTTCTTTGGCTTAAACCAGTGGCTGTAGCTCTGATACCACTCTCTGTCGCAGCCCCCGACCTCTACCCCAGGAGCGGGCGCCGCGAGATCCAGATCAGTGGTATCGGTGTTTATTAATTTAGCAGCGGAATACATCAGGACCGTAGTTAGAAAATATTTTTATCAGAGTAAAACACCAAACTTTTTATAACAATAAATTATTCGGATAAAACCCAAGTTCATTTGATAATACATTTGTAGGGATAAACCCTAATTATTGAAAACAAAAACTCCTTTTTATTTAGGTAACTTTTATAGCCACTTTTCCAAGCCTATAGTGCTCTGCAGCTGGCTTCTGTTTGGCTTTCACATTGTGTTACCTGAAACGCGTTTTAAAAACATTTTATCAGCAAGAAATACTGGCAAATACATTCCATTTTGGTAAAGCATCAGTTGTTTACACATTACAGTAATAAGGGTGATTACAATGTTTATATCTACACAATTACTCGGTCAGTACGTGTCACTCGACGGATCTGTGACTATGGTCATATCATACATTGGATACCTGTACCCAATTGTGAAGGTTATCAGGTACTGTATACATACCACATAATACTGGCAGCAATTGAAGACTTACAAAGACTTAATCACGGTAATTGTTTTTGAAAACATTTGAGGTTTTGGTAAAACATTTTGACTCACAAAAATGTACTCTTAAATAGTGAGAAAAAGTTAATGTACTTACATTGTTGACTTAGGTGATACTACTATAGCTTCCTAGTACTTCTCCTGGTTATTATCTATTAAAATTAAACAATGCACACGTGTTAGTAAAATAACCCAAATCACATTAACCGTACAACTCGAGAGAGAATTCCAATGACTGAGTCAGGCAGAGCCTTGACATTCATTACGGAATCCTAGATCAATCGAGTGTAACACGAGACAGAACTCCAACGACTAAGTTAGGTAGAGCCTTGACATGCGTTACGGAGCCCTAAATCCATCATGTAGGATAATAGCAGGGTTATAATACTTACAACGAGTCAGAGCTTCGCTATATAGTGGGTATTATGCCCGGATATTATTTCTACTATTCAGAAATTGAGAGAGAATTTTAGATTTTGAACGAATTCAACAAATGAGCTGAAGCCCCTTTATATAGGCCTGACGAGGGGTCTTTCGCACCCCGCGAGAGATATAGCTAGGGCCTTCGCGGCCCGCGAGGATCGAAAAGGCGGCGGTAGGCTTGGCTAGTCATTGGTCTAGCATCCACACGTGTCAGACACGTGGCACCATTGTGTGCCCGACAAGTCTAGGCCGTCACGCCCCGCGAGAGACCAAGGAAGTCTTGGTCGCTGCCCGCGAGCGACACCCAAACTTGGTTTTTCTTTATTTTTTTTAAGTATAAGGGTATTTCGGGCTCGTTTCTCGCATACGGGGTATATTTTAGGACATATAGGGGTGTCCAAATATGTTTTAGGAGGGTTGTTATAAACTGTTTTTATGTTTCGGGGGAGGTTTCTAAATATCCTAAAATTGCAAATTAAATTAACTAACTTAAATTACCGAATCACGAATTAACTTGGATTTTAATCAATTGGTGGAAATTACTGCCTAGACTGGATTCCTGATCTATTATAATAGTGACTTTATTATGTTTATTAACTATTATGGAACCGAAATCTTTATATTCTAAACCTACCGAGACACCGAACAAGACCGTCGACCCTTCTCAAGGAGACTCTTATGGAACTCAAATAGGCTGTTATGATTACCGATTTCTATACTCCTTCATAGGTTATCTAGGTTTACAAAAGTACCCTAATACGATTCACTCCCTCACGGGTTATAAACCTAGGATAAGTTTGGAATTTCAGTTTAACTTGTTAGACAACTATCACTAAGGAAACTAGTTCAGACTCATCACGAAGACCCTACCTAGCAATTTAATGACGAAGACCTAACAATAATTTCGCACCTCACAGCTATTGAAATTAGTAGAACACTAAAAATTATCAAATTACCAATTATTACTTCTAAGGTGTATTGCGCAATTAACCCTAAAGATTATAAAATTAATTTATAACCTAGCATGGATCTATTCTGTGAAAGACATTCACCAAAATTCATACGAAGCAACAAAAGACAATAAAACAACTTAAAGCATGTAAACACATTAACCCAATAAACCAAACCGACTACTTTTATAAACAATCGATAAATAATTAATTAAACATAAATAAAATCAGAACTTTATAAATCCATTCATCACAGTCTAGGCAGTAACAGGTTTTTAGCCAAGAAACATAATCAAGAAAAAGAAACAAGTATTCAGTCATGTTCATAATTTTAATAACACAAAGTAAATTAAAACTAAAACTAACTCGTTTGCGAAACCCGGACTCGTATCTTGAACCGTGGCTTTGAAGCTAGAACCAATGATGTTTTATTTTTCTTTCTTCCTTCTTGATCGCACCTTTTTCTCTTTTTTTCTCTGTTCGTCGAACTCAACTCCAACAAATAATAATAATGATGGCAGGTGTATATCCCTTCAAATAGTAATAATCAATCATCACCTCATGAGGATGTCGCCTTCTTTTCACCCCCGAGACCCTGCGCAGCACACAAGACACCATAATATACAAAACCAATAATAAAATGACACAAAACAACTCACATTATTATACAAACTATACATGGAAGCATCTGTAATTTGCATTACATCCCTTTGACCTCGACCATATTTGTCTGAGTCAGCAGGGATACAGTCACGCAAGGCCGGTTTAAAGTTTTAATAGTAGTTTATTTATGAGGGATTCAAGTCGTTTTTACTTCCCCCGATTTGATGCTATCTGCCTCAAAGGAAGTTCTAATAAGCTTGAATCAAGTCCTCGCAGGATCTATACACTGAACGAGGCAAAAACTTTAGCCAAACCACCCTTCTAACCCCCTTCCAGGCAGTTAACGTGCTTTATATTGACCGTAAAGACACGAATGATTGAATCAACAAAACATGAAGAGATGATAGAATAATGTTCACTTTTAATATAAAAAGCTAGTTATTAAAGTCATTAATACAAACCCAATTAAAAAGTTAACCAAAGCTTGGAAATCAAAAGTAATACATAAAAGACTTGTCTTCACCAAGTGATGTAAGAGATTAGCCAAGCATGGCCATAGTTTGACAAAGGCTCTTACGATCGATCTTGGATCCCGAGACTACTACACACTCTAAACTATAACGGTTGTGGTGGATGATGGTGGTATTGCGGTGGTGGAGTGGTGGCGGGTGTGAGAAAAGTGGTTTACCAAGGGATGGATTGTAATTGAACCAAGCACCCCTATTTATAGTTGGAAATAGACGATTTACACGGCCTCGTGCCCTCTTTTGTCTTTGTCTTCATTTAATGAGCTATGTCAGTCCATATGCTTGCACGGCCCCGTGTGTCAACGGCATGACCCTGTGGCCATTTTACTTGTTGTACTATCCAAGATTTGCATTTCTGGGAGTTAACCACGACCCGTGTCCATGGGACACTGCCCCGTGTCTCTTGTATGCTTTTGTTTTCTTTTTCTTTCTGGAATCTTGAGTGGGGCACGACCCCGTGCTTGTTTTCTGATTTGTTGTTTTTGGTCTTGAGTGAAGCTCGGAGGGTTGATATGATGTATCATCTTCCCTTCTTCTGTATTTATGTTGGTTTTTGCCGGTAATGTGTTCCTTTTGTACATTTAAGCTCTTTTAATCCTAAAAATCAAAAGAAACGCACTTTTTCCGACATTAGTACTAAAAAGGGTTGATTTTATACCTCATTTGATATAATTTATATGTTGCATTTGGTGCATATCAGTAGTGTTTGGTATGCAAGAATGAGAGGCAAAATGGAATGGACCATTACGAGAGATTGAAGAAAAGGGTGTTTGGTTGGTCAATGGAATTGTTGGTGCATGTTATGTGACTACAGCTTTAGTTTGGTCTTTGGATATTAATCACGACATGCCTTACGAGAAATGAAGACAATGAAGATTCCGAGTTTAGAGAAAAGAGGAAGTCCGAGTTTGCAAGAGAAGAGTCTGAATTCGTGAAGCTACATATGGATTCAGAGTTTGTGAAGATTCACAAAATTCCGAGTTTGTGGCTTGTCCGAATTTGGGAGTTCATAGCTTAACCGAGTTTGAGATTTTAATATTTTGTTTTTAGTGTTAGTCCGAGTTTGTGTTTTGTATGTATGTGGGCCTAGCCCAGTTTGCATGGTTGTGTTATATAAATAGCTCTATGCTTTAGGGTTTAGGTTAGACAGTATGAGAGAAGTTACAAAGAGTTTGTAAGAGAAAACACATAGAAAGGTTGTGAGTTCTTGTGATCTTGAGTGGTTGTAAACATTTGAGTTTGATAATCATAGAAGATCAGTTTGAAGTATTTTATGTGTTCTTCATCTTAACTTGTTTCCATGTTCGTGTGATATATCAAGGTGATTCCGCACCCTTGATTGATTATCAATCTCGTAACGATCCACGTGATAGGGACCTACAATTGGTATAAGAGCATTTGCTCTTGTTGTACGGTTCGAGATTGATTTGCAGGAATCATATTTTTAGGTTGAAGAAAGTTTCTGCCGTCATCTATCTTTCTTTGATCATTAGGGTTTTACTAAGTTTGTGGGTAAACTCGCATTACCGTGAAGTCATAGTTTTGTGATTTACCAAAACCGCACAGATTTAGGAAGTACGGAAGAGAGTTTCGAATTTGACATTGTTCCAAATTTGTCAATATTCTGAATTTACTCATTCTGAATTTGAGGATTGAATAAAATCTTTCGAATTTGCATAAGTGTTCCGTATTTAAGAGCCTCCGAATTTAAGTTCTGGATTTAACTAACAAGATATTCCAAATTTGGGGTTTTGAGTTAAAATTTCTGAATTTAACAAGCAGGAGGGTTCCAGATTTGTGATAAACATTTAGTCTGAATTTAACAATTGTCCGAATTTAATCAGTTGTGTGGATTTAGAGTTATTCCGGATTTAAATCTATCCGAATTTATCAATGTCTGAATTTAACCATCCAAATTTGATAAGCTGGATAAAATTCCGAATTTGACAAGTTTATTTTTCCGAATTTTGCACTTATTTCACAAAGGTGGAACTTTAACCAACTGGCGTATTCGAAAATAAACGCTTTTAAGTGCAAAATTAGTTCTATTAACATTCTTTGAAAACGGACTGCATGGTGTGAGGAGCGTTTCGACCTCGATTATGCTCTGGCTGACTCAATTTAGCTCTCCATATTACGCAGAATCCTATTGGAAAGTAGACATACACAAGATATCATCGTATAAACTTGATTTCATTAAAAGATTACAATTAAAAATCCTGAAATCAATTTGGCAGGGCTTCGCTACAAGAATGCCAAAAGTTTTCTTAAATGCTAACACCCACTCACCTATTTATAGGCACATTCATTTGTGCAAGAGAACCTATGAGCGAGTGAGCTATTCGTGCAAGTGGACTAGGCTCCCTTCGTGTGAAGGACTCCTTCGTACGAAGAGGCTTTTACATTACATATCCGACACTCTGACACGTAATCCTATACATACATACTTGACTCGATACGTTGACGCAGGCAACATACATCGTGTATCAACAATCTTCCCCTTGGATGTTGCCGAAGTCTCGATCGGTCTTCATTCTTTTCGGCACTTTAATAACTTTAACATTCTCTGCTTGAAAAATCTTCTTAGTTCTTTGACAATTCAGCTCAATAAGTTCCCCCCTTAACTTGAGCTTCCTTTTCATTTGTCAACATTTTATCTAGCTCCCCCTTTCTGTCAGCTTCATGTTCTATCTCATTATCATTCAAATAAACATCTCAAATTTAAACTTTAAAATTTTCAAACTTTATCAACTTTTTTCAAATTTCAAATTCTGAAAACATTTTTCATCAACATTAATAACCCTCTCAGATAGCCAAGTCCAAGTTAATGACCTTGGTTGAACATTTCGCAAACAAACTAATATTTTCTTTCAATTTCATTTTTCAAATTAATGAACTTGTAATCATTTTCAAAATATGTTCAGCATATTTAGATTTTGAAAATTTGCACCCCATCATCGGTTGTCGAAGCATAAGATGAAACAAAATCTTTTTGTATTAACATAAACTTTATGCTAAAACACACCTAAAATCCTTTTGGTTTTATCTGAAGTAAAATAAATATGTACAAACATATTTACAGACATATTTTTGTGAGTTTGTGTAAGAAGATCATATCAATTTTGAGACAAATCACTAACACCGTTGATCTGTTTTAACTTTAAGCTTTAAACAAGTTCACCTAGATTGTCAGTATGTTTGTCCACTTAAATTTCTACACAAAGTTCAGTTGTTTCAAGATACGAGATTAGATGTCTTAGAACTTACTTAACAGTGTTTCCTACCTCAAAATATACTCCCGTATCAAGATTCCCTAGATTCAGTCTTACAGGTGAGTATACCTAATTGATATCTGTCTCTGGGCTAGTGTGAGGCCTTGAGAGCTTAGATTAGTACCACCGTACTGACAAAGAGATGAAGGCTCGACTTATAAGTGGTGTTCCATTTTGGAATCTTTTGACTGCAATTGTAATATCTTTCGATACTTTCAATTTTTGTGCAGTTTTCGGGTTTAAAGCAAAAGTATTCTACAAGTTCTAGGCCATTGCTGACGAACTTGTATAATACCCCAGATATCAACTAGTTATAAAGACCTAGTATCTCAGAATCAGTCAACCTCTCAAACGAAATTTCGGTGTACTAAGACCATATCTCCGAGAGATGTTAACCCACTACTTAAGAAGTTTCGTTATGTTTATATCTCGAAAACAATTTACTAAATGTGTGAAATCTACTAGCACATCATCAATGAGACTGTTTAACAACTTTTAGCTTTGCATTTCTCTAGCGTGTTGTGATTGTCTACTGATGTACTATCATTTCCTCTTTTTTACACTAAAACTCTTTTGTTTTTTTCATGTTTTTGCAATTTTTTCAAATTTTTAAATGTTTTTTGTATTTTTCACTACATTTTCTTCACCTAAAATTAAAAACATTTTTAAAGAAAGAAAATGACAAACCAATGCGGTTTACATCAAATCGCCATCCGTTTCTGCTTCACATTCTTTATTTCTCCTTTACCCCTCATGATGACAAAACTTTGATATTTTTGAATTTTAAAAACATTTTCAATTTTATCTTATCAACCTGTTTTGCTTGTTCAACAGTAAGGGTTCTGTGATCATTTTTATTTTCTTTAAAAATATTCAAAAATTATAATAAATTTTTCAATCAAACCTATCATAGCCTTTTTTCTAAACGTCCAGGCTGCTTTCTTTTCATGTATCAGGAAACTCCTCTGTCTGTAATCTACTTTTCTTGACATTATAAGCCCTGTACATGCACAAAATCAATTATTTGAACAATGAAACCCCCGTCTTACCCTTGGGTAAAACTACGGGTTTCGGTTCGCAAAAGCTCACATTCTTCGAAACAACTTTTTCAACTTTCTCAGTTGAACAAGTTAATTTCTCCACATCAAAATCTTCTTTCTATTTCACTACCTATGTTTGACTTTTTGAAAAAAAAAATCTTTACATAAAATTTTGAATCTTTTAGTTCGTTTCTTTTCGAAGATTCACCAGTTTGTTTTGTAGAAACATTCAATTTTACTGGTTTATCTTTGTTATTAGATTCGTTTTTGTTCTTTTCCAAAGTTGTTTTGTTTCAATCATTGGTGATTTTTGTTTGAGATCATCTTATTTCTTCTTTTCAACATAAACAGGTTTAGAATTCTGTTGTGGACATTGTCTAGCGATATGTCAAACTTGACTACATCTGAAGCACGTTTTGAATATAGATTCTTCAACCTGTTCACATTGTTTCTTTTGTGCAAATAATTCCTCATTAGTTTGCCTACTAAATTGGGATTCTTTGTCACTTTCAGAACTTGTTCCATGAACAAAGTTTATATTCTTCACAAACTTTGATTTTTGAAACTTCTTTTTATTATTTTTCTTACTATATCCCAAACCGGCTCTTCTTATAAATACATCATTAAGAGTGACTCTCCACATCCTTAACTCCTCTTTTGTATTTAATCTTATGTTAATGTACAAATCAATAAGAAATCCATCTCCCATTCTCTCATTCTTCTCTATACATTGCTAGTAGGTTGTTTCACAACACGTTATCAGCACGAAAGTGCTCTATGTGTTTTGTCACCCTTGGTCCCTTTACCTCTCCTTTGATGTGCATTATTTTCCAGCCTAAATCGATATCGCACGTTGAGAAAGCAGTCAAATAATTATCTGAAAAGATGAAAGATGGGTTTCCTATGTGATGGAAAGTTGGAAACGATAGATGCGTAGCCACTACTGACAAAGTAGGATCTGCAATCTCGACTAATAAAGGTATGATGCTTCGTAAGATTATTTCATACTATATTTGATGATGATGATGATGATACATCAATCTTACTGGTGGCACTTATTAATATTAATAAAAATATATAAACTTAAAACTGATCATTACTATAAATTCTAGTATGTAGTCTTATAATTGAACTCTATCAATATTTTTTTTCCAATTGATTTTAGAAGTTATTATACAAATTAGCATGTTGGTATTCATCGGGTTTTAGATGTTACGTCATAATTATGACGTTACAATTGGCTAATTCATCTTTTTTCTAATACTCGTTATTAATTGAATAACTTTAGTTTTCGTTGACGACGATATTACGTACATTTATTTTATTTTTATCTTTTACAAATGATCCCTTCTATTATTCTAAATTGGCTGGCTTATCATTTAAGTAGTTAATTTAATTATAATATATGTTGTTTAGGACTCTTACAATCTAGTGATGCTCATATGCATATTCCTTGAGAGACCATGATCATATATTTATGCTTCTTTATTAACCCTGTTTAGTTGTAAGTAAAATTGTTGAATTATTTTGATTTGAGGAAGTTAATTTGCAATCTAGAGAATATTATATGTGTTTTAGAACTCATGAAAAACAATTAAATGCAATATCAGAAAGTATGGAACTCGATATTTATGGACTAAACAGTGCAATTGTATTAGGTGTATCTGCTTGTATTGGTGGTAATATATAAATGATGTATGTACTAGATTTTTATTTTGTATAGTTTATAATTTAAATGGATTTAGTGATGTTATAGGATTAAATATTTGGTTATACGTTTATGCATAAACCAATTGTATTCTTAAGAAGTTAAAGAAGGCTTTAAACGGTATTAATATATATGATGTTGGTTAATGCTTAAAAAAATAAAATCATTAAATATCATTTTCCCCATCATGTTGGTTAATGCTTAGAAATTAAAATCATTAAATATCATTTTTCCCATCATGCAGTTTAATTCATTCTGTATTAATTTTAATTCATTCTTATTAATATCTTTTAACGTTAGAAATTTGATTAATTCTTATTACTTTAAATGATCTTTAATATCCATTTAATTACAATCTTAAATGATATGGAGTTATGAACATGGATAGTCACAATATTCATAACACTAAATGATATGGAGTTAGGAGCATGGATAGTTATAATAATACTATTTTTTATAGAAAATTAGGTGATTTACAATTTAATTTAAGAGATTGATTTTAAAATTACAATACGAAATTATAGACAGATTATATCTCTTACTTATTAGCTTTATAGTTTATACTGTTTAGATAATATGCTATGTATGCATCGATCGTATTTCATAATAACGTTTGATGGAGATGAATTTGTAGTATACAATACTATGAAAAAGTCTGTTTAGTATTTAATATGTTCATGTACCTTCACTTCTGATGTGTAATACTTGTATTTGACATATAAATTTTAATGTGATTGTTCGTAACAATTTAACTAGAAATACAATACGATAAGTATATGTTTATAGTATTCTTATTTGATATATATGAATAAGAAATTTGGTGCTTTATATGACATTACATGACATGTTATCATATAATTTTTAATTTGTTTGATGACAAATTATAGCTATATTTTAGTAGTAAAAAATCATATATTGATTTACTCATCTTTCTTTATAAATGTTATCTTACTATTAATCAAGATGTATGATTTTATTGTGGTTTTCATCATATATTAACTTTGTCCTTTATGGAACACCACTAATTTGAAAACTAACGCACACGATGTCGATAAATTAGAGCATGACCTATAATAATAGGCTTATCACTATTGCAATTTTATGTGTCTTTTATATGCTTTGATTTATTTAGATGATATATTAAATAAAAAAATTATATATTTCTTACAAGTGATGAAAAAAAATCTTATTTTATAAGGTTGTATCATAACCTATTTATTTAGTGACATGTTATATAGTCATGCATTGTATAATCTAATATATATATTATGTTCCGTATGTTATAAATTTGAAAGGGGACATCAAAGTGACCAGGGTTGTGGTATATGACAAGCTATAAAAACGATTGAATTGTGGTCAAGGTTTATATAAAAAGACACAGGTAGTGTCTAACTTCTCAAAGCTTATTATGAGTTTATCGAAGCTTGTTAGATTTTAAACCGATAAGTATAAATGTCTCGGTTATATAACTACATCTCGATTTATATCATGTGATGAGAAAAATATATATCATAATCCATTGAGCAAAACAATTTCCATCGTCACATATCATATATGCTATTGAAGTACCAAGATTGTTAAAGAATATATATAAAGTTTGAAACAACAAGCATGAAAGTTCTGTGGTTCTAATCGATTCCCTGATGTGAATATGATGATATAATGATCAATTCAAAGGTTATGATCATATACATAACTAAGAAAATTGTAATGATGACACCATGAATGTTGTATGGGTATAATCTATTCCTTGAATAGAACGTGATGATATAATAATTGGTGTAAAGTTCGTGATGGTGGTAATTGAGGAAATTGTTATGATGATCATGTGATAAGATCAACCATGTTAATAGTGCAATGACAATACAATGATCGTTATAAAGGTAAAGATCATGGTAACTGAAGAAATTGTAATAATCCTCATGTTAACAACCATTTTAATATTGAAATCGACCACCAAAAGTGGCAAACTAAGGAATGACCATATAACATGATGGTTTAAACTTTGAAGTTATAATACATTCTCTCGTATCTTATATTTTGTATTACATACAAGTAATACATATGCGATCATAATCCAAAATTTTATGGATCATAATTATTTAGTTAGTTGGCATGACCGGTTAGACCACACCGAGTCATTAATGATGATGTGAAAAGTATTGAAGAAACAGAATATTGGTCTTGATAATTATACATGCCATGTTTGCTCTTAAGTTAAGTTAAGTATTGATCAACAAAAGTAGGGTGTGAATCCCTAAATATTCTGGAAATGATAATGGAAATAAATATACAAACATGATACCATTTAGTGTTTTAAAATCGATGCATCGTCTAAATGGTTATCAAATCCACAACCTGAAGCTTGTGTGATTGTGGCTTAGCTAATGTGATAGCAAGCATATTAATCCAGATTAGTATACTAATTTGATAATAGTGAATTTGATTCCCAAGCTATTAACGATCATTGGAATAAGTGTTATTGTGATCACTAAACGTCTACTATTGATTACAAAGCCAATAATCATGAGAGGAGCAAAAGTTCATTTAGGTACATGTAATTTTATATATAGTACCATCAATTCACATCAAGCCAATAAGTTATAGTTCTCCCCCATACAGTTGGTTTTTGGCCAGGAACCAAAGATGTCCCATCAAAGATTTTGGTTGTGCAACATATATTGAAACTCATCCACCACACCGCACAAAGATGGGACTTCTAAAAAGTTTGAGAATATGTTGGGTATAAATAATCGTCTATGATTAAATACCTAAAGCCATTAGTGAGAAATTTGTTTTTGGCTCATTGGTTTTCACTTTAGTGAATGAATGTTCCCAACATTAGGGGGAGATAACAAGCAGTTGGAAAGTAAAAAGTATTATGAATTATCATGTCATCTTGATCCTCAGACTATAAACTATGAACTAGAAGTTTAAAGTATAATTCATTTACCAATATTAAAGAACAAATTACCAGACAAGTTCAATGACCTAAATAGAGTGACTAAGTAAGTCACATAATCAACTGCTTATGCTCCAGTTATATTTGTGTCCCAAGAGGACAACCGCATATTTTTGTAAAGAATTTACTGCACGCCTAAAGCGTGGTAGACTAGTTGATTCCAATAATAAAATTCCTCGAAAATTGGAGCAAGTAATTAAGATGGTCTAGTCGAGTTATAGTAATAAGATCTCCTAAAGAGACAATAGACATGATGGTTCAAGAAGAACCTCAGGTACCTGAAAATAAAGAGATCTCGATAAGTTGTATCATGTCTAAGATATGTATGGAATCTAAATAAAAATTGACGTCGTTATACTTTTGTATATAATGTAGCGCTTAAAATGATTAAATGACGAGGATCAAGATTTAAGATCTGCCTATGAATGAATATTAAGAAATGATTGGCCAAACTGGAAAGACGCAAATAAGGCAAAGCTGAATTCTCTAACGACATGGGAAGTATCTGGACCAACAGTACATACAACTGAAGTTGTAAAATATGTTGGATATAAACGGGTCTTTTATGCAAATTATGTGAAAATCAAATTGAGTGATATAAAGAAAAATTGGTGGCACAATAATTTTCGCAAAGACCTATGATTGATTATGAGGAGACGTTTTCTCCAGTGGTGGATGCATTGACTTTCCAATATTTTATTAGTCTGGTAATATAAAGAGAGAATTGATATTCGTCTTATGAATGTTATGTATCACTTGATACTGAAAGTTTACATGAAAGTTCCGAAGGATTAAATTATATAGGTCATGTAAAGTAAGTTCTCGAGAACAATGTGATCATTTATGCATATTCAGATTTGAATAGGCTATGATTATTTTACATGTTGGATATAATTGAAACTCCTGATGAGTTTCTAAAGCAATTGAGTGCTTAAAAGGTTAATTGAAACATCTTAACGATGTAATACTTGTGTTGTCGCAACCCCCGGCCCCTACCTCGGGAGGCGGGCGGCCGTGGCCTACTCAGAGATGGTGGTATCGGTGTTTATCATTATTTGGCAGCGAAAATTTCATCAGGACGGTAGTTAGGAAATATTTTATCAGAGTAAAACACCACATTTTATAATAATAAATATATTGGGATAAAAACCGAGTTTTTATTACAAACTTGCTTTTACGGGTAAACCCAAAATTATTGAAATAAAACATCTTCTTTATTTAGGTAACTTTTTATAGTCACTTTTCCAAGCCTTCATTGCTGTCCCACTGGCTTCTATTTAGCTTTCACATTTTGTTACCTGGAATGCGTTTAAAAACATTTTGTCAGTGGGAAATACTGGTGAGTCAATCCCAATTTAATCAAGACAGGTTTTATCGGTTTACAGCATTGAGGGCGATCTCCCAATTACATTTGTTTATATTTCTACTTTAATTACCACCCACGGTATTGTCAACCTGACTTGTGGTCATGTTACTACTCACAGTGTAGCAACAAATTTTGTATACAAAACCCCAACATACCGACGATAATTGTAGAATTACAAATACTCAATCTCTGTGAAATATAATTTAAAACATTGAGGTTTTGTAAAACAGTTTGCAAAAAGGAGGATTACTCACATTGCTGTCTTAGGTAATTTCCTGTGGCTTCCTGGTCATAATCTATAAATTTTAAATAATGCACACGCGTTAGTATAATAACCCAATTTTACATTAGTTATACCATCCCCGAGATAGAACTCCAACGACTACGTCGGGCAGAGCCTCAACAGCCGTTACGGAGCACTAGATCAATCGGGCAGCGTATCTATTACGTAACCGGGGGTTATGATACTTACAATGAGGCAGAACTTCGCTATTTTAGTGGGTATAACGCCCAATATTATGTCTACTATTCAGAAATTTAGAGAGAATTTCGAGTTTTGAACGGTTTGCAACTGATGCCGATCGATCCTATTTATAGGGTCTGATTTCGGGTTCCTCGCGCCCCGCGAAAGAGACCGCAAGGGTCTTCGCGGCCCGCGACGTAGGGTATGTAGGGCCTAGCTTTGCTAAGTTGATTTCTAGCTTCGACACGCGTGACGACACGTGGCAGCTCCGGAGGAGGCCTGGTGGCTAGGCGCTCGCGGCCCGCGTAAGACGAAGACTAAATCTTCGCGGCCCGCCAAAACCATAAAAATTGATTTTTATTTAATTTTTATAAAAATAAAGGTATTTAGGGCATTTTACGTATAAGAGGTGTATTTTAGGACGTATAGGGACATTCTAAATATTTTTAGGAAGGGTTGTTGTATCCTCCCCGCCTTATTTTAGAACTCGTCCTCGAGGTCTACTGGAATAGGTGTGGATATTTCCTCTGCATCTCTGATTCAAGCTCCCATGTGTATTCTGTCCTCTCTTAGAATCCCATTTCACTTTGACTAGAACTAATCTCTTGTGTTTGAGATTCTTGACCTTCCTGTCTTCAATAGTTTAATTTGTAGGGTTTTCTCTATAAACTTAAGTTTCTCATTTACCTCTATATACTTAAGAGGTACTACTAATGATTCATCGGCTAAGCACTTTTTGAGATTACATACATGAAATACATCATGTATCCCTGCCATTTCCTCTGGCAGTTGTAGTTGATATGCTACAGGTCCTATTCTTCTAATAATCTCAAAGGGTCCAACGTACCTGGGTCTTAGCTTTCCCCTTTTGATGAATCTTACCACTCCTTTCCAAGGAGAAACCTTTAATAATACATTGTCTCCTACTTGAAATTCCAACGGCTTTCGCCTGTTATCAGCATAACTCTTCTGTCGATCGCGTGCTGCTTTCAGTCTTTCCTTGACTTGGATAATCTTATCCGTTATTTCTTGTACTATTTCTGGTCCAGACAATTGCTTTTCTCCGATTTCTACCCAACAGACCGGAGTTTGGCATTTTCGTCCATAAAGTGCTTCGAATGGTGCAGCATTAATACTGGTATGATAGCTGTTATTATAGGAAAATTCTATTAATGGTAAGTGATCATCCCAATTTCCTCCGAAATCAATTACACAACCTCTAAGCATATCTTCCATTGTCTGAATTGTTCTTTCGCTTTGTCCATCCGTTTGAGGATGATAAGCGGTGCTTAGATTTAGCTTGGTTCCCATTGCTTTTTGGAAACTAGCCCAAAAATTAGAGATTGAACGGCTATCTCTATCAGAAACAATAGATAAAGGAATTCCATGTAATAAAACTACTTCATTTACATACAATTTGGCTAACTGTTCCATACTGAAAGTTTCCTTCATTGGTAAGAAATGAGCTGACTTGGTTAATCTATCTACAATTACCCAGATTGTATCATTACCTTTTCTTGTCTTGGGTAATTTGGTAATGAAATCCATTGTTATCAATTCCCATTTCCATACCGGCATGTCTAACTGTTGTAATAAACCTGAAGGTTTCTGATGTTCAGCTTTAACTTGTGAACAAGTTAGACACTTGGCAACATAAGCTGCTATATCCTTTTTCATTCCTATCCACCAAAAATTCTTTCTTAAGTCTTGGTACATTTTATCACTTCCAGGATGTATTGTATACTTAGACTTATGGGCTTCTTCTAATATTCGGTGGCGTAGGTTTCCTCGTTTAGGTATCCAAATCCTCTTTTTATGGAATCTCCAAATTCCATCTGCTCCTTGTTCTAATTCTTTAATCATTCCTTTCAATTTTTCAGTATCATCCTTGATTACTGATTCCTGTGCTTCTCTAATCTGTTCATTTAAATCTATCTGCAGATTATATTTAAGAGAACGTACTATTTTTGGCTTTTCATGATACTTTCGACTTAAAGCATCAGCAACTACCTTAGCCTTTCCTGCATGATACTGGATATTACAATCATAATCACTAAGAATTTCCAACCAGCGTCTTTGTCTCATATTTAATTCCTTTTGCCCAAAAATATATCTTAAACTTTTATGATCGGTGAAAATGGTAACTTAATACCATAAAGGTAATGTCTCCAAATTTTAAGGGCAAATATTATGGCTCCTAATTTTAGATCATGGGTTGTATAATTCTCTTCATGATTCTTAAGTTGTCTAGACACATAGGCTATAACCTTTTGACATTGCATCAATACACATCCATAACCTAACTTAGAAGCGTCACAATAGACTACAAAGTCCTCTGTTCCCTCTGGTAATGCTAATATGGGTGTGTTGGTTAATCTTTGCTTTAGAATCTTAAAGGATTCTTCTTGTTTTGGTCCCCATTCAAACTTAACAGATTTACAGGTCAATTTAGTTAAAGGAATGGCTATTCTAGAGAAATCTCGAAAAAAATTTCTATAATAATCGGCCAGTCCTAGGAAACTTCTAGCCTCTGTTGGTGATTCAGGGGTTTTCCATTTAGTAATTGCCTCGATCTTTGTGGGATCCACTTGAATTCTTTCATGATTAACTAAATGTCCAAGAAACTGTACTTCTTCTAACCAAAACTCACACTTCAAAAATTTAGCATAAAGCTTTTCTTTTCTTAATAAACTTTGGAGTGCATGTAGGTGTGCTGCATGTTCCTCTTTACTTTTAGAGTAAATGAGAATATCATCTATAAAGACAATTATGAATTTATCCAAATATGGTTTACATATTCGGTTCATCATGTCCATAAATGCGGCTGGGGCATTGGTTAAACCAAATGGCATGACAGTAAATTCATAATGGCCATACCTTGTCCTGAAGGCGGTCTTAGGAATATCCTCTTCCTGTACCTTTAATTGATGATATCCTGAGCGTAAATCGATTTTAGAAAAGAATCGAGCTCCTTGTAACTGACCAAACAAATCATTGATTCTCGGCAATGGGTACCGATTTTTAATCGTGACTTTGTTCAATTCTCGGTAATCAATGCACATACGCATTGACCCGTCTTTCTTTTTGACAAACAAGATTGGTGCTCCCCATGGTGATGAACTAGGCTGTATGAATCCTTTTTCCAACAGTTCGTCTAACTGTTTCTTTAGCTCTTGCATTTCTGCCCAAACGGTAGGGTGCTTTGGCAATTGGTGATGTTCCTGGTAGCAGATGAATTCTGAATTCGACTTCCCTGTCTGGCGGTAGTCCTGGTAATTCTTTTGGAAATACATCTGAAAATTGAGATACTACGGGGATATCTTTCAATTCCTTTCCTTTAGTATTAATGATTATGGAAATCATATACACTAGTTGTCACAGCCCCCGACCCCACCCTGGGAGCAGGAGTCGCGAGCCAGTCAGATGGTATCGGTGTTTATTAATTTGGCAGCGAAAGTTTTCATCAGAACCGTAGTTAGGAAATATTTTTATCAGAGTTAAACACCAAAATGGTTGAAATAAATAAATGGGATAAAACCCAAGTTTTTCTGATAATATATTTATAATAACAAGTGGGACAAACCCAATTTTCATTTGTAATATATTTATAGGGAATAATCCTAATTATTGAAAACAATTCTCTTTTTTAATTAGGTAACTTTTATAGCCACATTTCTAAGCCTTTAGTGCTCTCCAGCTGGCTTTTATTGACTTCATACTAAGTTACCTGAAACACGTGTTTAAAAACATTTTATCAGCAAGAAATACTGGTGAGTGCATCCCAGTTTAATCAAAACAAGTTTTATCATTTTACAGCATTGAGGGCAATCCAGCAATTACATTTGTTTATCTCTACATTAATTACCACCCACAGTACTGTCAACCCTAACTTGTGGTAATGTTACTACTCACAGTGTAGTAACAAATTTGGTATACAAAACCTCAACATATCGACGATAATTGTAGAATTACAAATACTCAATCACTATTAATTATAATGTAAAAACAATTGAGGTTTTGTAAAAACAATTTACAAAAAGAGGAATTACTCACATTGATATTTTAGATAATTCCTGGTGACTTCCTGGTTATAATCTAGTTAAAATAAACAATGCATACGCGTTAGTATAATAACCCAATTTACATTAGCTATACCCTCCCCCCGAGACAGAACTCCAACGACTGAGTCGGGCAGAGCCTAGACATGCGTTACAGAGCTCTAGATCAATCAGGCAAAGTAACTAATACGTAACCGGGGGTTATAATACTTACAACGAGGCAGAGCTTCGTTTATTAGGGGGTGTTTGGCTATAGTTTTAGCCTATTAGAAGTTGAGAGAAAATAAAGAAAGTTGAACGATTGAAATGGCTGCTTTCTGTTCCTTTTATAGCTGATCCAGGAGGTTCTCGCACCCCGCGAGAGATACACGAATGGCCTTCGCCGCCCGCGAGCGATGTAGGGTAGGTTATAGGGTTGGCGAGTCACAAGTGTAGGGTTGCCGAGTGTTATGCCATGTGGCGGGCTGGGGTGCCGCCTAGTGGTACTGGGTCGCGGCCCGCGACGGCTTACCTTAAGGGAGTCGCGCCCCGCGAGAGTCTCCCATTTCTTGTTTTATTTGATTTTTAATGAAATAAAGGTATTCTGGGGCCGTTTTTCGTATACGGGGTGTATTTTAAGACGTATAGGGGTGTTTGTAAAGATTTTAGGAGAGTTGTTATATTTTGGGTATAACTCCCGAACTATTTAATAAAATATATAATGTACTCGCGTTAAGTATAGTAACCCAATCAACTTTATCAATATGTCACGAGACAGAACCCCAATATACTTAGTCAGGCATAGCCTTGACATGCGTTGGTGGGTCCTAAATCAATCGGACAGGGTATCGACTCAGTGATCAGGGGTTACAACACTTAAAATGGGGCAGGGCTTTGGAGTATTATAGGTGAATTACTAAAAGAAAGAATGGATTTATAGAAAGTTAGAGAGAGAGCAAGATGGAGAAGGGACAATCTGAACAATTGAAATGTTGTACCTACTTATAGTTGCCTACAAACTTGGGGAATACGTTGAGCCATTAATTTCTTCTAATGTTGATCTTCCACGTAACATTTACAATTCATATGTATAGATTTATTTTATTTTATTATTATTATTTTAATTAATTTAACTGCTTCACTCATTTGGCGCTTATAACTTCTAAAATATGACGTTTTATAAAATGGTGAATATGCCATTAGAACGAGAACATTTTTATCTACATTTTGGCCTAAGTTTCATTAAAAACGGAGTAAGGTTAATTATAACGTATTTTTATTATTATAATTATTAAACGGGTTCTACGTTCGCCAAAATATCTCATATTTCTATTGGTCGACTTACCCATGATCTATCTGTTTAATAACATAAGTTTTTATATACTTTATTTTAAATTTTATAAATAAAAATTTTAAGAATGTTACATCCTCCCCACCTTGTTTTAAATCTCATCCTCAAGATTCACTGAAATGTGGAGGAATACCTTTAATTTGTCACTGATCCTAGTTCCTAAGTATATTCTGGTCCTTGCTTTGAACTCTATTTTACTTTGACGAGAACTATTCTCTATGTTTTGAGATTTTTATCATTAACTTGTATGATCTTTTAGTGGACTTAAATCCTTCGTTTACTTCTATATCTTTGAAGAGACAAAACTAGAGATTCATCAGCTAGGTTATATACATGAAATATATCATGTATTCCTGTCATTTCTTCTGGTGACTTTTAGCTGATAAGTTACTGATCCAATTTATTTAATGACTCCGAATGGTAATTCTTAATAGAATTTATAGGTGAAGAGAGTCTTTGTAAGTGCATCTAGTCGTGGTTATTTTTATCTTCAAGTGTTCCTACTGAAGGTATAATTATGAGCGTAAGTTTTTAGATGTTTTGTGTCTTAGCACACTTTTGGTTATAGGTTTTCTAATGAGTCAATAATCTAAAGTAACGCAAGGGAAATTCTTATACTTTCGATGGCGTCCCAACTTAAAGAGTTCCTGTCGTTCATCTTGTCGCACGAATTACGAGACGAATGATCAAACGAAATAATGTTTGATATTGAAATTCTAGATGTATACGAGAGATTCCTGATAAATAAATCTAAAATGATCATTGACACACCCGTTCATGATTTATCCCTAATTGTCAATCATTATGGTCTTTGGATTTCCTCATAGATATACATATCTATATAATCATATATTTCACATACTATAATATACACACCATTCATAAGGTCAATGTATTTAACATATTCATATTTCCAAAAACAGGTCAGACATCAGGTCAGGGTACTATTTAGGGAATTCCATTAACATAACATATACCCCATCTTACCCGCTCTTGCCGGAGAGGTACCCTCATCTTACCCGGACAAGCTGGAGAGTTTACTACACCATACCCAGTCTTGCCAGAGAGGTAATTATCATTGTATTTCCCTTAAATAAAATTTCTCTCAATTCATGATTTTAAAAGTGCATCATTTATTATGGCTTATATCAAGAAACAAGGAAATTAGTATTCTCATGATGGATCATATTCTAGAACCGAGTAGTACTAATAAACAAGAAATAACAGTGGCCAGGTGTTATTGCTTATTTATCATACTTGCACTGTTCTAGTCATTATCCTCATAGCATACCAACACCCATCATACTAAATAAGCAAGTAATTAGCTTATCTCGAAGCTTATACTAAGGCATTGTTCTTAGGTTCAAGTCTAAATACTATCCTGGGTGTTACCAGTAAATATCCTAACTCTTTTTGTTTAAGCATAGGTATTATTATGGTTGTAACTTTCTTTTGTTTAGAGTTTTGATAAATATATCATTGTCTTTATTGACATTATGGTTAGGTTCGATGTGATGAGTATGCTCATAGTTAACTCTATTCGTGCTTTATACAACATTAGATTTATTTGTAAGGAATGTTTTATTGAGGCATATGGCAATTTTAAAACATAACACGTTTTCACGATTTATTCTTATAATGATTTCATGTTTTCATATGAATCACCAGTGATATTTTCTCTTGTGTTTATCCTACAGAAGATATTTGATTATTATATTGTGTATACCACCAAGAAATTCTATTATATATGTATATATTTATTATTTAGAAACATAAAATTTCAAATCTCTTGTTAATAACAAAACTTACATAATATATATATATATACACACACACACACATATATATAATATTAAATTATTTTGTAATATTTTTAATTTATATATATCCGATGGTACCAATTATCAAGCGTATTCACCTAGCTTTATTTACCCTTTTATAAAAGAAATATATTGAAATAAACTTCTGTTAAATTTATCGAATATAATATTTTAGAATTAAAGGATGGGTAAATAAAAGTTTAGGGAAATAAATTACTCAAAATATAGGCTTTCTGGACTCATGGGAACAATTCATTTTTAACTAGTGGGTTGAACCATATTGGTTTAAAATATTAAAACTTAATTCTTAATTTATTGTATATTATATTATTTATTCAAAGAAGTATTATAGTAAGTAATACAAAGTTTAACGTTTCTAAAATTGATTCTAAATATATTAGTTAATTAAGTAATATGCATGTATTTGCATCTAACAATAATAGTAATTTGTTAAAAGACATTATAATATTAACATTGTAATTGATCTTTAAATAAAACTATATAAAGGACAAGTGTATTAAACATACATTTGAGTCAATTATTTTTATGTGGGGCATTCATTTTAATCTTAGTTTGAAAATGAAACAATAACTAGAACATTCAGGGAAGTTTTAACGTGTCAGATAAAAATAAAATATTAATTTATTATTTTATGTTGTGTAAGAAAAGGGTTTTTCATTTTGTAATATCTTTTACTCTTTTTTTAAATCAATTATTTACTCTCTTTTATATATACCGATTGTACGAATCATCAGACCCATATTTTCTATTTTTTTTATAATATATCATAAAATAAAAATGATTACTTATTTTAAATATTTTTCTTTTTTTTTTTTTTGTGGTAGAGAATAAAAACATGATTATTTATATATAATTATATTAATATATATAATAATCTTTTGAACATACATATATACGTATAAACATATAAAATATATAAACATTATTATAATGTATATATATACTTCCAATCATTAGTACATGTAACTTGTATGTGTATAAAATTTTATATTTCATGATTACTTAAATCATGCCATTTACAAAACTAGTCAGATTAATATTTTAAAAGATTATAATCTAAATTATCACTACGAGAGTTTATTGTATTCAATATATTTTAAAATTTTAAATTCTAAGGTAAAGATAAAGTGTTTTAGCTTAAAGCACTTAAAACGGACATTTGCTGATTTTAAGAACAACTTCCGTCTTTTTCAACCATAGTAGAGCAACCGAGGCTCCTTCACTTATTATAATATTTTTTTGTTATGACATCATTATATAAGACCAATCAAGGTAATAAAACAATATAACACATATTTAGA
Organism: Helianthus tuberosus; assembly: GCA_030545235.1. NCBI lineage: Eukaryota > Viridiplantae > Streptophyta > Magnoliopsida > Asterales > Asteraceae > Helianthus > Helianthus tuberosus. The sequence goes on along the minus strand of CM060400.1, from coordinate 115,185,160 downwards.
TGAGCCATAAGATATTATTAATATTTACTATTATAAGTTATATTATAATCATCAATATTGGACTAGGGTCTATATTTCAACTAGGGTTAATAAATATAATAATAATAATAAATGTACCAATTTGTTATACATAAATCTGTAATATATGAACTTAGTCAATAGCTTAAAATATTTACTTCATAATGACCCTTTATTTACATTACTCAATTTACATAAATTTATATCTAAACAATACTGATGACACAGAAACCATTTTATTAAATAAATTAGTTTTAACTAATATAGATAAAACATTAAACTTGTAGTTAAAACTGGAGTTTATATTTGAACAAATAATCTATTATAAATATAAAGGCTATTCTGTTTATATGATGTCTCGAAACTAAAAAGTAATAACTTAACTATGCTTTCAGCTAGAGTATTCTAGTTTGACAAAAAAAAAATTATAATAATAATATATGTTTACAATATATTTTTATATTACTAAAATATATATAAATTGGAAGCGAACATGATTTTATCTTCTTCTGCGCACTTACTTATTTTTAAGACTGCCTCAGTCTTATCTATCCAGCGTAGAGCTGCAATGGCTCCTTCATTGCCAGAGAATTCTATTGGTTTACAGGACCAGAATTCTTTATAAGAACAACCATAAGACATGGTTCTTCTTCTTTTTGGAATTGGCACTTGAAGCAATGGTCCATTGCTGTGATCGGGTTCAGTAGGTGGTCGTTTACTTCCACTATTACTTTTATTATTTTCGGCTTCCTTAACCGTTTTGATAATATATGGCATTGGTCTATAATCCCTTGTGCCACTATATGTTGGACGGCACTGTTATCTAGTTGGTTTCCGTTATTATCATTATTCGGATTTTCTTGATTCACTTCGTTGTCCATCTGAATTATAAACATTTACCATGTATTAATATCACAGGATAATATCTAATGCAAACAATCACACAACAAACACATTGATCAAAATCGTCGTACATTGCGACCTTTACTCTATTTTATATATATATATATATATATATATATATATATATATATATATATACGTCTATTACAAACTGTAACTGCAATCTAAAGTACAATACCAGTATGCATCAGCAGCTATTATCTATTTTAGAGGATATTATATATATATATATATGTATATATATAGGAACAGGATCAGGAGAGAACACCTCAAAGTGTGAGAACGGTGAGAACGATTCTCAGCCACAAGATCTTAGTGGTTTGTGGCTGAGATTGATACGGTGGCATTTTTGTAAATAATAGGGGCATTGGAACTTCCAGGAGGGGTAAAATAGGAAGATTCAAACAAAGGTGCACATGCCAATCACATGTCATTTTCCCCCATCATATTTAAACGACAATAACTTTTTTATACGTGATTATTTTTCAAAAAAAATTACATCATAAAACTCAGTGGTTTTTTATCTTTCCAACGAGTATACTATTGATATACTTTTCGAAAAAAAATTAACTGGGTTTTATAGCGTTTTTCTGAACTGTGTGTTTTATGTCGTTTTAGACTAGATATTTTCATGGCGTTTTTCTGAACTAGGTATTTTTATGGCGTTTTAACTAGTTATTTTCATGGCGTTTTTCTGAACTTAGTGTTTTATGGCGTTTTCAACTGAGTTTTTTCATAGCGTTTTTCTGAACTGAGTGTTTTTTGGCGTTTTTACAGTACAAATTATGATTTTTCTGAGCTCAAAAGATATTAATTTAGGTGGTTAGACACAAAAAAAATGGTTTTTTTGAGCTATATGACTAAAAAAAATGATTTTTTTGAGCTGTTGTAAAGTATAGCTCAAAAAATAGCTTTTTTGGCGTGGCGTTTTAACTGAGAGCTTATGACGTTTTTTTGAGCTATATGGCTCAAAAAATAGTTTTTTTGAGTTTTTGTAAATTTTAGCTCAAAAAAATAGCTTTTTTTGTTATGGCGTTTTAATGGGAGCTATATAGCTCAAAAAATGGTTTTTTTGAGCTGTTGTAAATTATAGCTCAAAAAATAGCTTTTTTTGTTATGGCGTTTTAATTGGAGCTATATAGCTCAAAAAAATGATTTTTTTGAGCTGTTGTAAATTATAGCTCAAAAAAATAGCTTTTTGTGGCGTGGCGTTTTAACTGGGAGTTTATGGCGTTGGTTTTTTTTGAGCTGTTGTAAATTATAGCTTAAAAAATAGCTTTTTTTGTTATGGTGTTTTATTTGAACACCCAGTTTACATGAGTGGGTTTTTTTGACAATATTACCCCTTAGTGTAATTTAATATCAATGCCACATGTCACCACCAAAATTGTTCTCACCGTTCTCACACTTTTCACCGTTCTCTCTAAATCCTGACCCTATATATATATATATATATATATATATATATATTATTACTATTACTGATAATGGTTCATCCAAAATTGCATGTTGCGCTCGTCATACTTCCAAACGAGCCTCTCACCAATTTGTCTTATCCATTCACTTTCATCTAACAACTCCTCACCAAATGTTCGGAGTTCCTACACATTCTCAGTACTCATGGGTGGGGCTGGTGATGGTATCGGGTCAGGAAACTGGGGCATCGGTTCTTCGTATGGGTATGGGTTCTCTAGGATTTCCCTGATATACTGGTCATTATCCCAATATGGATCTAGAGGTTCCAGGTTGGGATAGGGTGCTACTGGGTTTTGCATGGGTTCCTCTATTGGGTAAAGTTCTTGATAATCTCTGTGGTCGTCAAACCATGGGTCATAGTCTGGGGGATGGGGTGCTGGGACTCTAGGGATTTCAGCTGGGTCAAAAGCAGGTGATGGAATTTGGTCTACTGGGTTCAGTTCAATTTCCATGGGTTGTGTGGGAAATAGTGGTAACGGCTGGGGTGCAATGAGTTATTCTAAATATGGGTCTGCAGCTGTGGTAGCTAATATGTGAAAATTAGCTAATCTTCTATTGAGTATATCCTGGGTTTGAGCATTCATTTCTCTATTTGTCGCTGCTAAGGCTCACTGTTGTTGCAACTTTCTCATTCTTTTCCTACACTCGTGCGCTCCCCGACTGAACCATCCTCTCTTTTTGGGAGGGAATGGCTCTTCGGACTGTGCCTTAAATACAAAGATCCCCTATCCTGTGTCAGTTGAGTACCCCGAGGGGGTAGGGCTGGGAAGAAGTTCCTTCGTCCTTAGGTAAACTAGACAGTTGACGGTAAGCGTCCGAAGGTCCTTGATCACTCATACTGTAAACTAACAAATTGTCAAATAACACAAAATAATAAAATATACACCTAGTCCCGTAGTTAGTGACCAGTATATCAGGGAAATCCTAGAGAACCCATACCAAAATAATAAAATATCGGGTCAGGAGATGGTGATATCGGTGTTTATCATTATTTGGCAGCGGAAATTTCATCAGGACCGTAGTTAGGAAATATTTTATCAGAGTAAAACACCACATTTTATAATAATAAATATATTGGGATAAAACCCGAGTTTTTATTACAAACTTGCTTTTAGGGGTAAACCCTAAATTATTGAAATAAAACATCTTCTTTATTTAGGTAACTTTTTATAGCCACTTTTCCAAGCCTTCAGTGCTGTCCAGCTGGCTTCTATTTAGCTTTCACATTTTGTTACCTGAAACGCGTTTAAAAACATTTTGTCAGTGGGAAATACTGGTGAGTGAATCCCAATTTAATCAAGACAGGTTTTATCAGTTTACAGCATTGAGGGTGATCTCGCAATTACATTTGTTTATATTCTACTTTAATTACCACCCACGATATTGTCAACCCGACTTGTGGTCATGTTACTACTCACAGTGTAGCAACAAATTTTGTATACAAAACCCCAACATACCGACGATAATTGTAGAATTACAAATACTCAATCACTGTGAAATATAATTTAAAACATTGAGGTTTTGTAAAACAGTTTGCAAAAAGGAGGATTACTCACATTGCTATCTTAGGTAATTTCCTGTGGCTTCCTGGTTATAATCTATAAATTTTAAATAATGCACACGCGTTAGTATAATAACCCAATTTTACATTAGTTATACCCTCCCCGAGACAGAACTCCAACGACTACGTCGGGCAGAGCCTCAACAGCCGTTACGGAGCACTAGATCAATAGGGCAGCGTATCTATTACGTAACTGGGGGTTATGATACTTACAACGAGGCAGAACTTCGCTATTTTAGTGGGTATAACGCCCGATATTATGTCTACTATTCATAAATTTAGAGAGAATTTATAGTTTTGAACGGTTTGCAACTGATGCCGATCGATCCTATTTATAGGGTCTGATTTCGGGTTCCTCGCGCCCCGTGAAAGAGACTGCAAGGGTCTTCGCTGCCCGCAACGTAGGGTATGTAAGGCCTAGCTTTGCTGAGTTGGTTTCTAGCTTTGACACGCGTGACGACACGTGGCAGCTCCGGAGGAGGCCTGGTGGCTAAGCGCTCGCGGCCCGCGTAAGACGAAGACTAAGTCTTCGCGGCCCGCCAGAGACCATAAAAATTGATTTTTATTTAATTTTTATAAAAATAAAGGTATTTAGGGCCATTTTACGTATACGGGGTGTATTTTAGGACGTATAGGGACATTCTAAATATTTTTAGGAAGGGTTGTTATATGTGCACCACGAAACATACATAGAAAACTTGTACCTGGTGATTGTGTTATCTCAATAAATAGTGTACACGCATGGTACAATATGGCTTTTGGAGATAAAAGCAAGTGTTCATGGAATTTTTGCATATGATATAGATATCAATGTGTTAAATGGGCAAATTTATGTAGCAAAACTTGTAAAGAGTGAAAGCACATGCATATTTGGATAAGATGGAAAGAATTCCCTCATGGATTGATAATGCTAGAAGCATTAATGATGTCAAAACCTCAAGAACGTACTATATCAAGTTCATAGAATATGTATGGACTAAAATAGTTAGATCGAGTGTTATACAACTCAAGATATTTGCATAAAGAGGGATATAAGTTTGATTATATTAGCCATGTTTTATCGACGTTCTACTTTTAAAAGTTCACTATAATCGCAGTTTACAGTGATGATGTCTAGGCATCATCGAGATAAATTGTCGAGCTTTTAGAGGGATAATTTTTTATCGACCTTGGCACGATCTAATTATTACTCGAACTGCAGTTCGAGTATATACGTAAATATATTTTACCAATCCCCCAAGTATATCTAGAAGATGATGTTTGTATATTTTAGTATTGACATAGTTGAACCTTAATGTATGTTAAAGGTTGTTAAGTCATTTGTTATAAGAAATGCCTATTATCATCTCCTATCAAAGTAGAGATTCTCATTCTAGAAGTACCATCGTTAAATGCATAAGTGCATTAATATGTTTTGCTAGATATGTATGGTTATAATATCTTTCACTTGAGCTTATTGTCATGATATAACCTTTGTCAAGCGAAGAGACATTGGAATGAGTTTAAAGAAACATTTAAGGTATAAACGATATTTGATTATATTTTACTAACCCATCAAAACAAGTTTGGTTAGTCTTGTAGATGCAGGAATGTAATGAAACACAGTCGTGGACATATGATAATTTTTGGAAAGAGGCACCTAAAGTCTCGTTAGAAGATTATACAACATTGCTCAACATAAAGGATTGCACATTAAGGGATCAAGCAACAAATCATTCAAGGAAGATGGACACACGTCACTTAAAGGGTACATGTTAAAATGAGGGGAAACTTATTCAAGTTGCACTCTTTTTCCCTTGACTAAGTTTTGTCCCATTGGGTTTTCTTAGTAAGGTTTTTAATGAGCCAACATATCTGACCCAAAAGTATCAGGGGGAGAAAATGCGCGCTGCACTCTTTTTCCCTTAGCTGAGGTTTTGTCCCACTGGGTTTTCCTAGCAAGATTTTTAACGAGGCAGCACCACCAAGCGTATAATAAATTGTTTTCTTTTATCACGTGGATAGTCAAGGGGGAGTGTTATGAATACATCATTAAGAGTGACTCTCTACATCCTTAACTCCTCTTTTGTATTTAATCTTATGTTAATGTACAAACCTATAAATAGAGGCTTTGTATTTCATACTTACACATCAATAAGAAATCCATCTCGCATTCTCTCATTCTTCTCTATACATTGCTAGTAGGTTGTTGTTTCACAACAGCTCTCTCATTGTTATAATTTCTCTTTTGAAAATAGGAATTTCTCGGTTGGAATAGTAAGATTTATCTTTCTTAAAGTTCAAATATCTTGCATTTGTTGCAAGATTCTCAATTTCAGATAATTAAATTTCCACCGGTTTAAAAACTTTTTCAATCTTTTTCAAATTCATATTTTGGATCGAAAATTCTTCATCCGAATACAATTTGTCAGATTCGTTCATCTTATACAACACCAGGTTCTGATCATCATTCAAATTAGTACGAGATTTCAAAATATACTTTTTATTAAAACTTTCTTCATCTTCCAAATGTGACTTTGAACTTTCATTTTTGGTGGAATCACCCTTATTTTCAAAAACCTTTTCAACCACATTTTTTACTAACTCTGACTCACAATCTTCGCAGATTTAGTATATGTCACTTCTATATCATGTTAGATCTAGTGGACCCCACAAAAGAACAGATTTAGTATAGGTCACCGCTCAGATGGTCATATATACAAAATATGACATATATTCCATATGTTATATTTTCTATGTTTGTAGCTCTTTTAAGAAAATAATAATAAATACAATGTACTTATTTTGAACAAGTAGATCATAAAAATGTTCATTCAATACTATCAAAACCAAGCATACAGGTACACAAACTAATAATAAAATAATATACGTACAATAATACATTTACGTATTATACAACAACAACAATAACCATACCCAGTAAATCCCCCAAATAGCAAGTTAATGGTCGGGTCTGGGGAGGGTGGAATGTAGGCAAGGTACACAAACTAATAATAAAATAATATACGTACAATAATACATTTACGTATTATACAACAACAACAATAACCATACCCAGTAAATCCCCCAAATAGCAAGTTAATGGTCGGGTCTGGGGAGGGTGGAATGTAGGCAAACCTTACCTTCATCCCTAGGGACAGAAAGACCGTTTCCAGATAGACCCCCGACACTAGTAACAAGACATAGACACACACAACCAAATAACAGACCTAAGGTTGTGGATGGGCAAAATAGTAAGGTAGAAACATACAGAGAAGTCATAAGACCACAAATAGCCATACCTACAGAAAGATAATGACATGCAAATAGGAACTCTAAGCCCCTACAAATCAATCAAATTAGGCACACCCCATCCCCTCTCTCTCTCTCTCTCAAAAGTCCTTGACCTTAATCCTACGTCTCCAATATATATTTTTATTTATCATTTACTATAGTTTCAAGTAACATAGATTAACTCATGATTGCTATGATTGCCAAGTATATCATTATAAGGATGGAACTTTCTGACCCGAGTCACTCAATCTGAAAAATTAGATGCACAAGAAATTCACTTAATCAAATTTTGGTTGTCCTACTTAACCCGTTTAATTAATAAATCATTTTTATGTTCACATGTCTTATTAAATGAATTGTGTTTGGAAAGACCCGTTTAACCCATTTTGTACAACACACGAACTCAATTGACAATTGACATGTTTACGACTTGATTACACATGCAAATCCGTTTGACACGTTTAGATAAGTAGGTAAAACGGTCCTTGTTCGGGTTACAATAATTAGATGTGTGTAAGGTAGGTTTGATGTTGTTAACACGAAAAAAATATGGGTCGTATTCAAGTTTAGCAATTCAACTTCTCAACCCAAAACCCTTTAATCTATCAGCCCGACATGATTGACGCCTCTAGTTATTAGGCGTGGGGTGTGGTTTAAAGCCCCTAGTAGGGGTGTTAAACGGGTCGTGTTCGCGGGTTGACGGGTTCAACCCGACCCGACCCAAAAATTTTACACGAACCTGACCCGAACCCGAAAATCGTATCATACATATGAACCTGAACACGACCCGAAGTTTTGTGGGTTGACCCAAACACAACCCATTCAACCCGAATTTTTTTTTCTGAAATTAATATATTAAAATTTACTTAAAAACACAAATGTATATAACATAATTATATTAAATTATAAAATCTTATGCTAATTTCTCTTTTGAAGTTATAATTACGGCATAAAATACACAACACATTTAATTTATGACATAAAATAAGTTGTAAAAAAATAAAATTAAATATAAATGTGTTAAACGGGTCAACCCGCCAACCTGATTGGGTTGACCCGAACCCGACCCGTTAACCTAAACGGGTTCGCGGGTTCAACCTGAAATTAACTCGAACCCATCTAGACTAAACCTAAACCCGCGAATTTCGTGTTAGGTTCGTGTCGTGTTTTCGGGTCGTGTCCGAAATTCACACCCCTACTTTATAGTGTCACGTCTAGGGGCGGCAATTCTTGAAATGACCCGTTAACCCGACCCGAACCTGACACGAAAAAAAACAGGTTTGGGTCGACTAACATGACCCGTTTAAAAAAGAGTCGGGTTCAGGTTGACCCGTATTAAAAAACAGGTCGGGTTTGGGTTGACCCGTATAAAAACGGGTTGACCCATTAACCCGTTTAACTATTTAGATAAAAAATCTTTTATATGTTTGTTTTTGTTTTTTCGGTTTCTATTTTACATGGTTAGTTATAATAATGTTAATTTTGACACATTATATTATTTATTTATCACACTCATACTTATCATTAAACATGTTATCGATAACCCGCTTAAAACCGAACAACTCGTTTATAAATCGTCAACTCATGTCAGATCCACATCAGCGTCATGTCACATAGAGGGTTTTAAAGTCCAATGGTTTAGAACCCCATATTAAACAAAATAAAAAAAAAAACAAAAGATTTGATTGGTTGAAAAGAATGGGGCTCATTTGCACACCCCTTTTAGCGCTCGTTACTACAATGGAGCCTTCTCCATCCCCCCTCCCCCCCCCCCCCCCCGCCGGCGGCCAAGGGTGGCTATGGGGCGCTAACTATACCACACCCCGGTCTTATTGTGCTGCAATGAAATGAGGATAGGTTTTGTTGTAAACTAGTTATAGCAATATTCAAATCTTCGTGAGGGGAAAATACCAAAAGATAATAATCTTTAGAGTTAATTGCCATTTTAGTCCCTGTGGTTTGGCCCATTTTGCCAGTATAGTCCAAAGGTTTCATTTTTAACATCTGGATCCAAAAACGTTTCATCGTTGCCATTTTGGTCCAACTGACTTAACCCCATCCATGGACCTCAGTTAACTCGAGGGCATTTTAGTCATTTCCCAAACTATTTTAATTAACCCTTTAATTCCACTTTATTTTTTTCTTTTAATCATTTATATAAGATTTATCTTATATATAATAACTCTATATAATAATTATAATATAATTATAATAACATATATATATATATATATATATACAGATATTGTGCACCACCACCACTCATTCTCACTCTCTCCTGTCTCTCTCTCTCATCCACCAATCACCATCGCCCCCTACCAGTCACCACCGCCCACCACTATCAACCACCACTGCACACACATACACATACACATACCACTGCACACACATACACACCATCACTACCAACCACCACAAGATGATATCATCACCATCAACAACCTCACCACCGCTGTAAGCACCACCGCTGCCATCACAAGCCACCAACGTCCCTAACAGGTTTGACTTTCTATCTCTCTAAAAATGGTGGTTCGACGGGTTTGATGGTGATGAACGGCAGAGGTGGTTCGACAGGTTTGATGGCGGAGGTGGGTGTTGATGGTGATAAACGGCGGCGCTGGGTTGTGGGTTTTGTAGGTGGTGATTGATTTGAAGATCTATGTGCGATTTGAACTTGGAGGTTGTGATTGATTGGGTTGGGGAGGTGTTTCAGTGAATTTGGGGGTTTTATGTGAATTTGGGGGTTTTCTGTGAATTTGGTGGTGGGTGGCGGAGGTGGGTGGCGTGGTGGAGGTGGGGTGTTGCTGGTGATGATGGCGGAGGTGTATTGTTGCAGGTTGTGTTTTGCGGTGGTGGGGGTGGTGGTGGTAGTAGAGAGAGAGAGCAGAGAGAAAGATGAGAGAGAGAGTGTGTGTGTTCTGTATGTATGTGTGGGTTCCATGGTGGTCGGGTGGTGGTGATTGGTTGTGGTGGTCGGTTCCTGGTGATAGTTGTGGTAGTCCGGTGATGGTGCTGGTGATGATGGCGGAGGTGTATTGTTCCATCTTCTGGAGTATTTCTTTTTCTGCATTCAAAGAAGTGTTAGAAGACAATAATTGTTCATTAGTTGTTAACAGCCCAGTATCAGTGGCAGCAGACTCCTCACTTATGACTCGTCGATCAGTAGGTACCTATCCCTGTTTGTCTCACAGATTCCTGGATGAACATATATACACTTGTTAATAGTTTTGTTTTTGGATTCAAAAGAAATGTGATGTCTGCTATTGTAGTATCTGGTTATTGGGTTTGTTTGGATTTGATTTGATTCTTTCGTTAATTTGGATTTGATTTTGTTTGTGGGTTTGTTTTTTAATCTGGATGGATATGGTTATTGGGTTTTGATCAAACATTATTGGTGTGGCAGTTGTGGAGGTGGAGGTGATGGTCACCGACGGGGGACTGATGTGGTGTGGTCGGTGGCTGAAGTGTGGTGGTGGCTGAGGTGTGGCAGAGGTGTGGCTGAGGTGTGGCAGAGGTGGTGGCTGTGTGTGTGTTCTGTATGTATGTGTGGATTCCATGGTGGTCGGGTGGTGGTGATTGGTTGTGGTGGTCGGTTCCTGGTGATAGTGGTGGTGAGGCTGTGGTGGTGGTGAAGGCAGGGGTGGTGATGGTGGCAGTAGTGATGGTGAGGTGGGTGATGAAGGTGTGTGTATAATATATTCTTTAAATATTAATTAATTAAAACAGATAGATAAAATGACAAAATTGCCCTTGAGTTAACTGAGGTCCATGGATGGAGTTAAGTCAGTTGGACCAAAATGGCAACGATGAAACGTTTTTGGATCCAGATGTTAAAAATGAAACCTTTGGACTATACTGGCAAAATGGGTCAAACCACAGGGACTAAAATGGCAATTAACTCTAATCTTTATTTGCTTAAAGTTTATATATAACCCAAAATAGACATGGGGGTTTTAATATACTTAACGTGGGTCGTGGGACATAGGATGTAGGGACAATCGTAGATATTTGATATTTCACAAACTGACCATCGAGTGTGGGGTGAGTATGGGTTGTGGGCCACTGGGCCTACATAACAAAAGCCTACACCAGCATATCACATGTCTAAAGTCGTTGGTGCTTTCATTTTGCAATTAAGATAATGTGATTTTCGTTTATTGTCATTATTAGTCTGCCAAATTATTTTAAAAAGATTATTGCATTTTGTTTGTTGTAGGTTCCACAAGCCACCATGTGTTTTGGTTTTCTAGTTTTACAATAGTATGAATATGAATATGGAATATATTACATTAAAGTATAAGGGAGCATCATGGATACGTGTAATAAATGTATTTACTTTATAAATAAGATCTATAGTGGGTATAAGTTTTGATATGGGGTTATTCAAAAGTTTATCATACTCGTATTTAGACCAAAAGAGAAATGGTAATTTAAAATAAGCATAACTTTTGCTTTGTTTGAAGTTATAGGCCTACAAGTAATGGATGAAAACATCTCAATAAAATAGACGAATGGATATAGACGTTTTTCTTGAATCTCAGGTACTATCTCAATGAAGCTCGAAAGAAATGGCCAGCATATGATCATTAACCATATGTAGTTGTGCAAGCAATAAGACGATGATGGCATTGCTTGTTACAAAGGGAATTTATGATTTACTCATGCCATCAAGTTCTCAAGTACTTTCACACCCATAAGAACCTAAACAAAAGTACACACAAGATGGGCAAGATTTCTCAAGAAATTCAAGTATGTCCTTAAGAACATGTTAGGAGCCTCTAACTAGGTGGTTGATTCCCTTGGCATAAGGGCTAACTTTCTTCTTACCATTAGTGATATGATTGTCGATTCAAGTTCGTGAAGGACTTATATGAGATGTATAACGATTTCGGTACAATCTGAAAGGACGTAGAGACCAGCTAACTGTTAGGATCTGAGTTTCTTATGATTGTGTTTTTCGTTTGATAATAATGAAGATGAACAAGTAATTGCAGCGGAAACTAAATATGGAAACTTTCATAAACAATCAAACAGGAGAATTGTTTTCAACACACAAGTTTATCATTGAACCGAATGATTGAATTTATTTCAAACATCAATTACAATTGCATGCATGTATCACAAATTCCCCCTCAGCCTGAGCTCACAATGAATTGTTCATGCAGGAAGACAAGTGATGAAAGAGCTAATAGAACAGTACCTGTACTGTTCTATTTATAAGCACGAGCAAACCACTGAAGCATCTTGGCTGACGTCACCATGAAAGTGACATCTAACCTCCTAACAACCTGTAACTATTGATCTAATACAACAACTGTTTGCTAACTACTGATTACATTACAATACAAAGGAATAGACTAAACTGCTGCTTTCTCCTTCCACTGTTGTGACTCCAGCAGTACTTTATGTCTTCAGCAGTGCTTGACCCATAACAGTAGATTGATCATCAGGGCTTTAGTCTTCATCAGTCTTTATACTTGATCAGTTGTTTGTAGAACAACAGTTGTATACGAACAGTGGATAAAGGCCATCAATTGTTAGAACCACTTTCAAGGGGAAAGTTAGAATACAGCATCTGCTTATTCTGGATCCACTGCTCTGATCCAGTTTTGGCTTTAATCAACTGTTCCTTTGGTAGGGTTTAATCCCAACACTAACACATGGTGATTTCCTACTATTGGATGGGTATTTGTTTAAAAGAAAATTTTGAGCTTCCTTACAAGAAAAAGTTATTAAAAGTTAAATGTTGGGACTTACTATTAAAATCGGCAATGTTAGACTAAAACATGGAGAAACGGTGATCTCAAGCGGTGGTTAGAGGAGATTTATTAAACTTAAGGGCCCTTGGCGTATTATTAGTTTAGTTATATTATTATTAATATTTGTTTAGATAAATATAAATATGAAGTTGTTTAGATAAATATTAGGTTTCCTGGTTCCAGTTTAATTCGTATTACTATTAGTATAAATAGGAGTTCTGATTTATGTTTATGTATTTTAGTTTCATTATCAATAAAAACTGTCGAACATTGTGTTCAAACCCTTCTGTTTCGATTTCTTTTGTTAACGGGTGTGTTCTTGTTAGTTCGATATCCCAATAAGTGGTATCTGAGACTATAAGATTCAAGGCTCAAATCCGCAGCAAGTAGAAGACCGATCGCAGATCAAGACTCTAGGGAAGAAACAAGGCAGAATTGGAAAGCATGGTTAATTTACATATGAGTGAAGGAATCAAGAAGCTCTATTAGACAAACTACAAGATGTAGGTAACATGCATGAAGTCCTAACTCCAAGGATATGATCTCTGGCAAGTCACGAATGGAATTGATACCCGGTAACCACCAACAACATAAATAGAGCAGTCGGGAAATGGAAGATTGAGGTGGGTTGTGTTATGTTTGTTATCAATATAATTATAGAAGTGGAGATTCTTGATCATCTTAAAGATATTGAGCATCTGAAACAGCATGAGTTACCCTCGAGGCGTTATTCTGAAAAAAGGAATGATGCTTAACTTCAGTTGCTGGAAAGAGAACTCTTAACAGCCTCGCAATGAGATTTAACCTTGGCTCAGTACTTCAGGAAGGTAAAGAATTTGTGTCGAGAAATTGGCAACCTCGATGCCCAATCAATAATCAATGAATCACGTACAAAATGAATTCTCATTCATGGGTTAAAACACGAATACTGTAGTTTTATTACTGCGATTCAAGGTTGGGCAACCTAACCGAGTTTGGTGGAGTTTGAGAACCTCCTGGCGGGTCAAGAAGCTCTTGCAAAACAAATGGCAGGGTTCAAATCTAAACCGATGAAGACAAGACTCTTTGTGCATAAATAGGACATAGTCGATGAGCTAATAAACCTTGGAATAAAAAAGGGTAACGATAAGTTTAAGAAAGCCGACTCAAACAAAAAGAAGGGGAGCAACGGAGAAACATCAGGAGATTACAAGGGTAAAGTTAATCGTAATCTGTAACACCCCAAAAATGTTTATTAGACATAAGTTAAATTATAAATAATAAAGGGGTGAAGTTTAAAACTAAATAAGTAAAGGAACTTGAGGGACTAAAGTTGTAACATATCAAAATTTAAGTTAATTAAATTAAAAAGAGTTAAAAACCCACACACACTCTGTGTGTGGGTTCTGGTCGATCGAACAGAAGAGCAGGACAAGGGTTGAAACCCTAGCATCAAGAAATCAAGCAATTTAACTTGAATCAAAGGAAAAATTCAATGCATGATCCCCTAAACTCGAGTAGCTAACCTCAATTTCCGAAGTGGTAAGTTTAATTTTCTGGAATCATGATTTGTAGGATGAGGGGTTCAACCCCAATCTCGAATTCTTGTGTCTGAATGTGAGAAATCTGAGTTAGGATTACTTTCTAGAACACGAATCATGTCGATTTTAGGTTAATTGAAAGATTTTTAGTAAAACCCACTTTATGAACTTGTGATATGAATAGGATGATTTAAGTGATTTTAGTTATGTGAAACCTTGAAATATGATTATGTTGTAACGCCTGAATCTTAGAAAAATTATGTGGAATAAAAGAAAGGTATGAACTTGGATTGATTTTGATGAGTTATAGGATGAACTAGTAGAAATTCATGATTTGTATGCTTGTAATTGATGTGTGTAAATTGATGACCACCAAGTGTTTGATGAAATGCTTAGAAGAAAATTGTGTATAAATTGGAAGAATAATGAATGAATGTGTTGTTATAGGTGTGAAGGAAGAAGGTTCCAATACAAGGAAATCGGAAAGTTCACAAGATCGAGGTACGTTAGTGTACACCATATTTCTATAATATTGTCATATGTATAATAATCTCAATTGTATTGTGTTGTTATAATAAAATTGAGAAGAATTGAAATCTATGGTTATTCATAAGTGAAAGTAAGATCCGTCATAAACGGATTGTGATGAATGAATAGGTTACGAAAGATAATGCATCTTATCCGGTTCTTTTTAGTCGAACCGGGTATGGAAGGTTAAGTATGTAGCGAATGAAAGTCTACTCGATCCGTCTTTCTCGGATTGGAGTATGAGTGCAGGAATGATAAGAATATGTTTGTTCGTCATGAATGAATCGAATGAAAGTATGTTAATGATATTAGTATCCGTCGATAGCGGGTATGTTAAGAAAAGTATGTCTAGTCTCTACTTCGAGGCAAGCATGTAATGAACCGTTTAACGGTTAGTAAAGAAATTGAAGGATGTAAAACCGTGAAAGAGACGAATCGGTTTATTAATTATTGTGGTAGTAACGAAATACTAACTTATTTGTTTATGTTGAATATAGGTAAATCTTCAATCTAGGCGGTCGGACGATTTGGAATGAGCACACTTGATCTTCGCCCACTACACGCTTCCGTCATAAGTTAATATAACGTGGTCTTAAGTACCTTAAATTGTGTAGTATTTTGATGTCTTTCTGGTTTGGTTAAAAACTTATTAGTGGCAGTTTTGTTGTAAACAACTTAATGTTCCGTTTTGGGGTTTTTGTCAAGGATGTTTATGTTGAAATGGTTTACCGTATAAAACAGGTGTTAGTGGTCTATTTACGTACGGGTCATGCCGAAATTTTGTAACATTTATTAACCACGTTAAGAATCTTTGAAAAGATAAGTTAGGGGCGTTACAAGTTGGTATCAGAGCCCAGGTTTGAGGGATTCGAGCACAAGTAGTAGTGCTTGAACTCAAACTGACGGCTCGCTCAAAAGTGTGCTCGCTCCAAGATCGCCAATGAGGTAAAAATTTAAGTTTCGGTAAATGTAAGTATGTATAGTGTGCTTACGAAGTAAATGTTTAAGTTAAGTATGTGGAGGAGTAATAATGGGAGGTGAAACGGGAAGTTCCAGGAACCATAGGGCTGGAACCGACCCGAAAAATGATTAAAAAAGGCCTAAAACAAGCCTGCAGCGAATTCAACAAACGGGAGGCCGTCGCCGACGGGCTTCTGGCCGTCGCCGACGCCCCCCTATTTTGAGCCGACACCCTATTTGACTGCTTACGAGAAGTGTGGCCGACACCACTTTACAGGGCCCGTCGCCGACGGGGTCCTTGGGCGTCGCCGACGAGTTGTGTAAAGGTAATCCGCTGAAAATTTTTGTTTTTCACATTTAGAGTTACCGGGTTGTCCGAAAGCCTATTTAATGATTATGTAGGGTCCATATAAGGCCTAATAGATGTATGTAACCACAATTAGTGGTTACTATGGAATGGATTCGTAAGAGTCGAAAGTAATGAATCGAATGACAAGATAAGAGTTATGAAATTTAAAAGATCAAAAATTGAAATGTAAGAATGTGAATTAAGTAAATGCATACTAATGAACTATGATATAATGAAAGGCATGTAATGGTGTTAAAAGAACGACACGAAATAAATGATGAAACATAGAGAATTAAAAACTTGAAATGCATGATTACAAATGTTGTAATCAAAGGTTGAAGTATGTGTTATATTGAAAGCTTGTGAATTATAATTTAAGTTCCCGTACTTCTCAGAAATGCCCGTTTTATGTTCTTGTCAAGTTATTAGAAGATATAATAAGTTATGTAAAGTTACGTAGATCATTGGCGATAAAGTAAAATTTATAAAAGTCGAATGTAACGTATGGAATGGCATGAAATGAATGACGAATGTATAAAGTGGAGTTGGAAACGTATGATAATGAATAATGAAGGAAGTAAATGTAGACTAATGTACTTGAATATGTGAAGGAACCTGAATTGTTAATAAATGAATAAAAAAAATGATGAGATTAGTGGTGAAAATAATTTGAAGAATGTGAGTTAGATGGAATTCGTATGAGAATTCGGATAAATGTATGCTTTGATCAGAATTATGCATTAGAGGCTAGTACCCTGTGTTTGGAATGGTGTGATACTTATGTGTATATAATGATTTGCTTTAGTATGATTAAGAGGAGAATATGTGCTAAATGTGAATCATACGAGCTTATTAGTAAATGATATGTTGAAATTATGTTATATAGTTGCTTCGAATGAAATTTTCTATTTGTAGAATCATGGAGTATTAGCATGTGAAAGTACGTGTATGTGAATGTATATGTGTATTGTTTAGAGGATCACGTAAATTGTACATGTCATACAATACGAGTATGAAATACGTAGGATATTATTATTATGACCTACCATATTTAGATGAATACATGTTTAAAAGTTTAAAGTGTGTAAACGAGACAGTTGACTTTCTGAAAGTCAACAATATAGGGATATCATGGGATGGCCATTAGACACAATTGTTAAAGTAAAGAGTTAATGTGTTATGTAGGCTTGTAAATGAACCGAACGAACACGAACGAGGCATGTTCGTGTTCGTTCGTTAAAGTTTAACCGAACAAACGATCGGACATGAACATTTTAACGAACGGATTTTCTTGTTCGAGTTCGTTCTTTTAGAAAATGAAAATGTTCGTGTTCGTTTATGTTCGTTTATTAATAGTGTAAACGAACAGTTCACGAACATAAACGAGCATACGAACATAAACAAACGCAGTTTCACATAAGCGAACCTAAACGAACATAAATGAGCAAACATAAACGAAAATAACTAAACATAAATTAACAAACACAAATGATGAAACACCAATTAAAAGTAAAAGTGAATATCCAAACATAACCATCATAAAAAAGAACTTCAAATGTAAATAAATTCGTTAAAATTACAGTCTAATAGACACTTCAAAGCACCATCTTGAAATCACCAATTCACCATTATGATCAACAATGCACCAACTTCATTCTTTTTGTTATAACGACAAATTTGGATTACTGATGGACCACTAGAGTATCATCGTGCCACTAGCGAAACCACCCGATCATATCCATCTCTACCAGGATTGTTTTGAAATCGGAAACTCAAAACATGTAATGGGATGGTAAAGAAAATCTTGTAAATTTTAAATTTAGTATTAGTTTTAAACTTAATATTAGTAATATATAAAGTTAAACAATTAAATAAACGAACAGATATAAACGACCATAAACGGTCGAATTCAAATGAACATAACTGAACGAACATAAACGATCGTTCATGAACGTAAATGAACGAATGAGACATTGTTCGTGTTCGTTCATTTAGTTAAATGAACGGAAAAAAATGTTCATGTTCGTTCGTTTACTAAATAAACGAACATAAACGAGTTTCCTGTCAAACGATACATGAACGGTTCACTGAACGTTTGGTTCGTTTACAAGCCTAGTGTTATGTACTAGATGAATTACGTGTTATGCTTGATGATAGTTTAGTTGTATGGAATTGAAATGAGATAACTATTAATGAATGTCTCATTTATATGAAATTCTACTAATGAAAGTCGATTAACGTATGAATAGAAAGAAGGTGAATTCGCAATCACTTCGAATTTATTTACATGAAGATGTATACGTGTTTGAATATTTGAAATTAAGTGGAACGTATAAATAAATGAGAACTTGGTAATGTTAATGAAAGGTATGGAAAGGATATTAGTTCAGATGTTAGCTAAAGACGTTTTGTAAGTATGTTCGAATTGAAGGTATATTGTACTGGGTGGTGGTTGACCTTAAAAGGTTATATTGTAGAAGTCAGTGAATAATAATTACTTACAAATGCTGGAAGTATTACGTAAGAAATACAACGTGTAACGTAGGATACTCATTAGTAAGAGACATGTTAGAGAACGTAGGTGAATTAACACCAAAAACGGTGAACGAACAAATGGAAATGGTATATTAAGGGATGGTCATGTATTGACCGAAGCTCGAGAAAAACACGAGAATCATCTCACTTATGTCCGGTCAAGCTAGCAAAAAGGGGTCTAACGATTATTAAAGGAACGGAGCAATATAAGAAAGAAAGATAAGATTGAAAAGTATAAGCCTACGATTGAATGTAAAACAAACTTAAGAAAGAAGGGCGGGAACGCCACTAGAAATAGGATGTAGAGTGTCGCATCGATACGCGCTACATGAATTAGGACATGGAATTAAGTGTTAGGACCCAACACTTGAAGTTGAATGTAGAAGATTAATACGAAAATGTTTCATAAGAAATGACATGGTAAATGATACGGCAGAAGAAAGAAAGGTACGGAGGAAAATGTTTGAATCTGAGAAATGGATTCAACCATGTAAGGAATGAAAGGAGGGATCTATAAGCAAACACGGATCAAACCAGTAAGAGTGAAAGGTAATAAATTAAAAGTTCGAATTTGTAAGTGAAGACAGATTAAACAAGTAAGAATAAAAAAAAACTAAGTACCAAACTCAAATAAGTTATATGGGTCAAATGGCGATCGCCATTTGAACCCGGTATTTAATGTTCGAGTTGTCAAGTTTATTACTTATAGGTGAGCATAATGTATGGGCATGCATTGTCACAGTTTGGAAAGTATTAACCGTCGCAAAGTATGAATAACGAGTCAAGGGATTTGACCCGCGCCAGGTACGTATGAAAAGATTATATTTTTAATAGGAGCTTAGGGCTCGACTAGAGAATGATGTGTCAGAATAGGATAACTGATACCCATATGTAAGAATGTATTTACAATTAGATTTCCGAAAAGTCAAACGAAGTAAATGAAGTCCTTGCAATTATGCGAGCATAAGGTACGAACGTGTACCTCGATGCGACCACAATAAGTAAGGGGGTGTTAGTCTGACCTTGAAAGGTCAAACTGCGAAAGTTGACGAAATAACCAATAAAATGAAAGGATAGTATGTAAGAAATGGAATGTATGATATGTTTTAGCATGTACGTAAGAAAATTGTGAAAAAGACAATCGGCGAACAAACACCCTGTAGGACGCAAATATGAAAGGTTATGTGCTAACTATTATTTATAGATAAATATGATGGAATTCTTAGTGAGATGATAGTAATGAAGCTAGTGGAAGGATGCTCACGAGTGGGAGCATATTTCATGAATGAATGAGACCAATTCTGGTACGGAAGGTACATATAAAGAAGCGGATCGATCCGGCACACGGATAACTGACTTATGCATTGAAGGCGAGGTTAGTGAAATGTTTAATTCTTGATTAATGATAAAGAATCCGTAGATTTATTTGTAAGTGTGAACAAAATGAATGGTAGAATAATTATGGTATGGTATACAATGATCGACCTGTAACGGTCAGCGTGAGAAGGTATGAATGTCATTAAGAGGGAGATCTAAAGGCCTTAAATGAAAGTTTGAGCTGAATTGATTAAACGCTCGTATGGTACTCGTACACAACATACCTAGTTGTTATCATAAGTAGTTCATTCAATGAGCTAATAATAAAGTTTGCGAAGGATTAAATTTGAGGCTAAACTCAAATTTGTAATTAGTCCAAGTGACGGTAGTAACCGTAGAATGATGCCTCATACTCGTATTAAGTATGAAAAAGTAATTAGGAAGTGGGTAGCTTTGTATTAGTACCACTAAGTCATTAAATGTTTATAGTATACGTATAATGTTATGCTAAGCCCTCATATGAACAAGAAAGTAATTAGAAAAAACGTTAGTAATGGGATAATGGGGTTTGCTCATGATTACAATAATGAATTATATCGTGCATGATTCGTGTGCGGAATGAAATAAATCGATTTATTTATATTAATAAATGCATGAATATGTTACGCTTATTTAGAAAGATAGAAACAAGCCGTAAGCATAAGCTTGTACGACCAATAGTATACATTTGGAATAAATTTCAATGAACGAACCGCTAGTGATGATGTATGCTAGGAACTAGCATTATAAAGTGAAAACGACACTAATAAGAGCTCTGGATCAGATTCTGACTCATATGTGATTATGAAAGTAATTTACTTGATTTAAGAACGGAGGGACAATGCGTACAAATACGTTTATGCATGAATGAAACTCTTGCCAAGATCCCGAATGCATCTATGTTGTATTAAGCATCGTGAATGAATAGATGAAAAAGTAAGAGTAGAAGTGGTCTAGTTGGAATGAGAAAGGTTTCGGGGACGAAACCTCCTTTAAGGGGGGTAG
This sequence comes from Helianthus tuberosus, assembly GCA_030545235.1. NCBI lineage: Eukaryota > Viridiplantae > Streptophyta > Magnoliopsida > Asterales > Asteraceae > Helianthus > Helianthus tuberosus. The sequence goes on along the minus strand of CM060400.1, from coordinate 115,163,917 downwards.
ACTTGTAACACCCCAAAAATGTTTATTAGACATAAGTTAAATTATAAATAATAAAGGGGTGAAGTTTAAAACTAAATAAGTAAAGGAACTTGAGGGACTAAAGTTGTAACATATCAAAATTTAAGTTAATTAAATTAAAAAGAGTTAAAAACCCACACACACTCTGTGCGTGGGTTCTGGTCGATCGAACAGAAGAGCAGGACAAGGGTTGAAACCCTAGCATCAAGAAATCAAGCAATTTAACTTGAATCAAAGGAAAAATTCAATGCATGATCCCCTAAACTCGAGTAGCTAACCTCAATTTCCGAAGTGGTAAGTTTAATTTTCTGGAATCATGATTTGTAGGATGAGGGGTTCAACCCCAATCTCGAATTCTTGTGTCTGAATGTGAGAAATCTGAGTTAGGATTACTTTCTAGAACACGAATCATGTCGATTTTAGGTTAATTGAAAGATTTTTAGTAAAACCCACTTTATGAACTTGTGATATGAATAGGATGATTTAAGTGATTTTAGTTATGTGAAACCTTGAAATATGATTATGTTGTAACGCCTGAATCTTAGAAAAATTATGTGGAATAAAAGAAAGGTATGAACTTGGATTGATTTTGATGAGTTATAGGATGAATTAGTAGAAATTCATGATTTGTATGCTTGTAATTGATGTGTGTAAATTGATGACCACCAAGTGTTTGATGAAATGCTTAGAAGAAAATTGTGTATAAATTGGAAGAATAATGAATGAATGTGTTGTTATAGGTGTGAAGGAAGAAGGTTCCAATACTAGGAAATCGGAAAGTTCACAAGATCGAGGTACGTTAGTGTACACCATATTTCTATAATATTGTCATATGTATAATAATCTCAATTGTATTGTGTTGTTATAATAAAATTGAGAAGAATTGAAATCTATGGTTATTCATAAGTGAAAGTAAGATCCGTCATAAACGGATTGTGATGAATGAATAGGTTACGAAAGATAATGCATCTTATCCGGTTCTTTTTAGTCGAACCGGGTATGGAAGGTTAAGTATGTAGCGAATGAAAGTCTACTCGATCCGTCTTTCTCGGATTGGAGTATGAGTGCAGGAATGATAAGAATATGTTTGTTCGTCATGAATGAATCGAATGAAAGTATGTTAATGATATTAGTATCCGTCGATAGCGGGTATGTTAAGAAAAGTATGTCTAGTCTCTACTTCGAGGCAAGCATGTAATGAACCGTTTAACGGTTAGTAAAGAAATTGAAGGATGTAAAACCGTGAAAGAGACGAATCGGTTTATTAATTAATTGTGGTAGTAACGAAATACTAACTTATTTGTTTATGTTGAATATAGGTAAATCTTCAATCTAGGCGGTCGGACGATTTGGAATGAGCACATTTGATCTTCGCCCACTACACGCTTCCGTCATAAGTTAATATAACGTGGTCTTAAGTACCTTAAATTGTGTAGTATTTTGATGTCTTTCTGGTTTGGTTAAAAACTTATTAGTGGCAGTTTTGTTGTAAACAACTTAATGTTCCGTTTTGGGGTTTTTGTCAAGGATGTTTATGTTGAAATGGTTTACCGTATAAAACAGGTGTTAGTGGTCTATTTACGTACGGGTCATGCCGAAATTTCTAACATTTATTAACCACGTTAAGAATCTTTGAAAAGATAAGTTAGGGGCGTTACATAATCGCAGGTTTCCATACAATTGTTATAATTGTAACAAACATGAACACATGGCAAGGGACGGTAGACAACCAAAAGTAGAAGGAAATTCGGCAACTACAATCGAGGATGAAGCGACGTGGGACGTTGAAGCCATAGTCGCAAATGCAGTTGAGGTCACGACACTTATAGTTTCAACCAAACCAAAGATGAACAACCTCGGAGACTAGATCGTTGATTCAGGTTGCTCGAATTACTTAACCGGAGAAAAAGAACTATTGACCAAAGTAAAAAAGTATGTTGGAAACCATGTGGTGGTGATTGTTGATGGCTCGAGCCATCAAATGGCAAATATTAGAGAAGTAAAGTTTCCAAAGACAATGGGAGAAAATGAGTTTACCATGCAAGAAGTTTTTCACATACCCGACATGAAGAAGAATCTACTTTCCGTCCCTTAGATCACGGCAACAGGAAGGTATGTTCTTTTTGGACTAAACGAAGTGTCTATTTTTTATAAGTATAAAACATTTTCAATACCTATTGTAAAGGGTAACTGTAATGATAATGTTTATGTACTAAATGCTGAGTCGGCATATGCGATAAAGCTTGTCATAATCAGGTTGCAAAAATATGGCAAGCTCGTCTAAGCCATGTTGGTTATGATTAGCTTGAAGTAATGATGAAAAGAGAATTAGTTCACGGTTTACCCCAGTTCACAATTAGTAAAGAGATCGTGTGTGTTGGATGTCAATGTGGCAAAGCACATTAGCAGCCATATGACACTTCAAACTTCAAAGCGACGAAGCCATTCGAATTGGTTCACTCGGACGTATTCGGTCTAGTGAATCAAGATCAATCAAAGGGCTAAAGTACATGGTTACATTCATTGATTATTTCTCAAGATTTACTTGGGTCTATTTCCAAAAGAAAAACCCAAAGCATTCAAAAAGTTCAAGTTATTTAAGATAGGGGTTGAACGACTTATGGCAATTGAGTTAAGTGTTTAACGACCGATAATGGAGGAGAGTATTTAGCATTTGCTTTTGATAAATATCTAAAGGAAGATCAAAATTGGCGTCAACTTACTTGTCCAAACACACCGCAACAAAACGGTGTCTCTGAAAGAAAGAATTGTCATCTTGGAGAAACGTATAGAAGCATTATGCATGAGATGTAACGAGGAGGTTTTGGGCTGCCGCCATAAAAATTAAGGGCTATGTATCTCTATATGAAAGATTGTTGGGATGAAAAACAAATGTAACGCACTTTCATGTATTTAGGTGTGTGTACTACGTGTTCGTACCAAATCAATTAAGAGACAATATGGAAAAGAGGGCGATCTGGTGCATTTTTGTTGGGTATGATACCGAAAGGAAATGGTGGAGATGTTTTGATCCGACAACACATCGGTGTTATGTCTCAAGGAATGTGGTCTTTGATGAGAATTCGTTATGGTGGTTAAAAAAACAAAGAAACACTACTAGACAAAAATTGATAAAAGAAAGGCTTGAATCAAATATGGAGAAGTTAACTATTGATGATAATGAATCCGCCGAAGTCGATGTCAAACTGAGTCAAGCTCCTAGTTCGAGGTAAGAACAACATAGTCCATGGTAAACCGATACGTCTAACCAACGTTATGGCGCAAATCCAAACTCTACCACTCCAAGTCCGAGAAGGTCTATTCGGGTGTCGAAACCAAACTCGAGGTATGCGACGAATGTAGCGATTATAGAAGTGGAAGAAATATAAACAGAATGAAGAGGTATGTGATCAAATAAAATGGAACCTTTCAATGCAAGAAGAGATTAAATCAATGAACTGGAATGAAACTTGGTCTTTAGTACCCCAAGCCTAAAGAAGTGAAATCGATAACATGCAAGTAGGCATAACAAATTAAGCTCAAGCCTAGCTGATCAGTTGAGAGAAAGGTTAATGGCATGTAGATTCTCTCAGCAATATGGTATTGACTATGAAGATACATTCAGTCCTGTAGCCAAAATAACAACAATACGGGTTGTGATAACAATAGTGGCTAGTATCAGATGGAATTTGCATCAAATGGATGTAAAAATGCATTTCTCTTTGGCGACCTAGATCTACTATCTACATGGAGCAACCGAAATGATCTGTAAGTGCTACTAATCATAATTATATATGTAAAATTAATAAGGCGATATATGGCTTAAAGCAATCCCTAAGGGCTTGGTTTGGGAAGATGGGAGAGTTCTTGCCACATAATGACTATGAGATGTCGAAGTCTGACGCGAGCATGTTTTTCAAGTCAAGTGGGTCGAAAATTGTGGTAGTGTTGGTGTATGTAAATGACTTGATAATAACCGGAAACGATAATGAAGGCATTGAACAATTGAAGCAAAACTTGTGTTTTTGGTTCTATATGAAATATCTAGGAAGAACTACTCACTTCCTTGGTTTAGAACTAAACTATGAAGAAGTCGCCATATTTCTTCATCAAAAGTGGTATTGTGCAAATTTGTTATCTCCGTTTGGTATGATCGATTGCAAACCTACTGAGACTCCTATGGATAGTATGGTGAAACTAAGCGCTGAAAGTGGAAAGGAGCTAGCTGATCCAACTATGTATGACTGATAGTTGGAAGTTTGATATATTTGACATTAACCAGGGCCCGACATAGCATTTGAAGTAGGTGTATTAAGCCGTTATATGTAGAAACCTTTGAAACCGCATCTAGATGCGATACAACGTGTGCTAAGGTACATAAAGCACACAATAACTCTAGGCATGAAGTTTAATAAAGGTGAAGAGTTAAAGTTAGTTGGGTTATGCGATGCTGATTATGCAGGAGACTTAGAGACTAGAAGGTCGATGACAGGATACTTGTTTAAGTTGGGTCAAGGAGCTATCACTTGGTGTAGTAAACGACAACTAACTGTGTCCTTATCAATGGTCGAGGCAGAGCATCAGGTTGTTGCCATGGCAACCCAAGAAGTGGTATGGCTACAACTTGTTTTGGATGAGTTGAAGTAGAAGGTAGATGATGGTGTAGCTATTGTGATAATCTATCAAAAATATATTTGGTAGAAAATCCACTGTTTCATGCAAGGTCTAAGCACATTGAAGTTCACTACCATTTTATTCGTAAAAAGGTTTTGGAAGGCAAAGTCGATTTGAAATATGTAAACACTTATCAACAAGTTGTTGATATGTTTACTTAAAGTCTACTAGTCGGAAAGCTCAAGAAGTTTCGATATGAAATTGGTTCGGAGGAAGTCAACATTGAGAGAGTATTAAAATTGGCAATGTTAAACTAAAACAGGGAGGCACGATTGATCTCAAGGGGTGGTTGGAAGGGATCTATTAAACTTAAAGGTCCTTGGCATATTATTAGTTTAGTTATATTAATACGTGTTCACATAAATATTAAGTTGTTTAGATAAATATTAAGTTGTTTAGATAAATATTAGGTGTCCTAGCTCTAGTTTAATTCATATTACTAGTTGTATAAATAGGAGCTCTGATTTCTATTTATGTATTTTTGTTTTATTATCAATAAAAAGTGTCGAACATTGAGTTCAAACCCTTGTGTCTGAGTTATGCTGCTTACGGGTGTGTTCTTGTTGGTTTGATATCGCAATACTTAGGAGCCTACTTGGGGGGGGGGGGCACTTACAGAAATGTGTCGCATGCCAAGAAGGTAAGGAAGGTCTCAACACATTGGACTCCACTTGGCATTTCCAGTTGCATTTGGCCGATGGGGACATCTCCATGGATTTCGTTTTAGGGCTTCATCACACTTGGCAACATGATTTGTTGTATATGTGAATAGAATCCGAAACTTAAGATGCATCACTTACCTAGACAAAAATTTGCCTAAAACAGTGTTATTCGCATCTCAACATGAGCATTTCCTTTTCAATTATGTTGTAAAATCAAGAAATTATCAAGTTGAGTTCTTGGTGCATTTTGAGTTCAATTCCTAACGTATGGAATTTTATGGTAACTATGGAATTCATAAGTATCAAATATGATGTTTATGACTTGTTGGAATTCGTTTGCTTTTTGAAGATTTGGCGACATGTATTCTTAGTGAATTATGAAGATTTTGAGTAAGTTATGTTTCAATCATCACCTACTCGGCTACTCATAAGAGTTCACCTTCATCTCTATTAAATGGGCTTAAAATTAAAATATGCAAATAATTAGTGAATATATTTTTTTTTTTTGTAAAGCTTATGTTTTACACCAAATCAAACTTATAATGCAGTGAATTGGTTAGTCAAATTTGACTGATGTTGATTTTAGATGATATCTTTATACTTCCTATGATGGGTATAAGTTTTAAAGGTACGGATTGAAGTGATTAAACATGAACTTGTAGGTTTGGTACCAACATGGTTGTTTGGGTATGGGCATTGGGTCTAGGTCTTCTAATTCATTTTTAAGTGTTAATGTAGTCAATTGGGTGCCTATGGTTGAATGAGATTAGTTTGAGTTTGGCTGGTAATGAAAGTGGTTAAAGTGGCCAGTAGCCCAGTAGGCTATTCTAGTTTTTTTTTTTTTGAACGGCTGATATCATTAGAACAAACAAGCTAGCAAGAAGCTAGACAGAAGAAAGATTACAAAATATTACAGAACATTGAACTTACACCAATCTGACCATTCTAATGAGTGCATTTTTGCTCTACTTTTTATCCAAAGAAAACTTGTGGTTTTGATTTCGGCTAAGATTCTGGAGATATCTACACGATTACCCGAGAAGATAGTGTCGTTACGTTGTTTCCATACGCTCCAGCATGAAGATAGGACGATAGCTTGCACCATCTTCTTCATTGCAGCTGGGCCTGTGATATCTTGATGTACACGAAGTAGGTCTTCCGAAGTGAAAGCATATATAGGTGGGATTTTGAGCCAACTGGACACCATTTCCCACACAACCGAGCTAACAAAACATTCTGCAAAGAGATGAGAGATTGTTTCATCTCTGTCTCCGCAAAACGGGCAGCGAGTAGACATAATGTTGATGTTCCGATGTGCGAGAGCCACTCTGGTAGGGAGCCTGTCAAGCGCCAATATCCACCCGAAGATGTTAACTTTACGTGGAACCCAGTTGTTCCATTCGAAGTTGATGGGAGAGTGCTGATGTATCTACCGAGAGAGAAGTTTTTTAACCGATTTAACCGAGAATGATCCAGACGGGTCCGAAGACCATGACCATGTGTCTTTAGACATTGTTAGTGGTACCTGTGAAACAATATTTGTAATTTCATCAAGTTCCGCACGTTCCTGCTGTGAGCCGGGATCCCGGATCCAACACCAACTGATTATGTTGGCTGTATTGTCTTCCGGTCGCTTGATACGGTCTCGGACACTGCATCCTTTGAACTTTTCCAGCGAGTAGAGAGTAGGAAATCTTGTTTTGAGTGGTGCATCTAGAACCCATGCGTCGGTCCAGAACTGGGCATCGGATCCAAACCCGACCTTACATTTAAAGAGATTGTTGAGGTGTATATCTTTTTCCCGTAGCGTTGCTTCCTTCTTTATAATATTGTTCCAAACGCCTGTTAACCCCTTTTTTGAAGGGAGAAAATTACCCAATTTTGGGTTGAAGTGGATACAGTTGATAATTATTCTCCAAAGTCTATTGGGCTCTGTTTTGTATCTCCACGCCCATTTTGACAACAAACTGCAATTCATGTTTTGTAGTGTATCCAAGCCAAGCCCCCCGCATTTAATCGGTCTAGTAACAAGATCCCAACGAACCCAATGCATCTTGCTTCTTGTAGCAGTGCCACCCCACAGGAAATTTCTTCTAATCTTTTCTAATTTATTTAACACATTATGAGGTGCCTGGTAGAGCGAGAAGTAGTACAAAGTTAATGAATCTAGAACCGATTTGATTAGCGTGGTCCAACCCCCAATCGATAAGGTGTTTGCCTTCCAAAGAGATAACCTTGCTTCGAAAGTTTCAATGACCGGAGCCCAGTTGTTATATTTGTTCATATTTCCCCCAAACTTGAGACCAAGGTACATGAAAGGTATGGAACCTGATTTACACCCAAGCCGATTAGCCATATGATCACATTCATCCGATGTAGTTCCCACCCCATAGAGACACGACTTGAGGAGGTTTATTTTTAATCCCGAGACTAGGAAAAAGCATCTCATGAGTCTTCTTATGTTGACGATGTTTGCTTCCTCCCAAGCACCCAAGAGCATCACGTCATCCGCAAAGATGAGGTGTGATACGATGGGGCCATTGTTCGGGAGAGATACCCCTTTTATAATTGTAACAACCCTCGGTAATACCAACACCCTCATAAATATTATGACACTGGAGTATATTGTAAAATGTCCCAATATGTCTTATATTACATCCCGTACGTGAAAACCGAGCCGAATTATATTTTAACATATAAAAATAAGAAAAATGGAGTTGAGGCGGGCCGCGTAGACCCACCCCAACATCTCACACAGGCGGTATCAAGACTAGAATTGACTCCGTTGACTTCTTAAGTTGATACGGGCCGCGTAAGCTTAAGCTTACACTTACGCGGGCCTCTAGAGATCATGAAACGCGGAGACATCCGGTGCTGACACGTGTCGACATCGTGGCGGTCTAGAGGATGACCGGGACAAACTATATATTGACCAGGTGGTTGACGCGGGCCGCGTAAGGCTTAGCCTTATCTTACGCGGGCCGCCTGGAAGTCAGAATCCAGCACTATATATAGAACTCATCAGTTTACGTTTTTCGTCGCTCACATTTCAATCTCAAATCACAATTTCTGTAGAAGAGGCATTATAGTTGGGTATTATACCCCTAATTAGCGAGGTTATGCTCCATTGTAAGTATTATAACCCCAGTTTCATAATAGTTACACTGCCCGATTGATTTAGGGTTCCGTAACAACTGTCGTGGTTCTGCCCGACGTAGTTGTTGGAATGCCGTCTCGGGGAGGGTATCATTAATAATTTCAAAGGGTTATGATACTAACCAATGTACATTTGTATAAATTATAGATTATACCCAGGAAACCCTTACAAGAAGCCTAAGATAGCAAAGTGAGTTTATCCTCTTTTTGTTAATGTTTTTGGAATAATTTACAAAACCTTAATGCTTTACAAAGTGATTAAGCGGTGATTGAGTCTTTGTAGTTCTTCAATTACTGCCGGTATGTTGGGGTTTTGTATACAAAATTTACTACACTGTGAGTAGTAAGTCAAGGTTGACAGTACGTTACCATTGGACAATGAGTTAGCCAATGTGTAATATGACCCACAAGTCAGTGGATTGATAGTACCAAATGGAGTAATTGTGTAGAAATAAACATTGTAATTGTCCTCAATACTGTTTTAATCAATAAAATGTTTCTTGATTAAACTGGGATTCACTCACCAGTATTTCCGACTGACAAATGTTTTTAAAACGCGTTTCAGGTAACCCAATGTGACAGCCAATTAGTAAAAAGCCAGCTGGAGAGCACTAAAGGCTTGGGGATAATGTGGCTATAAAAGTTACCTAATAAACGATGTTTTAAATTCAATAAGATAGGGTTTATCCCTATAAATGTATTGTAATAAGAAACTTGGGTTTTACCCATGTGATTATTAATATGAAATATGGTGGTTTTACTCTGATAAACATTTCCTAACTACGGTCCTGATGAAAATTCCGCTGCAAGATTAAATAACCTGATACCACCACAACTGAGATCGCGTCCGCCCATTTCCGGGAATAAGGGATCGGGGGTTGCGACAGGAGGTGGTATCAGAGCCTAGCCACTGATCTGAGCCAAAGAAGTGTTCTGCTGACACTTAAATTTTAAATTTTGTGTTAGGAAATAAATTACGGAAATATGTGCATAACCGTAATTATGTGTTATGTGTTATTTGACTATTTGTTAGTTTTCAGTATGAGTGATCAAGGACCATCAAACGTGAATCGTCAGTTGTCTGAATCACCTAAGAGTAAGGGTACATCATCACAGCCTGCCCTTTCAGGGTATACTGCTGATCAGGAGGATGGAATATTTGCTTTTAGAGCTCAATCTGAAGAACCATTTACTAATAAGAAACAAGGATGGTTCAGTAAAGAAGCTTTTGCTCGTAGGAAGAGAATGCGAAAATTGCAACAGCAAAGGGCTTTAGCAGCCATTAAGCGAGAAACAGATGCCCATACTCAAGAAATGCTAAATAGAAGCCTAGCTAATTTCCATATCTTAGCTACAACTGCTGCTGACCCAAGTTTGGAACAATTAGTAGCCCCATAACCACAAAACCCAGAACAACCTATGGAGATAGAAAATCAGGAAAACCAAGTGGAGATGCATGACTTTAACCCAGAAGAAATCCCTAGGATACCTGCACCAAACCCTTTAGACCCAAATTACGACCCTTGGTGGGATAATAATAGGGACTTTGTGCAACGTTACCCTATCCAGGATTATCCACCCATACAGAACATAGAAGCTTACCCAGGTATGGACCCTTTAGATCCCTATTACCATGATAACTATATTAGGGAGATTTTAGAGGATCCTTACCAATTTCATGAACTGTCACCCCCATATCAGGAAACCGCACCCCAGATTCCAAACCCAGTCCGAGAACCTGCACCCCCAATGAGTGCAGAAAACGTTCAAGAACTTAGGACTTTCAGGGAGGAAATTTTAGAAAACAGTGAGAGAATGCGTCAGGTGGGAGAACGTCTCGTATGGAAATACGATGAACGTAATATGGATTTTTGGATAAATCCATATCCGTGAATGAGATGGTAAAACGATGGTAGTAATAGTAATAAAATAAAATAAAATATGTGTGTACGAATGCATATTACTATTAGTGTAATTTTCTTTCTGTTGGTATTGTAATCTTTATTTCAATACTAGTGTGTAATAGACGCATAAGTATATAAAAAGAGTATAGTAGCAATGATCTACGTTTTTGACTAGATTGTGTGTCATATGATTAACTATATTAAGATATTATTTATATTAATATGGGGTAATTGTTTAAAATTCAGATGGCCGACGAAGGAAATCAAGGAAATCTGAATAACGATAACCAGAGTAACATTAACGTGGTTAATGAGAATCCAAACATCAATAACAATCAAGTGGACAATAGTGCTATCCAACACATAGTAGCACAAGGAATTATAGATGCAATGCCATTTATTCTACAAACTGTTAAGGATGCTGATAATAAAAGTAAGCATAGCAGTAAGCGACCAAGTGAACCAGAACATAGCGTGAACAATGGACCTGTACTTCAATTGCCTGTTCCCAAAAGAAGAAGAACCATGCCTTATGGTTGTTCTTATAAAGAATTCTGGTCTTGTAAACCAATGGAATTCTCAGGCAATGAAGGGGCCATTGCAACCCTACGCTGGATAGAGAAAACTGAGGCAGTCTTAAGGATAAGCAAGTGTGCTGAAGAAGATAAAATACTGTTTGCTTCTAATCTGTTTAAGAATGCAGCACTAGAATGGTGGAACACTATCCTCCAGACAAGAGGAAGTGATCAAACCTACAATATGGAATGGGAAGAATTTAAGAACAAGGTAGAAAGGAAATTCTGCCCACCCAATGAGAAGGAACAGATAGCAAACAAATTCCTAAATCTTAGGATGACTGGTGTGGATAGTAAGGGGTACACGAAGTTATTCTTTGAATATGCTAGAATAGTGCCAACCCTTGCTTCACCAGAACCAGTGTTAATTTCCCGTTATATTTGGGGATTAATTGGAGAGATTAGACACATAGTCAAGGCAGCTAGACCTCAAACCATAGAAGAAGCTGTAGAATTAACAAATACCTTGACTGATGAATTAGTTCGTACTAGAGAAGAGGATCAGAGGAGGAACTTAACCCAAAGGCTTACACAAGAATTCCGTTCTGGAAATTTCAATCGTAGGAATATGGGTTCTACCTCTGCACCATACTGCAAGGTCTGCAAGAAAAAGCACTCGGGAAAATGCTCCAATCTCTGCAATTACTGCAAGATGCCAGGACACAAGGAAGAAAATTGCAAGAGGAAATCCAGTAATGGATTATGCTACAACTATGGAGAGAAAGGTCATATCAGGCCAAACTGTCCAAAATTGACCCCAGCTGCAAACAACAAGAATACTAAAAATGCTAGAGCATTTGTTCTGACTGCAGATGAAGCCAAGATGATCCCAGACGTTATAGCTGGTACGTTTTTAGTTAATGATGTTTTTGCTAAAGTATTATTTGACTCTGGTGCAAACCAAAGTTTTATTAATACGTCATTTTGAAAAATTTTAAATCAGTCATTAACTAAACTACCACATGAATGCTTAGTAGAGACAGCTAATGGAGAAACTATTAGGATTTCTGAAATCTTGCAGGGAGCAAGAATAGAAATTTTAAATCAGAAATTTATTGCAAACCTATATCCCATGAATCTGGTAGGATTTGATGTTGTTTTAGGAATGGACTGGTTAATAGCCAATAAAGCCAGTATATTATGTGATCAAAAGGTAATTCAAGTAAATTCACCAGAAGGTAAAATGATCACAATTAAAGGAGATAAACCTTCTAAGTCCACTAAGTTTATTTCTGTGATGAAAACTGCAAGTTGTATAAGGAAAGGTTCCATAGTGTATTTGATTTCTATAATCACTAACACTAAAGGAAAAGATTTAAAAGATATTCCAGTAGTATCTCAGTTTTCAGATGTATTTCCAGAAGAATTGCCAGGGCAACCTCCAGACAGAGAAGTTGAATTCAGGATTCATCTACTACCTGGAACATCACCAATTGCAAAAGCACCCTACCGTTTGGCACCCGCTGAAATGAAAGAACTAAAGAAACAATTAGACGAATTGTTGGAGAAAAGATTTATACAGCCAAGTTCGTCGCCATGGGGAGCGCCGATACTGTTTGTTAAAAAAGAAGGACGGATCAATGCGTATGTGCATTGACTACCGTGAATTAAACAAGGTCACGATTAAGAATCGATACCCATTACCAAGAATCGATGATCTGTTTGATCAACTACAAGGAGCTCGATTTTTCTCTAAAATCGATTTAAGGTCAGGATATCATCAATTAAAGGTACAGGAAGAGGACATTCCTAAAACCGCTTTCAGAACAAGGTATGGCCATTATGAATTTACTGTCATGCCATTTGGTTTAACCAATGCCCCAGCTGCATTTATGGACATGATGAACCGAATATGTAAGCCATATTTGGATAAATTCATAATTGTATTTATAGATGATATTCTAATTTACTCTAAGAGTAAAGAAGATCATGCAAGGCATTTGCACGCACTTTTAAGTTTATTAAGAAAGGAAAAGCTTTATGCTAAATTCAATAAGTGCGAATTTTGGTTAGAACAGGTACAATTCCTTGGACACCTAGTCAATCATGAAGGAATTCAGGTAGATCCAACAAAGATCGAGGCAATTACTAAATGGAAAACCCCTGAGTCACCAACTGAGGTTAGAAGTTTCTTAGGATTGGCTGGTAATTATAGAAGATTTATTAGAGATTTCTCTAGAATAGCCATTCCCTTAACTAAGTTAACCTGTAAATCTGTTAAGTTTTAATGGGGATTAAAACAAGAAGAAGCATTTAAAATCCTTAAGCAAAGATTAACCCATACACCCATATTAGCATTACCAGAAGGAGCTGAAGACTTTTTAGTCTACTGTGATGCTTCTAAACTAGGTTATGGATGTGTATTGATGCAACGACAAAAGGTTATAGCTTACGCATCTAGACAACTTAAGAGTCATGAAGAGAATTATTCAACCCATGATTTAGAGTTAGGAGCTATAATTTTTGCTCTTAAGATTTGGAGACATTACCTTTATGGTAGTAAGTTTACTGTATTTACCGATCATAAGAGTCTAAGGTATGTTTTCGGGCAGAAAGAGTTGAATATGAGACAAAGACGCTGGATGGAGATGCTTAGTGATTATGATTGTGATATCCAGTATCATGAAGGAAAAGCAAATGTAGTGGCAGATGCTTTAAGCCGAAAGTATCATGAAAAGCCAAGAAGGGTACGTTCTCTTAAATTAAATCTGCAAGTAGATTTAAATGATCAAATAAGAGAAGCACGAGAATCAGTAATCAAGAAAGATACTGAAAAGTTAAAAGGTATGTTGAAAGAATTAAAACAAGGAACAGATGGAATTTGGAGATTCCATGAAAAGAGAATGTGGATACCTAAATTAGGAAATCTACGCCATCGTATATTAGAAGAAGCTCATAAGTCCAGGTATACGATGCATCCAGGAAATGATAAAATGTACCAGGATTTAAGGAAAAATTTCTGGTGGATAGGAATGAAAAAGGATATAGCAGCCTATGTTTCTAAATGTTTAACTTGCTCACAAGTTAAAGCTGAACACCAGAAACCCTCAGGTTTGTTACAGCAATTAGAAATACCAGTGTGGAAATGGGAATTAATAACAATGGATTTTGTTACTAAATTACCCAAAACTAAGAAAGGAAATGATACAATCTGGGTGATTGTAGATAGATTAACCAAGTCAGCTCATTTCTTACCAATGAAGGAAACAATTAGTATGGAACAATTATCTAAATTGTATGTAAATGAAATTGTTTCTTTACATGGCATTCCTTTATCAATTGTTTCTGATAGGGATAGTCGATTTACCTCTCATTTTTTTGTCAAGTTTCCAAAAGGCAATGGGAACCAAGTTAAAACTAAGTACAGCTTATCATCCAAAAACGGATGGACAAAGTGAAAGAACAATTCAGACAATGGAGGACATGCTTAGAGCTTGTGTAATTGATTTTGGAGGTAATTGGGACGATCACTTACCTTTAATAGAATTTTCTTATAATAATAGTTATCACACAAGTATCAATGCTGCACCATTTGAAGCACTTTATGGAAGAAAGTGTCGAACCCCAGTCTGTTTGGCAGAAATTGGGGAAAAGCAACTATCTGGACCTGAGATAGTGCAAGAAACAACTGACAAGATTATTCAAGTCAAGGAACGACTGAAAGCCGCACGTGATCGACAAAAGAGTTATGCCAATAACCGACGCAAGCCATTGGAGTTTCAGGTAGGAGATAAAGTATTGTTGAAAGTCTCTCCTTGGAAAGGAGTGGTAAGATTCATCAAAAGAGGAAAGCTAAGTCCCAGGTATGTTGGACCTTTCAAGATTATTAGAAAAATAGGACCTGTAGCCTATCAGCTACAACTGCCAGAGGAAATGGCAGGAATTCATGATGTGTTTCATGTATCTAATCTCAAAAAGTGTTTAGCTGATGAATCATTGATAGTACCTCTTAAGGATATAGAGGTAAATGAACAACTCAAGTTTATAGAAAAACCTCTACAAATTGAAGACAGAAAAGTTAAGAATCTAAAACACAAAAGACTAGTTCTAGTCAAAGTGAAGTGGGACTCCAAAAGAGGACCTGAGTATACATGGGAGCTCGAGTCAGAAATGCAAAGGAAATATCCGCATTTATTCCAGTAGATCTCGAGGACGAGCTCTAAATAAGGTGGGGAGAATGTAACAACCCTCGGTAATACCAACACCCTCATAAATATTATGACACTCGAGTATATTGTAAAATGTCCCAATATGTCTTATATTACATCCCGTACGTGAAAACCGAGCCGAATTATGTTTTAACATATAAAAATAAATCAAAAATTAGAAAAATGGAGTTGAGGCGGGCCGAGTAGACCCACCCCAACATCTCACACGGGCGGTATCAAGACTGGAATTGACTCCGTTGACTTCTTAAGTTGATACGGGTCGCGTAAGCTTAAGCTTACACTTACGCGGGCCGCTAGAGATCTTGAAACGCGGAGACATCCGGTGCTGACACGTGTCGACATCGTGGCGGTCTAGAGGATGACCGGGACAAGCTATATGTTGACCAGGTGGTTGACGCGGGCCGCGTAAGGCTTAGCCTTATCTTACGCGGGCCGCCTGGAAGTCAGAATCCAGCACTATATATAGAACTCATCAGTTTACGTTTTTCGTCGCTCACATTTCAATATCAAATCACAATTTCTATAGAAGAGGCATTATAGTTGGGTATTATTCCCCTAATTAGCGAGGTTCTGCTCCATTGTAAGTATTATAACCCCAGTTTCATAATAGTTACGCTGCCCGATTGATTTAGGGTTCCGTAACAACTGTCGTGGTTCTGCCCGACGTAGTTGTTGGAATGCCGTCTCGGGGAGGGTATCATTAATAATTTCAAAGGGTTATGATACTAACCAATGTACATTTGTATAAATTATAGATTATACCCAGGAAACCCTTACAAGAAGCCTAAGATAGCAAAGTGAGTTTATCCTCTTTTTGTTAATATTTTTGGAATAATTTACAAAACCTTAATGCTTTACAAAGTGATTAAGCGGTGATTGAGTCTTTGTAGTTCTTCAATTACTGCCGGTATGTTGGGGTTTTGTATACAAAATTTACTACACTGTGAGTAGTAAGTCAAGGTTGACAGTACGTTACCATTGGACAATGAGTTAGCCAATGTGTAATATGACCCACAAGTCAGTGGATTGATAGTACCAAATGGAGTAATTGTGTAGAAATAAACATTGTAATCATCCTCAATCCTGTTTTAATCAATAAAATGTTTCTTGATTAAACTGGGATTCACTCACCAGTATTTCTGACTGACAAATGTTTTTAAAACGCGTTTCAAGTAACCCAATGTGACATCCAATTAGTAAAAAGCCAGCTGGAGAGCACTAAAGGCTTGGGGATAATGTGGCTATAAAAGTTACCTAATAAACGATGTTTTAAATTCAATAAGATAGGGTTTATCCCTATAAATGTATTGTAATAAGAAACTTGGGTTTTACCCATGTGATTATTAATATGAAATATGGTGGTTTTACTCTGATAAACATTTCCTAACTACGGTCCTGATGAAAATTCCGCTGCAAGATTAAATAACCTGATACCACCACAACTGAGATCGCGTCCGCCCGTTTCCGGGAATAAGGGATCGGGGGTTGCGACAATAATGCCGGCCGAGATAGCACTCGTCATGAAGCTAGATAGAGCTTCCATAGCTAGTATGAATATGAAGGGCGAGAGTGGGTCGCCTTGCCTAACCCCCCTAAAGCATTGGAATTCCTCGGTCAGGGAGCCATTTACAAGGACCGAGGAACGAGAAGATGCAAGTATACCGTATATCCAAAGAATCCATTTTTCAGGGAAGTTCATTTGTCTAAATACAGACACAATGAAACTCCAACTAATCGTGTCAAAAGCTTTTTCAAAATCAATCTTGAATAAGAACGCCTTAGTCTTTGCGCGTTTTATCCAAGAAATGATTTCGTTTGTAATGAGGGGCCCATCCAGAATATTTCTATCTGACAAGTAAGCCGATTGTTCTTCCGATATAACCGACCCGATGACCGTTTTTAGACGGTTTGCTAAGACTTTCGAGATAACTTTACTGATGCATCCAATAAGATTAATTGGCCGAAAATCGTTTAGGTTTTCCGGGTCATTAACCTTTGGGATAAGAGTAATAAACGAGAAGCTACACCCTTTTGATAATGTACCCGTATCGTGAAATCGCACCAGAATTTTATGAAAATCCTCCCCCAATAGATCCCAATAGTGTCTGAGGAATGTAAAATTGAAACCATCCGGCCCGGGGGCCTTATCTCCACCACAGTCCCAAATGGCATTTTTTACCTCATTGAAAGAAAAGGGAGAGATTAAGGACATACTTTGCGAGTCTGTGAGCTTTTTGATATGATGACAAGTAAAGTTCGGTCGAGAGGGAGTTGGCTCCAAGAATTTATTCTCAAAAAACTTTCGGACCTCCTCTTTGATAAGAGTGGGATCGACACACCACTCACCGTTAATTAATAAACCGTTCATCCTGCTCCTTGACACCCTGCTGTTGATAAAACCATGAAAAAATGTTGAATTCTCGTCTCCTTCAACTGCCCATTTAACCCGTGATTTTTGATGTAGATCTTTGAGCCTCGTATCATTGATTATGTAGATTTTATTCTTGTGCTCGGCATAATCTGCTTTTTCCCTTTCTGACAGGTCACGAGATTTACATAAGGTGTCCAGCCTCTTAATCTCTTCTTCCGAGTTGTTGAGGCATACGTCTTCATCTTTTTTGGTATTTTTGTTCCATTCTTTAACTGCTTTCTTAATGCTCCTTAGTTTTTCGGCTAGTGATACATCAGGAGGACCTAAAAAGTTACAAGAAACAACCGCAGAACGAACCACATTATCTAACCCGGGTTTAGAAAGCCAAGTATTGAAGAATTTGAATGGTATGTGTCCAAAGTCGTTAGATATGGTAGTGAGCAATAACGGACAATGATCCGAGAGATTCCTCGGGAGAGTCCGTAAGGACGCCGTCCGCCATAATCCCCTGAATTTATCACATACTAGCATGCGATCCAGTTTACTCATCTTGTTACCCCCATCCAGCCAACGAGTGAATTTTGACCCATTCATGAGATACTCCGCAAGATTTGCTTCGTAAATGAATGAGTTGAAATCCGCCGCAGGGCCCAGCTCGAAATTGCAGTTCTTTCTTTTATCGGCAGACCTGACTTGGTTGAAATCACCAAGTATGATCCATATTCCTCCCCGTGTTTCTTTCAGTTCTTTAACATGTTCCCATAGTGCTCTTTTGGAGGATGTAGCTTGCGGAGCATAGATGTTCATTATATTTACTTGTTCGACAATACCCCTAATAGTACCACAGACCAATAGGTAATGTCTGTGCTTGATGGTATCCATCCTGTTGAAAATTCCTGGATCCCATAAACACGCCATACCCCCCCGATCTACCTTCCGAGTTAACCCATTCTGATTCTAACGGAAAATTACCCCAAAATCTTTTGAAATTAATTTTCGATCCATCAGAAGACATGGTCTCCTGGATTGCAATAAAGCAAATCCCATGTTCTCTTTTTATTTTCTTGATCCAAGCAGCCTTTTGGGCATTGCCCACCCCCCTAATATTTATGGTGAGATAATTCATTGATTCACAGTGTTTTCACCTTCACCCCTAACAATCTCTTCAATCACATTCATAAAATTCTCGACATGCATACCTGTTGTGCTACCCACGATGATAGTGGCGTTTGCTTCACCAGGATCACTTGAAGTGTTCTCCATAGACTTCGATGGAATTGATGGCGATGTGTCAGCCATAGATTCACCCGCGGGAGCATCTGTATTTGTTTGAGATTTGGATAAGGTAGCCGAAGAATGACGGAGGTTGTGAGGTGAGATGACATCAGAGACATCAGAGACCCCATAGTTACTACGATGGTCATTAGAAGTAAAAGGGGGGGGGGGGGCACAGGAAAGGTTGTCAGGGATAATGCGTAGGTAATCAGGGTAAGGTGGAAGTGGATAAGAGAAAGGGGTAGGAGGCAAAACGGGCTCATGTCTGGGCCTTTTAGTGGCAGGTTTCTTTGGGCTGGAACCTTGACACGGAGAGGAATTGTTGGACCTGATGCTTCGAGAACCCAAACAAGTCCGTTTGGATTTATTAGCTATTCTAGTTAAGCCTTGTGCTTAAAGAATAACACATTAATTAGAATTTGATTAATTTTTAGGATATCAAATTATCATGGTATGAACGTACAATTAGAGAGCTCAAGACATAAAGTAAGGACATTCTACTTCCCAAACTAATAAGATAAATACAAGAGTTAATATTCACACAATTCTCCCAAACTAAATATAGAGAGAGAGACAGAGTGAAAAAAGTGTGAGAATAAGATATTAGGATGTGGGAATAATGCGAGCCTAAATACACTAATCGACACATGGTGGTTTACAGGACAAGCATAATATCAATAAACAACTAAATAGTGACAGGTAGGGGTGTTCAAAACCGAATATCCGAATTTCAGATATCCGAAATTTTCGGATACCAGATTTCACTATCCGAATCCGTATCCGAAATTTCGGATATCCGGTCGGATAGTGAATCGGATATCCGAATATCCGATTTTTATTTTATTTTTATTTTTTACTATTATTTTTATATTCAGAACCGGATATTTCGGATACCCAAATATAAGTTTTCGGATATTTTTCGGATATTTCGGATACTTTTCGGATAGTTCGGATATTTTCGGATATTCGAATATCCGAAAAAAAAATATCCGAAAATTTTTAAAATCACTATCCGAAAATTCGGATATCCGAATGAGAATTTTCGGATATATCGGATTCGGATATCGGATAATTTGGATCGTATTTTCGGATACGGATAGTTTTGAAGACCCCTAGTGACAAGTACATGATTTCCCTTTAGGGTTCATATTATATAGCTTTATTTTCCCGCATAGTATATGTTCATTCAATTTTTTCGAGAAAGAAAAAAAGTTAAATAAACAAACGAAGAGATGGACGGTTTGGCTTCTTGTAGTGGATCTCTTATATATATTAATAATAATTTATTATAGTATGAGAACCTATTTTTGTGATTATAGTGGGATACTGGGATAAGACTGTAAAAGACTAAGAGTGATTATTAAACAAAAGCATTTACACTTGTAATAATTATAAACAAAGAATTATATATATGCCTACGGTAAGTGGCAAATTAATGGCATCCTCGATGGAGCCACCATGAGTTTTATGCAATTTTAAGGATATATTTATCTTTGATCAAACGATTTTTTATATAAAAAGATACATTTTTGTATACATATAAAACGATTTTTTATAGCTCAGTGGTACACACTACCAATGAAGTTCATTGCCCACATGTGAAGCTGTAGTGGCACGGGTTCGACCCTTGTGGTGCCCAGATCATGTGGATGGTGTGCAGAGGTAATTTGCCGGCATCATAACCCTTGTAGGATGGAATGATGGGTATCCTATGGGATACCAGGGGCAAGGTTCCTTAACCCTTTTTTCTCCATCTAGCATCCCCTCATTTACTTTAGCTTAAAAATTAATAACTTTTTTTCTCAATTTTCAGCACAACAATCATTAATCTATATAAGTAACATACAATCACTAATATCAACACAAACATGTTACATGTTCCTTGGTAAAATTTATATAAATATCTTTATATTTGGGTTGATTTCGTGTCTAGTGTTTTGGTTAAAAAAAATATTAGATACTTTAATATTATCTTGGATCACTTCTTTACCCGGTTCACAAGTGGGATGCTTAATACGAGAAACAATGATAAAATTGGCCCAATTATAAGCACTGAGTTATTAAGCACAAATCTGGCCCTTATTTTAGTCACATAAAAATTGGGCCTGCATCTTATACCATCCTAAATGAAAAGTAAATTACAAAATCATTTTGGGTTTAGGTTGTAGATCAGTCAAGTGAAGCTCGAATCAAGTTGAGCTTGATCTTAAATTAGAGCTTGTTTAAAACAAGTTCAGTGTAGTTACTTGATTTAACTTGTGTGCCAAATCTATCAGTTATAGTGGGGAATCCGCGCCTTGTAGCGGAGTCGATAATATGGGCCGAGAACATAATTCAAACCTAAAAACGTTAAAAAATGGTATATACGTTGTGTGTGTATATATATAAAACCACTCGCGTTTTGCGGCTGCAACGAACGGGAAACCCTTATGATAAATAAGGAAATCCTTATGATAAACATTATGTAGTCTACTGCAACATTTTTATCTAGTGGGAAATCCGCGCGTTGCGGCGGAATCGACAATTTACATCTAAATTCTTAACTAACTTCTCTACAATTACAAAACACATTTTAATTTTGGTTAATTGATTAGTCTTTTAGTCCAAATACACAAATACAATTGAAAGTATTTTTGAATATATGTTCTTGATGAATGTGGTGACTTTATTTATATCTAGCATAGATTTATTAAACATAAATGTCATTTATCAAAGGAAAAAAGGGTATAAATGGAAGAAAATGACAAAAAATTAGACATTTTAACTTAACCTTGTATATGTCATCTTAAAATTTGATGAAATTTACCATTTTGTACACATAAAATTCTTTATATAGTAATAGGGGAGGGTTTAAATGAGAACACTCATCTTTTGTGAGAACCATGAGAACAAATCTCAGCCACTCATTTATTTCCCTTGTATTTTAATTAAAAGGGTAAAGTGGTAACTAAACAAATTCCCTATAACTCTCTGGTTTCCATTAACACCCAAATTCCAGCACTACTTTTTTCCAATCTACGCACACGATCTTTAGTCTAGGCACATGATCTTCAATCAAGAATCTTATCTAATGGATTATGGTGTGGAGTAATTGACCTTTAACTATTTTGTTCCTAATCTGCAGGTATGTTCTTCAATTGTTAATTGTTTGATACGGTTTTTGGATTCATTGATTTTTGCTCAAATCAATATTTGATTCACTGATTAATTGTTTAATCGATTTTAGATTCACTTATTATTGTTCAATAGATTTTGGTATCAATCTGTTTATGTATTGTGGGTTTTGTTCCATGATTTTAACACATGTTCCTATGGAGTTTGTAATTTGCCCTAATTAATTCTTATTTGTTGGATTGCAAGTACAGTTTATCCTAAATCATATGTAAGTATTGATGAATCACATGATTGATTGATGAAGCATGGTTCCATGACTAAGATTAATATCAAAACTCAGCCACAAATGTTAACTGTGGTTCTTTATCAAACTTTTTTTTTACAAAGTGTAATTGTAAGGGTTATATAATGTTATTGATAATGACTACAAGCGTGTGTTTATATTGTGATGTAAGTTCATCTAAGACCAGCTAAGAGGATATTGTAACTGTGTGAGGTGAACCAAGGGTTCTATATTAAGTGTTATCAATCATGAGGAACAATTTGAAGATTTGGATGAAGCAAGTGTTGGAGCTGATATGAGCATCCCATCTTGTTCAGATTTACACATGTGTAACTATGAATTGCTTGCATCCCATCCTGTTCAGATTTACACATGTGTAAGTGTTGTTCTATATTCTTTGTAAAAAAAGTACTTCCTTGATACCAAATTTCAAGATAAAAAAATACATTTCAAATGCATGTAGACTTGGTAGGATGAAACTGACGAGCGAGATTATGACAGGTTAATCGACACGAGTCGTGTTCATAGACTTTTAGCATATGCTACTGTTGTAAAAGGCTGTTTCAATACTGGAAGATATGAGGTCACGTATGCGTGTGATATTGAAGTGAAAAGGTTGTCTCAAGTCCATATAAGATGTTCAGTTGGCTTGCAAGGCTGCATCAGATGAATGAGAATGTTGATATTGATGGTGATGCAAGGATTCTTATGTGTTTTTCATTCTTTGTACCTATCTTAGAAAAAGAATGTAATCATAAATCAAACGTAAAACACTTCATTATATGTAACTACTAAGTACAGTTCTGTTAGAGAAATGTGGATGAAGAACAAACAAATATGTGATTCTGTATCTACTAATGTTTGAGGTTGTTTTAATGTTTTAAGGCAATAGCGCCGACTGCAGAAATGCAGCAGCAGCAGCAACAGTGCAGCAAAAATGCAGCAACGCTGGCTGCAGAAACGCAGCGGCGCAGCTGCCGTAAAGCTGCAGCGCGCGGCTGCATATGCGCATACGTTTATACTTCGATTAGTTGTAAATTTCCACTCAAAACTCAGTTTCGAACTAGTTTTTTGGTTTGTCGTTATATAGATAAAAATAGATAAAGAGAAGGGATTCAAAAACCTTCTTAAAATCACATATTGGCATATTGGAACATACTTTATATTCTTGTATAATTCAATCAATTTTTTATGTCAAAATTAAAAATGTGATTCCTTTTTATGGTGACCAAATGTGACCATCTTTTACAATTACAAATCATTTTTTTCTTTTTGATGCATCTCATACTGTAGCCAAACATTTTAAGCAAACAATTTTAATGGTATAAGATTTTTAACTTGCTTTGGGTTAAAAAAATTTATAACCATGAATTAATATATTGTAGTTTGTAGACTGATCTTTTAAAGTTCTCCCGATAGTAACACCGTAGTGCATTATAAGAATAAACACAGTGCGCGACTGTAGTAATGTAGGGGCACGATTGCCGTAACGCTGAAGTGCGCGGCTTCAGAAACGCAACGTGTGGCTGCAGATATGCTGCAGAAACGTGACTGCAGATATGCGCGTGGCTGTAGAAATGCAGTGCGCGGCTGGAGAAACGCAGCGGGCACGACTACCATCGTTTGATAATTAATCCAAGATAGTATTAAGCAAAAACTAAAAGTATTATATTGACCACCAAGTAGGATTTAAACCTCGTAATCATTGACATACGGTAACCATGATACCATGAAAACATAAGTTATAATCTTTGATATACGCTAACGACAGTAACATAGAGACAAGTCATAATCCATAATATCATCTAGTCTTCTTGATGACGTCTTCTCGGTGAATATTCTCTTTCCAAAGTACAATATTCGTATTACTTTCTAGGCTTCTACAGTTGAACTCTCAAAGTTCTCTTTGCCATTTTAAAACCAACAGTAGAATGTACCATTTTTTCTGAAATATGCCTGGTCAAAGTGACAAAAGTACAATATTATTAAGCCATCTGTTTTTACTGCTATTGTAAACAAATAATATGGCTGACTTACACATGTGTATATGAGCAGAACTGCTCACTTACACATGTGTAAACAACCTACTTACATATGTGTAAATTGCACAATAATTATGTTCATTTGTTGTAATACCATTCTTTCAATGTGCACATGTGTAAATATATTTATACACTACATATGTAAACATCTTATTTACACATATGTAAATTGCTTAATCACAAAAATGCTATATTAACTAAGATGATTTACACATGTGTAAATTTGTTTTACACATGTGTAAGTTTCTATTTTACACATGTAATTGTTTGTTTTACACATGTGTAAATGTTCATATCTCTACCTTTTATTAAACTATTATGATTTGCACATGTGTAAACCTTCATATTTATGCTTGTTTTTTCAAAGTATTATGATTTACACACGTGTATACCTTCATTGTTATGTTTATTTTTTTTAAGTATTATGATTTACACATGTGTAAACCTTCATTATTATGCTTATTTTTCAAAGTATTATGATTTACACATGTGTAAACCTTTTATATCTATGCTTTTTTTAACTATCATGATTTACACGTATGTAAATTTCCATATTAGTGTGTCTTTTTTTAACTATTAAGGTTTACACGTGTGTAAACCTTCATATATATGATTTACACATGTTTAAAAACATATGGAGATTTGTTGTACTCTTCTTTTTTAATCTATTACACATGTGTAAACGTTTATATCTATGCTTACTATTATTTTTTAATATTATGATATACACATGTGTAAACCTTAATATACTTGCTTATTTTTTTTAAGTATTATGATTTACACATGTGTAAACCTTTATATTTATGATTATTTCCATGATTTACACATGTGTAAACCTTCGTATTTATGCTTATTTTCATAACTATTATGATATATACATGTGTAAACTTTCATATATATGACTTACACATGTGTAAAAACATATGGAGATTTGTTATAAATTTATCTCTAGTACATACCTTCAAGTTTGGCCTTTCCATGAAGTTTCTATGATTTGATTTCTCTCACTATCTTCATCGTCTCTGTTTTCCTTTCTAGTTTCTCATGCCTTGATGCTTCTGTTATTATATTACAATTACTTTTCTTTCATAAATAAATGCAAGTTAATGCTTTAGTTTTTTTCCTTTCCGTGCATAAGTGAAGCTCTAGCCTTAGCTATAGTACTTAAATCCCTCACAACGCCTACCGTTTTATAAAACCAATAAACATTGTTGATTTAAGACTATGCAAATTAAAAGAAAAACAAAAGACAAAACTTGAGCAAATATTTACCCGTATACCATCCATTTTTTTCTCACACAGAGATTGTATTTCAGAACTCGTCCATTCGATAAGTAATTAGCAATCCCAGACAAGTGATTTACAATCTCGATAAAATAACATGTTGCTATTTCAAAATGTAATGTTGCAAACTTGTATAGCAGCTAGTGTAGAAAAGTCAGCAACTCAATGAACAATTAGACTTCAATTTTACAAATTTAAATCTAAGTTTTTGCCAAAACACTTGAAAAAGCAAGATATTGATATACCAGGTTTAAAGCTCTTCATATTTGAATCATCTTAAAGGAACTTATATAGACTTTCACATCATTTCAAAAGCTAAAATTCACCCAAGTAGAAATAAAAAACAAGATGAAAAATGTTGATGTCATTTGAGCTAACATATATACTTAATCTGGTATCCATAAATTATAAGTACACTATCCTTTAAGAAGGTTAAGGTATATTGGTACACAAAGAGCTTTAGATTTTAGCAGTGTATCTGGTTGACTGATAGAAATCCAACACAAAGAAATAGTAATAGACAGAATCCAAGTCCAAACATAAATAATTTCTGAACTCCCTTAGGTCAAGTTGTAACTCAGTAATCAATTGGATTTCAAAATCACAAATTTAGTCAAATCAAAACTGATGGCAATGTCAAGCTTTCAATTTGCAAGCTACATATATATACTGGAATTTAAATTGGTGTTCCCATAGGTTAAATTACATGTAGTTATATTTCAAAACAAACAATAAACATCATTCCAGCCCTAATTTTATTGAAATAGAACAATAAAAAGTTGAAAAAACAAACCTTCAGATTTGTAGATTGATTCATTGAGGAAGATGGTGGATTGATTCATTCATCCTTTTCTTCCCAAAAAAACATTGCAGATTTGCAGATTTACATCGTCGGCTCGATTTGCAGATTTACATCGTCGACTCGATTGTGGTTCATTCATCCTTTTCTTCCCATCAAAACATTTGATAACTTCAGATTTGCAGATTGATTCCTTGAGGAAGATGGTGGATTCAGAAGACGTCGATTTGATTTCCTGGAGGAGAAGGTGAATTTGGGGGTGAAGGGGTAATTGAATGTGATTTTACAATATTGCCCCTTTTTAGTGTTATTTTAATGGTCCCCTTCTCATTAAAAACCCATTTAATCTTAGCCCTTGATTGATGATGATCTATGGATGGAAATTGTTCCTAGAGTTCTCACAAAAATCCATGTTCTCAAGATAACCCTCCCTATATAATTAAATTGAGGCTAAATCTTCGTAAAAGAAAACATGGTACATGTTTAGTTAAATATCACAACATGATAATTTGAAATTATCAACCGCCACATATCACATCGAACAAGTACAATATTTCTAAGATGAAATGAGTTATTATCCGTGATTCTTTTTTTTTTTGTTGAAATATGATACTAATAAATTTATTTGTTTAGGACTCCTTTAAATGTAAAGTTAAACTCCTTAATTCAGATGTTTTAAAATTTGATCCACTTTCTACTACTCGTGCATAGTTTCGAATTTATTTTTATTTGTTGAGTAATTTAAGAGCTAAAGATCGTAGTTCTCGAACGAACAACCGAAAAGATTCTGGAGCATCCTCAGGAGTCGGTATTCTTCCTCCAAAGATTATAGTACCAAGTACTTCCAGGCGAGCTTTAATATGATCATATTTATAAGTAAGCATTTCTTGTAAAATATAAGCAACGACAAACCCTTCTAAAGCCCAAACCTCCATTTATCCTACCCGCTGCCCCCTTTTTTGGCCCTTCCTTTAAGGGGTTGTTGTGTAAGACGTGAATAACGCCTGCTGGAACGCCCATGGATTTTATCATCAACTTGATGAATTTATTTCAAGATATAAGGCTTTTCTATTATAGGAGGTTGTTCAAAAGGATCCGCTCTTGCGATGCTTCTTCACCCCATGTCACCAACCAGTGGAAGAGTCAAAAGCGGAATAGAAACGAACCTTTAGTCACGTAGGGGCCCTAGAGCGTTCTTTTGAGAATCTTAACTTAATCAGTAGAGGGGAGGAGTAATTCAGTGCTAAGTCCAGGTCTTCAATTCCATTCTATTGAGGGGTCAACAAGGACCAAGTGCTTTCTTCGTAGTTTACCCATGTAAAGCGATATGATGGAAAGCCGGATGCGGGGCTATTCATCTTCCCTTACGGGCTTATGGATCTAGTGGATCGTCCCAATAAACTACTACTTATACTAGTTATACTAACTGCTTAGTTATCGTTGATGGCTGCAGATCTGGCTTGGCTTGATATCCTATTGAATAGGATGGAGAAGCCTTGTCCCTAGCTTCTGAAACGAGAGAATGGACCGACTCTAACTAATCCACTCTTACTAACAGGAAGTGTAAGGGAAGACCTCGTCCTACTTTCACTCTACTTTTCTCAGAGTATCCATTCACGCAAAACTCATCTGCTTCTATTTCTAGTTTCCGTAATTGAGCCCGGGATTTTTCCAGCTGTTCGATGGCCCCTTCGCGCAATTCGATTATCTAATAAATCACTTAATGAAAATACATTATCTTTCCATTCATTTCAAAAATTCCATGATCCCTTCCCAAACCAAACATGAATCTTTCGATTCATTTGGCTCTCACGCTCAATTTAAATTCCCATATTTTTATTATTTATTATTAGCGTAATGAGCCTATCCTCTATTCTCTTGTCATATTTCAAAATGAAATCAAAATATCAAAAGGAACCACGAATCCAAGATCAAAAAATTCGGAGCACTCTTCTGACCAAACAAAAAATATGTAATTGTCAGCAAAGTTGTTTACTTTTTTTAATCCTAGAAGTTTTTGTTACTTTATACACAATACATAGGTCATCGATTCAGCATTGGCTAAAAAGGGAGAGAAACCCCCCAATAAGTAGTTCAAATCATTTTATCGATATGAGTGTTCTATATTGATAAAATATTTATTTTGATAAACAAGGAAACCCTTATGATAAAATATTTATTCAGCATTGCACTCGCGTTTTACGGCTGCAACGCATGGAAAACCCTTATGATAAACATTATATAGTCTACTACAACATTTTTTATCTAGTGGGAAACCCGCGCGTTGCGGCGAAGTCGACAATTTACATCTAAATAACTAACTTCTCTACAATTACAAAACACATTTTAATTTTGATTAATTGATTAGTCCTTTAGTCCAAATACACAAATACAATAGAATGTATTTTTGAATATATGTTCTTGATGAATGTGATGAGTTTATTATCCATAAGGAGATAAGGTTATTTTTTGTAACATCCCGAAAATATAAAACTTTATATTAGAATTATAAAGTGTAAAATAAACAAGAATAAGCTAACTAGGATAAATAACCCAGTTAGTTATAAACCTTGTTTTAACAAGGAAACATGAGTTAAAGTATTTAGAGATTTACTTGGTTTAACTGGGGGACTAAAAGTGTTAAATGGAAAACTTATATTATTAAAACTTAATAAAATAAAAACCAAACACACCATTTGAGGTGTCTGGTTCAATCAAAGGCAGGAGAAGGGCGACCAACCCATCCTCAAAACCCTAACACTCACTAAACTCACAAATTGAAGGCTCAAACCAAGTCAAAATCGAAATCTGAACATAGATTCGTGATCACCTCGTCAAAGGGATCATAAGGTATGCCAAATTAGGTTGTTTTGATTCAACCCAAATTCCTTACATGTGATAGAAATCGAATGTTGAGCTTGATTATGTGTTGTATATATGAAATTGGAAGTGATATGAGGTTTAGGGACAAACACTAGATGATTTCGTGTCAAAATCTTGCATGATACTTGTAAGGTTCATAATCACCATAGTGGGTGATTAATAAGTTAGTAGAACTTGATAAACACTAGGATTAAGATTCTTGTTCTAGTGTAATCTGAATTTATGAGGTAATTTCTGAAATATTGATGTTGAAATATGTGTATATTTGACTAATTAATGTTGATTTAGATAAGATAACAAGTCATGAACTTGGTAATGATTATGTGAAAATCTGACCCGTTAGGTGTTTGTTGAAATGTCTAAGTGGGGATTAATATGTTAAAAATCGGATGAAAACGCATAATTGACTACTATGGCAAATTATGTGTTTATAATTACAAAAAGGGCTCTAAATTGAAGTTGAATTGAACTCCTTAGGCAAAGAATCCGGATCGTCGAGCGAACAAGCCGGAGGAGGAGATACGCGCTTGAAGGGTGTGCTCTAAAGGTACGCGACCCATGGTTTCGTTACATTACGTTTAATTATTAGTTAGTTTGTTACATTGACACTTGTCAGAAAGGGAAACCCGTTAAGTCATGGAAGTGACGATATGCCATAAACAAATAAAACGGGTTAAAACATGCACAAGAAACGAAGTTTGGAATGTTAGAAATGGCGGTTTCCATTCGGCATTCAAAGCGGGTTAAAAACAAGTTAAATAGAAAACGTCAAGGTCAATAATCATCTCTTGTTGATCGGTTATAAATAAAGCGTAAGCCGTGAAGCGGACACGCTAAATAGTTGCAAAAACATGAACTCTTGTAGAAGAATTAATGTTCTAAATTCTACTTGTCAAATGTTCGAGTGAAGCATATTTAAATCCTTAGAAAACAAGCATGATGATTATTTCGTAAGTGTTCCTTTTGATAAACGGAGTGAAACGTTGTAGTGGGTAAAACCGAGATTGAGTAAATCGGTTGTAAACATGGGATGGTAATGAAACAAGTTGTTAAGACTTGTAGACAAACGGGTTAAATAAATAAAGAGCCAAAATAAAGGTAAACTGATTTTGAACTGAAAATTTGGTGAATAGTTTTGATAAACGGAGCGAAACGCTGTAGTGGGTAAAACCGAGATTGAGTAAATCGGTTGTAAACATGGGATGGTAATGAAACAAGTTGTTAAGACTTGTAGACAAACGGGTCGAATAAATAAAGAGCCAAAATAAAGGTAAACTGATTTTAAACTGAAAATTTGGGTGAATCATGTTGATAAACGGGTCCGTAATTCAATTACGGACGCGTGGGAAAAAGAATCGACTAAAACGGATGTCCGAGTCAAAAGTTATGTCGAATTGAAGTTTATATTGATTAAAAATAGTGCTGGGCTGATCTGCAGCTCCATTTAACAAACATTCTATCGAAAATGTATGGTGGCGTCGCGCCACGGCCAAGGACACACACCGTCGCGCGACACGACGGCGGTGGCGGGCCGCGACGGCCACCTCCTCTCTTCGTCGCGCTGCGCGACCGTTCAACAGCGTGAAATTTTCTCGTTTTTGATACGTTTGAGCACTGAACATGTTTAAACTTGGTTCTTAAAGTGTCAAAACTAATCTTTTGTATGGTTTTGACCGTGGGTGATGGTGGACCTCAACTGGATGGTGATCAAGCAGTTAACAAGAACCGAACGCACTAATCAAAGCTTCCGCATTTGATCTATTTTGTTTAAGTAATATGTAAACACTTGAAGTCATGTTTTGAATATTTAATTAGTAGGAGTATAACTTGAATATTATGATCATGTATGGTCTTAAAAGCATGAAAGTTTTTGTAAACTCGTAAATTTTGGTATAAACACATATGATATAATATTAAATCCAGTCTTTTAAACAAGGGTGTTACATTTTTTTATTATTTATAAATAATATAATATATAGTATAGATTTATTAAACATAAATGTCATTGATCAAGGGAAAAGAGGTATAAATGGAAGAAAATGACAAAAAAGTTGGGCATTTAACTTGACCATTCATACGTCATCTTAAATTTTGATGGGAATTTACCATTTTATACATAGGAAATACTTTATATAGTAATATAGATTAAACTGAGGTTAAATGTTCGAAAAAGAAAACATGGTACATGTTTAGTTAAATATCACAACATGATAATTTGAAATTATCAACCGCCACATATCACATCGAACAAGTACAATATTTCTAAGATGAAATGAGTTATTATCCGTGAATTTTTTTTTGTGAAATATGATAAAAAGAATCTATTTGTTTAGGATTCCTTTAAATGTAAAGTTAAACTCCTTAATTCAGATGTTTTAAAATTTGATCCACTTTCTACCACTCGTGCATACGTTTTGCATTTATTTTTATTTGTTGAGTAATTTAATTATATAGATAATATCAGCGCAGCCAGTCTGATTATCATCTAGATAGAATAGGTGGTATTCGATGTCAAACATATGCTAAAATCTTGATATGTGACAGCTTGTTGTCATAGAGCCTTTTCCTCACGCCCTTAGATCCCTGAATGTGTCTTTCTATTAACTCATCAAAAGAATAACCATTACCAAATAGGACACTGAATATCTAATTTCCTAAAGACTAACGTACAATTTCAGTCTCTAGGGTTACACCAAATCACACTTTCAACTCTCATTTGAAAAAGCCGAACAATCAAGTCCCTTTGGTTGTCAATCGCTCACAATCAAGTCTCTCCCACTAACTGACCGTTTGTAATTCAATGAAAAGACTAAAAGACCCCCATAACTTTACTTACAATTTCAGTCCATGAACGTTCTTCTACATAAATTCCCTTCGTATTCAAAATAATTCCTAATCTAGCAACTAAGCACCGATTAACCTTACTTAACCTGCAAAATGAAGGTATTAACAACAATAACAATAGCCCGTAATAATAAATTTAACCAGATTTGAAACATTTTTGACATTTTGAACTTCAAATGGGTTTGACTTTGTGAACTTCAAATGGGTTTAACTTCTTGAACTGAACTAGGAAGCTGTGGTTGAACTTTGTTTACTACAGTTAATAATAATACTTAGTAAGAACACATTTGCTGCATCTGTTTACTCAATTTTCCAAACACCTAATTGCAATTGGTACAACATACTTAAGTTGGTTTTGACCTCTATGTTAGTCAAGCATGTTTGGTCCTCAATTTAACCTTTGTTGCCTCATGTTTGAACATCAAAAGACCTTTGTTTAGTCAAACATGTTTCAACATCCAAACTCAATTGCAGCTAAATGCACCGGCTTTGTTCAATCAAATGCATGTTCATTCGAATAAAAGGTCTACTGTGATATACTTGTTCATTCAAATACATATACTCAGTTAAATGCACAATGAAATGGACATCCAATACAAGTTCATTCAAAAGACTAAAACCAACAGGTGTCAAGAACATGTTCATCCAACCAAAGCACAAACAGCTTTCTAAACCAAAGCATTCAATGGTCAAAACAAACAACTTTCCAAATACAAAACCAAAGCTTTCCAAAACTTAACAAACATCTTTCCAAATAAATATGGTCAAAACTAGCATATTGTATAAGCATTCAATGGTGTGACTATATACCCTTCAATTAGCATCATTCATATAAAAACAACAGTAAGCAAGCAGACTTAAATAAAATAAGGCATTCAGCATCGTTGATAAAAAATGTCATAAATAAGTCATAGAACATTCATACATATCCAAACACATAGGTTACCGATGATCACTAATCTCACATACCCAAAACTTGACCATCCCAAGTAACCCAATTAAACTTTTGTAACTAAAACTAATTGATATGCACAAAATGCAACATATAAATCATATCAAATGAGATATAAAACAACCTTTTTTTAGTACTAATGTTGGAAAAAGCGTGTTTTTTTGTTTACTTTTGATTTTCAGGATTAAAAGAGCTTAAACGAACAAAAGGAACAAATTAACAGTGAAAACCAACATAAATACGAAGAAAAGGAGTTGGCACACTATACCGACCCTCCAAGCTTCATCCCAAAGACAAAATAACAAGACTAGAAGCCTAGCATGGGGCCGTTCCCCAATCAAGATTCCTTGGAGAATAAAGACAAACAGAAAACGACAAGGGGCACAAGCCGTGGTCAACTCTCAGATTCGCAAATCTGAGTTCGTATAACAAGTACAGAAGACACGGGGCCGTGCCGTTGACACACGGGACCGTGCGTGCATAAGAGCTGACACAACATTAAATGAAGATAGAGAAAAGGAAGGACACGGGGCCGTGCCTAGAGGGCACGAGGCCGTGTGAAGCTACTGTTTTCAGCTATAAAAGGAGGTGCTTGGCTCATTTGCAAACCATCCCTTGGTAAACCACTGCTCTCACACTTGCCACCACCACAATACCACCATCATCCACCACTTTCATCCATCATCCATCCTTAGAGTGTGTGTGTAGTCTCGGGATCCAAGATAGATAGTAAGAGTTTTCGTCAAACAAAGGTCATGCTTGGCTAATCTTTTACATCACTTGGTGAAGACAAAATCATTTATGTATTGCTTTTGATTTCCTAGCTTGGGTAACTTTTTATTTGGGTTTGTATTAATGACTTTAATAACTAGTTTTTTATATTGATGGTGAACTCTATTTAATCATTTCTTCATGTTTCGTTGATTCACTCATTCATGTCTTTACGGTCTATATAAAGCATGTTAATTTCCTGGAAGGGGGTTAGAAGGGTGGTTGGGTAAAGTTCTTGCCTCATTCAGTGCATAGATCCTGCGAGGACCTGATTCAAACTTAGTATGACTTCCCTTGAGGCAGATAACATCAAATCGGGGGAAGTAACGGTTTGTAATCCCTTATAAATAAACTACTATTAAAACTTTAAAACGGCCTTGCGGGGTTGTATCCCTACTGACTCAGATCAATATGGCCGAGGGTAGCGTTGCCTCCAAAAGAGGAACATGCCACGTTTTACATTAATAACATACTTAATTATCTTTTAATAATCCGGCATTGTGGGACTGTATCCCTGCTGACTCAGACCAATATGGCTAAGGGTAGCATTGCCTCCAAAAGAGGGACATCCACAATAACTAAGATAATCTCTTAAAAAACCTAAAGCAAGGAAATCATCAAAGGATACATAAATGACGAGTCAGATCCAAGTGATTCTATATTGTCTATCTGTTTTTATTTATTTTATTTCTTTACTTTTATTTATTTAAAAACAAAAACAATTTTTTTCTCTATATTTGGTTAGATTAGACGTCGACGATATTCCGGTATTAAAAGCTCTTGTGTCATTGGACAACCTCGTTATCTTACCATCACTATACTACGCCAACGATGGGTGCACTTGCCCTATCGTTTTGTAGAGAGTGATAGTTTTATATCGTGTTTTATAAATTTAAAGCTTGATTGAAGAGTAAAAAGGTACTAAAAATACATTAAAAATCCGTACACCCCTCGACACGTCACTAATCATCAACTACTAAAACCCAAAACTAACCAGACCAAACTAACCAACAACAACAGTTATAGTTACTATATTAGATATGAATCATATATGTATAGCAAAGGAGCCGGATCTGTAACGCTTCGCATTTCTGTACTTTCCTTATTTATAAAGTTGTATTCGTATTTCTATTTTTAGAAACTTGTAATCGTGTCGTATTCGTGGTTCATTTCTAATCTTGTAATTCGAGGCTTTGATCATAATGGAAATTCATTTTATACACATACGTGTTACATACTTAAGTTATACGCAATCAATCGTTGAATACATGTTTATACGCAAAACCGTGACTCGAAATACTTGGAAATATTAATCATACATGCATCACACTCATAACATACCTTGATACGCTTTTAATACCTAAAGACAAGTTAAAATACAAGTTTTTGGCATGAAATAACCTAAAAACCAAGTGTAGGGGCCAAAAGTGAACAAAATAAACAATTTTTGAAAATCCACTCCCTCATGCCACGCGCCAAACACACATATTTCTGGTGCATAGCGCGGGGGAGCTCGATCCGCAACAAACTATTTTCAAGCTACGAGTTGGTCCATTTTTCCACCTCTTTTTACCCCCAATCACCTTCCAACCTTCTTTAAACCTAAACCCTAATCCCCCACTATAAATATATGTCTCCCATACCTTCCTAACACTTTTACACACCCTACAAATCACTCCAAGCATCCAAAATCATCAAGAATTTCTCCATTTTGGGCAAAAAACTCTAAGTGTTCTAAATGTGGTTTCACTCACATTTCTTCACATTTCTTCTTCATTTCTTTTTTCAAACTACTTGGTCAATCTCTAGGGAGGTTTCCACAAGCTTGCCATGGCAAACTAAGGTGGAACCTCACCACATTTAAGGTCCAATGTAGCATAAAAATTCCGTTTTAACTTATCTTCTTCATTCTTATGTAACTCGCTTAAAACTTGATGGAAACTTACACCAACCTTGCTCCTAACTAACCTCATAGTTATGGGGTTGTGTTTTGCTTGATTCCCACAAGAAATGAGGCTTAAAACCTCCCTAAAAAGTCCCAAGTGACTTAAAAGTGTTGAAACCATCCAAGATTCACCATCTTTAATATGGATGAACTTGTGTTTTAGTAGAAGTGTGAACCATGGAAGCCTTGGCTCTCCAACCTTGTTCAACTACCTCACTTGGCCAAACTCCTAGTTAGATTCATACTACTAAGTAGGGGTGTGCATGGGTCGGTTTGGGTCGGTTTTCACCAAAAACCATAACCATAACCGCGATGTTGGTTATTAGATAACCATAACCATAACCGATCGGTTATGGTGGTTATGGTTATTTGGTTTTGATGGTTATAGTGGGTCGGTTATGGTGGTTAACCGTGTATTTAGTTTAGCTAAAAATAACTTAATTTTTTAACATGGAATAAATTGTTATTGCATATTTGTATATATTAGTATATTACATAGTATTAAAAAATACACATAATCTATAATATTAATACCAATTATTATCGAATATTCAAATAAAGTGATATGATACATTCCATAAACTCAAATAAACATTAAACCAAAACCACAAAATGATACGAAAAACCAAGAAGTACTAAAAATCTTCAGTCAAAAACATCAAATATTAAAAATATGGTGAAAAGTCCTAAATCCTACAAAGATTTATTACATGTCGGTTCGGTTCGGTTGTGGTGGGTATGGAGAAAATGATAACCATAACCGACCCGCTACATTCGGTTTAAAAAAAAAACCATTAACCGACCCACCGGTTTTTATTGGGTTCGGTTTTTTCGGTTCGGTTTTGTCGGTTAATTCGGTTATGGTTCGGTTAATTCGGTTTCTTGCACACCCCTACTAAGTCTCAAACGATTTCCACAAAAGGACAAGACTACATCACGTCCCCAAACGCTTTCCATGTTTGGGATGCACGCATCTAGTTTGCTCACTTGGTTGTTTAAAGATTTAGTAGGTTAATGTTCTTATTATTATCATTCATGACCAACCAAGTTTATCAACTATGTTAATAAACTTGTGCTTGGTGAATCATACAATGAGGCTCAATGGATGATTATCATCCTATCTCCTTCCATGACCATCCTTATGGCTCCCTAAATAACCATAGACTAAATACGTATACATAAACTTTAAACCGAACTATCCAAACTCATGGTTAAAAGTGATGTATTATGGTATGTTCATCTCCGGGTCAAGTTCCTCATAATTTGGACTTCCAATGGGCGATTTGGTGGCCATGAAACACACCCGATTATGGTGTCCAAATGAGTGCTTAAAAAAGATGACTTTTCTTGTAAATTCTTGTTAGTTATCGTACTATATTCATGCTCCTACTCTAACATCCATAATCCATCGAACTTACACTCCCCCGTTTTCCTCTTGAAGGTTAACTCGTCACTCCCCACACTCAAGACTCTTTACTCACACATTAATTGGGATCTTTGCAAACCGTGAGTGTACATGATCCCCTTTTTAATTTTAGACACTTTTGGGGTGCAATACATATGACTTATTTAATTCACACGATCACATACAAACATGCTTGACATAAACAAACAATCCACTATACATGCTTAATACGTGATGCCTAGAAATTCATACATGCTAGAAGCCTTACTTGCACTATTCTTGTCATTAACTTCGTACGAGCCTACCTTAACATGTATAGTGCTATAGGAGTAGCACACCGCCCATATTCTTGTGGTCATGTTAAGATTTACAAAAACGGTCTTGTCGTTGCGACGGCAAGATTACGCTAGTGAAATCTTTGGGTTGACAATTATGTGATGTATGCAAGTGCTGTAATGATACGCCTTAGTATACGATTATGCCATGTGGATTTGTTTAAACTTTTTATACTTATGCTAGTAAATCAAACTTGTATGCTCGCCAACGTTGTTTTGTGTTGACATGTACTTTAATATGTATTACAGGATCTTGATGACATCACGTTGAAAAAAATTTAGTAGGACGGTTAGAAACACACTTAAAATTTTAGTTCATGTATTGTATTTGATTTCTATGTTACAAGATGTTGTATTTTGCTTCCAAACAATGTATCTTTGAATACTTGTCACAAATAGTCGTTATGAAGTCTCTTAAAATCTCGTTTTCGACTCGCTCCGATGTTTCTGCAATCAGTTGGGGTGTGACAGAACCCTTCATAGGCGACGTTGGAAACAAAGGTCAACCCGAAACCCCCGACCGGTCCTCATCAGAACCCGGTATTGGATTCTAATGTGCTGTCTTGTGACCTGGACCCTGATTCCAATTGGAATTCAAAGATTAAAAAACCAAAATTCAGGTTTTATACAAGGCACAATTCACAAAATCAAAGTTCAAATGCAAAATTAAGATAATGTCGTACCAAGAACATGGAATGTGATTAGTATAACAACGTATTGCCTCATCTTCTTGATGATCAGAGTTTTGTAGCACCAGATCTTCTTGATGATCAGTACTGTAGTTGGAGGGTTTGGGGGAGACAAAGGACTGGAATGTGACTTATGAAGGAAGTTAGGGGATTAAAAGGTTGGACAAGTTTCATATTTTTGTGAAATTACCTTTCTGCCCTCCCCACCGTTAAGTTATTTGACGGTTAACTAACGTCCGTTACTAGGAGGGACTTGATTGCGAGCAATTGACAACCACATGGACTGACTGTTTGGTATTTTCAAGTGAGAGCTGAAAGTGTGATCGGGTGTAAACCGCATAGACTGAAATTGTACTTTACTCTTTCCTAAACAAGCTTATTTTACCATATAGTTTAGAAAAACGTCATAAAGTGCCATAGTAACAAATGTGATTATACTATATTTAGGTGTTGTTTGTTTTTTAAGAGGTAAAATGTCTATAGTCTGCGGACCACATTTGTAGAAGAAGAGATGGATCAAACCTCTGCAGTCTGCGAAGAAAAGGCTGTTTGTTTTTTAACGTATGTAGACTTCTAAAATAAACAGTATGAACGGTGATGGTGGGTGGTGGTGGTGCTGGACGGTGGACGATGGTGGTGGTGGTGGTGGTGGTGGTGGGTGGTGCAGGGGCGGATGTATTATGGAACAAGGGGTAGCCTCCGCTACCGCTTGGTCGGAAAATTTTTGACGTTTTTAGTGTAAATTTTGGAAAAATTTGACGTTTTTTCGATTTCGTTACCGCTTATTTATAAAACGTTACCGCTTGGTCGGAATCCTAGATCCGCCACTGGGGTGGTGGACGGTGGTGATGAAAAGTGGTGGTGGTGGGTGATGGTGGACGATGGTGGAGGTGGACGGTGGTGGTGGCGGGTGGTATTTAAACCTCTTCAGACCTTAGAAGATCTTAGAAGTGGCTGGCTAAGTCTGCACCAAGAAGAGCTCGCGTAGACGGTTTTTAATGAAACGTATTCGAAAAAACAAACAGTATGCAGATCGCAATGTCTGCGCGTGGTCCGCGTGGTGCAGACAGAAGAGCCTACATAGATTTTTTTTTAGAAAAGAGTAAATTGCCATTTTAGTCCCTGAGTTTTGTCCAAATTTGCCACTATGATCCAAATAGTTTTTTTTTCCCCTCTGGGTCCCCGACTTTTACATTTTGTTGCCATTTTGATCATTTTGTCTAACTCCATCCAAAAACCCAGTTTGTACTTAATCACTAATGTTTTCAGTTGCCATTTTGATCCAATTCCAAAAAATCAAAAAAATTCCAAAAAATTCCAAAAAATTCAAAAAAATCTAAAAATCAAAAAAATTCTAAAAAATCATAAAAATTCTAAAAAATCCAAAAATCATTAAATGTTTCGGCACGAACCGTTTCGACCCGTACCGTTTCGAACCGAACCGTTTCGACGCGAACGGTTCGGTTCGAAACGGTACGGCTCGAAACGGTTCGGGTTCGATACGGTACGGGCTCGAAATGGTTCGCGTCGAAACGGTTCGGTTCGATACGGTACGGTTAGAAACGGTTCGCGTCAAAACGGTTCGGTTCGAAACGGTTCGGTTCGAAACGGTTCGCGTCGAAACGGTACGGTTCGAAACGGTACGGGTCGAAACGCTTCGCGTCGAAACGGTTCGGGTTCGAAACGGTACGGGTCGAAACGGTACGGTTCGATACGGTACGGGTCGAAACGGTTCGGTTCGAAACGGTTCGCGTCGAAACGGTACGGTTCGAAACGGTACGGGTCGAAACGCTTCGCGTCGAAACGGTTCGGGTTCGAAACGGTACGGTTCGAAACGGTACGGGTCGAAACGCTTCGGGTCGAAACGGTACGGTTCGATACGGTACGGGTCGAAACGGTTCGGTTCGAAACGGTTCGCGTCGAAACGGTACGGGTCGAAACGGTTCGGTTCGAAACGGTTCGCGTCGAAACGGTACGGTTCGAAACGGTACGGGTCGAAACGCTTCGCGTCAAAACGGTTCGGGTTCGAAACGGTACGGGTCGAAACGATACGGTTCGATACGGTACGCGTCGAAACGGTTCGCGTCGAAACGGTACGGTTCGAAACGGTACGGGTCGAAACGGTTCGTGCCGAAACATTTAATGATTTTTGGATTTTTTAGAATTTTTATGATTTTTTAGAATTTTAGATTTTTTTGAATTTTTTAGAATTTCTATGATTTTTTAGAATTTTTTTTATTTTTAGATTTTTTTGGAATTTTTTTGATTTTTTTGAATTTTTTTTGATTTTTTGGAATTGGATCAAAATGGCAACTGAAAACATTTTTTTAAGGAAATCCCCAAATTACCCCTGTTACAAACTGAGTTTTTGGATGGAGTTAGACAAAATGATCAAAATGGCAACAAAATGTAAAAGTCAGGGACCCAGAGGGGAAAAAAAAAACTATTTGGATCAAAGTGGCAAATTTGAACAAAACTCAGGGACTAAAATGGCAATTTAACAAACACTACCTTAATGAATATGTGGTTAAAAAGAAGTTTTACTTTATATACTCGCCACTCATTGGCCAAATGTACCTAACCATCGAAGGTTAATTTAAACTCCAAAGGCAAAAAGTATGGCAGTTGGGGATTTGTCAACAACTACCACTAAAGGGTATAACTCAGTTAATCACGCACTAGAAAAAAACAACTGGGAATAACCAAAATCAGTTATTAGTAGTCATTTGTTCATGGATAAGGTCATAGGATAAACACCAAAGAAATGGCTTTTGAGCTTTAATCACTAAAGCCCTTTTTATTGAACAGTTGAAATTTTATAACTAAAACCGACACATGAGAAACTAGCTGAGAAAAACTTAACAACTAGAAAACCATGACTGGGTAACCTTAAGATTCCCATTTACATGCCAGAGATAATTAACAATAGAATAAAAAATGTTTCCCTCATGTGGTTAGTCTTCTCATAAACTATGTCGTTTGGGAACCCCTAAATCACCTACCAAGCTGTCAGAACTATGGTCGGTGACACAATGACACTCCCTTCTTGTTTTTAGATAATATTTCCGAGTCAGTCCATGATATAATATCAATAGGCTCTTTTGAAATCGGAATAATCAAGTCCACCCACCTAATAATAGCATTACATGTCCTCGCCGCAATGTGCAAAATAATCTGCATCTAAATTATCCGAAATTTTAATCTGAATTATTTGAAAAAACCGGATCTCTGTATTTCAAAAAAGAATTGAACAATAGAAATAAAACCAAAATATTATAATCAAATGTAAAGTTTACTTTTAAAAGTCCAGTTTCTAAATTGAATATACTATAGAAAAAACACTAAAAAAGGTTGTAAGATAATGGTATCAAGATGTAATGTAAAGGTGTTCTTCCCGTAAGGTTATGTGTTGTGGGTTTAATCATAATCATACCCAACATCTTTTTTTGAGGGCATCATGGGCGCGAACACCACTACGGGTGGGCTCTGAAGAGGCGTGAGGGCGGGTTTGAGTGTTTTTTTTTTCAACAAATCGTATTTAGCCACCTCAGCCTCAACACCACATTTCTAAGGGTGGTATGGGCTAACGCCCCATGCCACATCATGTCACACCCCAACCGATGGCGGAAACATCAGGGCGGGACGAACAAATCGCTCAAAGCTTCATAACGCTACTTGTTTCAATATAGATTAATCAAAATTTCATAATCATAACTAATTTGTCATTCAAACACAGTCGAAATTATATCAAAACATTCCAAAATTTAAACATATCCAAAAATATTGTTTCTCTAAGGTGTGTATCTAAAGTCACCCTAGCTTAACTCTTCAACGTCCAAACTTATCAACCTGCAACTTGTATTAAAATAAAATAAACAAAAATATTGGCGAGTATACAAGTTTAATACGTAGCATAAATAGTTTAAACGTGATTCCTCATATCCAACATGAATAACATATTACAAGGTTCAACATGTTAAGTTAACGTAATCAATATGTTAACCTAAGTTTCCAACGCGTTAACTGTGTCTTTCCTACATCGTTGCCACGAAGAGGAGGTAAAAGAATCAAACTTAACAATACCCCAAGTCTCAAGGGCGGTGCGTTAACCCTATAGCGCTATAATTGTCAAGGTGGCTAAACATAAGATTCAACGTTCACGTAACACATAAGTCTCACAAGTATCACAAGTATCATGTTTTCATGTTTAACAGTGGATAGAGTATGTTATAAACAAGTTTCAAGTGTCGTGCGTTTATATAGAATACATGTTGCATCCCAAAGTGTTTAAAACAAAAGGGGATCGAGTATACTTATAGTGGGTGCTTAGATTCTAAGCACAGTCTGGTTGGATCGAAGGGAGCGCTGAAGCAGCCTGCTCATGGAAACAGAAGCATAAGTCTTTTCCAGGGCTGAATGGTTGTGTAAACAGAGTGTCGGGCGCGATAAGTGTTAAACAGGTGATCTGGACGAATGGTCATCCGGACGGATGGTCATCCGAGCGGATGACCATTTGAACGGATGGCCATTCGAACAGTGTGTGGGTGTTTGCGAACTGTTTAAAGTTTTCGATGTTTTGGCCAAATGTCCTAGAAAAGTAAACAACAATGGTTATCATAGGCAGATTGTCACACCCTGACTTTTGCGGAAGCGTGATTATGGTGTGACTTTCTTAATATCATTGCATTCAATCATAACAACAACTATATG
The DNA here is from genome assembly GCA_030545235.1 of Helianthus tuberosus. NCBI lineage: Eukaryota > Viridiplantae > Streptophyta > Magnoliopsida > Asterales > Asteraceae > Helianthus > Helianthus tuberosus. The sequence continues at coordinate 115,121,057 of CM060400.1, read as the reverse complement.
ATAAAACCATAGATTCGTCATCCATTAAATAAGTCTAAAACATAACAACATTGTTTAAAAACGTAGACTTCAGATTCGAGTTTTACAACCCATACAATTTGTTTATGAGTTCACTAAGGACTTGTCAAAAGAAATTAAATGTAACTAAGGTTTGGGAGACGTGTCTCGTCAAGGAATAAGACACGCTGACCAACCCAAAGACCATGGATGACATCTTTTATTCCTGTCGCAGCATAAAAACTTCCAACGCCCGCCAGATCCACTTACTAATTCCCTGAAATACATGTAGTTTGAAAACATCAACAAAAGTTGAGCGAGTTCATGTGTTTGTGTATGAATAAACCTTTAAAGTATGTATGTATGTATGTATGTATGTATGTATGTAAGTCCCAGGTATGTAACAATAAGGAAAAACAGATCACCACTGGGTTGCAAAGCCAATGGTATGTGTGAAGTGATGCAGGAAAACTCAAACCTAGCAGATTTCGTCAGTAAGACATAGTCACCACATGGCTCATTCGGCGTGCTCATTCGGCGTGCGCATGTCCCTAGGTCCTACAACGAGGATTAATGGCCTTAAGTGTCATACCCACCACTCACATGATCAACCAGTACCATTCCTTAGTTAACCATACCACGTAAAATGTTCGTAAACAGTTTGTAATAATTATAACATGTATTTCACCCCCGAAGTATAAAACTGAAAACAGTTAAAAGAAAAGGGGGACATGAACTCACAGTTTTGCGTCTTCGATAGCCGTAACTCAAATCCCTTCAGCAAACACGACTACCTACAATGTACTAATGTCTATTAGACGGACTGGTCGTGCCTTGTCTTAGTATTTACGTTTTTGAGTTACGTTTCCTTTATGTCCTCAATATTATTCCAAGTTATAATTACTTGTTAAAATAATAATTATTTTAACTTAGATTACATTTTTAAGTTTTGAAATAATTGTCAAACAATATTTTTGTAATAATACTTCTCAAGTATTTATATTCGTATTTCCTTCCCAAGGATGGGGGTATCTCATACATGTGTATTCGTATTCTTGTATTTTGCCATGTTTCGGTGTCGTATTCCGGTGTGTACGTATTTTCTTAATAAATATCCAATATATTTCCAAAACAATATATTTTCAAGTCTCACTTAGAAAATATATATAAACTTATTTTTATCCAAAATAATGTATTTCAAGGAAATATATATTTTCCCAAAATTTATATATCTTCCAAATATTCCAAGAAAATATATTTTTACTTCTAAAAATAATATATTTTCTCCTTGTCGAAAATAAGATATAACTTGGCAATAATAATAAAAATCATATCTTCATTTCCTTTGTATCCAAAATAGTATTTACCAAAAATATGTTCATAAGTGTATTTTCCGGAATATTTTGTAAGTTACAATCTTGTTCGGTTTACCAATATTGTGTGTATAACTTGTGTAATTATTCCTTGTGATTTTTGGTAACATTCTGGATTGTAATTTCTTTGTATTTTGTCAAGTTATATTATTTTAACCCTAAAATAATATAACTACTTCACCAAGTATACAAATATTCACACATGTTTCTTTAATATATATCTAGCCATTTTTATTTATGAAAACCAACCTCCAATATTTGTATTTTTGCAACAAAGATTATGGCAAAGTTTATATGGAAATTCTTGGTTAAAATATACTTGTAAATACTTGTTTGAAAACATTTTTCTAAGTGTTTATATTTTTAGAAAATTTTGCTATAGTTTCCCCTAAAAATGGAGGTGTCCATGCTTTCAAAGCATATCATTTTCTTTTTAAAATCATCACAAACAATCAACCATTCAATCAACACTTACCAAGTGCCAATATCATGAGATTTACATAACAATATGAACTTGAACTTTCATAAAAACTTGTAGTAACTTGGTAGCGTGCTTAGTAAGTTTGGTTACCCTTTAAAATGTATTTACTTCTTTAAAAACTTCATTTTTAAAGAAGTTGGATGTTTACAACTTCCAAACACATTTTCTAAAAATGCTTCTTTATGTAATCCTCTTGTTACACAAGTGTTTCTACACTTATTTAACCATTAAAAACAAGCTTGGTTTATGTAAGAACCATATTTATGTAAATCTTGTTATTTAACTTAGTTTCTTGAGAAGACTATTTTGGAAATCATCCACTTACAAGACTTGTATTTAGTTTAAATCATCATCACATATGAAAACAAATTTCACCATTAAAGTTCATGTATACACAAGGTATGATCATCTTAGTCTTTCACAAGATCATCATCTTATCTTACTAGATCATGTGTTTAATCACAATCTAGTAGGTTCCATATGGTGTCTAATATCATAAACACAAATAATCAATCATCAAGAAGCAAAACAACACTAATCAACATGATTTCTTTAAGATTTCTTATAGTTTTATGCTTATGTTCATGTTCCATCCTCAAGTTTCTTAGTGTTCTTCATGATAGTCATCTTGTATCATCTTTTAACCACTTAATATAGATGTAAAATGAAGAGTAGAAGATCTTACTACTAGCACAAGGCTAGGGATGATCAAGAGGATAAATGAAGTGGATAAAAGCAAACGGTAAAGGTCCTTCAACTTCCGAAAGCTCCAAGCTTCCTAACTTAGCTCCTTACACCTTGTGTACACCTTAGAATGAATGAAGATGAGATGAAAATGGTGGGATTGTGGATGTTGGTTGTGGCCGTGAGCAAGACAAGAGGAAGGGATAGTTTGTGTGTGTTTTAGTATGTGTGGAAATGAAATGAAGAACTCATGGTGCCATCTTATAATTCATTTCAAGCCTTTAACCCTTGGATATTATGTCTTCTAAGTACAAGACATGATTAATTAAGGTATCAAAACAAATCTCATGAAATCTAGAGGGTGGGGCCATGGTTGGGCCGATTACATAGATGGGGGGGGGGGGGTATTAGCTTAGGTTTTAACTAATTTGTTACCATTTAGTTAAATTTTAAGTATTAGTTACATATCTTGGGTAATAGGTATTTTTAGTGGGTGTTATGATGTTCGGGGATCATAACTAGCTTGGAAACATTAAAACAATGCTTCTAGTGTAATTTTGATATTTCGGGTAGTGTCCGGTTGTTCGGTTGTATACTGATTCGTTAAAGTGCTAAACTATATCGTTTAGTGTCCTTTATGTACCCTTTAGTGACACTTTTAATTCCCGACACTTAGGAAAGCTTTCAGGACCATTTAGTCATGTTTCTGCATAACATTAGCATGTTAAAATGCTGATTTTTGCTGAATTGTGTTGAATTCTGCACTTTAGGTGAGTTTTAGGCACTTTCCGGCACTTTATCTATCACCTAGAAAATCAGTTTTGTGGTCCTTACTTCCCTACACACCATACTAGCGTTGTACTTAGTCTCTGGCTCACATTGTGTCTCAAAACACTGTCTGTCTATGTACTGAACTCCGTCAGCATTTTCCTGGTTTGTCTGTTAACTGTGCTAACGGTGCTTTGTGCATCATTTATGTCTATATGTTTGCATGCGGTCAATGATATGTCATTTGCAATATGTGATGCACATGTGTGTATAAAGCAGTAATCAGAAAGCAATTCAAGTCATAAATTGTACATCAGCACAATCATTAAGCACTAATCATTATTTAATAATTGTACGGATGCATGCAAATTTGACAGTTGTCACATTCTCCCCCTGTTAAGAAAATTTCGTCCTCGAAATTTGTACCACCTTAACTCCTCAGGGTTACATTATGCGTGTATGTATATGAATAACACTGGGGTAGATAACCGCAAAACCGAATCAATTCTTATTCACATCAGGGGATTCCAGGGATATATCTCAACATAGGAACCCAATGATTAAAAGGTATGTGTCCTAGCATTTGATGTCAAAGGGCACGAGATGTATAGATGTATAATCTAGCATGACTCAGTTAACAGGGGTGTAACAAAGGAGTTTTGACCAATGGTTTCTCAAACAATCGGTCACAATATGCAAACGAGTTTTCACAAACCATAGCATCCGTTATATGAATTCAAAATTAACGATTCGAATGTGATAGTAACATGAAAATGATCTGTCAACTTTCAAACAATACATGGATAAAATAGTGTGTTGACATCCTTGAGTTGCGAAAATACATCGAATGAAATACAAGCGAATCTGGTGTATTATTGTCTTAATTCATAGTTGCATCAGGAATGTTTAAATGACAAGTCAAACAAAAGTATGTGTAGTTTTGTGTGAAACGATTGACCATGATTAGCACAAGCTACAGATTTTGTAATGACACCACAAGGTGTCGTAATTGACATATTTCAATAATAGCGGTGACCGAACAAGTTCACCGTGTTGGTAAACAAATGAAAGTGCACTGATACAAGCCTGAAGATTTGATTTACACAATGTCATAGAGTTTTCAGTTGAATACGGAACATTAAAGAGCCACTGTTTTTTTTTATCGAAGATGAAAAAGTATTAAGTGCCGCAAGGCATTCGATCGACAATGAAAGAATCGTTAGGAGGTACATTGGGATATGAAATGAATCTATGTACCATTGCCTTAACACACAACTGTGTTGAGACCGCTTTAATCGTGATAAACAAGACGGATTTAGAGCGAGTTGATAAATAAACAATTAAATCCGTGTATGAAGTGAGTAACCAAATTAGCGCAAGCTTCAATTTTGTGCAAGTATCACCGTAAGGTATCGAAATCACAAATGATTTAGTGGAGTCGTAGACCAATCAAGTCTACTATGACTCGAAACAAAAGAACCTTTGCAAAAATATTTGAATATGATGCTCTCAATACATCATATGGCGTCTTAAATTGAATATGCGATATGGATAAGTTCAAGCAATTGAACTTGGTTTCAGCGTAACCCGACAATAAACGTATGTATCAACAAGGGAGTCTTGGCATGGTTACAAAGATAAACCATGAATGTAACTTGAAATGAAAGAAGTTTCAAGAAAGTGTGTTGGCTTGGTAGCAAAAGAGCCAACAATTACAATAATGTAGGTCATTCGAATCATAAACCAATAGATAGCTTTAGCAAAATAATATTTGGACTTCAATGAAGAGTTTATTCGAAATGAAACTGCATGCGTAGCGAATGGTGCATGCGTAACATATAAGTTTCCAAGGAACAATGAGTATCTGCTAAAATGGAGAAATGACCAAGTATTCGAAGCAAATGTGTGTTCGCTCTCAGCGAAGAAAATTAACGCGATGCAACTACCATTAAGGGGAGTAGAGATGCAACATCTACTCGCTAGAAGCAAAAGTGAAGGTTTCAACAAAAGAAATTTAAGTACTTTCTGTTTGGTTAACCGAAATGGCATATATGCAACAGAATAATGGTGTTTGTTTGAGTTAACAGATGTGGTCCCTAAGTGGCAACCTTTAACGAGTTTTGACCTATATCCTCAAAGGTCCTATGTATAAGTTTTCTAGATTCTCAAAGTTTTGTATTCTGTGTAAAACTGTGTTTGTGCATTGTGTAGAAATAAAATTTTTGTGTATGTTTAAAACAAGTTATTGTCCCACAATTTCCCGGTAGGCTTTCTTCCTGAATTCACAGTTAATGACACTCGATCATCGATCGGTCGTGAAATAGTAGTTGGATCCTCACAGCTAGTTAAATGAATAATTCGTTAATCCTTAGCAAGAGTCACCGACTCTTGTTGGTTAGCTCGTTCGGCTCCTGGTAGTGTGATGTTCGTACGAAAGCTACCGTCCTTCTTCCTGATGAGCAAAGCTGGGGTTACCCAAAACGGGAAACTTGGTATGTTAACTTCCTTCTCTACCAACTACTGAAGCTATACTGACAATCCTTGCGTCTCCAAAGGTGTAAGTCGCTAAGGTGCATCGACTGCAGGTGCGGCGCCTGGAATTAAATCGATGCGAAATTCGACTTGTCGTTGAGGAGATAATTCTGGCAAGTCTTCGGGGAAGACTTCAGGATATTCCCCTATCACAGGCATATCTTCGAGTTTTGGTTCTTCGGCTCCCTTGTCCACGACATGAGCCAAGAAAACAACACATCCTTTACGCAACAACTTTCACGCCTTCAAGCAACTAGTAATTTGTAGAGGCGTATCCTGCTTCATGAGTCACGATCGTTTCTTCGTTCGCCGTCGGGATGCGGATATCAATCTCCGCTCGATTGCTCGACAACCAATCCATCCCAATTACAATGTCGAAGCTTCCCATTAGCTAGTTTTATCGAGTGCGGAATATCTAAGTTATTTGCTACTAAACCAAGTATACTTTCAAACTCTAGAGATGCGAAGCTTAAAATTTGCAACAGTATCTAGCAGCACAGATGCATAACGTTGACTACTATGGGACGTACCGATATCCACGCTTGGATTCCTGGTGTGTCTCCCTAGCTCCGGTGTTGAGCTTTCATCCTTGTTTTTAGGGCAATATTTTCTGAAATGCTTTTTGCTTCCACAGTTAAAACAACTTTGAGCACGTTTTCGTTTGTCACCCTTCCTGCCTTGATAGTCGTTGTTGTCGTTGTTCCCTTCGTGATTCTCGCTACCATCTTGGTCTCCATTTCCACGTTCAACACCTTGCCTACAAGTTTCCTTGACATGCCCCACTTTGCCACAGTTTTCACATTTTCCATATCTGCATCGCCCGATATGATAACGTCGACAATTGTCGCACTTAGGTAGGATACCCATGTAGTCTTTTCCCTTTTTGGCCCTGTTCTTGCTATTCGCCCGAGTACTCTTCTTGAAGTTTGCGATCTTTCTCTTGTTATCTCCAGATGGCTCTACAGGATTTTCCTTTTTCTCTTCCGAAGTGGAAAATTTTCCTAGTCTAATCGCTTCTTCAGTGAGCGCCACGCTTATGTCGATAGCATCGGTGATTGTTGGAGGTTTAGATGTTGTTACCAGGCTTAGAATCTGAGGTGTCAATCCCCTGATGAAGCGTTCGATCTTCCTAGATTCTGGTTCCACCAAACGCGAAGCAACTTGTGATAAATCGTCAAATCTCTGCACATACTCAGTTATCTTTGGACCTTCCATTTTCAAGTTCCACATTTCAGTCTCCAACGTCTGGACTTCTGCCCTAGAGAAATATCTTTTACGCATTAGTTCTTTCAGTTCGTCGCACGTCAAAGCATACACAGCAGTCTCGCCCATTGTCTGAACCTGAAGGTTCCACCATGACAGAGCCCCATCTAGAAACAGTTCAGCTATGTACGTGACCTGATGTTCGGGGGCGCATTTACTAAATCGCAAAACATAATCCGTCTTCTCAACCCAACGCACAAAAGCTATGGCACCCCCAGTGCCGTCGAATTCTCGAGGTTTGTAGTTCAAGAACTGCTTGTAGGTGCAGCCGTTGGGTGGGTTATTTCCTGGGGTACCTCCGCCGCGTTCGGGGCGAAGGGCCTCGTGCTGTGCAATGGCCTGTGAGATGCGCTCTTGTAGTTCTGCCGCTGTCGTCGGCAGATGGTTGTTGGTATCGATGTTCCCTTGTATCGATATCTTCTAAGAAGAAGATCGGTTAGGTCAGGTCTTATTTGTTTAGGGAGTGCATATAGTTGTTTTAGAGGTCATACGTACATACACATAATAGATTATCAGATCAACCAATCAAGCAATAGCATAATCATAGTATAACCAAGTAATTTGGGAATTACGTTTAATGAGAGCATAGCAAGCAAGCACGTAGCATTATAATTATAGCACACACATATAGATCAACAACGTGCTTAACGAAGACATAGCGACTGAGCTTTCATTGGTCATTGGCCACAAAGTATTGTCGCATGTTTAATGATGATTGGGCTCTCATTATTCTCCGACCACAATTGCATTGTCTTACAAAACGTGTCACATCAAAAGGGACACAGGGTCACCCTACCCTTTTCCAATAAGTATATCAGTGTATCAAAATTACGTAGTCAGAAGTGGTCTTCAAAAGTCTTCACAATCTCGGCTTATCATTAGTGGTGTCTTTTCCCAAAAGTAATGCCATCCGCATAAATCCAAAAGCCAACTATACTGGTGTCTGAGGTGAAGGAGTGAAGAAAAGCAAACTGCTAACATGCTTGAACTCCTCCTCGAGCTTGTATATACGTCGAAGTAATTAACTGATCTGCTGCTCGACAGTAAAGAAACGAGCATCAAAAACCTGGGAAAGGCGTAATTGCAGCAGGTGAGAGTGCAAAAGGAATCTTTGATAAATGTGGAGGATCAAGGTATACTGGAAATAGACAGGGTGGAGGACGTGGTGTCAGCTCAAGCTCCAACATTCTGCAACTTATAACCTCAAACCGTAGCCGATGTGACAGGAGCAACTCATTCTGTGTATAGCCTCCATAATGTGAGGGGTGGAAGGGGTCTGAAATCAGCATAGTGCATGGTAGGGACCATCGGAAAGGCTCGTCCATCGGTGAAGTATTGAAAGGAGCAAACGGTGCGGCCTATGAGGTTGGGGAAAAATGCTGTTGTAGCTAAAGGATCGTCATGGGGGTGCTGACCTGGAGTACCTTTCCAGGGTGCGGGTATGTCCTGAAAGAAGACGATAGGTATGTTGGCGCAATGGACGTCGGTCTCCATAGGAGCAACATCAGCGGGTGATGGTGCAGGAACAAACGTCTCAACCAATAAGGAGATCATCAGGTGCAGGTACTGGGTCAGGTATAAGGGGTGCAATGTCTGGTAGACCAAAAGAAACAGTGTCATGATCAAGCAAGGGTGCAGGACCAGCAGGTGCCACATCAAGATGACCCAAAAGGAACAGGAGCTGGCTCAGGAGCAGGATCTGGGTCGTGTAAAGGTGTGGCATCTCGAGCAGGTGGTAGTGCAGCAGTCATAGCGACGTCGTCGTCTGAGTCAGTAGTAGAAAGCTGTAACCCGACCGTCTGTAAGGCTGCAGATGTCACAGACTCAAAGGAGTCTGAAATCGAGTGTATACTGGATTCAGAAGATAGCTTGATAACAGGGGTCTCAAGAATTGAAATAAGTAACAACATTCTCGTCTAACTTTCTATCATCATGGACGTCAGCAGGAGGACCATCAATAAACATGTCAACGTCATCATCAACTGTTCGTCGAGTAGCCAACCTTCAGAAGGAATGTCCACAGGAGGCGCATCGTCGAGGATCGGAGCCATAGTGTGCTCACCATCGGGATGACCAGTGATGAAGTGGTCATGGACTGAAATAAGAGTGACAGAAGGATTCTTGTCAGGGAAACCATCAGCAAAGGTAAAGTATCACCAAAACCTGGTAGCGCGGACTGTTGGAAGTTGTCCTCGTCCTTGGTCAGCATATCAGGATCACTCTCAGTGTCTGACGTAAATATCTCCGACGCAGATGCAATCTCATTATCTGTGGTGGTGGCCGTAGGGTTATCAATGTCTGATATCTCGCTTTCTAAAAATAAAGTGACATGTGTGCCGGTACATAATAGTCATAGCATGTATATTCATAGCAATCACTATCACTTAGTATATTGCAAACAAGGACAACTCATCATGTAGTCATGTATTCACATTATTCTCTATGAAACTTTCTATCCTTACTAGTCTCCCAGACTAACCCACCTAGTCTCCCAGACTAACCAACCAGTCTCCAAGACTAAACACCCAGTCTCCCAGACTAAACACCCAGTCTCTCAGACTGAAACACCCAGTCTCTCAGACTGAAACACCCAGTCTCTCAGACTGAATTCCCTAGTCTCTCAGACTAAACTTCCCCGTTTCCCAAACTGAATTATCCAGTCTCTCAGACTAAACTCCCAGTCTCTCAGACTGAATCTCTCAGATTAAACTCCCAGTCTCTTAAACTGAATCATAAATATAAATCTTGAAATGTGTTTCGTGTCTCTTGTTTGTAAAAAGGTTTGTTTCCTGGATCTGGGCGTTTCGTGTATACAATGAAAACATGTTCGTAAAAACTTTTTCGTGAGAGCCCTAATGATCGTAGTCTAGACTCGAGAAAGAATCCTAGTTCGCTACGATCGAAGCTCTGATACCAAGTTGTCACACCCTGACTTTTGCGGAAGCGTGATTATGGTGTGACTTTCTTAATATCATTGCATTCAATCATAACAACAACTATATGATAAAACCATAGATTCGTCATCCATTAAATAAGTCTAAAACATAACAACATTGTTTAAAAACGTAGACTTCAGATTCGAGTTTTACAACCCATACAATTTGTTTATGAGTTCACTAAGGACTTATCAAAAGAAATTAAATGTAACTAAGGTTTGGGAGACGTGTCTCGTCCAGGAATAAGACACGCTGACCAACCCAAAGACCATGGATGACATCTTTTATTCCTGTCGCAGCATAAAAACTTCCAACGCCCGCCAGATCCACTTACTAATTCCCTGAAATACATGTAGTTTGAAAACATCAACAAAAGTTGAGCGAGTTCATGTGTTTGTGTATGAATAAACCTTTAAAGTATGTCTGTATGTATGTAAGTCCCTGGTATGTAGCAATAAGGAAAAACAGATCACCACTGGGTTCCAAAGCCAATGGTATGTGTGAAGTGATGCAGGAAAACTCAAACCTAGCAGATTTCGTCAGTAAGACATAGTCACCACATGGCTCATTCCACGTGCGCATGGGTGGGGCTCGCTACACCCGAATAGATCTATCACTCATGTCCCTCGGTCCTACAACGAGGATTAATGGCCTTAAGTGTCATACCCACCACTCACATGATCAAGCAGTACCCTTCCTTAGCTAACCATACCACGTAAAATGTTCATAAACAGTTTGTAATAATTGTAACATGTATTTCACCCCCGAAGTATAAAACTGAAAACAGTTAAAAGAAAAGGGGGACATGAACTCACAGTTTTGCGTCTTCGATAGTCGTAACTCAAATCCCTTCAGCAAACACGACTACCTACAATGTACTAATGTCTATTAGACGGACGGGTCGTGCCTTGTCATAGTATTTACGTTTTTGAGTTACGTTTCCTTTATGTACTCAATATTATTCCAAGTTATAATTACTTGTTAAAATAATAATTATTTTAACTTAGATTACATTTTTAAGTTTTGGAATAATTGTCAAAGAATATTTTTGTAATAATACTTCTCAAGTATTTATATTCGTATTTCCTTCCCAAGGATGCGGGTATCTCATACATGTGTATTCGTATTCTTGTATTTTGCCATGTTTCGGTGTCGTATTCCGGTGTGTACGTATTTTCTTAATAAATATCCAATATATTTCCAAAACAATATATTTTCAAGTCTCACTTAGAAAATATATATAAACTTATTTTTATCCAAAATAATGTATTTCAAGGAAATATATATTTTCCCAAAATTTATATATCTTCCAAATATTCCAAGAAAATATATTTTTACTTCTAAAAATAATATATTTTCTCCTTGTCGAAAATAAGATATAACTTGGCAATAATAATAAAAATCATATCTTCATTTCCTTTGTATCCAAAATAGTATTTACCAAAAATATGTTCATAAGTGTATTTTCCAGAATATTTTGTAAGTTACAATCTTGTTCGGTTTACCAATATTGTGTGTGTAACTTGTGTAATTATTCCTTGTGATTTTTGGTAACATTTTGGATTGTAATTTCTCGGTATTTTGACAAGTTATATTATTTTAACCCAAAAATAATATAACTACTTCAGCAAGTATATAAATATTCACACATGTGTCTTTAATATATATCTAGCCATTTTTATTTATGAAAACCAACCTCCAATATTTGTATTTTTGCAACAAAGATTATGGCAAAGTTTATATGGAAATTCTTGGTTAAAATATACTTGTAAATACTTGTTTGAAAACATTTTTCTAAGTGTTTATATTTTTAGAAAATTTTGCCATAATTTCCCCTAAAAATGGAGGTGTCCATGCTTTCAAAGCATATCATTTTCTTTTTAAAATCATCACAAACAATCAACCATTCAATCAACACTTACCAAGTGCCAAAATCATGTGATTTACATAACAATATGAACTTGAACTTTCATAAAAACTTGTAGTAACTTAGTAGCGTGCTTAGTAAGTTTGGTTACCCTTTAAAATGTATTTACTTCTTTAAAAACTTCATTTTTAAAGAAGTTGGGTGTTTACAACTTCCAAACACATTTTCTAAAAATGCTTCTTTATGTAATCCTCTTGTTACACAAGTGTTTCTACACTTGTTTAACCATTAAAAACAAGCTTGGTTTATGTAAGAACCATATTTATGTAAATCTTGTTATTTAACTTAGTTTCTTGAGAAGACTATTTTGGAAATCATCCACTTACAAGACTTGTATTTAGTTTAAATCATCATCACATTTGAAAACAAATTTCACCATTCAAGTTCATGTATACACAAGGTATGATCATCTTGGTCTTTCACAAGATCATCATCTTATCTTACTAGATCATGTGTTTAATCACAATCTAGTAGGTTCCATATGGTGTCTAATACCATAAACACAAATAATCAATCATCAAGAAGCAAAACAACACTAATCAACATGATTTATTTAAGATTTCTTATAGTTTTATGCTTATGTTCATGTTCCATCCTCAAGTTTCTTAGTGTTCTTCATGATAGTCATCTTGTATCATCTTTTAACCACTTAATATAGATGTAAAATGAAGAGTAGAAGATCTTACTACTAGCACAAGGCTAGGGATGATCAAGAGGATAAATGAAGTGGATAAAAGCAAACGGTGAAGGTCCTTCAACTTCTGAAAGCTTCAAGCTTCCTAACTTAGCTCCTTACACCTTGTGTACACCTTAGAATGGATGAAGATGAGATGAAAATGGTGGGATTGTGGATGTTGGTTGTGGCCGTGAGCAAGACAAGAGGAAGGGATAGTTTGTGTGTGTTTTAGTATGTGTGGAAATGAAATGAAGAACTCATGGTGCCATCTTATAATTCATTTCAAGCCTTTAACCCTTGGATATTATGTCTTCTAAGTACAAGACATGATTAATTAAGGTATCAAAACAAATCAAAACAAATCTCATGAAATCTAGAGGGTGGGGCCATGGTTGGGCCGATTACATAGATGGGGGGGGGGGGTATTAGCTTAGGTTTTAACTAATTTGTTACCATTTAGTTAAATTTTAAGTATTAGTTACATATCCTGGGTAATAGGTATTTTTAGTGGGTGTTATGATGTTCGGGGATCATAACTAGCTTGAAAACATTAAAACAATGCTTCTAGTGTAATTTTGATGTTTCGGGTAGTGTCCGGTTGTTCGGTTGTATACTGATTCGTTAAAGTGCTAAACTATACCGTTTAGTGTCCTTTATGTAATCTTTAATGACACTTTTAATTCCCGACACTTAGGAAAGCTTTCAGGACCATTTAGTCATGTTTCTGCATAACATTAGCATGTTAAAATGCTGATTTTTGCTGAATTGTGTTGAATTCTGCACTTTAGGTGAGTTTTAGGCACTTTCCGGCACTTTATCTATCACCTAGAAAAGCAGTTTTGTTGTCCTTACTTCCCTACACACCATACTAGCGTTGTACTTAGTCTCTGGCTCACATTGTGTCTCAAAACACTGTCTGTCTATGTACTGAACTCCGTCAGCATTTTCCTGGTTTGTCTGTTAACTGTGCTAACGGTGCTTTTTGCATCATTTATGTCTATATGTTTGCATGCGGTCAATGATATGTCATTTACAATATGTGATGCACATGTGTGTATAAAGCAGTAATCAAAAAGCAATTCAAGTTATAAATTGTACATCAGCACAATCATTAAGCACTAATCATCATTTAATAATTGTACGGATGCATGCAAATTTGACAGTTGTCACATAGATCATCTGGATGGATGGTCATCCGATCGGATGGCCATTCGGGCAGATGATCGGTGTTTGAAGTTTCGGAATATTTTTCTAAGTTAAGGTTGCGAGTTAACGGAGACGGCGTGGTGATGTGTCAAACAATGGAAACATACCAATTCCAGTTCATTCGGTCGGATGGGTACCACCCCTTCGGACAAACGAACTGTTCTTGGTGAAATTTCATGTTTGACCCGTTAATCGGTCCATCTCTCCAGTGCAATTCCGTTTTCAAGCCGGCCCTCGACTAAGGATTGAGTCGAGAGTCTGTTTGAGTCTGATCTCACCGTTGTTTTGTATAAAAACTGAAGGAAAGTTCAGAAACAGTTGTAAAACGTGAAGGTTCATCGGATCCGAGCCGGAAACATGTGAAATTCCTTTAGATCTGGTATAAAAATGTGAAAATCCTTTAGATCTTGTATAAAAATTGTGAAAATCCTTTAGATCTGGAACCAATCTTGGTTAGATGGTGCTCCACAACAGTTTGCATAAGCAACCGAGTGGAAACCACCTTCAAGAGGACCAAATCAGTTGGTTCTCGAGGAAAAGTTGAAGTGTTCGTGTGATTTTGATGAAGAAGATAGTGTATAAGTGATTAAAGATGAAGATTAACGAAGATTTGAGTGACAAAGCTTACAAAATAGCCTTGATTCTCTCGTCTGGAGGGCTTGAGAGTGAATGAGCAGTGAAAGGTGAAAATGAAGGGTTAAGCCCACTATTTATAGCTGACAGTGACAGGTTTAGTCAAATGGGCTTGATTGGATGAGTTAAGGCGGTGCAAGTGTCGAGTGTCGGATGACGTCCGGTCGAATGGCCATCTGGTCGGATGGTCATCCGATCGGATGTCCATTCGGACAGCCAGTTCGCGTTTGTTAGTTTTCCAACTTTGGTTCGTTTTACGAGCGAGTTTAAGTGTTGCGTTGCGTATTATAGTGAGTAGCCATTACATATAGTATCATTACATTTTGGTGTTCAATTAGCATAAATAACAAGAATAACTCGTGTTTCGGATTTGTGTCTAAATTAGTATTCTCGTTCATCAAGTATCAAGCATAACAAGTGTCAAGAATCTAGAATAAATACATCGTTCATGTAATAAAAGCATCACAAGAGTCAAGAATCTGTTTAAACATATCGTTCACATGTAAGAAGCATCACATAGAGTAATAGCTTCACATAGTTTCACACAATTATGATTAAAATAGTCTCATTTCCATTATGATCGGTAGTCCCGAGTGTACAAGTATAACCGGATTGGAAGTACGATGAGACTTGCTAGGATAATAAGAGTATCGAAACGCAGGGCGTTACACATCACCCTTATGTGTAACACCCCAAAACTCGAATTTTTAAATTCGCTAGTATGTTTCCATATGTTATAGCATGAAATAAAATAACTAGGATATTTAACCTAGTTAAATACTTAGGGGTTGTTTAGCAACTTCTGAATGAGTTAGTGCTGAACCAGTAAGAGGTCTAAACCATTAAGTGTTGAACCAATATGAGTTCTGAACCATTAAGTGTGACAACCGGTGATTTACGGCTCTTAATTACGTGATTAACACGATAATAAATAGTGTTTACAGCATAAATTAACTTAATTAGGCTTTTGGAGTGCCTAGAAACGGCTAACCGGCTTTACAGGGCGTGAACGGTGGTTTACGGAAAAACCTGGTGAATATTAAGCGATAACGAAACGAAACCGTACAAAATACTGACCACGCCGACAAATACGGATTTTCTACGAATATTATATATTTATGAATATAATGTGGTGAATTTATTGCGCTTCCGTGCATCACAAAACGCAAACAGGAACGAGAAACGGGATTGCAGGGAACGCACCAATAACGAAACGGAAGCATCGGACACGCGGGTGATGTGTGCAAAATGCAACATATAAATTACATCAATTGTGGCATAAAACTAACCCTTTTTTAGTACTAATGTTGGAAAAAGTGTGCTTTTGTCTTCCTTTTGTATTTTCAGGATTAAATGAGCTCAAATTAACAAAAGAAGCAAAAAGACAGCAAAATCTAACATAAATACAAGAAAAGGAACAAACGTGACATGCCCGACCCCACGACAGCATCTTCCCAAGCAAAACAAGAAGACAGAAGACTGAACACGCCCCGTGCTCAGCCAGCACGGGGGTGTGCCCAAGTGTCATCAGAAAAGACAAAGTAGTAGAAGCTTCTATTGCCCACCACGGGGCCGTGCTCAGCGGACACGGGGCCGTGGTCAACTATAAGATTCGCACAATCCAGGCAAATCTTCATAGTACAAAGATTCTTCTGCACACGGGGTCGTGCTCAGCGGACACGGGGGCGTGGTCAACTAATAAGACAAGCTGCATTAAATGAAGAAAGAGAAGGATGTGGACACGGGGCCGTGCCCACTGGACACGGGGCCGTGCCCGAGCTTCTGTTCAGCCTATAAATAGGAGTGCTTGGCTCAAGCTCAAACCATCCCTTGGCACACCACCTCTCTCACACTTCACCCACCACCCACCACCACCATAACACCATCATCCACCACCATCATCCATTGTCCATCATAGAGTGTGTGAGTCGTCTCGGGATCCAAGATTGATCGTAAGAGTTCTTGACAATCAAGTCCATGTTTGCCTAAGTCTCTTACATCACTTGGTGAAGACAAGTGTCTAGTGTAATACTTTTTATTTCTAATTTTTTCGCACTTTTTACTTGGTTTTGTATTAATGACTTTAATAACTAGTTTCTTATGTTGAAGGTGATTCTTCCTTATCGTTTGTCCGTGGTGTCTTGACATTATTTTACTGTCTATATAAAATAAAAGATTTTCACCATTCATATCTCCACGGTCTATATGGAGGTATGTTGGCTACCTGGTCGGGGGTTAAGGGAACGGTATGGTAAGAGTCTTGCCATTGTTCAGCGTTTAGAGGTCCTGCAATGGACCTGGGTCAAATTTAGTAGGACCTCCTTCAATACTTAACGGTATTGGATGGCGGGGGTCCAAACTCTTTGATCCCCTCATAAGTTAAACTACTATTAATACTATAACCCGGCTATTTAGGACTGTATCCCTGCTGACTCAGACTACTTAGTCGAGGGTAACGTCACCTCCAAAAGAGGGGCCTACCATAATTTGCATTAATAACTTAATTCATTATCTTTCAATAATCCGACCCTTTAGGATTGTATCCTTGCTGACTCAAACTACTGGGTTGAGGGTAACGTCACCTTCAAAAGAGGGGCCTACTACAATAACTAAGATAATCTCTTAAATAAGTGCAAAAGTGCGGAAATAATCAAAGGTTACACTAAACATGAGTCGGAGCCAAGTGATTCATCTTGTCTATCTGTTTTTATTTTTATTTTTATTTTCAGCATTTTAATTAGTTTTTATTTTTCTTAGCTTAAAACATTTTTCTAACTTTTTGATTTGATTAGACGTTGAGGATAAACCGGTACTAAAAGCTCTTGTGTCCTTGGACGACCTCGGTATCTTACCAACACTATACTACGCTCACGATGGGTGCACTTGCCCATATGTGTGTTTCGTGTTAGTAAATATCGTGTTTTATAAATTTAAAACTTGGCTAAAGAAAGTGTAAAAGGGCTTAAAATATACTTAACTTATATACACACTTCACACGCATCAAGTTTTTGGCGCCGTTGCCGGGGACACAAGGATTTTAAGAAAGTTAGGAATCAGCGGCCTAATCGTTTTTCTTATTTTTCTATTTTTTAGGATTTTTCTTAATTTTTCAGTTTCTGCAGAGCTCAGCACGGGCCGTGCCTGGTCGGACACGGGCCGTGCCCAGCGTTATCACTGGCAGTTTTTATTTTCCGAGTTACAGAGAGTTGAGCACGGGGCCGTGTCGGTGCAACACGGGGCCGTGTCCAACTCCCAGTAACAGGGATCCGGAGAACAATTACTGTAAATTTGACCATGGGCCGTGTTCACTGAGCACGGGGCCGTGGTGAACCTTCTGACCAACATTCTTTTCTGTTTTTATCGCAGGACTTGGAACCTTGGCACCACATTTGAACTTCCTACGTAGTGCATGAGCTCCAGTTCTAGTAGAGACATAAAAGAACCTCTAGAAGAACCCGAACGCTTTCTCAGAAAAAGACTTAAAGCTAAAAATCAAGAGAAAGTTTCGGGGGACCCACTTCCAATGGCGGATCAACGTACCCTGATGGATTACCTACGGCCCACCGTAGGTAATCTCGGCGCCGCTATCAATGCACCGAATGTCGAAGCCAATAACTTCGAACTTCGACCGCATTTGATACAAATGCTTCAAAACTCCGCAACTTTTCATGGGCTTGCGGACGAGGATCCCCATCTACATATTACTAATTTCTTAGAAATATGTGATACCTTTCGGATCAATGGAGCATCAAATGACGCCATCCGCCTTCGAATGTTTCCATTTTCACTAAAAGACCGAGCTAAGGCTTGGCTTAACACCCTCCCAGTTGGCTCGGTAAACACCTGGGATGAACTGGCCCAAAAGTTTCTATATAAGTATTTCCCTCCTGCTAAAACAGCTAAATTAATGACTGAAATTAATACATATTCACAAGAGGATGGGGAATCCTTATATGAAACTTGGGAAAGGTTCAAGGAGCTACTAAGAAAGTGTCCTCATCACGGTCTTGCGGTATGGCAACAAGTATCCACTTTCTACAATGGGTTGTTGCCACACACAAGACAAACACTTGATTCTAGCTCCGGGGGACTTTTAGGTAATCGTCGCCCAAATGAAATATATAATCAAATTGAGGAAATTGCTCAAACCAATTTTCAATGGCACACTCCCCGAGGTAATAAATCTATTGCCCCGGGCTCCCATAAGGTTGATGAAAGCACTTCTTTACAAGCCCAAATCGAGGCCCTCTCTTCGAAAATCAAAAAGCTAGAAATGACAAAAACGGCCTCGGTTATGGCTTGTGAAGGGTGTGGTGGGCCACATGAAAATTGGAGTTGTATGAAAGAATTAGATGAACGAACAGAAACGGTAAACTACATTGATAACAGACCTAGGCCGTCGGGTCCTCCAACGGGTCCCTACAACCAAGGATGGCGTAACCACCCAAACCTTGGTTGGAGAGATCCCGGCAATAGTAGTAACCAACAAAACCAACGAACTAAATTTCAACAACCACAAAACTTTTCTCAACAACAAGGTGGACGAGAAAGGCTTGAAGATACTGTATCTCGCCTCATCTCCGACACCGAAAAGAAAAACTCGGATCGATTTCAGCAATTGGAATCGAATTTTAGAAATCAACAAGCTAGCATTCAAAACATTGAAAAACAATTAAGTCAAGTAGCTAAAAATTTCTCCGAGAGACCACAAGGAGCGTTACCTAGCAATACCGAAACCAACCCAAAAGCACAAGTACATCTCATCACATTGAGAAATCGAACCGTGGGTCCCGAGGAGGCTCCATTACCGCCAGAAGAAAGAAGCCAGTCCAGCCAAACCACGACTCCACCCGCACCCCAACCAGAAGAGGCTTCTTTACCAAATCAAGGGCACACCAAGACTCCTCCGATTCCATACCCCGGTAGGTTAAATCGTCAAAAGACCGATGAGCAATTCGCAAAGTTCGAAAATTTACTAAAACAATTGCATGTTAATATTCCTTTTATTGAGGTCCTTACCCAAATGCCTAAATATGCAAAATTTATGAGGGACTTCCTCACTCATAAAAGGAAAATTGAATCATTGCAATTAGTTAACTTAGGCGAAGAATGCTCCGCCTTAGTACTCAACAAACTCCCACAAAAGAAAATTGATCCCGGAAGCTTCACGATTCCTTGCTCGATTGGGGAATCCCCCGTTCGTAATGCGTTAGCCGATCTGGGGGCTAGCATTAACCTCATGCCCACATCAATGTTCAAACGACTCGGCCTAGGAACAACGAGCCCTACAAAGATGAGCATACAACTCGCCGACAGATCCGTCAAATTTCCACAAGGTGTCGCTGAAAATCTATTGGTCAAAGTTGACAATTTCGTTTTCCCAACCGACTTTGTCATCTTAGACATGGAAGAAGACGCCGATGTTCCTCTCATCCTCGGGAGGCCATTTCTAGCCACCGCCCAAGCAGTGGTTGATATGAATGACGGAACACTAACATTGAAGTTTGGGGACGAGGAAGTGAAGTTTGGAGTGGGAAAGCGAGTAGAAGACGAAGACCCGGTCGACTACATGAAGGTCATAGACTCAAGCTTGGATGACGCTCTCCGATGGTGTAACATGGGATGCGAAACATCCCGCTTGAGTAACATCTGACCAGGCTTTGGGTCTAGCCAAGGACCCTTATAAACGTGGCGCACCACGGAGGCATTCCGCGGAACTATCCTTAGTTTTAATTTAGATTAGTTTTTATGTTTTCTAGTTTAGTTTTAATTTTCAGGAATAAAACACACTTGAGATGGCAAAGGAAACAAGGGAAAACTTGAACCAGCACCCCATGCAGGAAAACAGAGTCATCCGACGATTTTCTTCGTTTACAGTAAGTTCGGCACGGGCCGTGTCCGCCCAACACGGCCCCGTGCTGCACAATCTGCAGAAAAGACCCAGTTCAGGTAACTGGACACGGGCCGTGTTCACCCAACACGCCCCCGTGTCCAGGCTTCTGTTTCTTTTGTTTAATTTGTGTTACTGGCACTTGAACACGGGGCCGTGTCCAGCGCCCAGTAACATAAAATTTTTGCTTTTTCACCCTTTTTACACATTCAATCAACCTAAAAACTTATTTTTGGGACACATTGAGGACAATGTGTAATTTAAGTGTGGGGGGGGGGGTGCTAAAACCTTGAATCTTGCAAGTCCTAAATACAAGCCTTACACAAAACTCTATTGGAACCGCTAATCACCCCAAATTTTTTCAAAAATAAAATGAAATTTTTTTTTACTTGTCTAGGTTTAACTTGGGAATTTCAAAGTTCTAAAAAAGGTTATATTTTTACGAATTTACAACCGATAGCGTCGTGATAAAAAGAACCAACATAAGAAAATTATGAAAAGGCATGACAAGCTTAGTTAAAATTCAATTATATATACTTGATCACATAAAAACCCATTCCCACAAAAGTGAGTTTTGAGCCTTTATCGAGCATAGAAATATATATCTTTAAACTAAATGCTCATTTTTCGTTTCTTGTGTGAATAGCCGCTTGGTTCTTACGACTCTAGAACTTGCCATGACGATACATTCCCGGTCCTTACCAACTTAAACCCAAGTAAGTAAATGATGGAGGCATTAGGACTAACCCTTTTTATTTCTACACCATTATTTTTCTTTTTTTTTACCACCTACCCAAAATCCCCCTAGTTAGCCCCTTTGAGCCTAAACCTTTTCATTTCATAACCCAAACAAACACCCTTTCACCCACCAAAACCTTTTTCATTTTTAACCCTTTGTTTTAGTAACAAGTTCGGTTTCTCATATGACTTTCAAAAAAAAAATGTGTGATGGAGCAAAAGAAATAAACAAACAAGTTCATCGAAAATAACTTTGTTTGAAATAATGGCTTCATCAAAATAAAAATTTGAAAAATAGAAAGTCTTACGAAAACCGATATTTTTTACGCTTTTTCGCCCTTTTCTACTAACCACTAACCACTAACCCAACCACCTACCTTTAACCCAAGCCTAACCCTTCACCCAAAAAGTCCTCTTGATATTTACAAAGGTATATAAGTTAAAAAGGAGGAGGATTGATTGCTTGGCAAGCCTATGGTAGGAGTAAGTTCCATGCCGCTCTCGAGTGATCCACAAAAATACATTTTCGGCCGAGTGTTGAGTGATCCCCGTGAGGTATGTGAACTTGTATATAAATAAAATTTTAAAGAGGCATGTTATGCCCTAATAAGTAATTTATCTTATGAAAAGTTTTAAATAAATCATGATGAATATGATTGTAAATAAATAAAAATAAAACTAAATAAAGAATCTTGGAAATCCCGACACTCTATGACAAGCCCAAAAAAAAACCTTCTTCTCTACCCATTCCATTTGGGAGTGTAAAGCCACATTATAAAGAGTTTTGCTTGAGGACAAGCAAAGATTCAAGTGTGGGGGTATTTGATGTGTGCAAAATGCAACATATAAATTACATCAATTGTGGCATAAAACTAACCCTTTTTTAGTAATAATGTTGGAAAAAGTGTGCTTTTGTCTTCCTTTTGTATTTTCAGGATTAAATGAGCTCAAATTAACAAAAGAAGCAAAAAGACAGCAAAATCTAACATAAATACAAGAAAAGGAACAAACGTGACATGCCCGACCCCACGACAGCATCTTCCCAAGCAAAACAAGAAGACAGAAGACTGAACACGCCCCGTGCTCAGCCAGCACGGGGGCGTGCCCAAGTGTCAGCAGAAAAGACAAAGTAGTAGAAGCTTCTATTGCCCACCACGAGGCCGTGCTCAGCGGACACGGGGCCGTGGTCAACTATAAGATTCGCACAATCCAGGCAAATCTTCATAGTACAAAGATTCTTCTGCACACGGGGTCGTGCTCAGCGGACACGGGGGCGTGGTCAACTAATAAGACAAGCTGCATTAAATGAAGAAAGAGAAGGATGTGGACACGGGGCCGTGCCCACTGGACACGGGGCCGTGCCCGAGCTTCTGTTCAGCCTATAAATAGGAGTGCTTGGCTCAAGCTCAAACCATCCCTTGGCACACCACCTCTCTCACACTTCACCCACCACCCACCACCACCATAACACCATCATCCACCACCATCATCCATTGTCCATCATAGAGTGTGTGAGTCGTCTCGGGATCCAAGATTGATCGTAAGAGTTCTTGACAATCAAGGCCATGTTTGCCTAAGTCTCTTACATCACTTGGTGAAGACAAGTGTCTAGTGTAATACTTTTTATTTCTAATCTTTTCGCACTTTTTACTTGGTTTTGTATTAATGACTTTAATAACTAGTTTCTTATGTTGAAGGTGATTCTTCCTTATCGTTTGTCCGTGGTGTCTTGACATTATTTTACTGTCTATATAAAATAAAAGATTTTCACCATTCATATCTCCACGGTCTATATGGAGGTATGTTGGCTACCTGGTCGGGGGTTAAGGGAACGGTTTGGTAAGAGTCTTGCCATTGTTCAGCGTTTAGAGGTCCTGCAATGGACCTGGGTCAAATTTAGTAGGACCTCCTTCAATACTTAACGGTATTGGATGGCGGGGGTCCAAACTCTTTGATCCCCTCATAAGTTAAACTACTATTAATACTATAACCCGGCTATTTAGGACTGTATCCCTGCTGACTCAGACTACTTAGTCGAGGGTAACGTCACCTCCAAAAGAGGGGCCTACCATAATTTGCATTAATAACTTAATTCATTATCTTTCAATAATCCGACCCTTTAGGATTGTATCCTTGCTGACTCAAACTACTGGGTTGAGGGTAACGTCACCTTCAAAAGAGGGGCCTACTACAATAACTAAGATAATCTCTTAAATAAGTGCAAAAGTGCGGAAATAATCAAAGGTTACACTAAACATGAGTCGGAGCCAAGTGATTCATCTTGTCTATCTGTTTTTATTTTCAGCATTTTAATTAGTTTTTATTTTTCTTAGCTTAAAACATTTTTCTAACTTTTTGATTTGATTAGACGTTGAGGATAAACCGGTACTAAAAGCTCTTGTGTCCTTGGACGACCTCGGTATCTTACCAACACTATACTACGCTCACGATGGGTGCACTTGCCCATATGTGTGTTTAGTGTTAGTAAATATCGTGTTTTATAAATTTAAAACTTGGCTAAAGAAAGTGTAAAAGGGCTTAAAATATACTTAACTTATATACACACTTCACACACATCGCGGGTTACCTTCGAAACGTAAATTTTATGATATATTTAGCTTTGTAATTTAATTTTTATAACCATAGATGAAACCGGATCGAAAAACGGATGGGAACGGCAACCGACGCAATCTACGCGCTTTTACGTAACCGACGATTAAAATGCGACAACAACAACCACATACGCTATTTTATCTATTTTTGAATCAAAAATTATATTTTACGACGCTACGGGGAGTTCGGGTCGCAAAAACGAGTTCATAGGAATTTTCGGGCCTCTTAAACGCGGGGACTGGGCTTGTGGGCCTTGGGCCCAAGCCCAAAGCCCATTACACATCCTACATATATAAGGGTCCATACCCCTTTTAACTTCATTTTTACAACAAACAACAACACACACACACCCACATGCTCTCCCTCTCTAGAACTATGCGGCACTAGCCCGGCGGAGGAGACCGGCGACCGGCGGCGATGCCGGCGACCAGCTGCGGCAGAACGGCGCCGCCGCCGCCGCCTTCCGGCGACCTCTTTTCGAGCCTATACCCTACCCCCACTATAACAAACGTTCCGGACACGATGGCGGTGTCCGTTTTCGAAGAAACCCAGCCGTTTGGGCTCATGCGCAACTCCGGCGAAGCTCCGATCAAGGTTCCGGCGAACTCATTTTGAACTTTTTCTTCCATGCATGCTTAGATCGAGACACTTGGAGTATTTCTGCAAAGTTTTAAGAAATTTTATATTCCGGCAATATTCCAGTGAGCTCTCCGACCCCCTTTTCTGTAATTTTTGAAGTTCCTTGTTCATCTAATAGTGAGCACGAGTTGTTGTTAGAGATTGTAGTGGTTCCGGCAAAGGTGGAGGTGGCGACAGTGGGGTTTGGCGGCGGAAAGGACGACCGGCGATGGCAGTCGGCGACGGACCGACGCCGGCCGACGGTAATGGTGGTGGTTCGGTTCCTTTTTGCTTCATCTCAGATTTTAGTTCGAGTGTTTGGATCAGTGGGTTCTAAATCGGTTCAACCCGGTTCGGATTCAGGTCAACAGAGGTCGAGGTGGTTGTCTCTTTCAGATCTGTTTTAGACCAAGTGTGGTTCGGGACATGGTTGGGGTCTGGTTGACATCAGGCACTGGTCAAGACACGGCTCGGGTCACAGTTGGATACCGGTCAGATTCGGTTCAAGATGTGGGTTTCGTGAAACGGGTCAACACCGGGTCAGACGGTTCGATTCGGGTCTCGCGATTCGTGGTTCGGGTCGACTCGGTCAAACCGAGTCAACTCGGTCAAGCCTGGTCAACACAACGAGTTGACTCGGTCAACTCAACCGGTCAACTCAGCTGACTTATTTTCGACGTTTCGTCACGAGAATTTTTGGTAATGGTTTAAAGACGTGATTTCATTATTATGTTTATTTTAATGATACGTTCACACGAAAACGAGCTCGAACCGAATAAATTGACGAACTATTAGTTAAAGTTTACTTGAATTTACTTACTATATTATTTATATAACTTGATTATACATATACATTGTTTGATAAATTGTCAAATTTTGAGAAATAACGACAACTTGCGTTGTCGGGGGCGTCCAAAAACAGAGGAAACTCTGCCCGTTTTTCGAGAAAATCCGAAAACAAATGTATTTTATATAATAAAGTGAACTTCATGGATTCGAATTAAACTACGAAACAAATGTGTTTATCACGATCGTTTTAAACAAAATGACGATTCGGAATTATTTACGACAATAAATATACTTATTATATTTATTCTAAACTTCGAAATTTCGACGATTCTTTTATAAAAGTAAATATAGATTGTATATTTATTTCAAATATCTAAATAAATCGGATTTCTTATATATAAATAAATATAATTATATATTTATTTCGAACATCAAACAAGACGACGGTTCTTTTATAAACTTAAATATAGTTTATATGCTATTTCGAATATCAACGACACGAATTCGTTTTATGAAAATAAATACAGATTATATATTTATTTCAAACATCGTACAACACGAATTCTTTTACTAAATAGATATAGTTTAGCTATTTATGTCAAACATTCAACAACTTGACGATACTTGTGTAAAATAAATATAATTTTTTATATTTATTTTGAACGCCTGAACGGCATCTACATATACCTTGACATATATACAAGACGTAATATATATAATACAGGTGTATTGTATATTACTTTCATACGAACGTTTCTATATACACAAACGACTTATCGGGACGACGAGTAATCTTAACGATATATTTATATATATTTACTTATTTTTAAATATCTCGAGAAGTAAGTCTTTTCAAGACTTATTAGTTATTGCTGAAAATAAACGGTACTTAACAAATATGACTTCTTCATTTCATTTAAGCTAACAACTTACCGTCGAATCGTTCGGTCAACGATTCGGTAGAGCTCGGTGACACGTAGTTTAGTTACTGCGTTTATTTAGAAACTTATAAGATATTCCATGTTAGGAATGTTTATAGAATGCACGCTAGCAAGTCAAGTCTTGGAAACGACATCGAAGTCGTATATAGCTAGCTTTGCACAGGAATATTCAGGTGAGTTCATAACCCCACCTTTTTACGGTTTTACATTTTTATAAATGTTTTCGGGGTGGAAAGACATGCACGTTTTGCAGAAAACACACAAAGTTCTTGATGAACAAAGACTGTATATTTTAGACAAAGCACGTTTTGCAAGAACATACAAAGTTTTTTTGAACGAACGAAAACTCATATTTCTAAATCATGTTACGAATGGATTTCGAGGAACTCAAATGGTTTACGAATGGATCATACTAAATATACCGGTTTTTACAAAACAAATGCGTATTATCGAAATGTGAATGATTTTCATGACTAGGGATAGGATCATCTGGTAATAATATTGGGGACTGGGGAGTTGGTCTGAGAGACCGGGGAGTTAGTCTGAGAGACTAGCTGGGTAATTCAGTCTGAGAGACTGGGGAGTTGGTCTGAGAGACTGGGGAGTTAGTCTGAGAAACTAGCTGGGTAATTCAGTCTGAGAGACTGGGGTGAAATACATGTTACAAAAGGATTACTTACAATTACAATTGGTATGGTTAGCTAAGGAAGGGTACACTTAGATCATGTGAGTGGTGGGCACAACACTTAAGGCCATTAATCCTCAATGTAGGACCGAGGGACATGAGTGATAGATCTATTTGGGTGTAGCGAGCCCACACCCATGGGGACCAGGGTGGCCCATAGTGGTGACTATGTCTTCATCCCGGAGACAAATTTGCTAGGTTTGAGTTTTCCTGCATCACTTCACACATACCATTGGCCTTGCAAACCATTGGTGATCTCTTTTTTTTTTCCTTGTTGCTTTCATACCGGGGTTTTACAAATTACATACCATGTTTTATACAAATTCAAAGCATAGGATTATGCGGGCATGGAGTCAAAGTCAGGGTGGGCATTGACGGTTATACAAACTTTACAAATACAAGAGTTTACAAATACATGGTTCTACGAACATAATACGTTACAAATACAAAGTTTCCATATAACTTACCAAGAAAATGATTTCTAAATTCGTTTTCTCAATATTATTTCACAAACCGGTTATTCAAAAGATTTATTTCAAATCTTTTACAAACAAACTATGAACTCGCTCAGCTTTATGTTGACTTTTTCGCATGTTTCTTTCTCAGGTTACTTTTCAAGTTATGGCATGGTTGGAATAGGAGAACCATGTGGAGTCGAGTACTTAGTGGGCGTTCAATTTCTAAAAGACTTAGATTATTTGCTTCCGCTGTGCAATGAAGATACCAGTCCAGTCACGCCAGCTCTGATAATTTCGGGGTGTGACATTAAGAGCAGTATAATGCTTAATCGTTCAGAGGCAAATGTCTGACCAATTCAGATAAGAGGTCTAACCATTCAGACTTAGTATAATGCTTAACCATTCAGAGGAAAATGTCTGAATAATTCAGACATCTGCTCATGAAACAAACAATCTGAACCATTAAGTGTTGAACTAATAAGAGGTTCGAACCATTAAGAGCTAAACAAACAACCCCTTATTCAAACAAATAAGGAATGTAAGTTGTGGCAAATGTGAACAAGTAACAACTAGATGGTCTGAAAATGAAGAATTGGGTTAAAGTTTCTACAAAATAGAATGTGATAATGATGTATAGAGTGTGATAAAAATGTATTTGATAGGGAAAGAAAACTTCAGGATGTTTATGTGTGTGTGGTAAATGTATGTCGACACACATGAAGAATAGGGAGAGGAAAACCTCAAACAACCTTGAATCCAGGGAATTGATGGTCAAACTGAATGGAAATTTATGCATAAATGAAGAATTTGCAGCATCTAGCTATTCAAACATGTGGTAGATTTAATGATTTTGGTATAAATGGGTATGTGGTCAATCTATGATCTTGTATGAAAACAAGCATGAGTATGTGATGGAATCACTAAATATAACTTGGATTATGAATAATTTTAAGTAATTCAATGTTTGAAGGTGAAACCCACTTGAAGTGGTGAAAGTGGCAACATAGGTGTGTCACCCATGTCCAATCCTTGTTCAAATCTTGATGTGTTATGTTATATGTGATTGATTCTTATTAGTTAGATTGTGTATGGTATGGAAGTAATGTGATTTTAGTTGTTATTAATGAATGAGAGCAAGAAGTAAGAAGTAAAGCATGAAATACTTGTACATTATGCTTAGATAATAGCACGCACACCAAGTGTTTAATGAAATGTCTAAATGACAATAATATGTGAAATTGTATGCAAGTAATGGGTAAATATGTATAGAATGTGAAAATGATGTATTTGATAGTAAACTAACATAAGAAGTGTGTTTTCGATATAGTTCATGTAGAAGATTTGATTTCTTAGTATGATGTGATAGAAGTATGCTTTCGGAGTGGTACCTTATGCTTGAATGATGCAATGTACACAATGTGTGATTGATTTCTTAAATATGATTATGAAGCAATTATGAAAAATATGAATGAATTAGGAAGGAGCAACGTTAGAATGATGAGTTAGGTTAGCTAATCATGGGTTGTGGTGCTACACGTAGGATTATGAAATACTAGTATGAATGGAAGTTGTTTATGTGTGTGCGTATAATCTAGGTGATCATGTGATAGTTTGTGTCTTAAAAATGAGTATGAAATGTATATAGTGTTATTAGTATGGTCTATTACATCAATATGGAAATAGGTTCCTAAGTTGGAAGTTTGTATGCTTGACCGTTGACTTTCTGAAAAGTCAATAAATATGTTAATAGCATGGTTTGACTTATAAATAAGATTGTAGGATTAAGGAATAATCGCGTGATATGTGTTAGACTAATAATGTGTTATGTATGATGAGGGATTGAGTTGTGTGGATGTTGAACAATGTGATTGTCAAATCATGTCTTATGCATGTTAAATATTGACTAATGAAAAGCAATGTAACTAAGAGTAAAAAATGAACGTGATATGAATGAACATGCATACTAACCATGATATGGACCCAATGGCATGAAAGGATAGGAACAACATTAACATAGACTCGAGCATGGAAGATTTACGGGTCAAGAGGAGGCAAAGAAGCAATCACGAACACGAACGCTCGAGGTAAGTGATTCTTGACCTTAACTCCATGTATGTTAATGAATGTATATATATAAATATATGCAAGTGCATGGGAATCATGGAAGGATGAGTACATAATAACGGAATCAACGTATGGTATGTGGTAACGGATCTAGTGTAGTATAATTATACTTGAATCCAAATAATGGGAAAACAGGAAGTCAAGGGCCAAACGGCGTCAACCAGTTATCTATATGTATGAGTCAGGGTTTTGGCTTAAAAAGCCAGCTGACTCTTTAGAGATATTCAAATGAGTTAGGGTTTTGGCTTAAAGAGCCAGTTGACTCATCAAACAAGTTATCTATATGTATATAGGTGTGTACGTATAAAATATGCATGAATGTGTGTGGATAAAATGGTATGTATGGATGTATTAGGCTTCAATATATATATGTATGGATGTATGGTAAGCAGGTACGTATGGCTTTAATGGTATGATAGTAGATGAAAACCATGTATGAGTATAAGTAGAAACGAATACGTGTTTAGGTTGTATGTATGGGTTTTGTATGGGTGAATGTTTATGGCCAGGTTTTGTAATTGGAATGCGTTAATGTGACAACTGTCAAATTTCTAGGTATCCGTACAATTATTAAACAATGATTAGTGCTTAATGACTGTGTTGAATTTCAATTAATGACTTGAATTGCTTTCTGATTATTGTTATCACACATACATGTGCATCATATATTGTAAATGACATACCATTATTGCATGCAAACTTTGTTGATTCAAGTGATGCACGAAACACAATTAGCACAGTTATCAGAAAAATCAGAAATATGCTGACGGAGTTCAGTACATAGACAGACATTGTATTAAGACACAGAATGAGCCAGAAACCAAGTATTACACTAGTATAATGTGTAGGAAAGTAAGGATCACAAAACTGCCTTCCTAGGGATAGTTTAAGTGCCGGAAAGTGCCTAAAACTCACATAAACTGCAGAATTCTGCAGAAATAAGCAAAATTCAGCATTTAAACACTTTAATATCATGCAGAAACATGGTTAAATGGTCCTGAATGCTTTCCTAAGTGTCAAGGAATCAAAACTGTCACAAAAGGTAACATAAAGCACACTAAACTGTATAGTTTAGCACCTTAACGAACCAGTAACCAACCGAACAACCAGACACTACCCGAAACACCAAATTTTCACTAGAAGCATTGTTTTAACATTACCAAGCTAGTTATGGTCCCCGAACATCATAACACACTATATAATATCTAGTAACTAACTCAGCTAACTAATACTTGATTTTTAACTATATAAACTAACTTATGGTTACAACCTAGCCTAAGACCCCCCACCTATAATCGGCCAATACATGGCCCCACCCAAAGACTTTATTTTGTTATTAAAATAGATCATGTTTCTCCTTTTTAAAACACATTACACATTAGTTAAACTAGTGATGGAAGTTATAAGAGTTAACCACTAGCATATAGACTTACCATTCTCATTTCAAACACTTCACACTTTCTTCTTCTCCTCCTTCCCTTCCTCTACCTACGGCCGAACACCACACCCACACATCCATCATCATCTTTCAATTCTCATACAATCCATACATATACAAGGGTGTAAGAAGGTGTATAAGGAAGCTTGGAACTCTTGGAAGCTAAAGGACCTCTCACATAAGCTTTTATCCACTCCATTTTCATCTAGTGATCATCCCTAGCCTTGAGCTAGTAGTAAGATCATTCTACTCTTCATTTTACATCTTGTTTTGGTGGTTAAAAGAAGATACAAATTGTTAATCATAAAGAACACCATGAATCTTGAACATGAAACTTGAACATAAGACTAAAAACATAAGAAAACAAGTTGTTTAAGTATTGATATGATTGTTGATTGTTGTTTGCTCATGTTATTGATGTTGATCATCATATGATCTTGCTAGATAGTGATTAAAGACATAATCTAGCAAGATGAGAGGATGATTATGTTAAAGATCAATAGATCATCCTCATGTAAATCATGAACTTGAAAGTATGAATTGTTTTTCTTGTAAAGTGATGAACAAAGTGGGTATAAAGTCTTGTAAATCTATGATTTCAAGAATGATTTTTCAAGAAATCAAGTTAAAAATACAAAGTTTACTTAATCTTGGTTCTTAAAGAAATTAACCACATTTTTAGTGGTTAAACAAGTGTAGAAATACATATGTAGCAAGAAAAACTCAAGAAGCAACATTTTTAGAAAAATGATTTACAAGTTGTAAAGGACTAATTTCTTTAAAAATGATGTTTTTAATTAAACAATCACACTTTAAAGGGTAACTAGGCTTACTAAAAACACTAGTAAGTTACTACAAATTTTTGTAAACTATCAAGTTCATGAGGTAGTAGTTTATGCTTGATTTTGGCAAATTGGTAAGTGTAGATTGATTTGTTGTTGATTGTGTTGATTTATAAAAGAAAATGATATACTTTGAAAGCATGGAAACCTCCATTTTTAGGAGAAATTATGGCAAAATTTTTCTAGAAATTAGATACTTAGAAAAATATTTTTGAATAAATATTTACAAGTAATTTTTAAACCAGGAATTTTTCATATAAAGTTTGCCATAATTTTTGTTACAAAATTTTAAATATTGGAGGTTGATTTTTGTAAATAAAAGTGACTAAATATGTATTTAGGAAAATATATATTAGATGTCACCATGTGTGTGATTATTTGTATATTATGTGTATTAGTTATATTATTTTAGGACTTGAAATAATATGACTCACCAAAATACCAAGAGATTACAATCCAAAATGTTACCAAAATTCCAAGAAATAAATATACAATTTACACCCAAAATCTTGGAGAAACCGAACAACGAATATAACTTACAAAATATTCTGGAAAATTAATTCATAAGCATATTTTGGTAATTAGTATTTTGGACACCATAAAATGTGATTTTTATAATTATTACAAAATATATCATATGTTTGACAAGGAGAAAATACATTATTTTTGACAAGTAAAAATATATATTTTCTTAGAATTATTAGAAGATATAGTAATTTTGGGAGAAAATATATATTTTCTTGAATAAACATGAAATACATTCTTTTTTGGTAAGAAATAAGTTTGTATATATATTTTCTAAGTTAGACTTGAAAATATATTATTTTTGAGACTTGTATGAGATTTATAAATATTTTGCCAAGGGAAAGATTATAAGTAATTTTTCTATGTAATATTTCTTAAAATATATATATTGATGTATTTTTATTAGAAATATTATTCCGAAAAAGTTAATACAAAGATTAAGTTTAAGGATACTTAATAAACACAATGGAAATACGTATTCTCGTATGTATAAATACACACCGGAATACGCAACTGAAACCTGGCAAAAATATACAAGTATAAGAATACGAATACTAATACACCCATCCTTGGGGAAATATTCATGTACAAATACATAAGTGTGACAATTATTTTAACTAATATTCCAAAATGAAGTAAATATAATTTAAGTTAAAATATTTATTATTTTAACAAATAATTATATAACTTGGAATAATATTAAAGACATAAAGGAACGTAACTCAAACACTAATTATTACTAAGTTAAGGCACGACTCGCTCGTCTAATAAACCATAGTGCGTTGTAGGTAGTCGTGTACACCAGAAGAAGCTTTGAGTTACAGTCGGATACGAAGAATGCAGGATTGTGAGTTCATGTCCCCCTTTTCTTTTAACTGTTTTTGTTTTATAACTTCGGGGGTGAAGTACACGTTACAAAATGTTTACAAACGATTACAATTGGTATGGTTAGCTAAGGAATGTACTGTTAGATCATGTGAATGGGTAGGCGCACTCTTAAGACCATTAATCCTCGTATTTGGACCGATGGGCATGAGTGATAGATCTATTTGGGTGTAGCGAGCCCACACCCATGTGGACCGGGGTTTGGCCCATGAGGTGCCTATGTCTTACAGCCGGAGGCCTGGTACAAAATCTGCTAGGTTTGAGCCTTCCTACGCCGTTGCACACACGTTAATGGCCTTGCAAACCATTAATTGATCTGTTTCCTTGTTTGCTTTCATGCCGGGATTTATAAATACATACAAACATACAATGATTACAAAGGTTTATTCGTGCACACATACAAACACATGAACTCGCTCAACTTTTGTTGATGTTTTCAAACTACATGTATTTCAGGAAATTAAATGTGGATCTGGCGGGCGTTTGGAAGTTTCAAGTGATGTTGGTAATAAAAGATATCATCCGGTGTTTAAGGGTTTGGATAGTGTGTCTTATCCTGGATAAGACACATCATTCAAAGCCTGGTTTTTATTAATGTCTTTTGTCGAATCCTTATGGAAATCTAAACAATTTGCATGGTTTGTAATTTGGAATTGAAGTCTATGTTTGGTTTCTAAAACAATGTTGTTGTGATGTTTTAAAACTTAATCAATGGATGAACATCTTTAGCTTTATCATATAGTTGTTTGTTATGGTTGAATGCAATGATATTAAGCAAGTCACACATAATCACGCTTCCGCAAAAGTCAAGGTGTGACAGTTAGGATGTAAGAGGTATGTGAAAGTTTGGATTAGATAATATGTATGCATGTTTGGAACTATGAGTGTACGAATGAGCGAGACTTGCATGTATGTTTGAGTGGTGTTAATACCTATGAGTATTCATGATGCTAATCCGGGTTGTTTTTTAGAATGAAACGAAGTGCAGGTATGTTATAATTGGCTCATTGAAGGGTAGACACCGAGATGCAAATGTCAGAATTCCAAATGAGAACTAAATGGAATGTACGTAAGAATAAGACGCGATGTGAATGTTTAATTATGTATGTGGTTACTGCAGGTCGCACAGAGTTACAAATCATCATCATGAAGTGTAAGCAGTTGAAGATCGAATCAAAGAACATGGATTGTACGGAGGTGAGGTCACGTAGTTTAGTAAACGTAAGTTATGTTTTTTATTTCTTAATTGAGAGCAAAAAATGTATTTATTGTAAAAAGAGTCAGTTTAAAATGAGGTGGGGGCACATGCATATCCAATCAGATCTCTTTATTTTTTTTAATTTCTTTTTTTATATAATTAAAGAGGCTTTAAATGAGGTGTTATCCAACACCGTGCAAGTTAACGATAAAACACATTGTTTAGTGACACATACATGACGCTGATGTGACGTCACCACGCAACCTAATAAAGCCCCACAACACTTTCTTTAGAGCCCGTTCTATGAAACCCATTTTTTTAATCTTAAAGCCCACTTTAGGTAGGAGTATAATTCTGGGGTAAGATCAAATAAAAAGTTAATTTTCCCTAAGTAGGATGAGAATGAATCTTAACCATTCATTTTTCAAATCAATGGTTAAGATGAAAGTGTAGGAGAAAGGAGGAGTGCAAGGGTATCTTGGGAAAATCATATTTATAGACTTTCTCTCTCCACATGCAAGACACATGCATATTTCACCCCAATTTTTTAAACGTTAATAACTTTTTTATACAACATTATTTTTTCATAAAAATTTCACCATAAAATCAAGCGTCTTTTTATCTTTAATTTGAGTACCATATTGCTATATAAAATATGAAGACTAAAAAAACCCACTAAAATGTGTTGTATAACATTTTTTTGTGCTGGATTTTTGTACTATATTTTTGTGCTGAATTTTTTTGTCTTAAATTTTTTTTTCTCAATTTTTTGTGCTAGATTTTTTTGTACTACATTTTTTTGCGGAATTTTTTCGTGCTATATTTTTTTGTACTAGATTTTTTTGTGCTATATTTTTTTGTACTGCATTTTTTGTGATAGATTTTTTTGTGCTAGATTTTTTGTACTATATTTTTTGTGCTAGATTTTTTTGTACTAGATTTTTTTGTTGTATTTTTAAAAAACAAAAGGGGTGCCACATGTCATTTTCACTCATATTTATAAGGACCAAAATGCCCTTCATTCCTACTTATTAGGAGTGTCACATGTCATCATCACAATCCTTCTTAGGCTACTTAGGCAAAATCCACCTTTTAGTGGATCGTTCCCCGTATAATTCCACCCGGTGTGTGAGAGTTAGGTGTAATAATAAAAAAATATATATATGTATGTATACGCACACCACAAAAAAAATATATATTGAAAAGATTTAAAAAAACGAGGATGATGTTGGGCCCGACATTCAAAGCCACTCCAATCGTCTTCCTTCCGATTTCCCCTAAATTCAACCTCTCCTTAATCTACGGATCCCCACCCAACCATGGCTTCAGCGATCTTCAATCAACCTTACCTTTCATCATCATCACCATCATTAGCACTACCCAAAATTGCTAGAAAACCACTCATTTATGCTTCTTTATCCACCTCTCACATTTCATGCTCAAGAACCCCAATCACTCGTTCCTTAACTCTGGGTTTTACTCCATTTTCTACTTGGAATGGCCTCAGGAGAACTGGGTTCTCACTCTCACTGCAATCTTTCAAATTAGGTATCCAATTAGATGTCACTTGTTATAGGTTTTATTGCCAATATTGCTATACTTTGGGCTTGTTTTAAGCTTGAAATATATGGTCAATTTTGTTTGAATATTTGATGTTTGACCTTTTAAAGTCAAAGTTTATGTTTTTGAGTTTTGATTGATTGCAGAAAAGAGAAAGAAATGTAAAGGGAAGGGTGTGTATGCATCTTTGTTTGGAGTTGGGGCTCCTGAAGCTTTAGTGATTGGAGTGGTGGCTCTGTTGGTTTTTGGTCCTAAAGGTCTTGCTGAGGTCAGTTGACTTTTTGTGTGTGTATTAGCTGCAGCAAAGCTATCAAAATGATTATCTGCAATGTTTTTAAATTTGCTAATAACTTATTTCCATTAATGGGTGTCTCTTATTAGCTGCAATGTTTTTAAATTTGGAAAAAAATGGTCAGCTGAAATGACTTTTTTTCCAACTACTTTACTCTCATCCAAACACGCTTAACTGTGGAGCGCAGCTTTCATCCTCGGTCAACAGTGACGAAGCTTGAGATTTCTGACCGGGGGGTCGAAGACGTATATACCAAAAATTTCTATAAAACTGGGGGGTCAAAAACGTATATACCCAAAAATTTCTATATGAAAACTACATACTCTCCACTACTGAGCAAGGTTGGAGAACTCGCTAGTCGCTAGCGGGTCGGTGAGGTAGGGACTAGCGACTACTCGGGATTACTAGGGATTAATCGGGATTAATCGGATCGGACTTTTTATGTATAATTTTAAGTTTTTATACATATATACATATATTTTTATACGTAATTTTTTTAAGTGGACAAGTTTTGACCGGAATCTGGGAAGTTTTGGGCGGAATATGTGTTTTTTTCCGACTTTTTCTGATTTTTTCCGATTTTTTCTGATTTTTTCCGATTTTTCCCGATTTTTCCCGATTTTTCCCGACCGACTAGTCGCGATTAGGGCCGACTAGCGATTTTTTTACTGATTAGCTGAAAATTACTCAGTTGATGGGCGACTAGCGACTAGTCAGCGATTAATCGCCGGCTAGTCGCGATTTTTGCAACCATGCTACTGAGTGAAAAGTTCAGGGGGTCGGCCGCCCCCTCCCGCCCCCATAAAGCAACGCACTTGACAGTCAATGCGGCAAAAACGTGTTGGTGGTATTTGAGGTCTGGCATTTTCTATGAGCCCGTCGTCTCTATGGCCCGATGTGGGATTTGACTTGGATGTTACATTATAAAACTTCATGCCTAGCTTATAAGTTATAACCAACTTGATTTTGTATGATAACTTTTTTTTTTGTGCTGCTGTTTAACACATCTGCATTGCAGGTTGCAAAAAATTTGGGAAAAACTCTGCGTGCGTTTCAACCAACCATCAGGGAACTTCAGGTAATGCGATTTACTTTGATTTTAAATAAATTAAAAAAAAATCAGAATCGGTTTTTTTTTCGAACACACACAATTGACTTTACACGCGTATTCAAGTTAAGATGAGGTATCGATTCATATCCACGGGATTTTTATATTTTGATTAGAGTAGAAACTATATATACTAATATAAATCTTTACTTCATAATAGGAAGTATCAAGGGAATTTAAGACCACACTTGAAAAGGAAATTGGTCTCGATGAACTTCAGAATCCGGTACAAGGAAATTACACTTCCAATACAGTCAGACCGCCTCCCGATACCCTTCAGAATTCTCAGTTAACAGAAACACCGCCTGCCGACACCGCCACCACTGAAGATTCCGAGGCAACCACAACAACTCCTGCTGACGGTCCGGAGGATTCCCAGGAAACTGTAACAACCTCTGATGTCAGCCCGGAGGATTCCCAGGAATCAGTAACCACCTCTGATGTCAGCCTGGAAAATTCCCAGGAAACAGTAACAGCCTCTGATGTCGGCGCTGAGGATTCGCGGGAAACAACCGCAGGTCCTGCTGTCACCATGGAGGATTCTCAGCCTACAGTTGACACCAGTAAGTCCTCTTAAATACCAATGTTTTTTGTATGACGAAATGAAATTATATGAAGTTGACAATTTCGACCCGTTTAAGGGGCAAAGAGGTAAATTCGGGCCATGCATTTCACTGGGTCAAAATAGCTATAATGTAAACTTATCGTATGAGTCAAACGGGTGCTAAGTCACCAAAGTGTTTTTAAAATGTTCTCAATCATGTAAGTATCGTCGTTTTAACATCATATAGTTTTTAATCATATTTGACATTTTGACGTTTATCATGCTTAAGAGAAAAAGTGTTCTGTGGGTCAGCCGACCCTGCTCGACCGACCCCCTATGACTTGTACTAAAAGCTACCTCTTTTGATCCACCCATTTTGTGATCCAGCAAACGGGTCGACTTCAAGCAAAGCATATACAAGTGAAGACCTTTTAAAGATCACAGAAGAACAGCTGAAAGCAGTTGCTTCTCAGCAGCAGGAAGATCAGCCCTCATTTCCTGACAGCCCCAAAAGCGAGATCTGAAAATTTTAAAGGAAATGCCAGTTTTGATCAGAAGACAAGACGACGGAGTTGACTTTGTAGAACCAAGTCAACTTTAGAAGTTTAATTTGTGAGTTTATT
This sequence comes from Helianthus tuberosus, assembly GCA_030545235.1. NCBI lineage: Eukaryota > Viridiplantae > Streptophyta > Magnoliopsida > Asterales > Asteraceae > Helianthus > Helianthus tuberosus. The sequence goes on along the minus strand of CM060400.1, from coordinate 115,082,710 downwards.
TGCTATTTAAAGAAACAGGCTAGGAAGTTGTTAGGATGTAAGATTTTGATTTCTGTAATCGAGCAATCTGTTGTTGTACACTTAGCCGATTCTTATTGTTCACTTCATATGTATTTTCATTTGTGTCATTTCATCCACATATTTGTTCCATGCTAGTCTAGCGAATTGAGGTGGTTCAACCATTGTTTTGAAATTAAAAGAATTTGAACTATTAAAAATATGGAATTTGTAATATATTTGAGTGATGTAATACTCATAAAGTGGTTGAAATCTATCATCACGACCCTTACCAACATGTAGCCCACCACCGCTATCGGCGCCACCACATTGTCGTTGCCGCTGGCCCACACCCCTCCCCTGCTCCTACCACTATCTTCGGCACTGCACCATCCAATGGCCACTGCCACTGCCATTGTCAAACGGTGCTTTCACCCTCACCCCACCTCCGCCACATGCCACTACCGCCACCACCAGTGGCGGATCTAGAGGAAACGTTCGGGTAGCCAAAAAAATTTTTTTGACCCAGTGGTATCTGCTTAGGAGTATCCCGATACATAAAACGGAAAAGAAAAAAAGTTTCACTAGTTTTACACTCCGCCAACAAAGTTGTAGGGGTAGCCCGGGCTACCCCTAAACCATACATACATCCGCCCCGACCACGAACGCCTACCGACCCCACCATAACAATTGTGCTGGGAGGGGTCATGAGTGTGGTTGGTTGGATTTGTTGATTCTTACATTACAAACTAGGATTCCTTTTGGGGTTTTTAGAAGTTATAATATGTTCTAATATTATTATGAAAATATATTTGTTTTTTTTTTGAACGACCAACGAATTTTCCAAATGGGTTACTAGTGAAATTCACCATATTGGGATACACTTGCCTTTCGAACCGGGGAAAACCCTCACCTAGGGCAGAAGCCCGTAAACACTCGCTCGAAGGCACGACAGTGCGGTGAGGTAAAACCCGCTCAGTTCAAGGATCGAACTAGCGATCGCCGCCTACTCGCCTAGTCTTTCATCATCACCAGGTGCCACAGATACTAAATGCTGAGGGCAGGAACTGAACTTGAGTCACTTGTAACACCAGGTCTCCCCCTTACCACTCCACCACTAGCTCATTGGCATTATAATTATAAAAATATTAATTAGGAACTTTGTTTATGAGACAAAATTACTTTACTATTCAATTAAGAAGCATCTCATTTGTCCACTTTTGTTTATGAGACAAAATTATTGTTCAATTAATATATCCTTTTGAGCATTTGAGTTTTCTCTACTGTGGTGAGTGTCCGTACCACAACGAACCAATGTTATCGATCTGAGTTAGTTTCTTTTTTTAGAATTATGTTTGGTTCAATGTTTTAACGTTTTTTTGACGAACCAATGTTATCGATCTGAGTTAGTTTCTTTTTTACAATTATGTTTGGTTCAACGTTTTAACGTTTTTTTTTTTGGTTTGATAAAATGGTCTCGCCGCAACATGCTGTTCTAAAAACTCGTTATATAGAAAAATATAATGTTTTTGAGTCTCAATTGGGCTTTACCCGAATTAATTGAGACACGATGATGTTTTAACTTAGCCCAGTTAGCACGGAGAAAATGAACCAATGAGGTAGTGGTGGAGTAGTTGGGGAAAGAATTGGTGTTCCTTGTGACTCAGGTTCGATTCTCACTCTCCTCATTATTTTCTGCGACATCAAGGTGAAGAGCGAATACGGGTGACGCCGGTTCGACTTGGATTATGAGATGCGAGGTTTTATCGATTATTCCATTGTTGTGCCTTCGGACGGATGGAGGTCAGGTTTCCATACAACTGGGAAGAGGCCACATCGCCCGATCGGAAAAGAAAGAAATGGTGAATCTATTCAAGATAATTACGTATTTACAAAATACCGTCTCAATTCATCCTATTTCATTAGATTCGGGATGTGATATGGTTCCGAATGATGAACCGGATATGGACAGTTCCAACAAGATTTCATTCTTGAACAAAAATCCATTTTTTGATTTATTTCATCTATTCCATGACCGGAACAGGGGGAGGATACACGTTACACCACGATTTTGAATCAGAATATAGATTTCAAGAAATGACAGATTTATTCACTCTATCAATAACCGAGCCGGATCTCACGGTCGTTTAACCACAACGAAAAAGAAAAATTATAACAAGTTACAAACTTAAAAGTTCCTTGAAACCAAAACCCTAGACCCTGAGCTTATAAAACCCCCCAAATCGCCATTCCACACTCCCCTTAAACCCTAATTCAAACAACCCTCTTCAACTAGTAACCATGAGAGCTCCAATGAGAGGAGGAGGAGGAGGAGGAGGAGGAGGTACTTGCTTATTGATTGTTGTGTATTAGGGTTTATAACTATAATCGAACAATTTGATGATTTCCTCTACTATCACGATTTACATATTGTTTGATTTACAGGACGAGGTGGAGGAGGTTTCAGCGGTGGCCGCGGAGACGGAAGCGGCAGAGGGGGTAGAGGAAGGGGAGGATTCGGTGGCCGCGGAAGAGGCGGCGCCGATATGACGCGTGGCGGTGGCAGAAGTGGCGGAAGAGGTGGCGGTAGAGGACGAGGTGGTGGCCGGGGCGGTAGAGGCGGTGGAATGAAGGGTGGAAGTAAGGTTGTAGTTGAGCCACATAGACATGAAGGTGTGTTTATTGCCAAGGGTAAAGAAGATGCTCTTTGCACTAAGAATATGGTGCCTGGAGAAGCTGTTTACAATGAAAAGAGGATCTCTGTTCAGGTATTAAAGTTGATGAATATTTGTATTTTTTTAGGTGAATGTAATTGTTGAAATTAGTTTAATGTTTTGTGATCAGAATGAAGATGGGACAAAGGTTGAATACAGAGTATGGAATCCATTTAGATCAAAGCTTGCTGCTGCTGTTCTTGGTGGAGTTGACAATATTTGGATGGTATAATCACATTTCAAGAAACATTATTACTAAATAAAACTATCATATGTTAACTTTATATTGAGTTAAGTGCCATTTACGTGTCCTTGTGGTTTGTTCACTTTTGCCATTTCAGGTCAACTTTCAAAATTGCATCATTTTCCTCGCTGACATTTTGGAAACGTGCCATTTCAGTCCAAAAAAGTAACAACAGTTAAATAAATTCAGTTAGCTTAGGGGTAACCACAATCAAAATTGCAGCTGGCCGGGATCGAACCCGTGACCAGCTGCTTAGAAACAAACAAATTTTACCCCTAAGCTAACTAAATTTTTTAACTGTGGTTATTTTTTGGACTAAAATGACACGTTTCCAAAATGCCAGGGAGGAAAATGGTGCGATTTTGAAATTTGACCTTAAATGGCAAAAGTGAACAAACCACTTGGACGCAAATGGCACTTAACTCCTTTATATTGGTTGCTCTTTTGGTTTAGAAACCTGGCTCAAAGGTGCTATACTTAGGAGCTGCTTCTGGCACTACTGTTTCTCATGTGTCTGATCTTGTTGGACCAGTAAGTAGTTACATTTTACTTTTGTAAATGATGAGTTTTTGGTTATGATTGTAACATTTGGTGGATGGTAATTTACTTATTAAGTTTTATGTTATTTAGGGTGGAGTTGTGTATGCTGTTGAGTTTTCTCACAGAAGTGGTAGGGATTTAGTTAACATGGCTAAAAAGAGAACAAATGTGATCCCTATTATTGAGGATGCTAGACATCCAGCCAAGTATCGGATGCTTGTTGGTATGGTTGATGTTATCTTTTCTGATGTTGCTCAACCTGATCAGGTTTGCTTTTAACTTTTTTAAGATCTTTATGCTTAGATTTTGGTTTGTTTGTTCGCGTTCAGTTTGTCCAGCATTGTTAAGTTTCATACTTTTAAATTAGTTTCTTGTCATATAATTTTATGTTTTTATTTGAATTCCACGTGGATTTGAACTTTGAATTTATCATTTCTCTCTTTTTTGGTGCCACTCTTTGGTTTTTGTATTTCGTAATAAGTTTTGAAAATTTCGTACTCTGTTATATTTTCACAACTTTTTAGTAGTTATAACAATATTTTGTTTTCAGCATGTTTTATATTTGTTTTCTATTGGTTTTGGATAAGCCACATATGATGAACTACTCGGATTCCCCTTCAGGACATTTGGATGATGCAAAACCGAGTTTCTGATGTATCTGTTGGGTTCTGTTTTTTGTATTTATATCTGTGTCGTTTTAGTTTTCGTAAAAGATCATTTATATCAAGTTTTTTTTTTTTGAAATTAGCATGGTTTTGTTATTTCTTTAACTTAGTACATGATGAACCAACTCATATTCCTATCAAAACAACCTGGTGATGTGCAAATTTGAGTTTTTATTAATTTTTTTTAACTCTCATGGTTTATTCATCTGTGTGTCTATGCAGGCTAGAATTCTAGCGCTGAATGCATCTTATTTCTTGAAAGCCGGAGGCTACTTTGTCATATCCATCAAGGTTTGTAAATCTTTGGCATGTTGTTTTTGATGATGTCGTAATGTTATTTGTTCGGTATTTAATCATTGTTTTTGGTAAACATTGTAGGCTAACTGCATAGACTCCACTGTTCCTGCTGAGGCTGTATTTGCTTCAGAAGTGAAAAAGCTTCAGGCAGAGCAGTTCAAACCCATGGAGCAGGTGACTCTTGAGCCCTTTGAGAGAGACCATGCGTGTGTCGTTGGAGCCTATCGCGTTCCAAAGAAACAGAAACCTGCATCATAGGTGCTTAGCTGCTTTTGTTTTGTGTCACCGGTGAATGTATGGGTTTTTTTGATTTAGTTTTGCTTGTTATTTTGAGTGTTCATTGATGTAATAGAATACAAATTAAAAGTTTAACAACAATTTATGGTTCATTTGCATCAACCAATTATGTCAAAGAAACAGAAACCGGCATCATAGATGCTGCTGTGTAGATAGTTAAAAACTTGGGGTCTTATTGGGATGGACTGCATACTACGGTTTCAAGAAACGAAAAACCAAAAGTTGGGGTTAGTTAAAATCGTGGGGTGTTCTTGGGGCGAGCGTATAGCAAGGGTTGTGTAACTCAACAACTCGAAGTGAGTCAGACCAATGAGAGAGTGGTTAGAGATAGTTTAACTTGGAAATGGTAACAACAAAGACTAATATGTGGGGTTGGTTGAGAGACATGGATGACGAGTAGGGGGGTGTGGGGTTAAAATAAGACCGAAACCGAAATATAAAAAAAAACCAAAGACCAGAGTGATATAGGGTGGATCAATTTCGATCTTTTTAGGATGACAAGAGGGGACTTAGGTTGTGACCGATCGATTTGAGTTTTGTTGAGCCATTTAGATTTTTTATTAATTAAGTAGTCAAAATTTTCCACAAATAAGTGTTTATTTTATTATAATAATAACTAGGTTAGAACTCCGTGTATTACACGGGTTGAATAAATGTAACTTTATATACCAAATAATAAAACAATATATATTTAAAATCTTGTTTATTACATGGGTTGAATAAATGTAATTTTATATATTAAATAATAAAAAAATTATATTTTTAAAAACCCGTGTATTCTACGGGTTGAGTAAATTTAATTTTATATATTAAATAATGAAAAAAGTTACATTTTTAAGAACCTTATGTATTATACGGGTTGAGCATATGTAATTTTATATACCAAACAATTAAAAGTTATATCTTTATAAACTCTATGTATTATATGGATTGAATAAATCTAACTTTATATACTACATAATAAAAAAAGTTATATTTTTAAAACCCCCGTGTATTACACGAGTTACATAAATATAATTTTGTATAGTAACAAATAAAAATCTTATATCGTTAAAAAAACCTCGTTTATTACACGGGTTGAATGAATCTAATAAAAATTTATATCTTTAAAAAGAACTAACGGATATACTCGATATACGATGGATAAGGGGGATTGCGGGGTGATGGTTTTTATAAATGTCACGTAAACATAGTGATTACCGTATTTGAGTTGAGAGTTGAACACGAAAATAAAAGTATAGAACCAATAACATCAATTAATATTTTTATTTACCTCTTATAAACATTTTTGAAATAGCTTCTACCCTTAACTACTTTAGTTTAATAAAATAAAGAGTTAATTGCCAAAATCGTCCCTGAGGTTTGGGCAGGTTTGCCATTTTCGTCCAAAATGACACTTTTGTACCAAATTGTCCCTAACGTTTGTAACTTTTTGCCATTATCATCCAAACCACTAACTTAGTTTATTTTTTCTGTTAAGTTGAGGATATTTGGATGAAGCTGGCAAATATAAAACCACAGGGACGATTTTGGCAATTTACTCAAACTCTTTTAATTTTTTTTTATTTAATTAATTTTGTTAGATATATAATAAAAAAAGAATATACATGCAATTTTTATATGAAAAAAATAATAGCTTTGTCACATAATTTTTATAAATTTTCATCCAACTACTAACTAAGTTAATTTTTCTATTAAGACGAATGATGTTTATAAACTAAGACATAAATTAATTTCTAATTTTTTATATAGACCAGTTTTATAAAAAATCTACTTAAACCTCTAAATTTTATAAAACTAAAATGTTGGTGACCTTATTGAAAAATGTGAAATAAAAAAATCTTATCATATGTACCAAGTTTGTAATTCATCTTCTACTCTTTTAAATTCGCTCCTAAGGAAAAACAGAAGCCAGTGCCCCCCCCCCCCCTATCAAACAACGTATCGTTACCAAACCTTAAAATTACCCACAAAATTGTAATTATAATGCTATGAACCAAAAGTTTCTTTACTAAAGCCACTCAGAATAAGTATTAGTTAGTTACTATCATAATCTTAATTAAATAAATATTTTATTTCTACCAACATATTTCCTAGGTGCTTAACACATTTAAAAAATATGTAACGTTTTACAATTTTTTTTCTATCTCTACAACTAATAAATACTAAAAGTTGTAATCGATTGTTATGTGTTGCACACCAATGACATTTTCTCTTTATAAAACTGATTTATATAAAGAAGCTGTAAATTAATTTCTGTCTTAATATATAAAATTTAAAACATCCTTCACCTTAACAAAAAAAATAAACTGAGTTAGTGATTTGAATGAAAATTTATAAAAATTATGTGACAAAACTATTAATTTTTTTCTAAAAACTCCATGTATATTCTTTTTTATTATATATGTAACAAAAATAATTAAATAAAAGAAATTAAAAAGGGTTTGAGTAAATTGCCAAAATCGTCCCTGTGGTTTTATATTTGCCAGTTTCATCCAAGTATCACCAACTTAACAGAAAAAAATAAACTAAGTTAGTGGTTTGGATGAAAATGGCAAAAAGTTGCAAACGTTGGGGGCAATTTGGGACAAAAGTGTCATTTTGGACGAAAATGGCAAACGTGCCCAAACCTCAGGGACGATTTTGGCAATTAACTCTAAAATAAATAAATCATTTACATTAGAGAAAAATGCCCGGATAGTCCCTGTGGTTTGTTCATTTTTCATCTTTAGTCCCGAACTTTCTAAAATTACAGCTATAGTCCCCAACTTTTGCAATTTCGTTCCCGGATAGTCCCTGACACAGATGATGGTTAGTTTTTGGTGTTAAGTGGATATGAAATTACTAAAATGGCCTTACTATTAAAAATCACAATAAAAGATTAGAAAAATCTAATTTATCATTTGTTTCATTATTTGACTTCACATACTTTGTTTCAACACAAAAAAAGGGTAGATGCACGGTACATTTCAACACATACAAATTTAGACTTAAAACCAACGAATTTAAACTTGATGATTTATCATAGGTTTATAAAAAAATCATAAAGACTTTGCTTTTAGTGCCCAATAAATTGGACATTCCATAAAACCAACATCTTCTTCAACCGGTGAAAAGAACCTCGATGAAGCTCCAATAAATTGCTTTAGTGCCCCCCTTAATCGGTTTTAGGTTATACATCCGCTCAATATGTCTTCCTTCTTATGACTTCACTAACTAAGATGGCTTTTTATAACTTGAGCCAGGTGGATACGTTTTGGGTGCTACTAAATGTATTTTCTCTTCTCTCACATACTTACGTTACGAGTAGGGTCCCTCATTTTTTCTCTCATTGGTCTAACACACACGAAAACTGAAAATTAAGAAAAGTGCAACCCGAGGGTGGAATCTAGCTATAAAGTGGACCGGTCCTGGTTTCGTTTTCTCAGACTGGTCGAGTAGTCAGTCTGACATGGTTTCCGCATACCCCTAACGAAGTGGAAGTTGGAATGTCTAATTATCTGGTTGATTTCCTTCACAAGTTGTGAGGAATATTGGATTCATTCACAACCATATTATAGCAAACTAAAAAACTTCGGAATGAAATTCACATATCAATTTCATTCAATTCTTGTTAGCAATAACACTCTTAACAATAGCACTTTACGTAATTCATATAAACTCTATGATGCCACATTGTTTTATAACTTATTTATATATTATTTTGCATTACATATTAGACTGTACCCTTTCCAAAAAAAAAAACACATATTATATAACTGGTTTCATACTATACTTAAGCCTAAAAAGTTGTATTATTTGTATACTAATGGATATTGAATATAAATAATCTTGCATTTCAACAATTGGTTTTTTATTTGTACCACAACATTCTTAACTTTCAACTTATTTTTCTCTGGCACTCCAAAACTAACCCAGTTAGCTGATGTCAAATGCTATGTCACTAAACAAGTGCCACATCATATTCTACACCATAAAAAATGCCACATCACCAAACGAGTGTCACATCAAATGCCCCGCCACCAAATAACTGAATAATTGTCACATCATCAAAAAATGCCTCGTCAAATACCACACCAGATGTCACGTCACTAAACAAGTATCATATCAGCAAAAAAAAACTAACTAGGTTAGGGTTTAGTTACTTTGGGAGTACTAGAGAAAACTAAGTTGAAAGTTGGGAGTGGTGTCGTGCAAATCAAAAAATGCGTCGTCAGATACCACACCAGAAGTTACTTTGGATTGACTAGAATACCCTACACAAACTCAGGCGCATCCTTCTTTTTTTTATCAATTATACTCATTTAATCTAAACCCTTGATTAATCAATTGATGGTCCAAATTACTTTATAGCCAAAATAAACTTTATATTATATCCTGATCCTATTTATTGAATCACTTTATGATAATTAACTAACATAAACAAGGGCAAAACTGTAAAAGAAAAGTTAACCAATATGACCGTTGGGACTTGGGAGCGAGTCTTCTTCTCTTCCCCCCTTTAAATACAACAAATCCGTTGAAGAATTTTATAAAGTAAATCGTTCCAAACAAAGCATAAAGAAAATTGTACAATTTATTCAAATCACAAACCACCATTCGATCCTTACAATCTCCTCTGTTTGAAGGTATTCTTCTTCTTTCAATCCCTAATTTTATTTACTCCCTTCTTTGTGTTTCCATTACAGACATCGATTTGTTCGTTTAAAACCCCTTTTATTTTGATTTTTAGGGTTTTTTCTTCGATTAAATATCGTTTATGGTGTATGATCTTGGTTTTGGTGTAGTTTTACTTCGATTAATTTGAATTTTGAATTCAAGATGTATGATTGTTGATTTTAACTGAAACAAAACCCTAATTTCGTTAGGGTTTTCAAATAATTTGAAATATCACATTGTAATTGAACAAAATTGATTCTATATGATTTCAGATGCGTGAAAACCCTAAATGATTTACCTCGATGAAACTGAATACAGACATTTAGATTTGATTTAAATCTTTGCCCAAAATTAGTTAGTTAGGGTTTTTAATTAATTTATAATAGCGCATGTTTTAATTTGTACAAAATCTTGATCTTGATATTTGTTACACTTAATGATTTAAGATTTTGCTGGTAGTATAAAACCCTAGTTCTTGAAAAAATCTTTTGATATATGAATTTGTTCTGTTATGAATATTCCTGATTGGATTTTTTTTTTTTTTGCTGATTTCCCAATTTGGGAGACTATTTACTATATGAATTTGGTTTCTTTTTGGCTTTGTTTGAATTGTGCAGACTACAGTGAATCAAATCAGTTCCAAAAAGATGGCAATGCATGCTAGCCGTTTGACTCAAGACCAGAATCTCAATGTACACTTTGATGGTATGTTTGTTATATAATTTACGGCGTGTTTGTTATATGATGGTATGTTAATTAACCATTGTTTCTTACAGGGGTCAAGATCAATGGGTCTATTGCTCAAAAGAACAAAGGGGGACTTGGAGGAAGGAAAGCCTTAAACGACATATCGAACTCTGGGAAACCATCGGCACTCCAGCCGTCGAAGAAACACAACATGAAGAACGTTATTCCGATAGGGGAAGATAGCATTGTTACCAAGAAGGCTCCTGTTAGTGGCCGAAAAGCACTTGGTGACCTGACCAATTCGGCTATACCGTCTTCTCAGAAAAATGGTTTGAAAAAAATGAGTCAAAGAAAGAAAGCAATAGCTTTTGCTGATGATGAAAAGTTTCCGTACTCTATTGCTGAAGAGGGTTTCAATCACAATCATGATGAATGTATCAAAGCACAGAAGAAATCAATGGGACTGACTGAGTTCTTAAGTACCGTTGGGTTAGATGAAGGTATGTTAATATATTTTTACTCGTTTAATCGCTTACCGTTATTGTTTTTTAGTTGTAGCTGCTTGTTTTCAATCTGTGTCTTCGTATGTTAATGCATATACAATCTGTTTGTTAGTATATTTTTACTCGTTTAATCGCTTACCGTTGTTTTTTAATTCTAGATGCTTGTTTTCAATCTGTGTCACCGAAAAAAGTAAAGGTGAGCTTTCTGATGTGATTTTACAATTCTACAAGCTCTCGGTTTTTTGCAATTTGTGTTACTAAGAATGAATTGTTTTTAATGTATATAAATTGCAGGATGAAAGTGCTATGATGATCTTTGAGATGGAGGAGATGCTCGAGCCGATATTTGAAGATCGCGTTCATGGTGGGATAATGTCCCCGATTTGTGGAAGCCCTGTTTCTCCAAAGCTGTCATACATGAACGATTATGACGATTTTCCTAGCTTTGTGTTGACTGCGTCACCATAAAGGTCAAAGTAGTGTGATTCTATCGTTCGCGGTTTTTGCAAAAACTATGTCCTAGTAGTGGTTGTTAACTACTTAAAGTTGAATGGATAGTCAAACTATTGACTATTGTAGTTAAAATTTAAAGAACCTTGTTTTGTTGATGATGTTTGGGTAGTCAAATCTTTAGTTTTTGCAAAACTTCAAGTGCCTTGGCTGTTTTGGTTTTGTGTTGTGCTAGTTTCCTTTGTGTTCTTATGCATGTTTTTCACAAGACCATAACATTGGGACCTGTGGAACAACATGTAACCTTTTTGTTAGCCCAAAGGTTGAGTTTTTGGAACCCATTAAGTGTTTATCTGTTTTCATCTACAAATTTCTTATCACATTACAGATAAACAGATCTTTGTGTTTAGATTAAACTTTGTTGAGTTGCATTGTAAAGAAAAAAAATTCTAGCAAGAAGCTAGAATAAAAACAACAGTAGAGAGTATTCTTTTTATCCCTCCCATACATCCCACATTAAAGCAGACCGATAACTTCTCCCTTTCTAGTGCGAATCGAGTCTTCCTTGTTCTGCCTAATTATCGACCCCAAATTTATATGGAATCCCCGTTTCCCACAACCCCTTGTATATCACACGGTCCATGGGCGACTCTAAACTTGTTTTGACAATGTTTTCCCTTTAACTCCTCCACAACCATTTTGTTAAGGGTTAAAAATGTTGAAACAATCTTTCAAAACTCGTATAACAATAGTGACATTAGAGTTATGCCTTGTGTTGATCATATATAACTATGAAACTTGGTTCTAAGCCTACATGCATTCCAACCTTATTGTCAAACTTTGCAACATAAATAATTCATATCAATTGCCACTTTCATAGGTATTCAAGAATTAGTTTTGGAAATCTCAAATTTATATCCGCGAATATTGTTCTTTCAAACCACCATGTGTTTCAACATCGTCGTATACATTTCCATATCACATTGACTTTCGTTGACTTCAACATGTAGCCACACTACGTATCAGCTTGTATTTTCTTTTAATGAAAGTTCTTACAATATAAGTTCTCTAAGCAACAATCCATCTGGGTGTGTCACTAGGGAACGCAAGATGCAGCCGCTACCACGATTGTGATTATCATCATTAAGATTTTTCTATATGAAAAGACTTGTGCTACATCTAAGATTTCAATACTCAAAATAGACAATCATAACCTACAAACTTGGAACCTTCTTGTTTACCTTTTTTTTTTTGGTAAGTAAGCGAATTTCCAATTACCACTTTGTAGCGACACATAGCAAACTTCGGTTGAGCATTGGTGTTTATACTTTTCCCTAATCTTTGAGTCCGTGTTTTGATCATGAATTGGATACATCTACCTTTTTTTCACCTTCACTATAACCTTCAATGTCTAATTCTATAATTCATGATCATCACCCATTCACCCAATGTCAGTCAACACCACCATTAACAAATGACTTTGCCAATATCATTCAAAAGAGAATAATAAACTTACCTATATAATAAGAGAATAATAAACTTTCCTATAATAAGATCATCCTCCTCCTCAAGGTCTCTTGACAAAGAATACGATAGATCCTCACTCGGATATGAATCCGTCAACATGTATACCAAAACCTATGATTTAACCAACGATTAATAGTACTATACTTGTTTGTAAAATTCACTACCATCCAGTTAAATATTAAATATTACATTTTGTAGAAGAATGTTAAATAAGTATCCAATTCAACATTGATTTGTTGCTTTATAAGTCACATAAGCAAGCCCATCCATCTATTACTTGGGCTCTTTTCATAGACTAATTTGGTGTAGCCCTGGCCCAAGCTCTTTTCAATTTATTTTTGTGCTGCCCACTCACTGGTGGTCATTCATTGCTTATTATATATCATGTTTCATATAGAAAATGTATTTATTCAACACTTTTTGACTGATTTTTATAAAAAACTTTGAAAGGTATTTTTTATAAAACATTTGTTTCTCTCACACACATATATCCCTATTTAAGCTAATTGTAACTTCCGCCCGTAGGCACCTTTTTAGCGGTGAAAGAAAATAAATAAACCAAACCCCAACACTTGCAACGACAATGACCTTTAACCCCCGTTGTATCGGTGACAATGACCATTAGCCATGTTGCGTCGCCTACAACAAGTCTTGCTTTCATCCAATGTAATATAAGTCATGGTAAGAATGTTATTTTTTATAAATAACAATACTGTCTAAATAATAATGATTGTAGTTACTTGGCATATATGTTTAGTCACAAAAGCGATTAAAATGTTTTAGAAAGAAAAGGCTACACTTTATGTTGTTTTGTGTAAAAATAAATGGTACGAGTTAGACATAAGGGTGTACGGGGTAGTCGCGGCAAAGCCTGCGGGGAAGACTTTGCCGCACGGGGGAACCACCGCCATCACCAAGATTGCCGGGCGTGCTCGGGTGGGGGGTGGGGGGATTGCGGTGAACTGTTGCCGCTTGCGGAGACTTGAGGGAGAAGGGTAAGTGGTGGGGCCCAATATCTTCTCAACCAATCATGTTTTTTTTTATAAGAAATATGGTTTTAGGGAAACCATCCCTTGTGTTTTTTTGGGCAAGAGAGGAGGATGAGAGAAGAAATGACATGGCACAATATGATTGGGTGGGTGGAAATTTCCCCCATCTCATTAGACATGCACCCCTTACATCCTAAGAGTTGCATTAATTCTTTTAATAGTCAAATTCATGAGACTGAATTATCATTTTTTTTTTTTGAACATTCAACTTCATTAACAAAAGCAAAAAGTCCTCAAAACGAGGACTTAAGCCCAAACCATTACATCAAATACATAGGGTTTCTCCACCACTCGTTCCAAACAAGATTATTACATGAAATCCTATTTTTAAACCACCAAAACGTATTTGCTTTGATCTTCTCTACAATTACCTCCGCTTTAGTCTCCTTCCTGTTGAACACCTTATCATTTCGCGCCAACCAAATCACCCACATTGATGCTATAATGATTCCATGAATAATCTTTTTCCGTTTCTTGTTCCCTGCTACAGTTTTATATAATTCCAACAAATCTTTAACATCAAATGCGTAGATAGGCGGAATCTTGCACCAAGCAGCAATCCTCGTCCATACTTCCATAGCCACCACGCAACCGGTGAAAAGGTGTTCCACTGTTTCGTCTTGATCTTCACACATGGAGCAAGTAACAGATCCTGTCAAAACATCGCGCCTTCTTAATTCCGTTTTGGTTGGGATCCGCTGACATGCAGCCCTCCAAGCATTAATGCTACACTTAATCGGCACCCATTTGATCCAGTACATACCAACCCCAACCTGCTGATATTCTTCCACCATAGCCTTCTTTAGAGCACGAACCAAAAAGTCTGAGTCCTGCTGCCCTGTCCCATTCCAGCACCAAGAATCTCTACCAAAACTCAAGGTGCGCCCTTCCATGATACCCAACAAAGTCTCCAACTCTTGCCTCTCCACTTCCGAACTAGGAACTCTGGTCCAGTCCCACGCCAACTCCCAATTACCATCATACTGTTTAATACGATCCGCTAACTTACATCGTTTTTTCCTCTCCAATCTGAACAAATTGGGACACCTAATTCTCAGAGCCTCCATACCACACCAGTGGCGGAGCTAGACTTTAACACCAGGGGTATCCCAAAAAAAAAAATTACGGTGTATTCATATAAAATCCTTTATAGGGGTATCCTCGTATTTTTTTAGGGGTATCCTTTATATAAAATCGAAAAAAAACAAAAAATTAACACTGCGAAACACTGCGAACACGAATTTGAGCCGTAGCCCGTGCTACGGCTGGTTCTATGCTGTCTCCGCCCCTGTACCACACCAATTATCAATCCAAAATTGTATAAACTTTCCATCCCCTGGCTTAGCGTAAACTTTGGAGTAGAAGTTTTTACCTTGAAAACGACCCATCTCACATTGTTGAACAATTTTCTTCCACGGACTAATAATATATTATCATTTTGAGAAGGAATATATCGATCACTGATTCCTCGTGTCCTCTTTGTAACTCGGCTGATGAGTCGACGGACCACATCTTCATCGCGTGTCACGTCGCGTCGATAGTCTGGAACGGTATTTCCACTTGGTGCAAGATCCCAAACATATTCGCTTTTTCGTTTAAAGATTTGCTTGGTATCCACAAAGAGATTAATGCTTCAGTTAAGAAAAAGGAGGCGATTCAAGGTATCATAATGATCGGGTGTTGGAGTCTCTGGCGCGCTAGGAATAAAGCTAAATTTTCCAACGTTCCGGTTAGGATTGAAAACATTGTTAGTGAGGTTAAGGCCTTGGGCTTTCTTTGGTTTTCAAATAGATCTAAACATAAAGCGATAGAATGGGAGGAGTAGTGCTCTTTTGTAAATATGTAGTTGTGTTGTCTTTGTTTTGTCGGCCCGGCTTGGGTCGGCTTGTTCGTTAATGAAAGTTACTTAAAAAAAAGGAATTATCATCATTCAAACATAAAAATCATTGTTAAGGATATGGTCTTGATTATTGAAAAGTCTTAACAAAAACACTTTAATATGAACCATGTAATGAGGTTGCTTGGATAAAGGATATGGTCTTGATTTTTGAAAAGTCTTAACAAAAACACTTTAATATGAACCATGTAATGAGGTTGCTTGGATAAGGTCATTATCTCCATTTGTTGTTGTTGATACTTAAATTGAGTTGGTCAAAGATGTTTAGTCAGTGACTGGATAGTAATTGAGTGGATAGCAATTGAGTGTATACACAATTATATATCCGATGACCGAGTATCAAAACCGTATTGAACTGAATTGATATTATCGAACAACATCATTATCGGTACCACGGTACCAGTATTCTTATGGTTTCCGGTTTAATAATATATCATGTATCATTTAATTTGATTTTTCTCTAACAATTTGTCTTACTTAACATGTTTAGGTTGTGTTTTTTACACATTTTCAGTTTTGGTATTTTCGATGCCCGTATCAATTTTTTTTTGTTAATGTTCAAATGGAGTTGTACATTAAAATATGTTTTTTTTTATTGAAAATGAAGTTGTATTCAAAATAAATTATATTTAGGTATTAGGGTAAAGATCCTGTACAAATAGCCTTATCATACAAAACGTATGAAAGGCATGAAAAAGGTAAAAAAAAAAACGTGATGACATTTTCGTAATTATTTTACTCGTAATTTCCCTACAAGATCAAAATTACCCTTCAAAATCATCTGTATACTAATTACGATGCTCTACAAAATTACTCTACAAGATTATTTGTAGAGTAATTATGATACTCTACAAAAGTCTTGGAGGTGGGTTTTTAGGCAATATGCCGGCCCAAATGGTATATAATATGTTTTGTTGATCTTTCAAAAAAATTACCCAAAATGTCATTTTACGAAATTACCCTACAAGATCATTTGTAGGGTAATTTTGATAATTATTCTACAAGTAAATAATTACGAAAATGTCACCGCGTTTTTTACATTTTCATGTCTTTTGTATGTTTTTGTATGATAAGGCTATTTGTATTTGATCTTTTGCCTTAAGTATTATAAACTATATTGATATCGTACTGAAGTACTAAACCAAACTTTTCTATAATTTTTGATCGATTTAAAATACGTGTTACGTACACTTAACCCTTCTGATACGTTACAAGTGGTGCACTTGACCTAATACGTTTTACAAGTGGTGCACTTGACCTTTCTGGTACGTTACAAGTGGTGCACTTGAGCTTTTGCGACAATAGTGAAAAGTTGATAAATTTGTCTCATCAAAAATTAGGTATGAACTATGAAGTATGAAGGCAAGTGGTACGGTACAAGTGTAGAAAGCTAGAAGGTTTTAGTGCATTAAATATTGACAGCAGGAAGCCAGCTGGAATCATGATATGGAAGGTGCGTATGAAAGAGGGAAGAAAGAAAGATAACATAGAAAATGGAGGCAAGGCATCTTTGACTTTTCCATTCACTAAAAACGCGTCTTTGACTTTTTTTTTTCATTTTTTTAATATTTGTTATTTGTTATTTCATTCTTTTCTAATCATAAATTAACTCTAGTTAAAACCCCGAGTTACGGCGAAACTGTTAAATTCCACGCATTATAGCAAAGACATTGACAATACTTCAAATCTTATGTAAAAAAGTGTAGCACGTTGCGGCGGTACCGTTAAACCGAACATAAATTAGATGTAAAAACGTTAAACAACGCACTCGCGTTGCGACGTGTTAACTCGCAAGTCAATCAGATTTAAATTTATAAAATACTACTACTACTAATCATACTTAAATAGATTTATAAAGTATAGGGTTTTTAAAAGGAATATTGGATTTTAATAATTCAACTATTTGTCGTCGGCCGCCAACAGTCCTAACTTAAAAAATAACCACTATCAGTCCCAACCAGTGTTGTAAGAATCGCTAGGCGCTAGTCGGGCGGTGGGGTACCGCCTAGGGATTAATCGGGATTAATAGGGATTAATCGGAATTAATCGGATTGAGATTTTTATATGTAATTTTTAGTTACATATACACACACACATTTTTATATGTAGTTTTTTAAAGTAGACATGTTTTAACCCCTCATTAACCCATTTTTTAAGTAATTGGAAGGAATTTATATGGTTTGGTCAAAATTTGGCTGACATCTTGCCAAAATTTGGCCAGAATAGGACCGTCATTGACTGCCTAGCTATTAATCGGCCATTAATCGGTGAACCACCGATTAGTGATTAATCGGCGACTAATCAGAGACTAGTCGGGATTTTTACAACCATGGTCCCAACTATTGACATTAGGGGTGTGCACGGTTCTGTTCGGTTTTTGGGCAAAACCAAAACCGTAATCGAAAATTTGGTTTTTGGTTTTTGAAAACCGTTCGGTTTCGTTTTTTTTTTGTTTCGGTTATTTCGGTTTTAGTATCGGTTCGGTTCGGTTTTTCGGTTTATTCGATTTTTGAAACAAATTACGTAAGATTCGAAAATTAAAAGTATAATTCAAAGTTTAAGAAATTTTCTTAAATGTTTACATTTAAGTTAATATATTTAGTCTTTTTAATTAATATTGTTCACATAAACCTAACCTTGTAATCTATTTTAGTGTTTCTCGAAAGTTTTTGTTAAGATGCTTTTTTTATAATACTTTGAAACCCATTTAATTTTTATGTTAAATTTTTTATTTCTTGTAAACAATGGATAAATCATTTTAATGATAAATAAACATGTTAATTTTCTTATTATAAATATTTAACAAACAAGAATAAAATTAACAATTATTAATAGCATGTGTTAAGACTTAAACAATTTAAACTTAAAAATAAAAATATAAGGATTTGGCATATTATTATAAATTATAGGTTCGGTTATTTTCGGTTATTAAAAATGATTACCCGAAAACCGAACCGAATTTTTCGGTTATTAAAAATCCGAAAACCAAACCGTCGGTTTTTGTTTCGGTTCGGTTTTTCGGTCCAGATTTTTCGGTTATTTCGGTTACGGTTCAGTTTTTTCGGTTCTTTGCTCACCCCTAATTGACATATTTATTATTGGCTACCAATAGACCCTGACTAATAGAACCATAACGCCGTTAGTCTCCATTTGCCAGAAAACCGTTTTTTGCCCAGAAAAAGATTTCTAAAGGTCCGATCGAAAGTTACAAAGAGGTTTAGGACGAAAATGTTGAGTTTTCCGGCCAAAACGTTGAGTTCTCCGGCGGAAAAAAAAGTTGTCCGACGAAGAAGGAGTTTTCCGGCGACTTTAATAATTGGAGCTTTTACTATAAAAAAGTTTTCAAAGGTCCATAATAAGGCTACAAAGAGTTTCGTGACGAAAATGTTGAGTTTTCCGGCCAAAAAAAACGTTTTTTTCGGCGACCGGAGACTAATAACGTTAGGGTTCTGTTAGGCAGGGTCTATTGGAGGCCAATATGTTAAAAGTTAGGACTGATAGTGTTATTTTTAAAGTTGGGACTGTTGGCGGCCAACGACGAATAGTTGGGATTATTAAAATCCAATATTCCTTTTTTAAAACTAAAAATACACCATAATGGTTATATGGTACTTATATTAATACTCTAAGGGAATATTTTTTATTTTAGAAATACTGCAAGGGAAGAAAACATAAATATTTACACGCAAACGAGACTTGCACACACTACACATAGTTTTAAGACATGTATGTTATTGGGAAGGTTAAACCTTGGTTAAAACATCAGGCTAAGGAGGTGGCTTTCGACGAGTGAAATCTGGAGACGTTTTGATTTCTTATAATGTCTTGATTGTTTCTTCTTTATTTTTAGAGTTGTAACCTTGTGCCTTCGAGTGTCTTTTTTTATTTTATTTTATTTTTTGAACGCCGACTTTCTTTTTGAATGATCAAATGTCACACCGCATAAACGAGGGCCCTAGCTAAGATCTGCCCAGACTACGTTGTCTTAACCGGGCCCGCGCTGGGTTGGTTAGATATAACACCCTTCCAAAATATATCCGACACCCTAAAAATATGTTTAAAATATCCCTATATGTCTTAAAATACACCCCGTATTCGAAAATAGGCCCCAAATACCTTTATTTTTATTAAAATTAATTAAAAACAAAATTTAAATGCTTGTCGCGGGGCGCGACGAGCCTGGCCACCCGCTCTCCTCCGGAAGCCGCCACGTGTCAACACGTGGCGAAGCTAGATCGGTGACACCTCAAAGCTAGGCCCTACGGACCCTACATCATGGGGCGCGACGACCCCCTCCTGTTTCCGTCGCGGGGCGCGACACGATGGCTGATCAGCCCTATAAATGGATGCAATCGGCCGTTCATTCGATATCGCTCATAACTTTCTTTCTCTCTCAAATTTCTTTATAGTAGGCACTATACACGGGCATAATACCCCATAATTAACGAAGTTCTGCCTCGTTGTGAGTATCGTAACCCCCGGTTACGTATTAGATACGCTGCCCGATTGATCTAGGGTTCCGTAACGGTTGTCGTGGTTCTGCCCGACGTAGTCGTTGGAATGCCGTCTCGGGGAGGGTATTACTAATGCAAATATTGGGTTATTATACTAACGCGTGCGCATTTGTGTACTTAATAGATAATCACCAGGAAATCCTAAAGGAAAACCCTAAGACAGCAATGTGAGTAATCTCCTTTTTGCAAACTGTTTTTACAAAACCTCATATGATTAACATTATATTAAACAGTGATTGAGTATTTGTATTCTACAATTATCGTCAGTATGTTGGGGTTTTGTATACAAAATTTGCTACTACATTGTGAATAGTAACATGACCACAAGTCGTGTTGACAGTACCGTGGGTGGTAATTAAAGTAGATGGAAACAAATGTAATTGCGCGACCGCCCTCAATGCTGTAGACTGATAAAACCTGTTTTGATTAAACTGGGATTCACTCACCATTATTTCCCACTGACAAAATGTTTTTAAACGCGTTTCAGGTAACAAAATGTGAAAGCCAATTAGAAGCCAGCTGGACAGCACTGAAGGCTTGGAAAAATGGCAATAAAAGTTACCTAAATAAAGAGATGTTTTTATTTAAATAAAATAGGGTTTATCCCTATGAAAATGTGTGTACTTAAAACTTGGGAATTTCCCATGTGTTTAATATTATAAAAGCGTGGTATTTTACTCTGATAAAATATTTCTTAACTACGGTCCTGATGTAATTTCCGCTGCCAAAATGATAAGCACCGATACCACCGAAACTGGCCGCGGCCGCCCGTTCCCGGGTTGTTAGGGGACGGGGGCTGTGACATTAGACTTGGTTACGACGTTCCCCCGGAAACCGTACTGCTTCCACACGAGAAGTCTCGCTCAAGTAACAGCCGGATGAAAACGTTGTCCTTAAAAAATAAATAATAATAATAATAATAACCATACGTCACGAACACAACACACAATTGAAATAAATATGAAATTATGTTCAAATCTTAAATTATATAACTTATTTGTATAGTGGTATAGTGTCCCTTCTTACAAATCTTATAAATGTATAGTGATTTCAAATCCTTAGGCCACATGGGGCACTTCGTTATATCACGAGTGATAGAAACTTCAACGCGTGGAACATCACAAAATCCCAACCCCACCTCCAAGTATAACGCGTTATATAATAACGAAACCCAATTTCGTTTTTTTTACAACGCCGTGATGGTTTTTTTGTGAGTGTAATTGTTGGTTGGGGGGAAATTGTTGGGTGTGGTGGTGAGTGATGACCACCCCCACTAAAAAGATTACGAGTGATGGAAAAATGGTTGCTGACATGACGGAACATGATTGAATATTGTGAGTGATTAAATTTTATCAATAGTGACCACCCCTCCCTTAGAAATGTAAGATAAAGGTAGAATCAAAGTGTTCAAAAATTTATTATTTTAAAAATTTAAGATAAAAATGATTTTAAGAATTTGGTTAAACATGAAATTGATTATTTACATAATATTAAAATTTTAGTTCAAGTGTAACTAATTTATGGTACCTGTTATCAGTATATTATTCAGTTGTTTTTAATCACATAAACTAGTGGATTTCTCCATGCGCTTCGCGGCAGGAATCCGGTCGATATTAGTTCACTTGCACATTAAGACATAGGGGAAAAACACATTGTAATGGCATATTCTGGAATCACCGAAAAATTACATCGTTATTTAAAACTAAATCGTAGAATCGTTTAAAAGAATGATTGTCTTCTTAATTTGAAAAAAATTAACAAATTAACAAATTAAAGTAAAATTAAAGTAAAATTAACAAATAAAAAAATTAGTTGGTTATTAACATAAAAGTAAAATTAACAAATAAAAAACTTAAACATGTTTATAATAAAGTACCTCTGTGAAAATAATAATAAAATATATATTAATTAATTGTTTATCACTTATTGATAATAAAATAAAGAAATTAAATTTACTGTTCATGATCAATTCCTATTAATATATATAATAATTGACGTTTGTGTTTAAAAAGTAATTTAGATAGCCAAATTTTATAAAAGAATATTTTGCTCCATTAAACTTTTAAATAAGGGGTTGTTTATTTCATCTTTTAGGGCATGTTTGGCTTTTTGAAAAATCATAAGCTCCAAAATGATGTTTGGCAATGAGGTTGTATGTGAGGGGAAAAGTGACTTTTCCAAAAAGTCACCCCATACTGACTTTTCCAAAAAGCCAATAAGTTAATAAGTTGTTTTCCAAAAGCTTTTTGAAAAATCATAAGCTCCAAAATGATGTTTGGCAATGAGGTTGTATGTGAGGGGAAAAGTGACTTTTCCAAAAAGTCACCCCATACTGACTTTTCCAAAAAGCCAATAAGTTAATAAGTTGTTTTCCAAAAGCTTAGCCAAACATGCCCTTAATGAGCTCTTAATGGTTTAGATTGTTTCTTAATGGTTCACATTGTTTGTTTCGTGAGCAGATGTCTGAATGGTTCAGACGTTTGGCTCTGAATTGTTAAGCATTATACTAAGTCTGAATGGTTTAGACATCTTATCTGAATTGTTCAGACATTTGTCTCTGAATGGTTAAGCATTATACTGACTCTAACTAGTTCATACCTCTTATTGGTTCAACTTAATGGTGTAGACATCTTACTGTTTCAACACTTACAAATTTAAAAGTTGCCAAACAACTCCTAAATATAAAAAGACTTTCTCATTCTTCTCAAGTATATTATAGGGTATTGATTAATGTTAATGCTTTGGTTATAACTCTTTTTTTGGAACATCAATAATTACCTATATATTACCTATATATTAATTTTAGAAGTGAATGAACAGTAACTTCATTAAGGGATGAACAAATAGTATTGGGTACCGGTACCGGTACCTGCTTTTACCAAATCGGGTGTATTTTCGGTACCGGTTCGGCATCGGTATTCACCGATTTTTACCCTCAAATACGGGTGCCGTACCAGTACCGAGCCGTACCGTACCAGGTATATTCGGTACCGGTACACACTTTTGGGGATTTCAGTAACGGTATTTTCGGTACCGGTTGGTACCAAGCTCATCAAATCTTGTAGCAACGTAGCAATGCAAATAATTGCACCATATAGATTACTTTTCATACACACAGTAAGTAAACTGTATTTCGTTTGAATGAATTGTAGCATGTAAAATTAACTTGGATATTTAGATTATTGATGAACAAATCGTATCAAATCCTGTAATCAAACCGGTATCGTATAAGTACCAAATTTACTATTACCAAATCATTTTCGTTACCAATTTGGTACCCCCTTTTGGCGTTTTCAGAATCGTTACTTTCGGTTCGACACCGGTCTAGCACCATACATGTATTTATTGATTTTTACCATCAAATACCATAGCGTATTGTACCGATTATTTTCGGTGCTGGTACCTAATTTCGATGATTTTCTGGATCGGTACTTTCGGTGCCGTTACCGGTACCGAGCTCATCCTGTGACATCTGTACTTGTAATCATTGTAAACAGTTCAGTTATCAATGAAATAAAGTTATTTGATCCCAATGTTTGTTTGTTTATGTTTTACATTTTTCATGTTTTGACTTTTATTCAATTTCAAACTCTATATCGCTTTCTGGAGAATTATACGCAAACTGGTGCGTAAACGTAATCAGTTTAACGCGACAAACACTACGGAACATCAATTTATGCTTAACATACCTTAAATAACCTTTACATAACTTAGATATAAGTTTTGAAGGCTTTGGTATGGCAAAATCAAGTCTATTCGCTTACAGGGACTAAATTCGACAAACAGTGAAAGTATGCCGATTTAAACTGTAACGGACATTCCGGAACTTGATCATAAGTTAAACACACCTTAAATATCCTTTACATAGCTTATAAATAGACTTTGAGGGGTTTGGTGTGCTAAAATAAACTTTATGCTCATTCAGGGACTAAAAGCGTCAAAAAGTGCATAAGTTTGCATTTTCGCGCATAACTTACGTTCTGAATACATCCGGACATCCAAAAATTTATGTAAACATTAAAATATTATGTTTTAGTGATTGGCTTGTCAAAAATCCATTCGTCGCTTAATTTGGATCGTTTTTGCGTTCATTACGACTTCCGTCGTAATTAACCGAACAACGCAATCGTACGGCCAAACGAACTGACATCCGACATATTTTTGAGCATGTTTCATGTTCCCTATGCTTTAACATCCTTAGGGAGCTTAAAAATGGGTTTGACGGGTGTTAGAAGTGCCAAAACACGACCATACGCGCAGAGGGACCAAAACTGTCAACTTTGAAAGTTGCTGGTCTGCAGACCAGCATACGATCCGTAAGGGGAGGACCATACGGTCCGTAAGGGGAGGACCATACGGTCCGTAAGGCTTCCCCAGATGTGCAGAAAGTGTTTTCCAGCTTGTTCCAACTGCCACCCACCTTTGCACATGGTTTTGATGCATCTATGGGCTAGTTTAGGGGCTCCCCTGGTTTTGAAAAACAATGGGCTTGATGTGTACGGCTGTGATTGAATCTCGGTTTTCAAGAAACGATCCTAACGGTTCTACGAAAACTATAAATACCCCTCCATAGTTCACTTGCAACCCACAATTTGAATCTGATTTATGCTCTATAAGTGGAAGTATATGCTTCCTACCTGAGAGAAAATCGGATCAAATCTTGCGGGGACCCTTTGTAAGTGTTCCTTCGTTCTTTTTATGCGTTTTTAGCTTGAAAGTCAAACTGCGTTTGACTTTCTGCATTGACCAGTTTATGGTAAATGCGAAGTTCGTTTGAACTTCATAACGTGAGCGTAATCACGATGGTTATAGTCCCTAGTGACTATACCTACTGATTACCACGTTATCTAGGCTCAGTAACGAGTCGTAGTTTCGGCCAAAATGCGTATTTGTGCGTATTTTGTAACCAAACTACTATTGGGTATCAAAACCGTTTGTTTTGATACCAAAACCTATTTTCTAACATAACTAAACATGTTTTAGCATGTTTAACTCGTCACTTTTAGATTTGTGCTTGTCTAGGGTCGTAAAGGTAAGCGATCTAATCAATCGCTTATACTTTCGAACCCGACCCATTTGGTCGATCATTAGGACCCGACCAAACACTTTAGGTGACCATAGTTGTATAGGGAATAACCTTCCGAGGTTATACCTTATGGTCACGTCGTTTAAGTAGTTGTATGATCGGTAGTATATATGCCTTAGGTAAATTACCAAAATGCCCTTTTTACGCCAAAATTAATTTTAAGCATATGTAACCCAATTTTTGACATCTAAACTGATTTAGCAACAATATTAGACATGTTGAGGCATATTTTACTTGTCACAGGACTAGTTAGGCGGTCCAAACGCGTTTTACGCGAACAACGCGTTAAAGTAGCATAAGCTACCTAAACGGGTCGTAACGGGTCAAAAGCACTTAGGATAAGTTTCGTTTTAGTATGTAGGCTTTGTTAAACCATATTACTTGAGTTCCTACACTCATTTGGTTTACGAACCCTCATGCTACCCGATCCTCCGAATAGGTCCGTTTATTAATGTAGTTACCTATATTTGGTGCCGTTTGATTCCGTGATCTTCTAGCTTTGCTTGGTGGATATCTAAAGTCTATTGAGTAATCTCAAGTGAGTACATAGACCCCTCTTTTACTGTTTCCAAACATTTTGGGGTGAAACACATGTGCCTACTTGTTACTTTCGTGCTTTCCATGTTTTCATATCATATACTTGTTATGTTCATTAGTACACTATTAGTACATGATTTCATTTTGTTTTGCTATGTATGTTTACTTAGCATATTTAGCACATTGTTTTACATTACATCTTCTTTTGCTATGTATGTTTACTTGACATGATAGCACATTGATTTACATGACTTTTCTGCTTTGTATGTTAACTTAGCATATTTAGCACATTGATTTACATGACTTTTCTGCTTTGTATGTTAACTTAGCATATTTAGCACATTGATTTACATGACTTTTCTTCTTTGTATGTTAACTTAGCATACTTAGCACATTACTTTCATTACATGTTTGTTTTTGGTATGACATTTGGTTTGTACAACGGGACTAAAATACATTCATTAACATTAGCTACGCCGCTCGGTAGTAAGTAATGGTACCATAGGACTTGACAAATCCCGTTCCTGACATCCTAGGTTTGTTTGGGTGTAAGGAATGACTGAATCCGAAAACATTTTACTTTGATAATCTTTACTCTAAGGTTATCCTGCTGTCTCAAGGCTTGAATGTATGCGTTAACTTACCGCATAAATGTTTGTATCAGTAAAACATGCATTTATTTTACAAAACATGACTTTTGATTTATTCAAAATACTTTGTTTTGCACATTTTTACTTGTGGTTTAAGTAGTCTCATTTTACTTACCATACATAACTTTTGTTTACACATTACACGATTTAACTGGGGTTATAGTGTGACATTTGACTATTGGATTGAACATGGATATATTACATTGTTGGTTGGTTTGAGTGACTTAAATAACGAGGCGTGTGTAATATGACACAAGCATGGTGGATACGCCGCTGGTACTTCCTATATATAAGTACTTGTATGATATTACATATCGTAGCGTCATTTAAACCACTTCAGTTTAGACATATTACGTTTACAACATATTTTCACTTAAAGATTGTTTTACAAATAACTCAATTTATACAAACTCATTTTACTTGGTTATTCATTTAACCATACATTATTCTTTTATATATACATATCATCTGATTTTGCTAAACGTTTTTCAAATGATTTATAAAACAAAACAATTAACAAGATTCATGACTTATTTTTATTAAACAACTTTTTCTAAACTTATAAGTCATGAATCCTATTTTCATAAAACCTATGTATCTCACAGGCATTTTTATGCTGACGTACCTATTTTCACATGTGTTTTCAGGAGCTGTTGCTTAGGATGTTCGTGACACACTAGGGCGGACCTGTGCCTTAGAGACTTAAAATGAAGATAGACTTAGTTTAATTATGTTGTGTACTCTTTGGTTCTTGTTTTGAAACAATGTATTCCACCTTTGGTTGTTGAATAAAATGTAATTTTAATTACCATGGTTGTGGAACAATAATTCTGTTACAACACTCCCCGACGTTTCCGCCACGATTTGATGTTTTACGTGGTCGGGGTGTGACACATCCATATTTTAACGTGTTAGCACCGTAATAACTAAATTGAAAACAACTGAATTTTCAACGTGTTGGACGTGTGGGTCCTATTATTATATATTAGGTTATTTAAAATCGTTTTTTAGGACGGAGTGACCATCCTTACCACGTCATTTTTATTTATGTTTTAATATTTGGTATCTGCTGCTGACACGCGTTTTGCAGACATTGGGTCCCCGCCGCAATACGCGCACGTAAAATCAACTAGTTTTATTGAAAAGTAAGAACTATCAAGTTGCTAATGAAATGTGTAAATAAATTCCACTATAACATATGCATTTTTGTCTTAATTGACTCCAAAGTTTTACTCGAAATTGGTCTTTTCGCTGAAAAGTTTATCGTTTCTTGGCTTCCAAATTAGCCATGATGTTGTTAAAAAAATAGATAGCAATATCTTCTTATGGAATGTCGATTTTCCATGTCTTTGAAAGTATCCTTCAATGGTATCAATTTCATCTACTCCATCTCAAAATTAACTTTACTAAGTAGCCTTTTAATTGATCTCCTTTCTAAGGGAGCAAATCGGGAAAGAACCTGATGTATTTTTCATCCAAACCCATTTATCAGCTTAGGGTTTATAGCCTGATGAAACCAATGTGTAGCAAAATTATGTTGATTTATAAGCTTGAGAGTGCTAGTCTTGTGCCGGACAAAAAGTAAAGATTTAAAAGTATGGTGCCGGACAAAAAGTAAAGATTGAAAAGTATGGTTAATAGGATAAATGGTTTGGATTTTTATATTTATGCGAGTAAAGTCTGTCTTGTAATTTTTTATGTATGTCGCTTATTGCAAACTGTGTCCTTTGTCTTCTATAATTACAGAAAACGTACTCGATGTTTGCAAACGCTTGCAAGTTATGTCATTTAGCCCTAACTTAGTTAACTTTTTTGTGGTTAAATCTGACCAAATGGACCCCACATGAGAGTATTCTAACTCCCGATATATGCTCGATATATGCCCGATATATGCCCGATCACATCATAGACGCTCAACAGCTGAAAGGGAACAAGAAAGGCGTTGGGTATAAGAAGTGTCCGCCCCCTTTAAGACACAACTATACTTGAATGCTCGATGAAGAGGAAATGCCTCGTTTTGAACCTAGTGTGCCTCTTGATTATGAGGAAGTTACTACTGGATTAGGGTTCAAATCGGACAGTTCCTCGAGAACCTCATCTGATGAAACAGAAACTTCAACATCGACGCATCAAAGTGCTCTAATTATTGAGGACTATGAGTCGTCTGATGATGAATCAGATGTAAGTGACCAGGATAAATCACTTGACAAGATGAAAGGAGTAGAAATTCCAATTGAGAATCATATTCTTTGTGATCCTCCTACTCCTACTGTGCAACCCTTTGCTAAACAAGTGATAGATCCTATCAAGGATGTCAAGGATGACAAGGAATCTGTGTCTACCATTAAGAGTGATAATGTGTTGTATACTTTGGTCGGTGATGCTAAAATTTACTCAGACAATGATTTTCCAATTAAAAATGTCAATCCATCTTCGATTGATAAAGTTTTTGAAGATAATACAAGCAAGTTTTTGGGAAAGACTATCCCGGGAGTTATTGTAACTCAATGTGATCCTATTCTAAAATCTGAGGTTAGAAAACAATTTGGAAATCAGAGACTACCGACAAAGCAACAACCTATTGCTTCTAAGGGTAAACAACCAGTTCAACGAGCTCAAAAGCCTAAAGTTTCTCAATCAAAGTTTGAAACAAAAGGAGCTCGTTACCAGAACAAAAGCAGTGATGTCAAATTTGTAGCATCAAAGGGTACTGATAAAATTGAGACTTTTGAAAACAAATCAAACACCGATTTTGTCCAACAAGTTAAAATTTTAAAACGAAATAGTCAAAACAACTAGACCCAACACACAAACGGGTGTGATGAAAAAGCAAGTACCTCAGGTTCTATAGGTTCAACATCTGCTCGTCAATCTGAATCCCCTAAGTTTGTTGAAAGGATAACTTGTTTTAAGTGTGGGGAGTTTAGACATATCATCAAAAATTGTACAAATACTCCCAAAGAGAAATTTGTTAAGAGAGCACCTCCTGAAAAGGATCACCCACAACGTCGTTATGTTTCACCAAAACATGATAAAAGAACTATTAAAGAAAAAGAAACAAAACAAAGACGTCAAAACATCAAAGCAGTTGAAAAGGCTTTTAAATCTGAAGTCGAATCTGTTAAAAGGGAACCAAGTTCATCACAACCGTTAAAACCAGAAGTTTCAAAATCTTTTCATAAAACTCAAACTGGTAAACAACATCAAACTTGGAAACATAGAACTGGTGAAAGTTCAGGGGGAGGTGCTGTATTTGAAAATCATCAAGAAATCGAGATCACTTTTCGTGATGCTCAGGGACGACCCAAAACCACTAAGGCTTGGGTCCCCATCCTCAACTGATCGTTGAATGATATGTGCAGGATGTTCCAGGAGGACCTGTTAATAGTCATTGGATTGTTGACAGTGGAGCATCTAG
Organism: Helianthus tuberosus; assembly: GCA_030545235.1. Classification (NCBI taxonomy): domain Eukaryota; kingdom Viridiplantae; phylum Streptophyta; class Magnoliopsida; order Asterales; family Asteraceae; genus Helianthus; species Helianthus tuberosus. The sequence goes on along the minus strand of CM060400.1, from coordinate 115,052,979 downwards.
GCACATGACAGGCGACTTGGCTTCTGTATGATGTGAAAAACATTAGAGGAGGTTAGGTCGCATTTGTTGGAGACAAAGGCGGATATATCACTGGAGAAGGAATGATCTCCAATGGTGTTGTATGTTTCGATAAGATCAATTATGTTCGTCAAATTAATCACAATCTTCTGAGTGTTTCGCAAATCTGCGATAAGAAATTCACCGTGCATTTTGATGATGCCGGTTGTTATGTGCTGAAGCCTGGTTTCAAAATTCCAAAAGAATGGATTCTCTTATCGGCTCCAAGAGTTAATGATCTTTATATTCTTGATATGAGCCAAGCGATTACAACATCTGCACAAGTAACATGTTTTGTCTCGAAAGCCACAGAGAAGGAGTCTATATCTTGGCACAGACGAATGGGGCACATTCACTTGAGAAAAATGAACCATTTGGGTGAAAAACAATCTTGTTAATGGCGTGCCTGTGAGAAGTTTTCATCTACAAGATGTCTGTGTGTCGTGCCAGAAAGAAAGCAAACAAAGAAATCTCACCCGATTAAGAAAGTCAACACTGTTAGCATGCCTCTCGAACGTCTTCATATGGACCTCTTTGGACCTATGAAACACAAGACAACATTTGGGGATGCTTATTGTCTGGTGGTTACTGATGACTACTCTAGATTTTCTTGGGTATCTTTTATGGCGCACAAGAGTTCCTGAAATCCTCAAGAATCTTCTTACTTTGCTAGAAAACTTGTACTCATTGAAAGTGAAGAAGAACCGAAGCGAAAATGGCACTGAGTTCAAAAACCGTATAATGGATGAGTTATGTACTTCAAAGGGCATTCTTCATGAATACAGTTCTCGCTACACTCCACAACAAAACGGTGTCGCTGAGAGGAATAATAGGACGATAATAGAAACTGCAAGAACAATGTTGGTAGAGTCGGAGCTTCCTGTTCAATTCTGGGGGGAGGCTGTGTCTACTGCTTGCTATACGCTAAACAAAGTTCTCATAGTTAAAAGGCATGACAAAACTTGTTTCGAACTCCTACACAAAAGGAAACCGGATATTTCTCACTTAGAACCTTTTGGCGCTCCATGCACTATGATTGAGCCGCACGGAAAGTTTGGCCCCAAAGCTATCGAGGGTTTCTTCCTTGGATATGCTACTCTGAATTTTCGTGTATGGAATTTGGCGACCAAAAAGATTGAGTTATGGAATGAAGTGAAGGTTCAAAGGTATACTAATTCTGTTAGAGCTTCGGGTGATCCTTGGATGTTCAATTATGATGGACTATTCGACTCCTTTAATCTGCCAACCTTTGACGAAGCACTTGCAGCTGCTCAAATGCTATTTGAAAGTGATAACACGGCGGCTCGCCATTGGTCAGACCAATTATTGTTAACCCCCAAGCTTCTAGTTTGGTTAACAACATGGTTCAAAATGAGGAATTTGAAGATGCTACTGATTTCAATGAGTCGTCAGAAGATGATGAATACCATGATGCAAATGAAGGCACTTCAGCTCCAGTTGCTCCTGTTCAAGGTGCTTCTGAAGCAACTCCTCATGAGAAGAATGTAGACACTGCTGAAGGGAATGCATCCACTTATACGTCGATGCCTGGTGTAGAGTTGGTTGTTGATCTTAATCTTAACAAATTGGGTATTAATACTTGTGTTCCTGATTTTCCTGAAACGAGAATTGATGATACTCATCCGCAGCAGAATATTATTGGAGATGTCCAACGTGGTGTGCAGACGCGTAATCAGCTGAGAAACAACCAAAATGCTGGTCTGTATTCAGCCATCAGAGAATCTGTTCTTCAAAATGATTGGCCCTTCGCTTGTTACGTTTCATAAGAAGAACCGAAGTCTTGGAAAGAAGCCTTAAAGGATAATTCTTGGGTTGAAGCCATGCAGGATGAACTGCAACAATTTCAAAAGCTGGGTGTTTGGAAGCTTGTTGAAAGGCCTGAAAACTACAAGAAAATTGGCACACATTGGGTTTTCAAATGCAAAAAGGACGATCATGGAGTAGTCATTCGAAACAAGGCGAGATTGGTTGTTCAAGGATTTCGTCAGATCGAAGGCATTGACTACAATGAAGTTTATGCACATGTTGCACGTCTGGAAGCTATTCGGATCTTTCTAGCTTATGCTTCATTTAAAGGATTCAAAGTCTACCAGATGGACGTCAAAAGTGCTTTCTTACACGGTGTGGTTCAAGAAGAGGTGCATGTCGAACAACCTCCGGGTTTTGAAGATCCTATTCATCCTGATCGGGTTTGGTTGCTCAACAAAGCTCTTTATGGTTTACATCAAGCACCTAGGGCTTGGTATGCAACCTTATCCAACTATCTGCTGGAGTATGGTTTTCGACGAGGTCTTATTGATTGCACTCTCTTTATCAAAGAACAAGATGGAGATCTTCTGTTGGTGCAGGTATACGTTGATGATATAATATTTGGTTCAACTAATGATTCTTTGTGCAGGCAATTCGAGCGTGTGATGCAAGAGAAATTTGAGATGAGCGCAATGGGGGAAATGAATTTCTTCTTGGGCCTACAAGTTCAACAAACTGAGTCTGGGATATTCATCCATCAGACTAAATATGTTGGTGAAATCTTGAGCCGGTTCCAGATGTCTGATGCAACGCCCATTGGTACCCCACTTCCGCAGAATCATGGGATTACTCCGGATCTTAAGGGTGAAAGCATTAACTCTTCATATTATCGTGCTATGATCGGATCTCTCATGTATCTCACAGCCTCGAGGCCCGACATCATGTATCCTACATGCCTGCTTGCAAGATATCAAGCCAACTCGAAGGCCTCACATCTGGCAGCTGTTAAAAGGATTTTCCGCTATTTGAAGGGTTGCCCGGACACCGGTCTCTGGTACCCTAGGGATGATAGCTTCAACTTAATTGCATACAGTGATTCTGATTTTGGTGGTTGCAAAATCGACGGCAAATCAACAACAGCTGGATGTCAATTCTTAGGAAATCGCCTGGTCACGTGGCAGTGCAAGAAGCAAACCTGTGTTGCTACATCAACTTGTGAAGCAGAATACATTGCTGCCTCTAGTTGTTGCTCACAAGTCTTGTGGATCCAACAACAAATGCGCGACTACGGTTTTGAATTCCTATCTACTCCTATTTTTGTTGATAACAATGCTGCCTTACAGATCACTAGAAATCATGTGCAGCATTCCAAGACCAAACACATCGAAATTAAATATCACTTCATATGTGATTGTTTTGACAAGAGATTAATCGATGTTGTTAAAGTTCACACCGATCACCAACGTGCCGACCTGTTCACAAAAGCTTTTGGTAAATCACGTTTTGATTATCTACTTTTGGTCAATGGCATTAAGGTGATACCCAAGTAAAACTTCTTTGGCTAATCGTTTTTGTAAATATTTTCTTTAAAAACTCTAAAAATACAAAAAGATTTTCGTTTTCGTAACCTTTTAGCATTTTAGGGGGAGTAAATTCAAGAAAATACAAAAACATTTGAAAAAGTCAAAAATCCAAAAAGATGTTTTTACTTTCTGTCCTTTCGTTTGAAAAATTCAAAAAAATTCAAAAAATTAGAAAACCAAAAATGAGTTTCTTGGATAAAGGAAAATGATGATATTCACTGGTGTGGTCGGTCAACGTGTTTAAAATGTAAAAATTTTTTTAGAAATGATAAGTATATCTACTAACGATGTATCGGTAGGCTCACAATCAGACTAAAATGTGCAAGATGATACAAACCTAACAGACTTCAAGTCAGGTGGGAACCATTCATTGGCATATGGTCTTAGTACCGAAATTTCGTTTGATTGATTTCCGAGGTTCTGAGATATTCGGTCTTTATGCTGTTTTATCATCTGGGTATCATGGTTGTATCTTTTACCGAAAAATAACGGAGACGAAGTCTAGATCTTCCATGATACTATACATACGTGTACATACTGCATATGACCTCAATAAGTGATCAACAATCACATGTCCAAACAAATAAGTGATAAAATATCACATTTATCCGGGAGTCAAGTTTGTCTCTTTGCTGTACATTGTACTGACCTGTTCACGGACTTGCTCCTGTGACCTCATGCATATGAAAATCAAGTTCCTCATCAATAAGTGATTCTATCATATAGGGCTTGTTTTCAATCAAAAATAAGTGAGTATCTCACATTCTTTTATACGGTCAAACATATGATAAACGGTATACTCACCGGTAAGGCGAACTCTCGTGCATACCTTGATACGGGAATGTGTCGTGAGTGGATGAACACCGACTTGTAAGTATAATCCTTACCCTAAATCGTATCTCCTAATTATGATTACATCTGATCAGTTTGAGCTTATGTGGACAACAATACCGATAATCGTGGTAGTATACTTATCCAAAGCTTTAAACCGAACAAAAACCATGTTGACTAAGACCGTAAGCTGGTATGATCCCTTTTCCTTGAAACGCGCAAAAAGATTGCTTTTGTACAGTCGTTTACTGCTTTTTCATTGCTTGTCGTTAGTTTACCGCACTTTAAATTATGTTTTCGTGTAAATTGTAAAGTTCGTTTTTGATTAGCCGAAGTTGTAACTTGGAGTTTTCTGCCGAAAGCTTGAAACCTACTTCATAAAATGTCATTTGCATTTGGTAAACTCAATCACAATGAAAATCTGTTCAAATAAACAAAATCTGTTCAAGTGTGAAATTTTCAAAGACTTAGAAATTTTGGGAAAAAATGTTCACGAAAGACCTAAATGTCGACGAAAAACCATGGTCAGGTCAACTGTTTTCATCTTGGTCAATATTGATTGTGTTCACGACGAAACACCTTGTGTTTCGTCGAGGTCACGACGAAATACCATTGGGCCTTATTAATTTTCGTCATAGGCTTATTGTTCAAGCCCAACCAACTGTTTCGTCGAGCCCATAGAAGTTTCGTCGAAGATGAAGTTTCGTCGGGGTCAGGGTATTTAAAGGGGACCCAGTGAACAGAGATGTCACTTTTTCAAACCAACTCTATGATTCATCTTCTCCAACACTCCACACCCATACCCCTTTTCACCGACTCTCAAAAACCTTTATTTTCTTTACCATTTTCATCAAAATCAAAGGTATTCAAATGTTTGGTCAAATGATTCGAACCTTTAGGAACCCGTTGTTTTGCTTAAAACTTGTTGATAAACCCTCGGACACCCCTAAATGTTTCGATTTCCTCATATAAAGCTTTGTTTATTGTTTTGTTGTTCATCAAAACAGATAGATATAGGGTTTGTATAAGGATTTGTATGTTGATTTGGTGTTTATGCTTTCGGGTACAAAAACATGGGTTGGGTAATTTGTTTGAATGTTTAACCGGTTCGGATGTTTTCTGGTCAAAATTAGTCGGGTTTACATTCTAGGTTGTTTCGTCCGGTGTGTGGCTAAAACAAAGTGTCAAAATTGTACTTGTTTGTGAATTGATCATAGGTTAACCGTCAATCGACGAAAAACCCTTTGATTTTGAAAACCCCCAAATTGCTGATTCATCGACGAAACCCTAACTGTCTGCGATGAAACCCCTTTGGCGACGAAACTTATGTTTCTTCAAACTGAAGACGACGAAACCCCCTGCGACGAAACAATCCTTTTTATAATGGAACATCTTTCATCGAGAGACTGTCGACGAAACTCCACTGGTCAAAGGTCAACTCTGACTTTGTTTGACCAAGGGTGTTTTGCCATGAAGAAAAGTCTTTCGTCGAAGTGCTGGTGTTTCGTCGTTCAGCACTTAGAAAATTTTCAAGTTTGGGTGCCCTTTTCATATAAGACATATTTATACTTGTTCACTGTTCAATTCATACTCTAACATGTATACACATATGTTATTACACATGATTATATCATTGTGACTTATTGTGGATGTTTACACATACAGATGGCACCGAAAGAAAAGAAACGTAAGCCCGCGACCAAGATAACCGACAAACCGGAAGAACTAGTGATGTCCGAAAGGCGTCACAATATGATTGCTTATCTTGATCCGGAAGGGAAAATCTCTGAACTGAAGGAGATCACGCAGTGGATAGGGGAGTCGCGGATAAACAAAGCGGTCACTTTTTCAACTCCAGTTTACAAGTCGCTCGTCAAAGCATTCTAGAATTCTGCAAGCATTGTCCAAATTGATGGAACTGAAGTTATTCAAGGGAAAGTGAATGACGTGAATGTCTCACCGGAAATCTTGAACACCGTTCTAGAACTGCAAGACGATCCGAATGCACCATCCTCTATTCCAATCATGTGTACTCGCGGTTGTTTACTAAGGATGAAGTGTATTGGTGATATCTTCAGCAATCAAATCATCAAGGGAGATCTTCCAATGCGGTACAAGTTTTTATTACACGTACTTATTCAATGTCTTAGCAACAGGCGAGCTGGCTATGACATGGCAGGCAACGATCTCGTGCGACTCATGGTGGCATTAGTGCTGAACAAACCATTTAGCATTTCAAAGTACATCTTTGCCAACATGAAGGAGAACATGACAAGAACTGGTGGTCGTACAACTGGGCATAAATTCTGGATGTATCCTCGTTTTCTACAAATGATCATGAATGTCCAGCATCCCAATCTTCCAAAAGCCGATGATGACATCTTGAAGATAGATTCTATGATCGAACATTCACTGAAGATATTCAGGGGCCTTGCAATAAAGAGATACAAAGAAAGTGAGCCGCCTAGGAAATTGTTTGGTGCTCTTGATAAAACCGACTAGATCACTTAAGAAGATGACAAATGGAGTCACAATGACAGCCAATCTGATGATGAGGAGCCGGAGTTAAAGAAAAAGATGGAAGAAAAATTTGGTCGAAAGGATTCTGATTCTTCTGACAGTGACAATGGTGATGATGATGAAGCTGGTGATGGTGGTGATGCAGGTGTCGTTGGTGCATCTGGTGCTGGTGCATCGACTGCTGGTACAGTTGGTGATACTTCAGCTGGTGGTGATGAGGAGGATACGGAATCAGACGACAATGTTCCTGAGCCTGGGTACGAGTTCTATTTGGATGAACGTGGTGTAAGGCAGGCCAGGAGGATTAGAAAAGAAGATGACCCTGAATACGTTCCTTCGGATACCGAAGCTGAACGTTTAAAGAAAAACCAAACGGTTGTCCGTCGAAAGAAGAAAGCAAGAAAGTACATTGGTACTTCATCTGCGCAGCAATCCGTTCCACAAGAACCTTCTCAAGAAGCGGAAATGGATCCAAACCTTGGATTCACGGCCACTGAAGCTACTGCTATGGTGTCATCTCCTCCAAGATCTTCAGAACCAACTCCTGTAGTGACTTCAACTCCTGAAACTCCTACAGTGACTCCTCAAGCACCGACTCACTCTATTGCATCGACTATTCGTGCAACTACTTCGCAGCCGACCGCAGAGCGCAGACAGACTATATTCTCTCAACTGCAAGCTGCTGTAGGTCAAATCAACAGGCAATCGAAAGTGATAAATGCTACAAGAGCAGACACTATCAAGCAACAGTTGGAGATAAACACACTGAATTCCACTGTTGGGCGACAACAAGCAGAGATCACTCGCCAACAAGCAGAGATCACTCGCCAACAAGCAGAAATAGAGCAACTGAAAGTAGAAAATGCTCGCTTGAAATCTGCAGATGAAGAAAGAGAATGACAGTTGCAACAGATGCGAGCAGCGGATAATACTCGTGGTATTGAAATGAACCGCGTGAAAGAAAGAGGCTATGAGCTTCAGAGGTTGGCCGAGGCTCTCAAAGAAAAGCATGACTATATGAAGGGGTGGTACAATTCTCGAAACACCACAATAGTTGATGGAGTCAAGCGAATCACTGAAGGTTTTGAGTTTATGACAAAACGGGTCAATATTATGTGGGCCGATCGATGTAAACAGCAGGAAGTGTTACAGAAAAGGGATCATGATGCTGGGGATCCACGGAATCCTGACCCTTCTGCCACATTAGAGCAACCGCCCGCAACTACCTCTACTCAAATGGTTATCTTCAAGCCTTCGCAGCTTGGATCTGCTCAAGGAACCTCTAGTGGAGCCATTGAAGAGATACAATAGCTTGAACAACAGCTTGAAAGCAGTTCTTATATCGAAAGCTCTTTGCCTGGTACATCTTCTGTTCCTAGCACTGCTGATCTTGCTTTACAGGCTGTTTATCCTATCACTGGAGAAGTTCTTGAAGAAGGAGAGTTTGTAGCGGATCTTTCACATGAACAACTGCTTGCCTTGAACGAAATGAAATCAGTTGAAGATTCTGTGATTGATCAAATGCCTGTTGAACCAGAGATTGCAGATGTTGAAAACATTGAAGAAATAGTGTTTGAAGGCGAATCAGGTAAATCAACTTATGTTCCTGTCGACGGAATGGAGTTTGATCTGTTTGATGAAGAATGGATGAAAGAAAATCAAGAAGACATTGATGAGCAGTTAAAGAATCGCACGTCTTCAGATAATCCGACGGATTCATTCCAAGAATGGAGAAAGAGATTCTTGTCAAAGGTTGAAAAGCCTACGCCTCCGGAAGCACAAGTTGATTTTCTACACTTTGAAAAGGTTAAGCCGCATGGAAAAATTCTGAGCTGGATGTTCGTGAAGGAAATTCATTGTGTTGCGATCAAGCGCGAACACGGAATCCAGTACTTCAACTCCATGCTGAGCATTCTATCTTTGTCGTTCTATGACGTTGCCGCCTTATCGAAGTTGGAGATCGTTAACCGTTCAAATTACTTTGGCGCAATGTTATTTGCAAGAAAAATTAAGTTCGAACGGAAGAAAGGATGGAAGGATGCATCGTACAAGCCACAGTTTTCGATATATCAACAGATCAAGTTCACGTTGGATCCGTTGACCAACATGGCTCGATACAAGCTCATTTACCAGCCGGCGAAGGTCATGAACAAGATTCCGTTGATGCCTATGGAACAGAACTTTCTTGAAGAAATGGCGTTGTGGTGTTACGACTCGGATACTCATGAAGCGGTGATTGTATTCAAGGGTGATCGTGAGAACTTTCGGATGTTAGATCTGATGTGGATCGTGAATATGTCGGCGAACGACATTAGCAAGCTTTTTCGGCATGATATATTTTATGAAGACAAGGACGCACATCAAGCGCTACGATTTCAACGCGTCGCTTGTTACTGTTTTTACCGAGGAATTCATGCTGGAAGCACCTGGTCGCTGAAGCACTGAAGATTGAAGACCGAAGACCAAGTAACAGACAAGGGGGAGTTTGTTGATGCATATGTTGTGTCTGTGACTTGTTCTATGTAAGCGTTGTAATTTACGGTCTTTTATTATCGAGTCTGTACGTCCGTTAGTCGTCCAAGTCGGATATCCTCCTATCCTACTTGGGTTCGACAGTTGTCTCGTTTGATTTGTAATGTTATATGAACAATGCATGTTGCATTTCGGGTATTGACTATGTTTGTGTGTTTATACAAGTCTACTGCAAACTGTTAACAGTTTGCAGCATATCAAATTTTGCAGCCCTCGACGAAACTCTGTGTTTCGTCATTCACATGTATGACGAAAGACCTTCATGGTCAACACTCCAAGTTTCGCCATGAACAGAGACGAAACACCTAGTGTTTCGTCAACTTTGGTGTTTCGTCAGGCCCATTTGGTGTTTCGTCAACACTTGGGCTGGGCTGCCTATATAAACACAACATGGTTTCTGTGTGAAACCATGAGAGCATACCCCACTGTGAAGTTTACTGTCAAACATTATGTGTATTTGTTTGATCCTTGTTCTCATCCGTTTTAATCAATTGACTGTGATTCGTTGGTTACTTCGTGTTGTTATTATCTGTGTTTGGTTTGGCATCATCACGGGGATTCCGCATTCATGACCGTGTTTGATATAAACAAGGGTTTGGTTTCGTAATCGATACTCCGAAAACGGACCTACACAAGCCCAGTTAGGGGTTCTCTCTACAAACCCACAACCTAGTGTAGTATAAACTACAACGCGCTGGGCTTCGCGAGTTAGTACACAATAATAATAAACATTAACATAAAAGGCGATAAGTAACGTGTAACCATTTGGACGAGGTCAAGTACCTTACCTCGTCAGTATGTAATATTTTTCTCATTGTTGGCCAACCAATATAAGTTTTGATCACAATTATTAAGTTGTGACTGACTATGTATATCTCTTTAAAGTCCCGTTTTTGTTTTCCATATAAAATCAATTGTGTATTTGCTTCTTGAGTTTTTTTTTTCTTCTGTATAAAGTTGAGTTATCTGGGACGCAATTCTTGCATTACATAAACTTGATATAAAAATAAACAACTTTTAGGTTGGATTTTTTTAGTACGCCATCTCAAACACCCATCTAACTTACTCCTAGTTCTACTCCACATTTCACATCGTGACACAAACCCTCAACCGTTAGGGTTTAATTTAAATGGGTTGAAGTGGTAAACTAGTTGATCCATCTAACATGTTTTTATTGGGTTGTAAAGAATTGAGCCAATATGATTAACAAATTTTATAAATATATATATATATATATATATATATGATATCAACATGTGCTCTAATTAACTTGCTTAAAATTTGATTACAATTCATTTCAAAAATGTTAATGATGTATTGCAAAATACATATGTTTTCCATGTACAGTTTGTATAATTTTTTATTAGTTTTAGATTTGTTTTTAGTTAGAATATGCGTACTAATGATTGAATTGTGATTTCCAGGTCTTGGGAGTGAAAAATAGCAAATAAGGTCGAAAAACGAGTCGTGTTTGTAAAAAAATCGAGCACCGGATCGAGTTCAGGAGTACGAGAGCTGAACTGGAACATAAAGCAAGGAAAATCATAAAGTCGCGTCACGCTTTCAAGTAAGGCCTTCTCCCCGCTTGACGTGAGGAGAGGAGAGGTAATTGGTTGACAATAGAATGATAGTGCTGCGTCGCACGTAACAACACCCACATGCTCCCCGCACGACGGGGGTAGCCCTTTTCATAGAAAGATGCATCAATCAGATCTGGGGATAAGTATAAAAGTATCATTAACTTAGAAAAATCATAACCCTACGAATCTAGGAGCACTTTGGACGAAATTTGGAGAAAAAGTTGAAGGTTTGCAAGCATCGGTTGAAGATTCGAAGGTCGGGGATCAAGTCGGCTCGTGAATATCATCCGGGTTTCCTTGTTCTACTACTTTCTTTGATTTCGATCATGTTTTGTACTTCTTACTTGATCCTTGTTCCTTTTTCATGACGAATGTTGGCTAATTTATTTATGGTACCTAGAATGAATAATTGACAAAGTTTGGATTTTTATTGTTCGTGACTATTTTCTATGGTTTGTTAACGAAGTAAAGAACTTGGTAAAACTATTTTTGGTGTGTTTGACTATCTTAACTTGTTTGATTTCATGTTATCGTTTCTGTCCGTATCTTTATGAATGTCTTTTATGTAATAGGTTCGTGTTAGATTATTTGAATTCATGTTCATATTCTTTGCGGTTAATTGGCCAATACAACGTAGGAAGTAAATTTCGTGAATCGAGTAGGTCTAGGTGGTTTGCTAATCTTAAAATCCGTAAGGTGAGGGATTATCGGTTTGTCTAGGTTGTTAGATCACTAAAGTTAGGATCTTTAAGAAAAGACCATTTAGTTAACCTTGCAATTCTTGCTAACCGAGTCAAACTAGTTTACTATAGTTACCTTAGATTGTTGCACCATGCGGGTAACTATCACATTAGGGTACTTAGTTAACATAATTGGAAATCCGTAAGGATATCTATATAAAAGCGGTATTTTAACATCTCGATAGGTTCCCATAGGTGTCTTCCTAAGAATGGTTGGGATCCTGTTTGGTTACTTAGTGAGTTTAGTATTCCAAGATCCTGGTTCCATAGGTTAGTCACGGCCATAGAAATCCATTCCGAGTTGCTTAGGATTTCAGTCTAGGTAGTTGTTTCACCATCATCTAAGTAACACTTTAAAGTCCAGTTTACGTCTTTAGTTCGCTTGTCTAGCGAGTATATTATATTTAACTGCAATTTTAGTGTTTTAGAAACTTCCCCCTTAAAACATAAAAACAATTAGTCGTGTCAGTCAATAGGTTTAGTGATTCTAATTTACATAATTTAAAGAGTCTCATGGGTTCGTTTTCCGGACTTACTTTACTTTACTAGAGTTGATCTGTTCACTTGTCAGTTAGTAGTTTAGTCGAGTTTTAGAGAGTCTAGAGTATAACTTCGTGTCTAGATTAGGTTAATTTAGTTGTTAAATAATAAACTACTTTTAGCACATCAGTCAACATGTTTATAATCCGTTTATAACTTCAATCACAATTGTCAACTCATTTGACCCGTTTATATAAACTTTATTACTTGCCCTCGGCTTGTTACACGTATTTTTAAACCAATTTTTTTAATTTTTTAATTAGTAACCACTTTGAATTAAACTAATTATACACCATATTTTGAATAAAAAGATACCAATCTATGACTTTGTTATGTGTTTTATAAGAAGTCCATTATCCAAGTTTTGTGTTCTCGTTTAGTGAATCAGTAGTTTAAGTTGTAGATTATGATAATAATAACAAACACAACAATAAACTATCCATTCTGTTTAGATAAGTTAAACACGATTCAAAAAGACTCTACATATACTTGTATAATCAAGTGTTTAAATGCATCATTTAATAGAATAACATTGATCATTATTAAACATTGGGTCAAGATCATGCATAGGAATATAGGATTTTTTTTGAAAGGTGAACTTCATTAGAAAACACACCGGCCTAAAACCAGGCCGGCAACAACACAAAACCCACTACACAATTACAAATTTACATCAACTTTCCCAAAAGATACTTCTATGCTTCGACCTATTTGAAAACCATAAAAAACCTAAGGCCTTTATCTCGCTAACTACATTCTCAATCCTAGCCGGCTTACCCGCAAACTTCAACTCATTTCTCGCCTTCCATATAATGATAATGCCTTGAAAGACTTCTTTCCTCTGATCCGACAAACTGGCAATAGAGTGTATCTCAAGAAGGCTCTTAAAAGAGAAAGCGAAAATACTTGGTATTTTACACCATGAACTAACGAACTGCCACACGGTTGTAGCGACCAAACAAGCCGTAAACAAATGATCATCAGTTTCATCTCCGAAGTTGCATAAAGGGTATGAAACATCGACAATCGGAATATTCCTATTTCTCAAAGCCACACAGGTAGGAATTCTGTTCATCTCGGAAGGCCACGCAAAAATATTACATTTTTGCAGAATCCACTTACACCAGCTATACTTGTTGCTGGTATCCGTTCCCATCGAAAGGAGACTCCTAACCGACTTAACCGAGAAATCACCAGAGGATCCTCCTATCCAACTCCAACTGTCTGGATCGGAACCAAGATGAACAGAGTCGAGAATCCCAACAAGCTGCTGAAATTCGTCAGCCGCAGCAGACGACCTCGGCTCCTCTCTCCAGTTCCAAACAAGAATCTGATCGTTCCCTTGTAAAATACGATCTTTAACCTTACATTTTTTTTTGCAGTTTCTAACGAAAAAGGGATGGGAATTTAGTTTTTAGCGGCTCATTGACAATCCACGGATCCAGCCAAAAAGCTATATTTTCACCGTTTCCGATAACTCCTTTGATACAATTCCGAAGGGGCTCGTTATTAACCTTAACATTAACAAAAACTTTTGCTGTGTTGCACCATGTCCCGCTCGCAGATTTCTTAAACGGGATACCCTCCCAACCCACACGACTACAATGAATCGCATCAATGATTCTCTTCCAAAGACATTATCCATCTGTTTTATACCTCCAACCCCATTTTGACAAAAGAGCCACGTTTAGATCCATAAGCTTGCTTAGGCCTAAGCAACCTTCTTTTTTGGGGGCAATGTAATTTCCTTTCCTCACTTGACCCACCCCATAAGAACTTTTTCATCATCCGTTCCAAATCCGTAATGACCTTATTCGGCACTTTATATATATAAAAAAGATAATATTGATTAGAATTGATCATTTTATCATTTTACAAAATTTTATGTTCTCACCAATATCGTTACTAAGAAAGTCTAACCCATAACTTGGTGTTTTTGACACCCTTTACTCACATAACATTTTTTTAGTTTATTCTTAATCCATTTATATACTATTAATTTAAAACATTGTTATTTATATACTATTAATTTAAAACATTGTTGTGCTTTATATGTTGTTTCCATATTTGAAGCATTTATTTTCTTATTGGACAATATGGGCAATGGATGACTTCATCACCACCTAAAAGAACTCTAATTACAAATTATAAATTATTTATATACTATTATTTTGTAACAAGTTTGTGTATATATGAGTACAAAATTTATATACTCTTAATTTTTAACGTTGTTCTTTTGTTTTTTTTTGTTCTAAATGAAGTTGTTCAAAATTTATATACTCTTAATTTTTAACGTTGTTAAGCATTAAAAATTTAAAACTTGTATTTTTAGCTTATAAAGTTGGACATTGCTTTATGATAAAACCATGTACTATAGTATTTATTTATATACTATTAATTGGTAACATTGTTAGGTAGGGATAGGGCTGTAAACGAACCAAACATTCGGCGAACAGTTCCTGAACCGTTCGGCGGGAAGTTCGTTTATGTTCGTTCGTTTATTAAACAAACGAACACGAACAAGAAATTTCGTTCGTTTAGTTAAATGAACAAACATGAACAGAGGTCGCGTTCATTCGTTTATGTTCGTGAACGTTCGGTAACGTGTTCGCTTGTGTTCGATAGTTCATTAGTGTTTTTAGTTTTTATATTTATTTAAATATATCAAAATTCTGACAAATTAAATATCTAATAAGTGTCAGTGTATTGTATATTCTGGTCATAAACGATTGTTTGTTTTCGTTTGTTTCCATTTGTGTTCATGAACATTAGTTTGTTCTCATTTGTGTTTCTCAACGTTCGTTTCCTAAAATTAACAAACAAACACAAACGAACACGAATAAGTTCATTTCCTTAACAAACGAACACAAACATAAAATCTCGTTTGATAAGTGTTCGTGAACGGTTCGCGAACACATGTATTTGTTAACAAATGAACACGAACAAGGTCTTGTTCGTCTTCGTTCGGTTCGTATACAGCCCTAGGTAGGGATGAGCACGGTACCCATTCGGTACCGGTACTGAAAAACAAGAAAAGTGGGTACCGGTACCGAATACACCGACCGTAACATGGAGCTCATGTATAATGTTTAGGGGCTGTTTAGTAACTTTTGAATGGTTAAGTGCTGAATCTGTCACAACCCCCGACCCTACCCTGGGAGCGGGAGCCACGAACCAGTCAGATGGTATCGGTGTTTATTAATTTGGCAGCGGAAATTTTGATCAGGACCGTAGTTACGAAATACTTTTACCAGAGTTAAACACCAAAATGTTTAAAATAGATAAATGGGATAAAACCCAAGTTTTCTTTATAATACATTTATAGGGATAAACCTTGATTATTGAAAACAAAATCTCATTTTTATTCAGGTAACTTTTATAGCCACTTTTCTAAGCCTTCGGTGCTCTCCAGCTGGCTTCTATTTGGCTTTCACATTTTGTTACCTGAAACGCGTTTAAAATATTTTGTCAGTGGGAAATACTGGTGAGTGAATCCCAAATTAATCAAGAAGAGTTTTATCATTTCACAGTATTGAGAGCGATTACAATGTTTATTTCTACACAATTACTCATTCAGTATTGTCAATCCTGACTGGTGGGTCATATTACACATTGGCTAACTCTTTGTCCAATGGTAACGTGTTTCACATTTTGTATACAAAACCCCAACATACCGGCAGTAATTGAAGAACTACAAAGACTCAATCACTGCTTAATCGTATTGTAAAAAATATTTAAGGTTTTGTAAAAACAGTTTACAAAAAGGAGATTACTCACATTGCTATTTTAGATTTTTTCCCTGTGGTTTCCTGGTTATAATCTAATAAATTAAACAATGCACACGCGTTAGTATAATAATCCAATATGTACATTAGTGATAACCTCCCCGAGACAGAACTCCAATGACTACGTCGGGAAGAACCTCGACAGCCGTTACGGAGCCCTAAATCAACCGGGCTGCGTAACTAATACGTAACCGGAGGTTAGAATACTTACAACGAGGCAGGGCTTCGCTTATTAGGGGGGTATTATACCCGAGTATAATTATTATTTTTCAGAATTGTGAGAGAGAAAAGAGAAATGAACGATTTGAAATTGAAGGCTGATCCCATCTATTTATAGGGTCTGATCGACCCTTTGTCGCCCCCGCGAAAGAATACAAAGGGGTCTTCGGGCCCCGCGAGGGATGGTAGGCGGTTTGAGGGTTACTGAGTTATCGACACGTGGCGGCCCGCGACTAAGATAGACAAGGGCTTCGATCCCCGCGAGCACATCCCTGATTTTGATTTATTTGATTTTTATTAATATAAAAGGTATACGGGCTCGTTTATCGCATACATGGTATATTTTAGGATGTGTATGGGTGTTAGGGGTATTTTAGGGTTGTTTTCGAGGGTTGTTATATCTTGGGTATAATCCCTGAATTATTTGATAAAATATATAATGTACTCGCATTAAGTATAGTAACCTAATTCAACTTTATCCCTACGTCGAGAGACAGAACTCCAACAAACTTAGTCAGGCAGAGCCTTGACATTTGTTACGGGGCCCTAGATCAATCGGACAGGGTATCAGTGATCAGGGGTTACAACACTTAAAACGGGACAGGGCTTTGGAGTATTATACAGTCTAATATTTAAAGAAGAAAGAAAAAGAAGAACGTAGGGGTAGATGTTAAAGTGACTACCCTATTTATACTAAAAAGAATTGCTTGAAAGCTACACAACTTTCTGACATTCATACACGTATTCAATTTGAATTGAATATTTGGTTAGATTTTATTATTATTTTATTTAATATATATATTATAATTAATTTAACTGCTTTACTCATTTGGCACTCATAACTTCTAAAATATGACGTTTTATAAAATGATGAATATGCCATTAGAACGAGAATATTTTTATCTACATTTTGGCCTAAGTTTCATTAAAAACGGAGTAAGGTTAATTATAACGTATTTTTATTATTATAATTATTAAACGGTTCCTACGTTTGCCAAAATACCTCATATTTTTTATCGGTCAACCTACCCCTGACCTATCCGTTTAATAACTTTATGTTAAATAAAATTTTTTAGAATGTTATATCCTCCCCACCTTGTTTTAAATCTCGTCCTCGAGATTCACTGAAATGTGGAGGAATACCTTTAGTTTGTCACTGATCCTAGTTCCTGAGTATATTCTGGTCCTTGCTTTGAATTTTGACCAGAAATATTCTCTATATTTTGAGACACTTATCTTTTCAAGAGTTATAAAAAAAATTTACTCTTATTAGCGTAAGTTTTTTAGATGTTTTGTGTCTTAGCAAAATTTTTTAGTTACAGGTTTCCTAATGCGTCAATAATTTAAAGTAACACAAGGGGATTTCTTATACTTTTGATGGCGTCCCAACTTATAGGGTTCACGTCGTTAGTCTTGTCACATGAGTTACGAGATGGATGATCAAACGAAATAATGTTTGATATAGGAGTTATAGACGTATACGAGAGATTCCTGATAAATAGATCGGAAACTATCATTGACACACCTGTTTATGATTTATCCCTAATTTGTCAATCATTATGGCTTTTGGATTTCTTTATAGATATACATATCTATATAATCGTATATTTCACATACTGTAATATACACATCATTCATAAGGTCAATGTATTTAACAGATTGATATTTCCAAAAACAGGTCAGACATCAGGTCATGGTACTATTTAGGGAATTCCATTAACATAACATATACCTCATCTTACCCGGTCTTGCCGGAGAGGTACCCCCATCTTACCCGGACAAGCTGGAGAGTCTACTACACCATACCCAGTCTTGCCGGTGAGGTAATTACCATTGTATTTCCCTTAAATAGAATTTCTCTGAAATCATGATTTTAATAGTGCATCATTTATTATGACTTATATCAAGAAACAAGGAAATTAGTATTCTCATGATGGATCATATTATAGAACCGAGTAGTACTGATAAACAAGAAATAACAGTGGCCAGGTGTTATCGCTTATTTATCATACTTGCACTGTTCTAGTCATCATCCTCACGGCATACCAACATCCATCACAATTTATCTACGCAAGTAATTAGCTTATTCTCAAGCTTATACTAAGGCATTTTCCTTAGGTTCAAGTCTAAATACTATACTGGGTGTTTACCAGTAAATATCAAAATCCTAACTCTTTTCGTTTAAGCATAAGTATTATTATGGATGTAAGTTTCTTTTGTTTGGAAAATGGAGTTTTGACAAAAATATCATTGTCTCCATTGACACTATGGCTAGGTTCGATGTGATGAGTATGCTTACAGCTAACTCTATTTATGCATATATAACCTTAGATTCTGTTGCAAGGAATATTCTATTGAGACATATCCAACATAACACATTTCATGACTCATCTTTATAATGACTTCATGTTTTCATATGAATTATCAGTGATATTTTCTCTTATGTTTATCTTAAGGAAAATATTTGATTATTATATTATGTATATCGTCAAGAAATTCTATTATGTATAAGCATATATGTATATATTTATTATTTAGAAACATTAAATTTCAAATTTCCTCTTAATATAAAATTTTCATAATTTATATACATATATATATATAATACTAAATCATTTTGTAATATCTTTAATTTATAACAATCCAACTATATAATCAATGGCACCAATAATCGAGCTTATTTTCATAACTTTACTTACCCTTTTTATAAAAATAGTATATTGAAATAAATTTCCATTAAATTTATTGAATATAATATTTTGGAATTAAAGGATGGATAAATAAAATTTTAAAGAAATAAATTAATCAAAATATAAACTTTCTGGATTTAGGGGAACAATTTCATTTTTAATTAATGGGTTGAACCATATTGATTTAAAATATTAAAACTTAACTCTTAATTTATTGTATATTATATTATTTATTCAAAGAAGTATTATAATAAGTAATACAAAGTTTGATGTTTCTAATATTGATTCTAAATATATTAAGTAATATACATGTATTAGAATATGTAGGTATATTTCAAACAATAGTAATAGTAATTTGTTTAAAGATATTACAATATTAAAATTGTAATTTGATTTTTTTAAAGCTATATAAAGGACAAGCGTATTAGACACACATTTGAGTAAATTATTTTTATGTGGGGCATCCATCTTAATTCTAGCTTGAAAATGAAACAATAACTAGAACGTTTTTAACTTGCCAGGAAAATAAATAAATAAAATACCAATTTATAAATTTAAGTCGAGTAAGAAAAGAGGTTTTCATTTTTGTAATATCTTTTACTTCTAAAAATTAATTATCTAACTTCTTTTATATATACCATTTTTACAATCCATCATGGCCATTTTTGTCTTCTTTTATCATAAAATAAAAATTATTACTTTTACTAAATATAACATTCTAAATAATAGAGAATAAAAACATGACTATTTATATGTGATTATAATAATATATATAATAATCTTTTGGACATCCACATTTTTATTTTATTTATTTATTTATTTTTTATGTTAAACCATAGTTTCATCAACTATAAGCTCAAATAATTGTTATATACTTTATTATAAAAATATGGTTATACAATTTATACAACGTGACTACACACATGGTGCATATTTATCAACACTGTTTATATATATATATATATATATATATATATACTTTTTACTGGTTATACTGCTAGATATATTTAATTATAATATATTTTGGGATTAAACAAAGTAGTTATCAAAGCATTTAGAGATTTATGCTTAAACATATTAATAATTTAATGTATACGTTTATTTTTAATTACCATTTCTATTAAATACTTTTATCAGATAATATTTCAATATATATAGTATTGTTCTAAATGTAGTATTTTATATACCCTAGTATAGTATTAAAATACATTTCTATCTTTAAGCGTTATATATTTAAATATCTAATTATATAACTTAATAATATCTTATGTATAAAAATAGGAGTTAAACCTATACATATTAATTTGTTTAAATAAAATGTCTAAATAAGATATTAATCATAAATGATATTTTCTTTGTTATATCTAAAAATTCTATACAGATATAGTATGATAGGCTTTACTATCGGGTCTATATTTTGTAGGTTATGATACAGAGGTTTTTACATTATGAATCTAATGTTTTTAGACTTTAAGCAAATAAGGTATTAAATCTTTAATATGTATAGTTACAGAAGAAAAGGGTTCTTCTAATGATAATTATAGATTTAGTTATATAGGGATAAAAAGTCCGCGTAAATATATTTTTAAATATTAAATATAGCTTTTCTCAAATTTTATACCGTGTAATCAAGTTTCAACATATAAATAGAATTTTCCTGTATATAATTGGTTTTACAAGACTGTTAGGTACAACTATATTATCATTGTATCAGTATTTACTTTTAATAGATTGTAACATCTGAAATTTTATCTCCATTTATTAAATATTCGCATAGGGAAAAGATCAAATAGGAAGTTTATTTTGGCTAGGAAGTATAGGAAGCAATCTTAGCCGTTCATCTTCTTTTTTAAAATTTTGGACGCGTGGGCTTTTTCGTCTTTTTACATTATCATATCTTCGTTCTAATTCGATTATAGATTATGTTACCTCTCTTCTTAGTTCATCACTTTCATAACAGAATTGAAGATTCTATAACCCTAAATCGCAATCGATTGCAAATTCACCTATTTTCAAGCATTAATCTTGTTTCGTTCGTCAATTCGATAACCTCAATGTCTTCTTCAGACTCTGTTGGTAAGTTTAGCTTCAATTTTGAGTAAATTTTTGTTATTTTTTCCGAAATTCATTGTTTTACGTTTTATAATTCGTGTTTCTGTTATTAATATTTGATTTTTCATAAGTTTAATTGTTATTGTTGTATAATTTAACATAATTTGTTCGTTTTGTTTCTTCATCATTTATTGCGTTTTAGTGAAAAGTTGCGTTTTATGCATTCAAACTTTAGATTTAAGATTAATGTAATATAAAGCACTAATTTTAATGTTATTTTACTAATTTCGTGAAAATAACGTTAAAAGAGGGGGATGGTTAATCATGCATCATGTGGTGGCGTTGATAGCCGAAAGACAAGGGAGTACATGCACTAATCGGCCTTTGTCTTAATTGCTGAGTGTTATGTGCCTTATGTCCAAGGCTTGATGCGAAACTACTATCGAGCCGGGGGTCTCATCTCACTGGAAGCAGTCTCTCTATTCCTAACGGGTAGAGGTAAGGCTGTCTACATCTTACCCTCCTCAGACCCTACCTTAGCTTTGCTATTGGTGGGATTGACTGAGTATGATGATGATGATAATATAAAGCAATAACTGTCTTTGTTGTACAATTTTAAAGTTTTGTTCGTTTCATACATTGTTTTGTTTGTTCATCATTTGATGCGTTTTACTGAACGTATTGCGTTTTATGTTTTTTTCCATATTAGTTCATATACAAACTTTAAAGGTCTGTATTTTTAATTTTTTATTAACATATTTTGAGATTTAACACTAAAAACATTATTATATAAGAGGTATTGCGTTTTATAGTTATTTGTTAATTATTTCAGATCACATTTCCAAGTGGGAGGAACGTGTATGCTTAAACAGTGGAAGAAAGTTTTTCAAACCTAAAGTTAGTGGATCCATTACACCTGCTGTTGGAATGTTTTTTAAATCATTTGATGAGGCTTTTGCGTTTTATCAGAGATATGCACTTGCTGCAGGTTTTTCTGCAAGAAAAAATACCTCTTGGAAAAATGGCGGTGGTTTAGTGAAAATAAGATATATTGTCTGCTCAAAAGAAGGATTTCATGTTAGCAAAGAAATAGATTCTGGTTCAGTTGATGAGAATAGTAAAAAGATTGTTAGACGTAATAGAGGTTCAAAAAGAGTTGGATGCAATGCTCATGTGAAATTAATATTAGAGAACAATAATATGTTTAAAATCTACTACTTTGAAGAAGAACATAATCATATGTTTGTTGAATATGAAGATATTCATTTCTTGTCGGCTGCCATAAGTATTGATTATGTTAAAGAAAGTTTTATATCTGGATTGTCTGCAATCAATATTGGACCTGTTAAAGCATTCAATATTATGAAAACAATGTATGGTGGTTTTGGTGAAGTTGGTGCTAGTAAAGTTGATTGTAAGAACTATAGAAGTGATTTGAATCTTTACATAGGAGAGTATGATGCAAAAATGGTAGTTAGGCGTCTTATTGGGAAGAAAGAATGTTGTCCGGGTTTCACATGTGATTATGTTATTGGTGAAGATAGAAGATTGAAAGGACTTTTCTGGGCTGATGAGCAATCAAAAACAAATTATACAGTGTTTGGTGACCTAGTTGGTTTTGATGCTACTTATAAATCAAACAAGTAAGTTTTTTTCATTTATTGCGTTATATATTGTATTGTGTTATTGTAACACCTCGAAAATTTACGTCCTATAATGTCTTGACACGTGTCATAACCTTTAAATGTGTGAAAGAATACTTTCGAAAGACTAAAGTTGACAAACAATGAAACTATGTAAATATAAGGGTTCAAAGTGTCAACAATGAATAAATATACTTTACAATAACCCTACATGATGTTTATAACCTTAAACGAATGAATTATGGATCATACGAAGCGAATTGTGAAAGAAAGTGAGAGATTACAAACTACAGGGGTTAAATGTGTCAACATGTTAAGATATACCTCTGAGTGACCTTTTGTTGGATCTGAGTTTCTTTTTTATTGTATTTTCGTTTGAGATTAAGATAAAAATGAAAGAGTTGTGCAGCGGAATTAAGATGAAAACAAACTTTGCATACAATCAAACGGGAGAATACTTTAATCAAACATCTTTACACAATGAACCGAAAGATTGAATTTGTTTCAACAACGATTACAATGATTGATGTATGAATGCAAACTCCCCCTCAGCCAGAGCTCAGTAGTTTGTTCGTGCAAAGAAGACGATGTGGTGAAAGAGCTAATAGAACAGTACAAAGTACTGAACTATTTATAGGCACTTGCAAACCACTGAGCATCTTAGCTGACGTCACCATGAAAGTGACATCTAACCTCCTAACAAACTCTAACCTCTGATCAATACAAACACTGATGTACTAACTACTGCTATTACATTTCTTTACATAAAAGACACTTAAACAGCTGCTGCATCCTTCCACTGCTGTGAATCCAGCAGTGCTTGTCCGGATCAGCAGTACTTGACTCAAGGCAGTAGATTGACTCAGCAGAGCTTTGTTCTTCCATCAGTCTTTGACATTGGGCAGTAGATGTAAGGCAGCAGTTGTAGGTCAGCACTTAGTAAGATCAGCAGATAGGAGGTCAGCAGGTATGAAACCACTTTCAAGGGGAGAGATTTGCATGAACCAACTGTAATCATCTGCTTATTCTGGATCCACTGCTCTGATCCAGTTTTGGCTTTAATTATCTGTTCCTCTGATAGGGTTCAATCCCAACAATCTCCCCCTGGAACAGATAATGCCAAAACTCTTCATTATTTGTGGAAGACTTTATTGCCTCATCAACAGCTCCCTTATCTGACCTTTAAATTGTAATTCAAAGTCTAGGGCATCTGTATCTTCATCATCCCTGCTAAGTGGAAGATCAAGGAGATCCTGCAAATCTTCAAGACTCAGGCCAAGAGCTTGTTCCCTTGATATTTTCTCCACTACTCCACCAGGCCTGAGCAAAGTCAATACGCAGGTCTGTTTGTCAGTTTCCCACTTTTGTATTTTTGAGCCTGGTGGGTTTCTTGGGAGATGTTTATTTGCAGAAGTATTTGGAGAGGCTGGCCTGTTCATAGCTGGCTGAGCAGCACTTGCAGATTGTTCCAATTCAAGATCTTCTTTTATCATTACTTCCGTGCCTGCTTTTACAATGGCATCTCCAGCTAATAGATCTTGAATTGTTTCCATGCTAAACTGGTTTTTGCTCCTTCTTTTGTAGATGGCAGCACCAGCTGGAGCAGTGGTTCTTTTGATTTGCAGCTTTGGTGGTCTTTTTGAGACCTCTGCTTTGGAATAGTCAGGCTTTTGTGGAACTCTTGGATCTTTCTTTCTAAGTTCCTCTAAGCGTTTATAGGTTGCCCTGACTCTATCTTCTCCCCACTTTGTCACAGAGTTCTTTGACCCATAATCAGCTGCAATCAGCTCCTCTTTCATTCTCCTTAACTCTAGCATCTTCTCAGCTTCAAATTGTTTAAACTTTTCAGGAGGAGTCTGCTTGACCTTATTTTTGATCATATCTTGAATCCTGGCTGCTTCTTTTTCAAGCTCAGGAATGGTCCAGCTCTTGTACATGTGTTTCTCCCCCTTGTATTTCTTGTAGGTCATGATGTTCTCAATGTAGTCTTTCCTCAAGGACTCATCTGCCCTTTCTGAAATTTGCTGACATACATTTTTAGCAAAACGCTCCATAGCATTGACTTGTGAAAGTAAAAACTGATAGTTTTGTTGAAACTCTCTATCAGATTTCCCTTTTCTGTTTTTGATTGCAGTATCCTCTGCTTGTTTGGCCTTGAGTTTCAAGTATTCTTCAATATTGTTAGGCCTGGGATATTCTGCAATTGATGGCAAACTCCTTTTGGCTGGGTCATCCTCATAATAAAAGGATTTTATTTCTTCTCTAACTGCAATGAGTTCTAGAGGAAATGAGACACCAGCAGGAGGTAATGGCTTTAAAATTTGAGCTGAAGAGAGAGGCATGGATTTTGGAATAGTGACAAGTGACAGGGATTTTGAAGATGTTGGTGATGGAGATGTGTCATCATCTTTTAAAATTAGCCTTCTCCTTTTTGGTTTAGGAGAGACTGATGATGTTTTGGATGGAACAGTGGTGATAGATGTAGTGGCAGTGGATGGTGATTGACTAACAGCTGTTGAAACAACTGGTGCTTCAACCACTGTTGTCATTACAACAGATGTTATAACATCTGTTGTCTTCTGCTTTTTGTCAGCAGGTGGAAATGGTGGTGAGATTGTTTTTGGTGGTGACAGTGGTGATGGAATTGTAGTAATTTTGGTGTGTGTTGAAGTGGGAACAGATGTTGAAACCACTGAAGTACCAGCAGTAGTTGATACAGCAGGAGTTACAACAGCTGTTTGAGTGGAGGTTTTATGCTGATGGCTTTTGGATGGTGGCTTTGGAGGCTTTGGAAATCTGGATGGGATGGACTTAGGTTTTCTTTTTATCTTCAGATTTTTAGAATCTTTAGAACCAGAACAACCCTGCTCATACAGCTCCATGAAAGCTCTTTTCTCCTCATTCCACCTTGAAACATCCTTTGCCATTCTATCTCTTTTTACACTTGCTACTCCTTCATCAAGTGCTTCTTGAGTAGCATCAACCTTCTTACTACCATCTGGCACAGGAATTTTTCTGGTCATAGCATCCTTTTCAGGTTCAATGTATAGACCATCATCTATTCCTTTCTTCTTCCACTCATGAATTTTCTCCCCCTTTTTGGCATTATCGTCTGGGAGTTGATCAATGAAAAGTACTGTTGGAGGAGCAGTGCCAGTGGTTTGCAGGATCTGAGTTTTGAGAGCCTTCAGATCAGCCTGAGTGTTCTTGAACCTTGACTCCATTGCATGTCTCAGCTGTTGAACATGTTTTTCATGTTGCTGATCTGCTAGTTTTGCTTGTTGATGAAGAAAAGGTTGAAATAAATCCCAGAGCTCATTTGTAGCAGGTGCCCTTTGTGGAGCAGGTGCTTGAGGTGGAATAGCAGTTGATTGTACCTTATGTACTTGTAACACCTGTTGTAGCATATCTTTGAGTTCTGCAACAGAGTTATCAAGTTTTTCAATGCGATCCGTCAATTTCTGGTACTTTAAATCATCACCCAATTTAATGGGATCATCTGATTTCCCACTAGTAGTGGTTTTATCAGTGGTAGATATAGGGAGTATGCTCCAAACATTAACCACTGATGCCCCTTTTTCTTGGTACTGGGGTCTTCTTCCTTCAACACTTGACAACCGTTTGATGTTGCCAGTAGGATAAATAAATCCACTGGTGGTTGGCAGAGGTGCTATGAAAGGAATTGCCTCCAAGGAAGTCTTATTAATGTAACCACTGTCCAAATGTAACCCAGTGGGTGTAACACTTGTAGTGGCTGCTTCACTTGGATTACCACCAAGAGTTACTTGTAACTCAAGGGGTGTAACCTCCTCAGGTTGTGTTGGTGGGTTAGCAAAGATTGATACATCAGACCCAGTCAGTTGTTGAGGTATATTCTCATTAGTAGGTGATTGAGAAGGACTGGTTAATGCCTGGTTCAAATCAATTGCATCCAACAGTGGTTTTATTGGTGAGGGAATAGTGGATGTGATGAGTGGTGTGGAAATAGGATGTGTCCCGGGCATTGGACTGTGGATGATAGAAACGAGTGTTTCCAGAGCATCATGATGTGGAGACCCTATTTGTACAACCTGTTCCTTTTGTGAAGAAACAGGAGGAGTTTCGGTTATGGGTTGAGATATTTGTACCAACTGCTGTGAGGAAGTAGCAGCAGTGGTTTCTTGTGACTTTTGTGTTGTCACTGGCAGGAGCTCTGGTATCTCATCCTCCAGAGATGCCTTTTTGATGAGTTTTGTGGGTTTTTGAGTTTTTCTTTTTGGCTTTTTGGAGATAGTAGGTGTGGGTTTCAAAGCAGTTGTGCTGCTGCTTTGATCACCTTGAGCAGTGGGCTCAGCAGCAGAACCTGAGGAGCAGTTGTAACTGCTAAAATCTGCTCAGGCACCTCTGCTTGTGTTTTGCAAGGTGCTAACATTCTTGAAAAAGTTTCAGTTGTTAAACTGTTTATTTGAGTAGAATCACCTTGGTTTATTATAGCTAAATCATCCTTACTGAATTTCTTTTCAAAATAATAACTTAAAAACCTTGGAAACAGTAAGAATGACTTTGTTTCAACATTGTTAACCAAATCTTTAAAAATTTCCCGAGAATAGTTAAAATTTTCTCCTTGAAGAATTGCATATCCCAGATTTTGAATCTTTAAAGGGATTTCATTGAAAGAAGTGGTTTTGTTTGAAACACATAGTAGGAGGGTATGAAATAAAAATCTGGTTGCAGACGGAAAATAACCTTTTTCTAAGGTAATTTTCTTCATCATTGTGGCTTCATACCCTCTCTCAATGAAGTCAGTTTGTAACTCGTTTTTAGTGAAAGAAATTTTACCTTCCTGATCACCGAGTTGAAAGACCTCTGAAATGGATTGTGGCGTGATTTGGACAACTTTACCCTTTATAGAAGAGTTTATGGTGGTTGCAGCGTCTCCTTGTTTTTCAAGGGTTGCATTTTTCCAGAACTCTCTTTGGGTCGCCAAATAGATTGGTGCATCGGCAGTGAACAAAGTTTTGTACTTTGATTTTGACATGAGATCAATGATGGAATCGAAAACTTTGGTGGTTCCTGGTTTTGTGAGAAGACCCAGGAGATTGTGAGATGGTTTATGTGGAATTTCAGTGGAGATTGCCTTTTGAGAGGCTGTTTTCGATGATGATTTGGATGAGGGTTTTGCAGATTTCTTTGATTTTGTCATTTTGAAGATGATTGATCGAAGAAATTTGTGAAGAAATGAGATGAAAAACTGCTTTGAGAAGAGAATTTTTAAGAATTCAATTCGACAGTAAAACCCTGTTTTGGTGGTGAGTGGGGGATTTTATAGGAAAGAAAGTGAATGCTGAGGTGGCAGCCGTTACAAAAAGTCTGACCAATATGTACTGCCCACGTGACAACCCCTGTTGAAAGTGAAGGACCGTACTTGTGTGATAGGGACAGATGAAGGCAGTGGTATGAAAGCAGTGGATGATTTTCACTATCAGTGGATAGCATATCAGTGGATAAGACACTGCTTTTGAACAACAGAGTTTATCAAAGTAATGAGAGAGCAGGGGTTGACTTTCAGCAGTGGACAGACTTTTGAAGGAAGCAGACTTTTGAACAATCAGTGGTTAATGGTAGACTTTTAAGGATTTTAATGAAAAATTTTCATTTTTAGCTATTTTTAAGGATGGAGTTTTGATTTTCTGAAAACATTTTATTGCTTTTATTCATAGAAAAACAAGATGTTGCTTGTTATTCCATGTTCAGCATTCCGATTCTAGAGACCAAGCTTTCAAAAGTGGCTGTATCAAGTGCTTTTGTGAGCACATCAGCCAGCTGGTCTTTAGTTGGAACATGATGCAGAGAAATCAAACCTTTTTCATAGCAATCCCTCACAAAGTGATGTCTGATGTCGATGTGTTTGGTGGTTGAATGGGAAACTGGATTTTTAATGATATTTTCTGCTGCCTGACTGTCCAACATGAGTGGTGTCTTCAAGGCAGTGATAGCAAAATCCAGTAACTGATTTTGAAGCCACAGGAGTTGGGCTGTACAGCTTGCAGCAGCAATGTATTCAGCTTCAGCAGTGGATGTTGAAACAGCTGCTTGCTTTTTGCTTTGCCATGAAACTAAGCAATCACCTAGAAACTGGCACCCTCCTGATGTGGACTTCCTTGTGGTGTGACATCCAGCAAAGTCACTGTCTGAGAAACCTGAAAGCTTGATGTTCCCATTAGCTGGATACCAGATACCAAGTGTGGGAGCACCTTTTATGTATCTGAGGATCCTTTTTACAGCAATGAGATTTGATTTTCTGGGAGCTGATTGACTTCTTGCACAGACACATGTTGCAAACATGATGTCTGGTCTAGATGCAGTTAGGTACAATAAAGACCCAATCATGCTTCTATAAAGTGTTTGGTCAATCAGCTCATCCTTTTCATCAGACATGACCAGCTTATTTGTTGCCATGGGTGTGCTGCATGGTTTACAATCATTCATATCAAATTTGGTTAAAAGTTCTTTAGCATATTTGCTTTGATGAATGAAAGTTCCATTTTGCAATTGCTGTACTTGGAGACCAAGAAAGCATTGCAGCTCACCCATAGCATTCATTTCAAACTCAGCTGTCATGAGTTCTCTAAACTCTTCACACATTGAGTTACATGTGCTTCCAAAAATAATGTCATCCACATAAATCTGGACAATCATTAAATCCTTCCCTCTCCATTTTAAAAACAATGTTTTATCAATGGTACCTCTTTTGAAACCATTTGAGAGTAGGAAGTTGGAAAGAGTTTCATACCAGGCCCTTGGTGCTTGTTTCAAGCCATACAAGGCTTTGTTTAGCCTGTAGACATGATCTGGATAAAATGGATCCTCAAAACCTGGAGGTTGACAAACATACACCTCTTCTTGAATTGTACCATAGAGGAAAGCACTTTTGATATCCATTTGAAACACCTTCATATTGTGGTTGACAGCAAAGGCCAGGAACAGTCTAATGGCTTCCAATCTTGCAACAGGGGCAAATGTTTCATCATAATCAATCCCCTCTTCCTGTCTGTAACCTTGAACCACAAGCCTGGCTTTATTCTTGACAACAATACCCCTTTCATCAGTTTTGTTCTTGAAGACCCACTTTGTGCCAATGGGACTAACCTCTTCTGGCAGTGGTACAAGCTCCCATACTTGTTGTCTTTTAAACTGTTGGAGCTCTTCTTGCATGGCTTCTACCCAGCTGTTGTCTTTCAGTGCCTCTTGGTACTTGACTGGCTGATGAAGTGATAGAAAACCAGCAAAAAGACAAATGTTTTGGGTTTGACTTCTTGTGAGCACCCCTTCATTTATGTTGCCAATGATTTGATCAGGTGGATGAGATCTCAAGAAGATTAAATCTCCTTGATATGGTATGATGGCATTGGTTGGTGAAGGCTGCAAATGTGTATCATCTGAGCTAACCACTGCTGGGGACTTTGATGATCCAGCAGTGGCTTCAAAAGGTGGTGGAATTGGAGGTAATGAAGTGGACAACTGCTGACTTTTATCCACTGTTTGAGGACTTTTGTCAGCAGTGTTTGAGGATGTGGAAGCAGTGGTTAATGGGCTACTTTGGTCAACAACTGTTGAGGTAGCAGTGGTTGAGCTTTGACAACTGTTTTGAACAGCTGGTGCTTTTCCCTTTGTGGCAGACCTTTGAGGGATGATGATTTCATACCCATAGTCTGGTGTTGTATCCTCTGATGGACCTGCACTGTTAGTCTTGACAGCAGTATTTTCAAAAGTGAATTTTTCAAGATCAAACAGATCTGCAGGGTTTGCTGGGATTTTCATTGATGAGAATTCATTGAACTTAACATTCAAAGTCTCCTCCACTGCCTTGGTCCGTGTATTGAACACTTTGTAGGCCTTGGCAGTGGTTGAGTATCCCAGATGATAACCACAATCAATTTTGGCTGCAAATTTTGAAATGGAATCTTTTAAGTTCAAAATAAAGCATGGGCAGCCAAACACTTTGAAATATGAGATCAGTGGTTTAATTTTATACAGAATTTCATAGGCAGTCTTTTTGTGCCTGGGGTTTATTAAAACTCTGTTCTGAACATAGCAAGCAGTGTTTACTGCCTCTGCCCAGAAAGTTAATGGCAAACCTGAATCTGCAAGCATGGTTCTGGCAGCCTCAATCAGAGTTCTGTTCTTCCTTTCCACTACCCCATTCTGCTCTGGTGTTCTTGGGATGCTGTACTGCCTTACAATCCCTTTCTTCACACAGAAGGCATCCAACTCCCTATTTTTGAATTCTGTGCCATTGTCACTCCTGAAGCTTTTCACTGGAAGGTCAAATTGCTTTTCAACCTGTATTACAAAGTCTTGCAAAATGCCTGCAGTTTCATCTTTTGAGTGCAAAAAGAAAGTCCATGTGAACCTAGAAAAGTCATCAACAATAACCAAACAATATCTTTTCTTTTTGAGGCTCATGACTTGAACTGGGCCAAACAAATCCATGTGTAGCATTTGCAAACATTGGGTTGTTTTGGACTCTTCAATGGACTTGTAATAACTTTTATGCTGTTTTCCTTTTAAACAGGAAATGCAATGTTCAGGACATGAAAACAATTTTTGTGGTAGGCCTCTCACCAAACCATTTTTTGAAATTTCTGTGATTGTCTTAAGATTTGTGTGTCCCAGCCTTCTGTGCCAAAGTTCTGTCTCTTTGTTAGAGGCAGCTGAGAACAGACAGGCATCAGCTCTGGGACACTCTTTTGACATGTCAACAACATAAACATTGCCACTTCTTTGAGCAACAAGTTTAGTTTGACCAGTTTTGATTATTGCTTCAATCTTTTTGACCATTTCTGGTCCAACAATCCTACAACAATCTTTTGTGAAGAATGACCCAAAACCCTTGTCACTCATTTGGGACACACTCAGAAGGTTGAATTTTAGATTGTCTATTAGATTGACATTTTCAAATTTTACTTTTCCAGACTCCACTGTACCCGACCCCAGAACTTTTCCTTTACTATTATTCCCAAAGGATATATCACCCCCCTCCATGGATTTTAAAGTCTTTGAGGAGGGCTTTACATCCTGTCATGTGCCTGGAGCCTCCACTATCTACATACCAAAGACTATCAAAGCATGCAGAAGCTCCCTGCACATGAAGTAAAAGGATTAGTTCATTAAGGTCTCCAAAGCCAACAAGGCTTTGGATGGGGTCTCAACAGTGTCTGGGATGGATGCAGAATGATGGACAGTGGTTAGGTCAGGGGTTTGAACTGTTTTGGGACAGTGTTTCTCTAACCACTGTTATGGGTCCTGACCAATCATCTGCTGATAACCAAAAGGATGCTAGTTCACTTTGGGTTTAGAGGGCCTTTTGTAGGCCTTATAAACGTGAGAAATCCTTTGGTAAGACTGTTTTTCTCTGCCTTTTCTGAACTGATTGGCAGGGGGTGCATCAGTAACCTGAACATCTCTTTTGACAGATGTTTGGTTCAGCTGTTTTGTAACAGCTGTTTGAACTGGCACAAACAGTGGTTGTTTCTTGGTGAATTTGACAGATGTTGATGATGATGATGGACTCAAGGATGTTTTAGCAATGTACTCATTCTTTTTCACATCAAAGTTTTTGAGATACACACATGCTTGAGTTTTGTGGTTTGTTTTACCACAGACAATGCAACCTTCAGCTGAAACAATGACACTTGTTCTGTTTAAATCAAAAGCTTTTAAGTGGAAACAATCTTTTGTTAGATGATTCCTTTTCTCACAGAATTCACAAAACAAGTTATCAATTTTTTCTTTCTTCTTTCTCTTTTCAGACTCCTTTGCAGCAGAGGTTTTAACCACTGCTGGGATGTCCTTGAGAGGTATGACTTTAGCTTTTGGAGCCTTGACACCATCAGTTGATGTAAAGTCCATTGGCTTGAAATTTTCAAGAATGTCACACTCATCAGACCATTTTGGTTTAAACTGGTATTCTTCAAGCTCCTCAAAAGTAGAGGATTCCAATGGTCTGTCAAGTGTGATTTTGTTACCAAGTTTGTCAGTGATTTTCACTTCTTGGCCATTCTTGTTTGTGGGGATGAACTCAGTGGTTACATCAGTGGTTTTGGTTTGAACAGATTTTTCAAAAGCAGTGTTTTCATCATCATGTTTTCTATAACCAACCCCAAATTTCACATTGCTTTTTCTCTGTTTTTCAAGCATAACCTCATATCCTTTGCAGGATTCCACCCATCTTTCACAAGTAATCTAGGCGGACTCCAACTCCTTTTTGCAAACTTGGTATTTTTCTACCATAGTTTGAAGTTGGGTTTTGGTTATACTCTGCTCTTCTTTTAAACAGCTGTTCTCTTTTTCTTTTTCAGTCAATTTGTTTTTAAGTTCTTTTAAAGACCTTTCAAATTTGACCTCATCAGACAAGATTTTATCCCGAAGGTTTTCATTCACCTCTTTAATGTTAGCAAAAGCAATTATGCAATTGTCAGAACACAGTTTTTCAAGAACTTGAGGAGATACCTTGGCAGCTGCCATCATTGCACAATCACATTTATGATCTTCCTCATCATCAGCTTTTACCTTCTTTTCACCAGCCTTTTCTTCTTTCTCTTCTTCTTTGTCCTCTATGGACCATGGATCTGTCATTGGTTCAATCAGGGTACCTGAACTTTCTCCCAACAGTATTTCACCAGCCACAGCAGTAACCACTGCTTCAGTCATCTCTTCCACTGTTTCAAAGCTCTGCTGTTCCTCCTCAGTTTCAACCCCCTCCTGTATTGACTCTAATGCCATCAAACAAAACTCATTATGAGAAGAATCATTAGAAGCATAGAGTGCAAAATTTTCATCATTAAGGTCTTCAGGCATACTGCTCCAGTCAACAAACCCTTGAGTGAAAAAGCTTTGTTGATCTGGTTGTGCTGCTGCTGGAACAGTGGTTTGAGGTGCAACAAGTTGCACTTGTACCTGTGGAGCAGGGGTTTGAACATATTGGATTTGTGGAACAGTAGTTTGGACATAATGTACTGGCACAGGGGCAGCAGCATAGTGAGCAGTGTTCACTTGAGCTGCTGGGGTATATTGGGCATAGTGCACAGTGTTTTGGTTTTGAGGTCTAGGATTTGAACTAGGATGAGTAATTATGGGACCAGTAGTTTGACTCCTACATTCCCTAGCGAAATGTCCCAACCTATTACACTTGTAGCACTTGATTTTTGATTTATCCAACCCAACCCTTAGATTCCCATGCAAACCTGGGAATTTTCGCCCTGTTCTTTTATAGAACTTGCTAGTTCTAACACTTAGCAAAGCCAGTTGGTGCAGGATGTCCATTTCCTCTAAATCAGTGGGATCAAAATGTTGCAAATCATTTAGTTCAAAACTTAAATTGTCTGACATCTGGTTTTCATTTGCAGTGAATGCATAACTAGCAGAGTGAGGATCAGGGTTGTTAAAATTTGCACCAGCAGTTATGTCAATGAAGTGATCATAACCCTGATCCTTACCACTGCTCCCAGATTCTTCTTGACCCAGAAGAGCAGTATTACCGAAAGTGTAATCATCGGTAACTTTTCCTGACTCTTGTAACCTCCTTTTCTGGTTCAACTCCCTTTCGTAGGTCAGGAGTCGACCATGGAGTTGGGTCAAGGTCAGATCCTTGAATTCAGGTGAGTTTCGGGTGACAAAAGCTATGGTGTCCCATTTTTCTGGCAGTGACCTGAGGAACCTGCTATTTTGAGTTGAGTTTGTAAAAGTGGTGTTAACAAGCCTCAGTTCACTGATGAGACAACTGAAACGCTCAAATTGTTGCGTTAGTGATTCACCTTTAACGTAGCAAAATGTTTCATACTATTGGTTCAGGATTTCCCTATTGTTTTCTATGACTTCCTCAGTTCCCCCAAACTGTTCCTTAAGTGCGTCCCATAACTCTTTGGCACTGTTACAATGTAACAGTCCAGCGTATATCTCATTGGGCAGTGCTGATACTACGATGCTAAACGCTTTAGCATCTAGTTCGATCTTTTGAAAGTCGGTTTCGATATAATTTTCAACTGGTTTTGGAACGAACTTTTTAGCATCTTCAGCACTTGGCACTGAAGGAACATGGGGACCATAAATGACAGATTTCCAACAACCTGTGCTTTGTTGAGCGAGGATGTGACCCATCCTCCTCTGCCAGATGTTGTACTCATTTCTTTTTAACATAGGTGGTTTAAAAAGCGAGCCGATGTTGTTTTTATCATCCTGAGATTGTGACGTCATTCTTGTTGTTTTACAGACACTGAGAAATCAACTTTAATGGTGATTAATCCTTGCTCTGTTTTTCAACGGACGAACAAACGATCAGTATCAACTGTTTTGAGCTGAACTATTTACGTCAAAATGATTGTTAAATCAAATTTGACTGTCCAAGCTCTGATACCAATTGTTGGATCTGAGTTTCTTTTTTATTGTATTTTCGTTTGAGATTAAGATGAAAATGAAAGAGTTGTGCAGCGGAATTAAGATGAAAACAAACTTTGCATACAATCAAACGGGAGAATACTTTAATCAAACATCTTTACACAATGAACCGAAAGATTGAATTTGTTTCAACAACGATTACAATGATTGATGTATGAATGCAAACTCCCCCTCAGCCAGAGCTCAGTAGTTTGTTCGTGCAAAGAAGACGATGTGGTGAAAGAGCTAATAGAACAGTACATAGTACTGAACTATTTATAGGCACTTGCAAACCACTGAGCATCTTAGCTGACGTCACCATGAAAGTGACATCTAACCTCCTAACAAACTCTAACCTCTGATCAATACAAACACTGATGTACTAACTACTGCTATTACATTTCTTTACATAAAAGACACTTAAACAGCTGCTGCATCCTTCCACTGCTGTGAATCCAGCAGTGCTTGTCCGGATCAGCAGTACTTGACTCAAGGCAGTAGATTGACTCAGCAGAGCTTTGTTCTTCCATCAGTCTTTGACATTGGGCAGTAGATGTAAGGCAGCAGTTGTAGGTCAGCACTTAGTAAGATCAGCAGATAGGAGGTCAGCAGGTATGAAACCACTTTCAAGGGGAGAGATTTGCATGAACCAACTGTAATCATCTGCTTATTCTGGATCCACTGCTCTGATCCAGTTTTGGCTTTAATTATCTGTTCCTCTGATAGGGTTCAATCCCAACACCTTTTAGCAAACATGAAGCCTTGTAACGATTAATTATGCTCACTAGAATGCACCATAAAAATTTCACCAAGTTTCGTTACCGTATGAGAAAGTTATGATGAAATTCGTGTGTGAGGGTTAGAATCGTCAACATTGAAAATTAGGGCTTTTCGGGTGATCACAAAGTTACGTGAGGACTTGACAAACATGGTATAAGCCTTAAAGCCCTCATATGTCAAATATAAAGGCTTAGAATGCAAGAAAACCTTGAGAAAACGACCTTTCGGGGGACCAAGGACTGAAATGCAAATGAAGGAAACTTGCTGGGCTGGTCATCAACACGCTCGCGTAGCGCGACTTTCGGCAGTCGCGCTACGCGACTGCCTTGTCTGATCAGAAAACATGCACAGATGACATGCAGCCAATTAACCGACTCAAATGCCATTTTGGCATACCATGGGCTTTCCTATACTGGTATTTAGACTATAGAGGACACATGTATACATCCTTGATCAATTGTAGACCCATTTGGCATCAATCTAGGATGATCAAAGTCACTATATAAGGCTTAAGTTGCAACATGCAACCACACTTCAACTTCTGATCATTTGAGGAGCACAACAGCAGCCACAAGACCTTCCTAATCATCCATTAGACACGTGTAAGTACCCTTGACTCTTCTTAATTAGGTTTTGATTAGTTTATAGCTTAAAGTCAAACCGTCGTAATTACGGTTTGACTTAACGATAAAACACAAACGGTCCAGTGTTTTGCCTAATTGAAAGTTGTTATAAGTTGGTAATTATGTGAGCAATTAACCCTTAAAAGGGTACTCACTGATTCCCATCCTAGCTAGGTCGTTTGTCGAGTCAAACGTTGTCCGAAAAAGTCAACAGAATCATTAAACGCGTAATTAGCGATATAGAAGGCGTGTAACCTGTTTTATCATTCATATAACCTAATAATAAGTGTAAGAACTTATCTAAGCTTGTTTGATTCGACAACTTTCAGTGTAAGATCGATTCGGAACCGAAAGGCGCATAGTTTGACCTTCTGCTTTGACTTCGGTTCTGACCCGGTTTTGATAGGTTTAGACATTCCTTAAAGTTCCATTAGGACCTAGTTACATGTGTGTATAACCCTCTGTGTTTATACCACTTAAATCCTTAATTGTCCGACGTTTCCGTTAAGTGCTTAAATATTGACCATAATGCCCTTATGACCATACAACGAGAATTTGGGAAATATGAAAGTACAATAATCTTTGTTACTAATTATAAAATATGTCCCTAAATTTTCACATCAGTTGGAGCTCTAGATTAGGAGTTATGCTTAATGACGTAATTAGAATGCTTCTTAGTAATTAAACGGCGTCATTAGCGTAAAGCCTATCTAAACCCAATTTTTTGCACCAAACCTTTTACCCACTGATGTAATATAATATTTTGGGATTTTTGAAGATTTTTAATTATTTTTAAACTGATCATAAGCTAGGATTAGTGCCTTGATTCGGTAAATACCGAATATACCCTTTTCGGCTATAAAATGAGTTTTACAATTCCTTTTGATACCAATCCAATTGCTACTGATTTTAAATAATAAATGAAGTGTTTTGAACCGGTTTAACTAATCAGAAAACTCAGAATCCTATATTAAACCGTACGTCGCTTAAAACGGCTTTATACGCGTATTATACGCATAGTTTGAATTTAAAACCATTTTGTCTCTTAAGACTTATTACCAACTGAGGTAACCTGTTAAAATAAATTATTTTTCTGACTTATTCAGACCCGGATCACGGAAGCTTAATTAATCCCTTTTATAATCTTTAAAATGACCAAAATACCCCTACGGGGCTTAATATGAGATTAAACTCGTTTTGGGCATAATGGAAGGTATCCTACTGATATCACAACATATTTAAGGCATGTTAACTTAGGAAACGTGTTTAGGACTCTTATGGTTACCCGTTATGCTTCTTGCGCGTTCGGTTAGGTTTATGTAACTAGTTTGCATAAATTAGCCGAAACGGGTCAAACCTTATCGTTGTTATCTCAAAATCCAGAATGTGTTTAGATTACCCATATTATACAAGTCTTCAAACTTGTCGGGTCTAAATCACATTCTATTCCGGTCTTCGCTTTATCATGCGTTTGTACCGTATCTTTCTCTCGAAAATTAATCGGTCTAAGTCAAGGCTAAATTTTAAGGCCCGTTAGGATTCTAATAGGTTATTATAAACCTTCGTTCCAGATTTAGGAGCCCAGTAAAAGCTATCTGTACTTGCTGATTTGATACGGCTGGGATTGAATTTATATTTAGCTCAAACTTGTCGGGTCTAAATCACATTCTATTCCGGTCTTCGCTTTATCATGCGTTTGTACCGTATCTTTCTCTCGAAAATTAATCGGTCTAAGTCAAGGCTAAATTTTAAGGCCCGTTAGGATTCTAATAGGTTATTATAAACCTTCGTTCCAGATTTAGGAGCCCAGTAAAAGCTATCTGTACTTGCTGATTTGATACGGCTGGGATTGAATTTATATTTAGCTCAGGTAAATACTTTTAACTTATTTTCCCTATACGGGCTTGGGGTACGGCATATAAAATACCGCTTGGTCGGGCATTGAATCTTTAATTGTATGATGGTTAAAGTATTGAGATGTTTCGTTTAAATTGTTTTGTTTGCTTAAAGCCTTTGGGGGTTAATGATCGTGTCCCGGATATCCCTGGCATCATTTTACGAAATGGCCACGACCTTAGCACACAGGTGTAGGCGTACACCTGTCAGTGTCTCATTTAAATAATGTGGTGTGTCTATTGATCTTTAACCCGGCTCGATCCGGGCTACTGAATGCATAAGGAACCTGTAAATCCTTTACAAGTTTATATATTCAAATAAGTATCCCAAGTTATAAAATATTATTTGTGCCATGTGCATTCAAATCAATCATTTTTAAAACATTTTCAAAATGAGTCGGTTGATTGTATTTACCAGTGTAAACTGACGTATTTTCCCAAAAAGGCTAAGTGCAGGTACTAATCGGAATTGGCTGGCTACTCCTAGCATCAATAAAGAGTCTCGCAAGCTTAGATGCTTAAAGTCTGTTGAACAGTGTTATTTTATTTTCGATCCGCCTGTGGATCCTTCACTTCCATTATAATACTTTGATGTTACATTATTTCGGATTGTAATATAATTATCCTTTTGCTTCCGCTGTGCATTTATATATTGTGTTGTTTGACGATGATGTTGCCAACCACGTCACGTTACTCCCCTACCGGGCCCACCGGTAAAGTGTGGAAATATTGGGGTGTGATAGGTTGGTATCAGAGCCAACATTGAGTGAATTAAACACTATCTTTTTGTGCTTAATCTCAATGACACATTAGCACATTCATTGACCTTCTGAGTCTAGACTTAACATAGGAATATTCTCAATCCTCATCTGGAAATCTTGCTTCCAATTTTTATATATTGGATACGTCGCCAAGCGAAGAAGCCGTAATAGGAATTCTCCACACTCGGAGTCTTAAATTGCTGCCCTTCGTACAGCGGCTAGGATGAAACGTGCAACCAAGGAGAAAACATTCAGAAATAAAAATGAAGAAGAAACTCCTTTTGCTGAAGTTCGTTTCCTTAAAAGTCTTTAAAACGATATTTATCTTTTAGTCCCTTCGAGGACAACATTATTCCTTCCAAGTCCCGTTTAGGGCAACCATATACCTGTTTAAATTTTAAAGGAACGATTATGTTTAACATATCATTCCTATATTATCAGATCTACCATTATAATAAAATGACAAAATCTAAAAGGGGACAAGACCTAGCCTCGTGTCATTTTTAAGACCCGACCAGGATGGCAGTTCCTCAATTTAGGTTCAGATCCTTATTAACATCTCGATTTAAAAAAAAAATTCTGTGTTAATTATTAAAAAGAATCTTAAAGGTAAACCTAGCCCATATTACAAGGCCAAGATGGTAGAACCTATTCAAGAGATTCAAGTCCTTGTTAACACCTGTAACGTGTTAACGCTCCTGGCAGACGTGATTCATTAAAATCACACACGTTATTTTTATATAGGATTCTTCAAAAGATTCCTAACCCAATTTAATGATCTCTGAATCATAGGTTTAAATCATCAATTAGGATGATCATATTGTGACCATATATTGGTAATATAGTGCCTATGGGCCTTGCTCATTTCTACATGAGCCAAAAGACAGTGGTAGCGATGACTCCCTGTCCGAGAAAGGTAATGAACTATGTTCAAACCTAAATGCTTTGATTCTCTGCAATCATAGCTTATAATTTATAAATGTCCTTGTGACTAGGCCATTCGTACTATTATTAAAACCTTAATGCCTCGATTCTCTGAAATCATGGCTTATAAATTAAACTTGTCTACGCGACTAGGCCATTTGTGCTATTATTAACTTGTAAATCAGGGTTTATGATAGAAATCCTGAATAAAATAAATATCATTCCTTTCCTGCCAGTATAAATATTAAAAGAGAATCTTAAAAAGGTTTGACCTAGCTTGAATGTCATTGAAGACCTAGCTAAAATGGTAAAACCTGTTTAAAAAGAGATTCAGATCCTCGTTAACATCAGAAAACATGTTAACACTCCCGGCAACAGTGATGCGATAAATCACACTTGTCATCTTTATATTAGGAATTTTTCAAATCCCTTATTTAGCGTAAATGATCAATAGAAATCATGGCTGGTAATTTTCGAACATGGTGAACGCATCAAACATCCATTTGGGATGTATACCTACGGGAAAAGGTGTATACATGAAAAGATAGTTTTTATTTCATAAATTCTTGTCAAGACAATGAATTATGAAATTTTCCGATCCAAAGGAATTATCGATTATGTTTTAAATTTTTCCCTAGTGACAAGGCCCCTGTGCCATCAAAAGTCCTTGGGAACAAGCCCTTATGCTATATAAAATGTCGGTACGACATTGACAGTCGTGATTTAGGTCCCCTGTCTAATAAATATGAAGGATTATATTTCGTTTACACGCCAAGGATGATTTATTTAAAAACCTAGGCAAAACATAATCAAATAAATTTAATACTATCTATTCGCCTATATGGTTAAATTATACCAGGGCTATTTAATCATCAAATTCGACAATTCACCATATAATTAAATCAATTATCATTACTTGGTTTGTAGCCTTCAAAGCTTCACCATGGTTGACTCCTCTGAAGCTCACAATCATCCAGTTAATCCGAATGATGATACAAGACTGAATTTAACGGGCGCCGAGTTACAGGCTATGTTAGATACAGCTGTAAACAAAGCCGTGAACCGAGCGTTAAGGGATCACAAGCGAAAGTGCAATAATACCCCAAATCAAGGTTGTAAAAAGGGTAAGACCGGTTCAAACTATAACCAGTCCAAGCCAAATGAGGCAAAACCCGAATGTAAAACCTGCAAAAGAAGACACTGGGGCCAGTGTCGATCAAACCAAAATATAAAGCACTGTGGCATCTGTAAAAAGACAGGCCACCAGTCCCACGGATGTAGGGACATAAAGAATGCAAATTGTTTCAGCTGTGGCGAAAAAGGCCACATCAGTACCAATTGCCCTAAGGCTGCCAAGGAAGGAGCAGCTAAGTCTGGTAAGAATTTAAAGGACAACCAGCAGTCAGGTGAAAAACCCAGATGCAAAATCTGCAAGAAACAGCACTTCGGGAAGTGCAGGTATGGATCGAACTCGCATACACAGTCGAGAACTTTTGCATGTGGGATATGCAAGTCCAAGGAGCATAAAACCTTGGACTGTTGGACTGCAAGAAGATGGAGAACGCAACCTGCTATGGTTGCAATGAAATAGGGAACATCAAAACTAATTGCCCTAATAAAACCAAGAAGTCTGGCGAGGCTAAGAAGACCAAAACCGGAAACTCCCAAATGGATACTCAAGAGGCTATTCAGGATGACAAGGTCACAACAGGTACTTTCTATATCAATAACGCTCATGTTAGAGTATTAATTGATTTAGGTTCAGATAAGTCTCTCGTAGACAATAGATATTGTAAATCATTAAATCTACCTGTTAAAACTCTAAGCGTTAAGTATGAAGTAAAAATTGGCCGATAGTACCTCAGAGACTACTCCAGCAATATTAAATGGATGTTTTATATCCATTAGGAATTACCCTTCTCCGCTGTCCCTGTTTCGTTAATAAGAGGAATCGATATAGTAATAAAAATCGATTGGTTGTCTTGAAAATCAAGCCCATATTGTGGGTGATAAGAAGCAATTAATTATCAAGACTCCTTATGAGACAACCCTCATAATTACATGTATCCGTACGATTAATTAATATTAAAAAAATGGTGGAACCGGCCGTCCCCGGAATCGAACCTGGGTCTAGGCCGCACCCTTTTGCGCGCCTAGCCAACCGAGCTAGGT
Source organism: Helianthus tuberosus (assembly GCA_030545235.1). Lineage (NCBI taxonomy): Eukaryota > Viridiplantae > Streptophyta > Magnoliopsida > Asterales > Asteraceae > Helianthus > Helianthus tuberosus. Next base: position 115,010,868 of record CM060400.1, on the reverse strand, counting down.
GCCTAGTTTGTGAAATTTCCATTTTGATTAAATATAAGCACATGTACAATAACTTCCTTACTTCTTACTATAAGTCACCTACTTATCCTCTTTATGTTGACTAAGTATTAGAATCCAAGATTTTACCTCTATGTTTTAATTACTCTTGGCTTGCTTATGTTGACTAAACACTAGAAAGGATGAAGTAGAAACCATTAAGTATATCAGTGGTTATGCTAGAAAGGACATGGTAGGTATACATCACACTCATTTGATGACAATACCCTAAATTAGTGAGGACATTAATGAAATCCTCAAGAAAGATTATCTTATACATTGTGGGATGGTCCAAGTTTTAAGGACCTTATTAGAAAACCTATTATCCGCGTCGCGAGATGGAAAAAGATGGAATAAGAATTTTTCCAACTCCCCCATAAGAGCTATAAACTATTGGCAGTATGATGCAAACCTTGGTTCATTGGTTGAAATAGTGCTCTTACTCAGTTAACCTAGAATCTAAGCATAATGCACTATATATAGATTGATGATTTAGCATCAGCTAAGAAGGGGCACATTAAGGTTTCAAAGCCTGTTCATTATAAATCCATTACGGATCTACCTCAGCTACTCACGTGGCATAAATTAAGAAATAACCAGTCAAAGCTAAGACTGCCCTAAAGTTGTTTAAGATTTTACAGCTAAGTTTAAAAAGGGGTTAAGAATGGAGGCGTTTAACCCTCCTGATGAATAATTAGGGGTAGCTCACATTAATAATGACACCAGATAAATCCCTTTATTGTGACTTGACTGCTAGGAGATACGTTTAGGATCAGGTGCTGCTAAGTCTCTCATAAGAACATAAGCTTAGCAAACTTTTAGAAATTTTCCCGTGAGAACTCCAGATATTAAGCGTAAGATAAAACTTACCTGCGAAATCATAAGAACCATTTCTTCTGTTCTTGTCAGAAACCTTCTGTCATAGAAAAAAAAAATTTCCTCTCTCAAGAGGAAGTGCGTCAGCACATATAGTTGATATCTCTTTAATCTCTATCGATTCTGAATACCAAAGGGTATGATAAAAGCATCATATGAGGATTGGTGTATCTTAATAAATTCCATAGATTGCTTCCATGCCTGATCAGTATGGAGGTTTAATGCATGGGACCACAAAGATATTCCTAGAGGTCATATGGTACTAAAGTCAACTAATGGTATTCAAAGAAGATGTCCAGGATGGAATTGTCCAAGTAAATGTTTCCGAGTAAGGAGTTCTTGGACTCATAACATAAATGTGTCACTTAATTGACACAAACAATGGTGGATGAATTGGAGCCTGAGATTTGTAAAAATCTCTGTAACCGCCTTGTACCTTGATTATCTTATCCTAATATTACCCTGTTTGCCCCTGAGAGGCAGGTAGAGTTAAAGTTTAAATTCCGTTTAAGGCTGTGTTATTATGAAATCTCCAAAACGGCTAGTACCATCATTGAAAGAATCGAAACCCTGATTAACTAAGTTAAAATAGAGAGTTCATATAGCCTAACTCAATATCCTGGGAATCCGGTATAGTTAATTATGAAAGACGGTTCATTTTGCTTATGCATTATCACCGCAACCCTAATTAGACAACGATTAAGAATTTGCCATCAGCTGCCCAGGATCGTCGATCTGTTCGACTAACGACAAGGATTGACTATCCCTTAAAATTAGTTAAGCAGTGGTTGGAATAACCATCTCACCTTAAGATAAGCTTTTCTATAATAGTTGATATATACATATATAGATATAAGCATCAAGGCTGCTCCTTAGGAGACCTTGTATAGAAGGAATTTTAAATATCATTGGTTATGACAATAGATTGGTGAGTCCAATTAACAAGATCTGAAAGTTGTATTGGAAACAACAAATAAGATCACGCAAATTCATAATCATCCGTAAGATGCCAGTATTTGGCAGAAAATCAAGGATTTATGAAAATAGCAACCCTCCTAAATTCTTGTTAAAGAATAAAGTTCAAACAAGAGATATCACCCAGGAAGGGCGTGCCAAAGTGTTAAATTAACAAGCTAGTAAGCTCTAAATATATAGAATTATTCGAAGAAAATCGAATATATCAAGATCAAGTAGCTTATAAGCTAAAACCTATTTAAGGAGCTTGGCGGAGCTCGCAATACATTGCACCCTAGTGACTGAAGCATGTGTTTCGCCAATAAGTCAAGAAACACTATCACATAATGATATGCAGAATTATGACGTGTTGAGCATCCTGTATCGATTGAGAATCGACAGGTAAAGAAGCTCCAAAAGGATACGTGTACCTAATATAGGAGTCACTTTGGGAGCTTGGAAAGACTCCAGATATGTTATAAAAGTTAAGTCCATTATGCGACAAAAAGTACTTCCGGCATTTTAACAAATCTCGAGGTCGAGATTTCTTTTAAGGGGGTGAGGATGTAACACCTCAAAAATTTACGTCCTATAATGTCTTGACACGTGTCATAACCTTTAAACGTGTGAAAGAATACTTTCGAAGGACTAAAGTTGACAAACAATGAAACTATGTAAATATAAGGGTTCAAAGTGTTAACAATGAATAAATATACTTTACAATAACCCTACATGATGTTTATAACCTTAAACGAATGAATCATGGATCATACGAAGCAAATTGTGAAAGAAAGTGAGAAATTACAAACTACAGGGGTTAAATGTGTCAACATGTTAAGATATACCTCTGAGTGACCTTTTAGCAAACTCGAAGCCTTGTAACGATTAATTATGCTCACTAGAATGCACCATAAAAATTTCACCAAGTTTCGTTACCGTATGAGAAAGTTATGTTGAAATTCGTGTGTGAGGGTTAGAATCGTCAACATTGAAAATTAGGGCTTTTCGGGTGATCACAAAGTTACCCGAGGACTTGACAAAGATGGTACAAGCCTTAAGGCCCTCATATGTCAAATATAAAGGCTTAGAATGCAAGAAAACCTTGAGAAAACGACCTTTCGGGGGACCAAGAACTGAAATGCAAATGAAGGAAGCTTGCCGGGCTGGTCATCAACACGCTCGCGTAGCGCGAGCATAAACACCCCGACAGTCGCGCGACGCGACTGCCTTGTCTGATCAGAAAACATGCACAGATGTCTTGCAGCCAATTAACGGACTCAAATGCCATTTTGGCATACCATGGGCTTTCCTATACTGGTATTTAGACTATAGAGGACACATGTATACATCCTTGATCAATTGTAGACCCATTTGGCATCAATCTAGGATGATCAAAGTCACTATATAAGGCTTAAGTTGCAACATGCAACCACACTTCAACTTCTGATCATTTGAGGAGCACAACAGCAGCCACAAGACCTTCCTAATCATCCATTAGACACGTGTAAGTACCCTTGACCCTTCTTAATTAGGTTTTGATTAGTTTATAGCTTAAAAGTCAAACCGTCGTAATTACGGTTTGACTTAACGATAAAACACAAACGGTCCAGTGTTTTGCCGAATTGAAAGTTGTTATAAGTTGGTAATTATGTGAGCAATTAACCCTTAAAAGGGTACTCACTGATTCCCATCCTAGCTAGGTCGTTTGTCGAGTCAAACGTTGTCCGAAAAAGTCAATAGAATCATTTAACGCGTAATTAGCGATATAGAAGGCGTGTAACCTATTTTATCATTCATATAACCTAATAATAAGTGTAAGAACTTGTCTAAGCTTGTTTGATTTGACAACTTTCAGTGTAAGATCGATTCGGAACCGAAAGGCGCATAGTTTGACCTTCTGCTTTGACTTCGGTTCTGACCCGGTTTTGATAGGTTTAGACATGCCTTAAAGTTCCATTAGGACCTAGTTACATGTGTGCATAACCCTCTGCATTTATACCACTTAAATCCTTAATTGTCCGACGTTTCCGTTAAGTGCTTAAATATTGACCATAATGCCCTTATGACCATACAGCGAGAATTTTGGAAATATGAAAGTACAATAATCTTTCTTACTGATTATAAAATATGTCCCTAAATTTTCACATCAGTTGGAGGTCTAGATTAGGAGTTATGCTTAATGACGTAATTAGAATGCTTCTTAGTAATTAAACGGCGTCATTAGCGTAAAGCCTATCTAAACCCAATTTTTGGCACCAAACCTTTTACCCACTGATGTAATATAATATTTTGGGATTTTTGAAGATTTTTAATTATTTTTAAACTGATCATAAGCTAGGATTAGTGCCTTGATTCGGTAAATACCGAATATACCCTTTTCGGCTATAAAATGAGTTTTACAAGTCCTTTTGATACCAATCCAATTGCTACTGATTTTAAATAATAAATGAAGTGTTTTGAACCTGTTTAACTGATCAGAAAACTCAGAATCCTATATTAAACCGTACGTCGCTTAAAACGGCTTTATACGCGTATTATACGCATAGTTTGAATTTAAAACCATTTTGTCTCTTAAGACTTATTACCAACTGAGGTAACCTGTTAAAATAAATTATTTTTCTAACTTATTCAGACCCGGATCACAGAAGCTTAATTAATCCCTTTTATAATCTTTAAAATGACCAAAATACCCCTACGGGGCTTAATATGAGATTAAACTCGTTTTGGGCATAATGGAAGGTATCCTACTGATATCACAACATATTTAAGGCATGTTAACTTAGGAAACATGTTTAGGACTCTTATGGTTACCCGTTATGCTTCTTGCGCGTTCGGTTAGGTTTATGTAACTAGTTTGCATAAATTAGCCGAAACGTGTCAAACCTTATCGTTGTTATCTCAAAATCCAGAATGTGTTTAGATTACCCATATTATACAAGTCTTCAAACTTGTCGGGTCTAAATCACATTCTATTCTGGTCTTCGCTTTATCATGCGTTTGTACCGTATCTTTCTCTCGAAAACTAATCGGTCTAAGTCAAGGCTAAATTTTAAGACCCGTTAGGATTCTAATAGGTTATTATAAACCTTCGTTCCAGATTTAGGAGCCCAGTAAAAGCTATCTGTACTTGCTGATTTGATACGGCTGGGATTGAATTTATATTTAGCTCAGGTAAATACTTTTAACTTATTTTCCCTATACGGGCTTGGGGTACGGTATATAAAATACCGCTTGGTCGGGCATTGAATCTTTAATTGTATGATGGTTAAAGTATTGAGATGTTTCGTTTAAATTGTTTTGTTTTCTTAAAGCCTTTGGGGGTTAATGACCGTGTCCCGGATATCCCTGGCATCATTTTACGAAATGGCCACGACCTTAGCACACAGGTGTAGGCGTACACCTGTCAGTGTCTCATTTAAATAATGTGGTGTGTCTATTGATCTTTAACCCGGCTCGATTCGGGCTACTGAACGCATAAGGAACATGTAAATCCTTTACAAGTTTATATATTCAAATAAGTATCCCAAGTTATAAAATATTATTTGTGCCATGTGCATTCAAATCAATCATTTTTAAAACCTTTTCAAAATGAGTCGGTTGATTGTATTTACCAGTGTAAACTGACGTATTTTCCCAAAAAGGCTAAGTGCAGGTACTAATCGGAATCGGCTGGCTACTCCTAGCATCAATAAAGAGTCTCGCAAGCTTAGATGCTTAAAGTCTGTTGAACATTGTTATTTTATTTTCGATCCGCCTGTGGATCCTTCACTTCCATTGTAATACTTTGATGTTACATTATTTCGGATTGTAATATAATTATCCTTTTGCTTCCGCTGTGCATTTATATATTGTGTTGTTTGACGATGATGTTGCCAACCACGTCACGTTACTCCCCTACCAGGCCCACCGGTAAAGTGTGGAAATATTGGGGTGTGACAGTTATATATCCTGTTCTATTTTTTCTAATGCTTTATTAATGTGTTTTTATGTAGATATGATTTGGTTTTTGTACCATTTACCGGGATTGATAATCATTTTAGGAATGTCACATTTGGTGGTGCATTACTTGGTTCTGAGACTGCTGATTCTTATAGATGACTTTTAAGGTGCTTTGTTAATGCTTTTGGAAATGAGCCTAAAGTTGTTGTTACTGATCAAGATGCTACAATGAAGAGAGCTATTAAGGATGTACTTTCAAGAAGTAGGCATAGGTTATGTATGTGGCATATATGGGAGAAATTGAAGACAAAGGTATTAACTGCGTTTTATGATATAATAAACTTCAATTTTTATATAGGTTTATTATTGCGTTTTATATATTATACAATAAGATCCCCAAACACTTTTATTAATAGAATTACAAAACAATTGCGTTTTACCATTAATGCATTATGTTTATTGTTTACAATATATTGCGTTTTAAATTATTGTGTTTTATGTTTAATAATTATATTACTTTTTATACAGGTTGGTCCTGTTTTGTCAGCAAACATTGATTTTAATACAAGAACGACTCATGTTGTTTGGAATGATACTATTATTCCAGAAGAGGTTTGAAACTGAGTGACATTCAATAATGTCTACTTTTGGATTGGAAAATCATGAGTGGTTAAAATATATGTATGATCTTCGATTTGATTGGATTCCCGCTTATTACCATAGAGATAATTTGGCTGGTCTTATGCGTACTACGTCTAGATGTGAAAACGAGAATTACTTCTTTGGTCAGATTTGCAATCCAAGATGTACACTTGTTGAATTTTTCACTCATTTTGAGACGGCAATGGATATTCAAAGGCATGAGCATAGGAGGAATGATCATGATACAAGGTTTATTCAGTCTAAGACCTGGAGTGACTTTGTATTGGAGAAACAAGCATCAGAAATATATACCAAAACAATTTTTAAAGATATTCAGATTGAAATTGATGCTGCCATTTGATATTCACCATTTTACACATATTTTAGTCCCCCATTTTATCCCCATTTTATGCGTTTTCGGCCGTAAAACTGTCATTCGGATACTTAATCATGTATACTTTTGTTTACAGGCCTAAAACAACATACCAGACAAGATGATAGTGAAAACGAGGATTTTCCGGGCGAAACGAATGAACTGCGAACATTCTGTGGAAAATTCTGACCTGGGCAAGTTGCACCCCCGTGCGACTGGTGGCACCCCCGTGCGGATGCAACAACAAGGCTCAGCTCGGCGTTGCACACCCAGTAAGATCAGGAATGCAACGAAATCCCGGGAACGCACCCCCGTGCGACTGGTGGCACCCCCGTGCGGATGCAAAAACAAGGCTCAGCTAAGCGTTGCACACCCAATGCAGTTGGTCGTGCCAAACCCATCTCGGTGATGCACCCTCGTGCAACCCATGGCACGCCCGTGCCGATCGGAAGACCGGTCAAGATCTGATGACGTCATGCGGTATGGTGAACAGTAACTCCAATAATGCATAAAGTGAACGGTCGTGCCAATAAAGTGCACGACCGTGCGACAGCTGAAAAATATAAAAAAACATGCAGAAACATTCTGCTCGCAACTCTGAAATTTTGGAGAGCAATTCAGGCGATTTTCAGGCTCCGGAGGCGTTAGCTTTCACCCGGATTCAAGCCACATTGTCCCGTTTAGATCGATTACTATCCGGATTCTTAATCTGGTGATTGTTTATGGTTTGGTTTTCTAATCTTTCCATAATTTTGTTAATCTTTTAAGCATTTAGATTAATGTTTATGTATTATTGTAGCCTTTGGGCAAAAACACAACAATCCCTTGCTTGATTATAACCATTAGTATGTTAATCTTTGTTTGTAATGACACTTGGAAGTATTTTCTATGTTAATCTTTGATGATTAGTTTGAATTCTTGTTATTGATATTGATTTCTTGATTACAAGTAATTTTGTTGGATGATTGGTATTTGGTTAGTTAAGATAGTTGAAAAATGAAGCTTAATTAATCTTGTATTACTAAACTTTAAACTTGGTTAACTAGTTTAGCTTGGTTAAAATGTGTGCACCATGATACTAGAAATGGTTAGTGGTTTAATAAAATGTAATTATTGTTAATCAAGAAAGCTTGCCGTCACGTAAGGACCTTAACGGGTTAAATGGTGTCGTTATAAATTCTTGCCATGATTTGTTAGCTTAGTTAGTAGTTTAGGCCAAAATTGCTATCTTGGTGAATTTATGTGCAAGATTTGTAAAATGAACTCGGTTGTGATTTAATCTAGTTTATGCTTGTCTCGGTGGTTGCATTGTGTTTATCGATGTCACTTTCCTTGTTTAAGTGAGGTTAGAAAACTCCTAACGGGTGACTAACTTATTTTTAAGAGATTTTCATAGATATTTATCAATTGCACGTTAAAGAACAATTTTAGGTGGTTAAAGTGTGTTTATCGTTTTAGCTTTCCGAATGATTGTCATGTTAGGATTCCCGAAAGGGATACTAAGTGTCTTGAAAATGAAGAATTGATCGAATGCTTCTAGTGCCAAAACCGACTTAGTTTGCATGTTGTGGTTGTGTATAAAGCAAGGCTACTTATCTATTTTCTTATTTGGTATTTACTATGTTTTATTATCTATTTATTTATGCTTACTTTAGTTTTTAGAAAATCACAAAACTTATCTTTCTTCCGTTAATTTAATGACAAAGGTCTAGTATTATTCCTCCGCCCATTTCCTTGGATCGATACTTGGTTCTTACCGATACTTTACTACATATATGACGGGGTATACTTGCCTCTTTCGTGTGTGTTTTGATGTAGAAGTATAAATCACTTTTATAAATTTAAAACCAAATCGTGTGTAATTTCATTATAAAAATATGTGTATATGCGCACACGTTACCATTACAAAGTGTATGTCAAAGTCTCATGATACTGTGGGTGATGTTCAATATTATGAAATAAAGGATTTCAAACAGCCATTCACATCTTTATTCAAGGTAATTTTTTAAATTTATATTGTTTTAAACATCTATTGCGTTTTATTTGTTCCATTGTTTGTTGTGTTTTATCATTATATGATCATATACTTAATTTATGTATTATATTTATTATTCATTGCGTTTTATATTACATTTCACTAATTTTATATAGCTTTTTAATTTTATTTACAGGTTCAATACAGGAAACAAGAAGATGGTTTAAGTATAAGTTGTTCTTGCAAACGGTTTGAACAATTTGGTATATTGTGCCGCCATATATTTTATGTTCTTCGGTATGATGATATAATTGAGTTTCCTAGAAGATGTGTTCATAGAAGATGGATGAGAGATGTTGTTTCAAATGGATCAAATCATTGCAATATTCGGTTTGATGAAATTGGTAGGAATAGTGAAATAGATAAAGTTTTTAGAGAGATCGTTGTTGCAAATGAGTATGTGGTTAATAGGTTGGTTGGGGATTTAGATGAGCTGTGTCGTTACAGGGATCATATTAAAAGTTATATTGATAAAGCGGATGAGGTTATGGTTGCTGCGCCGCCTCCTAGTCGCAAAGAAAGATTTGCTGATATTGGAGGGAACTTAGAAAAGTTAGATTCTGTTAGTGCACTATGTCTGTTGACTTCGTCTTGTATCGAGTCGTGTAACGAGATAGGATAAACCAGTGCTCGGGATGCTAGAAACTGAGTTTTGAGTGTGGAAAGCTAATTTCGCATGAAATAGCCAAAGGCTATTTCGTACGAAATTACAAGTAGGTAATTTCGCACGAAATTACCATTGGCTATTCCGTGCAAAATTACATGCCTATATATAGTGGAGCCTGGGTTGTCATTTGTAACTTTTCTGATTTGGTACCGAAGTGCTGCCAAATTGTCTCCAGGTTGTAAATTGTTGTTATATCAATAATAGAGACATTTAAATTGAATCAAGCTGTATACAAGTCCGTTTCTCTGAATTCCGCCTTAGATTCGGATATAAGCTCTTCTGAACGACTCATTCAGGTCGCACAACGATCCTACAAGTGGTATCAGAGCTCAGGAGGAAGAGTTCAGCTTGATTTCATCAGATTTCTGACTTCTACACCTTCTTTTTCAAATTAATCAACTTTTTATGGTTAAAATGGTTTGAATTTCACACATTACATGCGAAACAGTGTTCTAACAAAGCCTTGAGAAAATTGGACCTAAATTCGAGCTAAAACCTGATCATTTTGACAAAAATTGGACCGACATGCTGACGTCATCATAATTTCGCATGGAATAAGCTTCTTAATTTCGCACGAAATTACATTTTGTGATTAATTTCGTTTGAAATTACTGGTAATTTCGCACGAAATCAGATTTCGTTTGAGAGTTCCACACGAAATCACCTATTTCGTTTGAAAGTTGTTATTTCGCTTGAAAGGGTATTCCGCACCAAAGTGATTTCGCTTGAGATTTAATTTCGTTTGAATATCATTATTTCGTTTGAAAGTGGACTTTTCACATCAAGATCATTTCGTATCAACCGAGTATCAGTTTGTTTCAAGTTGTTTGATATTGTTTAGACTGATTGTGTTTGTTTGTCTCCAGGAAATTCAAGAAATTCTCATCATGGCTGAAGAATTTTACAACACGTTCTACAACGCATTAACATCAGAATCTTCCGAAACTTCAACTGTTACCCCAAAAACCATAACAAAAGCAATCAATGAAAACATTAAACATGATAATTTTTACGGCACACATTCAAAACCACCAACTCTTGAAAGTATTGAAGACTATACGTGGTGGAAAGAACGTTTCATTAACTGGGCAAAAGCCTATGCACACGAGAGCTGGTTCTGTTTGGAATTTGGTTATAAAAGGCCGACCAATGATAAAGGAGAAGATCTCCCTCTAAAAGGTTTATCCAAAGAAGACAAATCAGAATTTGCAGCCGAACAGAGAATGATTGCCTTAATTCAATCGTCAATCAGAAATGACATGTTTGCGTTACTACAACATGACGGAACATCAAAATCTGTGTGGGAAGCTTTACGGGTTAAAGCTGAGGGGGGGTAAACAAATCAAGAAGAATAAGATTGCCTTATTAAAGAAAGAATTTGATTTGTTTGGTAGTCTTAATGGTGAATCGGTTCGACAAATGATTGAACGTTTTTGTCATCTAAAAATCGAACTTGAAAGATTTAAGATTGAGAAAACGAGAGAAGAAATAATTGACAAAATCATAGAAGCGTTACCACGAGCTGATCAGTGGCAAACGTTCGTGTTTATATTGAAAAATGATGCTTTGTATGAAACAATTTCTCTCGATGGGTTAATTGAAAAGATTGAAACTCGTGAGCTTGAATTGCAGAAACAAAACAAGATGAGCAGTTCTACACATCAACAAAATGTTGGTCTTTATTACAAAGGAAACTTACCATCGGTGAAAGTTGGTGAATCACCAAAGACAGCATTCAGTGGTGAGAGGACAAAAGAACCTCAGAAAAGCTCATCAAGTTACGATCTGGGTTATCATTCATTTTCTTCAAAAGCTAATTCTGAAGAATCAGAGGAGATACTGTGCAGCATTGCTCTCAAGTTGAAAAATTCTCCGGCTATGAGCATCAATTCTGCTAAACAGCAAATGAGCTTCCTTGCATCTGTTCTGGAATCGTATGAAGGTCTCGTAGCTGGCAAAATTGGAAACTCAGAGTTAACCAAAGAAGACTACGATCAGATTGATCCGGAAGAAATGGAACTCATTGATATTCGCTAGTGTTTAGCAAGTTGCATCCGCGGAGCTCAAAGATATATGGAGATTACTGGGAAACAGTCAATCGGTGGTCCATCAACGAAACTGGGATTTGATAAATCCAAAGTGACCTGTTTCAAGTGCAAACAAAAAGGTCATTTCAAGAGAGAATACAACAATTCTGCAGTTGGTGGAAATGAACATCCTTTTAATGATGATTACTATCGAAAGGCGATCTACCACTATAGCAAAGAAGAGCCGAAGATGATTGAAAACAATCCTAGAGAAAAATCAAGAGCTTGTGCAGTAATCCATGAAGACGAAGGATATGATTGGAGTCAGATTCTTCCTGAAGAAGATCGTTTGGATAATTAGGTTACCGCTCATGGCAGAAATTCATCAAAGAGCAACCATTATGTTTTTATTGCTGAAATTAAAGAGGAAAACAAAGAAGAAAATGTTATAGCTAAAATCAAAGAGAAAACCAGAGAAGAGATTCTGAAAGAGAAAACATACAGAGAAAGAAACATTGCTTGGAACAGAATTGACGATATGCAAGAAGAATATGAAGATGCTGTCCGTAATAAGAGATGGGACAAGAAACGAGAGTGCTATGTCAACAGAAATGGAGAACCCGTTGTTCCCAAAAAGGACATAATCTTTGATGATGTTCTTTTAGTAATTCCTCGATCTGTCGAATACTATACAAATGTTGGAAAAGACAAAACTTATGTGAAAAAGTTTGAAAAACTCTTAAGAGATGTCATGACTTCAAGTCTGAGGAAGAGGGATGAGGAAAGAATGAAGAAGAATGTTGAGTGTATGGTTAAAGAGTTGAAGAAGGTAGCTGAAGATGTGAAAGTCGAAGCTATAAAAGTTGAAAATGTGAAGATTGCTAAGGAAGAGAAAGTAGAAGAAAAGGTTGTTGAAAAAGAAGCTGTTACTGAAGAACAGCAGGTTGAAGAAGCTGAGAAGAAAGTTGAAAGTTTGATTGAAGTGAAGGATGAGATTTTGAAGGTTGCTGCTGATGATGGTGTTGATGCTGATAATGAGAAAAAGAGTGATGCTGATCAAAAGCAGACGAAAGCAAACACAGAGGTACCAATCACTGAGGTAAATTCTGATTCTGAAGTCTTAAATGAAACTGTTGAACAGTACAGGAAATGCATGAGACGATGTAGTGCTTGTACTGAAAAAGATGAAGAGTTCAGAACAAGAGATCTTGAGTTCACAAAAATTGAAAATGTTTTTAAAAATAAATACAAAGAAATGTTTGAAAATGAAAAAGTTTTAAAAGATAATGATGAAAAACTTTCAGAAAAATGTAAAAATTTAGAAAAAGAAAATGAAAATTTAAAAGAAAAAGTTTTGAAAATGACAGAAGAATGTTTTCAAAAAGAAAATGATTGTCAAGAAATGAAAAAAGAATATGACTCAATAAAATTGGCTTATCACATTACAAAATAGTCATATGAAAAGGTGAAAATTGAAATGAAATTTGTTCAATCAAGATTGGATTACTGTTCTGAAACAACTAATACATTTAAGCGAAATTATGAAATAAAGCAACAAGTTGTAAACTCTTACATTGAGGATGTTGCTAAGCTAAAGCGTCGGATTTCCGATTTAGAACAGGATAACAACAAATTAAAAAGTTATCACACGTCATCATATGTGCTTGAAAGAATTTTCAACATAAAACCAGGTGATGGTGAGTCTGAGCAAAACAAGAAAGGCATTGGCTCAGAGTTTCATCAAGTTCCACCACCGGAAAAGTTTGCATTTTATGATGATGAAAAGGTCGAAAAAGCTTTCAACATGGTAGATCAATTTCCAGATAACATTGACGTGACCTATTCCAAATCTGATGATTCTAGTGATTCAGAGGTGGTAGGTAAGGTCGTTGAAAGTGTGTTGAAAGAAGAGTCGGTTGAAACAGGTAAAACTGAATCACATGATGAAAATGAAGGGAATTTTCAAGATGGATATCTGAAAAACTCAAAATCCGAGAAAAAATTGAATGATGATTCAAAAGGATTGGTTTATACCATGATTGGATCGGAAAAATTATTCTTAGATGTTGTATTCCCGATTCAGAATGTGATTTCGGAAAAGATTGATAAAGTGTTCAAAATGGTTGAGATTGAAAAATCTGAAATTTCAAAGTTTGCTGGAAATGGTCACAAAACTTTTTATAACAAACCTGGTTACAAGAAGAAAAACATGAAGGCTGGGTTAGGTTATAAGAAGAAACAAAATTGGAAAAGAAATGAAACTCCAAATTATCAGACAACGATGAATTTTGTTCACGGAACAAGTTCCGAAGAAGAGAAAGAACTCCAATTTAGACGACAGTCTAATGAAGAGTTCTATGCTCAAAAGAAAAAAGCAACAACCACAGGTCAAAGATGTCTCAAAGATAACATGTTTTAAATGTGATCAAACGGGACATCTTGCACGCAAGTGTCCAAATCTGAAACATGTTGATGTTGAGACGAAAAAGAAGTCTGATAATGTTGAGAAACAGAAATATGAGGATGTGAAACAAAGGTCAACCAGATTTGATTCAAAACAAACTTGGAGATACAACACAAACAAGTTTGCTTCGAATCAAACTTGGAAATCAAATCCAAATAGGTTCGATTATAGACAAACCTAGAATTCTCACACATCCAGATTAAGAACAACACAGAATTGGAAAACAACTGTTGACGCAACAAAACCTCAACAGTTTTGGAAACCAAATGTTGTTCAAAATCAAAATGTTCGAAAAGAGTCACATTTTTACAAACGAGGTACTCCTAAAGGTCAAACTTGGAGTGCTAAGAAACAAATCATTTCGGTAAATGATGAAAAAGATGAAATTAAAATTGAAAAAGTCTTTGTTCAGAATAACAAAGATTTTCCGAAGTTGAATGAAGCATATTGTGTTGAAATGCCTAAGGTTCAACAGACCTGGGCTAAATTGTTCAAGTAATTGAATAGTTGAATGTGCAGGTGCTCAAGAAAATTGAAGATTGTGAGAATGAAAATTGGAGCAGCCTGGCACAACGGGAAGAGGAGGTTGCTGAAACCTGTGTTGGTTGAAACAGAGAGTTTGTTTGATTTCTGTACATAAATAAACAATATTTCAAAAACCCTAAAAATTGAAAAATCTAAAATCTAAAAATATGTTTTTTATTTTATCAAAATTTTCAAAAATTCAAAAATATGTTGCTTGAATATGCCGAAACCCTCACGGCGGAACAAACATGATTAATTTCACAAGATTGAAAAACGGTTTTCAAACTGTAAAATGTCAATGTGTTGTAAATCATGGGGGTACGTTATAGTTTCTGGAAAACAGAGCATGTGAAGCAGAAAATGGATGGCGAGACGAAGCTATCAGTATCGGGTTGTCAAATTTTCTTTTAAATGATTTTGCATTTTAGGGGGAGTATTATTGTCAGAAAATCCAAAAACATTAGAAAATTTGAAAAAGACAAAAACATGATAAAATTCAAAATTGAGTTTTTGTGTAAAAAGAGGAAATGATAGTACATCAGTAGACAGTTACAGTATGCTAAAGAAATGTAATGATGAAATAGCGTTAAACGGTCTCACTGATGATATGCCGATAGGTTTTTATACATTTAGTAAACTTTTTCGGGATATAAACTTAAATTCAAACTTGCTTGTTTCGTGGGAAACACTACTTGGATATATATGTAACCCCTGAAATCTCGTTTGAAGGACCCCTCTTTCTGAGATACTAGGTCTTTATGCTTAGTGATATCTGGGGTATTATCCCGGGACTTCTGATTTTGCGGAAGCAATGGCCTAGTCCCCGTATAATACTTTCTGCATGTTTGAAATAAAAGCACACCCTCAGCATTAAAAATGATGAAACATTGCAAAATGCTAATCATGTGCTGTTGAAGAAAAGATTCTCTAAAGGGAACACACCTAAAGTCGAACCGTCATCTCTCTGATTTTGCGGAAGCAATAGCCTGAGTTCTCACAGTCTCGCATTTAACCCTTTACAGATATCATCTAGGTATACTCACCTGTAAGACTGAATATTGGGATCTGGATACGGGATTATATTCAAGAGGTGGGACACATGAATGAGTTTAAAGTCTTAATACACCTAATTCGTATCCTGAATCAGTTGAAATTTGTATGAAAATTTAAGTGGATCAATATATCGACAATCTAAGTGAATTGTTTAATTCTTAATGTGTATCTAAGCCCAACGGTACTTGTGACTTGTCAAAAACTGATATGATCCTCTGGCGCAAACTCAAACAAAAATATTGTCTGTAAATATGTTTGTAAAAATTTCTTTACTGCTTTATATTTCAGAAAAATACAAAAAGATTTTGATTCTATTTTATTTTCGACAACTGATGTTTGAGATGCTGAGTTTCAAAATCTAAGTATGCTGATTGTGTTTCTGAAAATAAACAAGTTCATTAATTTGAAACTTGAAGTTTTATTAAAATAAAAAACAGTTTGTGATATCTCCAAGGTCATTAAGTTGGACTTAGATGATTAACTGTGAGGGAGTTGGATTCTTAGATTGTTAAAATCTGCTAAAGAGTCAGAATGTTTGTTTTTTGAAAATCAAAACATTGTTAGTTATAAATGTTTTCCAGACTACGATCCCGACAGCAGAGTCTAAGGGGGAGTCTGAAGACAAGCTCGAACCAAGGGTGTCACACCCCAACCGATGGCGGAATCATCGGGGCATGGCACTGAGCGAAACAGATTGTCCAGAAGTTTCCATAACAACTATCATTACCATTCAATTTAAATAATACGTCCCATACCGTATCTCAAATAGTTAAATAATTATTACAGACAAGCATCAAGACAAATATTCTGTTCCGACAACTCAGATTTAAACATAACTAATTTATTCGTTGGTTTCTAGGACTCCAGTTCCTAGCTTCAATTTCATCACAGCACAAAGAGCATACAAGCAACCTAAGCACCTGTCACATACGTTAAAAATAAAGTCAATACATAAAATGTAAAGGTGAGCATACAAGTTTGATAATAGCATATAGAGTTCGAATTCGTTTACGCATAACCAGCACGTACACATAGTGAAATGAAGCACGTTAGTTATCGACATAGATCCATCGATACCAATGACTGCGGGTTGACTGCCCGAGGCAGTTCGCAATACATGATTACCACCGTAATCCATGCAAGTAAAAGATCCTTAACAACCCCTGTGTGAATGGGTGCTGAGTCCAAACTATAGTACTATTGTTGCTAAGGCAGGTAGACAACGTTCCATGAGTAAACATAACAAACAAGCATTCATAAGCCACGTATAACATGCATAAATGGTTTAACGTTAAAATAGCTTGAGTAGTGTGATAGTTGTAGTTTGAATATTCGTAACGTATGTAACACCCAAAAGTGCTAAAAACAAAAAGGGTTCGAGTATACTCACAGCGATTATGGATTGAAGGGAGCGCTTTTCAGCGAGTACGGTTAGCCTGGATAGATTCGATAACGTAACGATAAGTGGCGCGTAAAACAGTACATAGTGAGAGTGGGTAGGATGACTAATCGTGCGGATTGGTCATCCGTGCGGACTGGCAATCCGTGCGAGTGGTAATCCGTCCGGATTAGTCACTCGTACGGATTGTTATCCGTGTGGACAAGTTATTCGTGCGGACAAGTAATCCGTGCGGATTAGCAATTCGTCCGGACGAGTCACTCGTGCGGATAACATGTTCGTGCGGATAACTATTCGAGTGGATTGTTTCTTCCTATGGGTGAGATGTGTTTGTGTATGATGGCTTGTCCTTTGAAGTTTTCGTTGTAGCATTTAGAAAACATCTAAGTATCTCTACCCTTCAAGCCGGTCGCGCGGACCACAATTCGTCCGGATGGTAATCCGTGCGGACACGTCTCTAAGGCTGAGTCACTTGATGAAATTGGTGGAATCCGTCCGGATGGTAATCCGTGCGGACAGTGGTAATCCGTCCGGATAGTTTGTTCGTGCGGACAAAGACAATCCGTCCGGATAGTCTGTCCGTGCGGACAACTTGTCCGTGCGGATGAACATTGTTTGAAATTGTTTAAGGTCTTAGTATCTCATGATCCGAAGAGTAATCCATTCAGAGGTCGCCCGTCCGGATTGTTCATTCATCGATACTCAAACCTCGTTTTGAATGGGGGTCCCAAGTGTAGCTTGTCCAGGTGACAACCCGTCCGGATCGTCTGTCCGTGCGGACAGCTTGTTCGTGCGGACAGCTTGTCCGTGCGGACAACTTACTCATGCGGACAACTTCCTCGTCCTGGTTGTTCCGTCCGGCTACCCTTGGTCGCCTTTGTCGTTTATCGAGACGTTCTGATTACGTGGCAACCATTTGGAATCGCATCCTTACCCGCATGACCAAGACGGCCAGGAATCACCCTAACTCGGCCTGTCGGCGGTTTAGAACGGTCATCCTGGTCTAACCCGAAATCAGGTGTCTTGCGGGTAGAATCCAGATCTAGGACTAGTGCATCACTAACATTAAGTAGGAGACTAGAACGGATCCGATTCCTACCGTTTTTGAGGGTAAAAGAAGGAGAAAACTTGTTTATTTCTTTCAACTCTTTTATCCTTTAGAAAAGTTTAGATTTAGGTGAAGTTGTTGTGAAATCTTGTGGAAATCGTTCAGATCTGAGTTATTCTTGGTGGAATGAGGTCACACTTGAAGTTCATGAGAACTTTATGATGACGTCACCCGAGAATACCTCGAATCTTGATGACTTTATGGTTAAAAGTTGAGATTTGAAAGATAGAAGGGTGTAGATGTGTGTATAGATCAAGAATGTACAAGATTTAGGGCGAGATCTTACCTGGATTGAGAGAAATCGGAGAAAAGGTGAAGAATGCGTGCTGGTCGGACGTCACTTGCCAAAAGTGGAAAATTGGGAGAGTGACCCGGGTATTTATAGGATGCTAAAAGGGGAAAGGGTGATCCGTGCGGATTGCAGGTCACCCGGATGGGTTATCCGTGCGGACTGGTCATCCGTGCGGACTGGCAATCCGTGCGGATGGACCATCCGTCCGGATGTCGACTGAATGGTGCGTTCGGGTGCGATGACACTTCGGTTTCGATTGCGAGCGATTCAGTAGGGTTTCCAAGTCAAATTACTTTTAGTCCCAACTACTTCGTATATAACATGGTTCGATTCGGAATTCGGGTTCGGGTTCGATTACATTCGAGTTAGACTTCGAGTTCGATTGAGTTCGCTTGATTATCACAACAAAACATAAATAAACATGCACAGGTAACACGTAAGGCACACACACACGTATAAATGACAAGTAAAATACATAGCTTGAGTTACGATTTGATGTCGATTCGATTAGTATAGCTTGGTTTTCGGTTGATTAACTTTATCGCATTGTTACTTCCTATAGTTCACAGTAGCGAGTCGATTGAAATACGGTTAACATGATTCGATTATTATAATGTACGACACTTACTCCACATAATATAAATAAAATAAAAACATTTCTACGAGTCAAGTTGCGCGAAATCGGTCGTTGACTTTGACCTTGACTTTGACTTTCACTTACGAAAACACGGGGTGTTACAAAGGGGGAGTTTGTAACCAGAAAGCAAGGTGTCGATCCCTAAAGAACGGAAGCTTGACGAAAGGGGGAGCCTGAAAAAAGTGTTTATAAAAGATGTTAATGTTCGAGCCAGAGTCAGATTCTGGTATAACATTCGAAGATAGAAGCTGATCAAAGAAGATAAAGATTGATGGATGTTTACAATGTTAGACAATTCGGAAAAGAGTTTGAAGACTGATCAAGACGGAAGATGTGCCATGCTAAAGATTAGACACTGAAGACTTCGTCAACATCCAAGGGGGAGTCTGTTAGTGCACTATGTCTGTTGGCTTCGTCTTGTATCGAGTCGTGTAACGAGATAGGATAAACCAGTGCTCGGGATGCTAGAAACTGAGTTTTGAGTGTGGAAAGCTAATTTCGCATGAAATAGCCAAAGGCTATTTCGTACGAAATTACAAGTAGGTAATTTCGCACGAAATTACCATTGGCTATTCCGTGCGAAATTACATGCCTATATATAGTGGAGCCTAGGTTGTCATTTGTAACTTTTTTGATTTGGTACCGAAGTGCTGCCAAATTATCTCCAGGTTGTAAATTGTTATTATATCAATAATAGAGACATTTAAATTGAATCAAGCTGTATACAAGTCCGTTTCTCTGAATTCCGCCTTAGATTCGGATATAAGCTTTTCTGAAAGACTCATTCAGGTCGCACAACGACCCTACAGATTCTATGATTCGTGTCCCGATCAAAATAAGGACCAAAGGATGCGGTGTACAAAAAAGGATCAAGTCTAATCGTGAGATTGCAATTCAGAAATCATCAAAGATCCAGAAATCGTGCTGTGTATGTGGTGGAAAAGGACATAACAGTCGCACATGTAAAGATAAGGTTTCTTCTAATGCTATAGGTTCTAGCAATGCAATGTAAGTATGTATACAAATTCTGTCAAATTCTGATATCATTGCGTTTTATGATGTATAGGTTTCATCTCTTTTTGTTATTGCGTTTTGTGATTTCCTTCATAAATGTCAGCTTTTTATGGTTAATTGCGTTTTATGATAACAACAGTATATTGTTATTGCGTTTTATACATAGAACAATATACTTTAAATGGAATTTTTTGATTATTGCGTTTTATTATAACACAGATCATAGATCAAATTTAAACAAGAAATGCAAGTGGATATCATAAACATTGCGTTATATAGATAATGATAGTTTTAAACAAAGATGATGTTTTCAAACCACAAAATTAAATAAAAATTACTAGCATGATAAGCATCATGGATCAAAGTTTGTTTCTTCTTTGGATGAGAACCCTAAGCTTCCATCAGGGATTTCCTCATCACTTATCAACTTTTTTGGTTAATTACGTTTTATGATAACAACAGCATATTTTTATTGCGTTTTATACATAGAACAATATACTTTAAATGGAATTTTTTGATTATTGCGTTTTATTATAACACATATCATAGAGCAAATTTAAACAAGAAATGCAAGTGGATATCATAAACATTGCGTTATATAGATGATGATACTTTTAAACAAAGATGATGTTTTCAAACCACAATATTAAATAAAAATTACTAGCATGATCAGCATCATGGATCAAAGTTTGTTTCTTCTTCGGATGAGAACCCTAAGCTTCCATCAGGGATTTCCTCATCACTTTCAGATTCAACCCAAAGTTCAACCTGTGAGACTACTGCCTTTTGAAGCTTCTCTGCAAATTTGCTAGAAGAGTTGTTGATGATTGGTATTTCAGATAATTGCTTCAAAAAATTTATATCCTCACTGGTAGATATGTCCTTTGGGTCATACATCTCCACATCACCATCGTCCCAAGTCACTGAAACTTTGAAAGTTTCCTCAGTGAACTCCCAAGATGTAACTTGGGCATCTTCAGTTGCAGTTTGATTCAGATTTCCAAATCTTTTGTGTAGAATTCTAAACAGTGCGGCTGTCTGATCTGTGTAACAAGCAGGTGGTATACCTATTTCATTCATCCTTCTCAACACAATATCATTGCAGTTTTGAAGAACAGAAGCAACGGAATGGTATCTTTTTTTTTCCATAAAGGAATTGAAGAACGAAATTGTCACTTTTAACCCACCAAACTGATAGTTGTTGATTAGCCATTTTAGGGTTTGTGTGTGTGTTTTGTTGTTGGGTATTGGTGTATTTGGTGTATGATAAGGAATGTGAAAATAGTTTAGGGTTTTTGTTCTTATATAATGGATTGGTAGAGGGATTTGTATCAAGTGTGTTAATAATAAAAATGATTATATTTTAATTTTTTCTTTGAATTGATTGTTCAATCATACAGTATTTTATCAGGAATCCAAAAGGCTTTTTAAGGCTTTTTGTCTAATCAATTTCTTTGTCATTAAGCTATCAGTTTTTTCTTTGTTTTTCTACTCTTCATTTATTATTATTTTATTTTATAACATTGCGTTTTAGGAGAGTATAATATATCAGTTTTATGATTGTCATTATTGTAATTAAGCTTTTAATTTGTTTTGTGTTATAAAAATAGTAAAAAAAACTTTTATTGCATTATAAAGATATATTGCGTTATATGTTTGGAAATGAATAATGAGGAAACACTTTGTAATGCGTTTTAGAATAAATAACTTATGTCAAACAACAAATAAATAGACAATATTGAGTTATAGCATACTATTAAAATGTTGCGTTTTATCATAATAACATTTCACTATATATGTATCCTTTCTTTTAAATATATTATATAAAATGTTTATTGATAAATTGCACAAATTTTAAATAATATGTTTATAAGAAAGGTACATATTGCGTTTTAAAATAACAAACAAATAAGAGCATTTTAAATATATCAACAAAATATTGCATTATATGAAAATTATCCACAAATAAAAAACATTGCGTTTTATAATAAGTAGCATTTCTAAATCAAGAAAATACTGCGTTATATTAAAATTATGCTAAAAGAAAAATATTGCGTTTTATAATAAGTAGCATTTCTAAATCAAAGTAAACCAGCAAGATCAAGAAAATACTGAGTTATATTAAAATTATGCTAAAAGATAAAACATTGCGTTTTATAATAAGTAGCATTTCAAAATCAAAGTAAACCAGCAAGAGCAAGCCTATCTTTAATCCTTTCTAAACTAGTGTCATAAGATTGATTTTTAAGTTTCGCACTTAGGTTTCGAAACTTCTTTGAGTCCTCAATAACATAATCTTTGAGTTCGTTGATTTCGTGCAATAATATCTTTGCGATGAACTTTCTTCTTAAATCATCAAGTTGTGCGGTCTGCTTGTTGACTTGGTTTTTGTTTTTACCCTTCTTGATAATTGCAGGTTCTTCATATTCTTCATTAAACCCACAATCCCATTTTTCGACTGCTTCACCATTATAACATTCCATATGACGCATACAGAATATACCACAGTCAATGCCGTTATCTTTTGTCCTCCATTTCATCTCCATTCTAACAGGGGTTATTCCCTTAATATCATCTGCTTTTTCATGCCCAACAGACTTAAGGTAAGCTGCCAAAGCATTCCTCTACAGAAAAAAAAAAAACAAAAAGATTAGGTGGTTTATATTTGTGTTTTAAAAGCATAAGTAAGAATACTTACTGTATTTTCAGGCACATCACCATATTTTTCTTTATTTGTGGCTTCTTTCACACTGTTTTCAATGATGAATATTTGTTTATCTTCAAGATTAAACGAGATCACAAAGAAATGCTCTGAAAGGAGAATCGGGACAAGGATAATTTTAAAATCTTTTATGCTTTTTAGCTTTGCACCTTGAAGAATTTTTTCAATGTTCTTTGTGAATGCTTCTATCATCTTTTCTTCATTTTCAGTTTCTTCCTTATCACTCGATGTTAAAGTCTGCATAACATTAAACAAATTAACATATTATTGCGTTTTATGAAGGTAATAAAACATACAGCTGCGTTTTATGAAGGTAATAAAACATACAGCTGTGTTTTATAAAACTTCATTCAAACAAAGTATATATTGCGTTTTATGAAAGAAATAAAACTGGCAATTGCGTTTTATAGAACTTCATTCAATCAAACTTAAAAAAAACTTCATTATACATATATTATTTATATTAAACAGACAAATTGTGTTTTATATATCTTACCAGCATTCGAATAGTACAGAAAAATCTTGGAGTTTTGTTGTCTTTTGATCTTCTTTTTTCTTCTTCATTCAAAATATATGTCCAACAATTGATTACTTCTCCGGTGATTTCCAATCATGGCCTCATTGTTTCAGCAGCATATCTATACAGAAATACATGATCTCTAATTTCAAAGAGAGTGTCCCTGCAAAAAAAAATTAAATTATAATATTTTAATTTTTGCTTTGTGTTAGTGTATATAAATGATTTTTTACATCATTTCTCCTTCTGCATGGAAAGCATATCCCGATATGTTGTTTTCGTGTGCCTTTCTTGCTTCCTTCATTGCTACTTGTCTTAGATAGTATGGTGAACAAAATACTTCTGGGACATTTTTCTGTCGATCTGGTCGTACCATCTTTGTGATTATTTGTTCTGTTTTGGTTATATCACTTGTTGGTTGTTCTTGATGAACTGATTTTGCAGGTGTTTTATACGGATCTTCTTGTGGGTTGAGGAATGTTGTGTTTTGAATTAGATCACTGATTTCCTTTTCAGTTTTCTGTTTTCTGTTCTTCAATTCTATCAAACATTGTTTGTATTCCAGTAATTTGAACTTCTTTTTCGATTGTTTTATTTTCAGATTCCGCTTGAATTTCGGTTTGTGCAGCGTGGCGAGTAACATCAACTTCCACTTCATTTTCATCAACATTTGAAGAAAACTAAGAAATTTTCAAATCAAAGGATGGTACCTCATCATCTTGAATTTTCTTTTGATTTGATTTTTCTTCTTCTTCATCTGTCTTTTGGATTATCTCCAACATTAATGATGGAGTTTCTTCGCTAAATGATGATTGTACCATTGAAGGGTTTTCAATGTGTGTTTGCAGAATCGATGCATGTTCATTCTCACTGATTTTTTTCTGGATTGGAGGACTGGACTACAGCTGTGTTATCTTCATTGTGTTTTGTAGCATCATCATTGCGTTTTACAATCAATGGAGTTGAAATGATTTGATTTTCGGTGTCTTCATTTTGGCTCAAATTTAGAAATCTTGATGGTGTTTCCATCAGAGTTGAATCAATATTAACTTTCTTGTGCTTTTTAGCTTGATGGTTGAATTTTTCAATCAATGACGCCCATTCGTTTACTTTGTTATGAACAGTTTCACTGTTTGGATATTCTTCAATGATCTCATCTATGCGTGATTGGATGCTTTTAAAAATTTCTTCAAATCCTTTAAAATGATTATCCAAGGCAGTCACAACATATTCCTCAGTTGATTTTTTATCTTCAATGTTCTTCATATTTTCATCGCCATTTTTTGTTGAATGAATGCCAGAAAGACCTTCACTTTGATTTTGTGATGGCATGAAATTACGCAATCGGCATTGACTGTCTACCCACAATTTATCTTTATTTCCTATTGATGGTTTAATGAAGAATTGCCCCCATGATCCTCCACTTTCTGTTTGTGTTTTCTCACTTTCATTGGTTTTAAGTTGGCTGTTTTGAACATTCTCTTGTTCAATCCAGTCTGTTGCAGCTTTAAGTAAGGTGTTTCCATCTTTTATCTCTTCTGAGTTTATATTGATGTTTGGGTGTTCTTCAGCATCGTCTTCATCTTTTTCTTCAGATTCATCTTGAAAAATTTCTTCGTTTTCATTCTCGGATTCAGATGGATAAACATAAAATTCATCCTCCTCATCTTTCTTTTTTTGTTTATTCTTTCTGACTTTTTTCTCTTTTTTCTTTTTATCCATTACAAGACCTCTCCCCTCATTTTGTGCAGCAATTTCCAATTCATTTTCAAATTCTTGTAATGTTGTAGAGTCAATTTTATAAAGAGAGAACTCTTCAGTGTTTTCAGCATCGTCAAATCCTTGTTTTTTTGTAAGCATATAGTATCTGTATGAATCATTGCATTTTAAAAAAATAATCAATACTAATTTTGTTGCGTTTTATAATATAAATCATTGTAAACAACTTACACAGCTAATATTTTTTAACTTTAAATACATTGTGTTTTAATAAAGCATAGTTTTAAACAAACAAACAAATAATATAAACAAGTCATTGCGTTTTGTAACATTATATACATTGCATTTTAAACAAAGAATATAAACAAGCAACCTAAACAAGCATTCAGCAAATATGTAGCAATAACGAAAGATCAGATTTCATACCGCTAACAATGCAATAGGTCCATTGAAGAACTTGTCATTTCCAGGCCATTGTCTTCTTGTACGCCTTAAAACAGTCAGAATATATTCACACCAATTAAAATCCTGGGTTTTTTTGTCACTTTTCATCGATGGCAAGAATCTTTGATTAACGTTACTACTTTGCATTGCCTCTGCCATGACCGTAAAAAATATAACCAAGAAGTTTAGTTTGAACAGTCTTCCAAGCTCATTTCTTTATTTTAAATATTTAATCAAGTTGGCCGCATACATTCTCTTCAAAATATCTTTGCTGAATTGACCGCGCCAAAATTTAATGATAAGATCAGTTTCTTTTGGCCTTAATTTTTTCTCTATCTCTGTTTTTCCATTTGGTATTTGAAATACCTTTTGGATCAATTCAGCTGTGATCTTAATCTTCTTATCTCCTGTATTTATCTGATCATTTTCAGCATCAAAGTTTTTTACCAGCCAATATCCGAATTTGCGTGGAACTGAATGCAGCTTGAATGATAGTATGCTCTCAAAACCTATTTCTCTAACAACTTTCCTTTGCTCTTTTGACAAACTTTCAATATAATCTTTTAGATTATTGACTGCACATCTTATGTTTATTTTTTTCGTCGTAATTGATGTGTGTAAAATGCAACATATAAATTACATCAAATGAGGCATAAAACTACCCCTTTTTAAGTACTAATGTTGGAAAAAGAGTGTTTTTGTCTTCCTTTTGTATTTTCAGGATTAAATGAGCTCAAATTCACAAAAGAAGCAAAAAGACAGCTAAATCTAACATAAATACAAGAAAAGGAACATAAGTGGACTGCCCGACCCCTCAACGGCATCTTCCCAAGCAAAATAGAGAAGGCAGAAGACTGAACACGCCCCGTGCTCAGCCAGCACGGGGCCGTGCCCAAGAAGCAGCAGAAAAGACAAACCTATAGAAGCTTCTATTGCCCACCACGGGGCCGTGTCCAGTGAACACGGGGGCGTGGCGAAAGTACAGCAGGCGCATTAATTGTAATTGCGAATTACAATTAATGAAGAGAGAGAGTGTCAGACAGGCACGGGGGCGTGTCCAGCGGACACGGGGCCGTGCCCAGCCTTCTGTTCAGCCTATAAATAGGAGTGCTTGGTTTCATTTCAACTCATCCCTTGGCACACCACCTCTCTCACACTTCATCCACCACCCACCACCATCACAACACCATCATCCATTGTCCATCGTAGAGTGTGTGAGTATAATACTTTTTATTTCTAATCTTAAGAGTTCTTGACAATCAAGGCCATGTTTGCCTAAGTCTCTTACATCACTTGGTGAAGACAAAGTGTCTAGTATAATACTTTTTATTTCTAATCTTTTCCACTTTTTATTTGGTTTTGTATTAATGACTTTAATAACTAGTTACTTATGTTGAAGGTGATCTTTCCTTATCGTTTGTCCGTGGTGTCTTGGCATTATTTTACCGTCTATATAAAATAAAAGATTTTCACCATTCATATCTCCACGGTCTATATGGAGGTATGTTGGCTACCTGGTCGGGGGTTAAGGGAACGGTTTGGTAAAGGTCTTGCCATTGTTCAGCGTTTAGAGGTCCTGCAATGGACCTGGGTCAAATTTAGTAGGACCTCCTTCAATGCTTCACGGTATTGGATGGCGGGGGTCCAAACTCTTTGATCCCCTCATAAGTTAACTACTATTAATACTATAACCCGGCTATTTAGGACTGTATCCCTGCTGACTCAGACTACTTAGTCGAGGGTAACGTCACCTCCAAAAGAGGGGCCTACCATAATTTGCATTAATAACTTAATTAATTATCTTCCAATAATCCACCCTTTTAGGATTGTATCCTTGCTGACTCAAACTACTGGGGTGAGGGTAACGTCACCTTCAAAAGAGGGGCCTACTACAATAACTAAGATAATCTCTTAATTATGTGCAAAAGTGCGGAAATAATCAAAGGTTACACTAGATACAAGTCGGAACCAAGTGATTCATCTTGTCTATCTGTTTTTTCTTTTATTTTTATTTTCAGCATTTTAGTTAGTTTTTATTTTTCTTAGTTTAAAACCTTTTCTAACTTTTTATTTTGATTAGACGTTGAGGATAAACCGGTACTAAAAGCTCTTGTGTCCTTGGACGACCTCGGTATCTTACCAATGCTATACTACGCCCACGATGGGTGCACTTGCCCATATGTGTGTTTAGTGTTAGTAAAATATCGTGTTTTATAAATTTAAAACTTGGCTAAAAAGTGTTAAAGGGGCTTAAAATATACACCTAATATTTATAACACTTCACACGCATCAAGTTTTTTGCGCCGTTGCCGGGGACACAAGGATTTTAAGAAAGCTTAAAATCGACGGCCTAATCAGTTTTTCAAAACCTTTTCAAAACGCGCGCACATTTTTCTGCATTTTAGTTTAGTTTGCATTTACAGTAGCCTGAACACGGGGCCGTGCTCACTGAACACGCCCCCGTGCTGCATATTTTTAGTTAGATACCCAGATACAGAGTCTGAACACGGGGCCGTGCTCACTGAACACGCCCCCGTGCTCAACGTGACCAGTAACTTTAATTAAAACGCCCAGATACAGATCCTGTACACGGGGCCGTGTTCACCAGACACGGGGCCGTGTCCAGCCTCTGTTTCCGTTTTTATTTTTGTTTTCTGATCTCGAGACTTGGTTGTGGTCTGCTGAGTGATTCTTATGGATCAATACTCAGGAGGTTACAACTACACCTATGAGGAGGATGATTATAGGGGTAATTATTGCACTAATTGTCGTAACACACGCTCGGTTCAAAATAATCACTCATATCAACCATCCAATTCATACACCTATTATGAGGAGCCCAGGTACGAGCCATCGACTTCATACACGTCCTATGAAGACCAAAGGTATGAACCTCCTCCCTCATACTCATATTTTGATGAACCAAGGTATGAGCCTTCTTACTCATACTTTGAGGAACCAAGGTATGAGCCACCACCTTCGTATGCTTATTATAAGGAACCATGGCGTGAACAACCCACCTCATATGAGTATTACGAAGAACAAAATTACGACCCTTATCCATCATATACTTACAATGAAGAACAATGGTGTGAACCATCTACTTCATATGGGTATTATGAGGTACAAAGGATCGAACAACCGGATTCAAGCTTAGAAAATACCGATTCTTTTTCTATAACCGAAGTGACCGATAGGATATTAGAACACATTAGAGTTATCGATCGATGTATAAAAGAAGCTTGCGCAAGGAAAGAGGAGTCCCGCGCAAGAGAAGATTTAAAAAAGGAAGAGATAACCGAAAGTGTAAAAATGGAAGAACAAATAAGTAAAAAACCGACACATGAGTTAAACAACGAAAAAGGTGAGTCCAACAACGTTAAAATTCAAGAAGAGTCTAATTTTGAAAAAAAATTAATCTCTTGTCACCTTCTTTTGAAAATCATTGTTTAGTACCCCCTCATGCTAAGTTTTTAAAAGAGTTAAGCACTAACACTAAAATTGACGAAACGGTAAGTGTTAAGTTAACTAATGATCAAACCTCACTAATAAAAGAAGACCCATTTGAAATTAACATTACACCGGTTCCATGTTTCTTTCAAAATTCGTTTATTAGTAATGTCACAATCGATAAAGATCTTTGTGTTAACATAATGCCTAACTACATTTTCGAAAAATTAAGTATTAGTGATTTTTCTCCGCTTCAAATACCCATTTTTCTATCCAATCGGAAAGTAATAAAATCAATCGGTGTAGTTGAAGATGTATTGGTTCAAACGAATCAAATGGTAATCCCGACCGACTTTGTTATTCTTGATGACGCTCCTCTAGTGTTGGGACGACCATTTGTAAAAACTCACGAAGCTATGAAAAACCGGAAGTTCAAAAATCTACCTCTTCAATTAGGGGCATTTAAAAGAAGTGTCGATCTCGAACGGTCAATGAAATATCCTTTCGGCAATAATGACCCCGTAATTGAAGATGAAGATGAACCACCCGATACAAGTGAAGAGATTGACCACTTTGTTGAAGAAGAGGTCGCCATAGAACAAACTTTTAAAGTTCTTGATCGAAATGAGCAACCAAATAAGGAGTCTCCCAAAGACCCACCACTTGAGCTCAAAGAACTTCCAAAAGGTTTGGAATATGCTTTTCTAGACAAAGATGGTAATTTACCTGTAATTTTTTCGTCTAAATTAGATAACTTAGAAAAGGAAAAATTAATTAATCTTTTGAAAAAACACAAAAACGCAATAGCTTGGAAACTTGTAGACATAAAAGGAATTAGTCCTTCCATGTGCACACACAAAATTTTGATGAACGATGACTACAAATCAGTAATACAACCACAACGTCGAGTAAATCCAAATGTTCAAGAAGTAGTTAAAAACGAAGTCATCAAATTACTTGACGCCGGACTTATCTATCCTATCTCCGATAGCCCTTGGGTAAGTCATGTCCAAGTAGTTCCAAAGAAAGGAGGTATGACGGTAATAACCAACGAAAAGAATGAACTAATACCAACGAGAACCGTCACAGGATGGAGAGTATGTATAGATTATAGACGATTAAATGAAGCAACAAGAAAGGATCACTTTCCTTTACCCTTCATTGATCAAATGTTAGAAAGACTATCCGGTCATAAATTTTATTGTTTCTTGGATGGTTTTTCAGGTTACTTTCAAATCCCGATAGCACCCGAAGACCAAGAAAAGACAACTTTCACATGTCCCTATGGAACTTTTGCTTATCGACGCATGCCGTTTGGTCTATGTAATGCCCCCGCAACATTTCAACGTTGCATGGTAGCCATTTTCCACGACATGATAGAAAAGACAATGGAAGTCTTTATGGACGACTTTTCTATCTTTGGGGATTCATATGACCAATGCCTCGATAACCTTGAACGAATGCTATCCCGATGTGAGGAAACTAACCTCGCCCTTAATTGGGAAAAATGTCATGTCATGGTAACGGAGGGAATAGTACTCGGTCACAAGTTCTCAAGCGAAGGAATGGAGGTGGATCGAGCCAAAATAGATACCATTTCTAGATTACCACCTCCATCCTCCGTACGAGCTATCAGAAGTTTCCTAGGGCACGCCAGATTCTATAGGCGGTTTATCAAAGACTTTTCTAAAATTTCTAGACCTCTAACAAAATTACTTGAAAAAGATGCTCCTTTCATCTTTGACAATGATTGCAATCAAGCATTTCTCACCTTAAAAGAAATGTTAGTCAATGCACCTATCATGATAGCGCCTGATTGGAAATTTCCTTTCGAAATCATGTGTGATGCTAGTGACTTTGCAGTTGGAGCTGTCTTGGGACAAAGAAAAGAAAAGCATTTCCACCCAATTTATTATGCTAGTAAAACACTTAATGATGCACAAGAAAATTACACAACGACTGAAAAAGAGTTACTAGCTGTGGTATTTGCTTTTGATAAATTTCGTTCTTATCTTGTTCTTTCTAAAACTATAGTTTATACAGATCATGCAGCCATCCGATATCTCTTCAAAAAGCAAGATGCAAAACCACGTTTGATTCGGTGGATTCTACTCCTCCAAGAATTTGACATTGAAATCAAGGACAAAAGAGGAGCAGAAAACACCGCTGCAGATCATCTTTCGCGCTTAGAAGACCCAGCTTTGGAAGCAACCAGGGACGAGCAAATCAACGAAAAATTCCCAACTGAGTCCCTGGAAATGGTGGAATACAAGGAAGAACCATGGTACGCCGACTATGCTAACTACCTAGCTAGCGGTATAGTCGCAAAAGGGTGGCCACATCATCAAAGAAAAAAATTCTTTGCCAATGTGAAACACTACTTTTGGGAAGATCCATATCTTTTCAAAATGTGTGCCGACCAACTCGTCCGACAATGCGTACATGGTAGTGAAGCACAAAGAATTCTCCGCCATTGTCATGAAGGTCCATACGGAGGACATCATGGTGCTGCTAGTACCGCACGAAAGGTATTCGATTCAGGATTTTATTGGCCAACCATTTACAAAGACGCCCAAAGTCTTGTAAAAACATGTGATGCTTGCCAAAGAACAGGTAATATTTCTTCCAAAAACGAAATGCCACAAAATGGCATTCTTGTTTGTGAAATTTTTGATGTGTGGGGACTCGACTTTATGGGACCTTTCCCACCATCGAAAGGAAACAAATATATACTTGTGGCAGTAGATTACTTGTCTAAATGGGCCGAGGCCGAGGCACTTCCAACAAATGATGGAAGAGTCGTGGTAAGATTTCTGAAAAAATTATTCTCTCGTTTTGGCACACCTAAAGCTTTAATAAGTGATAGAGGTACCCATTTTTGCAACCATCAACTTGAAAAAAATTTAACAAGATATGGGGTCTATCACCGGGTCTCAACGGCATATCACCCTCAAACAAACGGACAAGCCGAAGTGACTAATAGAGGTTTAAAACGAATACTTGAAAAAACCGTAGGGTTAAATAAAAAGGAATGGGCTGATAAATTAGATGATGCTTTATGGGCTTTTCGAACTGCTTATAAAACAACAATAGGTACAACCCCATATAAGCTAGTTTATGGAAAAAGTTGTCACTTACCAGTAGAAATTGCACACAAAGCCTACTGGGCAATCAAAAATGTAAACTTAGATTTATAATTTGCTGGTAAAAATCGATTTTGTCAATTAAATGAATTAGACGAGCTTAGGAATTATGCATACTCAAACTCTGAAATTTATAAGGAAATAATGAAAATTTTGCATGACAAACATATTAAACCTAATGAATTTCGGGTAGGAGATCTAGTTCTTTTGTTTAATTCACGACTTCGATTGTTTCCTGGTAAATTAAAGTCTAGGTGGTCAGGACCTTTTTCCGTCACCCATATTTTCCCACACGGTGCAGTAGAAATTAAATCTCGAAATGGGCCTCCATTCAAAGTCAATGGGCAACGGCTGAAACTTTATCAAGGATTCATTGAGGATGAAGAGGAAGAGATCTCGTTTCAAACAGTGGAAGGATGAAACCAACATCATACCTGGTAAGTTACGAGCAATTGGGACGACATCGAAAGCGGTAAGTTTTCTAACCAAGGCTTATGGGAAACAAGGGCACTCACACGAGCACTAAAAAAAAAAAAAAAAAAAAAACCTTGCTCGGCACGAGGCCGTGTCCGCTGGACACGGGGCCGTGTCCGCTGGACACGGGGCCGTGTCCGCTGGACACGGGGCCGTGTCCGCGCTGCAGTCGGGATATATCCCCTATTTCAAAACAGTTTCTTCATTCCACACACCCCGTTTCCCCGAAAAAGCTCTGGTTCCAGGCGATTTTTCAAAAAAATTCGACGTCTCCTATCACTCTAACAACATCAAGGTATGATTCTATCACTTTTAGTAGTTAGATTAGTTACTTGCATGTAGTTAAAACACCACAAATTTGGGGAAAAATCTAGGGTTCTTGAATGTTCATTCGAATCAAACCTAAAATTTTTGCCTAAATCTATTTGCATTTAGTTAGATTAGTGTTAAGGGAAGTAAATACACTTGTATTGTTCATAAATTCACCCGATTTCTTACAAAAACCCCAAACCCTTGTTCTTGAACCGAAAAAGGTAAAATTAATAGGGTAAACGGGTTATTTTGGGAAAAACGGCACTTAGGGTTCCATTTTCGGGGGAAACCGCACATACTTGACCAAAAATTTTCAGATTTTCGGGACCGGGACGAAAAATGAAGTTTTTGGGTTACAGACGTTTGGACACGGGGCCGTGCCCGCTGAACACGGGGCCGTGTCCAGCCTACTGTTTGCAGTTTCTTTAAAAATCTCATTGTTTCGTGCTAATTTTTGGTGTATTCTTTCAGATGGCAAAGTTCACAAGGTTCAATGCTAGTGAGCTCGATGCCAGGGCAAGATACGAGATACTTCAAACAAGACCCGAGGAGTACCCCAGGCGAGCATGCACGGACCTGTTAACATTGGTAAACCAGCTGGACCGATTCAACAACATCGTTACAGGATCACTAGCTGTTGCATTGAACACTCGGCTTCGGTCGGTGCATCAATGCACCATGGAGTTCTACAGTACTTTCACCTTCACTTCAAGGTGTGACCCATTCGACAATGAAGGGGTTGCATTTCGGTGTGGCGGGACAAGGTACTCGATCTCTATGGCACAGTTTCGAGCTATAATAGGACTGTACGGGGAAGTGGAATCGGGAAACGAGGAAAATACCGGGGGATTACGAGACTTGGATGAAAATGAACGACAAGCCGCATGGGCTCAAATCGGTGAAGGAATCTACAACCCTAGCAGCACCAAGAGTACTAAGCTAAGGGATCTGCTCTATCGCTACATTCACAGGCTTCTCACCCACTCTCTTAACCAACGTCACGACACTAGTGGCGTTGTAGGGTTGAAAGATTTGGTTTTCCTTCACTGTATCCACAACCGGAAGCCTCTCGATGTTCCATATCTCCTGTTACGAAACATGCATCTCAACCGCCTTGCTCGCGCTCCAACACCTATCTTCTTCGGAGGTTGGGTGTACCGTCTCTTCAAGCATTACACGCGAATTCCAAGGTCCTTTGAAAGAAGCCCATGGTCGGGACGAGTTGACTACCACATTTGCCGAGCCATGAACTTACTTTATGAGGCGGAAGACGGGTCGGTGAGTTTCCAAAGGACGCAAGGCTATGCATGGAACCCGCAGGAGGCCCTAGTTCTTCACGCACCACCTCCCCACTACCAGTATCAACCCCATGGTGATCCGGGTCAATCCTCCTCACAAGGAGGCGGTTTTCCTAACTTTCAAAGCTTACATGATCTTTTGCAGGAAAACCTCATGTGTACCAGGAACGCCTACAACCTCGCCAACAACACATACCACCGGGTCAGAGCTATTGAACGCAACATCAACGATATACAAGACGATATCGGCAGCATCCGGGAATATATGGCGGGGCATGGGGATGGAGGTGATGATAGCGATGAAGACATGGAGTAGGGGGTTTGAAGGAGCAGGGGCGGGTTGATGGCGAGCCCACAGGTTTAAGTCCCTTTATCTATCGAACAGTTGGTGGCCTGCGTGCCAAGTGTTGAACAATTTACTTTCCTTGACCACTTTTATTTTCCGTTTTATTTTTTTCTTTTACTTTATGCTTGGGACAATTAACTATGGTAATGTAGGATGTTTGTGTTACTTGGTGTGGTATTAAGTGATGAAACAGGTACAAACCAAGGCTTGGAGTGCTAAGCCTCAGCACTTATAGGGCCAGGATGGAAAAACCGGGGGAAGAAACCTGTTTTTCAGGCTTACAGACTGTCCACACGGGGACGTGTCCAGCCAACACGCCCCCGTGCTCACCTCCCAGACCTGCTGTTTGGTTACTGTCCTGCAGATTTTTGTCAAGACACGGGGCCGTGCTTAACCAACACGCCCCCGTGTTCGCCTTCTGTAAGTTTTCGTTACTGGCAGTTCGCCACGGGGTCGTGTCCAGCGGACACGGGGCCGTGTCTAGACCACCAGTAACATAAATCTCTGCTTTTAACACCATATTACACATCTAATCAACCTAAAAATTATTTTTGGGACACATTGAGGACAATGTGTAATTTAAGTGTGGGGGGATGCTAAAACCTTGAAATTTTGCAAGTCCTAAATACAAGCCTTACACAAAACTCTATTGGAACCGCTAATCACCCCAAAAAATTTTCAAAAATTTCATTTTTTTTACTTGTCTAGGTTTAACTCGGGAAATTCAAGTTCTCAAAAAAAGGTTATATTTTTACGAATTTACAACCGATAGCGTCGTAATAAAAAGAACCAACATAAGAAAATTATGAAAAGGCATGGCAAACTTAGTTAAAATTTGATTATATATACTTGATCACATAAAAACCCATTCCCACAAAAGTGAGTTTTGAGCCTTTATTGAGCATACAATTACATATCATTAAACTAAATACTCATTTTTCATTTCTTGTGTGAATAGCCGTTTGGTTCTTACGACTCTAGAACTTGCCATGACGATACATTCCCGGTCCTTATCAACTTAAACCCGAGTAAGTAAATGATGGAGGCATTAGGACTAACCCTTTTTTCTTCTACACCATTATTTTTCTTTTTCTTTTACCACCTACCCAAAAATCCCCCTAGTTAGCCCCTTTGAGCCTAAACTCTTTCATTTCATAACCCAAACCAAACACCCTTTTACCCACCAAAACCTTTTTCATTTTTAACCCTTTGTTTTAGTAACAAGTTCGGTTTTTCGTATGATCGTTCAAAAAAAAATGTGTTGATGATGAAGCAAAAGAAAATAAACAAACAAGTTCATCAAAAATAACTTTGTTTGAATAATAGCTTCATCAAAATAAAAGTTACAAAAATAGAAAGTCCTACGAAAACCGACACTTGTTACGCTTTTCACCCTTTTTCTACTAACCACTAACCCAACCACCTACCTTTAACCCAAGCCTAACCCTTCACCCACAAAGTCCTCTTGATATTTACAAAGGTATAAAAGTTAAAAAGGAGGAGGATCGATTGCTTGGCAAGCCTATGGTAGGAGTAAGTTCCATACCGCTCTCGAGTAATCCACAAAAATACATTTTCGGCCGAGTGTTGAGTGATCCCCGTAAGGTATGTGAACTTGTATATAAATAGAATTTAAAAAAAAGGCATGTTATGCCCTAATAAATAATTTCTCTTATGAAAAGTTTTAAATAAATCATGACGAATAGGATTGTAAATAAATAAAAATAAAACTACATAAAGAATCTTGGAAATCCCGACACTCTACGACAAGCCCAAAACCTTCTCTTCTACCCATTCCATTTGGGAGTGTAAGCCACATATTAAAGAGTTTTGCTTGAGGACAAGCAAAAGTTCAAGTGTGGGGGTATTTGATGTGTGTAAAATGCAACATATAAATTACATCAAATGAGGCATAAAACTAACCCTTTTTAAGTACTAATGTTGGAAAAAGAGTGTTTTTGTCTTCCTTTTGTATTTTCAGGATTAAATGAGCTCAAATTCACAAAAGAAGCAAAAAGACAGCTAAATCTAACATAAATACAAGAAAAGGAACATAAGTGGACTGCCCGACCCCTCAACGGCATCTTCCCAAGCAAAATAGAGAAGGCAGAAGACTGAACACGCCCCGTGCTCAGCCAGCACGGGGCCGTGCCCAAGAAGCAGCAGAAAAGACAAACCTATAGAAGCTTCTATTGCCCACCACGGGGCCGTGTCCAGTGAACACGGGGGCGTGGCGAAAGTACAGCAGGCGCATTAATTGTAATTGCGAATTACAATTAATGAAGAGAGAGAGTGTCAGACAGGCACGGGGGCGTGTCCAGCGGACACGGGGCCGTGCCCAGCCTTCTGTTCAGCCTATAAATAGGAGTGCTTGGTTTCATTTCAACTCATCCCTTGGCACACCACCTCTCTCACACTTCATCCACCACCCACCACCATCACAACACCATCATCCACCACCATCATCCATTGTCCATCGTAGAGTGTGTGAGTATAATACTTTTTATTTCTAATCTTAAGAGTTCTTGACAATCAAGGCCATGTTTGCCTAAGTCTCTTACATCACTTGGTGAAGACAAAGTGTCTAGTATAATACTTTTTATTTCTAATCTTTTGCACTTTTTATTTGGTTTTGTATTAATGACTTTAATAACTAGTTACTTATGTTGAAGGTGATCTTTCCTTATCGTTTGTCCGTGGTGTCTTGGCATTATTTTACTGTCTATATAAAATAAAAGATTTTCACCATTCATATCTCCACGGTCTATATGGAGGTATGTTGGCTACCTGGTCGGGGGTTAAGGGAACGGTTTGGTAAAGGTCTTGCCATTGTTCAGCGTTTAGAGGTCCTGCAATGGACCTGGGTCAAATTTAGTAGGACCTCCTTCAATGCTTCACGGTATTGGATGGCGGGGGTCCAAACTCTTTGATCCCCTCATAAGTTAACTACTATTAATGCTATAACCCGACTATTTAGGACTGTATCCCTGCTGACTCAGACTACTTAGTCGAGGGTAACGTCACCTCCAAAAGAGGGGCCTACCATAATTTGCATTAATAACTTAATTAATTATCTTCCAATAATCCACCCTTTTAGGATTGTATCCTTGCTGACTCAAACTACTGGGGTGAGGGTAACGTCACCTTCAAAAGAGGGGCCTACTACAATAACTAAGATAATCTCTTAATTATGTGCAAAAGTGCGGAAATAATCAAAGGTTACACTAGATACGAGTCGGAACCAAGTGATTCATCTTGTCTATCTGTTTTTCCTTTTATTTTTATTTTCAGCATTTTAGTTAGTTTTTATTTTTCTTAGTTTAAAACCTTTTCTAACTTTTTATTTTGATTAGACGTTAAGGATAAACCGGTACTAAAAGCTCTTGTGTCCTTGGACGACCTCGGTATCTTACCAACGCTATACTACGCCCACGATGGGTGCACTTGCCCATATGTGTGTTTAGTGTTAGTAAAATATCGTGTTTTATAAATTTAAAACTTGGCTAAAAAGTGTTAAAGTGGCTTAAAATATACACCTAATATATATAACACTTCACACGCATCAGTAATCATAATATGGTTGTTGTTCTGGTTGTTGTTCTGTTTTATCTTTCTTCAATGATCTTTTTGGTTTTGATTCTGCCTTTTCCTTCTTTTGATTTTTTGTTTATTTCAGTCTTGGTGGTGGATCAACAAAATCATCATCTGATACATTGACGTGTTTTAGAAACATATATTTTTTTCATGAAATTTGTTAAATGCTTTTTATGTTACCTGAATTTACTTGTTGTTGTTCGGAAGTATACAGAACTATAGCTCGACTAGAATTTTCATCATTTGAAACAGACTCTGTATCTTCTGAAGATTCTATCACCACTTTCTTTCTTCTCCTTTTTTGTTTTTCCTCTTTTTTTTTTTAACTTTAAACAGAATAATGAAAACAATGTCAATTAACAAATTTATGATAAAACGCATTAGCTAACACTATAAAGATAAAAAGTAGTAATTCACAGTTTTAAGATAAAACGCAATACTTTACATCATATTAAATTTAACACAGCAAATTAACATTAGATAATCTCATTTTGTTTTTTATGATTTTTTAATATAAAACGCATTAGTCAAGTAAAAAAAACATTTGATAGTATTATGATAAAACGCAATAGTTAATAACACATGTATCTCTGCAAATTCAAAGATAAAATGCAATGTTTTAAAATTCGATTACAATTATCATAATAATAATCTCTTTGTTTCTGCAAATTTATTAAGGTAAAACGCATTAGTTCACAATATATAAATCCCATAAAAAGCATTAGCACCATAGGTCATAGTTTTAACATAAAACGCAATGTAGTGTCTAATAACAAAAATGTTAAGATAGGGATAAGATATCACTCGTTAACAATTTTTGGGAAGGGATATGATATATTAGGTCTATTGCACTTCATAAAACGTAACTTGAATTCAGTTAAAAAACAAAAATA
This sequence comes from Helianthus tuberosus, assembly GCA_030545235.1. Taxonomy (NCBI): domain Eukaryota; kingdom Viridiplantae; phylum Streptophyta; class Magnoliopsida; order Asterales; family Asteraceae; genus Helianthus; species Helianthus tuberosus. The sequence goes on along the minus strand of CM060400.1, from coordinate 114,971,915 downwards.
CATAAAATTACCATTGTCTGAAATCTCTTTTCGTTTTCTACTACTTTGTTGTTTCATTGTTGATTTTCGGCTAACATTTACTTGTTGATCTATGTTCTCTTCAGCTGATGATGTTTTTGGCTTCTTTGATGATTTAGGGTTTTCAGAGACGGATTTCTTTTCAGTAACTCGAAGGTAAACCTTCAAATTATCTCTCGACGACGCCATGAACTTCAATGGAGTATGATTTTATCAAATTTATGTATGTGTGTGATCGTTCAATGGAAGTGTAAAACGTAATGCACTTTTTTTCAAAGCGTTTATGTGTATATTCAACGGCGGTTATTTTGGAATTTGACGATAATACCCTTGAAAGACCGGAGAGCGTGTTAAAATGACAGTTTTTAATTTGATTTTGATCTAGACCGTAGATTGTGCAATTGGACGGTTATGATTGCTTCCTATGCTTTCTAGCGAAATAAACTTCCTATTATATCTCCACCCTATTCGCATATATATTTTAGAAATGTAATACACATTTTTTTTCTAGATAGCCTATGAGTACATTTAATCATATTGGTTACTTATACTTGTGAACTCAAAATATAAAAATCATAATATAAATATTAAAATTTATCCACACAGAATAACACATAAATTTGTTATATTAATTTTCTAACATAATGTTTAAGTTTTAGGTATTAAAAGAACACATAAATTGCTTAAACCAGTGGCTCTGATATCATCTTATGTCACAACCCCCGACCCCACCCTGGGAGCGGGAGCTGCGAACCAGTCAGATGATATCGGTGTTTATTAATTTGGCAGCGGAAATTTTCATCAGGTCCGTAATTAGGAAATATTTTTATCAGAGTTAAACACTAAAATGTTTAAAATAGATAAATGGGATAAAACCCAAGTTTTCTTTACAATACATTTATAGGGATAAACCCTGATTATTAAAAACAAAATCTCCTTTTTATTTAGGTAACTTTTATAGCCACTTTTATAAGCCTTCGGTGCTCTCCAGCAGGTTTCTATTTGGCTTTCACATTTTGTTACCTGAAACGCGTTTAAAATATTTTGTCAGTGGAAAATACTGGTGAGTGAATCCCAAATTAATCAAGAAGAGTTTTATCATTTCAAGTATTGAGAGCGATTACAATTTTATTTCTACACAATTACTCATTCAGTATTGTCAATCCTGACTGGTGGGTCATATTACACATTGGCTAACTCTTTGTCCAATGGTAACATGTTCCACTTTTTTTATACAAAACCCCAACATACCGGCAGTAATTGAAGAACTACAAAGACTCAAAATTGATAAATGGGATAAAACCCAAGTTTTCTTTACAATACATTTATAGGGATAAACCCTGATTATTGAAAACAAAATCTCCTTTTTATTTAGGTAACTTTTATAGCCACTTTTATAAGCCTTTGGTGCTCTCCAGCAGGTTTCTATTTGGCTTTCACATTTTGTTACCTGAAACACGTTTAAAATATTTTGTCAGTGGAAAATACTCGTGAGTGAATCCCAAATTAATCAAGAAGAGTTTTATCATTTCAAGTATTGAGAGCGATTACAATTTTATTTCTACACAATTACTCATTCAGTATTGTCAATCCTGACTGGTGGTCAAAAATTACCAAAGCAATTAAGTGATCAAATCAGTTAAGTGAGGTAGTGTGCTAGAAATATGTGTGAAAAATGTGTTAACCAAATTAGATACGAAAACAGTTTCAAGATACAGCTCAGGATATAGAGCTGTATCTATGATCAAACAATGAGCAAAAAAGTAAAGGTTGACACGTGATGTACGAGGAAAGCCCTTGATCAATCTTGATCGCCGGCATAAAACCTCGGGAGCTGACAATCGCAGCTGCCTTGTTCTTCTATTGCTTCAAATATCAGGATACAGTGCAGGATATGATGCGGATCAACTAGGTGTTACAACGTGATTTGATTACAAGTGTTGGTGTGTAGTGATTGCTAGAAGCTAGAGAGCAAAGTGTGCGAAAGAGAGTGTGTGGAAAAAGTTGTGTTTGCCTATGATCCGATCGCTCCCATTTATAGTAACAAAAACTAACAAACTATCCTATTATTCCGGGATACTTTGGAATATTCCATTCTGAACGTTGGGGGACTGCTTTTACTTGTTTTCCACGTGCTCATTGACTATAAAACCGGGTCTTCAGCTCATATGACCGTTAGCATTGACCAACGTCTGATATTCTCGCGGAATATGCTTTTCTTCTATTCTGACCGTTACAAGACCCATTCTTCCACCATCAACGTCCATTTTTCAACTACCTTGAGCGAATCTTCAGGTAGATCAAGTCCTTTAACGTTGGTACCTTGCAACCAAAGAAAATCGTTAATAGCAAGCAGGATACCCCCAGAGGATGTTACCAATATCCTGGTTCAGTATCCTGGCCGCAGCATCAAGCATATAATATCAGGATATGCTTCAGGATATAAGCTCGAAATTCTACCCATAACAATTGTCCCCAAAAATATATCTGTTAGGATCTTGAAATCCAAACGGGTATATTTTTCGTTGTGTTGTTCGATGCACTTAATGGGATGTAGATGTTGATGTGACTTCACGCAACTTCCAAGGTTATACTTTCTCATAACTAGGTAGTCTTCTGGCACGTCTGGTAAGGATATCTATTTTGAACATTCCTGCATATGTTTGGTTAATTAGCATATAATATGATAAGACTGAAACTACTCCCTTTTCTGTAGACTCTGCTAAGGTACCTGTTGTCTTCGATCTTGAGGAGCTTGACAGTTACTCCAAGCCTGTCCTGGTAAAAAAAATCATCTGTTGCCACCTGCTCTAAGCCCTCCGCTGTTGCTGCCGAAAGTTTCTGTTATGATGACCTTGGCTTCATGGAATCCATCGAGCCCATGAACTCCTTCCTTAATAAGGTAAATATCCAAATCCTGTATCCCGTACACATATACTGAACCTGTATCCTGGTTAGTTTGTCTTTAATGATACCTGTATTTTGCTTCGTAGGGTTTGAATCATCTGGTCGTCCTGTACTTAGAACAATTTATATTTCCTGCACTTAAGACAATACGATGGCCAAAGGTGGATAGGCCCTGAGTTTCAGGATGAAGCCTTTGGTCATCAATCAGTATGGTTTATTTTAAGCAATATAACAGTTGAAGGCAAATGGGTTCTCGTGTTTTCAGGACGAAGCCTTCAACTGTTTATGTAAATATACTTTAAAAACTTAATTGTGTTCTTGGTGGATGTGTCTCTTTTTTAGATGAAACCAAGAATACAATTAATAATAAACTAACCTTTTAGCCTTACATGTTGTTATTTGTTATGCATTGCTTAGTCTGAATTCCAATGTTCCAAACTTAGTGCAATTATTACTTTTTATGAAAATATCTTGATTAGTATACTCGCAAATATCCTATTAAGACTTCCGTCAAATAGGGTTCTTACAACTCAAACAATTTCGATAAAGTTTTCAAAGAAAAAGGATGGTTCACTTTTATTTTGCAAAGCTTGTTTTGATAACAGTAGTTTGATTTGAATATAGTTTCAATTTTCAATCCAAGTATCCTGAAGTATATCCTGAGAATACATCTTGAGAATATATCCTGAGAACATGTCCCGACCAGGATACTCATAAGTGTTATAGTTTCAGAAATTTAGACAATCTAGATAAGGTTTTTTTTTAAAGAACAAAAATAGGAAAGATCATACCGAAACAGAAGACATCTCAATCCTTTCATTCCAGCCCTTTCGCAACCATTCCACCGAAGGTGTCCCCAGTCCTGGATACTTGGCGAATTATGCCCAAACTTGATCCTTTGAGTTCCTCACAATGCCTTAGTCGGATATAGTGTTGGCATAGGTTTCCTTCTTGCTCCAGCATAAATGTCCCCAGTAGGATATAGTATCAGCATACGTCATGTTCTATCACGGATGTCCCCTGTCTGTGCAGGACCAGTATGTTGTACCAGGATATGATCCTTTAGCAATTCTTCAACCAGTTGTTGAAACTTAGCAATCTTTTTTCAAAAATTTATGTAGACTTGTAAATGATTATGTTTTTTGAAAATATACTTTGGGATTATCCAAAAAATTTGTATTTTATTGGGACTAAACCCATTTTCCAGGCATTTAAGCCGGAGTATAAGAACCTCAAGACTTGAAAAGGTGAAAACCTTTAAGTCTTTGAGTTTTGCTGGGGATTTTACCCACGTTTCGTGCGCTAGGTGTGGAAACCCCAAAACTTAGAAAGGTGAAAACCTTTAAACCTGGGGAAAATCCCAAATTTTCATGCGCTACAGGCGGGAGTGTATAAACTCCAAGACTTAGAAAGGTGATAACCTTTAAACCTTAGAGAGTATGAAAATACCCTTTCGTGAGAGAGGGTGATCAATCCTCATATACCTTAAGGATCCAGGGTATAGCCAACAGTAACGAAATTGTCAGCCACTTTTACATGAACTGGTCCCGCCACCTTGAACTATCCCTGGATAACTTGCGCTCCAGGCGGGGTGTTTAAACCCAATTCGTGAGAAAGGTGAATACCTTTAAACCTGTAAAGGGATCAGGATCCCTTGTACGTGAGAGAGGGGGCCAATCCTCTAATCTTCTGAAGTATCCTGAGTGAGCATCCTGGAGCTATATCCCGAAGCATATACTGCAAAACATCCTTACACTAAGGTGGGTGTTAGCTTGGCTAACACCCCTCCAATGCTTAAGTTAGTATTGGGTTTCAAAGAATAAATTAAACCAAACATATTTAAAATAGATAGAAATCATACCATCATGAGTTAGAAATTAAATTCTAAACTCACTTGAAATAAAGCTTAAGGTGTATAGCATTCCAAGATCTTGGTAGCATATCCCCTTTCATATTCTTGAGTCTATATGCTCCTTTCCCTGCTTCTGATTCAACTTCATATGGTCCTTCCCATTTTGGAGCTAGCTTGCCATCGGCAGGATTAGTGGTATTCTGAAAAGCCTTTCTTAACACCCAATCTCCAACCTTAAATCTTCTGGTCCTGATATTCTTGTTATATGCTCTGGATATTCTTTGTTGATATGCTGCCATCCTTAGCCTTGCTGCATCTCTCTTTTCATCTATAGTATCCAAATCTTGACTCAAGGCTTCAGGATTTTGTTTAGGATCACTTAGGGTAGATCTTGCAGTAGGTATTGTCATTTCCGTTGGAATCATTGCTTCTGCTCCAAATACCAAGGAAAACGGGGTTTGGCCTGTTGCATTCTTTACCGTTGTCCTATCAGCCCACAAAACAAAGGGTAATTCTTCTGCCCATCTTCCTTTTTTGGCTCCAAGCCTTTTCTTTAAGTTATTGACAATTATCTTATTTGAGGATTCTGCTTGTCCATTTGCTTGAGGATGTACCGGAGTAGATGTGATCATTTTGATCCCCCAACTCTTGCAAAAGTCAGTAGTTCTCTTGCTTATAAACTGAGAACCATTGTCACAGATTATCTCGGCTGGTACTCCAAATCTGGTCAGGATATTCCTCTTTATGAAGGATACTACTTCTTGGTCTCTAACTTGAACAAATGCTTCAGCTTCAACCCACTTAGAGAAATAATCCGTCATTGCTAGCATAAAGACTTTTCCTCCCGGAGCTTTTGGTAGCTTTCCCACTATATCCATTCCCCACTTCATAAATGGCCAAGGGGAAACAATAGGATACAATGGTTCAGCAGGTTGATGCAGTATGTTACTATGTCTTTGACATGCGTCACATCTTCGAGCATATTCTGCGGCATCTTTTCTCATTGTTGGCCAATAATATCCTGTCCTTAATACTTTTGAGAATAACGACCTGCCCCCAGCATGGTCACCACAATCCCCTTCATGTATATCCTGAAGTACTTCTTTGGCTTCAGGATCCTCCAAGTACCTCAAATACGGTCCTGCAAGAGATTTCTTGTATAAAATATTATTTATAATAGTGAATCGTGATACCTTCATCCTAAATGCCTTAGGATTTTCATTTCCAGGAATGTGTCCTTCTTTGAGATATCTCATGATTGGAGCCGTCCCGGATTTAGGATCCTCTTCAGGATGCTCTGCTCCAGGATCCTGAATACCCACTACCTCTTTATCCTGAGGATTCGTTGCAGGATATAAGACATGTAATATTGGTATTTGGGTCCCTTCAGGTATCCTGATCGATGATCCCAAATTTGCTAAGGCATCCGCTTCAGCATTATCCTCCCTTGGTACCTGTTCAAGTATAAATACATCGAAATATCCTGCTATTTTTTTGAGAATATCGAGATATTCGATTAATTTCTCACCCTTAACTGCATAGGATCCATTAAAATGGTTAGTAATTAACAAAGAGTCAACATATACTTGCAAATTTTTGATACTCATACTCTTAGCCAATTATAATCCTGCAATTAAAGCTTCATATTCTGCCTCATTATTAGTAGCAGGGAATTCACACCTAATAGCCTGGGGTAATATGTCCCCCTGTGGCGATTTTAGTAGTATTCCCAATCCTACTCCTCTTACATTAGATGCACCATCAGTATATAATGTCCAGGATCCTGAGGATTCTCCTAACTGTTGAACTTCTAGGTCTACCTCATCCTGAATATCACTACTGAAATCAGCCACAAAGTCAGCTAAAGCTTGAGACTTTATGGCATTTCTAGGTTCATATACTAAATCATAAGCACTTAACTTTACTGACCACTTGGCCATCCTGCCTGACATCTCTGGTTTCCTAAGCACATTTTTGACAGGATAATTTGTTTTAACATGAATCCTATGTGTTTCAAAATAATGTCTAAGCTTTGTCGATGCCATAACTAGAGCTAATATCAATTTTCTAAATGAGAATACCTAGTTTCAGCATCTAACAAACTTTTACTAACATAATAAACAGGATACTGCTAACCTTCATGGTCTTTTATAAGAACGGCACTTACAGCATTCCCTGATACAGCGAGGTATAGGGATAGTGGTTCACCATTTTCAGGCTTCATTAATAGTGGTGCGGTTGAGAGATATCGCTTCAGATCCTGCAAGGCTGCTTCATGCTTTGCTCCCCATTCAAATTTCTTATTCTTCTTGAGGATATCATAGAATTCCTTGCATTTTTCTGAGGATCTTGAAATAAATCTATTCAAAGCTGCTACTCGGCCTGTCAACCTTTGTACGTCCTTCATATTTCAGGGTGATTTTATATCCAGGATAGCTTTGATCTGCTCTGGGCTTGCTTCTATCCCCCTTTTTGTCACCATATATCCAAGAAACTTTCCTGCCCCCACTCCGAAATAGCATTTAGTAGGATTCAGCTTCATGTTGTATCGATCCAGGATATCAAATGCTCCCTTGATATCCTGGAGGTGATCCTCAGCCTTTTTAGATTTCACCACCATATCGTCGATATATACCTCCATGGTGTCCCCCAGCTTATCCTTGAACATCATGTTTACCAATCTCTGGTATGTTGCACCTACATTTTTCAAACCGAAAGGCATAGCAGTATAGCAATATATACCTGTTGGTGTCATGAAAGCAGTATCCTCCTGATCCGAAGGTTCCATTTGAATCTGCTGAAATCCTGAGGATGCGTCCATGAACGTTAACATCTCATGTCCAGCAGTAGCATCTACCATTGCATCGATATGAGGGAGAGGAAATGGGTCTTTAGGACAAGCCTTGTTCAAGTCCGTGTAGTCTACACAGACTCTCCATTTCCCGTTTTTCTTCTGTACCACAACTACGTTAGCTAGCCATCTTGGAAACTTGACTTCCCTAATCATCCTGGACTTCAACAACCTTTCAACTTCCTCTTGGATAATCGCATTCCGCTCAGGAGCAAATTTTCTTCTTTTTTGTTGAACAGGCTTGAATGATTTGTCAATTCCAAGCTTGTGAGTGATAATGTCTTTGGATATGCCTGTCATATCTTCGTGCTTCTAGGCAAACGTTGACATCCTGCATTTCAAAAAGTTAGTTAACTGATTTTCAATATCCTGAGGGATATTGGCTCCAACGAGCACCGAGATATATGGATTATCCTGATCCAGGACAATTTTCTTTACATCCTGCTCTGAATCCTCCATGATATCCTGGGCCCGCATCTTTAATTGCTATGCTGCATTAGGCTTGGTTGAGGATTTCATCGAGGATGAGTAACACTCCTTAGCTTCTTGCTGATCACTTTAAACCTTGACAACTCCCCAAGGGGTAGGGATCTTGATGCATTGGTGATATGTTGATGGCACAGCCTTCATATCGTGAATCCATGGTCTTCCCAGTATGATGTTATAGCAGGATAAGGAGTCCATCACACAGAAACGTTGTATTGAATTGACCCCTTCAACATATACTGGTAACTTTATTTCCCCTACGGTATTTCTAGCTTCTCCACTGAAACCAACAAGCACAGTGGACTTCGAAGTGATGTCCATCGGAGATACATTCATCCTCTTCAACGTTTCCAGCTGAATTATATTGACAGAACTACCGTTGTCTACCAGTATCCTGCGTACAAAATGGTTAGCCACATATAATGTTATTACTAAAGCATCATGGTGAGGATCCTGAACAGTATCCCTGTCATCACTATCGAAAGTGATCACTTTATCAGTTGTGAGGGTAATCATCCTGACTGGTCTGTCCCCTCTCTCACCCTTAGCTTCCTTTGCATGTCTTTTGGCCGCCGAATATGAAGTTCCATAAATATCGGATCCCCCTGAAATAAAGTTAATTATCTTGGCATCTGCTGGGGGTGATGCTGCTCGTTCAGGATCCTTCTCGGGATCCTGACCTTTATTCTTCTTTTTTCCCAGCAAGTCCTTAAGATACCCCTTGCTTAGCAGGTAGCTTATTTCTTTCCTTAAAGCAATGCAATCCTCGGTCATGTGTCCGAAGTCTTCGTGGAAGGCGCACCATTTGGACTTATCCTTCCAATCAGCTTTCTGCTGGTTCTTCCGAGGCCACCTAGCTTTGTCTCCTAAGCCCCGCATAGCATACATTAATTCAGGTATATTAACAGAAAAGCAGTATTCAGATAAGTCAGGATATTCTTCAGGATCCTCGTCTTCAACAGCATTCACTTTCTTGTTATCATTTCTGCCATATGGCCTGGAGCGATATGGCTTATACGAGGTCTCCGATCTCCTGTTAGTTGATTCATAGGTTGAGGTAGAGTTCATCCTCTCCTGCATCTTCTTGTCATCTTCCAGACGGATATATCTCAAAGCCCTGTTACGAGCTTCGTCGAGATTCCTGCAGGGATTCATTACAAGATCCTGATAAAACCGAGAATCCTTTTGTAACCCCATCTTAAAAGCTTGCACAGCTGTTGCAACATCAAGATGTGGGATATCCAAGGATTCTCGACTGAATTTGTTCACATAATCCCTCAAGGATTCCTGAGGCCCTTGAGTTATCCTGTAAAGATCACTGGTTAGTTTCTCAAAACTCCGACTACAAGAAAATTGACTGTTAAATAAATTAACCAAATGAGCAAACGAAGTAATTGAGTGAGGAGGAACGTTTAACAGCCATTTTAAGGCTGATCCTGTTAGAGTAGAACCAAATCCCTTGCACAAGCATGCTTCCTTGAGCTCCGGAGGGATAGGGTTAATCTCCATTCTTTCCCTATACTGAGCAATATGCTCTTCAGGATCCGTAGTCCCATCATACAACTTCATGTTGGGAGTCTGAAATCTTTTTGGGATTTCAGCATCACAGATGGGATATGCAAAGCGAGATATCCTGTGGCTGTCTTGGGATACTTCCGGAATTGGCTGGACTACTCCAGGTACATTGGATATCATATCCTTCAATTTCTGGAGCTCCCTGGTAAATGTTGACGTCATACCTGCATCCTGCAAAGAGCCATTATTGTTAGTAGCAAGAATATTATTATTTGACACATTACCGTTCTGAGGATTTTGGCCAAATCCTGAAGCATATCCTGAACTTCTCACAGTCGATATTCTGACCGAAGAGGGTATCTCAGGGGTATGATTCTGAGAATGGCTTGGGACGATATTCCCCCTATTATCCTCAGTGTAAACCGCGGAACTGAAGTTCAAAGCCCTGGGCTGTATAGGAGTGACAGTTTCTTCAGCGGGTCTACTCGAGCTAGCTCTTAAGAGTTGTATTTCTCTTAATAGCATTTGGTTAGTCTCCTGTTGCTGCCTCATTTGTTCCTGCACACTTCCAAATAAAGTCAAAATTTCATCATTAGAGGCTAAAACGGGAGCAGATCCCTGGACACTCCGAGTAGGGATAACATCTTGAGGTTGTGAAGAAAACGGCATCCTTGGAGGAGGTGGTGGAAGCACCGAACCAGTGGTAGCAGAGGTTGTAGCAGACATAGTGGAAGAGCTCATGTTTGATCTTGAGGCCATTGTAAACAATGTGGCAAAAAGTTTAGAAAATAGAAAGCCGATTAATGATTTTGCAAAGATTTTTAGTAAAAGTAGCACCACTTGCCCCACGGTGGGCGCCAAATTGTTTTGGTTAAAAATTACCGAAGCAATTAAGTGATCAAATCAGTTAAGTGAGGTAGTGTGCTAGAAATATGTGTGAAAAATGTGTTAACCAAATTAGATACGAAAACAGTTTCAAGATACGGCTCAGGATATAGAGCTGTATCTATGATCAAACAATGAGCAAAAAAGTAAAGGTTGACACGTGATGTACGAGGAAAGCCCTTGATCAATCTTGATCGCCGGCATAAAACCTCGGGAGCTGACAATCGCAGCTGCCTTGTTCTTCTATTGCTTCAAATATCAGGATACAGTGCAGGATATGATGCGGATCAACTAGGTGTTACAACGTGATTTGATTACAAGTGTTGGTGTGTAGTGATTGCTAGAAGCTAGAGAGCAAAGTGTGCGAAAGAGAGTGTGTGGAAAAAGTTGTGTTTGCCTATGATCCGATCGCTCCCATTTATAGTAACAAAAACTAACAAACTATCCTATTATTCCGGGATACTTTGGAATATTCCATTCTGAACGTTGGGGGACTGCTTTTACTTGTTTTCCACGTGCTCATTGACTATAAAACCGGGTCTTCAGCTCATATGACCGTTAGCATTGACCAACGTCCGATATTCTCGCGGAATATGCTTTTCTTCTATTCTGACCGTTACAAGACCCATTCTTCCACCATCAACGTCCATTTTTCAACCACCTTGAGCGAATCTTCAGGTAGATCAAGTCCTTTAACGTTGGTACCTTGCAACCAAAGAAAATCGTTAATAGCAAGCAGGATACCCCCAGAGGATGTTACCAATATCCTGGTTCAGTATCCTGGCCGCATCATCAAGCATATAATATCAGGATATGCTTCAGGATATAAGCTCGAAATTCTACCCATAACAGTAACATGTTCCACTTTTTGTATACAAAACCCCAACATACCGGCAGTAATTGAAGAACTACAAAGACTCAATCACTGCTTAATCGTATTGTAAAATATTTAAGATTTTGTAAAAACAGTTTACAAAAAGGAGATTACTCACATTGCTATTTTAGATTTTTTTTCCCTGTGATTTCCTGGTTATAATCTAATAAATTAAACAATGCACACGCGTTAGTATAATAACCCAATATGTACATTAGTGATACCCTCCCCGAGACAGAACTCCAACGACTACGTCGGGCAGAACCTCGACAACCGTTACGGAGCACTAAATCAATCGGGCAGCGTAACTAATACGTAACCGGAGGTTAGAATACTTACAACGAGGCAGAGCTTCGCTTATTAGGGGGTATTATACCCGAGTATAATTATTATTCTTCAGAATTGTGAGAGAGAGAGAAATAAACGATTTGAAATTGAAGGCCGATCCCATTTATTTATAGGGTCTGATCGACCCTTTGTCGCGCCCCGTGAAAGAATACAAAGGGGTCTTCGCGCCCCGAGAGGGATGGTAGGCGGTTTGAGGGTTGCTGAGTTATCGACACGTGGCGGCACCGGGTGTTCTTCTAACGTTGAGCTGTCGCGGCCCGCGACTAAGATAGACAAGGGCTTCGCGCCCCGCGAGCGCATCCCTGATTTTGATTTATTTGATTTTTATTAATATAAAAGGTATACGGGCTCGTTTATCGCATACGAGGTATATTTTAGGATGTGTAGGGGTGTCAGGGGTGTTTTAGGGTCGTTTTCGAGGGTTGTTATATCTTGGGTATAATCCCTGAATTATTTAATAAAATATATAATGTACTCGCATTAAGTATAGTAACCTAATTCAACTTTATCCCTACGTCACGAGACAGAACCCCAACAAACTTAGTCAGGCAGAGCCTTGACATTTGTTACGGGGCCCTAGATCAATTGGACAGGGTATCAGTGATCAGGGGTTACAACACTTAAAACGGAACAGGGCTTTGGAGTATTATACAGTCTAATATTTAAAATATTTAAAGAAGAAAGAAAAAGAAGAACTCAGGGGTAGATGTTAAAGTGACTAGCCTATTTATACTAAAAAGAATTGCTTGAAAGCTACACAACTTTCTGAAATTCATACACGTATTCAATTTGAATTGAATATTTGGTTAGATTTTATTATTATTTTATTTAATATATATATTATAATTAATTTAACTGTTTTACTCATTTGGCGCTCATAACTTCTAAAATATGACGTTTTATAAAATGATGAATATGCCATTAGAACGAGAATACTTTTATCTACATTTTGGCCTAAGTTTCATTAAAAACGGAGTAAGGTTAATTATAACGTATTTTTATTATTATAATTATTAAACGGTTCCTACGTTTGCCAAAATACCTCATATTTTTTATCGGTCAACCTACCCCTGACCTATCCGTTTAATAACTTTATGTTAAATAAAAAAAATTTAGAATGTTATAGAATCAGTAAGAGGTCTGAACTATTAAATGCATAAGCAACATGAGGTTTGAACTATTAAGAGACAATATATAATGCTTAACCGTTTAGAGACAAATGTCTGATCAATTCAGATTAGAGGTCTTAACCATTGAGACTTAGTATAATAATTAATCATTCAGATGCAAATGTCTGAAACATTCAGACATTTACTCACGAAACAAACAGTATGAATCATTAAGTGTTGAACCAGTAAAAGGTCTGTCTGAACCATTCAGACCCTCATTAAGAGGTAAACAAACAACCTCTTAATTATTAACTAACACATGCCGGCTGAATTTGTAAGCCCCGTACCGTAACGCGGCGGGGTCTTACATCTAGTTACCATCAATTTCAACCATATGCATAAACTCATATAGTTAGCCTATGAAATGAGACACTTCTAACAACTTCTAAACATCATCTGCATTGTTTTTAGATTGTTCATAATATAAAATTGGGTCTAGCATCATTTTCACCATAGTTTGATTCAAAACCTCACCTTTAATAATAAGTTTCAAGATAAACATTTACCAAGTGGTTAATGCTTTTTAATAAACATGAAATCACATTTATTGATGTTTTAAACAAATCAACTAGTTTGGGTTTATAATTTTTTTTGAACGGCAAATTAAGATCACTGACGGACCACTGAAGTATTATCGTGTCACCAGCGGAACCACCCGATCATATCCATCTCCACTAGGATATAATGCATACACACCAATTTAGAAGGAAAACCTAATAAACCTGGGAAAAAACCCATTTAGGAATCGAACCCAGGACCTAATGGCCATAAAGCCTTATCCCACCCAAAGACGCCACTAGGCTATAATGTCGTAAGAGATTAAGTAAAGAGATTAAGTTTTTAAAGTTTACACTATACGTAAGTTTTGATTTATATAAACTGTAGCTTCTTTCTCACCATACGTAAAGAGATTAAGTTTTTAAAGTTTACACTTTACTTTGCATCGTTGACAAAGTCAATGACATACAAAGATTTAGAATGTTTGGACATTACATAACTATGTAGAAATTTCATATGGTCGTGTAATTCAAAACGCCAAAAACTTTAAATTACGAAATATATCATACAACTATATAAAAAAACTTGTATAGTTGTTTGCTAAGTTATTTAAAATATGTTCATACTCCAATAACAAGTGATACGGCTATTTATTCAGAAACCACATAGCTGTCTTCTGCATTTAAAAACCATCACATATTTTGTATTTACGCTTTTTTAAATAGAAAACTTTTGTTGTTTTCAATTATTAGGCTGGAGGGTGTGGTTGGAGCCCCCTAGGAACTTTATCAGGCCACGTAGGATCCACGTCAGCCATGGAGCCCCCCTTTAAAATGGAGGGTGTGGATGGAGCCCCACCTGAACAAAATTAAAAAAAAATTTGATTGGACTAAAACTAGTGGGCCCCACCTGAACATTTCAACCTTGGCGCTACCATGGTGGCAAAGTGAAGATGGCGCCCCCCTCTTAAAATGGAGGGTGTGGTGATGGAGCCCTATGTGGCGCTGTACATGGTGAGGTGATGAGGATGGCGCCCCCACACCCTCCAGCCTTAAGGGCAACTTAGGCTATGAGGTGTGGGGGTCATGGATTGTAACATTATTTCCACATAGGACCATTAATTAAGTGGTACAACACCCCCCTCGATTGATGGTGGTTCCCATGGATTAAACCACGATTACCACGATCCTCCCATTTGATAATTTTAAGACAAAAAAAAATTTAAAAAAAAAATAAAGGGGCTAGTGGTTTGGGTCATAATCACACCCTTAGGGTAGTGGTTTTGAATGATGGATTAAAGACAGATGACATGGTGCCAATATGGAGGGTCATGATACTGATGAAGGTCATGACCACACCCTACAGCCTTATATATTCATTTCAAAGCTGCGAAATTGCATATTTCTCCCAATTGTACTTTATCGAAAACTTATGTTTTAAGAAAATATGTAATTCTACAAATTTAAAGGAGGATATATAAAATTCATCTAATAAATGTTAGATATATGAATGCTAACATTTAGTATGGTTATAACATCAGCTTTGCCACAAATTGGCATAATTTTTTTTGAACGTTAGATCAACTGGATTTCTAGCTTACTCTCAAGGACCAACATATGTGTAAGACCCTAAATCGTACATGTCAAAAGTCGCAGCGGAAACACGTATCATAAAATTTCTTTCAATATAAATACCTCAACTTATTTAAATCTTAACTTTAACACAGTTCTTTCTCATAAATCCGTCATCCTCTTATTAACTAGTTAAAAACATAGCTTATGTTTACTACATTATGTACATCAACGTTTCCGTACAATCTCTCTGGTGACTCGATCTTCGATCTTCAATCCTTGTATATCCTCATGACTGGTACTACCTGCGCTCACCACATAAAATTTCATAACATTAGTACGCATTATAACATACAAGGTTTGTTCACGTTTACTTCTCGTTTCGTTACTCTTTACATCCCAGCTTTCCCATCCTGATCATATGATCCGTAGTGAGGCTTCTTTGGTATTCCTGCGTTACACTTCATTCACCAAGCACGTACTTATTACCATTAGGGATCAATTTCATTAGATGCATGCGTACATACTTTCATACAAACTGATACATACGTTTACGGTCACAAATAGCAACTTTCCTATATACGTATCTACATACATACGTACGTACCTACGTACGTGCGTACCTAAATACATCCATTCCTACCTACATACATACATACCTACATTCATACATACACACATACATACATACATACATACTTATTACATGCCTTCACACAAATCTACATACGTGCATACCTTCGTACATACTCACTTGCGTACATACATTCTACCTACCTACACTCCAACATACATACATTTAAACGCATAAGACATACATACGTATATACCTTTCTTACATCTTTACATACATGTAAACACTCGTGCATATCTTTATACATACATAAATACGCACCCGCATACATACATACGTTCCTACGCCTTCACATATATACATACTATCACACGTATCTTCATATATACCTAAATACGCATCTACATACACGTACAACATCTTGCATATCTCTTACATACTAATACGTTAATTATATGAGACTTAAACTTTGATTTATAGCCCATATTCATCTAAGGATCAATCAAAATCATGTTAGGAAAGTCCGCCGTAGTCCACGGATAACAAACCGAAGCCTACGATCCATAAATCAACTTAACTGACAAATTTCAGACTTTTGGACTTGGGGAGGTCGTCGGCGACGGCCCTAGGGCCCGTCGGCGACGGCCCGTAGTTTTTCCCGTAGCCAAAACCCCGTAGACAGGAAGATAACCCGTCGGAGAAAAACTGATTTTCCCTAGCCCGTCGGCGATGGCCTCCTTGCCCGTCGGCGACGGCCTCTCTAAAGTGCATTTTTCTGCAGTTCCATTTCAACGTCCGAACGCACTAAAACGCGCATAACTTTCGAACCGCTTACCCGTTTAACCTCCCGTTTCTTCCTACATGCTTGTAAATTCACATACTATCATATAAACTTAAAATCCCACATCCGGATTAAGGAAATTCTTATCTTACGCTTTAGCGACTTATTGTCATTTCTTAATTATTTGACCCGTTATGGGTATTTGCGCATTAATTGATCTAAGACTAACAAAACCATACTTCCCACTTCCATACTTGTCCAAAACATTACACTAATCGTATAACTTGTTTCTAAACCTCTTATTAAGATCGTTTGCCCAAAATACCCATCAAGGGCATTTTGGTCATCTTTAAAACCCATCCTTTACGACATAAGACTACGACACATAATTGACCTCGACCATCATGTTTAGTTATTTAAAACACCATATCCCCTAACCGAACATATGAAGTGATTACAGAAATCACTTACCTTATGCGTCCGCGCTCGTATCCGATCCTTGCCCCTTCTTGACCCGTTAACACATCTTGCTTGAGCCCGTCTCAACATGGTCCCTACACTTCCATGTCATCGAAACCACATTCTTGTTAGCATACCCATTTGTACATGTTAACAATCATACCACTCGCATAATCCACACTTAACTTCCCTTAGTCGATTCTAACAAGCATACTACATAGAAATCAACTTCATCTCCTTTCCAACTCATGTAATTCATCATGTAATCACACATAACGCATATTAACATAAGATGTACCAAACGACTTCCTATAATCCTACCTTTACGACAACGAGTCAAATCATGTTTCTTATACTTGTTGACTTTCAAAAGTCAACTATTAACCATATGTAATCATCGACTTATTAACATATACCCGCAACATCATAATCGACTATACGGACAACACTATATACATTTCATCATACACTTGATGTGAGTACTACCTTTTAAGCATAACGTACAACTATTTCATGCACAAATCTTCTAAACTCATACATAACCCATCAAAACCTACTACTAATCATCATGTATCATTCCCAAATACACATCAAACATATCATCATCACATTTCTCCTAATTCTTCTAACAAGTATTCATCATACCCACATAATACATAAATCTTTCAACAAGAATTGGACATAGGTGACGAGTCTAGTCATCTTCATCACCATAACTAATAGGTTTATCATCTAAACATCAAATTAACACAAACCATTCATAGTCTATGTTCTATATCATGATACTAACACATACTCATACTCCATTTCATCCCGATTCACAGATTAACACATAACCCACTTCACATAAGATCACCAATCTTAGTTTTGAGACATACCTTATGATCCCCTTGTGAAGGTGATCATTAATCCATGTTCATTCATGAATTTGAGCTTCGATTTATCCTTCAATTTGATCATTTAAGGTTGAGCTAGGGTTTGGCTCTTTGGGAGCTCCTGATCGATCTAGAACACACACGAATGTGTGTTTGTGTGTGTTGATATTTTCTTTTAATAACTCAACTTTCATTCTATACCATCTAGCCCCTTATGTTTACCATTTAACATACTTGGCACAACTTTCATCATTTAATGCTTTTGACCCTACTCTTAACTAAGTTAAATAGCCTAGTTATTTATTTCATGACGTGTCACGTAAGAACATACGACAAATATTAACATTCCGATTTTGGGGCGTTACAATATGCTGTTTAAACCATTCACCTCAAGTTCGAATCCCTCCCAGAGGTGTTCTCCTATATTTACATAATTTGCACTTAGTAGGAATCAAACCTAAGACCTCCTCAGAAGGAAACCATTTAATGGAAAATCTTCTGACCAACTAGACTATACCATATTGGCATACTAATTAGTTGATTTTGTACATCATTCATAGGGGTAACTTTGTAGAATAGTAACAAAGTTATAAAAGTGTTCCAATTTGGTCACTCAAGTTTCAAAAGTGTTTCGATCAGGTCACTCAACATTCGTTTTTCATTAAAACTAAGGGGGTTTTCATCAATTTCATGTGTAACCATGGTGATGTGGATTTTTGTTTCTTTTTTCCCTATTATTTGATGTTAACGTTGAGTGATGACATGGATTGTAACTTGTTTTTTTAATTTTTAATGTAATTAAAGTGTTTTTATTTTTAATAAATATAATTTCATATATTAAAATAATCCGACCCCAGCATCTTATGCTCTATTTTTTACTTGACACATGGAAAAAAGGACATGGCTCGATTTGAATGTTAAGTTATATAATTGGGACAAAAACGATACGAGTGACCTAATTAGAACACTTTTAAAACTTGGGTACTATTCTATAACATTTTCCCTCATATTATATATATATATATAGGGGACCGCTAAAATGAGAACCACCTCCAGTTGTAAGAACCGTGAGAACTACACCGTACGGGGCGAGTTGGACCAATTTTTTTTTCATAAACGTAGATGCTTGTATTATAAACACATTTGTAAAAAAAATAAAAAAAAATGTCGTGTGTGTAGTTTTGAACACCACAGGTTTGTGTTTACGGATACCGTAAATTTTAAATAAAATTTACGGGTCCCGTAAACTCAAACTTTGGGTGCTCAAAACTACACACCCGACATTTTTTTTTGAATTTTTTTTACAAATATGTTTATAATACATGCATCTACGTTTATGAAAAAAAAATTGGTCCACCTCGCCCCGTACGGTGTAGTTCTCACGTTTCTTACAACTGGAGGTGATTCTCATTTTAGCGGTCCCCTATATATATATATATATATATATATATATATATATATTGAACAGAGTAGGGTTCCTACGGAAAGTGTGTTTTTCCTAGAAAGTCTAGGAAGCGATCTTGTCCATCCGATTGGTGTGTTTAAGGGTTGAGATTAAATCAATGGCAATCTTGTAATAATTAACTATATTTAATAGATTGTTTTAAATTAGTAGGGGCAATTTCGTCCTTATGTGTGTTTTAAACCAATCAAAAATAACCGTCAGAGATATCACATCTCCTTAATTCACGCCAATTTCCCTCTCTCTCTCTTTCTCTCTCTAAACCCAAATTCGGAAACCCCCAAAATCATACCAAAAATACCTAAAATCATGGATGAAGATAAGAGATTTTCCTTGTTCCATATACGTAAGATCAAGTTTTCATTGTACTGCGTGTTTTACAAAGCGATTACGGGTGATTCTTGTTTGTAATTGACGGTATTTTGCTGGTTGCAGGGAAGAGATTCAAAAAGCAGGAAACTTTGGAAAGGATAAATAGCAACGGAACAGTTACCGGAAGCCGATCGAAAGATGGGGCGAAATTTGCTGATGTAAAACACATTTGTATGAATCTGCTTGCTGTTAAAACACAGCTGTATGAATCTGAATTGCTGTTAAAACACAGCTGTATGAATCTGAATGATAAAACACATTTGTATGAATCTACTTGCTGTTAAAACACAGCTGTATGAATCTGAATGATAAAACACATTTGTATGAATCTGATTGCTGTTAAAACACAGCTGTATGAATCTGAATGCTAAAACACAACTGTATGAATCTGCTTGCTGTTAAAACACAACTGTATGAATCTGCTTGCTGTTAAAACACACATGTATGAATCTGAATGCTAAAACACAACTGTATGAATCTGCTTGCTGTTAAAACACAACTGTATGAATCTGAATGCTAAAACACAACTGTATGCATCTGCTTGCTGTTAAAACACAACTGTATGAATCTGAATGCTAAAACACAACTGTATGAATCTGCTTGCTGTTAAAACACAGCTGTATGAATCTGAATGCTAAAACACAACTGTATGAATCTGTTTGCTGTTAAAACACAACTGTATGAATCTGAATAATAAAACACAGTTGTATGAATCTGCTTGCTGTTAAAACACATCACCAAGAACAAACTGTTAAAACACAGCACCAAGAACATGCTGATAGATTCCAGCAAGAAAACGAAGGAATGATTGATATTACGTGAGATCAGAAATCGAAAACAATAAATTCCGAAATTTATGGATAGTTAGTTATTGAAGATAATTTCCTAAAATAAAAACAGATTGTGAAAGTACATAAATGCCCTTTTAGATAAAATCCTTCAATGCCACATGTCGCGTTCTTATTGCTTCTTAGACTTTCTAGGAAAAACACACTTTCCACCCAACTCCTACTCTATTGAACAACAATATTTTTAAACTCGTATCCATATTTGTAAAAGATAATTATCATAAAATTAGATCAATTTAACTTTCCTCTCCTTATGACATTATTTAGTCACATATTTCATTCACAAAAATAATAATTCATTTTTAGTATTATTATAGGTATTTTTGTTGAAATATCTATTCAAGGAGAGACATCTTTCTTTTCTATATTTTGGTAATATATAATAATTTAGTTAAGCATTATAATAGGTCATATATATATATATATAGGGAGGGGCTCATGCGAGAACCATCCTTATTGTGAGAACCTTGAGAACCAATGTGAACACAACCTAAAATAGCTAAAAAAACCTAACCACCCCCCCCCAAGCTAAAAAAAACCTAAAAAAAACCTAACCCCACCCCCCCCCCCCCCCCCAAAAAAAAAAACCTAAACCCCCCTCCCCCACCCCCCCCCCCCCAAGCTAAAATACTAAAAACTAAACCCCCAAAAAACCTAAAAAAATATAAAAAAAATCTAAAAAATCCAAAAAAAAATCCAAATTTTTTTTTTTATTTTTTTAATATTTTTTAGGTTAAAATCGCTACTTTTCGAAGCAAAAAAAAAAATTTAACCTAAAAAATATTAAAAAAATCAAAAAAAAAAATTTTGTGTGATTTTTAGCTATTTTTAGGCATTTTTGGTGTGTTCACATTGGTTCTCGCGGTTCTCACAATAAGAGGTGGTTCTCGCATGATCTTCTCCCTATATATATATATATATATATATTGAACAACAATATTTTTAAGCTCGTATCCATATTTGTAAAAGATAAATATCATAAGATTAGACCACTAGGTCATATCATATCTCGTATAGTCACATACTAAATTTTAATTTCACTTGGTAAAAGTTCAATTTAACTTTCCTCTCCTTATGACATTATTTAGTCACATATTTCATTCACAAAAATAATAATTCATTTTTAGTATTATTATAGGTATTTTGTTGAAATATCTATTCAAGGAGAGACATCTTTCTTTTCTATATTTTGGTAATATATAATAATTTATTAAAGCATTATAATAGGTATTTTTGTTGAAATTTATTCTAAGTTAAGATATTTATTTCTTTTGGTAATGTATATTGTGAAAATAGAAGAATAGTAAATAGTTTCCAAACCAATATAGAACTTTATAACAATGTATATTGTGCAAATAGAATAAAATAGTTCCCAAACCAATATAAAACTTTATAAATAATAATCCCCGTAATAAACGACTATGTTATTACGTGAGGTGGTAGGCTAGTGGTTTGACAAGCTAAAATTAACAAAACTGAACACGATTAATATGCATATCATATAAAA
This sequence comes from Helianthus tuberosus, assembly GCA_030545235.1. Classification (NCBI taxonomy): domain Eukaryota; kingdom Viridiplantae; phylum Streptophyta; class Magnoliopsida; order Asterales; family Asteraceae; genus Helianthus; species Helianthus tuberosus. The sequence goes on along the minus strand of CM060400.1, from coordinate 114,950,063 downwards.
ACGTATTAACCATAGCTCAAGCCTCAAACACAGTCAAAACCCTGTAGCTCAAGCCTCAAACACACTCAAAACCTTGTAGCTCAAGCGTGACCTTTGGGACCCATTTCTCTAAATAGATCAAATCGACTGACAAATCAAAACAAATTATGAACGATTTGCAGATTTTAAATGTGATTTAATCAAGTTATAAACGAGTTAAACACGTTATAAACGAGTTGTAACACGTTATAAACAAGTTGTAAACACATAACAAGACAAACCTATTATACTGGTTATTATGTCTATCTTTAAATTTAATTAATAATACAATCCAAACACAATTGCTAAATTTGTATCAAACCATATTATACTAAAAGTAGTCACCCATAAATGTAAGCCTATCGTGTAATTTAAATTTTAAAAAATACAATAAGATTTAGAAATTAATTTGTATATATCATAAATTCAATAAAAATAAAATAAAATGAAGGCCAAAAATAGTTGATATATAATATAACACAAGACTAGCTCTTGTTATCGTTACATAAGGTTGCCCAATTTTCTCGATATATACATGCGATAAATTCAAAGACCTCCGCCCATAAATACATCGTTTTCTCATTCAGCACCCAATTACTCTTCACAATTCTCCTATAGATTCCTTCGCCGATTGAAGAAGAAACCGACGTTCGATTGCCGTTTCATTCAAGCAAACCGAACGAACGAACGATTCGATTATTACTATTATTATTTAACCTCAAATCACTATGAATTCTTCATCATCTTCGCGTAGGATTGTTTGATCTGAGATCTAGATAGATCGTTTGTTAAAGCATACAGATCTGTCGCTTTTGTTAACTTTTGCTTGAAGATTGACGACGGTTATTTGTTCGAATCAGTTACAGGATAAAGGAGGCGTTGTGTTTTAGGTTTTTTGATCGGAAGATTGAAGATTGAATACAGGTATTGAACGAGCGTATACGTTTTTATATATTTTTTAGTGTTTTTTTTAGGTTTTTTTGTTGATTGAAGAAGAGGATTTGAGGCTGTTTGATTGCGGCATATAACTATCTGATGGATCTAAGTTTCCAGAGATCAGATCTGATGATATATAATGGTTTCTGGATGTGTTTACTGAAGATTCTTCGTTTACACAATGATTTGATGTTTTGGAAACCCTAATTATGGTTTAAATCTCGTGATCCTGAAGGATTAAGGAACGCTTGTTTCTACATAGGGCGTATACTCACGAAGATCTGCATAAACCTTTGATTTTGACTCGTTTAATCGAACGTCGTCTTGACTTTGATTCGACCTGTGATGTTTCACTACTTGTTTGTAGAAGAACTCATCGAATCTTGTGTTGAGGACTGGGATAAGAAGAATTATAGATCTGTTTTGGTCTATAAAGAACTAATTGGAGGGTTGAATCAAACATCTCATCATTTATTAACTAAATATAATTTAATTAATCTGATTTGGCTTGTAAAGATGGTTCTCCAGATCTATAATATTGTCCATATGAAGTGTGGACAGATGTTTCAAGAACTCAATGAAGGATTTAGTTTTAACTTATCTTCTGGAGTTCCAATATGTTTGTCATACATCCTCATATGACTATGGATCTGGTCTAAAGTTACCACTACCGGTTCTTTAGACATCATGATTAAAGTTAAAGTAGCAATTTCAACATTTGTGGGTCCTTGATGTTGGGAATGTCCACAATTGGCGTGAAGATAGGGTAGATTGATTTTTCATGATATGATTATTGCGAATTCTAATAAGCTTTTGAAGATGTTTAATAATAAGTGGTCTTGATTTACAGAAGGTGATAATAGAATGGACCTGGATCTTGTTAAGTTTATCAACTCAGATCTCACATGGAAGGCTGTTAAAAAGGGCCATAGGAGTATGGTGAGGCACCCCAGGAGGACTGTGGCTGTTAAAGAGTCGCATGAATCGGTTGTTTTTGATTATGAAAAGGTATTATTCATCTACTTGTTGGTTATTTATATGATTTGTATTATCAAAACAGCATGAAGTTTTACTCTTTGTTTTTCTTGTTGCAGTCTGGTGTAGCCGTTCTCGGTCAACACTTTGCTGAGGAAATACTCGATGTCCCTATAAAGAAAAGAATACTTCTACTTCAGGCTCCTGGTCAAGGGGATCGGTCACCTCAACCCCAGACTCCATCCCCCCATCATGAGCCGCCCAGAAGCAGTGAACACGCGTCGGAGAAAGCTGTTTTAGATTTGAACGACTTTTCTGGTATCGAACTTCTTGCTGCAGCTGCATGCCATAGCTCCGGTCAAGTGGAGTCTTCTGCAGTGGAAGAACACTCAACACCAAGAGTTGAGTCGTATTCTGATGCTCTAAAACAGGATATTAGTCCAGTCGACTCGAATGTTTCTTCAGTTCAAGATAACACAAAGTCTTGTGATGATGGGATTGATGAGAGTGATAAAAGCTCTGTTCCTTCAAAGGTTGTTCGGCTGCATTGGGATTTGAATACTGTGATGGATGAGTGGGAAGAACCTTGTGATATTCATGCTGATCCTCTTTCCAAAAATAGTTATTCAAAAGACGTTAGTAATGATGGTTTGCAGAATGAAACTACGCAATCTCAAGTTACAGAGATCGTTGGCGTTCAAGTAAACAGTGATGTCGGTTTTTTGGGGAAAAAACATGACGCTGAGAGTTGTTTAAGTAAATCAGATGTAGTCGATTCAGTTGTTAATCCTGCCGCGTGCGAAAACGTTTCTACTTCAACTGCTTCGGTTTCACTAGAGGAAATCACAATAAAGGTTGGATCTGATGATAAACAGGCTGTTGATAAACTTACTTCAGAAGATCATCTCAGTGATTGTTGTGGATCAAATGTTTCCCAAGATAAAGTTAAATCAGGCTATGATTCACCTGTTGAAGATGGCGAGTTAAGAGAGCCGGCTACACTCTCCTGGGAGAAGGAAGAATCGGAAGAAATGGAATGTGTTGATTACGAGTCAGATAATATGTACGAAGATAATTTTGATGCTATTGAATCAGTTACAAACGAAGTTATTGATGAACATCCCGAAATCATCGAAGCATCAGTTTCAGTACAGAATAACGACCTTGAAGTTCAAGGTGATAAAGCAGATGCCTCGGGCCCTAAGCATTCTCAACCTGTTACATTAGTAGAAAAAGATTCTATCTCAAAAACGTTTATCCCCGAGAGGAAAAACATACCGTGTATGGATATACCAATGTCAACATCTTGCATACGTCGTAGCAGGTAAATTTTTGACTTTTTTGCTTCAATATAGTATTTCGTGTTTTTATATTGTCTAATTCTTTTTGCATGCACAGATCTGAGAGGGACTTTGACCAAGAAAAGTTCACGGGGCGCGAAGGACCATCTTATCATCGTGGTGGTCAATGGGTTGACTCTTTTTCACGAAATAAGCATGGATCGGGTGGATACCCGAGGCCAAAAAATATAAGGTCTGATGAAGCTATAAATTATAATCCAAGAGGCGTTTACAGAAACGAATCTTACGGTATTCACAGTGGAGCGCCACCATCAAGGGACATAAGCCGTGACAGATCTAGGGTTGGATTAAGAAGAGCTCCTCAAGAAGAATACAATAATCCCGACCCATACTATTCTGAAAGAAAAACCCAGTTTCTTGCTTCTAATTCTTCTAATTTTAATCGTGGTGCTAATCTTTCTCGATCTCAAAAACAATCGCGGTCAAGATCTCGATCCGGGTCTCCTATAGCATGGCATTTTCAGAAAAAAACAAAAGTGGATACAAAACGGCAAAGCCCAGATTATAAGCCCGATACAAGATTCCCGTTTCGGAAGCCCAGTGAAACTGAAGCTGGCCTCGTTTCTCAGACAACTGGTCGCATTATCAGAAGGTTTGATGACCGGAACGTTATCGGTGGGCAATATAGAGAGAGAAGAACATCACCTGTCAGAATGTGTCACCGAACCTACCAAAGGCATGACCAGCCTGGATATGTTGGAAAATTGAAGCCAGATGATCATTTTGGCCCAAGGTTTCCACCCAATGGTAATTATAGCGGTATCCGTGATGAAAAATATGGAATGATGAATGAGAGAAGGCGTTTTAGGTATGCCGATGAAGATAGCAGCTTCAGATACACACGTACTGACAATAAGTGTTTTAGAGATCCAAAGTATACAAGTGAGGAGAAAGGTTGTAGATACACCACTAACAAGATGTTCAACACCGGTGAAGGGCATTTTCGTAAAGATAATTAGCAAAGGAAGTTATAACTTCTTTTGCTTTATGTTAGGTCTGCATTAGTTTATGTCAGTTTGACAGAGGGATTATTAGTTGGTACATAGCAGATTTTTGAGTATGTAATCCCTCTGTTTTTTTTAATTTTATTTATAGACTTTTTATTTAATTTTTTGGAAAAGGCGGATATATAGAAACTGAGCAAGGAGCTCAAGAAGAAGACAATACAATACAAAGAAATGGAAATAAGAAGCAGACCGAAGGGACACAACGACTTCTTTTACAACTACACATACATTACCAGACCACCCTAAATTCACTCCATTTCAGCCATTCCAGGTTTAGATGTGCCGCCCTTGAGCTTATCCACAGAAAGGATAGCGCTTTTACTACCCCAATTATCTTTGATAAATGACACACCTTGTTGTTGAAAATTATGTTGTTGCGGGCTTTCCATAACGACCAGCAGACCGTAGCCAATATAATATAAACCGCCTTTTTCTTTTTCGCCGCCATTTGCAGATTATTGATGAACTCGAGCAGCTCAACAACGCTTATTAAATATCGAGGCAGGGGTATTTTCGTCCACTGTGAAATCGCGACCCAAAGCTGATGTGAAGGAAAATACCATTTGCAGTATTCTTTCTGTGTCTCTTTTTACTATAACATGTGAAATCAAATACAACTTTTAGCTTATAGAAACATCTTTTAACAAATCATTCTATGCGGCTCACCAGCTGAAGCTGATGGACTCAAACCGCAAGTTTTTCGAAATCCCAGATGAGCATATCGCTGCTACATCTTGCCTCATCTTCTTCGGTCCGCTTGCTAGTACTCCGATGTTAGATCCTCCGATTTCCATAAGTATTTCTGCATTTATGAATTACATGTTAAGACATATAGTTTCTTCACATGTTGTAAAAGATTGTAAATGTGAGTTTGCTTACTTTTAAAATCTGGCCTTTCTCCACAATGAACTGTAATACAACCTGCAAAAGATTTACAAGGAAGACTTTCTAACTCTCTGTTTGCATTATAATACCACGAACTTATTCCCGGAGATGTCATTGGAGTCGGTCCGTCCGTCACTCTAATCTGCCTCATTTCTGCGGAATTCCTTTTCTTGTTCCACAAGAAAGCTATAATTACAGTTATAGCTAAAGACATGCATATAATCAGCATGTTGAGAACCGACCTTACAGTATATGAATATATCGTATTTGTGTCATGATCAATTGGGTATATGTAGAACTGTGTAACAGCAGCAACAACTGTTACGGAAATAACTGAAAACAATACGATTATCATCCCCAGCGAAAGCCAGCTATTTCTACCTAAAATAGCAGAAATGGGCGCATCGATAGTACTGGGCTTGAGCCATACGGTTCGGTAAGCCTGCTGGTTTTCCGTTGCAGGCTTGGGAGGCCCACTCTCTTGAGTGACATATGCTTGGATTTTTAATCGCAAACGGGATATATCGTGGCTGGTGCCTGTAACAGGAAGTAAAAGGTCTAAAATCCCGAGATCTAGTGACGTCTTGAAGGCAGGAATTAGAATAACTTGTGGTGTTTTGTTGGTGTTGTTTGGATCGTTTGCCATGTGTACAAGCTCACGAATAATGGAAATAAACGGAGTAATTCCACTTCCGCCACTGAACATCACAAGCGTTTCATACCTGCATTATGCAAGTCCAAAAATAAACATTTTTGAACGTGTATAACTTGTTAATTTATTTAATTTTGCATACTTATGAAAATGGGTTGTTGCAGGTCCATATGGGCCTTCTACTGAAACTTGAAGATGGTTTGTTGAAGGAAGAGAGAGTTCTTCATACAGCTTTTGCGACCAATTTCCTTCACATTTTACAACAACACTTAACTTTTCGTGTTCCATATTATTGCTTGAGGTTATAGTGAACGGATGCCATTGAAGTTTTGATATTTTCGGCACGTTTACAAAGATTGAGCTCGTTGGATTGTAATTCAACCCTGCAAAACAAAAGGCCAATGATACGGAAACAGAAAAAAAATCAGCTTTATTAAAAAGTTGGATTTTATATAAATAGTATTACTTTTGTGATCACTTTCGAAAATGTCTTGTTCATGTTCCTCCGCTAAGGAAATAAATATATGTGTTGACGACAGTTCATGAATGAACGTAAATGAGCGAACGTGACCTCTGTTCATGTTCATGTTCGTTCATTTAATTAAATGAACACGTGTTTTGTTTGTGTCGTTTCATTTATTAAACAAACAAACACAAACGCTGAAAATTTTGGAGAAAAGCACTTGTTTTGTTTTGCAGATTACCTACCTGGGGTTTTGGAGAAATTCAGTTCAAGAGCTCGGCATGGTAATACTCGTGCGGAAACTAATCTAACTTTTTGCTGAGATTGCAGGAACCGTAACATCCGATCTATGAGAAAAAGGAAGAATCCCGGTAGCGTAATCCAACAATAAGAGAATCCAACATGCAGTATAAAGAATACCACAAACAGAATATACAGATGATGCGTGTAATAAAAGAGCTCAAACACGTTTCTTCTTATATAAGGTACACTCGTCAACCAAATTCCCAATCCCGTTAACAAACCCACTTCTCCAGCTACATTTGATATCCCATTTTTTTCCCATTTTAGCATCTGCAGCATAAAACAAATCAGTTTTTAGTAACACTAGCTGTGCCCAGAACCGGACCCCAAAAAAACCTGTAACCGGTTATTTTTGTACACGAACCAGACCACAAAAAAACCTGTATCCGGTTATTTTTGTACACGAACCAGACCCTACCATTAGGGTATGGATAAGGTATACATTTGAGCCCAATACCCAAAACCGTACCCGAAAATACTTGGTACCTGTTATATACCCGATTCCGGTTTTTCTTTAATAAACCAGATAAGTGAATTTAAGTTATTATAATTTATTTTAACTATTTTTTACAAATTAGAAACCAAATTTATTTTTTAACGAATTTACTTTTGTGTAATAACCGATCATACTCTACCCGGGTAGATAAGGCATGGTTTTTCTCCTCCTTACCCGTACCCGAACCTTACTTGACTTTTCTCAATACCCGATCATACCTGGATGGGTTCCATAACCGGGTATTAGAAAAACCTGATATGTGCACCTCTATATTAAACTATGATCATATGGAAATTGGGTCAAACTCATTCATACTTGTGAAATTTGGTGTGTTTTAGCCCAGAAAAGAGTGTAACATAAACCATGAGCAGTGAACAAAACCATGGTAACATGTCCAACCCATATATGATACTTGATGCTAGATTCGGAAGTTAGACCGATCAGTCGGAGCAGTGGTGACCCGCGGGTCACTGGGAAGAACAAAAAGGCTAGACATATGTTACCAACAAGTCCTAGCATTAATGCCATGCTGTCTAACTTCACTTCCCACCTAACAAAATACTTCATATGTTAGGTACCTTTTCTTGATCTAAGACTTTGTTTGTTGTATACATGTAAAGTTTTTGGAGTGAGATTTGCTTACACTTTATCTTTCATTTTTGATGCTGACTGTGTAGTGATGGTGGCAAACATGGCATGTATGTAAGCTGATGTGGACCAAACCAAAAGCCCAATAAACATGGAGAGAAAGAGCAACTCTTTCCGGGTAACAATACCAAGTGGACCTCTTACAATCACGGGCCGGTCCAATAAGCCCATCAAATGAATATTTGATCTAACAAAAATAATCAAAATTTCATAAGTAACAGAAAAATAAAGTCTTATGATAATTATTACAGTAACAAAACAAATCTTTGTATTTAACATCTTTGAAATATAATATGGAGTAAACTGTCAAAATGGTCCCTGAGGTTTTGTCGCTTTTGCCACTTTAGTACAAAACTCAAACATTTTGAATCTCGGTCCCTGTGGTTTCAATTTTGTTGCCATTTTCATCCAAAATCAAAATCTAGTCAGATTTTTCAGTTAGCATCCAGTTTCTTTATCTTTTTCCTCCCTTTTAATGAAGGGAAAATGGTCTTTTAACACTTTATTATACCAAATTAAAAAAAATATGACTATTTTGCCCTTCATTAAAAGGGAGGAAAAAGACAAAAAGTGGATGTTAACTGAAAAATCTGACCAGATTTTGCTTTTGGATGAAAATGGCAACAAAATTGAAACCACAGGGACCCGGATTCAAAAGGTTTGAGTTTTGGACTCAAGTGACAAAAGCAACAAAACCTCATGGACCATTTTGGCAGTTTACTCTATAATATGACACCAAAAGTCATTTAGCATGTTGAAGCATTGATCATCAATTATTTCTGTTATAACTTATATCTCAAGTTGGAGTCCATCTTGTCTAATATGGTTCATGTGTTCACTCTTTTTACCTTTGATTACTTGGATGGTGGGAAGGTTTGTTTTCTAGGTGAAGGTATATACAACCTAAAGTTGCAATCAAGAGGATTGGCGCCGTGTAAACTAGAATGTTCCCTCCTGCACATAAAGAAGATAATACGAAAAAATAAATCAAATCTAGTGCTTAACTTCAATCGTACGAGTAAAATAAAAAAAAAAATAGTCAGATAACTGACTAAAATGTGGGTGTGCCACGATCCAAATCTGGAACGGAGCAGATCTACAACCGGGTTTGTTATTATCATGACCAATAACTAGACCATACATATGCTCCGTTTCGGTCTGGTTTTGGACTGTTGCACAGTTTTACCACTTTCGGGCCAAGTTTTGCAAGCTCTTAGCCTAAAGGGTATATAAAACTATCTAAAAGTCACCTATACCATATGATATTCTATTGGATTTGTGCACTAGATGTCTTTTTAACCGTCCATAAATACAAGGCTAGCTCGTCGACTATTTTAAAAAACGTGACAAAAGTGCCGAGTGGCATGGTGTAGGACACGAACCTTGTTGGCCAAGAAATGTAGAATCGGTGGCGGAATGGATACATGGCAACCAATGTAGCCAAAATGTGTTTGTAGGCATCATGACCCATATCATCATGTATCCCAAGAATATGACCATTGCTATCAGCCTTATTGCTGGTTGAATCATGTTGCTCATTTTCTATTAACCTCAAGGTTGAATTCTGGTTATATAGAAATTGATGTGGAATCTTGATGTATTAGCAGTCGTTGTAGAGGGATTAGTAGTACAAACTAGGAGCTAATTTTCACACCTGGCGGGAATAACAATCCCTTAATTTGTTTTTATTCAAAAATGAGTTTATTAGATTTTTTTTTTCGAATTAACTAAACTCTAAATAAAAAGAAGTAAAGAACTCCATCCATAAAAGTTCGGCAGGAGCTTTGTACGTGACTTCAACAAAAATAAAAATAAAAATATTTAACAGCGGAGGGATGGCAACCGAACTTACCCGGTGGATAAACCCGAAACTCAAAACATTTGGGACGGATATGGGATATGGGACTAAGTACGAGATTATATTTTCAATAATTTTCGGGGGTACGGGACATGTATGGTATACGGTGATACCGACTCGATTACCTAAAAACACACATCTAGGGGTGTTCAGAAAAAACCATAACCAAATAAAAACCGTAAACCGAACCTTAACCGTAACCAAATAAACCGACTCGAATAACGAATTCGGTTTTTGGTTTGGTTTCTAACCGAAACCGAATTGTGAATACGGTTTTTGGTTCGGTTTATGGATCCACATTTTATTTTATTTGGTTTATTCGGTTTATTTGGATAACCGAATAAACCATTTAACTTAATTAATTATTAAATAAAAATAATAATATTTTATAAATCATATAAAATTTATTAGCCCAAAATAGTTATTTTTTACGCAGCCCAAAATGCCAAATGTAAATCTAAAAGCCCAACTCAAAACCACTCTTTAAGTCATCCAATAGTTTCTATGATCTATGTTTTGAAACTTTAACTTTGTGGTTGTGTCTACTTTTGAAACTTTAACTTTGTGGTTGTGTCTACTACTACTTTATGGATGTGTTTATTTTATTTCGCAATGAAACTTTCTTGTATTCATATATTGTTATGTGTAAATTAGTTGTGATGTTCGGAAGTTGGAACACAAACATAAATATAAATTAGGAAAAAAAAGTACTCAAGTACAATTTGGTTAGATTTGGTTTCTAACCGAAATCAAACCGAATTGAATTTGGTTTGGTTTGGATCGGTTTGCATAATCCTTATTTGGTTTGGAGTACAAAATTTTGAAAATCGAATAAACCGAACCGAATAAACCAAATAAACCATAAACCGAACCGATGAACACCCCTACATACATTTGTTCACCCAAACTATATAGCCGAAAATATTTAACTTTTAATTTTGTTTTTCACTAACCTTAATCTAGTAATGGTTCATTATAGTAGTTTCATTATGTGAAAAATAAAATTTTATTCTTTTGGAATATGTATTTTACAATACAGTAGTTTCATTATATGAAAAATAAAATTTATTCTTTTGGAATATGTATTTTACAAATATTATTTATATTTTTTTATTATAGGAAATATTAACTTATCTTTTAGGATTTATATTTTTCTTAAGAGTAAATTGCCATTTTAGTCCGTGAGTTTTGTCCAAATTTGCCAGTTTAGTCCAAATAGTTTTTTTTTGCATCTGGGTCCCTGACTTTTACATTTTGTTGCCATTTTGATCATTTTGCCTAACTCCATCCATAAACCCCATCTGTAACCAGGGGTATTTTGGGGATTTCCTTAAAATATGTTTTCAGTTGCCATTTTGATCCAATTCCAAAAAATCAAAAAAATTCCAAAAAATTCAAAAAAATCTAAAAATAAAAAAAATTATAAAAAATCATAAAAATTCTAAAAAATTCAAAAAAATCTAAAAAATCAAAAAACTTCTAAAAAATCATAAAAATTCAAAAAAATCAAAAAAATCTAAAAAAAAAAATCCAAAAATCATTAAATGTTTCGGCACGAACCGTTTCGACCCGTACCGTTTCGACCCGTACCGTATCGAACCGAACCGTTTTGACGCGAACCGTTTTGAACCCGTACCGTATCGAACCGTACCTGAAGGGGTATGGTCCCAAAAAGCCGCGCAACCCACTGTAAGGTCGCGCGGGACCATACTCCTTAATCAACAATTTCCTTGATCGCCAACCTCGCGCCGGCTACAGCATACATGTGTAGCGCGACGCGAGGTCCACGTAAGAGTAAACTCCAGTTGACGGCACTTAGCATTCTAAAAGGAACATCTGAAAGCCCATGCCGCGCGCATGATAATAACGTGCTCAGCAAGAATCGTGCGTGACTACGGCGCGAGGCCTTCCCAGATAGTACACAAGGTACAAGCGACAGAATAAAAGGGCCAATCAGGGTCCTTCTGTTCCTGCGCAATCGTGCTCCACGATTGTCTGACATGCAGGAGACAATTAGTACTGAAGGACGCCTATGTGGCACCAATCATAGGGCAGAGACAACTGCCCCACGATCTCCACTTACCTGCTGATGGCAGAAGGCCGACCAGGCCGACAACAGTGACACGTGGCTCCAATCACGTTGCGCCAACTCCACAAAGCTCCTAGAAGCCACTAACGGTCGACACCAGTGAGGCAAGGAACATATCCTCCATGTTGTCGCCTTCCGGCCCAAGGCCCATCAGCCCACACCCTCTTACACCTCTCCGGCTATAAATAGAGACCTTCACTTCACAGGTTAAATTCATTCCATTCCCTCTACTCTCACTTAATACTTAATTCTCTTCCAAAGCAGTCGCTTATTCTCACGCCGGAGCCCGGTTAAGAGGGAAACCCCCACATTCCCCTCTTAACGAGTAACGGTGTTTTGTTTTGCAGATAACCACGATCATTAGGAGCTCAGGAAACTCACAAGAAGATTAACCATTATGGTAGAAACATAAACCAAGCTGATTAGTCCCATAATTAGTTACGTGTTTCTTCATTGGCGCCCACCGGTTTTTCTGTAAACCATTTTCATCTTCTTGCCTGAGTTTTTCGTTGTTTTTTCTTCGACCATGGCTGGTCAAGGAATCGTTCCCGAGTTCGTTGGTTTCGGTGAAAGCCCTAATGCAGCGTTGGGGGAGGGTAATCCAAATGCCCAACCTCAACACTTCGAAGAAGTTGGTGAAGTCGAAGTAGCCAATACGGGGGGTCCGCGCGGGAGCTTCACTTGCATTACTCAAATCACCCCAGGAAACAACGGTGCTGGACCGTCGAACCCAGCTCCACCTCAGAATATCTCAGCGCTACTAGGGCTACCAGAAGGCGAAACCCCAGCCTCGTGGTACGCCAAACAACTTGCCACTATTAACGAGGCGTATCAATCTTTGAGCGCGCAACAAGCAGTTTTAACTGCAGAACCTTCCTTGGTTACGCCAACCGGCCCAAGCCACGGGCCGCGCCAGATGCCACCACCGCAACACGTCCAAAGAAGAGTTAACAGACCTCCCCCCACCCGAAGGTTAAGCGTGCAAGACACGCGCGACACACGGGGAGAAACTGAAAGTTACTATGACGATCCGTCAAACTTCCAAAGAGTCCCAGTTCATAGCCGGATCACGCCGCGCAACATGAACGACGAATGGGAAGATACTGACCCAAATGATCCAACTTGGGAGTACGATGAGGGATCTTCGGTCTTCAATCGCTTACAAAGGAATCATGAATACTACAAACCCAAGGAACATGTGGGATACACCGAAGAGGCAGAGCAAGACTTTCGCCTCGCCTACCGGCCAGCTGAAGCCGTAGAGCATTCGAAGTTCATTCCGAAGATAGCGCTTGCGCCGCTTAAAAAAGAAAAATTACCTCCGACGGTTGGAAAATTTAACGGATTGACTGATCCCGATGATCACGTCAGCTCTTTCACAAGCGTCGGTTGCATGGGGAACTGGAATATGCCCATGTGGTGTCATTTGTTTATCCAAACGCTTACCGGGGCTGCTCGCGCCTGGTTCGACAGCCTTCCTCCAGGAAAGATAAAGTCATGGGTAGATTTCAGGACCCAGTTCATGAGTCACTTTAGTCAACAACGGCGATACCAGCGCGACACAGCTGAAGTTGAAGATATCTGGCGAAGAGATAACGAGGGTTTGGAAGACTTCATTACGCGCTTTAACAAAGAATGTTTGGAGATAGGTGGCGTGAGTGAACAACTCATGCGCTGCCATTTCAAGAAAGCCATCCGCTGTGATAGCCTGATTAGAACCATCACTGGGAAAGATGGAATGCCAAAGGAGTGGGATAAACTCATGGAAGCCGCGAAGATAGTCGCGCAAACGGAAGAGTCACTCGCACGAAACAACAGCTATCGTTCTGAAGATAGATTTTCCAAAGGGGGTCACCCGCGCGATGACAACAGACGCAGCAAAGGCAAAAACCCTGGGTGGAAGGCCAACCACTCCAGCGGTTATAATGAACGACCCCGATATGAAGAACGATCCCGCTATAAGGAAGACGCGCGTGATACCATTGACCGTATCGGTTATAGAAAGGCAGTCCGAGATGACAATAGTGAAAAGCATTGGACTCCGCTCATAAAAACACCAAAAGAGGTGCTGATGACGGAGAACCACGATTTTAAGACTCCCAGGCCTATGACCAACAAAAAGGGACAAGACCCAAATCGTTATTGTGATTTCCACAAGGATACAGGCCACTTAACAGATGATTGTTACAGCTTGCGACAGGAGATCGAGAGAGCACTAAAGAGCGGAAAGCTGAGCCACTTAGTGAAGAACGTGCGCAAAGAGACGCGACAACTCCATCGCCACGATGAAGGAAATCACAAGAAGGTTCGACGCCTTGAGACACACATGGTCAATGGACCAAGGTATAGCGCAAGAGAAAAAGGCAAGAGACCTTATGAGCCCTCATGGCAAGAACAGCAAGTTATCTTCCCGGTGGTGCGCGGGGGTCCCCGAGCCACACGACCCATCGTCATCACCGGCATCATAGGCCATTATGAAACTGAATACGTCTTCATCGACTCCGGGAGTACAGCAGACATCATCTATGAACAATGCTTTAACCAGTTCGACGATGAAGACAAAGCGAGACTTGAGCCAGTTGACTACCCGCTGTCTGGGTTCTGCAATGAAATGATCTTCCCGTTAGGCCAAATCAGTTTCCCCATCACACTTTCTGATGGAAAACATTCACGAACAACGAACGTTAACTTCATGGTAATGCCTGTTAAGTCAAGACATGACGTACTGATCGGAAGAGAAACGCAAGGCGAGCTGAATATGATAACTTCCACCCCCCACTCAGCGATTGGTTTCCCAACCAAGACGGGGGTGGCAATCGTTTATGCGAAGAAGGAGGTTATGTCAACAGAAGAGATGCGCCCAACAAAAACGGCAAAGGTTTCAGCAACCGAGCCCGAAAAATGGGTTTTAAATCGCAAATATCCAGAGCAAACGGTGACGATAGGTCACGCTATCTCACCAAACATCAGAACTCGTCTGAAGCAGCTCCTATTCAAGAACATGGATATTTTCGCCTGGACCCCGGCCGACATGACCGGAGTCCCGCGCGACATCACAGAGCACTGTTTAAACACCTACCCCTCGGTTGAGCCAAAAGTCCAACGACGGCGCAACCTAGGGGCAGACAAGACGAAAGCAATGAATGAGCAAGTTTGCGAGTTACTTAAAGCCGGCATCCTGCGAGAAGTGCGTTATCAGAGTTGGGTCGCGAACCCCGTAATGGTAGAGAAGTCTAGTGGTGGATGGCGAATGTGCGTCGACTATACCGATCTCAATAAGGCATGCCCTAAGGATTGTTATTCTTTGCCTGAGATCGACAAAAAGATAGACTCTCTCGCGCCATACAGATGGAAGTGCTTCTTGGATTGCTACAAGGGGTACCATCAAGTTCAGATGAAGCTCGAGGATGAAGACAAGACGGCTTTTCGCACTGATCTGGGGATTTTTTGCTATACGAAAATGCCATTCGGCCTGAAAAATGCTGGCGCCACATACCAGCGATTGATGGACAAGACCTTCGCGGATGACATCGGAAAGCATATTGAAGTTTACATCGATGATCTAGTGATTAAAAGTCCCGAAGAGGACCAAATGTTGAAGGACATCGAGAAAACGTTCAATTCATTGCGCAGCGTAAACATGAAGTTGAATCCAGCCAAATGTTCTTTTGGCATGGAAGAAGGAAAGTTTTTAGGCTTCATAGTCACCAACGGCGGCTTCAAAGTGAATCCGGAAAAAGTCCAGGCAATAGAGCGAATGTCATCGCCGCGAACAATCAAAGAAATGCAACGGTTGGCCGGCCGCCTCGCCGCGCTTAACCGCTTTTTGTCAAACCACGCCGCGAAGTCGTACCCTTTCATCAGCACACTGTGCAATTGCGTGAAGAAGCAAGAGTTCAAGTGAACTCCTGAAGCAGAAAAGGCTTTCCAGCAAATGAAAGAATGTTTGATCGAGCTCCCTACCCTGACTACACCATTTGAAAAAGAACCACTCGTACTGTACTTATCTTCTTCTGATAAGGCAGTAGGATCGGTGTTACTAGTAGAAAGAAATGGAGTTCAAACTCCAGTTTATTATGTCGGTAGGGTACTCACTGACCCGGAAACGAGATATTCCACGATGGAAAAATTGGTACTAGCGCTACTACACGCCTCCAGAAGGCTGCGCAGGTATTTCACGGGCCATGTGATCACAGTACTTACCAATTTTCATATCGGCACGATACTTCAGAAACCAGAAACATCTGGGAGGCTCGCCAAATGGGCAATCGAGTTGGGAGGTCACAACATTTTGTACAGACCACGCCCAGCCATCAAGGGTCAGGTGCTCGCCGATTTTATCACAGAAGTCCCGGTAGAGAAAATCAAAGATTGTGAGCTTGTTGAAACTCCTGAAAAAGACACGACAAATGAGACTTGGATGCTTTATACCGATGGGGCCTCAAATGAGGACGACGCGGGAGCTGGATTGCGCCTAGTAAGCCCTGAAAACCATGAATTCACTTACGCCATCAGGTTGGATTTTAAAAATACCAACAACGAGGCGGAATACGAAGCGTTTCTGGCAGGCTTGCGCCTCGCCATCAAAATGGGAGCTAAAAACCTACATGCACATGTTGACTCACTCTTGATAGCCAGCCAAGTCAATGGTATATACGATGCACGGGGTGAAGTTCTGGCCCTATATCTGGAACAAGCAAAAGAGTTGCTTCAACAGTTCAAGTCTCACAAGGTCATCCACATCAATCGCTCTGAAAACAAACCAGCCGACGCCTTGAGTAAGCTTGCTTCGACATCCTTCCAACATCTTGCCAAAGATGTAAGGATTGAGGTACTCAAGAACCCGTCAGTCTTGTTACGACAAGTTAATGTGATCGAGATAGGGCAGCCATCCTGGATGACCCCTATCATTCAGTACCTGCAAGAAGGAACACTCCCAGAGAATAAGGCAGAGGCAAGAAAGATTCAGAACAAAGCTCTGCAGTACGAAATGAATGGTGGTATCTTATACCGCAAGTCCTTCTTGGGACCACTCCTGCGCTGTGTGGACCCTCAAGATGCGAACTATCTGATAAGGGAGATTCATGAAGGAATCTGCGGCATACATGCAGGGCCACGCATGGTTGTTGCGAAGATTATGAACGCCGGGTATTACTGGCCAGGGATGCACGTTGATGCCCTGAAGGAGCTGCGCAAATGCGACTCCTGTCAGCGGCACTCTCCAAAAACCCTGCGCCCCAAGAACGACCTAATCCCCGTATCAACTGCTTGGCCTTTTCAGCAATGGGGAATCGACATGGTAGGACCCTTCCCAGACGCCCCCGGCGCCGTCAAGTTCATAATAGTGGCCGTCGATTACTTCACAAAATGGGTGGAGGCCAAAGCCCTTGCTTCAACTACAGCCATGATGGTGCGCAAGTTCATTTGGGAACACATCATCTGTAGATTTGGGCTCCCACTCAAGATTGTAACCGACAATGGCACTAACTTCGCGTCTGAAGACCTCCAGAACTGGATGAAAGAGATGAAGATCGAACACACTTTCTCCTCCGTTGCGCATCCTCAAGGCAACGGGCAGGTTGAAAGCGTAAACAAGTGTATTGTCGAAGGGATTAAGGCCCGACTGGGCACGAAGCGAAGAGGCTGGGTGGATGAGCTCCCGAGTATCTTATGGGCTCACCGCACCATGCCAAAAACAAGTACCGGCGAGACCCCTTTTAGCCTAGTCTATGGCTCAGAAGCGGTTATCCCGGCAGAGGTTGGCCTGCCCTCTCCGCGTTTGACAGCAGTCAACGCAGTCGACAACGAGGCAGAGCGTCGTCTTGACTTGGATTTGCTGGAAGAAAGGCGCGAATTAAAGAAGCCAAGTACAAAACACAACTGGAGAGGTACTACAACGCGCGAGTACGCATCTGTACCTTCACTCCAGGGGAATATGTCTTTCGGGACAACGAAGCCTCAAACGCTGAACGCCCTGGAAAACTAGCACCCAAATGGGAAGGCCCATACTTGGTCCACGAAGTGCTAGGAAAAGGGGCTTACAAATTGCGCACCCTGGATGGACACATCATCCCGCGCACGTGGAATGCGCAACAACTGCGCAAATGCTATATATGACTATAAAAGGTCCTGCGCCTTTATCCACTAATGTCGGCCACGCGCCCTTTACTTTTATGTTGGCTACACGCCTTTCTAAGTTACAAGCAATGTATCTCGGCCTAAGCGCCTACGTAATTAATGAAAAGCATACGACATGCTCTTTTATCACTATCTGACTTATTTCGTTACAAATGCATGTTAAACTTTTGATTAGCACGAAAACACTTCAGTTACGCTCGCACACGAGCCTCTCTTACATTTATTCGCGCTAACTTAACCAAAGTTTCTAACAACAGTGCAACAATTGTAACGGGAAAATAAGCAAACATACTATTTAAAAGGCGCAACCGCACAACAGTTATAAAAACACAATGTCATTCATTAGATAAAAGCGCAACAGCGCAACAAGTTACATCAGAAACCTACTGGAATTTTTTACAAGGCACAAAGCCTGTTGACAAACCTATTCGAATTCATCATCTCCACTGTCACCATGCTTATCGCCATCACCGCCAGGCTTACTGCCATCACCATCACCATCACCTTTCCCGTCGCCATCTCCACCCGCAGGTGCCTCCTCATCCGAGAGCTCAACAGTCTCTGGTGGATCAAGGATATTCTTCAGCCGCTGACACCAATCATCATGTTTCAGTGCATCAGTAACCAAGTCCATCACCGGAATGGATAGATGGTCATAACCATGTTCCGCGCGGGCTAGCTCAGCCTCAGCTTCTTCAGTCACCGAGCAATGACTAGTATCGAACTCCTGTCCAAACATAACCGACACATGTTGCGCACATTCAACATAGCCCTTACGGTGACCAACTGCAAGGGAAGCATCTATGACGGCCGCAACAGCCTTATCCAATTCATCAGCATTCAAGATGGAGTTGGCCATCTACAGCAATCGCAATACTTTAGCCAACAGATCTAAATAAATCAAATTAAAGTAAAAAAAGGAGTCATACCAGCACCATTCCACGACCGCGCAGCCACTCGGCATCAGAGACAAGAGTATCCACGATACCCTGAGCTTCGGCATAATTAGTCTGCGCTACATTAAGAGCTACAGTACTAACATCACGAGCTTCCTCAGCCCTAAGCTTCGCCTCCTCAGCTGAGGCAGCCTTAGACTTTTCAGCTTCCAGATCGATCTCCAAGGATTCACTTTTGTCAACCTGCTCTCGCAGGCGGCGTTTTAGCTCAGCGATCTCGACATCCTTGGCCCCAAGATCCTTGTCCTTGCCAGACAGCTGCACCCTCACATCAGCAAACTCAACCTACAAAGGACAGAACTTAGGATATGCTACAGACAAAACACAGAAAGAAAGGGTATTAAGTTGTACAAACCTCAAGCTGTGCCTTAGCAGCCTTAACAGCTTGCACACCCTCAACCTCCGCAGTCAACTCCACAACCTTAGCCTCAAGGTTGACAATCTTGTTACGATCTGCAGCCGTGCGCTCATTATCCTTCGCGCATATGCGCTTGAACTCAGCTTTCTCCTTAGCAAGCTGTTGTTCAGCAGAATGAAGCTTGTTTTTCAGGCCCTCGCGCCCCCAATCTTCAGCCTTCTTATCAGCTTCAAACTTCGCCTTCTCTTCATCAAGGGCGGTTTTTGACTTCTCAAATTCACTTATACGCTTCAACATCCGCTCACGGTACCTCTCCCAATCCGACCGCTCCCTAACCATAGTTCGCCACTCCCGCACAATCTCCTGGTTAGCAGCGCGAGCATTCGCCTCCCCGAGCATATACGTACGGTACAACGCTTCATGAGTCTTCGCCCTTTGCCGGTTAACCTCTCCAGGAGTGAAAGAATTGAAGAACCAATCGCGGCAAGGGCCAAACTCTTGAAAAGTGTCCTTTTGCCTCAAGCTCCAGGGAGCCTGATGGGGAGCATTACCGCGTTCCTCTTCGGTATAACTTTTGTAATAGATATCACCGACAGTATCCTTCGCCCCGATAGCTTGCGGATTATAACCCCCAGCGCCACCAGAACTCGCGCCACTAGAAACATACGAAGGGCGGGTAGGTCTTTCAACCTCAGGATCTCTCCGTCTCTCTTGACGGGGCTTTGCAGACCCCGCAACGCTCAAAACCTCCGGACCCTGCGCTTTCTCTTGGATAGTGATAGCAGCAGCACCGGTATACCTCAAAGAATCACCACTAGGCTTTCAACAGCCTTTTGCTTCTCCTTTTCCACTTCAGAAGCTTTCTTCCTATCCTCTTCAGCCTTCCTATCCTCCTCAGCCTTCCGAGCTGCCTCGGCTTTCCTCTGCTTCTCCTCCTCCGCTTTCTTCCTCCTCTCCTCATCAGCTTTCCTACGCTCTTCGTCAGCTTTCTTCTTCTCTTCAACAGCCTTCGCCTTATCACCTTCAGCAACATGTTTGTCTTTGACAGTCTCAACACCAGCATCCTTAGGAGATTTAACAGTAATCTTTGGCCTCTTATGCACCGGCTCTACCGGATCTACGAATACCACACCCTTCTCTGGGGTCGTCTTCTTAACCTCTGCAAATACATGTCAAAAAGAGCGAAAGTAACAAAATAACGTAACTAAAGAACCTACCCGGAGAAACTTTGTAAAGCGAGCGCAAGTTGCTCCGCTTCCCAATCAGGGGAACCTCACCAGCTCCGGGCGCA
Source organism: Helianthus tuberosus (assembly GCA_030545235.1). Taxonomy (NCBI): domain Eukaryota; kingdom Viridiplantae; phylum Streptophyta; class Magnoliopsida; order Asterales; family Asteraceae; genus Helianthus; species Helianthus tuberosus. The sequence continues at coordinate 114,929,629 of CM060400.1, read as the reverse complement.
GCAGAGACGCCAGCTGTAGTTTCGCTTCTAACTCTCTTTCTGCTGATCAACTTTGCAGCAGCCTCCTCTTCTTCTTCTTTTTCCTCCTCCTCATGCACACCAGAGGAAGGAGTAGCGCCAGCGTCCGGATTGAGAGAACCCGCGCTCCCTGAGCCACCGGTTCCAGTCTTCTTTCCGCCTGCGCGCGGCAAACCTTCAAGTGAGTCACTAACAATCACGAAATCTCTCAAGTCACTCTGATGGAGGCGAAAAATACCTTTACCCACAGCACCAGTGGTTGCGCGACTACCCCCAGCACCCTTGCTGGTCACCTCAGCATCCTTCTTCTTCTTCACCGGTTTCTTCTTCTTCTTCTCTTCTGGGTCAATACCCAAGTCGCGCAACACACCTGCAAAGACGTAAGACCACGAACTTAGCTCTCCGTTCGAAGACCCTACAGACTCCTCGCTGGAAAGATAGACAACCTCTTTCCCAGCAGAAGTCACAGAGCGTAAAGGACGAGGGTTCGGTATGTGCGCACCTTCGTTTACAGTAGGCGGCAAGGTGAACGCATCAGCAACAGGATACATAAAGTTATCCCTTATTTGGTAATACCAGTATTGCTCCCCGTCATGAAGAGGGCGCACACCCATTCTACCGCCAAAAGCGGCGAAGGCAGCTTGATACAAGCGCACCTCTACAACATAAATCATATCAGAAAAAAAAGGGGGAAAATGCAAGCCCCGGAAGACCAGTAAGAATAAGAAAATTACTAACCTTCATCGCCCATCATTAAGATAGGAACCTCCTTGCTATCAGGCGACCACTGATCGCTCATCCGCGCCGCAACCAAAACACTCTCCCCAAACACTCGGTTTGGGGTGGCGGTAAGCTCGCGATACCAAGCCGCAGTCTTGGGGATCTCCAAGTCTTCCTTCACGATTGGTTCAGTCCAAGCGCGAAACGTCTTGGGGATCTCCAAGTCTTCCTTCCCGCCCAAAGCCATTAGAAACTTCATGTAAAAGCCAACAACAAGCCTGGTAGCCGCGCCGTAGTAATTAACAACTTACACGCGCGCCGTCTACCAAAGTCAAAAGCATCATTCTACTTTATTTTCTTAAGTCCAGAGCTCCAACCACTTGCCTTGCGCATGGTGCAGCACTGGACTGGGGGGACTTGAAGAGGTATGGTCCCAAAAAGCCGCGCAACCCACTGTAAGGTCGCGCGGGACCATACTCCTTAATCAACAATTTCCTTGATCGCCAACCTCGCGCGGGCTACAACATACCTGTGTAGCGCGGCGCGAGGTCCACGTAAGAGTAAACTCCAGTTGACAGCACTTAGCATTCTAAAAGGGACATCTGAAAGCCCATGCCGCGCGCATGATAATAACGTGCTCAGCAAGAATCGTGCGTGACTACGGCGCGAGGCCTTCCCAGATAGTACACAAGGTACAAGCGACAGAATAAAAGGGCCAATCAGGGTCCTTCTGTTCCTGCGCAATCGTGCTCCACGATCGTCTGACATGCAGGAGACAATAAGTACTGAAGGACGCCTATGTGGCACCAATCATAGGGCAGAGACAACTGCCCCACGATCTCCACTTACCTGCTGATGGCAGAAGGCCGACCAGGCCGACAACAGTGACACGTGGCTCCAATCACGTTGCGCCAACTCCACAAAGCTCCTAGAAGCCACTAACGGTCGACACCAGTGAGGCAAGGAGCATATCCTCCATGTTGTCGCCTTCCGGCCCAAGGCCCATCAGCCCACACCCTCTTACACCTCTCCGGCTATAAATAGAGACCTTCACTTCACAGGTTAAATTCATTCCATTCCCTCTACTCTCACTTAATACTTAATTCTCTTCCAAAGCAGTCGCTTATTCTCACGCCGGAGCCCGGTTAAGAGGGAAACCCCCACATTCCCCTCTTAACGAGTAACAGTGTTTTGTTTTGCAGATAACCACGATCATTAGGAGCTCCGGAAACTCACAAGAAGATTAACCATTATGGTAGAAACATAAACCAAGCTGATTAGTCCCATAATTAGTTCCGTGTTTCTTCAGTACCGTATCGAACCGAACCGTTTCGAACCCGTACCGTATCGAACCGAACCGTTTCGACCCGAACCGTTTCTAGCCGAACCATTTCGACGCGAACCGTTTCGAACCGAACCGTTTCGACCCGTACCGTATCGAACCGAACCGTTTCGACGCGAACCGTTTCGACGCGAACCGTTTCGAACCGAACCGTTTCGACCCGTACCGTTTCGAACCGTACCGGGTCGAAACGATTCGTGTCGAAACGGTTCGGGTTCGAAACGGTACGGGTCGAGGTCGAAACGGTACGGGTTCGAAACGGTACAGGTCGAAACGGTACGGGTTCGAAACGGTACGAGTTCGAAACAGTACGGGTCGAAACGATTCGTGTCAAAACGGTTCGCGTCGAAACGGTACGGGTCGAAACGGTTCGTGCCGAAATATTTAATGATTTTTTGATTTTTTTTAGAATTTTTTTGATTTTTTTGAATTTTTATGGTTTTTTAGATTTTTTTTGATTTTTTAGATTTTTTTTGATTTTTTTAGAATTTTTATGATTTTTTAGAATTTTTTTTATTTTTAGATTTTTTTGAATTTTTTGGAATTTTTTTGATTTTTTGGAATTTTTTTGATTTTTTGTAATTGGATCAAAATGGCAACTGAAAACATATTTTAAGGAAATCCCCAAAATACCCCTAGTTACAGATGGGGTTTATGGATGGAGTTAGGCAAAATGATCAAAATGGCAACAAAATGTAAAAGTCAGGGACCCAGATGCAAAAAAAAAACTATTTGGACTAAACTGGCAAATTTGGACAAAACTCAGGAACTAAAATGGTAATTTACTCTTTTCTTAATGACAAATCTTACATCTTCTAAATTACACCAGATTCTAAAACTGCACCTGGGATTTAAAGCATTTAATAGTGTTAATGATATGTATGAGATTTATGGTATGTATATTTATTGTATAAAAAAATAGAACTGGTAAAATGTTCAAAAATCTCAAAGGTATCTTTCTAACAAATTAACAAGTATACCCAATAACTGACAGGACATGTATTGATCGAGGTATGAGACTTGGATTCCCGATACCTGTCCTAAACCCATTCCATTGCCATGCCAAACTACCGCCACCACCTCATTGTTGCTGCCACCTACCACCACCACAATAGAGCACCATCAAGACAACTCCACCCTCACGTCGCCACCACTACACTTGCAATCATTCTTGAGTCTAGGAGTCGGAGTGGGAGGCCATTTTTTTAAAACAAATTACGAAGAGTCGGAATGGGAGGTCATTTTCTATAAAGCAAACTAGAGAGATTTTGAGACATTAGAAGATTTGAAGTGTTATGACATATGTATATATAACTAGTTGATGTTATGAAATATGTATATTTAACTAGTTGATGCCCCGTCCGCGTTGCAGGGCAATGGCTTTTGTCGAAATAGTCCTTTTTATGAAACTGAAAACTTATGTTGGTTTGTAACTTAAACTTAAAACTTAAGACCGTAATTTTGGCCTAGGGCAAAACCGTTATTTTTCAGGACTAATGAGCGAGTGTTAGGCAGCTCATTGAGACGAAAAAATAAAATAAATCGAGTGAACTAATTGAAAGAAAAAAGTTTTATAACTTTGCTAAAAAACTAAAACGATGGGAAAAACATACTTTTAAACTGAGGGCGAAATCATATTTTTATTTCAGGGGTAAAATCGTAAATTAAATGGACCAATGGGGGAGTGCCAGGTAGCTGCCGTCATGACTGTAATTTTATACCGGGGGCAAAATTGTAATTTAACCAGGAAAAAAAACGATGGAGAAAATGTAAATTTAAGTTGAGGGCAAAATCGTAACTTGGCTGTGAGAGAAAAAAACTAATGGCGAAACTGTGAATTTAAACGGGGCAAAATCATTATTGTGAACCGCGGGTAAAATTGAAATGTTTAGCGGGGTAAAAACATAATTTTGAACAGATGGCAAAATCGTTTTTTTAAGGAAAAGAAACTAATGGTAAAATTGCAAATTTAAACGGGGCAAAATCGTAATTTTGAACCGAGGGTAAAATTGAAAATTTTAGCTGGGAGCAAAAGCGTAAATCTATTTTTAAGTGGGGGTAAAAACATAATTTTGAACTTATGACAAAATTGTAATTTTAAAGTGGGATAAAATTATAAATTTGTTAGGCCAATAGGGGAGTGCTAGGCAGCTGTCTGGCACTATTTCCTTTGCCGCCCATGTCACCCAATAGATGAAAAGCAGCTGTACATTTCACCCAATAATTAAGAAACACTATTACCGACCGTTGATTTTGTATACGTTGAATAATTATATACAAGTTTTTAAAATTTTTAATCAAAGGACTGTTGCCAAACGATCAGATTCTAGCCCCCGTCCCAATTAAATATTCTTTAACGCTTGTTAGCCACCCCAATAACACCCATCCCTATTAAAGATTCTTTAACGCTCGTTAGCCACCCCAATAACGGCCCCATCCCAATTTAACATTCTTTATCGCTCGTTAGCCACCCCAATAACCCCCATCCCAATTAAATATCCTTAACACTCGTTAGCCACCCGAACACCCAGGCAACGGTGTTTGGGGTGCTATTGCTCCAATGTGGCTGAGGGCACCACTCCATGCTACTTACCGAAGTGAATGAAAGAGCCAATTCGTAGTGTAAAGAAACCATATACGGAAAATATTTCTTGCATATACTCATTTTAACCTCCCTATACTACAAGCCTTTATACGAAAAAAAAAGATCAACCAACAGCAATTGTATTCATGGTCATAAGTACATACATCATGATCAATTATTGGGAATGTAGAGCAGCTCACTTACAATAAGAAAGACTCCAAATCAACTTCACATGCTGTTCCATGACTTAATTAAAAACAAGATCAAAAGAGCACCAACTAATAATATACACAACACACATTATTAAACCACCATTACATCAGACAGACAGATATAACTGGAATTCAACCCATCACCCTCTCACCATTCTGTTGAACATGAACGCGCTAATATCTTCATCATCGGCGATGTGGAGGGATGAAACCGCCTGTGCAGCAATTAGTCCAGCTGTAGACATCTCACCAACATACGACCTCTCAAAAGACCCATTTTCACCACGCCCGTATCCATTCCATTGACATATAGACCCTCCATTTGCATTCATAATCCAACCAAATTCTTCTTTTGGGTTATTGTAAACCCGTTGACTATAGTTGACTTCACTGAATGTATCATCTGAGTCCTCACCGGTTAGGACCTGCAACGCAACTGCTTCAGCTATGGCGGCACCCTCTTCATCCAGCCTCTGTTGTTCTTCTTTCTTCTTCTGTTTCTTCTTCTCGAGCTCTGAAATAATAGCTGCTGACGTGGCAAGGGCTTTCTCTAATCGCCTTTTTTTCTTCTCGGCCTGTTTGATTCGGTCTGATTCGTCTTTCACTTGCTTTTTCTTCATCTTTCTAACACTAGATGGTGCTTTACCACATTCCATGTCTTTTCAAAATATAAAAACTAAAACTTTCTATAGTACGTATAAGTTGATTATTTTCTACTACTAAAAACTCAAAAAGTAATACTAAAATGTAAATTATAGTTTACTTCTTGACCTCTACACCCACTCAGATGTGAAGGAATACCGAATCTTACGAACAGTACAATCCCAGACAGATATTGCAGGATCTAACGTAAGAGAAATTTGGTAAGAACTCGTTAATTTGTCTTTCGATACCACCATTCTTCCTAATTTTCTACAGCCCACACATTTGCTCATTTCGTGCAACAACCAATAATTTATCTAGTAGCCAGAAAACACCACGAATCTTGCTCCAGTTCAAACAACGCTCATGGCATTCCAACCTGAAGAGAAATCAAAGAACACCATAGTAAGAATGAAAGTAAAACCAACTAGTACAAATAACACCACAAATATGCACACGCGCCCTCACAAACAGACACGTTATATGTACATATTCAAGTACAGGCACTGAATGATAAAGATGATCACTACCTACTCGAACTGAATTATTTGGGTGATCACTATTCATCACCAACATATTGCAGATGATGATGAATGCTTTGTTCTACAAAACGAGAGGCGCACAAAAGCGACGAGGTCTAAAATTGAGGCGCGAAGCGCAAAGTGCAAAAGCGGTGGGCTTTTCGTACCCGAGGTGCAAGATGTTTATATAATTTTTTTTATATATCCCATACATATCCCATGGGTTTTTAGCTTCCTTTAACCAAAATAGAGCTATAAATAAGGCTTTTATACCATTTTACTTACATGTACAAGTAAAAAAAAAACCCAAGGTACAACATTTTTCTGTAGTAAAACGCCTCAGATACATGAGGTGCGCGCCTCAGGCCAAAAAGCCCCCAAAAAAACCCTAAATTTTGCGCTTTTTGGGCGCTTCTTGTAATTACACAAGGCACTGAGCAAAAAACAGGCGCGCTTTTTAAAACCCAGGATGAAGGAGAAAGACGCAAAAAGTACAATCCACATATGCAGATTTAGTATGAATATCAAATAACAACACATTATAATATTATACTTCAGCTACCTCCTAACAACTATACAAGTAAGGATCATTATATGAACATGATCATAACCCAAAAAAACGTTAAAACAAAGACAATTACACATGAATCCAAAACGAAAGGAAATTTAAAAACCTTAGTGCTCAATTTAACTGCTTCAGATCATTGGCTCTGCAATACCTATCGAGTCTAGGTCTCCATACACATCAAATAGTCACTAATACAACTGCTAGCATGATCAACCAACCTAGATAGAAAATTAGGGTTCATCAGAAGACCTAATTTCAATTCAACCAGTTGTTACCAACCAAATCTACCTAACAATCCGTGAAATCGAAGCAACTAACTAAATCAACCATCGATGCTCAATATATTACACATATAAACCCTAAATTAACCAGCAAACAATCATCCAATCCAAAACAATTCACATAATTCAATCCAAAATCTACACTCAGATCAAACACCACAAACTAAACAAACAATTATAATTGAATTCAAATAGAACTAATTAAATAAATCGATCATACCTTGAGAGAAAAACACACCTAAGGTTTGTAAAATTAGATCTGAAGATGAAACCTATGATATACACAAAGGATAATATAACTGATCAGATCACATGATAAGAAAGTTCCCAAACGGCAACAAGCAAGGGCACAATCGTCATTTCACATAAACAAGGACACGTGGCAGCCGATTAAAACGCAATCTAGAATAATGTCAAGACTTTTGATTGTTGCACAGAAGGATGCTATCTGATCTGACAGCTAGATAGGTGCCACGTGTAAGTAACCGGATACGAAAGAAACAGATCTGGACCGTTGATTTTGAACGGCCAGGATTCAATCGGATCAGTTCTAGAGTTAACTTTTATCGACGAAACTTCTACTCTCTGCAACTACCACCACCGCCGGCGATGACGTCACTGTACTCCTCCACCTTTCTCCCTACCAATCCCTTGCACAAAACCCTAACTCGACCGGCAACAAAACCCTACGCAAAATTGCCACAACCACCGGCACGAATCCAATCGGTTCTACAATACAACCGGAAGCCGGAACTCTCCGGCGAGACACCGAGAGTTGTTGTTATCACCTCCGGCAAAGGCGGCGTCGGAAAAACCACCACAACCGCCAACGTAGGACTCTCGCTAGCCAGATTAGGGTTCTCCGTCGTCGCAATCGACGCTGACGTCGGCTTACGTAACCTCGACCTCCTTCTTGGACTCGAAAACCGCGTCAATTACACCGTTGTAGAGGTTCTCAACGGCGATTGTCGTCTAGATCAAGCCCTAGTTCGCGATAAACGCTGGTCAAACTTCGAATTGTTGTGTATTTCAAAACCTAGGTCGAAACTACCCCTAGGGTTTGGTGGAAAAGCGTTAGTGTGGCTTGTGGATGCGTTAAAAGACCGGCAGGAAGGCTGCCCGGACTTTATATTAATCGATTGTCCGGCCGGAATAGATGCCGGATTCATAACAGCGATTACGCCGGCTAACGAGGCGGTTTTGGTTACGACACCGGATATTACGGCCTTGCGCGATGCGGATAGGGTTACTGGTTTGTTGGAGTGTGATGGAATTAGGGATATTAAGATGATTGTGAATCGAGTTCGGACGGATTTGATTAGAGGGGAGGATATGATGTCGGTTCTTGATGTTCAAGAGATGTTGGGATTGGCGTTGTTGGGAGTGATTCCGGAGGATTCGGAGGTGATTAGGAGTACGAATAGAGGGTTTCCGCTTGTTTTGAATAAGCCGCCGACTTTAGCAGGGTTGGCGTTTGAGCAAGCGGCTTGGAGGTTGGTTGAGCAGGATAGCATGAAGGCGGTGATGGTGGAGGAAGAGCCGAAAAAGAAGGGGTTTTTCTCGTTTTTCGGAGGTTAATGATTGAGTTCTTTGAAGTTTGAATTGTGTCTGCTATATGTCAGTTGAAGTGTTTTGTGTACAGTGAGCTGGTAAGGTTTGTTTTTCTTCGATGCGCAATTGTTCTATTATTGATTGATAGTTTAATTCGGTTTCTAGGAAGAGAATTAGAATTCTAGGCACTTTTTATGTGATCACTTGTATTTCTTTGTTTCAGTAATGAATTTTTACTCAAAACTATTTTGTTGTTCAAATAGAAGTAGACAGGTTCATGTTCATATGCTGATTTTTGAATGGTTTTATACTAGCTTTGATTGCAAAATCCATATCATCTTTAGTTCATAATGATGCAAAATGACTTTATGATATCTTCAACTATCAATGTTATTGAACCCATTTGTACCAACTTTGGTGATATCGAATACTAGAGGGTGTTTATTTGAGTTCAAGAGGGACAAGTATGCATCTCTATGTTAAACAAATATACATAGACAGATAGATGTCTAAATGAGAACTTTTACATATTAGGAACTGAAGAACTCTTTTTAGGTTTTTGGATCATATCAGATCTTTGTCTATTATGTTTAATCTCGATCATCCCCTCTTTTTGTCCGCTCAATGATGGGTTTCTTTATTTGATAATACAACAAATGTATTAGAATAAACTATTTGCTCGTTTCCCAGTTATACCATAATCCGTTACGCCCTTGTTTTGATTCCAATGTGGGACATCTTAGGTTACTGCACCACTTAGTAGTGGGTTGAAACCAATAGGGTTGGTATAGTATCGAGCTCTTGCATTTACTTACGACAAAGTTGGCAATGTGACTACAACTGTTCATCTGTGTATAGAAATCTGAAGATTATTCATCTGTTATTTTCTTGTATAGAAAGCTGAAGGATAGAACATCTGTGTATAGAAGTTAAGTAGGCAGCAGTTGTATTATAGCAAACTAGCCATAAGAATCTAACTGTAACAAAATAAAATGCTCCTTTATGCTAAACATGCATAACAACGTGAAGCTTGGACCCAAGAGTGTCAAACTGAATGAAAGACAAACATTTGGTTAGACTACCATTCTACCAACAATTTGAACAGTTGTAGTCACATTGCGAACTTTGTAAGTGCAAGAGCTCGATACCATACTAAACAACGGTGTGTTGTAACTTGGAACTCTAACTAATAAGATTGAGGACAGTGGTAGAGCGCCAATCAACTTACCTAGTCAGCATTGACATAAGAATGGAGAGAAGATCGTTGAATAGTAGAGCCATGTGAAGTTGTCTTGTGAAGATACCGAAGAATACGTTCAACTATAAGCGTTAGTAGGTTTATGTAAAAACTTAGAAACCTTACGATCGTCATATGCAATCTTTAGACGAGTCAAGGCTACGCTTAAGTGCACCAACAATGTTGTAGTATAACAAGGGATCATCCAGAATAGCGTGATAGCTAACATCTCCTTGATACTTTAGTAGACAAACTAATATCCTTGATGTGATAGATGAATAATATAACCAGTAAACATTGCCCTAAATGCCTAAGAAATAATTCAAAGTACTTTTGAGTGCAAACTGAGAGTGAAACCACCCATTCAAATCTGCAACAACTACTGAGCAACTCTAGATGATGATAATATCATCCATATAGACCAGAATGTAACACGTCACAAATTCTCTACAGTTAACAAATAGAGAGGTATCAGATATGCACCATGATCATCCAAACACCGAGCTTGGAAATCCAACCTTGGATGTGCGCTTGAGGTCCTAAAAGGTTTGTTTTTCTTCAATTCGCATTTCTATGTGTGATGGATAGTTTAATTCAGTTTTCAGGGAGAAAATTAGAATTCTAGGCACCTTTTTGTGATCAGTTGTATATCTTTGGTTCTGTAATGGATTTATTATTTATTGTGATCATATGTTTGGTCTTGCTTTTATTCAACTTATTGTTCTGCACAGATGCTCTCATCAATATGTGATGCACAATTGGTTGGTTATTTCAAGTTCCGCTTCATAGCGCAATAATCCAAGGCTGATTATTTAATGATTCATATATGAACTTAGTCGTTTATATGTTCGAATAAGACGCATTGTTGTCAACCTAAACTATCTCATTTGCTATACCATTAACATTGTGTGTTTGTTTGTAACACATGGCTGCGATTTCATGAAATGAGTGAATCCGAAATCTGTTTATGTACTTGGTTTTAATTCCCATGTAACAAGTTACAACCTAGCCTTAAATTCATCTTCTTTGTACGGCCTCCTATCAAACCATTATATAAACGTGCAATTTTGTACACGAAGTAGATTCTTGGTAGATCTAATTAATAGCATCTACAATGCACAAACCTCCAAACGCCTAGTGGACATGTCTGGTACATGTTACACCCCACCAAAATCTCCACTAGCATTTTTTCTAAATAATGCATCTATCCTACAAAGTAACATCCTCAGCTTTCTACATCGTCACCAACTTTCTATATTTTCTTTGATAACCAATTTGTGTTTTTTAAGTTCTTATAAGTTTATAAACTTTATTAATATTTTATATATATCACTTCAAAACCAAAAAGAAAAAAATAAATTATTTAGGACCCACATGAACTCAGGTGTGGGTGTTGTCCCACCTCCACAAACACCCATTGACGAGGTCGCGCAATGTGGTGTCTATTTGTGGGCAGATATCTTCTTCCACGCCACATTAGCCGTACATGGCTCACATTGCAAGTCGTCCACAGTTGCACCATCCAGTGGTCGACTCATAATCTTTTTCATAGGGTTGGGGGGGGGGGGGGGGGGGGAGGGGGGGGGGATTTTTAGGGGTCGTTTACTTGTCACTAAATAATACGTTTCTCGGTCTGGTTCGGATAAGATAATCAATAAAAATTAGTCAAACATTATTACAAATGTATAATGAAAAATTAACATATTTAAAGTTGTTCTCTACATATTTTCATTTTTTGAAATCTAGTCATGACATCATCTAGCGAGACAAGCAAAACTCTTATAATATAACATCATCTAACTAGGGTCGCCAGTCGAAATATTGGCCGTATTTAGGAAATATTGGCCAGATTTGGGTTGATCGGCGATGGAATTGCATCTGGTAGTCGGCCTTCTGCAATGCTGCTTCTATTTTGTGTGTGTCGTTTCTTTCTATTTGTTTTTCTAAGGTTTAAAGTCATGGGCCAAGGCTTAACGCCTTAACATTTGGACATTGGGCCTAATATTTAAGTCTATAAAAGCCATGGTTGTAGAAATTGCTAGTCGATAGTCGGCCGGCGGGGATTAGCGATTAATCGGAATTAACCGGGGATTAATTGTATATAATCGAGATTAGTTGTAATTAATTGGAAATTAATCGGGGATTAATCAGTGTTTAGTCTGGATTTTTACAACCATCATAAAAGCTTAACATTGAGATGTTGGTCACTGGGCCTACGAGTTGACATTTAGACATTGGGCCTAAGATTTAAGTCCATAAAAGCTTAACGTTATGATGTTGGTCATTGGGCTTATGAGTTAACATTTGGACATTGGACTTAATTATATGAATTATATTAGTAGCTAGGGGAACTTCCATGCGTTGCGACGGGGCATTCAGTTGGTATCAGTTTGGTTCGTTATAGTACCCGTATGGTTTCGTCACTCGGTATAGCAATCGAAAGATATATGACCAAGAGGATAGCGACACGTGTTTTGTAATGTTCGAAAACCATAGGAAAGAATACTGGTACGGGTTCAGATAATACCAATACTGGTACCAATGTCATTCAGTCAGATTTGTTTCCATTCGTCACAACTTCAGACAGTGTCGGCTCGGTTCGTCAAGGTAAAGAAAAATAAATAAACATTTATCAAAACATATATATTCGAATTTTAACAAAGGATTATATTAAATTATTAAAATAACGGAAAGGGTTAATGAAATGTATGTTTATGCTTCGATCACTTGTACATTACTATGTACTACTCAGAACTAAGTAAATTCATAGCGAGATGTAAATAAAAATAAGCACATCGTGATGACACATTCCAAGTTATAAAAAATATCATATTTTAAAAGTTATAAGGGAAACAGACTAAGCTAAAAAGTAGTTATAACCAAAAAAAAAAGTACATATAATGTAAATAAAGAGTAAACTGCCAAAATGGTCCATGAGTTTTGGTCACTTTTACCACTTTACTCGAAAACTCAAACATCTTGAATCTGAGTCCCTGTTGTTTCAATTTTGTCGTCATTTTAATACAAAATCAAAATCTGGTCATATTTTTCGGTTAACATCCAGTTATTCTGTCTTTTCCTCTCTTTTAATAAAGGGCAAAATGGTCAGATTTTTTTAAGTTGTTATAATAAAACAAGTTGGTGCCCCGCCCGCGTTGCGGGGCGATGACCGAATAATTCTCAACCAATTAAAAAAACAGTACTATAGTTTTGTTAGAAAGGAAAACTAAAACGATGACAAGATCGTAATTTTTAGCGGCGGTAAAATCGTAATTTTTAGCTAGGGAAAACCATATTTTTATTTTGAACTGGGGGAAAAATGTAATTTTGAATTGAGGGTGAAAGCGTAATTTTGAACCGAGGGGAAAATCGTAATTCTTTTACATGCTACAATTCATTCATTACAGAAAAGACAAAAAATAAAGCAAAATAAGTTGTTGTGTATATAAAACCTTATTCAAACGAAATACAGTTTACTTACTGTGTGTATGAAAAGTAATATAAACGATGCAATTACTTCCATTGCTACGGGATTTGATGAGCTCGGTACGAACCGGTACGGAAAATACCGTTACCGAAATCCCCAAAATTGGGTACCGGTACCGAATATACCTGGTACGGTACGGATCGGTACCGGTACTGGTACTGGTACGACACCGGCATTTGAGGGTAAAAACAGATGAATACCGGTGTCGAACCGGTACCGAAAATATACCCGGTTTGATAAATTCGATACCGATACAGGTACCCGATACCAACTCATTCATTAGTGATGTTACTATCCATTAAATTCAATTTTTATTACTATATTTATTTAATTATGTTTACTGTTCATTTAGTTCTCTTTTTAATATATAGGACAATGTTAAAAGTCCATTTTGTCCTTCATTAAAAGGGAGAAAAAGACATAAAAACTTGATCTCAACTGAAAAATCTAACCAGATTTTGACTTTGGATGAAAATGACAACAAAATTGAAACCACAGGGACCCAGATTCAAAAGGTTTGAGTTTTACACTAAAGTGACAAAAGTGATCAAAACTTAGGGACCATTTTGACAGTTTACTCGTAAATAAAGAATAAATAACTATACAATAAAGAATAAAATGTAGTTTTAGTTCAACTTCGTGAAACTTTGGCTTTCTAAGTTTTTATGTGTATGCGTAAAATTATAAGAAATTTATTAAATGTAGAAATATGGTTCTTTCTCTTTTTAAAAAAAAAAAGGTGAATATGAACAATCAACAATATCCTAAGTATGCAAATTGACCCATAAAAATTTCTACTTTACATCCACTTTGTAAATGTAGGTATGTATAATTAGTGTTATATTGAGAATTATTATTATATTTTAAAACTCAAAATTTTCTAATTTGGTTTTTTTAGGTCGGTTTTCAAAGTTCAATGGGGGCGATTGTAAAATTTTATGAAAGGCGCTCGGAATTTTAATGTGTGTATTACCCTAATATTTTCAAGGACCCTGTCACACCCCAACCGATGGCGGAAACATCGGGGCGTGGCACTGAGCGAAACAGATTGTCCAGAAGTTTCCATAACAACTATATTTACCAAATATTTAAAGCAACACGTCCCATACCATGTCATAAGTGATAATATAATTATTACAGACAAAAATCTAGTCAAGTAATTATGTTCCAACAACTCAGATTTATACATAGATAGTTTATTTATTGGTTTCTATGACCTCTTCCCTAGCTTCAATTTCATCACCGGCACAAAGAGCATCCTAAACCTTTCATTCCCTCAATTTCACAGCAAGCTAAGCATATATACAACTTAAGCACCTGTCACATACATTAAAGTAAAAGTCAATACACATAGTGTAAAGGTGAGCATACAAGTTTGATAGATATAATAAAGTTCGAATTCGTTTACGCATAACCAGCACGTACGCATAGTGAAATGAAGCACGTTAGTTATCGACATGGATCTTTCGATACCAATGACTGCGGGTTGACTGCCCGAGGCAGTTCGCAATACATGATTACCACCGTAATCCATGCAAGTAATTGTCCTTAACAACCCATGCGAACAGGTGCTGAGTCCAAACTATAGTACTATCGTTGCTAAGGCAGGTAGACAGTATTCCATGTGTAAACATAACAAACAAGCTTTCATTAAGCCACGTATAACATGCAGTAACAGTTAGCGTTTAAATAGTATTGAGTAGTGTGTTCGATGTGATTTGAATATTCATAACGTATGTAACACCCAAAAGTGCATAAAGCAAAAAGGGTTCGAGTATACTCACAGCGTTGATGGATTGAAGGGAGCGCTAGAGAGTAGGGTTTGCCTGAACAGATTTATAGTATAACGATAAGCGACGCGTAAAACGATACCGAGTGCAAGTGGGTAGGACAGCAGTTCGATCGGATGGTAGTCCGATCGGACAGCCGTTCGTTCGAGTGACAGTCCGCTCGGATGGTCATCCGATCGGTTGACCTTTCGAGTGGATTGTTTCCTCCCTTGAGAAGGATGTGTTTGTGTATGATGGCTTGACTTTTGAAGTTTTTGTTGTAGTATTTAGAAAATAGAGAAGTATCTCTACCCTTCAGGTCGGTCGATCGAACGGTCGTTCGATCGGACGGCGACTCGAATGGCGAGGTTTCTCAGTGGGAACAAGTCCACAGCAGGGCGGTCACTCGGTCGGATGTCCATCCGATCGGGTGGCAACCCTGTTATTGAACAGGTTGAAAATTGTTTAAGTTCTGAGTCAAGATGCAACCCGAGCGGACGGTGGGTCGAGCGGATGGCAACCCGGTCGGACAGCAGTCCGGTCGGACGGCAACTTGTCCCAACGATCTGTTCGCG
This sequence comes from Helianthus tuberosus, assembly GCA_030545235.1. Classification (NCBI taxonomy): domain Eukaryota; kingdom Viridiplantae; phylum Streptophyta; class Magnoliopsida; order Asterales; family Asteraceae; genus Helianthus; species Helianthus tuberosus. The sequence continues at coordinate 114,914,122 of CM060400.1, read as the reverse complement.
TTGTTTCTGGATTTTGCTTGAAGTGTTGTAACTTGAGCGAGACGTTGTGATGGCTGGTTTAGACAATGGGAACCCTATCTCGTCCCTAATGACCTGACCGAACAGGAATCACCCTAGCCCGTCAGTGCACGGTTCGAGACGGTTGTTCATGTCCAAACCCGAAATCACTATCTTTCAGATGGAACTTGGTTCTAGCACTGATACATCACTAAGAATGAGTAGACGATCAGTATTAGCTCCGGTTCCATTGGGGTTTGAATGCATTGAGTGTAAAAGAGTTGAAAGAAAGTTAGAAAAATTATCTTTCAATCCTTTTCACCGTGAATGTGTTCAGATCTATGCAAGATCTTTGGTTATTTATGTGGAAATCGGTTAGATCTAAGTTGTTCTTGGTGGATTGAGGCCAAAACATGAAGTTCTTCAAGAACATATGATGACGTCATCCTATAACACCTTGAATCTTGATGATTTCACGGTTAAAAGTTAAGATTTAAAAGATAGAAAGGTGTAGGAGTGCGTGTAGATTAAGGAAGTACAAGATTTAGGACGAGATCTTACCGGAATAGCGAGAAATCGGAGAAAAAGCAAGGTTAGAGCGCTGGTCGGACGTCAGTTGCCAAAAGTGGAAAGTATGATGGTGATAGGAGGTATTTATAGGGTTTCCTAAAGAGGAAAGGGGAAGAAAAGGTTGGTCGCACGGATGGCATCTCGCCCGGATGGCAGCTCGGTCGGCTGGCACCTGATTCGAGTACTCGGCGCGACGAGTTCTAGCGTTTCGATTCGCGTGCAGCGCGTTGCGTTGCGGTGCGATACGAGCGAGTGATGCGATAGAGTTTCCTATCAAATTACTTTTAATCCCAACTACTATATCTAACATACAGTCATCCTACTTTTCCTTCGTTTGGCGTTTGCGATTCTATTTGCGATTGAGTTTCTATTGCGTTTCGATTGATCACCACATAGACATAAATAAACATGCACAAGTAACACATAGAGGGCAGACACACATAAACAGTATCCAGAATGCATATTTCGAGTTGAGATTCGTGTTACGATTCGATGTCGATTTGATTAGCTTTAGGTTGATTATCGTTTAGTTAACTTTATCGCATTGTTACTTCCTATAGTTCACAGTCGTAAGTCGATTGAATAGCGAATAATACACGTCGATTACTGCGATTGTTGACAATTACTCCACATAATACAACTAAAATAAACACATAAAAGAAATTCACTATAAGTCAAATCGCGCGATCGGTCGTTGACTTTGTCCTTGACTTTGACTTTGACCTGCCTGAGAACACGGGGTGTTACAGACCCCCCCCCCCCTCTTCCTTCGAACTTGGCGATTGTAAAACTTTTGGCCGCTCTAGGCGAAATTTTGCCCATTAATCGGGTAGGCGCATATCAGATTACTTGTATTTGATCCGAAACAGAGAATTTAAATTGATAGATATGGTTTATTATTATAATACAATGAGTAAAGTCCTTTTTGAGTCCCTGTGGTTTGTGCATTTTAACTATTTGAATCCAAAAACTAAACATGTCTTGATTTGAGTCCCTGTGGTTTGTATTTTTAACCCTTTGAATCCAAAACGCAAACCTCATCCAAATCATGGACTAAAAGGGTTGGATTCAAAGGGTTAAAAATACAAACCACAGGGACTCAAAGGGTTGGATGAGGTTTCATTTTGGATTCAAAGGGTTAAAAATACAAACCACAGGGACTCAAATCAAGACATGTTTAGTTTTTGGATTCAAATAGTTAAAATGCACAAACCACAAGGACTCAAAAAGGACTTTACTCTAATACAATACATTTCCTACATATACAAAACACAACTTCAGGGAATAGTGCCAGGCAGCTTGCCTGGCACTTCCTGTCACACCCAACCGATGGCGGAAACATCGGGATGAGACGAAGTGTGTATAGATTGCTAGAGACTTCATAACACTATGTGACAATATTTAATTAAATTCAAATTTCATTGCAAGTGCTAAATTGTCATACAACATTTAAAATAGAGATAACAACATTGTTCAAATTTCAACATAACATCAAAAGATAAATGGATTAAAGGTGTGTATCTAGTCCACCCTAAACTCGTTTCATCATTCATCCATACTTCAACAATCAACCTGCAACATGTATTAAAATAGAGTTTCAATGCAAAAGCAAAGGCGAGTATACAAGTTTAATTACATAGCATAATAGGATAAAAACTCAAATCCAACAAGATTCATAATATGTGATTACTAGTATGCAATTTTGGCGTACCATATGATCAAACCCGAGAATACAACGCATAAAAGAGCCTAATCCCAAAAGTTTAGCGGGGTGGTAATGTTTAACTTAACAATACCCAAAAGTATAACGGGCGGGGCGTTAATCCTATAGCGCTATAATTGTTAAGGTGGGTGAGCAAAGTTAATGAGCATATAACGTTCCAAAGCGTTCACATAGCATACGAGAATAACAAGTAACTCACATTAGTTTCATGTTTAATCATGGATATAGAGTAAGTTTGATTGAGTTTAAAAGTTGTTTGCATAATTATACATGTTGCATCCCAAAGTATAAAAGGGGAAAAAGGGATCGAGTATACTCACGGTGGTTGCAAGCTTTCCTACTTGGAATTTCCATGAGTGAGTTGATGAAATGGTTTAAGTTGGAGCACCTAGTCCTTCTACACGAGGAAACATAGGTGTGTGAGTTTGGCGTTTAACGGAAGATTATAAATTTGGAGTTTAACATAACATAAAGTATGATATTCAAAATAATCATCTTTAACTTTATAACCCTTATATGACACTATGTAACCAATATGGTTAGAATGTTTTTATGGGTAGTGCACCCATTAGAGTCATACTTAGAGTTTTAGGTCTTAGATGATATTCTACTACTTTAACATATAAACACAAGTTTAACATTAAAGGTTCGAATGAGTGTATATATATATTTAGGTTAAGTATTATATGTTATTTAGTCCAATAAGTCAAGTAGGAGGTAGAAGATTAAATCTTCATTTAGGCACCTCTAGTATCATGGATGTCATGTATGGGGTAGGAAGAACAAGCTTCCATTTAGGAACCCCTTGAACGTTCACCACTTCACTTGATGTAAAAACAACCAAGGAGGGTCAAGAACTAGGATTAGTACAATAATATAAACAACCTAACTAAAGAGAAATCATCAAATCATGTGAGGATTGTATGTTTGGACAACCCAAGTTGTTCCATAATCACTCATTCATCAAGGTCTAAGCTTGACATGACTTGTGGGTTAAATACCCTAAACAAAAAAGAAAGCACTTGAGGTTTTAACCTCTAATTTTATATGTCTCCAACATGTTTCTAACACCTAATCAACCATGGGAAGGGTTGTAAGCATTAGTACATAGTCTAGAGATGAGTTACACTCAAGCATGATAAGTATAAACAAGTTTTTGAATAACATAAAACAAAACAGAAAGTTTTGGACATATTTAGGGCAATTCCAGGTCTGATTTCTCCAAGGAGAAACCAAGGAATCAAACCCCAAGGTTATCCAAAGAAGTAGGAAGAAGAACCAAGTGATTCGGTTGAGAAATGAGCAAGTTACACTCACTCTTGTTAAGGAATATGAATCTGTCCAAAACTCTGATTTGCAACAGATTTGAGAGTGAATTTGTGAGGTGTAGAGAGTTGTGAAAGTGTAAAATGGTGTGGGGAAGGTGTGTATTTATAATGGAAGAGATTGGAGGTGATTGGAGGTGTTTAGAGGTGGATTAAAGGTGATTGGGTGAGGTTGGATGTTGGGATTTCGTGCATAAACGCGGGCTGCTGCGTTTTCTGTCCGCCCAGACACCCTTACGGACCGTAAGGGTGGTGGCTTACGGTCCGTAAGCCATGGTCAGAAGCACAAGAAATTTTTATTTTAAGTTTTATTGTTTTGCAACATATCCAATTGTTATTTAGGACGGGTTTTGTGACTTATTTAAGGTTCCTAAGCATAAGTAACATGTCCTAAAGGTTGCACAAGTGTAAATTGAGTATGACTAAGCATAAGTTTTGTATAAAACATGAATACCACGTGTTCAATAGTTTAACATAAGTTCGCGAACATCCCGAATAAATACCAAATTGTTTCTCAATTCAAGTGCTCAATCATGAATGGAATATATATAACACGAGTTTAAATAATAGCAAGTTTAGCACCTAGTTTCCAAGAATAATGAATAATCAACAATTGTTTCATCAATTCAAGTGTACGAGCATACATAACAAAATACGAGTTTCATTAATGATCCAAGTCTCGGTTTTACAATGATTACAAGGAAAGAACGATTACAAGAATACAAAGTTTCCAAAAATAGAAATACGAACAAAATTTTCTATAAATGGAAGGTACAAAAGAGCCGGGCGTTACACTTCCCTATTGAACCAGCCAATTTTTAATTTAATTTTATTCTCAATTTAAAAGTACGCTTTCGTCCTTTGTTTAAAATTACGTTTTTGCCCCAGCTCAAAATAAAATTATAATTTTGCCCCTAGCTTAAAATTACGCTTTTGCCCTCGGTTCAAAAACTCACTTTTAATTTTGTTCCCAGTTTAAAATTACGTTATAATTTTGCCCCTAGCTTAAAATTACGCTTTTGTCCTCAGTTCAAAAATTCACTTTTAATTTTGTTCCCAGTTTAAAATTACGGTTTCGCCCTCTGTTTAAAATTACGTTTTTGCCCACAATTCAAAATTTGTCTGGCACTTCCCTATTGGACCAGCCCAGTTTTAATTTAATTTTATTCCCAGTTTAAAATTATGCTTTCGTCCTTTGTTTAAAATTACGTTTTTTGCCCCAGCTCAAAATAAAATTATAATTTTGCCACTAGCAAAAAATTACGCTTTTACCCTCGGTTCAAAAACTCACTTTTAATTTTGTTCCCAGTTTAAAAGTACAGTTTCGCCCTCCGTTTAAAATTACGTTTTTGCCCCCATCTCAAAATAAAATGTTGTTTTTCCTCTAGCTCAAAATTACGATTCTGCCCTCAGCTCAAAATTACGCTTTTACCCACCGTTCAAAATGAAATTATGTTTTTCCCCTAGCTCAAAATTATGATTTTGCTCTCAGTTTAAAATTATGATTTCGCCTCCAGTTCAAAATATAATTACGATTTTGCCCTCTGTACAGACATACATGTTATGAGAAAGAAATATTCGGCTTATTGCCCCGCAACGCGGGCGAGGCAAAAACTAGTATGACTACATACGCATAAAATAAATCTATACCATATAATAAAAGAAACCTGATTTGGGACACATGTCATTCAACGAGGGCATTAATAATTTATAGACAAATTTTAAATTTTAAATTAAAAAGATTTAAATATTATATTAGAATTTTATCTTGATTGTAAATCTAAAGTCTAAAATGTGTTTTTAAATCTAATCTATAATTTATGGATTTAATTTTGATTTGAAATTATTAATATAAAAACCCATAAAATTCGTAACCATTTAATCAATTAAATGTTTTTTTAGAAAAAAAACCCTTATTTTAATGTTAATATTTAATCTTAGAGTTTCGAGAAGAGTTATCGGGATCTACTACAACATCATTGATCATCCTGCCATAAAGGGTCGACCAACACCAACTTGAGCTACATTGTTTGATATGCATATCATTGAAGGTAAATCATCTGGTTCCTCTTCCACTACATCAAAGTATTTTAGTTAGTTACCACTTCACACAAATGTTCTATTTTAAAGTATGGTCGTGTTTTTTTTTTTTTTTTTATTAATCGGATCCATGGTAGGAGGTTTTCAATCGGTGGATCCATGTTACAAATCACAACATTGTATGTTTTCGGTTGCTGTAAATGCTACTTGAACTTTATGCCATTTAACATTGAAGAATAGAAAAAATCATTATTTAATATTTAATATATTACATCCGATATTTAGAATTAAACCCCACTGCATTCTGCATACTAGGTATATTATTTTACTCTTCATCATATTATCTATGTCACATAAAATACATCATGTTTTTTTAGATAAGTTTACTATGTCAAATAAGTAATAATTTATTCCCCTTTAATCATGTCACATAAAATACATCATGTTTTTTTAGATAAGTTTGCTATGTCAAATAAGTAATAATTTATTCCCCTTTAATTAATGTTAGTGATAGCGAAAGTGAGGAAACTATATTTGGATAGTAGAAAATATAATATTATGCGAACATTAATCCTTCTGAATAATCTATTATCAGATAAAATCAGACACGTTACCTTTGAACAAGAAAATGTCACAACAAATAAATATTAGTAATGGTACAAAATTTTAAGTTTATATGACAATTCCTAAAACAAATAACATATCATAGTATTATGAGTGGCTATACCAACTCCAATATTTATTTTGTATTTGGTCTGCATATTACTCTATATTATATATACTTAGATCATATTATGAACATATTTTTTATTTAATATAATAATTATGATTCACCCCGTGTAACAGTAACCTAATATAAATATTAAGGGTAAATTACTTTTTGAGTCCTTGTGTTTTACTGGTTTTAACCACTTGAGTCCAAAAGCAAAAAGTTTAACGACCTGAGTCCCTATAAGCATTTTCTTTAACCATTTAAGTCCAAATTTTTAACACTGTTAGAATTATTGTGTTAACTTTTGTTAAATGATCAAATTATCCTTGTACTTAAAAAAACCATTTTATTATTATTGTTAAAACTTCTAAAATATATAAACATCTCTTATCTCCAGATTCATACGCCTAATCCCTTTCTTTCTCTTATCTTTCTCTCTCAACAAAACAATCACCACCATCACCACCCCACCACAACCACCACCATCACCGCCGCAGCTCCCTCCACCACCGCACCACCTCCTCCATCGCTGCAACTCCACCACCGCTGCAACTCCGTCCACCACCGCACCACCTCCTCCATCTAGGGTTTGACGACGGCGGATCTAGGGTTTTTTTCAAAGACATTGGAGGCGGCGCCGTCGCAATACGACGTTTTTTTTTTCAGAGTCTACGACCGACACAACAAGGTTTCTCGCTCAATGGCGTCGTAGGGAATCCTGTGAACGGAGAGTGTAGGGAATCCTGTGATATAAAGCTGTTTCCATTCGAGTAGGGTTTGTTCCAGACGGATCCCTAATACTTTATTGAATTTCATCAAGATGAAGATCGATTGAAACAGAGAGAGTAGAGATGAGAATATTATTGTGGTGGAATATTCTATCCTATTGTTCTTGATTCCAAGGATAAGACATGATATAATTTAGTAGTAGATAATGACGTCCTCCTACTGTGATCTGTCTTTTATATCATCAACCATTACAGGATTCACATCAACCATTCAAATGTGATATTGGTTAGTAGTTAATACAAACATTTATGTTTCATTATTCTGATTTGATTGTGAAATGTTTAGGAATGTATGTGAAATGAGATGTTAATTAGGGTGTTTGGATGTGTGATTAAACATATTATTGAGCTACGGTGGTGGTGGGTGTTTGGAGGTGGCGGTGGTGGGGATGGTGGCTGTTGGTGGTGTTTAGAGAGAGCAGAGTGTGTAAAGATGAGAGAGAAAGTGTGTGTAGGTGTGTGCTGTTGTGTGTGTTTTATTATATATATGTAATTATTTTTATATATTAAAAGTTTATGCATTAGACACTTGTTCCTTATACTCTTGTGCATATAAGAGTTGTACTTTGTGTGTAAATGACCAAATTACCCTCATAGTTAACAGACTTGATGGATGGAGTTAGAAATTTGGACTCAAATGGTTAAAGAAAATGCTTATGGGGACTCAGGTCGTTAAACTTTTTGCTTTTGGACTCAAGTGGTTAAAACTCATAAAACACAGGGACTCAAAAAATAATTTACCCAAATATTAATTAAAGGTTAAATTGCCAAGTTCGAAGTTCCCAACCGATAGGATCTCAAACCGTCAAACCAACCGACTTGCTTAGGTTTGAATGGTTGGAACGGTTTCACCGGTTTATTAGCACCCGTGGTGGAAGCTAAGGGCAGAAGTTTAAGGACACGAGAAGGGGGTGATGAAGCTCCTAAAATCCAATCTATTGCCCAACATAAGATGAAGCAACTATGAGGCTTATACAACATTTACATTGGGGAATTAGGTCTATTCTATAGTTGCAATCTTATAGACAGACAATATTCTCTTGGACTCGGATTAAAAAAAATTTTGGGTAAAGAAGAGGCAAAAAAGTTATCCACTACTATATGTGGCGGATCTTGTCCGTTGAACGTGTCAAGGCCGAAAGACACGGACACTAAAAAAAGCCCGGGCAAGCCCGGGCCAAACATAGTATATATAAAAAATTTCGATCGAAATACGGAAAATTAGCACTACGGCTGAAAAACTTGCCCGGCCGTGGCCCTGCCAGATCCCTTCTAAAAACCGCCCATGACTATATGGTGTAGGATAAAGCCCCCACACAAGTCCCATTAACTATATAAAAAAGATATAGTAAACTTCCGTTTTGCTCCCTGTGGTTTGGTCATTTTAACGGTTTTGCTCCAATAGTTTAAAAATTGCCATTTTCCTCCCTGATCTTTCGAGTTTGTCGCCAGTTTGCTCCCTAATCTTTCGAGTTTGTCGCCACTTTCCTCCCTGATGGAGTTAGAGGCTGGGAGCAAAATGAAGATAAGCTAGAAAAATCAGGGAGGAAAATGGCTATTTTTAAACTATTGGAGCAAAACCGTTAAAATGACCAAACCACAGGGAGCAAAACGGAAGTTTACTCAAAAAGATATTAAAAAAACAAATCTGATTGATTGGTCCCCACCTCCTCCCCCTTTTAACGCTCGCCATCAACATGGCTAGGCAACCATGGCACCCTCGTATGGCGGAGCATGGCTGGTGTTGGGGGCGCCACCCAACTGAGATGGTTACTTGCAACATGGTTGTAAAAATCCCGACTAGACGCCGATTAATCACCGATTTCGATTAATAAAAAATAATCCAGATTAATCGCTAGTCCCCACTCCATCGCCCGACTAGCGACTAACGATTACTTCAACACTATTTGCCAATGTTACCATTCGTCCTAATGTGCATGTATCTCTCCTAAAGATACATTATGGTCCCATACCTTCCACAACAACTGTAGGAGGTATTGGTGAAGTTCTTAAAGAAGCTGCTAGTGGTTTCATACTAGACTTAGGTGTTGTTTGTTTTTTAAGAGGTAAATTGGCTGTAGTCTGTGGACTACATCTGCAGAAGAAGAGGTGGACCAAATGTCTGCAGTCTGCAAGAAGAAGACTGTTTGTTTTTTAACATATGTAGACTTCTAAAATAAACTGGTGAAGGTGTACAGATGGTGGTGGGTGGTGGACGGTGATGGCGGTGGACGGTGGTGGTGATGGACGGTGGCGGGTGGTGGTTGGTGTTGGGTGGTGGACGGTGGTGGTGGCGGTGGTGGTGGCGGTGGTGATGGTGGGTGGACGGTGGTGATGGTGGATGGTGGTGGTAGACGGTGGTGGTGGGTGGCGGACGGTGGTGATGGCCGGTGGTGGTGGGTGGTGGGTGGTGGTAGACGGTGGTGGACGGTGGTGGTCGGTGGGTGGTGGTCGGTGGGTGGTGGCCGGTGGTGGTGGGTGGTGGTGGTGGTGGGTGGTGGCCGGTGGTGGTGGGTGGTGGACGGTGGTGGTGGTGGGTTGACGGTGGTGGTGGGTGGTGGACGGTTGTGGTGGGTGGTGGACGGTGGTGGTGGACGGTGGGGGACGATGGTGGTGGGGGGTGGTCGTTGGTGGTGGGTGGTGGCCGGTCGTGGTGGGTGGTGGTGTTTAACCCTCTGCAGACTTTAGAAGATCTTAGAAGTGGTTGGACCAAGTCTGCACCAAGAAGACCTCGCGCAGACCTTTATTAATGAAACGTCTTCGTAAAAACAAACAATCTGCGCGTGGCAATGTCTGCGATTGGTCTGCGCCGCGCAGACAGAAGAGCCTGCGCAGACGTTTTATCAAAAAACAAACAGCACCTTAGTTGTATAAAATTTTAAGTCAACAATGTATAGAAAGAGTATGTACATGTATAAGGATGATAAATTGATACATCCCCAAATTCTTCCTATTCTGAGTTTTCGAGTCACTAATTTTCCCAAATAACCATTCTTCATTTTCTGGTTCTTCAGGACTGCCACTGTGAATTAGTCTCGGATATCCATCCGCACCACAACACTCTAACCAGACTTGTGCCACATTATGATTTACTCGTATTTTATTACATGGAATGCAAGCTTAATGCTAATAAGTGTAAACCATACACTGGCTTAAGAAATTTGTGGCTCTTTGGTCTAAGAGGAAAACGGGTCGGTTCAAACTGACTAACAACTAATTTGTACTACAGAATAATCAGTACTTGAAATATCTGAAGCTTCTCTCTAGTTTTTCTGATCTAAACGACTAAGATCCTCAAGTGTAACATAATTTCTACTCAAATCACAAAAATATAAAACATGATATATAAACGATAAAATCGAGGCTGTATAGGATTCCATATATCATTGTTCATTCTTTACTTCACTTCCTTTAAAAATGAGCAGGGGGACTCAAGCAGAGGCGTTCTACAGGTGCCTGCAACGGTTTCCTTAGCGGCTGCAGCTTGATCTCGTATAGCTTCGGCCAAAGTTTCCCAGTCACTGAAACAAATCATATGTTCAACAGTTGAAATTAGAGGTAATACAATGGGTGGGTGAGTTAATGGGTCAACTCGAGACATTTTATAACAATCAGTGTGTCAAATATGAGTCAACAAAAAAAAATCCAATAATCATCTGAGATATTGAATATAATAATGAGTTTGAAAGTTATGAGCGTCAGAAATACACTTTGGTGACTTTCAACCCGTTTGAACAACTTTTTAAATAATTTCTGATTTTACCCATTTGATCCGATAGGGACAAACATAACCCAAATCGACTCTGTTGAAAGCTTACCAAAAAGTCGTTTCTTATCTTCATCCCATGCTATCCCGTTCAACACGTCAATCTTTCAATCAGCAAAGATTCAACCAAAGTCAATTACGAAAGTGAAAACTAAACGGCAACTATAACTTTCATAACTTAATAACATGAAGCGACAATCAGTTCGTGAACATATGCTTACTTTATGTCCAGCTGATAGTAATTCCGCTCTGAAAAAAAAATTGATAAAAGATATAATTAGTTAAATCATATATGCAAAAACTGAAAACGATGATGAAGGTACCTCAATTCTGGAAGAAGAACCCATCCAATCACCGACCCGTCTACAGGTGAGATTCTAGCTATGCAATCACTCTGAAAAAAAAATATTGTCCCTTTCATACGGTGAAAATAGCATATCACAAACATTAGTGGAAGAATACAAGTGTTCATGTATATAAATATTATATGTACCTGCCAAATGTTTGCCCAAACTTCATTGTTTATGTACTCTAGTTCGTTTAGGTTATGCACTTCATGGCCTTTATATTTTACAACATGTTCTTTCATGGCTGCGCTAACGAGAAAATGAAGATTAAATAAGGAAAGAAATTAAACACTATTATAGATTTGTACCAGTACTTTCACTTTTGTAACAATTGGACCCGCCCCCACTAACCCCGTCCACTTATTCTGTTAGTTTTATGTGAAATGACCATAATGCCCCTGTTATTATTAAAAGCTTATTAAAATAACAGGGGCATTAAGGTCATTTCACATAAAAATAACAGAATAAGTGGACGGTGTTAGTGGGTGTGGGTCCAATTGTTACAAAAGTGAAAGTACTGGTACTGTTTACGCAATTTTTAAACTAATGGACTGTGATGGTTATTTTCAACAAACCATAGGGAAGAAAAACGTAATTAACTCTTAATCTAATCGTTGAACCTTTCATTGTTCGCGGGTTGAGATGATATAAGGAAGAGGATCCATCACTTCCAAAGAGTATTTTCCCATCGGTTGCTAATCCCCAGCCGTCTTTCATACCATGAGTAAAACTTTTTAACTGCAATAGATATTAAGTTGTAAGATGCTAAGCAAGTAACAAAAAGAAATGAAAACGAAGACGAAATATGCACGGATATAGGTGAAGTGCAAACTTTGGTTAAATTATATCGGTCGTATATGAAACCAGTGTTCCTCAACCAAGTCACTTGATACAACCTACAAAGGGATAAGTCTTTTACATCAGCAAAAGAAGCCATAAACAATGAAAGCAAAAGGTATAGTTAGTTTTCTATTTGATCTAGAATTCTTTTTATTTAAGTTTTATTCCCCTATATAATAATTTCTAAGACATTGTTTATTTCATTCTGATATATAAATATTTTAAACGAATGAGACTAAAAACTAATATCTTGCTTGAGTATATATAAAACAAAAACTAAATCAACTAGTAAAGTATTATATACCAGCTAGGAACCAAAAAACACATATTAAAGCAAATAGATAATTCTTCTAGTGCGACTGTGTACCGGATCACAGATACATGTTGAAATAAAAAAAATATATAAGTAGCTTGCAAAAGATCCAGCTTTATTAGACAAGCTTAAATAATGTACACAAATATGAACTCATTTAAATGGTGGCATAGTACTTTAGATACGAATACGGAAACAATTACCTTTTACCCAAAAGAGTTAGACCCTCTCCAAAATATTCATATTCCATGTTTTGCAATATTTTGATCTGGGAACACAAAGAACAGAATCAACAGCTTTATTTGAACAAACATACACGATAAAACTCTAGTATAGCAAATATGGTTTATGAAGTGAAATGCACTGTACCTTTCCGGTCTGAAGATCCACTTCCCTAATGGATGACTGAAATCGGAAAATAAAAATGTTACTAAAGGATTCACACATGAAGTAAAAGCTAAAAACATATAGTTAATACTAAAGTGTGAATATCCACTTGGGAATAGCCCAGTGGTGTTGATGAGTTTAGATAGAGCTTAGGATAGGAGAGGTCAGGGGTTCAATCCCCATGGTGTGCAACGTTAGCCATTCAAAAAAAAAAACTAAAGTGTGAATAGTAAGAGTGCCATGTAAGATGAAGAAAGAAAAAGACATTGAAAACAGTATATGTCTGTAATCACCATCCAAAACATGAGATGGGTGTATTCAGTTCACATAACATCCAACCAATATTGTCGGTTTTGCCCACGTGGAGTTCACCGTTATGTTTTTGGTTGTCCAAGTGGAGACTTCTCAAGAGGTTACTTCCACCCAATATGATTATGCGCAAAACGTGTTGGTGTTATTTAAGGTCAGACATTTCTTATAAACAGGCATCTCTCTTCTGAACAGGACGATGCGAGATTTGCATAAGGTGTCATATATAGTTGTAATATTTTGATACATTACAGTTGATCTCGAGAGCTAGCTACTTTGCAGTGTCGAGCATATTCAAAATTATATAGAATATTGTATAATTGTAACGCTCAACATCTTAAATTAAGTATGAAACAAAAAGCATGTAAAATCTACCAATTTGATAAGAATCGAAACTCACACGTCCATTGAGTCCGGTCGACTCCAACAATGTATCATTGCCTCCATACAAGAGCCCCTGAAAACATCCAGACATTACATCAAACACTTGGTAGACATCATACTTCCAAACTAACCAATCTCCCAATTCCCAAAAAACAACAACTGTTTTCCACTTCTAACATCAAACCTAACACTCCCCAAACCCACAACAATTTATAATAAACCAATCAAGATCAACTTAGTAACAAATTTCCTAAAAAAAAAAAAACAGATAGACCTGTGTGAAAGCAGCAGGATCGTGAGGGAACTCGTTGACGACCTCAATGGAGTGAATTTGGGCAGAAACAACAGCATCGGATCGGAAGGAGGTCCATGTGTTCCAGGAAAGTACGATCACGGCAACTGCCGATAAAACTGAAACAAGAATAAGGGTCTTTCTGGTTCTAAACGGAGAATTAGAAGTATGCATTGTGGGTTGTTGTTGTTGTTGTTGGGGTTTGAAGTGGTTAGATCGTTTACCAGCGGCTCTCTTTCTCATGGAAACACCACCGGCCATGAAATTGAAATGGAGTTGGACATTTGACTTGTGAGGTGGGGGGAGAGACGATCTGATTTTGGGGTTGGTGAAGAGTGGTAAACGGCACCAATGGTTGTAATTGTGAAGCATTGTTGCTACTTCCACGTACGAACCGGGTCTTTTTGTCAACCCGAGTCGGGTTACGAACTGAAACGGTTTGGTCAACCTTGGTCAAACCGGTTTGAGGAGAAACCGGTTCGGGTGAAAAATATTTGAACCTTATTCAAATGGGTGTAGGTCGGGTTAAAACTGGTTTGGGACATAAACCAATATTTAAAAAAAAAAATTGGGTCAGGTTGAAACCGGTTTGGGTGACGAGAGGCCAAAGGGGGAACCGGTATACAAATTGGTGGTTTGGGTTGGATTGAAACCGATTTGTTGTGCAAGTCAGGTCGAATTTCCAAATCGGTATTTTTATCCATCTCGACTTCCATGTTTTACTTGTCAAACAACTAAGGGCTTGTAGCCTAGTTGAAGCATTGTTGAGGGTTTTAGTGTGTGAACATGTGTAAATGTAAATAAGTTTCCGAGGGTATATACAAGATTGGTAACGTTGATGGGTAAGGAGTGCCGTTCGGGTTGAGTAGTCGGGTTTCCAAATTTTGTTAATCGGTTTTTGGGTTTCGGTAATCGGGTTAGGTAGAGACGAAGGCTACACAATTGGTTTTCAATTTGAAGTTCCGAACCTGCTGTAGAAGACGACGAAGGCTATAATTAAACTCTCGAAATCTCAAATGATCATACTGATTAAATTGAAACAATTGTAGAAGTGGAAGATTAAATGAAAACCAATTCTTAACTTGATTTGTATATAATTTCCAACTCCTATTAAAAGTAGAACATGAGTTACCAATGGGTGGTAAATAGTCGTATGATGCAACTCTCATTTCCTCCATTAATCTTCAAAACTGATTTAAACCCCAAGAAACCAGCCTATACGTGATGCATCTCTATAAAAAGAACTATAAGCATACGCCCACACGTACTCCTTAGTCCTTGCGCTTTCCCTAAGAAGCCATGGTAGCCTCATGACTTTCCCTATTGGCTTTGACTGCGGTAAGTAACCTTGCTGCACCTCGTTCTCGCTTTGACCAGGAAGCCATGGTAGCCTCACCTTTTTGCACCTTGCTCTAGACGGTCTTCTTAAAACAGAGGTTTTACTGCTTTATCCAAACTTTTGCTCTCCTAAACTAAGTTCCAGAAATTGTCCTAGTTACAGCATTAAAGGCAAACCAGAAACGTAATAAGCATGAACCCATGTTCACACTGCAGGTCCAAACACATCAGCAGACAGTATTTTAGTCAAAAGTAGGGTTTCATTAAAACACAAGTACTAACAAATGCTACTTGTTCACAAACCATTTAAAACACACCACATAATGAAACTCTGTAACAATATTCTAGTCACAAGAGAACAAAACCCATGATTTAAGATAAGCTAAAAAACAAAGTAATTCAGCAGAACAATATGTGATCAACAATAAACAAAATCCAAGATTCAACAAAATCACTAGATAACAAAACTCAAGTACTATAACAGTAACATAAAAGTGAATCCAGACATTTTCAAATTCAACAAACAAAAACCAGTAGACTATGACGTTTAAGAGAAGCTTGAGCTTGGTGGTGCACCGCCTCCAAAGCCGCCACCTCCACGCCCAAAGCTGGGCCTTCCACCAGCACCACCCTACAAATGACAATATACCAAAAACTAAAGTCAGCAACAGTACCATATAATTCAACCAAAGAATGTAACTATACAACAAAAACATAAAACATGCTGGATAAATAACATTACCCTGTTAAAAGCAGGCTGGTAATCAGCAGGAGCTCCTCCCTTATCAGCACCAAACTCACCGGGAGGCCCTCTCGGACCACCGCGATAACCATCACGGTCACCGAATCTTGGCCTATCGCCTTCAAATCTAGGAGGACCACTGCAAATTCAATCACAAACACCAGATTAGCACCACACAGACCAAACAAATTCAACTAAAATAATAACAAAAACATTCTCCACTTAATACTATTACCGTGGGCGGTCACCAGGAGGTCCACCGGAAGGACGTCCAAGAGGCTTAGCTGATTTCTTCAAAGTGGCGGGAACAATGTCAGATGGAAGATTCAAGTAAGTTCTGAGAAACTCGATCCCGTCATTCGTCAAATACCAGTAGTAATGCATCCAAGCAAACGTCTCCTTCACATACTCCTTTGATTTGAAGCTCTGCATGAGCTTAATCACCTGCAGATTTGGTACATCGATTTCCGGATGCTTTGCCAAATTGTAATCCTTCTTAGCAAAGCAAACACCCTCTGTACAACAATTAATCGTCAATAACAAACTGAAATCAAATGCGCTTGCTCAATCAATGTAATCGATAAAATGAGTTGTTATGTTTACAATACAACAACTTCTATATATAAACATGAGGAGAGTAGATAGCAAACATAACTAACATGATGAGCTAACAACTAACAAACTCAAAACAGCACAACTAACTCTATACAAATATACAATATATACACTAATAATATCAAACTAGTGACTGAAATCAGGTATGCATGCCCAATCAATGTAATCAATAGAATGATTTGCTATACTTACAATACAGGACACCTACAGACATGAAGAGAGTAAATAGCAAACATAACAAACATGATGAGCCAACAACTAACAAACTCAAAACTGCCTAACTTACTCTATACAAACATATTCAATATATACAGTATATACACTAATAACAACAAATCAGCATAACACGGATGAGATTCGTATAAACATTCGTAATCTACATGCTCTGTACAACAATTAGTTGTATATTACCATTAATCACCATAAATAGTGTGAGATTCGTGTAAAAACTAGTCATCTACAAGCTCTGTACAATAATTATTTATCAATAACAATGAATCGCCATAAAAAATAAGAGATTCGTGTAAACATTAGTAATCTACAAGAACAGAGGGAGATTTAGACCTTGAAAGAGGTATTTGGAGATTGCCTTACGGTTCTTGTCAGGAATGATCTGGAGAAAGACGAAATTGAGATGTTGATTTGAGTACTGTTAGCAGGAAAACGGAAGAGAATGAAGGATGAAGGTGACTTACCATGATTGCTGCTTGGAAATGGATGGGCGGACAGGATTAGGGTTTGGTGTGCTGCACTTGTTGTAGCAGAAAAAAAAACCCTACAACTGTGAACTGGTGGTGTGTGTAAATTGGACTATTTAATGACAATGGGCCGACGTTGAAGCCCATTTCTCGTGCCCCAAACTATAACTTTATTTTTCAACTTAAAATTACGTTGTATCATTCAATCATTTCTCTCCGTTCAATTTCAACTTAAAATTATGTTGTATCACTTAATTATTTTTCATTTTTTATCGTTCAATAAAGTAAAAATGTGAAAAGATTAAATAACATGATATTAGCCTTCCAAATTTGAAACACATGCAAACTTGTATACAAAATTGAAACACAGATAAAATCTATACGAACATTGACAAGAGAGCTTTTATTCTAAAGTAAATTACAACAATCATCCTTTATGTATATCACTTATTGTAAACTATGTTCTTTGTCTTTAATAATTACAGAAAACGTATTCAATGTTTGCAAACCCTTGCAAGTTATGTCCTTTAGTCCTAACTCAATTAATTTTTGTTGTTAAATCTGACCAAATGGACCCCAAATGAGGGTATTTTTGTGGTTAAATCTGACCAAATGAACCCCACATGAGAGTATAATGACCAAAATACCGGGATTGTTTCCCGGGCTCGGTAAAGTTACTTATATTAATTGTTATTTGTGATTAATACAACCTCATTACATCAAACTTCTCATTGGATTCAACAACAATGTCTTCACATCACCGGATTACATCATGAACCCATATTGTCACAGCCCGACCGATGGCTGAAACATCGGGGCAGGACGAGATTGCTCGAGACTTCATAACACTATTGCGACAATATTTAATCAAAACCAATTTCATTTCATAGCAAAATTGTCGAGTACAACATTTAAAATTTCAAAATACAACAAGTTCGAAACAATACAACAAGTTACAATAAACAAAATACAACAGCAATTCTAGTGGACTAAGCGTGTATCTAAGCATCTCTACTAGATTCAATCAACATCGATATCACCAACCTGCAACATGTTTTAAAGTATAGTTCAATACACAATGTATTGGCGAACATACAAGTTTAATAAATAGCATAAGTATAAAAATGATTTAAACGAATCCACATGGCGAAACTTGTTATCTAGATTAACGTAAAACTGGCATGCGTTTAAAGTGTCAACCCAAAGATTACCGCTAGTGTAATCCTATCATAGCAACGATAGGACCGTTCTGTTTTTACTTAACATGACCACAAGACTACGGGCAGTGTGTTACTCCTATAGCGCTATACATGTTAAGGGGAGGCTCGTACGAAGTTAATGACAAGTATAACGTATTAAGCATGCATGATTGGATTGTTTGTGTGATTGCATAAAGTATAAGTGATTTAGTGACTTTTGATAAGTTAACCATATTGCACCCAAAAGTGTAAAGCGAAAAAGGGTGTTTGAGTATACTCACAGTTTTGCAAATCTTCGTTTGTTATTCCCTCAAGTTGATGAGTTGTTGACAGGAGGAACACCGAGGTTACCCTACATGGGGTAAACAAAGGTGTGAGTCGTTGGAGTTGAACGGAGGATTCAGATTTGGAATGTAAAGTATATAAGTATATAAGTATCTATATCCTATATAAAAGAAACCATTGGGGGACACATGTCACCCTGTGGTTTCACCTCAGATGCATTTTCCCGCCCAAATTAAACCTATCCTAATTAGATTGCAGAACACGCTTTCACCCACATTTTATTACCCCCAAACCCTAATTCCAAATCCAATCTCTCATCTAGGGCTTCTCCCATAAATCGCATTGTCTCATCCAATCCATCTTCCGATTCTATTCTACCCAACCTTCTAATCGACGGATTTAAGGTAAGACTGATCTCATATTTGACATTGTTTAATTGATTCGCTTGACAATGCATTTGAGAACAGGGATTAAAAATTAGGGTTCGTAATGTTTGATTTGAATGTTTAACATGTCTAATATCTGCAGTTGGTTTTGTATCTGACAATTTGTATTTGGTGTCTATACAAATTAACTCATCAGAATGGTGATGGCTTTGTGAAGGGGAATCGAAAGGTATAAATCGATGATTGAAGCTTGGTTGAAATGGGATTGACATGCCCTAATTTGAAAAGGTCAGTATGCGAGATCCATAATTATGTTGTGATTAATCCAAAATAGGTCGATCTTTTCTACCTGGGTTCTGCTTCAAACTAAACGTAATTGAATTCCTTGTGTTAATCGACACAAGTTTTGAGAGTAAGTTGAATCCCAGTCAACCATTTTATTCTTCTATTCTGATTCTTTACGGTCATGGTAATCGGGCTTAAAATGCATATCTTGTTTGCTTCGATTTGGATACAGATGTCACACCCCAACCGATGGCGGAAACATCGGAGTGAGGCGAACGAGATTGCTCAAAGACTTTATGACATTATGTGACAATAAATTAATTCAAAACCGATTTCATTCATAACAATAAATTGTCAAATACATCATGAGAATTTCAAGTACAACATCAAAAGACAAAATACAAAATGTTTTAACATAATAAGGTAAACAAATCTAGTTTTTCAAGTGGGTTTCTAAGTCCTCCCTAGTAGATTCGTCCAAGCATCATCATCAACCTGTAACATGTTAAAAGTATAGTTCAACACAAAAAGCATTGGCGAGTACACAAGTTTTAACTACATAGCATAAGTATAAAAAGAATTACTCGAATCCACATGGCAAATTTGTATTCAAGGTTAACTAGCATGCATAACTAAAAGTCAAACCCGAGTGTCCATGAGAATTATGTGCATCCCTAGCCACAAAAGTGACGAGACCGTTTATGTATAATAAGCTTAACAATACCCCGACGGGCGGCGTGCTACTCCTATAACGCTATATATGTTAAGATGGGCTAGATAAGTTAATGAAAAATAGCATGTATGTATTCTAGCATGAACCTAAGCATAAAAAAGAGCATGTATAACAGATTGAGCGAATAAAGTATGTTTGTATGTATTTGTGTATTTTGATATGTTAACATGTTACAACCCAAAATGTGTAAAATGAAAATGGGTCAAGTGTACTCACGGTTTTGCAAGCTTCAAACTTGTTAATCCCGTGAAGAGTTGTTTGTTGGAGGTTAGAACACCGAGTCACCCTACAAGGGTAAACGAAGGTGTGTAAGTTCATGGAATTGGAATGAAAGATTCAGACTTGGAATTAAAGTATCAAAGTATGTATATGAAAATAATATCTAAGTCTAAATGCTTGTTTATGACACTAAGTTTAAGTGGTTTCATGGGTCCCAAATTGCTCATTAGAATCATAACAAGTATCTTAGAACTTTAGATATTATAGCCTAGGTTTATGTAATTCTATTGGAAATGAAATTCGATTTATTTAAATATCGTCACATTTAGTCAAGTTATGAACTCTCGAGCAATCTCGTTTTCATCTCACTCTGATGTTTCCGCCATCGGTTGGGGTGTGACACTTATGTTTGAAATCTTGAGTTACTAACTCTTTTTATGTTTATGTTTTTGTTTGTTTTGCTATAATCGTGTTTTGCTTTTGAGATGCAGAGGCGATGATCCTTTGGTGAGCCACCTGCGTGATGTTTTTGTCGATCTGTTTGGTTTAGATCTTTGTTTTTTTTCAGTCGTAATTTGTTATGAGAATGCAACGAAGATGATATGTGGTTGAGCCCGGTATATGATTTGTTAGCTTGAAATCTTTAAAAAGGTATTTGGGTTTTGTTTATTATGTGGCTGAGCATTGGTTGAATCAGACTCTTTTCTCGGAATGCTGGTGCAATGATGTGTGTTTGAGCACTGTAGCCGTCTGCATAATATTTTGGCGGATCTATTTGGTTTAGATCTTTGGTATATTTGGTTATTTTAGGTGGACGTTGTTGTCCTAATGCTGAGCCGATGATATGTGGTTTGTTAAGTTAAAACATTTAATCGGATTTTGGGGTATATGTTGGTTATGTGGTGGACTGTTGCTTAAGTCAGAGACCTTTATCCGAATGTAAGGGCGATGATGTTTGCTTGAGCTCTATATATTATGAGTTCTGATGTTAACCTTTAATCCGGTTTTTTGGGTGTGTGTTGGTTATGTGGCTGATCATTGGTTGAATAGAAGACCTTTCTCTGAATGCAATGGCGATGATATGTGCTTCATCCCTAGAGATTATTTATTATGATGTTTACCTTTAATCGGGTTTTTGGGTATGTATTGGTTGTGCGTCTGACCATTGCTTGAATCGGAGAACTTTCTCCGAATGTAAGGGTGATGGTGTGTGCCTGGGCCCTATAGATGATGAATTCTGATGTTAACCTTTAATGGGTTATATGGATATGTAGTTGTGGTGGACCTAAGCATTATTTGAATCTGAGTTTGTTCTCAGAATGCCGAGGTGATGATGTGCATTTGAGCTGCATCTATGATACATTTGCAAGCAACCTATAATTGGTTTTGCATATTTCTGGTTGTTATGTACCTAAACCTGTTTTTCGTGTTGCTTATCTTTTGAAGTGTTTTTGTTAGTGGTTGTGAACCTTTGGTGAGCCATTGGTCTGCCGTCTTACGGGGAATTAGAGTCGGCTCAACTAATATCATAAGGTGATGATTATATTCTTTAATTTAGGCATTTGAGATGGCTTAGAACAAGCAACTACGCCTATTTTAATATGAGCCTATTTTCACTTGTTTAGCTAATTAAATAGGTATAATCAGCACAATTAATAAAGATGAAAGAACTAAACATGATTAACAAATTTTTCATGGTAGCATAAAACATGCTAGTTTTTATGAAAAATAAAATTACTATTATAAAATATCACTAAGCATTAGTATTCATGTGTATTCATGGATTTGTCTAAGTATATATATGATATGTGTGTACTTCTATTTGTATAACTTATATTTATTTACTAGTTTAATTTTCTTCTTAATTTGTATAAAGTTATATTTTATTTACAGATATCTAGTTTTAATTTTCTTCTTAGAGCATTCACATTCAATCCATCATCTTTAACCTTATAATTTAAATAAAAGTACTTCCTTTTTAAAATTTATATCATATTTTAAAAAACCTTCCACATCTAACTCCCCGTACCTATCTCTATATTCTTTTTTTTATTTCTTCTCTTTCTCTAACTTACAATTTTAACTACTATTTGTTTCTTATTATAATTTCTTCTAAAATTTATTCTAATAACTTTTTTTATAGAAGTTATACTAATAATTATTATCGTTAGGTTAATCGGGTTGGGTTACTTTGAATACTAATGATATTATCATAAACCAACAGGTTAATCGGGTCGGGTTACTTTGAATACTAATTATATATGTATCATTGAAAAAGCAACCAACAGTAGCGTTGCTGCAGTTTTTTCGGACTAGGTTTTGGACTGGCAAAAAGAGCAACCAACAGCAGCGTTCTGCAGTTTTTTTTGGATAGGTGAAACCAACAACCAACAATTTAAGATGGTAACACATTACAAGTCAATTGTCCAAATAGATGCAAACTTTAACAAAAGTTGAGCTAATAAGTTCTAGTCATACATATATAATTCTAATGATCATCACATAACATGTTTCTAAATCCAACTCATAACATCCACAAAACAATCTAATATAACGCGACATTGTTTATTGTTGGGAATAGAGTAGCCATTGATGTTCAATTAGGTCTTCTTGAAGCTGATGATGTGCTGAGTTATCTTTAATATGAAGACGACGTTGGATGAAGTCCATAAACTCATTTGTTTGAGTGCGCGACAATTCAGGGAGATCATCGTCAAGTTGATCATACCCAATGTTAAGACTATCACGATCATCACGTTTGTCTTCAATGATCATGTTATGAAGAATAACACATGCTTTCATTATATTTGTTAGTACCTTCAATTTGAACATTCGTGAAGGTCCTCGAATGATTGTAAATCGTTGTTGAAGTACACCAAATGCTCGTTCGATATCTTTTCTAGCAGATTCTTGAGCTTTTGCAAAATGTTTATTCTTGTTCCCTCTTGGTGATGGAATCGTTTTTACAAAAGTTTGCCACTTAGGGTAAATACCATCTGCAAGGTAATACCCCATAGTATAGTCATGGTCGTTGACTGTGTAATTGACTGGTGGAGCACGCCCTTGTGCAAGTTCCATGAAAATAGAAGATCTCTCTAACACATTAATGTCGTTATGTGAACTGGGCATATAAAAAAATGCATGCCATATTGATGTGCATAAAATACAACATGTAAATTGTATCAAATACGGCGTAAAATCAACCCTTTTTCGGTACTATTGTTGGAAAAAGCTTGTCTTTGTTCCTTTTTAATTTACAGAGTGAAAAAGAGCTTAAATGTGCAAAAGGAGCAAAATAATAGCAAAAACCAACATAAATACAAAGAAGGAGAAATTGGCGCAACTCGTCAATCCCCAAGTCACATCCAAACCAAGAAAATGGCAAGATCAGAAGACCTGACACGAGACCGTGTCCACCAGACACGGGTCGTGTCCAAGGCTGGAATCTCTGCAGAAGAAAAGACAACGACAAAGGACAAAACTGATAGCCAACACGGGGCCGTGCTAGTGCAACACGGGGCGTGGTCAACTCTAAGATTTTCATAATCTGCGATAGTACATCAAGTACATTAGCCACGGGCAGTGCCGTTGACACACGGAGCAGTGTTATTACATGTCCTGACACTGCAGTTAATGAGGAAGAGAGAGAGAGATGACCACAGGACCGTGCTAGGCGGGCACGGGTCGTGGTGAAGCCTCTAATTTCAGCTCTAAATATATGTGCTTGGTTCCATTTCAAACCATCCATTGGCAAATCACTTCTCTCTCACTTGCCACCACTCCACCACCACTACAACACCATCATCCATCTTCCATCATTTAGAGTGTGTGTAGTAGTCTCGGGATCCAAGATCGATAGTAAGAGTCTTTGTCAAACAAAGGCCATGCTTGGCTAAACTCTTATATCACTTAG
The DNA here is from genome assembly GCA_030545235.1 of Helianthus tuberosus. Lineage (NCBI taxonomy): Eukaryota > Viridiplantae > Streptophyta > Magnoliopsida > Asterales > Asteraceae > Helianthus > Helianthus tuberosus. The sequence goes on along the minus strand of CM060400.1, from coordinate 114,889,916 downwards.
TGAAGACGAATCCTCTGTGTATTACTTTTTGATTTCCAATTTTGGCAACTTTTTAATTGGGTATGTATTAATGACTTTAATAACTAGTTTTTTATATTGAAGGCAAATTTATCTAATCATTCTTCATATGTTGTTGATTCACATATTCGTGTCTTTACGGTCTATATAAAGCGCGTTAATTGTCTGGAAGAGGGTTAGAAGGGTGGTTGGGTAAATTTTATGTCTTGTTCAGTGTATAGATCCTACGAGAACCTGGTTCAAACTTAGTAACACTTCACGAGTAGGAACGGGCATTACCCACCACGGGAGAAGTGCAAACCGCTTGAATCCCTTATCTATAAACTACTATTAAAACTTTAAACTAACCCTGTGAGGACTGTATCCCTGGTGACTCAGACCAAAGGGTTGAGGGTGATCGTTGCCTGGAAGGGGGCCCACCACTTTTCGCATTAATAACTGACTTAATTATCTTTCAATAATCTAACCTTGCGGGACTGTATCCCTGCTGACTCAGACCAATAGGTTTAGGCTAACGTCGCCTTCACAAGAGGAGCCTACCACTATAACTAAGATAGTCTCTTAAAAATGCCCAAAGTGCGGAAATCATTAAAAGGATACATAAAAGAGGAGTTGGAACCAAGTGATTCCTTCTTGTCTATCTTTTTTCCTTTATTTTATTTTTGCTTTTTAGTTTATCTTTTTATAGTTTAAAAACCTTTTTATCAAAGTTTGGTTCGATTAGACATTAACGATAAGCCAGTATTAAAAGCTCTTGTGTCCTTGGACGATTTCGGTATCTTGCCATCACTATACTACGTCCGTGATGGGTGCACTTGCCCTAACGTGTGTGTAGAGTGATAGTAGAATATCGTGTTTTATAAATTTAAAACTTGAATCGGCGAGTAAAAAAGAGCTAAAATATATCTAAAAAATATATACATACATGCACACGTAAAGTTTTTGGCGCCGTTGCTATCGCAACCCCCGTCCCCTATCTGTCCCGGGAACGGGCGGCCGTGAGACCAGATTTAGTGGTATCGGTGTTTATCATTTTGGCAGCGGAAATTACATCAGGACCGTAGTTAGGAAATATTTTATCAGAGTAAAATACCACACATTTATAATATTAAACACATGAGAAATTCCCAAGTTTCAAGTACACACAATTTTCATAGGGTAAACCCTGTTTTATTTAATAAAAACATCTCTTTATGTAGGTAACTTTTATAGCCACTTTTCCAAGCCTTCAGTGCTGTCCAGCTGGCTTCTATTTGGCTTTCACATTTTGTTACCTGAAACGCGTTTAAAAACATTTTGTCAGTGAGAAATACTGGTGAGTGAATCCCAATTTAATCAAGAAGAGTTTGATCCTTTAACAGTATTGAGAGCGATTACAATGTTTATTTCTACACAATTACTCAATCAGTATTGTCAATCCTGACTGGTGGGTCATATTACACATTGGCTAACTCGTTGTCCAATGGTAACATGTTCCACATTTTGTATACAAAACCCCAACATACCGGCAGTAATTGAAGAATTACAAAGACTCAATCACTGCTATTTATAATTTAAAATAATTAAGGTTTTGTAAAAACAGTTTACAAAAAGGAGATTACTCACATTGCTGTCTTAGGGTTTTCTTTAAGGATTCCCTGGTGATTATCTATTAATTACATAAATGCACATGCGTTAGTATAATAACCCAATAATTACATTAGTAATACCCTCCCCGAGACGGCATTCCAACGACTACGTCGGGCAGAACCTCGACAGCCGTTACGGAACCCTGGATCAATTGGGCAGCGTATCTAATACGTAACCGAGGGTTATAATACTTACAACGAGGCAGAACTTCGTTATTTAGGGGGTATAATACCCGATTATAGCTTCTACACTTATGAAATTCGAGAGAGAAAGAAAGTTTGTGAGAGATTTGGGACTGAAAGCCGATGCCTTCTATTTATAGTGTCTGATCGACACTTCCTCGCGGCCCGCGTAAGCCGAAGGTAAGTCCTTCACGGCCTGCGACGTAGGTTACGTAGGCCCTAGCCTTGACTGGTCATTGGACTAGACTCGACACGTGGCAGCTCAGGGTGTCGCCCTAGTGGTTGGCTGTCGCGCCCCGCGAGCGACCCCATTTTCTTGTTTTTATTTAATATTTAATTATGTAAGGTATTTTGGGTTCAGTTTTCACATACGGGGGATGTTTTAAGGCATATAGGGATCTTTTAAATATATTGGGGGTGTCGGAAAATTTTTTAGGGTTGTTATATCCTCCCCACCTTATTTTAGAGCTCGTCCTCGAGGTCTATTGGAACAGGTGTAGATATTTCCTTTGCATTTCTGATTCAAGCTCCCAAGTATACTCTGGTCCTCTTTTGGAGTCCCACTTTACTTTGACCAGAACTAGTCTCTTGTGCTTGAGATACTTGACTTTCCTGTCTTCAATTTGTAGAGGATTCTTTACAAATTTAAGCTGTTCATTTACCTCTATGTCCTTAAGAGGCACTATGAGTGATTCATCAGCTAAGCATTTCTTGAGATTAGATACATGAAATACATCATGTATTCCTGCCATTTTCTCTGGCAGTTGCAGCTGATATGCTACAGGTCCTATTCTTTTAATAATTTCAAAAGGTCCAACATACATGGGGCTTAGCTTTCCTCTTTTGATGAATCTTACCACTCATTTCCAAGGAGAGACTTTTAATAACACTTTGTCTCCTACCTGAAATTCCAATGGCTTTCGTCTGTTATCTGCATAACTCTTATGTCGGTCACGTGCTGCTTCAGTAGTTCCTTGACTTGAATGATCTTGTCTGTTGTTTCGTGTACTATCTCGGGTCCGGATAGTTGCTTTTCTCCAATTTCTGCCCAATAGACTGGAGTTCGGCACTTTCGCCCATAAAGTGCTTCGAATGGTGCAACATTGATACTTGTGTGATAGCTGTTATTATAAGAAAATTCTACTAATGGTAGGTGATCGTCCCAATTACCTCCAAAATCAATAACACAAGCTCTAAGCATGTCTTTCATTGTCTGAATTGTCCTTTCACTTTGTCCGTCCGTTTAAGGATGATAAGCTGTGTTTAGATTCAACTTGGTTCCCATTGCTTTTTGGAAACTTGTCCAAAAATGAGAGGTAAACCGGCTATCCCTATTAGAAACAATTGATAAAGGAATTCCATGTAATGAAACTATTTCATTTACATACAGTTTAGCTAACTGTTCCATACTGAAAGTTTCCTTCATTGGTAGGAAATGAGCAGATTTAGTTAGCCTGTCTACAATCACCCAGATTGTATCATTAACTTTTCGTGTCTTGGGTAATTTGGTAACAAAGTCCATTGTTATCAATTCCCATTTCTATACAGGCATTTCCAATTGTTGTAATCTCCTTTTTCTAATTGTTATCATGTCCATGAATGTGGCTGGGGCATTGGTTAGACCAAATGGCATGACAGTAAATTCATAATGGCCATACCTAGTTCTAAAAGCGGTCTTAGGAATATCCTTTTCCTGTACCTTTAATTGATGATATCCTGATCGTAAGTCGATTTTAGAGAAAAATCGAGCTCCTTGCAACTGATCAAACAAATCATAGATTTTTGTTAATGGATACCGATTTTTTAATTGTGACTTTGTTCAATTCACGGTAATCAATGCACATACGCATTGACCCGTCCTTTTTCTTGACGAATAAGATCGGTGCTCCCCATGGCGATGAGCTTGGCTGTATGAATCCTTTCTCCAGCAATTCGTCTAGCTGTTTCTTAAGTTCCTGCATTTCTGCGGGTGACAAACGGTAAGGTGCTTTGGCAATTGGTGATGTTCCTGGTAGCAAGTGGATTCTGAATTCAACTTCTCTGTCTGGCGGTAGCCCTGGTAATTCTTCTGGAAATACATCTGAAAATCGGGATACTACTGGAATATCTTTCAGTTCTTTTCCTTTAGTGTTAATGATTATAGAAATCATATACACTAATGATCATTTTCTTACATAACTGGCTATTTTTATTACAAAGATGAATTTTGTGGATCTAGAGGGTTTATCTCCTTTAATTGTGATCTTTTCACCCTTTGGTGAATTTACTTGGACTGACTTTTGATCACATAAAATACTGGCTTTATTGGCTATTAACCAATCCATTCCTAACACAACATCAAATCCTGCCAGATTCATTGGGTAAAGGTTTGTAATAAATTTTTGATTTAAAAATTCTATTCTTGCTCCCTGCAAGATTTCAGAAATCTTAATGGTTTCTCCATTTGCTGTCTCTATTAGACATTCTTGTGGAAGTTTAGTTAATGGTTGATTGAGAAGTTTGCAAAATGAAGTATTAATAAAACTTTGGTTTGCACCAGAGTCAAATAATACTTTAGCAAAAACATCATTAACTAAAAACGTACCGGCTATCACATCCGGGATCATCTTTGCTTCTTATACGGTCAGAACAAATACTCTAGCATTTTTAGTATTCTTGGTGATCGGGGCTGGAGCTAGTTTTGGACAGTTTGGCTTGATATGACCTTGTTCTCCACAGTTGTAGCATATCCTATTGTTAGGTTTCTTCCTGCAGTCTTCCTCCTTGTGTCCAGATATTTTGCAAAAATTGCAATACATAGAGCATCTTCCAGAATGCTTCCTTTTGCAATACTTGCAATAGGGTGCGGAAGTAGAACCTGCATTTTTTCCACGGTTGGAATTTCCAGAACGGAATTCCTGGGTAAGCTTTTGAGCTAGGTTTCTCCTCTGATCCTCTTCTCGTGTACGCACTAATTCACCAGTCAAGGTGTTTGCTAGTTCTACGGCTTCTTCTATAGTTTGAGGTCTAGCTGCCTTGACTACATGCCTAATTTCACTGATTAATCCCCAGATATAACGGGAGATTAATACTGGTTTAGGTGATGCAAGGGTTGGCACTATTCTAGCATATTCAAAGAATAAAGTAGTGTATCCCTTACTATCCACTCCAGTCATCCTAAGGTTTAAGAACTTATTTGCTATCTGTTCTTTTTCATTGGGAGGGCAGAATTTCCTTTCTACCATATTTTTAAATTCCTCCCCTTCCATGTTGTAAATTCTGTCACTTCCCCTAGACTGGAGGATAGTGTTCCACCATTCTAAGGCTGAGTTTTTAAACAGATTGGAGGCAAACATTATCTTATCTTCTTCTGTGCACTTGCTTATTTTTAAGACTGCCTCAGTCTTTTCTATCCAGCGTAGAGCTGCAATGGCCCCTTCATTTCTTGAGAATTCTATTGGTTTACAAGACCAGAATTCCTTATAAGAACAACCATAAGGCATGGTTCTTCTTCTTTTGGGAATATGCACTTGAAGTATGGGTCCATTGTGCACGCTGTGACTAGGTTCCGTATGGGTTCGTTTACTTCCATTACCACTTTTATCATTATTTTCCGCATCCCTAACATTTTGGATAATGGCTGGCATGGCATCTCTAATTCCTTGAGTTACAAGGTGTCGAATTTCACTATTATTCATTTGATTTTCATTGTTCTGGTTTTCTGGATTTGCTGCGTCGGCCATCTGGATTTTAAACAATTACCAAATATTAATATCACAGGGCAATATTCAATTCAAACAATCACATGGCAAGCATGTTGATCCAAATCGTCGAGCATTACGACTTACTCTATTTTATAGTATGCGTCTATAATTATTACAATACAACTGGAATAAAAATACAATACTAGTATGCATCACTAACCACGAGGTGGTCTATACTACAACATATATATTATCATTTTTTCAAACATACACACATATTATATATATATATATATATTTATTATTATATTATTATTATTACTAATGATAGGGGTTCATCCAAAATCCATATCACGCTCGTCGTATTTCCAGACGAGTCGTTCCCCTATTTGCCTCATCCTTTCGCTCTCTTCTAAAATATCCTCACCAAAGGTTCAGAGTTCTTGCACATTCTCAGTGCTCATTGGGGTGCAGGTGCTGGTATGGGATCTGGGTATTGTGGCATTGGCTCTTCCTGAGGATATGGATTCTCTAGAATTTCCCTAATGTATTCATCATTATCATAATAGGGATCTAGAGGGTCCAGACCTGGGTAAGCTGCTAGGTTTGGCATGGGTTCTTCTGATATGGGGTAGCGTTGCTGGTAGTCCCTATGGTCGTCAAACCACGGGTCATAGTCTGGGTCTAAGGGATTGGGTGCTGGTACTCTAGGTATCTCAGTTGGGTCAAAAGCTGGTGCTGGGATTTGGTTTTCCGGGTTGACTTCAGTCTCCATTGGTTGTGTGGGAAACAAGGGTAATGGTTGGGTTGCTATGAGTCGCTCTAAATTAGGGTCTGCAGCTGTTGTTGCTAGAATATGAAAATTTGCTAGACTCCTATTGAGCATATCTTGGGTGTGAACATCTGTTTCTCTCTTAGCGGCTGCTAGAATTCACTGTTGTTTTAACTTTTTCATTCTCTTCATACGTTCATGTGCACCTCTACTGAACCATCCTCTCTTTTTAGGAGGGAATGGCTTTTCAGATTGAGCCTTAAACACGAATATCCCGTCTTCATTGTCAGCTGAATACCCTGAGAGGGTAGGCTGTGAAAAGCTACCTTCGTTTTGAGGTGAGCTGGACAACTGACGATAGGCGTCAGAGGGTCCTTGGTCGCTCATACTGTAAATTAACAAATAGTCAAATAGCACACAACAATAAAATACACATATGCACGTATTTTCGTAATTAATTTCCTAACATATAATATTTTGGTATCAGCAGAACACTTCTGTGGCTGAATCAGTGGCTTAGCTCTGATACCACCTTCTGTCGCAACCCCCGTCCCTTATCTGTCCCGGGAACGGGCGGCCGCGAGACCAGATTTAGTGGTATCGGTGTTTATCATTTTGGCAGCGGAAATTACATCAGGACCGTAATTAGGAAATATTTTATCAGAGTAAAATACCACACATTTATAATATTAAACACATGGGAAATTCCCAAGTTTCAAGTACACACATTTTTCATAGGGATATACCCTACTTTATTTAATAAAAACATATCTTTATTTAGGTAACTTTTATAGCCACTTTTCCAAGCCTTCAGTGCTGTCCAGCTGACTTCTATTTGGCTTTCACATTTTGTTACCTGAAACGCGTTTAAAAACATTTTGTCAGTGGGAAATACTGGTGAGTGAATCCCAGTTTAATCAAGAAGAGTTTGATCCTTTAACATTATTGAGAGCGATTACAATGTTTATTTCTACACAATTACTCATTCAGTACTGTCAATCCTTACTGGTGGGTCATATTACACATTGGCTAACTCGTTGTCCAATGGTAACGTGTTCCACATTTTGTATACAAAACCCCAACATACCGGCAGTAATTGAAGAATTACAAAGACTCAATCACTGCTATTTATAATTTAAAATAATTAAGGTTTTGTAAAAACAGTTTACAAAAAGGAGATTACTCACATTGTTGTCTTAGGGTTTTCTTTAAGGATTCCCTGGTGATTATCTATTAATTACACAAATGCACACGCGTTAGTATAATAACCCAATATTTACATTAGTAATACCCTCCCCAAGACGGCATTCCAACGACTACGTCGGGCAGAACCTCGACAACCGTTACGGAACCCTGGATCAATCGGGCAGCGTATCTAATACGTAACCGGGGGTTATAATACTTATAACGAGGCAGAACTTCATTATTTAGGGGGTATAATACCCGATTATAGCTTCTACACTTATGAAATTCGAGAGAGAAAGAAAGTTTGTGAGCGATTTGGGACTGAAGGCCGATGCCTTCTATTTATAGTGTTTGATCGACACTTCTTCGCGGCCCGCGTAAGCCGAAGGTAAGTCCTTCGCAGCTCGTGACGTAGGCCCTAGCTGGTCGTTGGACTAGACTCGACACGATTTCGACACGTGGCAGCTCAGGGTGTCGCCCTGGTGGTTGGCTGTCGCGCCCCGCGTAGCCTGAAGGCAAAGCCTTCGTGGCCCGCGAGCGACCCCATTTTCTTGTTTTTATTTAATATTTAATTATGTAAGGTATTTTGGGCTCGGTTTTCACATACGGGGGATGTTTAAAGGCATATATGGATCTTTTAAATCTATTGGGGGTGTCGGAAATTTTTTTAGGGTTGTTATAGTTGCCGGGGACATAAGGATTTTAAAAAAAGCTTAAAATTGACAGCCTAATCCTTTTTATCTTTTCTTTTTCTTTTATTTTTTCAGTTTCTGCAGAAGTGAACACGGGGTCGTGCCATAACTCCACGGGGCCGTGTTCACTCTCCAATATCCTTATGTAACATTTCCATTTTAATCATATAAGAATTATAGGTATGGTTAAATTTATTAACCACTAGTAACTAGTTTTATTTTTTAATTATTCGATCCATATGGTTTTAAAAACTATTTTATATATAACTGGTTGGAATGTTATACTAATTAATTGACTTGTATATGTGTGACATTTCTATTATATTAAAATAAAGTATATAAAACTTATATTATTAAACGAGTAGACTACGGGTAAGTTGACTGTTAGAAATATAAAGTACCTAGACGGACCTAGGAACCGTTTAATAATTAAATTATGAAAATACATTATATTTGAACTTACTCCGTTTTTAATGAAATTTGGTTCAAAATGTAGATACAAATATTCTCGTTCTAATGACATATTCATTGTTTTATAAAACGTCATATTTTACAAGTTATACGCGCCAAATAAGTGAAGCATCTGAATTAATTATAATATATATATTAATAAAATAATAATAATAATAATCAAAATCTTATCTTATCATACTAATAAATGAAAATCTTTTAGGGACACATGTCCCTTTCTTATGCCTCTTGCTATTATTATTTTTTTTTTATTTCCTACTAAATAATAATTATTAAATTTATCTCCTATGTTGAATAATGATATTAAAATAAAAAAAATATCAAAGATACGAATAGCGAAAAGATAATCATCATCAAAAGTTTTGTTTTAAGATTCATAATGAACGTTACATTATTTAGTTAAAAAAATACATCTAAAAAGAATTTGTGGCATTAAATTAAATATAAATTAATTTAAAAAAGAAAATATATTAAAACAATTCACGACATTAATTTAAATTTAATTAAATAGAAAAACAAAATCACACATATATAATTTATAACCATCTAGGTTAATCAAAAGCATAATATTCTATTGTATCTAGGTTAATTAATAGCATATGATTTTAACATATTCTATTGTATTTTCTTTCCTCTTATAATTAGGGGAAGAGGCACAAGCCTAAAGTAGTCTAAGACTACCTAATCTTGCACTCACAGATATTTTACCTTAAAGTATCCTAAAATCACAAATAAATTAAATAGTTAAATACCAAATCCTGCAGTGTCACATCAAATCTACCAAAAGTACCCTAAAAACACTAGCGGCACATACTCTAGAGTATCCCATATTTTTTTCAAACATAAAATAAATTAAACAATTAAATGCCAAATGAACATAATTCAAATTCAAATAAATTACAAAATAAATAATTCAACTATATAAATAAATAATTGAACATAATACAAAATAAAAATAAACTATTTCTCGTCTGAATCTTCTAGACTTAAATTGCAACATATGTCACAAGATCAATGCGAAGTCGGAAATGCGTATCTGGATCCATAATCTCACCAAGGGCATCATTGTCCAAAACGGGTTGAACGAAATGATCCCTTATGTGGACTGGTGAGAAGGCATGTCCGTCGTCCTTAAGAATCATGTTGTACAATATCATGCAAACATATGTCATGCTTCTAATCCAGTCAACATTTGTGGTCCACATGGGTCACCTAAGTATGCCTCATTTTCCCTTTAGAACACCAAAAGCGTGTTACACATATTTTCTTGTCCCTTCTTGCAATTTTCAACCATGTTAGTTGGATGTGGAAACGTTTTCATAAACGTTGACTAGGTAGGCAAGATCTCATTGGTTAAATAGTACCCACGTTTGTATAAGTGCCCATTGACATTAAATACCGAGATCATTCTTTAAGAAATTAGCCATTAATGAAAATGGGTATCTGAAAATATGGTGGAAGGTGTGATAGTTTGTGAATGGTGTAAAAATAATGATTTAAAATAAATAAATTAACTTTTTCAATAAATGTAACGGTTATATGATTGTTAAAAGGTCACAAATCCCCCACTTCACCTTCAATAAAGAGTAGCTGAGCTTCCCTAGCCGCTCGCCTACCTGAAAGAGGGGGTGGCGGGGGTGTTTCGCATGCGGCTTCGAAGCTGAGCACCCTTAGTTGAAGATGCCCCTTCCCCTCTTATAGTCAAAAGTATTCAAGTAATTATTATTTTATATTCCCAGTTCGATTTATGTCATGGCTTATTTTTGCTCTTTGCATATGTATATATGTATTGTAGATGTGACAACTTCACCTAATTTTTTTATGAATAGATTTGTTTGAGTTATGTTTGATCTTTAGGGGGGCAAATGTTAAAAGCGCTTATTTTTTTCAACTATTTATGAATATTTCATTTGTTTAATTATTGTTTTTAAACTACGGCGTATATTTTTCTGGCTTATTAATACCTATTTAATAATTTATTGATCAAATCCCGTGTAATACACGGGTTTTTTTTAACTTAGTTTCATTTAAAAGAAAACGTAACTTTCAATAAAATAATAATAATAATCAAAATAGAAACTAAAAAACGTAACTTTGAATAAAATAATTAAATAATATTAAAAAGAAAAATTTACAACTTACAATTGATATTCAAAGTGGACGTACACGTATATGTGTACCTGGAAGATTTAAACTTGAGCAACAAGTTTCAAATGAAGTATTTATAGAAGGAAACACTACTCAAAATTTTCTGTACATTCACTCTCACACTGCACCTCTATATAATCTATTATTCTTTAATAATTCACCCCTAAATCATACAAAGCTCTGCCTCGTTTTATGTGTTTTAACCCCTGATCACTGATACCCTGTTCGATTGATCTGGAGCCCCGTAACGCATGTCAAGGCTCTGTCCGACTAAGTTCGTTGGGGTTCTGTCTCGTGACGTAGGGATAAAGTTGAATTTGGGTTATTATATTTAACGCAAGTGCACTATATATTTATTAAATAGCTCGGGAGTTATACCCAAGATTCTACTAGGAGGCTTTTAGTGGAACCCTAAAGTTATAAAGTGAGTCCATTCTCTTTTCTCATAGTTTGTGAGTCATTCTCTTTTTCTATCAAACTGTATTACAAAATCTCAAATATTTTTTGTTATACTTACGGTGATTAAGTTTTTATATTCTGCAATAGCTGGCGGTATGTGAGGTTTTAACTGGGTTCAAGATTGAAGGAGTTAAATTAAAACATATATATTATTAAAATGCTTCTATAAAGACTGGTCGAGAACATATATAGAGCCTATTATGTTATAATAATACAACTAGTTATATAAAGTATTATACTATTTTAGTATAAATACTATATTATAATATAGTATAAATATTATGTAAATTCATTAAGTTTTAGCTACATATGCAATATTAGTGCATAAACGTAGCTGTACAAAAATATTATTGTTAATAATGATTGTAGACTTTTGTTCATACTCAATGATAAGCAAAGAACTAATATGTTCCTAGATAAAGAAACATAAAAATAAGTTTTCTTTAATCTCATACTCATATGTTACGATATTGAGTACTACATAATAAAGAAAAATCAATTTATCATTTACAGTAAAAATTGTTAATTCTTACTAATAGATAAGCATGCATAGTTTTTTTTTTTTTTACTTTCAAATTACTTGCAATAGCATAGAATATTTTTTTTAACTATGATTACTGATATAAATAATAATATTTTTTTATATTAGATTCGATATAATAATCAACAGTGACATGACTAGAATTATGACCAGAATCACTAGTTGAGAGAATAATCAACGGTGATATGACCAGAGTAACTAGTTGAGAGAATGATCAACAGTAATATGACTAGAGTCACTAGTTGAGAGAATGATCAACAGTGACATAATCAAAGACACTAGTTGAGAAAATGATCAACAGTGTTATAACCACAATCACTAGTTGAGAGAACGATCAACAGTGATGCGACCACCGGCACTAGTTGGGAGAATGATCAACAGTGTTATGACCACCGTCACTAGTTGAAAGAATGATCAACCGTGATATGACCATCATCATGGGAATCGCCTAGTGACAGATACTTTGAATAATAGTAAGATATAATTACTTGATAAATTCACTATTGGACGAAAGTGAGCCAATGAGTGATATGACCACTGTCACATCGGAACTGTCACCATGTGACAAATACTGATTGAGTTTTTGATAAATATAAGCAAATATAAAAATCCTTAATGCTGTAAAGTATAACAATATATTTTTTTACAAAAATAGAATGAACTCGCCAATATTTATTACTGATAAAATGTTTTCAAAACACGTTTCAGCTTATTTGCTATAAAGATAATAGAAGCCAGCTATGGAGCACTGAAGACTTAAATAAAGTGGCTACAAATACCTGAATAAAAGAAGAAATTTATGTTTTATTTATTTGGGTTTATCCCTATAAAAACAATTGAATGGAATATGGGTTTTAGCCCATTTATTTAATATTAAAAGTTGGTGTTTTTATTAACTCTGAAATTATTTCCTAACTACGATCCTTATTAAAAATTTTCCATTGCGTATTTAATAAACACCGGTACCACTTAACTTGCTCGCAGCAGCCCCTCCCGGGGTGGGGTCGGGGGCTGTGACACCTTAAATCTATTTTCTGCCAGATACAGACTGCAGCACGGGCCGTGTTACCCTAACACGGGGTCGTGCTAAACTAACAATTTGTAGGAAAATAGTAACTGCCTGATCCCGACGGTTAAAAACTTTCTGGAAAAACATGGATTTCTTTGATTATTTTTACCCCCGCCACTCTTACGGTGCATGGTGCAATTATTGTGGGGAGGAGCATGAAGAATCAAAATGTGGCGTTCTAAACTTCACTCCCCACTATTTAGCCACATTGTTTTCCTGTAACGAACATCTTAAGATGGGCGAGGAGTAAAAATAACAATGAAGTGCATCCATCTGAACTCCAGCAACCCTCTCACCTAGACGACTTAGAAGATATAGGTCAAATAGAAAAGAGGATTCTCCTAAAAATCAAAGAACTAGAATCCTTGATGAAGGCACGATGTTCATCAAGGATCCCATTCGAAGGAGAATCGATGGAAGAAAAATCAGGAACAAACAACAACACCGAGGCCAACCAACCTACCATAGACGATTGCGTAAACGAGAGCGATAGTCGTCCCTGTTTCGATTTCGCGATAACGGTCCCATTACAGAGTGTGAATTTCACACCGACGGTTTGGACAGGAGCGAGTCGACTCATACCTTCTTTAATGAGAGCCCGGATAAGGTAAATAAGGGATGGTTCCGTTTTCCCATTTTTAAAATAAGCTTCTACCTTTCCGACAACCTCTTGCATTTTCATACCTCTCGCCAGAGCCTAAGGTATATCCGGCAATATGGTGTTGTTCCAACCAGTAAGGAACCACCCGATAACGGATAATTCCTTGAAACCCTAGACTAACTTCATAAAAAACCCCTGAACAAGGGGCTGTGTTCCTTGAACACGTGGCCGTGCCTAACATCCTTCAGAAGCATGGGGCGTGCCGGACTAACACGGGGCCGTGCCTCCCGCATTTTTCGGCATAGGGTCGTGTCAGAGATGATGCGGCTCGTGTTCTACTAACGAACAACATTCTCTGACATATGCAGGCGACACGGGGCCGTCCTACCCAGGCACAGGGTCGTGCCCGCATGCTGTCTGTCACACCCCCAAAATCCACACGCGGAGTATCACCGCTTGGAGGCGTGACATGACCAGGATCAAGCCACCAATCATATTGAACATAACAAGTAATAAGTAAAATTCAACCATACAATATGAAAGGTGTTTCAATTCAAAAACATAGTTAAGTGTTCAGCAGAAGCATAATTGTAAAACCCAATTTAAGTATTAGGTACGAAATATAGAAATGTTTTTAGCATGACACACACTGCCATATCCCACAACGACCACGCCTCCCTGTGCAAGCTCCATGAGTACCTAACGATCTGCAAGGCATGTAACAACGAGTCAACAACAAAGTTGAGCGAGTTCACAGTTGGTTGTTTAGTTATAGCATTTGCTTCGTAAGTCATAAGTTCGTTTTGTAAACCATGTATCGTATTAATTCGTATCGCGGTCTCCCAGACATGTTTTTGAAGATTAGTGGGGGCTTCCCATGTGTTACTAGACCGTGCGTATCGACTACTACGAAAATATAAGTGGTGCCCTAAGTCAATGTCTATCAGCATTGACCCTTTGCCCATAGTCCATTAGTACACGCCCGTCCGACTGGCACGGTGTGAGGTTTGTTAAACCTAATAGCGCTATTAACTAATGACCCGCTCGCCATAGGCCTCGGCGATTAAGTCGATATAAATGAGGGACTTCAGTGATAGAGGTTTGGTCCAGTGTGTAATTGATGTGTGCAAAATGCAACATATAAATTACATCAATTGTGGCATAAAACTAACCCTTTTTTAGTACTAATGTTGGAAAAAGTGTGCTTTTGTCTTCCTTTTGTATTTTCAGGATTAAATGAGCTCAAATTAATAAAAGAAGCAAAAAAACAGCAAAATCTAACATAAATACAAGAAAAGGAACAAACGTGACATGCCCGACCCCACGACAGCATCTTCCCAAGCAAAACAAGAAGACAGAAGACTGAACACGCCCCGTGCTCAGCCAGCACGGGGGCGTGCCAAGTGTCAGCAGAAAAGACAAAGTGGTAGAAGCTTCTATTGCCCACCACGGGGCCGTGCTCAGCGGGCACGGGGCCGTGGTCAACTATAAGATTCGCAGAATCCAGGCAAATCTTCATAGTACAGATATGCTTCTGCACACGGGGTCGTGCTCAGCGGACACGGGGGCGTGGTCAACTAATAAAGACAAGAGCAATTAATGAAGAAAGAGAAGGATGTGGACACGGGGCCGTGCCCGAGCTTCTGTTCAGCCTATAAATAGGAGTGCTTGGCTCAAGCTCAAACCATCCCTTGGCACACCACCTCTCTCACACTTCACCCACCACCCACCACCACCATAACACCATCATCCACCACCATCATCCATTGTCCATCATAGTGTGTGTGAGTCGTCTCGGGATCCAAGATTGATCGTAAGAGTTCTTGACAATCAAGGCCATGTTTGCCTAAGTCTCTTACATCACTTGGTGAAAACAAAGTGTCTAGTGTAATACTTTTTATTTTTAATCTTTTCGCACTTTTTAATTGGTTATGTATTAATGACTTTAATAACTAGTTTCTTATGTTGAAGGTGATTCTTCCTTATCGTTTGTCCGTGGTGTCTTGGCATTATTTTACTGTCTATATAAAATAAAAGATTTTCACCATTCATATCTCCACGGTCTATATGGAGGTATGTTGGCTACCTGGTCGGGGGTTAAGGGAACGGTTTGGTAAGAGTCTTGCCGTTGTTCAGCGTTTAGAGATCCTGCAAGGGACCTGGGTCAAATTTAGTAGGACCTCCTTCAATACTTAACGGTATTGGATGGCGGGGGTCCAAACTCTTTGATCCCCTCATAAGTTAAACTACTATTAATACTATAACCCGGCTACTTAGGACTGTATCCTTGCTGACTCAGACTACTTAGTCGAGGGTAACGTCACCTTCAAAAAAGGGGCCTACCATAATATGCATTAATAACTTAATTAATTATCTTTCAATAATCCGACCCTTTAGGATTGTATCCTTGCTGACTCAAACTACTGGGTTGAGGGTAACGTCACCTCCAAAAGAGGGGCATACTACAATAACTAAGATAATCTCTTAAATAGTGCAAAAGTGCGGAAATAATCAAAGGTTACACTATACACGAGTCGGAGGCAAGTGATTCATCTTGTCTATCTGTTTTTATTTTTATTTTTATTTTCAGCATTTTAGTTAGTTTTTATTTTTCTAGTTAAAACATTTTTCTAACTTTTTGATTTGATTAGACGTTGAGGATAAACCGATATTAAAAGCTCTTGTGTCCTTGGACGACCTCGGTATCTTACCAACACAATACTACGCTCACGATGGGTGCACTTGCCCATATGTGTGTTTAGTGTTAGTAAATATCGTGTTTTATAAATTTAAAACTTGGCTAAAGAAAGTGTAAAAGGGCTTAAAATATACTTAAACTTATATACACACTTCACACGCATCAAGTTTTTGGCGCCGTTGCCGGGGACACAAGGATTTTAAGAAAGTTAGGAATCAGCGGCCTAATCGTTTTTCTTATTTTTCAATTTTTTTTAGGATTTTTCTTAGTTTTTCAGCTTCTGCAGAGCTAAGCACGGGCCGTGCTTGGTCGGACACAGGCCGTGTCCAGCCTTGTTACTGGCAGTTTTTATTTTCCGAGTTACAGAGAGCTGAACACGGGGCCGTGTCAGTGCAACACGGGGCCGTGCCCAACTCCCAGTAACAGGGATCCGGAAAACAATCACTGTACTTCCGACCACGGGCCGTGTTCGCTGAACACGGGGCCGTGGTGAACCTTCTGACCAAAGTTCTTCTCTGTTTTTGTTGCAGGACTTGGAACCCAGGCGCCACTTTTGAACTTCCTACATAGTGCATGAGCTCCAGTTCTAGTAGAGACATAAAAGAACCTCTAGAAGAACCCGAACGCTTTCTCAGAAAAAGACTTAAAGCTAAAAACCAAGAGAAAGTTTCGGGGGACCCACTTCCAATGGCGGATCAACGTACCCTCATGGATTACCTACGACCCACTGTAGGTAATCTCGGCGCCGCTATCAATGCACCAAATGTCGAGGCCAATAACTTCGAACTTCGGCCGCATTTGATACAAATGCTTCAAAACTCCGCAACCTTCCATGGGCTTGCGGACGAGGATCCCCATCTACATATTACTAATTTCTTAGAAATATGTGATACCTTTCGGATCAATGGAGCATCAAACGACGCCATTCGCCTTCGGATGTTTCCATTTTCACTAAAAGACCGAGCTAAGGCTTGGCTTAACACCCTCCCAGTTGGCTCGGTAAACACCTGGGATGAACTAGCCCAAAAGTTTCTATATAAGTATTTCCCTCCTGCTAAAACGGCTAAATTAATGACTGAAATTAATACATATTCACAAGAGGATGGGGAATCCTTATATGAAACTTGGGAAAGGTTCAAGGAGCTACTAAGAAAGTGTCCTCATCACGGTCTTGCGGTATGGCAACAAGTATCCACTTTCTACAATGGGTTGTTGCCACACATAAGACAAACACTTGATTCTAGCTCCGAGGGACTTTTAGGTAATCGTCGCCCAAATGAAATATATAATCAAATTGAGGAAATTGCTCAAACCAATTTTCAATGGCACACTCCCCGAGGCAATAAATCTATTGCCCCGGGCACCCATAAGGTTGATGAAAGCACTTCTTTACAAGCCCAAATCGAAGCCCTTTCTTCAAAAATCAAAAAAATTAGAAATGACAAAAACGGTTTCGGTTATGGCTTGTGAAGGGTGTGGTGGGCCACATGAAAATTGGAGTTGTATGAAAGAATTAGATGAACAAACGGAAACGGTAAACTACATTTATAACCGACCTAGGCCGTCGGGTCCTCCAACGGGTACCTACAACCAAGGATGGCGTAACCACCCAAACCTTGGTTGGAGAGATCCCGGCAATAGTAGTAACCAACAAGACCAACGAACTAACTTTCAACAACCACAAAACTTTTCTCAACAACAAGGTGGACGAGAAAGGCTTGAAGATACTGTATCTCGCCTCATCTCCGACACCGAAAAGAAAAACTCAGACCGATTTCAGCAATTGGAATCGAATTTTAGAAATCAACAAGCTAGCATTCAAAACATTGAAAAACAATTAAATCAAGTAGCTCAAAATTTCTCCGAGAGACCACAAGGTGCGTTACCTAGCAATACCGAAACCAACCCAAAAGCACAAGTACATCTCATCACATTAAGAAATCGAACCGTGGGTCCCGAGGAGGCTCCATTACCACCAGATGAAAGAAGCCAGTCCAGCCAAACCACGACTCCACCCGCACCCCAACCAGAAAAGGCTTCTTTACCGAATTAAGAGCCAACCAAGACTCCTCTGATTCCGTACCCCGGTAGGTTAAATCGTCAAAAGACCGATGAGCAATTCGCAAAGTTAAAAAATTTACTAAAACAATTGCATGTTAATATTCCTTTTATTGAGGTCCTTACCCAAATGCCTAAATATGCAAAATTTATGAGGGACTTCCTCACTCATAAAAGGAAAATTGAATCATTGCAATTAGTTAACTTAGGCGAAGAATGCTCCGCCTTAGTACTCAACAAACTCCCACAAAAGAAAATGGATCCCGGAAGCTTCACGATTCCTTGCTCGATTGGGGAATCCCCCGTTCGTAATGCATTAGCCGATCTTGGGGCTAGCATTAACCTCATGCCCACATCGATGTTTAAACGACTTGGCCTAGGAGCAATGAGCCCTACAAAGATGAGCATACAACTCGCCGACAGATCCGTCAAATTTCCACAAGGTGTCGCTGAAAATCTATTGGTCAAAGTTGACAATTTCGTTTTCCCAACCGATTTTGTCATCCTAGACATGGAGGAAGACACCGATGTCCCTCTCATCCTCGGGAGGCCATTTCTAGCCACAGCCCAAGCAGTGGTGGATATGAATGACGGAACACTAACATTGAAGTTTGGGGACAAGGAAGTGAAGTTTGAGTGTGGAAAGAGAGTAGAGGATGAAGACCCGGTCAACTACATGAAGGTCATAGACTCAAGCTTGGATGACGCTCTCTGACGGTGTAGCATGGGATGCAAAACATCCCACTTGGGTAACATATGACCAGGCTTTGGGTCTAGCCAAGGACCCTTATAAACGTGGCGCACCTCGGAGGCATTCCGCGGAACTATCCTTAGTTTAGTTTAGATTAATCTTTATGTTTTCTAGTTAGTTTTAATTTTCAGGAATAAAACACACTTGAGATGGCAAAGGAAATAAGGGAAGCTTGAACCAGCACCCCATGCAGGAAAGCAGAGCCATCCGACGATTTTCTTCGTTAACAGTAAGCTCGGCACGGGCCGTGTCCGCCCAACACGGCCCCGTGCTGCACAATCTGCAGAAAAGACCCAGTTCAGGTAACTGGACATGGGCCGTGCTCACCCAATACGCCCCTGTTTCCAGGCTTCTGTTTCTCTTAATTTAATTTTGTTACTGGCACTTGAACACGGGGCCGTGCCCGGACACCACGGGGCCGTGTTCAGCGCCCAGTAACACAAAATTTTTGCTTTTTCACCCTTTTTACAAATTCAATCAACCTAAAAACTTATTTTTGGGACACATTGAGGACAATGTGTACTTTAAGTGTGCGGGGGATGCTAAAATCTTGAATCTTGCAAATCCTAAATACAAGCCTTACATAAAACTCTATTGGAACCGCTAATCACCCCAAATTTTTTTCAAAAATTTTCATTTTTTTTACTTGTCTTGGTTTAACTTGGGAATTTCAAAGTTCTAAAAAGGTTATATTTTTACAAATTTACAACCGATAGCGTCGTGATAAAAAGAACCAACATAAGAAAATTATGAAAAGGCATGGCAAACTTAGTTAAAATTTGATTATATATACTTGATCACATAAAAACCCATTCCCACAAAAGTGAATTTTGAGCCTTTATTGAGCATACAAATATATATCTTTAAATTAAATGCTCATTTTTCGTTTCTTGTGTGAATAGCCACTTGGTTCTTACGACTCTAGAACTTGCCATGACGATACATTCCCGGTCCTTACCAACTTAAACCCGAGTAAGTAAATGATGGAGGCATTAGGACTAACCCTTTTTATTTCTACACCATTATTTTTCTTTTTTTTTACCACCTACCCAAAATCCCCATAGTTAGCCCCTTTGAGCCTAAACCTTTTCATTCCATAACCCAAACCAAACACCCTTTCACCCACCAAAACCTTTTTCATTTTTAACCCCTTGTTTTAGTAACTAGCTCGGTTCTTTGTATGACTTTTCAAAAAAAAAAAATGTGTTGATGATGAAGCAAAAACAAATAAACAAGCAAGTTCATCAAAAATAACTTTGTTTGGAATTATGGCTTCATCAAAAATAAAAAAGTTGAAAAATAGAAAGTCTTACGAAAACCGATGCTTTTTACGCTTTTTCGCCCTTTTCTACTAACCACTAACCCAACCACCTACCTTTAACCCAAGCCTAACCCTTCACCCAAAAGTCCTCTTGATATTTACAAAGGTATAAAGTTAAAAAGGAGGAGGATTGATTGCTTGGCAAGCTTATGGTAGGAGTAAGTTCCATGCCGCTCTCGAGTGATCCACTAAAATACATTTTCGGCCGAGTGTTGAGTGATCCCCCGTGAGGTATGTGAACTTGTATATAAAAAGAATTTTAAAGAGGCATGTTACGCCCTAATAAGTAATTTATCTTATGAAAAGTTTTAAATAAATCATGACGAATAGGATTGTAAATAAATAAAAATAAAACCAAATAAAGAATCTTGGAAATCCCGACACTCTATGACAAGCCCAAAAATCTTCTCATCTACCCATTCCATTTGGGAGTGTAAAGCCACATTATAAAGAGTTTTGCTTGAGGACAAGCAAAGATTCAAGTGTGGGGGTATTTGATGTGTGCAAAATGCAACATATAAATTACATCATTTGTGGCATAAAACTAACCCTTTTTAGTACTAATGTTGGAAAAATTGTGCTTTTGTCTTCCTTTTGTATTTTCAGGATTAAATGAGCTCAAATTAACAAAAGAAGCAAAAAGACAGCAAAATCTAACATAAATACAAGAAAAGGAACAAACGTGACATGCCCGACCCCACGGCATCATCTTCCCAAGCAAAACAAGAAGACAGAAGACTGAACACGCCCTCGTGCTCAGCCAACACGGGGGCGTGCCCAAGTGTCAGCAGAAAAGACAAAGTGGTAGAAGCTTCTATTGCTCACCACGGGGCCGTGCTCAGCGGGCACGGGGCCGTGGTCAACTATAAGATTCTCATAATCCAGGCAAATCTTCATAGTACAGATATGCTTCTGCACATGGGGCGTGGTCAACTAATAAAGACAAGAGCAATTAATGAAGAAAGAGAAGGATGTGGACACGGGGCCGTGCCCGAGCTTCTGTTCAGCCTATAAATAGGAGTGCTTGGCTCAAGCTCAAACCATCACTTGGCACACCACCTCTCTCACACTTCACCCACCACCCACCACCACCATAACACCATCATCCACCACCATCATCCATTGTCCATCATAGAGTGTGTGAGTCGTCTCGGCATCCAAGATTGATCGTAAGAGTTCTTGACAATCAAGGCCATGTTTGCCTAAGTCTCTTACATCACTTGGTGAAGACAAAGTGTCTAGTGTAATACTTTTTATTTTTAATCTTTTCGCACTTTTTAATTGGTTATGTATTAATGACTTTAATAACTAGTTTCTTATGTTGAAGGTGATTCTTCCTTATCGTTTGTCCGTGGTGTCTTGGCATTATTTTACTGTCTATATAAAATAAAAGATTTTCACCATTCATATCTCCATGGTCTATATGGAGGTATGTTGGCTACCTGGTCGGGGGTTAAGGGAACAGTTTGGTAAGAGTCTTGCCGTTGTTCAACGTTTAGAGATCCTGCAAGGGACCTGGGTCAAATTTAGTAGGACCTCCTTCAATACTTAACGGTATTGGATGGCGGGGGTCCAAACTCTTTGATCCCCTCATAAGTTAAACTACTATTAATACTATAACCCGGCTACTTAGGACTGTATCCTTGCTGACTCAGACTACTTAGTCGAGGGTAACGTCACCTTCAAAAGAGGGGCCTACCAGAATTTGCATTAATAACTTAATTAATTATCTTTCAATAATCCGACCCTTTAGGATTGTATCCTTGCTGACTCAAACTACTGGGTTGAGGGTAACGTCACCTCTAAAAGAGGGGCCTACTACAATAACTAAGATAATCTCTTAAATAGTGCAAAAGTGCGGAAATAATCAAAGGTTACACTATACACGAGTCGGAGCCAAGTGATTCATCTTGTCTATCTGTTTTTATTTTTATTTTCAGCATTTTAGTTAGTTTTTATTTTTCTAGTTAAAACATTTTTCTAACCTTTTGATTTGATTAGACGTTGAGGATAAACCGGTATTAAAAGCTCTTGTGTCCTTGGACGACCTCGGTATCTTACCAACACTATACTACGCTCACGATGGGTGCACTTGCCCATATGTGTGTTTAGTGTTAGTAATTATCGTGTTTTATAAATTTAAAACTTGGCTAAAGAAAGTGTAAAAGGGCTTAAAATATACTTAAACTTATATACACACTTCACACGCATCAGTAATCTTGGCATCCTACCCACGGAGGATGGTTGTAGTTACTGTTTCAATCATTAACCCATTCCCAGCCCTTGGGAATCCCATGCCTTGGAAAGAGTGTGAACTCACCTTGGTTTGCTCGGCAGATACACAGAAAGGTTACTTGAGCTATATGTGGTCAACCACGTCCTAACATGGTTACCATACAAGTCAGGTCTAGGTTCAAGTAGTGCACATATGTTTACACATAAGTTAACAGATTACGAACACGTATTGATCATGGCAACACATTAGCAGTCAAGTACATAACATATTCATACTTGTACGATTCAAAAGATTGGGCTTGCACAAGTCTAACAGCCTTGTGCGATTCACCCATTGAAGCCCAAAGATACCCGGCCCAATATAACAAAAGCAGTCCAGCATGTAAACGGCCTAAACAAATAAACATTGGTCTTGTGCGGTCCGGATGGTCTTGTGCGACTGACCAGTCCTTGTGCGATTGGGATTGGGCTTTGAGGCCCAATTGTCCAAATGTTCATGTGTGGCCCAAGCCTTGTGTGATCGGCACAACCTTGTACGATCCACAAGGTCTTGTGTGATCATGCATAACTAAACGGTACCCTGAGCATAGATGGTTGTACCTAGCTTGTGCAATTTGCTCTTGTGCGATTAGATCAGGTCTTGTGTGATCTGATCTTGTGCGACTGAGAGAGCTTATGCGACCGGTTAACTAATTCCTTAAATCATGCAAGTCAGTTACTAATTTCAATCAATTCGTTTGACCAATTTAATAGTTTCCATATTTGCAATTTATCAATCAACAGTTTCTAACCAAACCATATATCGATCAAAACAAGGTTTTTATCACAAAATTCATATGAACCCTAATATAATTCATAGCATGAACATCAACCACACTTTCAAACACATTAACGGGTTCATGGCCTTGATTACTAACATGCACCCTACATAACAACACAACAATCATCCGAATAATAACACATCACAGCCGGTTATCATGTGTTCGATTTTTATATATACACGAACCGATTAGCCTATTACCATATCTTGTTTAATCATACAACCTTAGCATCATGCAACACATAAATATTAATGATTCTACTAACAGGAACCCTAACCGGATTTGATCAACATATAGCAATACACAATCATCGATCAACATAAAATCAAGTAACAACAAAACACTAAAACACTAACCGGATTAGATGATTGGAACAAGGAAGACCTCGGGTGAGTAAGGGGCTGCCGTTGGCTTCGAGGGAAAGAGGGAGAGGTATTAGGGTTTGGTGTGTGCTTTGAGTGTTATGCAAATGATACGGAAAACAAACCCCCAAAAGGATTATGTGTCAGGTTATATAGTAACGTGACCGAAACCCCAAATGGGCTTTTCATTCGGTTCGAGTTCAAGAGGAGTGGGCCGAACCCAAACTTGGGCTGCCCTTTTGATTCGAGTA
Source organism: Helianthus tuberosus (assembly GCA_030545235.1). Lineage (NCBI taxonomy): Eukaryota > Viridiplantae > Streptophyta > Magnoliopsida > Asterales > Asteraceae > Helianthus > Helianthus tuberosus. Next base: position 114,865,969 of record CM060400.1, on the reverse strand, counting down.
TAAGTTGTGCGGCCTAACAGGGCTTGTGCAATCGGGTTGCATACATTCACATAACACAATATCAACCATAACATTTCACTAATCATCAAAGTTCACATAATCACATAGGGTTCACATACGTTACATTAAACACAGAGACAAGTTCGAAATACGAGTTGTCACATTATCCCCAAGTTGAAAGAAATTTCGTCCCGAAATTTAGCATGCGGTTACTGATGAAGCTAGTTGTGTTGCATGGTTTTCCTGGGGTGTCACATCCTTCCCCCGTTGGTTTGGAATTTCGTCCCGAAATTCCGCAGTAGCTTCAGCCTCAGTAGTGGTTGTACTGTTCTCGAACAATTGGGGATACTTCTGTTTCATTTGGTCTTCGCGTTCCCAGGTGAACTCTGGGCCATGACGGGAGTTCCAACGAACTCGATCGAGAGGAATTCTAGTGCGCTTGAGAACCTTAACTTCTCGGTCAGTAATCTCTACTGGTTCCTCGACGAATCGCAGCTGATCGTCGATAGTGAGCTCCTTCAAAGGAACTATGAGGGTCTCATATGACAGACACTTCTTCAGATTCGATATGTGGAAAACGTTGTGAACTCCACTGAGTTCTGTTGGTAGGTTCAGTTTGTAGGCCACTGAGTTCTATAATATCGAAAGGTCCGACGTATTGTGGGTTAAGTTTGCCTCGTTTGCCAAAACGAACAACACCCTTCCAGGGTGAGACTTTGAGTAGCACTCGATCCCCAACCTGGAACTCGAGTGGTTTCATGCGCTTGTCCGCGTAGGCTTTCTGACGGTCGCGAGCTGCCGCCATGCGCTGTCGTATCTGAGCAATCCTTTCTGTTGTGTCTACCACAAGTTCTGGGCCAGTGATCTGGCTGTCGCCAACCTCTGCCCAACAAAGAGGTGATCGACATTTACGCCCGTACAATGCCTCAAACGGAGCGGCTTGGATGCTGGTGTGGTAGCTGTTTTTATACGAAAATTCCACTAGTGGCAGATGCTTTTCCCAGCCGTTGCCAAAGTCAATCACACATGCCCTAAGCATGTCTTCAAGGGTTTGGATGGTGCGTTCAGACTGCCCATCCGTCTGTGGATGATAAGTTGTGCACATGTCCAATCGAGAGCCAAAAGATTTGTGCATCGCTTGCCATAGTGCTGAAGTAAAACGTGCATCACGATCGGAAATAATAGAGGTTGGCACCCCGTGCCTCGAGTCAACTTCCTTAAGGTAGATGTCTGCTAGAGTGGAGAACTTATCCGTTTCCTTAATAGCCAAGAAGTGTGCAGACTTTGTGAGTCGATCCACGATCACCCAAATAGTATCATTTCCACGTTGAGATCTAGGCAGGCCAGTAACAAAATCCATGGAAATTTGCTCCCATTTCCATTATCGTATTTCTGGTTGTTGGAGTAGGCCCGATGGTTTCTGATATTCAGTCTTGACTCTCGCACAAGTCAAGCATTTGCTAACGTAAGTTACGATGTGGGCTTTCATGCTAGGCCACCAATACGTAGATCTGAGATCGTGGTACATCTTCATCCATTACCAGTTCTCGTAAATTGCCATAGTGTGGGACCCAAATGCGTCCTGTTACGTAGTAGGCGCCGTCTTCCTTTTGTTCTAAACGTTTCCTTGAACCGCGTAGGGCTTCAGCCCTGACATTTTCTGGTTTCAATGCTTCCACCTGAGCATCTCGTATCTGTGCAGGAAGACTAGATTGAATAGTGAGTTGTAACGCGCGTACACGCTTAGGTGCAGCATCCTTTTGACTGAGGGCGTTGGCCACGACATTGGCTTTGCCCGGACGGTACTTGATCGCACATTCGTAACCATTCAGTAGCTCGACCCATCGACGTTGTCGCTTGTTCAATTCCTTTTTGCTTGAAGATATGCTCGAGACTCCTGTGATCGGTGTAGATGGTGCACTTGGTACTGTACAGGTAATGTCTCCATATCTTGAGTGCGAAAACAACAGCTCCCAACTCCAAATCATGCGTAGTGTAGTTCCTTTCGTGAACCTTAAGTTGACGTGATGCGTAAGCAATGACCTTATCACGTTGCATCAACACGCAACCAAGTCCCTGGATGGATGCGTTACAATAAACCACAAAGTCTTCTGTGCCCTCTGGCAATGAAAGAATAGGTGCGCTACAAAGTCTATCCTTTAAGTGCTGAAATGTTGATTCCTGTGTAGTACCCCAATGATAGACAACGCCTTTCTGAGTTAGTGAGGTGAGGGACTGTGCAATCTTGGAGAAGTCATTGATAAACCTTCTATAGTAGCCCGCCAAACCCAAGAATTGGCAGATTTCAGTTGGTGTACGGGGTGCAGGCCAGTTCTTAATCGAGTCTACCTTGGATGGATCAACGTGTATCCCATCCTTGTTTACCATATGGCCTAGGAAATGGACTTCATGAAGCCAGAAGTCGCATTTCGAGAACTTTGCGTACAGTTGCTCTCTTCGAAGGAGTTCCAAAATAAGTTATAAATGTTGCTCGTGTTCTTCCTGACTCTTAGAATAGATCAGGATGTCATCAATGAAGACAATAACAAACTTGTCCAGGTAAGGCTTGCACACTCTATTCATAAGGTCCATGAAGACCGCAGGTGCATTTGTCAGCCCAAAAGGCATAACCAAAAACTCGTAGTGTCCATAACGAGTTCTAAAGGCTGTTTTGGAGACGTCCTCTTCTCTGACTCTCAGCTAGTGATATCCCGATCTCAGATCAATATTTGAATAGAAGCTCGACCCTTGCAACTGATCGAACAAGTCATCAATGCGTGGAAGAGGATAGCGATTCTTCACGGTCACCTTGTTGAGTTCACGGTAATCTATGCACATCCTAAAGGTACCGTCTTTCTTCTTCACAAATAACACTGGAGCTCCCCAGGGCGAAGAGCTAGGACGAATGAAACCCTTGTTCAAGAGCTCTTGTAGTTGCTTGGATAGTTCTTCTAATTCGGTTGGAGCTAGGCGATAAGGTGCTCGAGCTATGGGCGCTGCTCCAGGGGCTAACTCGATTTGAAATTCGACCTGGCGATGAGGCGGTAGCCCAGGTAATTCCTCAGGAAACACTTGGGGAAAGTCGTGTACAACTGGAATATCCTTTATCTTCTTCTCTTTCGTCGATGCATCAGTAACGAGTGCTAAAATAGCAGTGTGGCCCTTTCGTAAACACTTCTGGGCCTTAAGGAAGGAGATGATGCCCACTACAGCACCACTCTTGTCGCCTTGAATTTCGAGAGGTTCTTTGCCAGAACGGGGAATACGAACAATCTTCTCTTTGCATAGGATCTCTGCTTGCTGTTGGGATAACCAATCCATCCCAATGACGATGTCGAAACTACCCAGAACTATAGGAATGAGATCGATAGAGAAAGTCTGACCAGCGAGGATAAGATTACAACCCTGAACTATGTGTGTGGCCTCTAGACTTTTACCATTTGCTAATTCTACGACATGCTTGGTGTTCAAAAGTGTTGGTGTGCGCTTGAGCATTTGGCTAACTTTTAGAGATACATAACTGGTATCGGCACCCGAATCAAATAAAACAGTAACATAAAAGTCGTCGAGAAGAAACTTACCCATCACTACGTTAGGATCATTCCTTGCGTCACCCTGACCCAGCACGAACACTCGACCCCTGGCACCATTGCTTCCATCATTGTTTCCCCCGCTGTTGTTCCCATTGCCCTGATTATTGTTGTTATTGTTGTTCGGATTTTGATTTAACTGGGGGCAGTCCCGCTTGAAGTGACCTTCAGCACCACACTAAAAGCATCCCCTGTTACCTCGTTGTCGCTGCTGGTTCTGTGGAGCTGTTGGTTGTTGTTGTTGGTTCTGATTCGTAGGTCGTGAGCTCCTGCAATCCTTGGCTTCATGCCCCATCTTGAGACACCTCTGACAACGACCCTTGTTGCACTGACCACTGTGGTGTCTGTTGCATCTATTGCACTTTGGGTGATTTCCTCGATATCCACCCTGCCCTTAACTACCAGAAGATTGCTGACCAGGACTCTGGTAGTCATCAATCTTTCACTGCTGTGCCTGGGACTGAACCGTAGTTGAACCCTTGCTAGAGGTTCCATCCCACTTTCGTTTGTTGTCACTGGGAGTAGCAGAAGTAGTAGTAGTGGTAGCAGCACCGATACGCTTAGGCAGCTTGTTCTGTTCCACTGCCTGTTCTGTGAGACGATGAGCAAGACGAGTAACATCCTGGATAGTAGCAAGGTTGGCAGATGTCACATGGCTTTGAATCTCAGGTACTAAGCCTTTGAGATACAGTTCGATACGCTTGATGGGAGGATCCACCATAGTTGGACATAACACTGCCAGTTCATTGGATCGCTTCGTATACGCTTCTATCTCTGACCCCGTCATCTTCAGGTTAAAGAACTCCACTTCTAGCTTGTGGATGTCATCACGACTACAGTATTCACATTTGATCAGTTCCTTGAAGTCGTTCCATGGGGTGGCATTAGCAGCTGCCAGCCCCAGCATCTGAACTTGCGCGTTCCACCAAGTTAGCGCCGTGCCTTTGAGAGTACCAGTGGCGTACTTCACCCTACGAGCCTCAGGGCATTCACACATTTCGAAGACTGATTCGAGCTTCTCGAACCAGTGGAGGAGTCCAACGGCTCCTTCAGTGCCACTGAAGGTATTAGGACGACAGTCCATGAACGTCTTGAATGTGCACACAGGTGGTTGAGCATTCTGACCTGTTGCGTGTATAAGAACAGGACAAGGTTAATTCACAAGAGTTGGTTTAGGAGTGTAGGATCTAAAGATCCTAGTGTGAGTTGCGACTGCAGGATATACCTCCTGCCTGGGCAGCTGCGAGTGCCGCAGTAACTTGTTCAGTGATCAAAGCCACCAACTGGGCTTGAGTCATGTTAACGCGTCCAGCCATGATCTTCATATCAAGGGAAACATGAGTGAGAGGGGTTCGCGTAAGTGCGATGACAGAAGAGAGTAAGCACACAGGTAGTTTTAAACAATAGTTGTTACGTTCATCTAAGCATACCATGAGCAAAGTTCTATGTAACTAGCAAGTAGGCAATGTAAACATAAATCATATCACCTAGAATGTCGAGTCTTGCACGTGGAGCGAAGCGTCGTTGTGGAACGTTGAGCACTGTACAGGTTATAGTCTGGTTTTAACAAAAACCTTTTCCCTTATTAAAACCAAGTTCACTATAACCAATGGCTCTGATACCAATCTGTCACACCCCCAAAATCCACACGCGGAGTATCACCGCTTGGAGGCGTGAAATGACCAGGATCAAGCCACCAATCATATTGAACATAACAAGTAATAATTAAAATTCAACCATACAATATGAAAGGTGTTTCAATTCAAAAACATAGTTAAGTGTTCAGCGGAAGCATAATTGTAAAACCCAATTTAAGTATTAGGTACGAAATATAGAAATGTTTATAGCATGGCACACACTGCCATATCCCACAACGACCACGCCTCCCTGTGTAAGCTCTATGAGTACCTAACGACCTGCAAGGCATGTAACAACGAGTCAACAACAAAGTTGAGCGAGTTCACAGTTGGTTGTTTAGTTATAGCATTCGTTTCATAACTCATAAGTTCGTTTTGTAAACCATGTATCGTATTAATTCGTATCGCGGTCTCCCAGACATGTTTGCGAAGATTAGTGGGGGCTTCCCATGTGTTACTAGACCGTGCGTATCGACTACTACGAAAATATAAGTGGTGCCCTCAGTCAATGTCTATCAGCATTGACCCTTTGCCCATAGTCCATTAGTACACGCCCGTCCGACTGGCACGGTGTGAGGTTTGTTAAACCTAATAGCGCTATTAACTAATGACCCGCTCGCCATAGGCCTCGGCGATTAAGTCGATATAAATGAGGGAATTCAGTGATAGAGGTTTGGTCCAGTGTGTAATCTTGGCATCCTACCCACGGAGGATGGTTGTAGTTACTGTTTAAATCATTAACCCATTCCCAGCCCTTGGGAATCCCATGCCTTGGAAAGAGTGTGAACTCACCTTGGTTTGCTCGGTAGATACACAGAAAGGTTACTTGAGCTATATGTGGTCAACCACGCCCTAACATGGTTACCATACAAGTCAGGTCTAGGTTCAAGTAGTGCACATATGTTTACACATAAGTTAACAGATTATGAACACGTATTGATCATGGCAACACATTAACAGTCAAGTAGATAACATATTCATACTTGTACGATTCAAAAGATTGGGCTCGCACAAGTCTAACAGCCTTGTGCGATTCACCCATTGAAGCCCAAAGATACCCGGCCCAATATAACAAAAGCAGTCCAGCATGTAAACGGCCCAAACAAATAAACATTGGTCTTGTGCGGTCCGGATGGTCTTGTGCGACTGACCAGTCCTTGTGCGATTGGGATTGGGCTTTGAGGCCCAATTGTCCAAATGTTCGTGTGTGGCCCAAGCCTTGTGCGATCGGCACAACCTTGTGCGATCCACAAGGTCTTGTGCGATCATGCATAACTAAACGGTACCCTGAGCATAGATGGTTGTACCTAGCTTGTGCGATTTGCTCTTGTGCGATCAGATCAGGTCTTGTGTGATCTGATCTTGTGCGACTGAGAGAGCTTGTGCGACCGGTTAACTAATTCCTTAAATCATGCAAGTCAGTTACTAATTTCAATCAATTCATTTGACCAATTTAATAGTTTCCATATTTGCAATTTATCAATCAACAGTTTCTAACCAAACCATATATTGATCAAAACAAGGTTTTTATCACAAAATTCATATGAACCCTAATATAATTCATAGCATGAACATCAACCACACTTTCAAACACATTAACGGGTTCATGGCCTTGATTACTAACATGCACCCTACACAACAACACAACAATCATCCGAATAATAACACATCACAGCCAGTTATCATGTGTTCGATTTTTATATATACACGAACCAATTAGCCTATTACCATATCTTGTTTAATCATACAACCTTAGCATTATGCAACACATAAATATTAATGATTCTACTAACAGGAACCCTAACCGGATTTGATCAACATATAGCAATACATAATCATCGATCAACATAAAATCAAGTAACAACGAAACACTAAAACACTAACCGGATTAGATGATTGGAACAAGGAAGACCTCGGGTGAGTAAGGGGTTGCCGTCGGCTTCGAGAGAAAGAGGGAGATGTATTAAGGTTTGGTGTGTGCTTTGAGTGTTATGCAAATGATACGGAAAACAAACCCCCAAAAGGATTATGTGTCAGGTTATATAGTAACGTGACCGAAACCCCAAATGGGCTGTTCATTCGGTTCGAGTTCAAGAGGAGTGGGCCGAACCCAAATTTGGGCTGCCCTTTTGATTTGAGTACAAGTTGTGCGGCCCAACAGGGCTTGTGCGATCGGGTTGCATACATTCACATAACACAATATCAACCATAACATTTCACTAATCATCAAAGTTCACATAATCACATAGGGTTCACATACGTTACATTAAACACAGAGATAAGTTCGAAATACGAGTTGTCACACTGTCACTGTCTATAAAGTCAGCCTTAGGGAGATTGTTTGGAACCATTCCAAAAGGGCAAGATCCTCCAGATTTCTCACACATACTCTAAAAGGTATGTTATTAAAAAGGTTTCATTTGACCATCTTGTCCTTACTTCTTTTGGTTCTTTCCCCTTCTTCCTTCCACCAAGAACTCCATTGAAGCTTGAGCGTCAAGCTTAAAAAGCTTAAATAGGAGGTTCAAAAGCTTGATTCTTAGCTCAAAGTTTTGCAATTATACTATAGTAAAACATTATTTTAAGTTTATTACGTTCAGAAAATTAAAAATCAACCAAATTTAACTTAAAATAAAATTTCTTGAGCTAAGAATCCAGAAAAGAAGGAGTAGCATGGGGTCGTGCCACACTGACACGGGGATGTGCTGAATGTTCTGACATCCCTTAACTTGTTAACGGTTGGTCATTTTTCCTAGAATGTCGAGCCAGCAAAGCAAGACTTCATCAACAAGCTACAGGAACCACCGAAGAGGGATGAGACTCTCCCTTGAGGCTACTCTTGTAAGATACGTGAGTGCTTTGAGGGAGTCTCTCGATGAAATGACCTTAGTGGAAGAATTTCTTATAGACCGTGTGAACTATCTCTCCATGGGCCTAGAGGATTACTTCAGGGAAATCAACCTTTTACACCAAAGGTTGAACATCTTGGTCATACCTACGATGGAACCAATCTGGCCACAAGAAGATTGGAACCTCGCGAATGAGGTCATTCAACCCACCGGGTGGGAAGATGAGATCCTGGAACCTCCCTCTCTCAATGTTGCCTTCGAGGTTCTAGTAAATCCTGCTCCCCCTCAAGAAGAAGTCGAAGAGGAACCCTACATCTTCCTTCCAAGGTAGATTGAAGAGATGCTCAATGACATCCAATTGAGTATTCCCGAGAAAAGCTCAAGTCCTCCAACATCTAACCTTCTTAGATCTAGGAACGTAACTTTATGGTTGTTAAATAATGATCCCGGGGAGGCATTCCTCGAGTTTCTATCTATCTATCTATCTATCTATCTTAGGTTAATGTAAGTTTGTAATTTTTATTTTCTTGTAACTGTCTTTTATTTTAACGAAATGGAAGATTGGATGCTGATGGTTTCAATAAATATGTTAAAGAAATTGGAAATGCCAGAAAGGTGGTGAAAAATGAAACCCATGCACGTAAATCAGAGGCCTCCCGACTCAAAAACTGCAAAACAGTGTCTGCAGCACAGGGCCGTGCTCACCCAGCACGCCCCCGTGGCCACCCCACTTTAAGTCTTCTGATTTCAATTGTTACTAGCACTTCTGACACGGGGCCGTGTCCCCATAGCACGCCCCCGTGATGCAAGTGCCAGTAACCAAAGATTTTTCAATTTTCAACACTTTTTACAAATTTTACCAAAATAGATCTTATTTGGGACACATTGAGGGCAATGTATAATTTAAGTGTGGGGGGGGGGGGGATGATAAAACCTTGAATCGTTTGTCCTAAAACAAGCCTTACACAAAACTCGCCTTGCAATCGCTAATCACCCCCAAACATTTTCAAAATTTTTATTTTTATTCTTTTACTTATCTGGGTTTAGTTGGGTAAAATAAGTTCTAAAAATTATGTTTTTACAAATTTACTACTGATAGCGTCGTGATAAAAAGAACCAATTTAGAAAATTATGAAAACGGGCATGCCAAATCTTTGTAAAATTTGATTATATATACATTTTTACACTACAACCCCTTTTCCTACAAAAGTGAGTTTTTAGCCATTACCGAGCATATACATATACATCTATACTAATTGCTCAATTTTCGTTTCTTGTGTGAATAGCCAGTTTGGTTCTCACGAATCTAGAACTTGACAATGCGATACGCTCCGAGTCCTTACCGACAAAAAATCAAGTAAGTAAATGATGGAGGCATTAGGATCAACCCATTTTTCACTACAAAATCTTTATTTTTCTTTGCTTTAACAAAAAACATCCCCCTAGATAAACCATTTGAACCTTAAACCTTTTCATTTCTAAAACCACAAAAACAAACCTTGTCATTTTTTATCTTTTATTTTTGTAAAGATATCGGTTATGAAATTATGATTATGGCTCAGTTTCAACTTTGGCAACAAAAAAAAATCAGAAAAATTAAAAAATTTGCCCAAAGTATTTTTTGCTAAGCCGCAAAGCAATAGAAAAACCGATACTTTTTACGCCTTTTGCCATTTAAATAAAACATACCAAAACCGAACCACAACCTACCATTTAAAGTCCTCTTGATATTTGCAATGATTTAACGTAAAAAAGGTGGAGGTTTGATTGATTGCCAAGCCTATGGTAGGAGTAAGTTCCAAAACCAGTCACGAGCGTTTTCACTTACACTACTTCGGCCAAGTGTTGTGTGACCACTTGTGAGGTGTGTAAATTTATATGTAACTAAATGGAATTTTATAAAGGCATGTTATGCACAAAGTAAATAATTTTTCTTAACTTGTGTTTTAAATAAATCATAACGAATAAGATTGTAAATAAAAGAAAAACAAAATCAATTTAGAACTTGGATTCCCGACACTCTAAAGATCAGACCAAAACCTTCTCTTCTACCTATTCCGTTTGGGTGTGTAAGCCACGCTATAGAGTTTTGCTTGAGGACAAGCAAAGATTCAAGTGTGGGGGTATTTGATGTGCATAAAATACAACATATAAATCGTATTAAATACGGCGTAGAATCAACCCTTTTTCGGTACTAATGTTGGAAAAAGCTTGTTTCTTTGTTCCTTTTTAATTTACAGGGTCAAAAGAGCTCAAATGTGCAAAAGGAGCAAAATAACAGCAAAAACCAACATAAATACAAAGAAGGAGGAATTGACGCAACTCGCCATGCCCCAAGTCACGTCCAAACCAAGAAAATGGCAAGATCAGAAGACCTGACATAGGGCCGTGTCCACCAGACACGGGCCGTGTCCAAGGCTGGAATCTCTGCAGAAGAAAAGACAACAACAAAGGACAAAACTGACAGCCAACACGGGGCCGTGCTAGTGCAACAAGGGGCGTGGTCAACTCTAAGATTTTTAGAATCTGTGATAGTACATCAAGTACATTGGCCACGGACCATGCCGTTGACACACGGGGCCGTGTTAGTACAAGTCCTGACACTGCAGTTAATAAGGAAGAGAGAGTGAGAGAGATGACCACGAGGCCGTGCTAGGCGGGCACGGGTCGTGGTGAAGCCTCTGATTTCAGCTCTAAATAGACGTGCTTGGTTCCATTCCAAACCATCCCTTGGCAAACCACTTCTCTCTCACTTGCCACCACTCCACCACCACTACAACACCATCATCCACCACCATCATCCATTTTCATCATTTAGAGTGTGTGTAGTAGTCTCAGGATCCAAGATCGATAGTAAGAGTCTTTGTCAAACAAAGATCATGCTTGGCTAAACTCTTACATCACTTGGTGAAGATGAATCTTTTGTGTATTACGTTTTGATTTCCAATCTTTGGTAACTTTTTAATTGGGTATGTATTAATGACTTTAATAACTAGTTTTTTATATCAAAGGAAAATTTATCTAATCATTCTTCGTATGTTGTTGATTCACATATTTGTGTCTTTACGGTCTATATAAAGCGTGTTAATTGCCTGGAAGGGGGTTAGAAGGGTGGTTGGGTAAATTTTATGTCTCATTCAGTGTATAGATCCTGCGAGAACCTGGTTCAAGCTTTGTAACACTTCACGAGTAGGAACGGGCATTAGCCACCAAGGGAGAAGTGCAAACCGCTTGAATCCATTATCTATAAACTACTATTAGAACTTTACACCAACCCTATGAGGACTGTATCCCTGCTGACTCAGACCAAAGGGTTGAGGGTGATCACTGCCTGGAAAGGGGCCTACCACTTTTTGCATTAATAACTTACTTAATTATGTTTCAATAATCCGACCTTGCGGCGCTGTATCCTTGCTGACTCATGTAACAACCCTCTTTTTGGAAAGTCAAAGTACAAGTCAAAGTCAAAGTCAAAGTCAAAGTCAAAGGAATAAAAGATTGCTAATTGCGATTTGTCACTCCTTGCTTAACTACTGGCTGTGCTTCTTGGCTTGTAATCGAATCCTATTATTTGTTTACTTTAGTTGTATTATGTGGAGTATCTATTAATAATCGAGGTTTAATCGCATGTTTAATCGCTAATCGACTTATCGTTAATCGCATCGCAACTCGAATTATGTGTTCTGGATATTTTTTTACGTGTTTATGCTATTATGTGTTACTTATGCATGTTGTGTTCATGTTGAGGTGTTTCATCGCAAATGCAATCGCAATTCTATCGCAACGCAAGCTAATCGCAAATGATAAACACAAGTTATTTATAGTGGTTGTATGTTAGATATAGTAATTAGGTTATTTGTGTAACTAATGGGTAATACTATCGCATCGCTTACTCGAAACACATCGCAACACTCAACAAGCGAAACGAAACGCCAAAATCCAACTTGCCGGACCACTTGATCGAAAGACCATTCGATCGAATGGTCATCCGAACGGATGACCATCCAATCGGATGGCCATCCGATCGAAGTGTCGTCCGCTCTGATCCATTTGCCACTTTCCTCTTTTGGCAACCTATAAATATCCCCTGTCATATCACCAAAGTGATGTGACAGCTCTCTCTCGTTCGACCAGCGTTCCAGCCCACTTTTCTCTCAATTTCTCACGATTCTTGTAAGTTTTCAACTCAAATCTTGTACTTCTATGATCTACACGCACTTCTTCATCATTTTCACCTTTAAATCTTAACTTTTAACCATGAAATCAACGGATTTGAGGTGTTTTAGGATGATGTCATCATGGAGTTCTTATGAAGTTCAAGTTTTGGCATTATTCCACCATGAACAACTCAGATCTGCAAGATTTCCACATGTTTTAACACTATTTTCATCTAGATCTGAACATTTTCAAGGTTAAAAGGATTGAGAGATGGTTTCTAACTTTCTTTCAACTCTTTTACACTTAATGCACTCAAAACCGATAGAATCGGAGCTAGTTCAGGCCTTCTACTCGTTCTCTAGTGAAGTGCCAGTCTCAGATCTGATTCCTATCAACGAGACAACCGACTTCGGGTTGAACATGAACAAACCGTCAAAGAACAGTTGACTGGTTGGATTAGGGTGATTCCTGTTCGATCGGACGACTTGGGACTTGACGAGGTTCCGTTGTTTAGAACGTTGTCATACCGTCTCAAGCAAACCGCAAAACTGATCAAAAATCATCACGTTCAAACGATCAGATCATCGGGACCGATTGCCGTCCAATCGGATTTACCTGGTTTACCTCCTACTCGTGATATCGATTTCCGAATTGACCTCATTCTTGGAGCAAATCCTGTTGCTAAAGTGCCTTATCGTCTTGCCCCTTCTGAAATGCGCGAACTCTCGAGTCAGCTCCAAGAACTACTTGATAAAGGCTTCATTCGCCCTAGCACCTCTCCTTAGAGCGCGCTTGTCCTTTTCGTCAAAAAAAAGGATGGATCGTTCCATATGTGTATCGACTACATGGAATTGAATAAGCTAACTATCAAGAATCGCTATCCCTTGCCTCGAATCGATGATTTGTTTGATCAGTTACAAGGTGCTACGTGTTTCTCGAAGATCGATCTACGCACAGGCTATCACCAACTACGCATTCAAGAGGAAGATATCCCCAAAACCGCTTTTCGAACCCGCTATGGTCATTACGAGTTTGTTGTTATGCCTTTTGGTTTGACTAACACTCCCGAAGTTTTCATGGATCTAATTAATCGTGTGTGCAAACCTTTTCTTGACCGCTTCGTCATCGTGTTCATCGATGATATCCTGATCTATTCCAAGTAAAAAGCCGAACACTCGCAGCATCTACGTTTGGTTCTTGAACTACTCCAGGGAAACTGTCTCTATGCCAAGTTCTCCAAGTGCGAATTCTGGCTTGAGGAGGTCCAATTCCTGGGTCACGTTGTCAATAGTCAAGGAATTCATGTCGATCCTGCGAAGATCGAAGTTGTTAAGAGTTGGGTTACACCTAGAAACCCGTCTGAAGTTCGTTCTTTTCTCGGATTGGCGGGTTACTATCGCCGATTCATCACCGACTTTTCAAAAATCGCTGTGCCTCTTACCTCTCTTAGGCATAAGGATTAACCTTTTGTTTGGGGAACTAAACAAGAGGAAGCCTTTCAAACTCTCAAAGCTATGCTTTGCAATGCTCCCGTGCTCTCACTTCCTGACGGAAACGACGATTTCGTAGTCTACTGCGATGCCTCGAACCTTGGTCTTGGTTGTATCTCAAGCAACGGGACAAGGTTATCGCGTACGCCTCTCGACAACTCAAGATCCACGAGAAGAATTGTACAACCCACGACCTCGAGCTAGGTGCAGTTATTTTTGCGTTAAAGATTTGGCGACACTACCTTTATGGTACCAAGTGTACGATCTTCATCGATCATAGGAGCGTACAACACATCTTTGACCAGAAAGAACTGAACATGCGCCAACGCCGATGGGTTAAACTCCTCAACGATTACGTCTGTGAGATTTGTTACCACCCAGGCAAAGCAAACGTCATTGCCGATGCTCTCAGTCGACGAAGCTATTTGCATAGTGTTCGTAATTCTCAAGCCCAGCATAATCTCGAAGCTCTCATCCGCGACTCTCAGCATGCTTGTTTTACCGAACGTACGTTGAAGAAGGAAAGGATCATTAACGATGACGCTCAACTGGTAAATAAATCAAATGGGATATTCCATTATCTTAGACCGAATTTGGATTCCCAAGCGTACGAATTTGCGACAAATTCTGATCGACGAAGCCCACAAATCCAGGTATTCTATTCATCCCGGTGCTGACAAAATGTACCAGGACATGAGCTACAAGTACTGGTGGTCGGGCATGAAGAAGGATATCGCTCTCTAGTTTCGAAGTGTCTGACTTGCTCGAAAGTTAAGGCGCAGCATCAGCGCCCCTCTGGATTACTTGTACAACCCAAGATCCCGATGTGGAAATGGGAGAGTATAGCTATGGACTTTATAACGAAACTCCCGCGCACGCCGTCAGGTCACGACAACATATGGGTTGTTGTTGACTGTTTGACTAAATCTGCTCATTTTCTGCCGATACGAGAAGACTTTAAGGTAGAAAAATTATCCCGAATCTACACCGATGAGATTATTTGTCGACACGGGACGCCTCGTGACATTATCTCTGACCGCGATGGTCGGTTTACCTCTCGTCTTTGGGAAACGTTTCAATCTGCCCTCGGTACTACTCTTAATCTAAGTACTGCTTTCCATCCCCAAACCGACGGTCAGACTGAAAGAACGATTCGCACCCTTGAAGACATGCTTCGCTCATGTGTCATAGACTTCGGTGGTAATTGGGGCGCGCACTTACCTTTAATCGAATTCTCGTACAATAACAGTTATCATTCTAGCATTCAAATGGCACCATTTGAGGCATTATACGGAAGGAAATATCGATCGCCTATTGTATGGCACGAGATTGGAGACGCTCAAATTACCGGTCCTGAGCTGTTGCAAGAAACGACTGAAAGCTCGGAGCCGTCAGAAAAGTTACGCCGATAGACGTCGCAAGCCCCTTGAATTTGACATTGGCGATCACGTACTCCTAAAGGTTGCACCTTGGAAGGGGGTGATCAGATTCAGCAAGAAAGGAAAGCTCGCGCCTCGATATGTTGGACCCTTTAAAATTCCGGAAAGGATTGGAAAAGTGGCCTACAGACTCCAACTACCGGAGGAACTTAGTAATGTCCACCCGACTTTCCACGTTTCGAACCTCAGAAAGGGCTTAGCCGACCAGGAATTACATATCCCCCTTGAAGATTTGCAAATGAACGAAACATTACACTTCGTGGAAAAGCCTCTCGAGATCATGGGCCGAGAAACCAAGGTGCTCAGACGCTTACGCATTCCCATTGTGAAGGTTCGCTGGGAAGGCAAACGCGGCGCCGAGTTCACCTGGGAACTCGAAAGTGACATGAAGGCGAAGTACCCGCAACTGTTTGTTACGCCTACTTCTTAAATTTCGGGATGAAATTTCCTAAAGTAGGGGAGGCTGTAACAACCCGCTTTTTGGAAAGTCAAAGTCAAAGGAAGAAAAGATTGCTAATTGCGATCTGTCACTCCTTGCTTAACTACTGGCTGTGCTTCTTGACTTGTAATCGAATCCTATTATTTGTTTACTTTAGTTATATTATGTGGGGTATCTATTAACAATCGAGGTTTAATCAAATGTTTAATCGCATGTTTAATCGCTAATCAACTTATCGTTAATCGCATCGCAACTCGAATTATGTGTCCTGGATATTATTTTACGTGTGTATGCTATTATGTGTTACTTGTGCATGTTGTGTTTATGTTGAGGTGTTTCATCGCAAACGCAATCGCAATTCTATCGCAACGCAAGCTAATCGCAAACGATAAACGCAAGTTATTTATAGTGATTGTATGTTAGATATAGTAATTAGGTTATTTGTGTAACTAATGGGTAATACTATCGCATCGCTCGCTCGAAACGCATCGCAACGCTCAACACGCGAAACAAAACGCCAAAATCCAACTCGCCGGACCACTCGATCGAATGACCATTCGATCGAATGGTCATCCGAACGGATGACCATTCGATCGGATGGCCATCCGATCGAAGTTTCGTCTGATCCGATCCATTTACCACTTTCTTCTTTTGGCAACGTATAAATACCCCCTGTCACATCACCAAAGTGATGTGACAGCTCTCTCTCGTTCGACCAGCGTTCCAGCCCACTTTTCTATCGATTTCTCATGATTCTTGTAAGTTTTCAACTCAAATCTTGTACTTCTATGATCTACAAGCACTTCTTCATCATTTTCACCTTTAAATCTTAACTTTTAATCGTGAAATCAATGGATTTGAGGTGTTTTAGGATGATGTCATCATGGAGTTCTTATGAACTTCAAGTTTTGGCATTATTCCACCATGAACAACTCAGATCTGCAAGATTTCCACATGTTTTAGCACTATTTTCATCTAGATCTAAACATTTTCAAGGTTAAAAGGATTGAGAGATGGTTTCTAACTTTCTTTCAACTCTTTTACACTCAATGCACTCAAAACCGATAGAATCGAAGCTAGTTCAGGCCTTCTACTCGTTCTCTAGTGAAGTGTCGGTCTCAGATCTGATTCATATCAACGAGACAACCGACTTCGGGTTGAACATGAACAAACCGTCAAAGAACAGTTGACTGGTCGGATTAGGGTGATTCCTGTTCGATTGGACGACTTGGTACTTGATGAGGTTCCGTTGTTTAGAACGTTGTCATACCATCTCAAGCAAACCGCAAAACTTATCAAAAATCATCAAGTTCAAACGATCAGATCATCGGGATGGATTTCCGTTCGATCGGATTGCCATCCGATCGAACGACAATCCGATCGGATTGCACCAAGAATTCAACACTCAACTTTTTGCAAATTTTCAAAGACCATTGGTTTCTAGCGGATTTCCATTCGATCAGAAGACCATCCGATCGAATGATAATCCTGCTGTGAACTTGTTCTCACAAAGTGTCCTGCCGATCTGATCGTCATGCGATCGAACGACCGTTCGATCGAATGACCTGGAAGGTAGAGATACTTCTATGTTTTCAAAATGCTACAACGAAAAATTCAAAGCCATCATACACAAACACATCCATCCCAAACGAATGTCAATCCGATCGAATGGCCATCCAAACGGATGACCATCTGAACGGATTGTCATTCGATTGAATGACCATCCGTTCGGATTGTCATCTGATCGGATGGCCATTCGTCACTTGTCCACTTTTCACCGTTTAATGCACCGTTCATTCGCTTTTGTTATCGTAAACTGTTCAGGCTAATCACTCTAGCGCTCCATTCAATCCATTAACTACCATCGCTGTGAGTATACTCGATCCCTTTTTGCTTTACGCACTTTTGGGTGTTACATACGTTATTTATTCTAAGTCACATCAATCACACAACGTAAACACTATTTATACACCGACCATTATTGCATGTTACGTGTTACTCGATGAATGCTTGTATGTTATGTTAACACATTGATTATTACCTGACGCCTTAGCAACGATAGTACTATAGTTTGGACTCAGCACCTGTCGTGGACAGGGGTTGTTAAGGTTATTTCTTCACGTATCGCAGTGGTGATATGTGTTGCGCATTCTACAACTCGCAGTCATGTCTATGCATATTTCATTTTCGATAACCTACTAGCTTCACATTATACATGTTACATGCTGGTTATGCGTAAACGCTTTCGAACTCTATCATTACTATTAAACTTGTGTGCTCACCTTTACACTATGCGTATTGACTTTATTTTAACGTATGTGACAGGTGCTTAGGATGATTGCTTGTTATTTGCTGGAATCAAGCTAGGATGGAGTCTAGAAACAAATTAAATAAAATTTGAGTTGTCGGAACATTTGATCTGTCTTTGAGAAAACAATGTCTTTAATAACTACTTTTATTTGATATATTATGGTATGGGACATAATGATAAATATCCGGTAATTTTAGTTGTTATGGATTTCTCCTGGACAATCTGTTTCGCTCAGTGCCGCGCCCCGATGTTTCCGTCATCGGTTGGGGTGTGACAACTCAGACCAATATGTTGAAGGTAACGTCACCTTCACAAGAGGGACCTACGACTATAACTAAGATAATCTCTTAAAATGCCCAAAGTGCGGAAATCATTAAAAGGATACATAAAAGAGGAGTTGGAACCAAGTGATTCCTTCTTGTCTATCTGTTTTTCCTTTATTTTATTTTTGCTTTTTAGTTTATCTTTTTATAGTTTAAAAACGTTTTTATCAAAGTTTGGTTCGATTAGACGTTAACAATAAGTCGATATTAAAAGCTCTTGTTTCCTTGGACGACATCGGTATCTTGCCATCAGTATACTACGTCTGCGATGAGTGCACTTGCCCTAACGTGTGTGTAGAGTGATAGTAGAATATCGTATTTTATAAATTTAAAAGTTGAATCAGCGAGTAAAAAAGAGCTAAAATATTTCTAAAAATATATACACACCCGCACACGACACATATCCAGAGATCATATGAAGCAACCGCCTCCAAAATAATAGTAGGTTCACGAATGTGGCCAGAGTACATACCTTTCCAAGCTGTGGTACAATTTTTCCACTTCTAATGCATGCAGTCAATGCTTTCGAGCATTCCAGGGAATCCTCGTTGGTCCGCTACAGCAAGTAATCTGGTAATATCATTGGTGTTTGGTGACCGTAGATATTCAGCTGAAAAATACTTACTATCGTCTCACATAATTTTTTGAGACTCTCCATTGCAGTGCTTTCACCGATGCGTATGTATTCATCCATAAAATCAACACTAACCCCATAGGTCAACATTCTAAGTGCCGCACTGCCGCTGTTATCTTTTGCATAGAAGATAAACCGAGTCTTCCGATATTATCTCTTCTTTCAACCTAAGGGTAAACTTCTGACATTAAATCCACCCAAAAATAATTTTACGAAAAAACAAACATGTTTCCTCGTCCAAACACTAGATAATCATATGCTTATTTAAAAAAAAAAAATTTGTTGTTTGAATAAGCCGAAGCAAACAATCAGCTTACAGAAAACAAGCTATTTCAACATTGTAAACTTATCACATTAAATCCCAAAAAAAAAAACAGTTAGAAAACATGTTTCTTGATCTAAACACTAGGTAATTATATGCTTATTAAAAAGAAACTTTTGTTCAATTAAGCTAAAAGCAAACACTAAAATTATAAGCATTACAGTAGTGATCTCCATTGTACAAATCTAAAGGTTTAGCCTATTAATGATCTAAAGGTTTAACCGACCCTTTTGCCAAAACGGTTCTAACCCTCAGTTCTAAGAGCCGGTTTCGTGGTTCTCGTGGGCCATAAGCGTTTATTGCTCACCCTTAATACTTACGCCTACTTTTCCTATGAGTTCGTGTTAGGATCGATTCCGTTACACCATTGACTGCGTGATCTTGTATCTTGTGCGGAATCCAAGTACGAGAGTGGATCAGACAAGAACAAGCTAATTAAATGTTTTTTTCTATTGATAATCCTTAATACAGAACCACGAAAACAAGCGAGCAGAGTTTTGATACTCTAAAGCTCAACATTACAAATGAAGAAGACATCACATGTATTTATACTACTCCTAGATCCGTATGAAGTCTTGTACGAATCAACAATATCTACGGATCTACAGTCTGCGCGGATCAGCTTTTATATGGATGGACTTGATATCTGCGCATGGACTTCCTTGTGTGGATAAGGACTTGCGGATGCGCAACTTATAAGCCAAAACCCTACAACTGCACAGCTTCTGCATCCGTGCGGATCAACAAGTGTGTTGATCCATGCGGACCTGCAACACTTATAACATGTTAATATATTTCAGACCCCGTCTTGTTCCATCTGCTCAGCACTAAAATGTTTATATATTTATAACATGTTTATAAATGTTTTTACCCCCCCCCCCTAAAATCCAAAACATTTAAGAAAATTTGACAACCAATGTAGACAGCTTTATCTCGCCATCCATTTTCTGCTTCACATGCTTTAGTTAACATAACGCACTCCTATGATTTACAACACAAAACTGATTTTAACAGTTTAATGACTTGAAAGAAACTTGTTGTATCACGTTTTGTTTGTTCATCCGTGAGGGTTTCGACATATTCCATCAAAACATTTAAAAAAAAAAACGTTTTTTTTAAACAGCTTAAAACCAAACATTTTTTCATTTTTATGTTTTTCTATTTTTTTATTTTTATTTTTATTTTTATTTTTGGTTTATGTTTTATTTATTATTATTATTATCAAACCAACACTCCCGGAACTCATCCACAGGGATCCTCCTCCTGTGCCAGGCTATTCCATTCTCCGTGTTCAACTTCGCTTGAGCTCCGGAACACCTGCACATTCAACTAACTCAATCACTTGAATAATCCAACCAAGGCTTGTTTGACCTTGGGTATTGTGACACAATACGAATCATTGAGTTTCGGAAAATTTCTGTCATTTTTAACAAAAACTTTTTCATTCTTATTTTCAACCTTCTTGGTTGAATCAATTTTCCGTTTATCACTCACAGAAGTATTTTGTTTCTTGACCACCAAAATTTGTCCTTTTAAAACAGTTCTTTGATAAAATCTTGAATCATTTTGAACGTTTCTTTTTGACAAATCAGTTTTTGGTTTCCAGATTTGTTTTGATTTAAACATGGAAGTTTTTGGTTTCCAAGTTTGTTTAGACTTTGAAAGATCAACCTTTTGCTTACAAATCTATTTCGGCTCCAATTTAGGGGTTTTTGGTTTCCAAGTTTCTTTTGACGCAAACTTGGTTAACTTCCGTTTCACAACCTCAACTTTCTTTTTCTCAACATCAACAGGCTTAAGATTTGAACATTTGCGACCAACATGTCCAATTTGATCACATTTAAAGCATGTTTTCGCGAAACATCTTTAGCCTGTTGTTTTTCTTCTTTTGAGAATAGAATTCCTCATTAGTCTGTCGATTAAATTGGATTTCTTTTTCTTCTTCAGAACTTGTTCCATGAACAAAATTCGTCTTTTTCTGAAATTTTTTCTTTTCAGCTCGTTTCTTTTGATTTTGATTCTTTTTATAACCGAGATCAGCCTTTATGTTTTTCTTTTTGTAAGTAGTTTTGTTATAAAAAGTTTTCTGCTCGCTTTACCGGCAGATTTTTCAATTTCAACCAGTTTAAAAACTTCATCAATCTTTTTCGAAATCACATTCTGAATCGGAACTTCAATATGTGAGAGTAATTTGTCCGATCCAACCATATAGTATGCCAAAATTATTGGATAATCATTCGCCTTTGTCTCAGATTTTGAATTCTTAAGATAACGTTCATGAAAACTTTCCTCATTTTCATCCTGTGATTCGGATTTCTCATTTTTGGTAGAATCCTCTTTCAAAACGCTTTCAACGACCTTACCTACCACCTCTGAATCACCAACATCATCAGATTTGGAGTAAGTGACATGAATGTTATCTGGCAATTGATCAACCATGTTGAAAGCTTTTGCCACCTTCTCGTCATCATAGATTATAAACTTATTCTCAAACGGCGGTGGAACCTGATGATATTCTAAACTTTTTCCCTTTTTGTTCTTTTCAGAATCAATATCATCCAGTTTAATGTTGAAAATACGTTCAAGAACATCTGAAGAAACATGATAACTATGCAATTTATTATTTTCCTTTTCTAATTCAGCCATTTTTCGTTTCAGCTCAGCAACTTCATCAATATATTGATTTACAACTTGTTGTTTTATTTTATAATTGTTTTCAATAACTTATGTTGTTTCAATATACTGTGCAAGTCTAGCTTGAATACGTTTCATTTGACCTTTCACATCTTCATATGTTTCTTTTACTGTATGATATGACAATTTCATTCCATCGTATTCTTTTTTCATTTCTTGAACCGTATTTTCTTTTTGTAAACACTCTTCACTCATTGCTGAACACTTTTGTTTCAAAATTTCATTTTCTTTTTCAAAAACCTTACATTTTCGTGTCAGCTCTTCATCTTTTTGTTTCAAAATATTTTCATTTTCAAACATTTCTTTACATTTTTCTTTGAAAACTCTTTCAATTTTAGTAAATTCTGCGTTTCTAGATCTTAAGTTTTCATCTTTTTCAGTACAGGCACTGCATGTTTCCATGCATTTCCTGCACTCTTCATCAATTTTATTATCAAATTGTTCATTATTTTCATCATTATTTGACGACTCAGAAGATTCAGGTTGAGTTTTTACCTCGCTTTGATCTGGCACTTCTGCTTCTTCTATCATCTTCTTCTGTTTACTTTCAACACTGGCCTCGTCTGCCTTCTCTTTCAACTTTTCATCAATCTTCTCCTTACTTTCATCATTTGCTTCTCCTGCTGTCTTTTTTAACTCTTCAACCATCTTCTCAACATTTTTCTTAAGTTTTTCTTCTTCTTTCTTCTTCAAACTCGCAAGCATCACTTCACTGATTCGCTTTTCCATGTTTGGGATATAATTTTTATCCATAAATTTCTTCGAGTAAATTTCTTTGGAAGTAGGAATGGCTTCAAGTAGTGCTTTAAAATCCACACTCCTTGATTCTACCACCGGATTTCCTTTAGAATTTGTGTAACATTCTCTCTTTTATCCCATCTTCCTGATTTTCTAGCTTCATCAAAAGCTGCTTGCATTTCATCCAATCTGATACATGATATCGTTCTTTCTCTTATTGTTTTCTCTCGCTTCACTTCAGCAACCAATGCCATCTTCTCTTTTGGAATGTATTTATTCCAATTACAACCTTCATCATCTTGAATTGTCACCAAAGCTTGTTTACGCTCTTTAGACGATCCTTCACCAATCTTTTTTTTATTCAACTTTGGCGGCTATTCATTGGTACGATGATAAATTGCCTTTTGGTAGTAGTCGTCGTTGAATGGGTTGACATTTTGATTCACCTCCCGGTTTACACACTCTTTCTTGAAGTGTCTTTTCTGCTTGCACCTGAAACATGTGACCTTGAATTTTTCAAATCCCAGCTTTGTATTTGGACCTTCAAGACATTGTCTCCCGGTAATTTCCATGAATCTTTGTGCCCTCCTGATGACACTAGCCATGCACCATCTTATATCGATAAGCTCCATCTCTTCTAGATCAATCTAGTCATAGTCTTCCTTGGTCATTTCCGGATTTCCAATTCTGCTCGCTACCAGACTTTCATACAATTCCAGAATTGATGCTAAGAAACTCATATGTTGCTTGGCTGCATCAGCATTCATTCTCGGAGAATTTTTCAGATTCAGGGCGACGTTGCATTGAATCACATAGGGATTTGCAGTATTTGATGCTGAGGAGGAATGATAACCAGGATCATTACTTGAAGAACTGCCTTTCGATGCTTCATCAGAGTTCTTTGTGCTAAAGGCGGTGCCAATCTTTGGTGCTTGATTGTTCAGCAAGCTTCCACGATAATAGAGATTGACATTTTGCTGATAATTCGAGCTACTCATTTTATTCTGCTTTTAAAGCTCCAGCTCATGTCCTTCAAGCTTCTCTATCAACGTGTCTAAGGTGATTTCATCAAACTTAGCATCATTTTTGTTAGTGCAGTAATGTCTATTGCCTCCGTCAATCCAGTTTGTAGCAGAGAATTGTAGTAAACGTGATTTTATTGTGTTATAAGTAGGGAAAAAGAGCAAGGTGGCATTATTGTAAATAAGGGGAAATCCCTTATATCCTTTGCCTATAAATAGGAGGCTTATGCCTTAGATTTAGAACTTTTGGCCGTTTACATACTTTTGGGAGCTTTGAAGGTTAGAGAGAGAAACTAGAGAGAGAAAGTTGCAAAGGTGATTCGTGGTGCTTGTAATTGTCGTATATTCTATAGAATCACATTTATAGTACGTTCTTGTGTTCGGTCAATGTACGTGTATGGATTCCGCACGTCACACGTATCGGTTCGCAATCGTTTGGAGTAGAAAACTGATCCTACAAGTGATATCAGAGCAGGAGCTCGATTGCACGGATCAAACTCACAAGATTCAACGTGAAATCAACAGATTCAGATCCAAATTTCATTCAGATTTGTCTAATTTCTTCATCTTTTCATCTCTTTCACTTTTAGACAGAAAAACGCAAAATTAACATGGCTTTTAAGGTTAAAATTGGCTGATTTTTGGATATATTGTGCGAAAATCATCATTGTTCAAGCCTACAAAATTTCAGATCAAAACTCCAAACAATTTGAGAGAAATCTAAGATTTTCTGTTTGATTTGAAATGTTGTTCGTCATTGTTGATATGGTTGGTCACCGATCGGATGGCAATCGGATCCTTAGCTTCATTACTCATTTAATTCATTTTAATTGTTTGTTGTCTTGTTGCGGTTGACGAATGTTTATTTGGTCAACGAACTCTCAAACAATATCTTTACTTGTCAACGAACTCTTATTTCGACGAACAGTTGGATTGAAAATGTTATTCTTCATCAGTGATGTTCCCCGATCGGATGACCATCCGATCCTCGAGCATTTTGTTTGTTTTGATTAAAGGTCAAGTGTCGAGTGGCAATCCGTACGGATTGCCATCCGATCCCCTACATCTATTGTCAAGTGTCGGATCACTATCTGATACTTACCATTTTGTGACAATCGTCGGATCACCATTCGATCGAGCGGTGATCCGATCGACGAACCCTCAAGAACTGTTTGACGAACCTTCATATCCACAACAAACTTTCAGTTGTGCGACGAACAACTGACCTTGACGAACTCTTTAATGTTGACGAACCTTAAGTTTTGACGAATCCTTCTGTTTACATCACGTGAACATTAGTCAGCGGTCCTATAAAAAATGTGTTTGAAATAATATTGTCAGCCATTTGCATGTGATTTGAGAGGTGCAATACAAGTTATCGGTCCAAGAGTTTGCATGTGATGCATTGATTATTATTCATTGATTGTAGGCAAATTGCATGTGATAACACCTGTTTGGCCCAATTAGCTTGTGTTGAGTGGATTATTTGTTAGAAAATAGTTTGAATAAAAACTATTGCATTAACGTAGCTCGATATATAAAGATTACTGAATTCGCTAAAATTCAATATATAACATTTCTAGCTGCATGAGAATGTTGATTAAATAAGTGTTTCAGCCTATAGAGTTTAAGAACAGTGGTTTGCATAGCTCCAACAAGTCATCCGATCAAGTTCATTCGATAGTGTATTCATCCAAACAACATTGGAACGAGTCCGTGAGTCTTCGACACGAGTCCTAGATCAATTCCACCGTCACACACTTTCACATACTCAATCCGTTTTAAACTGATCGTTTATTTGTTTGTTTACAGGTGATTCAAGATAAACAAGGTGCTAAGATCAAGACACAATTCGAAGATGTCGGGAGCTAGCGAAGAATTTTACAACACTTTTTATAACACATACACTTCTGAAACAAAGTCGGAGACTAATAGCATTTCAAAAACGATTTCAGACAGCTTGAAATATGACAATGTGTACGGAAATCAACAAAAACCACCAAAATTAATGAATATTGAGGACTATAACTGGTGGAAAAAGCGTTTTGAGGGTTGGGTAAAAGCATTCGCTCATGATAGTTGGTTAAAATTGAAGTTAGGATATAAAGAACCAACAAAAGAAGGTGGAATCTTATTGACAATTGAAGAATTCACAGAACAAGAAGTAAAACACATGTGTGCTGAACAAAAAATGATTACTTTGCTGTAACAATCTGTTCGAGACGATATTATTTCATTACTTGATGAAACTACTTCAAAAGGTTTGTGGGAGTGTAACACCCTTACTGTTATTTAGTGGTTCTCGTATGACATCGACTTAAAATGTGTATTTGCGATTACACATACTAATAAAAATACATGTTTATTAAAACTTTTACAATTTAAAAGAATATACAAAATAATGTGATTGAGTTCGTCGTTAAAAATAACGACGAAACAACCTGCGGAAGCTTCGTTTTCATGTGTTCAGTTCTTGAACGTCGCTTGATCTTCATCCGGGTACTCTTGATATTCACCTATGATCAAAACCAACTTATAAGTTAGTTTTGATAACTTAAAAATTAGATTAAATAAGTTCTTTACATCAAACAACAATTAAAAACATTTTTTTTGCAGCTTTTGTGTCTCTCGCGGCCGCGAGAGACTAAGCCACATCCGTCGCGGGCCGCGACTCACGTCGCGTGTCGCGCCCCAATCCCTGTGACCCGTCCCGTGGCGCGGGGGAGTCCAATTTCCAGCAGGTCCGTATCTGTGACCTGCATATCTGCCCAGCTATGTTTTTAATCGAAAACCAAACTTTAAAGTGCCATAACTTTTGATCTACTTATCCAATTCGCGTGATTCTTTTTCCTACGCGACCTTAATTAAATTCTCCATCATGTGGAGTTAAAATTTTACATCTAAACTAATAAAATTCTAAACTTTTAAGCATTCGGCTTATAATTCAAATTCAACATTTTGACACGTTTGTATTTAAAACCACCAACTTGTTTCTTAAACAACCAAAATACATACATCAAAGTATTTAACTCAAAATCCTTATCTTGGGTTCATAATTTTTTTATGAATTATGCGACTAGTACGCAAACTATACGCATAATCCGTTTTGACCCGTTTAGTAGATTTAAGCAATTTTAGTCTAAAACTAGCTCTTCTCTTTTCATACATCGTAATTCCATATCTAAATTGTTTGCTTATATTCCACCACAACTAATTTTATGGTGGATTTAGCATATCTAACCTATTAACCCAAATTTACCCTTCGGTCGGTCATTTCACGCAAATGACCATTTTTATGCATTTGACCCACGAATGTGCATGTCTATAACTTTTATTCATATTTAATGATTCCACAATCATAACTCAAGTTCCTAAACAACCCCTACGGGTCGTTTGCCCAATTTACCCATCAAGGGCGTTTTGGTCAACTCTAGTCCTTCATTTTACGACGAAGGACTTTCGCTAAATGTTTGACCAAAAATACCATTTTTAACTACAAATCTAATTATGCGTACCTGGCTCGGGTCATAGCATTGACCCGTTTACATACCTTTTGCTTTAAATCTTTCTAGTTAAAGCAACTCAAACATACGTTATTCCCTGTGATCACAAAACTCAACAAGCGATCATCAATTAATAATGTCAAATGATTTTACCAATGTCATTTGACCCGTTTAGTCCGAATGACCATATTCCATCATGATATGATATCTAGTTACCATCTCGCCCTTTTTACCCATTCCGATTTACATCATAACGTAATGTTTCAAAATTTCTTATTTGTTCATCGTTACATGACTAATTTACCAATTTACCCTTTTTGCCATTTTTTATGGTTTCTCACCATTTTCACTTGTTCCGACTCATATTATTTATGTCGGAACATCATAATTCTTTTACTAATTTTTCTTTATTCATTTTCAATACACATAACTGATGTATACTATAAAAAAGGGTGTAAGCTCTTACTTACCTTGCGTCCAAACACGCTTTTCCTTCACACTTGCTTCGTTTGACCCGCTTCCTTTCCAAACCTCCACCTAGCTTGTCAAGCGTCAAACTATCATCATATTTCATAAGACGGTTAGATTAGTCATCATTAATTATGACTATTCCATCTTACGGATTTTACATCAAAATTCACCATTTGATTTCATTTTGGTCAGTTTGACTTTTAAAGGTCAAACTGCCTATTAGCATAAGTGATTATATTATAAAACTCGACAATTCATTTAAGCACTTTGTCAAGTATCCGACAGGCATTATTCTTACGCCACCGTTTTAACTACTTTTCAAGTCTAAGTTCATGCTATTATTAACACCAATTTAACTTAGCTCTCGATTATCAAAGTTAATTATTCATTTGTTAAGCAAGAACTAAAGGTTTCTATCTACATGTAAAACCCGTTTCATCATAGCATTAGACATCCATCCGAACATCTAATATAATCAAGTTCTACATATTGATTAGTAGACATCATGATTCCAAACACCTATTTATATGAACAAAAACACTAATTTCATCATAATATACAAAACCCATTTCAAGTCACATATGAGCATTCACTCGAACTTATACATTGTTCAAGTATTTTGCTCCAACTATCAAATATGATGATTCTAAGCACATGCATATCATCATCTTTACTATTTAGTCAAAACCCACTTGGCTCATACTTGATTAATTGACTAATCACTAGTTTATGGCACAATTCTACAAGTTTGCATCTAGGGTTTGTTTCTAGACATAGATTCAACCCAATATCACTCATATATACAATATTCATTACAGAAATTTCGATTTTTGGTGTTCATCATAAATTCAAAACATCACCAAATTACAAAATTTGACATACCTTGTGATCTCCTAGCTTAGGTGATCACGAATTTAGTTAAAGCCCCAATTCTTAGCTTAATTTCCCCTTTGATTTTGAGCAATTTTGTGAGTTTTAGGGTTCATGTGTAAGAACCCTGTCGACCAACACACACACTTGTGTGTGTTTTGGCTTTTTATATTGTTTTTAATTAGAACTTCTTTCCAATTGCCCACTTTTAGTCCCTCCAATATTCATGGTTTATAAAAAGGCTTACTAGTTCGTGCTTCTTTATTGTTTTAAAACAAATAACTAACTAGGTTAATTACTCCTAGTTAACTTAGTGAGTTCCGTGAGTTATAACCCGTCTATTTTAAGTCCCGTTAACCCGGGCCTCTTATAAACTTTGTTTTCTCAAAAACTTTCATTCATCTTTCATTTAATATTAGGTTTATTTATTTAAATCTTAATATTTACCGGGTTAAATTTTACCACTACTGGTATTTTACCCGTTTACTTTCGGTTAATTTAATATAATTAACAACCCGTTTTTGGGGTGTTACAGGGAGGCTTTAGAGAGAAAATGTACGGGTGGTGAAGAAATTATAAAAAACAAATGATCGTTATTGAAAAAAGAATTTTATTTGTTTACATGCATGAAAGGTGAAACTGTACCTCAGATGATTGAAAGATTTTGCCATCTTAAACTCGAATTGGAGAGGTTTGGTGTTTCCAAAGATAATGAAGAGATCATTGACAGGTTGATCGAAGTTCTTCCAAATGAAAACGATTGGTCAAACTATGTCATGATACTCAAAAACAACAATGATATGAGCAAAGTGACCCTTGATTGGTTAATCGAGAAGCTTGAAGGTCATGATTTGGAAATACAAAAGCAAAACAAAATGGCAAAGCAACAATATCAACAAATTGTCGATCTATACTACAGAGGAAGCATGATTAATCAAGCATCAAAGACGACATTTAGTGCAGGAAGTTCAAAGGATTCATCTCAACACAGTTTCTCAAAAGATCCGGGTTATCATTCATTTGCTTCAAATTCGTCAAATCCGAACCTAGTCCAGTGCAATATCGCCATAGATCTGAAAAACTCTCAAAGTCTGAATGCAGAAGCTGCCAAGAAATAAATGGTGTTTTTAGCATCTGTCCTGGAATCGTACGAAAGTCTGATCGCGGGTAAGGTTGGAAACCCGAATATGACGAAGGAAGATTATGATCAAATCGATCCAGAGGAGATGGAGCTGATAGACATAAAATGGTGCATGGCTAGCGCTATGAGGAGAGCACAAAGGTTTATGGAAATCACCGGAAGATCATGTTTGGGAACTGCTGATACAAAACTGGGATTCGATAAATCGAAAGTAACCTGTTTCAAGTGCAAACAGAAAGGGCACTTCAAGAGAGAGTGCACAAACAGGAAAACTGATGAAGCTGTGAATCCATTCAAAGATGATTATTATCAATAAGAAATCTATCATCGCAACAGTGAGTCATCAAAGTTGAATCAAAAGCAAATCAGCGAAGGTTCATCAAAAGAAAAGTCGAGAGCTCTAGTAGTTATTTAGGACGACGAAGGTTATGACTAGAGCAAAGTTCTTCCAGAAGAAGATTATGTTGGATCCGCATTCGTAGCTGAAGTTGTTGATGATAAACGATGGCAGAAAGATAATGCTAGTTTTGAAATCAGAAAACTGTATGCTCCTTTTAAGGAAGCACAAAAAGCAAAAAGATGGGATGCTGAGCGAGAATGTTATTTGGATCCACAAGGTAATCCAGTGGTTGATCCTAAGAAGGTGGATTTTGATGCAGTGACAAACTTATTTCCAGATCGTGACACGTTTCATACGAGGAGATTATCTGAGAAAGATTATGAAGCCAATCTGTATAAACGTTTAAAAGAAGTATATGAGGCAAGTTTACCAAAGGTGATGGAGTTGAGAAAGAAGAAAGAAGAAGAGATTGAGAAGCTAGTTGAAGAGGTGAAGAAAACAGCAGGAGATGCTGATGAAAATGAACAAAAGAATGATGAAGATCAGAAGTTGAAAACAGAAGAATCAAAAGTGCCAGATGAAACTGAGGTAAAAATTCCAACTGAATCTTCTGAATTATTAAACAATGATCAAAATGTTGATAAAACTGAAGATAAGTGCAGGAATTGCATAGAAATGTGCAAAGCATGTACTGAGAAAGACGAAAAGATAAAATCAAAAGATATTGAATTAAATATAATCGAAACTGTTTTCAAAACAAAATGCAAATAAATGCTTGAAAATGAAGAAGTTTTGAAACAAAAGATTGAAAAGCTGACACTGAAATGTCAAGATTTTGAAAAAGAGAATGAGATTTTAAAACAAAAGTGTTCGGAAAAATGTGAAGATTGTGTTCAAAAGGATAATAATTTTCAAGATTTACAAAAGGAATATGATAAAATGAAATGGTCAAGCCATAGAGTACAAGAAGCTTATGGTACTTTGAAGAAACAAGTCAAATGTATGGATGAAAGATTGTCTGAAAACTTAACAACAACAAGACTTTATGAGAAAAAGTTTGAAGAAAAGCAACAAGAGTTAAACAAATGTATTGATGAAGTTGCTAAACTCAAACAAGTTTTGGTTGAAAAAGAAAAAAATTGTTACAAAACTTCAAAGTTATCATAGTTCTTCGTACATTCTCGAACGTATTTTCAACATCACACCAGATGATAAAGATTCTGAAAAGAATAAAAAGGGTATTGGTTCAGAATATCATCAGGTGCCACCACCATTGAGAGGTAATTACACGTTTTATGATGAAGAAAAGGTGGCAAAAGGTCTGAACATGGTTGACCAATTACCTGAAAATATCGATGTGACTTACACCAAATCTGATGATACTGATAATTCAGAGGTGGTAAGTAATGTTGTTGAAAGCGTTTTGAGAGATGAATCTACCAAAGGTAAGTCTGAATCATAGGATGAAAATGAGGGAAGTTTTCATGATAGTTATCTTAAACATTCAAAATCTAAGAAAGTTGTGAATGATAATCCAAAAGGATTGGCTTATACCATGATTGGATTGGACAAATTATTCTCAGATAACGAGTTCCTGATTCAGAATGTGATTTCAGAAAAGATTGACAAAGTTTTCAAGTTGGCAGAGATCGAAAAGTCAGAAATTTCAAAGTTTGCTGGGAAGAACAAGAAAACGTTTTATAACAAACCAAGCTATAAAAAGAAGAACATGAAGGCTGGGTTGGGTTATAAAAAGAAACAAAATCAAGATAAAAAGTTTCAAAATCAAAATTTTCAAAAGAAAATGAATTTCTTTCACGGGAAAAGTTCGGAAGAAGAGAAAGAACTCCAATTTAGACGACAGTCTAATGAAGAGTTCTATGCTCAGAAAAAGAAACAACAACAGGCTAAAGATGTTTCTAGGAGAACTTGTTTTAAATGTGATCAAACTGGACATCTTGCATGCAAGTGTCCAAACATAAAGCCTGTTGATGTTGAGAAACAGAAATATGAGAATGTGAAACAAAGAACAACCAGATTTGAATCCAAACAAACTTGGAGGTACAACACAAACAAGTTTGCTTCGAATCAAACTTGGAAATCAAACCAGACTAGGTTTGATTCAAGACAAACCTGGAATTCTCACACACCTAGATTCAGAACAACACAAAGTTGGCAAACATCGGTTGATATGACAAGACCAAACCAGTTTTGGAAATCAAAAATTGTTGTTCAAAATCAAAATAATCAAAATGAGTCACGATTTTACAAAAGAAGTGCTTCAAAAGGACAAAACTGGGTGGTTAAGAAACAAGTGACTTCTGTGAATGATGAAAAAGTTGAAGTCAAAGATGAAAAAGTTTTTGTACAAAATGACAAAGATTTTCCATCATTGAATGAATTTTGTGTTGAAATGCCTAAGGTCAAACAGACCTGGGCTGAATTGTTCAAGTAATTGAGTAATGTATATGTGCAGGTGATCTTGAAGAAAACTGAATGTCAACCAAAGGAGTATCGGAGCAGCCTGGCACTAGAGGAGAAGGCTGCTGGTCCCTGCCACTGAGAAACAGGGAGTTAGTTTGTTTATGTACATAAATAGACCATATTTCAAAAACCCTAAAAATTGAAAAATTTAAAAACCAAAAATATGTTTTTATTTTGTAAAAAAAAAAAAAAACCGAAACCCTCACGGCGGAACAAACATGATTAATTTCACAAGATTGAAAAACGGTTTTCAAACTGTAAAATATCAATGTGTTGTAAATTATGGGGGTATATTTTCTGCAAAACAGAGCATGTGAAGCAGAAAATGGATGGTGAGACAAAGCTAACAGTATCAGGTTGTCAAATTTTCTTTAAATGTTTTGAATTTTAGGGGGAGTAAAAAAATTTCAGAAAATCCAAAAACATTTGAAAATTTGAAAAAGCCAAAAACATGATAAAATTCAAAAATGAGTTTTATGTAAAAAGAGGAAATGATAGTACATCAGTAGACAATCACAGTACGCTAAAGAAATGGAAAGTTAAAATGTGATAAACGGTCTCACTGATGATATGCCAGTAGGTTTTTACACGCTTATTAGATTGATTTCGAGATATAAACCTAAATTTCAAATACTTACTTATCTCGTGGGGAACATCTCTCGGATATATGGGTAACCCCCGAAATCTTGTTGGAGAGATTGCCTGATTCTGAGATACTAGTGTCACGGCCCCCGACCCGGTTTGACACGTTTCAGGAGCCGCGGGACAGAAATCCCGTGGTATTTATTTAATTGAGTTTAACAGCGGAAGTTTATCATCAGGATCTTTTTAAAGCTAAAATTTTCCCGATTATTTTATTTCACAATTCAGGATAAAACCCCATTAATTTACAATATTATGATTTCATGGAGAAATCTTTATTTTACAAACATATTTCTTTATTTTATAATGAGCCACTTTCTTAAGTTTGCAGTGATCCACAGCACCTTTCCTGAATCACAACAAATCACCTGAAACATGTTTGAAAAAGGTTTTGTCAGCGGGAAATACTGAGTGAATCATTCTTTTTACTAAAATGACATGTTTGTTATAATTTACAGTATTAAGGAAGATTACAATGTTCCAGATATCAACCAACTACCCACAGTATTTTGTCACTCGACCCATTGGCCCATTCGTCCAATGGTGTCTGTGATTATGGTCATATCACCCCTTGGCTGCCCCAATGGTGAAGATTATCAAGTAATGTATACAAAACCCCACATACCGGCTGTAATTTGGTGATTACATAAACTTAATCACTGTAATTATAACCTTTGACAATAAACATGATTTTGTAAACAAATTTGATAAAAAGAGAATGACTCACATTGCAGATTTAACACGGATAGAGTCTAGTCTATGGATTAGCCTTGTTAACCTAATTTAAATAACAATGCACACAAAAATGGGTTAGTAATCAATACAGCATTTACGATAACTCACGAGATCAAACCCTCACAACGAATGACAAAGTGCGATACTTAAACATCCATCGAATTAACGACGAATGACAAAGTATAACCCTAATGTGGGCAGCACTTAAACATCCATTGGATATATTGATCGATCGGACAATGAATCGTAATAGCGATCGAATTATTACCCTGTTTTGCGGCAGCACTTCGTGAATCGTGTGTGTTTTGTAGTAAACAGCGTCTAACTTTGTGTACGTAAAGAAATTTCTCGTCGAAACATGCAAACAGTTCTAGTCCTAAGCCCCTGTATTTATAGCTTAAATTGACACCTCCCGCGTGTCGCGACAGGGACACCTGCATCTGTCGCGTGTCGCGGGGGAAGCCAAAGTAGGGTAGGGTAGGCTTGTCACTGGTATAGGCCTGCTGAGTTGATAGTTCGAGAATTTTCAATTTAGACAACGCATTCTAAGGATAATCGTGAATTAGGGTTTACCCCCCTTGATTTTTAGGGGCCCTGATTCTAATTCCAACTATTCTGAAAATTTTAGGGATTATGCAGAATCACTTGGGTGTCTCAATTAGGGTTTCCTTTTGGATAAACTAATACAATAAATAGGAAATTTTGATACGAGTTGTTACATTCTCCCCACCTTAATAAAAATCTCGTCCTCGAGATTTACTGGAATAATTGAGGATACTTTCGCTTCATTTCTGACTCCAGCTCCCAAGTGTATTCGGGTCCTCTCTTTGAATCCCAGTTGACTTTAACTAGAATTAGTCGCTTGTGCTTGAGAAATTTCACCTTTCGATCTTCTATCTGAAGAGGTTTCTCAACAAATTTTAACTTTTCGTTTACCTCTATATCTTGAAGAGGTACTACCAAAGATTCGTCTGATAGACATTTCTTGAGATTGGATACATGAAATACATCATGTACTCCAGCTAGTTCTTCGGGTAGTTGTAAACGATAAGCAACTGGTCCTATACGTTGGATTACTGGAAATGGTCCTACATATCTGGGACTTAGCTTTCCTTTCTTACCGAATCTAACAACTCCTTTCCAAGGAGAAACTTTCAACAATACTCTGTCTCCAACTTGGAATTCTAAAGGCTTGCATCTATTGTCTGCATAACTCTTCTGGCGATCACGAGCCGTCTTCAGCCTTTCCTTGATTTGAGTAATCTTGTCGGTCGTCTCTTGCACTATTTCAGGACCTGACAATTGACTTTCTCCTATTTCTGCCCAACAAACTGGAGTTCTGCACTTTCTTCCATACAGTGCCTCGAATGGGGCAGTTTCAATACTTGAATGATAACTATTGTTATAGGAGAATTCAATTAATGGTAAGTGATCATCCCAATTTCCACCAAAATCTATTACACATGCTCGGAGCATGTCTTCTAGAGTTTGGATTGTTCTTTCACTTTGCCCGTCTGTTTGTGGATGGTATGCAGTGCTTAAATTTAGTCGAGTTCCCATAGCTTCTTGGAAACTTTTCCAGAAATGAGAAGTGAAACGACTATCTCTATCTGATACAATGGAGAGTGGAACTCCATGTAGAGATACGACTTCATCTACATACAATTTTGCCAATCTTTCCATGCTACAGGTTTTTTTTCATAGGTAGAAAGTGAGCAGATTTGGTTAATCGATCCACAATTACCCAAATCGCGTCGTTACCTTTTCTGGTTTTGGGTAACTTAGTAACAAAATCCATTGTTATGAGTTCCCATTTCCATACAGGCATTTCTAACTGTTGTAGTAGACCTGAAGGTTTCTGATGTTCTGCCTTAACTTGTGAACAAGTAAGACACTTAGAAACATATCTAGCTATATCCTTTTTCATGCCTATCCACCAGAAATTCTTTCTTAAATCTTGGTACATCTTATTATTTCCAGGGTGTATGGTATATCTAGATTTATGGGCTTCTTCTAAAATTTTATTTCTGAATTCTTCCTGCTTAGGTACCCAAATTCTGCTTTTGTGGAATCTCCAAATTCCATCAACTCCTTGCTCTAATTCTTTTATTCTTCATTTCATTCCTTCAGCATCTTCCTTGATTGCTGTTTCCTGAACATTCTTTATTTGTTCCATTAAATCTAATTGTAGATTTAACCCGAGAGCACGAACTCGTTGTTGTTTTTCATGTTACTTACGACTTAAGGCATCTGCAACTACATTTGCCTTTCCTTCGTGATACTGAATATCACAGTCGTAATCACTTAGGATTTCCATCCATCTTCTTTGTCTCATGTTTAACTCTTTTTGCCCAAAAATATATTTTAAACTTTTGTGGTCTGTATAGACAGTAAATTTACTTCCGTAAAGATAATGTCTCCAAATCTTAAGGGCAAAAATTATGGCTCCTAACTCTAAGTCATGAGTCGTATAATTTTCTTCGTGCTTTTTCAATTGCCTTGAAGCATACACAATTACTTTCTTGCGTTGCATTAGCACACATCCTAATCCTAGTTTTGAAGCATCACAGTAAACTTCAAAATCTTTAGTCCCTTCTGGTAAAGCTAGGATTGGAGCATTTGTTAATTTCTGCTTCAATATTCTAAAGGCTTCTTCTTGTTTAGGTCCCCATTCAAACTTAATGGCTTTACAGGTTAGCTTAGTTAATGGTACAGCTATTTTGGAAAAATCCTTAATAAACCGTCTATAATATCCAGCTAAACCTATAAAACTTCTAATTTCCATTGCGGATTGTGGAACCCTCCATTTAGTAATTGCTTCTATCTTTGCAGGATCTACATGAATCCCTTCGTGATTCACCATGTGTCCTAAGAATTGCACTTCTTGTAGCCAAAATTCACACTTCGAGAATTTGGCGTACAACTTTTCTTTTCTTAACAAAGTTAAGAGTATATGCAAGTGCTGACAATGTTCGTCCTGACTTTTTGAATAAATAAGTATATCGTCTATGAAAACAATTACAAATTTATCCAAGTACGGTTTACAGATCCTATTCATCATATCCATGAATGCTGCAGGTGCATTCGTTAATCCAAAGGGCATGACTGTAAACTCGTAATGACCATACCTAGTTCTGAAAGCAGTTTTAGGTATGTCTTCTTCTTGTACCTTCAATTGATGATATCCAGAGCGTAAGTCAATCTTAGAGAAATATTTAGCTCCCTGGAGTTGATCAAACAGATCATCAATCCTAGGTAATGGGTATCGATTCTTAATTGTAACCTTATTCAATTCTCTATAATCGATACACATTCTCATCGAACCATCTTTCTTCTTTACAAACAACACTGGCGCTCCCCAAGGGGATGAGCTAGGTTGTATGAATCCTTTACTTAATAATTCATCTAATTGTGTTTTCAGTGCTAACATTTCGGTAGGAGCTAACCGATAAGGTGCCTTAGCTATCGGTGTAGTTCCAGGAATTAGATGAATCCTAAATTCTACTTCCCTATCTGGTGGTAATCCTGGTAACTCTTCTGGAAATACCTCTGAGTATTCTGAGACTACAGGAATCTCCTTAAGTTCTTTACCCTTAGTATTAATGATTACTGAAATCATATATACTATTCCTTGTTTTCGTTCATAATTAACAACTTTCATTACTGATATGAACTTCATGGGCTTACGTGATTTATCTCCTGTAATCGTGATTGCTTCTCCAGTAGGTGCCTGAATTTCTATAGAATTCTTATCACAAAGGATTCGAGCATGGTTGGCTATTAACCAATCCATTCCTAACACAACATCGAATTCAGCTAATTTCATAGGTAACAGATTTGCAGAAAATTTATGACCTGAAAGTTCTATTTCTACTTTTTGCAAAACCTGATCTATTTTAACTGAATTCCCATCTGCGGTTTCGACTGTAAAAATTTGCCTAATGTTGGTTAAAGGTAACTTAAGAGCTTGGCAGAATAAAGTATTTATAAAACTTTGGTTTGCACCAGAGTCAAATAATACTTTTGCGTATACGTTGTGAACTAAGAACGTACCAGCTATCACATCTGGAATGAGTTCTGCTTCTTGAGTGGTTAGCTGGAATGCTCTGACATTCTTCTTAGTAGCTCCATCAGTCGCCTTGGTTTTGTTGTCTGCAGGTTTGACCAATTTAGGACATTCTGTTTTAAAATGCCCTGCTTCCCCACAGTTAAAGCAGATTATGGTTTTCTTTCTGCAGTTCTCTTCACTATGTCCTACAGCTTTGCAAAGGTTGCAGGTTACATTACATCTTCCATAATGTTTCCTTTTGCAATTCCTGCAGAAAGGCGGATTTGAAGATTGCCCTGTTCCTCTTTTCTTGAAGTTGCTATTATTACCCACCCGAAATCCTTGGGTAATTTTCTGAGCCAGTTCATTTTTCCTATTTTCATCTCTTGTGCGTACTAGTTCATCAGTTAGGGTGTTGGCTAATTCCACTGCATCGTCAATAGTGCGAGGTCTCGTAGCCTTAACAATGTTGCGGATTTCGCTAATTAATCCCCAAATGTAGCGAGAAATGAGTACCGGTTCTGGCGAAGCCAGTGTTGGTACCACCCTAGCATATTCGAAGAATGTCGAAGTATACCCTCGACAGTCCACATTCACCATCCGATGGTTTAGGAACTTATTTGCCATTTGATCTTTTTCATACCCGGGATAGAATTTTCTTTCTACAAGATTCTTAAATTCTTCCCATTTCATGGCATATGCCTCAATCCGTCTTTTAGCTTGTAACACAGTGTTCCACCATTCTAACGCCCCTTCTTTAAAAAGATTGGAAGCATACATAACTTGATCTTCCTCAACACATTTACTTATAGCAATTACTGCCTCAGTTTTCTCTAACCAACGTAATGCTGCAATAGCCCCTTCGTTACTTGCAAACTCAACTGGTTTACAGGCAAGGAATTCTTTGTAAGTGCAACCAGGTGTTGCAGCTTTCATTTTCTTGAAAATTGGGGCTTGCAGATCATTATTGTTATTAACATGATTTCCGCCTCCGTTTATACTGTTACTAAAGTTGTCGCCTTGAGTACGTTTACTAGGAATGATTGATTGAGGTTTAACAGGTTTTTGAACAGCAGCAACAATTGCTGGAATAGCATTGGCTATTCCTTGTGCAACAATATCCTCTATATCTTGCCTATTTAACAATTGTTCTTCCTGAATTGGCTCAGATTGATTTACTTCATTTACTGGTTCATTACCAATGTTTGCCATCTGATAATTTAATTTATAGATAAATAATTAGTATAAAAGAAATAATCCAATGTCACAATTAATTGCACATAATCATAAAAACAAACATACAAACAAAATTGTAATTTTTTTTTTCTAAAATTCCATTTATTTTATAGATTATATCATGCTTCTATATACAACCGTTTTATTATTTATTTTTCACATACTAATTTTCATTAATATTACTATTACACAACCACAGTCTCATTACCCACTTTTCTTTCGTCACTTGTTTTCCTAGAAACGAAGCTCCCTTTCATCATATTTCCAGGCAATTTGTCCTCCTATCTCTCGGATCCTATTCCCAGCATCCATCAGCTCTTCACTAAAATGGCGAAGTTCAGCCATATTCTCGTTACTCATCGGTGGATTTGGTAGGGGTTCTGGATCGAATTGTGGGAGAAATGAATAAGGACTGTTGACAATATTTTGGAATTGCCAGTCATTTGTCCACCATTCGTCCATTCCCAGAGGTTGGGTATGGATTATTGGTTCTGAAATTGCTGGTTCAAGATTTATAGGGATTTGGGTTTCAATAGGATGAGTAAAAACATTTGTATTGACAGGCTGAATAGTATCACAGCTTGCCAATATAAAATCTATTTCCTCCTGAAATGTCATTTCCTGGTTTCGTTTAGAACTTTCTCCAATTTCCATCTGAGTTTGTCTAGTACCTTTTTCAATCTCCGTTTCTATTTCCTTAGAATATTCCTCAAATTGTATTCCCATTTGCCTAGATTCTTCCCTGACTTCAGTCTCCAATTCCTTCTGTTTAGAACTTTCCCTGGTTTCAATTTCTTTTCCTTTTTCTAAGGGATTATTTATTTTAGGAAGTCTCTTAGCTGGCTTTTTCCTACGTATACGACTCCCCCACACGTATCTCCTTCTTTTCTTTGGTTTTGGCTTTTCCAGAGGTGGAGCGTTGAATTCTATTGGTTGTTCCACATTAGGAAAGTACCCTGTAAATTCTTTAGAAACTTCTATGTTTACAGGGTAAAGGTTGAGATTCTCTAGGGCTCCAGATAACTCATTCATGCTGTTTAAAATAAATTAAAAATTTTATAACAACTTTCAAAATAACCTTCATATATTATTGCATACCATATTACTACAAAACAACTGAAATTTAAAACATACTTATGTTTTATTGTAAATTTATTTATTTACTGGATGGATTTTCTAGCTTGTAGTAGATATGGTTTGCTAATTAATTTATTTAGAGATCTGCATTTACTGCTACTGTAGCTAACATATAAAGATCTGCCCATTTTTCGTCTAACTTGTCTTCCCATGGTGATTTACTGATTAATTCCTGGGTTTCCTTTTTAACTTTCTTTTCTCGGGATTTCCTTAATTTCTCCTGACCTTTTCTAATAATTAATCTTCTTTTATCAGGAGAAAGTGGTTCCTCGTATTGGGCTTTTCGAACGAATATTCCTTCTTCAGGAGTTTGGGATGAACTTCCTTTTTCATTTGATGACCTATCTAATTTAAGATAGATGTTTAAAAGCTTTTGCTTACCCATACTGTAACTAACAAATAGTCAGTTAATAAAACACATAATCACATAATAGTAATCAGGAAAAATTAAGTATTTCTAAATACTTAATTAGCTTAATTCAGTGGCTCTGATACCACCTTTTTCTGTCACGGCCCCCGACCCGGTTTGACACGTTTAAGGAGCCGCGGGACAGAAATCCCGTGGTATTTATTTAATTGAGTTTAACAGTGGAAGTTTATCATCAGGATCTTTTTAAAGCTAAAATTTTCCCGATTATTTTATTTCACAATTCGGGATAAAACCCCATTAATTTACAATATTATGATTTCATGGAGAAATCTTTATTTTACAAACATATTTCTTTATTTTATAATGAGCCACTTTCTTAAGCTTGCAGTGCTCCACAGCACCTTTCCTGAGTCACAACAGATCACCTGAAACATGTTTGAAAAAGGTTTTGTCAGCGGGAAATACTGAGTGAATCATTCTTTTTACTAAAATGACATGTTTGTTATAATTTACAGTATTAAGGAAGATTACAATGTTCCAGATATCAACCAACTACCCACAGTATTTTGTCACTCGACCCATTGGCCCATTCGTCCAATGGTGTCTGTGATTATGGTCATATCACCCCTTGGCTGCCCCAATGGTGAAGATTATCAAGTAATGTATACAAAACCCCACATACCGGCTGTAATTTGGTGATTACATAAACTTAATCACTGTAATTATAACCTTTGACAATAAACATGATTTTGTAAACAAATTTGATAAAAAGAGAATGACTCACATTGCAGATTTAACACGGATAGAGTCTAGTCTATGGATTAGCCTTGTTAACCTAATTTAAATAACAATGCACACAAAAATGGGTTAGTAATCAATACAGCATTTACGATAACTCACGAGATCAAACCCTCACAACGAATGACAAAGTGCGATACTTAAACATCCATCGAATTAACGACGAATGACAAAGTATAACCCTAATGTGGGCAGCACTTAAACATCCATTGGATATATTGATCGATCGGACAATGAATCGTAATAGCGATCGAATTATTACCCTGTTTTGCGGCAGCACTTCGTGAATCGTGTGTGTTTTGTAGTAAACAGCGTCTAACTTTGTGTACGTAAAGAAATTTCTCGTCGAAACATGCAAACAGTTCTAGTCCTAAGCCCCTGTATTTATAGCTTAAATTGACACCTCCCGCGTGTCGCGACAGGGACACCTGCATCTGTCGCGTGTCGCGGGGGAAGCCAAAGTAGGGTAGGGTAGGCTTGTCACTGGTATAGGCCTGCTGAGTTGATAGTTCGAGAATTTTCAATTTAGACAACGCATTCTAAGGATAATCGTGAATTAGGGTTTACCCCCCTTGATTTTTAGGGGCCCTGATTCTAATTCCAACTATTCTGAAAATTTTAGGGATTATGCAGAATCACTTGGGTGTCTCAATTAGGGTTTCCTTTTGGATAAACTAATACAATAAATAGGAAATTTTGATACGAGTTGTTACATTCTCCCCACCTTAATAAAAATCTCGTCCTCGAGATTTACTGGAATAATTGAGGATACTTTCGCTTCATTTCTGACTCCAGCTCCCAAGTGTATTCGGGTCCTCTCTTTGAATCCCAGTTGACTTTAACTAGAATTAGTCGCTTGTGCTTGAGAAATTTCACCTTTCGATCTTCTATCTGAAGAGGTTTCTCAACAAATTTTAACTTTTCGTTTACCTCTATATCTTGAAGAGGTACTACCAAAGATTCGTCTGATAGACATTTCTTGAGATTGGATACATGAAATACATCATGTACTCCAGCTAGTTCTTCGGGTAGTTGTAAACGATAAGCAACTGGTCCTATACGTTGGATTACTGGAAATGGTCCTACATATCTGGGACTTAGCTTTCCTTTCTTACCGAATCTAACAACTCCTTTCCAAGGAGAAACTTTCAACAATACTCTGTCTCCAACTTGGAATTCTAAAGGCTTGCATCTATTGTCTGCATAACTCTTCTGGCGATCACGAGCCGTCTTCAGCCTTTCCTTGATTTGAGTAATCTTGTCGGTCGTCTCTTGCACTATTTCAGGACCTGACAATTGACTTTCTCCTATTTCTGCCCAACAAACTGGAGTTCTGCACTTTCTTCCATACAGTGCCTCGAATGGGGCAGTTTCAATACTTGAATGATAACTATTGTTATAGGAGAATTCAATTAATGGTAAGTGATCATCCCAATTTCCACCAAAATCTATTACACATGCTCGGAGCATGTCTTCTAGAGTTTGGATTGTTCTTTCACTTTGCCCGTCTGTTTGTGGATGGTATGCAGTGCTTAAATTTAGTCGAGTTCCCATAGCTTCTTGGAAACTTTTCCAGAAATGAGAAGTGAAACGACTATCTCTATCTGATACAATGGAGAGTGGAACTCCATGTAGAGATACGACTTCATCTACATACAATTTTGCCAATCTTTCCATGCTACAGGTTTTTTTTCATAGGTAGAAAGTGAGCAGATTTGGTTAATCGATCCACAATTACCCAAATCGCGTCGTTACCTTTTCTGGTTTTGGGTAACTTAGTAACAAAATCCATTGTTATGAGTTCCCATTTCCATACAGGCATTTCTAACTGTTGTAGTAGACCTGAAGGTTTCTGATGTTCTGCCTTAACTTGTGAACAAGTAAGACACTTAGAAACATATCTAGCTATATCCTTTTTCATGCCTATCCACCAGAAATTCTTTCTTAAATCTTGGTACATCTTATTATTTCCAGGGTGTATGGTATATCTAGATTTATGGGCTTCTTCTAAAATTTTATTTCTGAATTCTTCCTGCTTAGGTACCCAAATTCTGCTTTTGTGGAATCTCCAAATTCCATCAACTCCTTGCTCTAATTCTTTTATTCTTCATTTCATTCCTTCAGCATCTTCCTTGATTGCTGTTTCCTGAACATTCTTTATTTGTTCCATTAAATCTAATTGTAGATTTAACCCGAGAGCACGAACTCGTTGTTGTTTTTCATGTTACTTACGACTTAAGGCATCTGCAACTACTGTTGGTACACGGAATGTCTGATGACTATGTCTGAGTTGAGTCTTAGGTGTAGATAGGTTAGTTTGGAGCTCGGAAATGAAATAGTGATTTTAGATTGTAATTCCGCCCCAAATGACACTTGTGTCATTTGGAGTGGAATCAGGTTCTTATGTAAACATGTTAATTCCGCTCCTAGATGTCTAAAGTAGTGATTCCGCTCCTGAGGTAACTTGTTAATTCCGCTCCTGTGATTCCGTTCCTAATCAACATGTCAGTTGGGGTGGAATCAGATCTACTATATATAGGGGTTCGGCTGAGTTCATTGTAGAACTTTGGAGCGGAATTAGATCTTGTGTACGGTGACGAAACTCTGTC
Organism: Helianthus tuberosus; assembly: GCA_030545235.1. Lineage (NCBI taxonomy): Eukaryota > Viridiplantae > Streptophyta > Magnoliopsida > Asterales > Asteraceae > Helianthus > Helianthus tuberosus. Next base: position 114,821,939 of record CM060400.1, on the reverse strand, counting down.
AAAATTACATCAGAAACACGTGTAAACATTGAAGATTGATAATATAAAGAAGTTAAATGGATTCGAAAGCTGTTATGACTTTGTATATGTTGATTCCGCCTTCATATTCAGAGATGAACTACTTTACTGATGTTTAGGGTCACGCAAACGGTCCAACAAGTGGTATCAGAGCTCAGGACGAGGAGTTCATACCATAGCAGCTTGATTCTATCAGAATTTCTTACTTCTACTCACTTCTTTTTATATTTTTTTGAACTGGACTAGTTTCAACGGTCGGAATGGACTGATTTTCGAGTATTGTATGTAAAACATAGTGTTAATAAACCCTAGAAAGAATCAGGTTAAAATTCGGAGTAAAAATGGTAAAAACAACCTAAAAACCTGATTCCGCTCGTGACGTTTTTTGCTGATTTCGCCCTAAATTCTAATTCCGCTCGTAACAATCTTTGCTGATTTCGCCCTAAAAGTTAATTCCACTCGAGAATTAATTGTTGATTTCGCTCGTAATCAGTTGAAATCTGATTCCGCTCGAAAATACTTTCTGATTCCGCTCGTAATATACTTTCTGATTCCGCTCTTAAAGACAAGATTCTGATTCCACTCCTAATCAGAAAAGGTCTGATTCCACCCGAAATCAAGTCTGATTTCGCTCAGAAAGTAAAATTCTGATTTCGCTCCAGAGTCACTGTCTGATTCCGCACGAAATCTAAATCTGATTTTGCTCGAACTTGCTGTGTTTCAAAACTTTGAAAATTTTCTAAGTGTTTTGCTGATTTTGCAGGTACACTTAAGATGGATGATATTTTCTTGAACCCGTTTAGCGACATGTACGCATTTGCTGGAAATTCGGGAGATGATACATCTACAAGCAACAACAATGATAACCCGCCAAAAGAGAAGAAAAAGGAAGCTTGGGAATCTGAAAGTGCATTTGGAACGTTCAATAAACCTCCAAAGCTAATGGCTATCGAGGAATACAGTCGGTGGTCCAGAAAGTTTGAAGATTGGATGATGGCATTTGCATTTCCAAGTTGGAAAAGTCTGAAGAACGGTTATGAAAACGGAAACAAGAATGGTGAAGCCTTAACATCTGCTGATGAGATTGATTCATTTGTAGCTGAACAAAAGTGTGTGGCATTGTTATTTCAATCCGTCCTAGAAGACATAATTTCATTGATCGATTATTCAAATGCAAAAGATCTTTGGGCAAAGTTAGAAAAGAAATGTTTAGGAAGTACTGAAATTGTGAAAAAAAAAAGAAACTTCTTAGAAAAGAGTTTGATATGTTTGGGTGTTTAAAGAATGAATCAGTATCAAAAATGATCGAGAGGTTTGGGCATCTAAAGCTGGAATTAGATAGACATGGAATTAAATATCCTGATGATGAGCAAGTAGACAAGTTGTTCGATTCGTTGCCAGACGAGATGGAGTGGAGATATTATGCTCTCATGCTAAAGAACACTATCTTGCCGAAAGATCTTACTCCAGATGTGCTGATTGAGAAACTCGAGAGTCACGAGTTGGAACCGAAGAAGACATACAAAGTCAATCACTCATCTTACCAGCAGAATTTGGATTTGTATTATCCAAAGAGCATGATGCCAAAAGCAACTTCTCCAAAGACTGCATTTTCTGCTGAGAATGTGTCCACAGCAAGCAAAGAAAGTCAAAGCAGTGGAAATCACAGTGGTTATCACAGTGGATCTTCATCATCTGCAAGTCATTCCAATGCAAAGAATCGTTTTCAATGCAACATTGCAATAGACTTGAAGAATGCTCAGAATTTTGATGAGGAGTCGGCCAAACAGCAGATGATCTTCTTAGCATCAGTGTTGGAATCGTATGATGGGTTAGTAGCTGGGAAGATAGGCAACACCAATCTGACGAAAGAAGATTATGATCAGATTGATCCTGAGGAAATGGTGCTGATCGATATTCGTTGGGCTATGGCAAGTGCTGTTCGTCGAGCACAACGTTTCATGGAAATTATCGGCAGGAAGACAATTGGTGGTCCATCTACCAAATTAGGGTTCGATAAATCCAAGGTGACGTGCTTCAAATGTAAGCAGAAAGGTCACTTCAAATGAGAATGCAGAAACGCATATGCTGATGAGTCGGAGAACCCTTTCAGAGATGATTACTACAAGAAGGCAATTTATCACCAGAATAAATCTGAGCCGCCTAGATTGAAGCAGGTTGAAGACAATAGAGAGAAATCTAGAGCTCTTGCAGTGATTTACGATGATGAAGGGTATGATTGGAGTCAAGAGGTTCTACCGGAGGAAGATGTGGTTGGTTACGCGTTCATGGCGAAAAATGAACCTATTCCGTTGAAAGATGATAGAACTGAAGAGCAGAAGTATAGATACAGAAAAATGATTGCTGAAAACAAAATCATTAGAATTTCTCGTATCTATTTGGAAGCAAGGAGAGCAAATAGATGGGATCCGGATAGAGAGTGTTATCTTGATGAATATGGAAATATTGCGATCGATGACAAAACGCTTGATATCGAAGCCATAATCAAGGAGTACAAAGAAGAGGATGAGTATTGGCAGAATAAATGGTGGGGAACTGGAGACAAGAAAGAGAAAGAAGAGCAGGAAAAATCAAAGAAAGTTGATACTGGAGTTATTGACACAACGCAGGAGTTGACTGCAGAGAATCTGGGAAAAATGGCTGACAAAGTGCTGGCTGCTAAAGCACTTGATGTAGACTCTAACTCCATGTCTGAGTCAAAAAGCCAGGTCAGTTCAAACGTGTCAACAAATGCTTCAGGTAAGAAAATTGATGGAAATGCTGATTGCAAAAATTGCAACAAAGAGTGCAAATTTTGTAACACAGTCACGTATCTCAACGGGAAGAAAGTTGATGATCTGACAGCAAAGGTCAGAAGTGTTGAGAATCAGATTCTTGATCGTGACAAAACAGTTAAAGCTTCAACTGAACGGATAAGAGAATTAACTAGACAAATTGAAAATGATAAAATTGATCATGACAAAATTAAACAAGATAATGAAAAGTTGATTCTTGAAAACCGTCAGATTTCTGAAAAATTTGAAAAACTCAAAAGCACAATGAAAGATTGTGATGATCGAAATGGTAAAACTTTTAAAGAAAATGAACATCTAAAAGCAGTGCTTAGAGTAAAAGAAGAATCAATCAACCAACAACTGGATGAAATTGCTAAACTGAAACTTAAAGTTTAAGAGGCTGTAATCGAAAATGAGCGAATCCAGTTGAAGCTTAACAGTTACAGCTCCGCAAGCTTTGTGTTGCAACATATTATTCCCAAACCCATCGGGAAAGACAAAGCAGGCGAAGATGTGTATTGTGATGGAACTGGGGTGGGTTTTCATCAAGTACCACCACCTGTTCTTGATAACTACACGAAAAAGCAATCTGGATTGGTTGAAATTGAGGAAGAAAGTGAAGTTAAACTTCCAGAGAACATTGATGTCATGTTCACATCTTCCAATGACGATAGTGTCCAAAATGATATTGTAAAAGGTGTTGTTGAAAATGTACTAAAAATGGATAGTGACACTACTGAGGAAGATGGGTGTTTCTTAGATAAGTACATTCAGAAACCAAAATCCAAAAACAACTTAAGTGATGAACCGGGTCTTGTGATGTACAAGATGGCTGGATCTGATAAGTTGTATTTGGATTCTGAGTTTCCGATTGAGAATGTTAACATGAACAAATTGACAAATGTTTTCAAGTTGGTTGAAGTTGAGTTGTCAGAAGTGAACAAGTTCAGTCAAACAAAGAGAAAAATGAGTTTTGAGAAAGATAAATCATACTACAAGAAATCTGTTAATTCATCACGTTTTTATAATAACAATCAAAATAACTGGTCGGGTGGTTATCAGGGTGGTTGGAATTATCAGAGAAGAAATGTTCAAAACAAGAGGTTTGCTGAAAAGAAGGTGTTTGTGAACAGTTCAAGTTCACTTGCTGATGAAGAGAAAGAAATTTTTTCAAAATTGAATGAAGAGTTCTTTGAGAAAAGAGCTTCACAGTATCAGTCTGAAGGCACAAGTCGAGTTGTTGATACTCGAACATGTTTCAGATGTAATCAAGTTGGTCACATTGCACGAAAGTGTACTAATGTGAAGCCTAAGACTAAAACTGTGAAGATTCAACAGAAGAAAGTTGATGTGAAGGGTAAAGCACAAATTGTTGTTGAGAAAAAGAATGTGAAAAATGATAACATCAAAGTGAAAAATGAACCTGTAAAGAAAGTGGTAACTAAAAATGACAAATTTTACAAGCGGGTTGCATTATCTCAACAAGTTTGGAAACCAAAACCAGAAATGAAAATTTCAACTTCTGAAGTGAAAAAGGCTGAAGAATCAATTTCGGTTGATTATGATGCAAATTTTCCACCTCTTAAGGCTGAAAATTTCAAAATTCAAATTGCGAGAGTCAAGGTTACACCTAAGGCTGATGAGGCCTGGGTGGACACCATGTTTAACTAAGCAGTTTGAATTGCCGGAGCTTCCTTGATCGCAAAGCATGAATCGGCATCTTTCTTGAAGTTGTTTAAGTTGTAGTTTGTTTTGTGCAGGATCTTCCAAGAGCTATTTCACGATGGATCATGGATAGTGGAGCATCTCGACATATGACAGGGAAGACTGCGTTGCTGTATGATGTGAGAAATATCAATGGTGGTTATGTAGGTTTTGCTGGTCATGAAGGTGGTAGAATTATTGGTGAAGGAACGTTATCCAACGGGATCGTGATGTTTGAAAGAGTTAACTACATCACTGAGCTGGAGAACAATCTGCTTAGTATCTCGCAGATTTGTGACAATATGTATACTACTCACTTCACTGATAAAGAATGCTTGATTTTGAAACCAGGATTTGTTATCCCTGAAGAATGGATTATCATGCGGGCACCTAGAGTGAATGATTTATATGTGTTAGATATGAGTGTAGCAACTACAACTACTGGTCAAGCACATTGTTTTGTGTCCAGAGCAACTGAGAAAGAATCGAGATTGTGGCACCGGAAGATGGGGCATATACATCTTAGAAAAATGAATCACTTGGTGCACAATGATTTAGTTTTGGGTGTTAATATCAAAGGTTTTCATCTGGAAGGAGAGTGTATTAGCTGCATCAAAGGCAAGCAGAAGAAAAAGTCACACCCTACAAAGCAAGTCAATTCAGTTTCGAGACCTCTGGAAAGACTTCACATGGATTTGTTTGGTCCTGTGAATGTCAAAAGTATTACAGGAGATTACTACTGTTTGGTCGTTACTGATGATTATTCCAGATTTTCGTGGGTTTCTTTCTTGAAGACGAAAGACGAAACGTTTGATAGTTTGATGGCGTTGTTCAGAAAAATTGAGAATCTGTACCAATGGCGTATCAAAAGAATTCGAAGTGATAATGGTACGGAATTCAAGAACAGCAAGATGGAAGAATTTTGTGATGAAAGAGGTATATTGCATGAGTTTAGTGCTCCGTACACTCCGCAGCAGAATGGAGTCGCAGAACGCAAAAACCGGACACTAATCGAGACGGCTAGAACTATGCTCGCAGATTCAAAGTTACCGATAAATTTTTGGGCTGAAGCTGTTTCCGCCGCATGCTATACGCTCAACAGGGTTCTCACTATCAAGAAGTTCAACAAAACATGTTTTGAGCTAATCAATAACCGTAAACCGAATTTGAAGTATCTAGAACCGTTCGGGTCACCTTGTACTGTTATAGAGCCTCATGGAAAGTTTGGTCCGAAGAGCATTGAGGGAATATTTGTTGGTTATGCAAATCTGTTTCGACGTGTCTTCGTTCCAAGTGAGAAGCGGATTATAGAAGCTGTAAATGTTGAATGTCAAGGTTATACTATGCCGCCGCAGAATCCTGGTGATTCATGGCGTTTTCATTATGACAAACTGTGGGATTCGTTTGACATGAGAGAAGAATCAGAGGATGATGAAGATTTCTTTGATGAGTTGGATATTTTGCGCGAATACGAGTCACAATTAAGGTTCCCAACTGAGTATTCTAGAAGACCACGGGAAACTTCAAATGACAATGAAGCAGGTCCGAGTAATGCTGGTGAACATGATGATATCCAACAGAATGAAGTTGCTCAGGATAATCAGTCAGTTCAGGATGATAATCAAGAAGCTGAAAACATGCCAGTCTTTGATCATGGGGATTCAGATTCTGAGGGGGAGCAAATTCAGATTTCAAGTCAAACAAACCAAGTCAGTGAACAAGATGCAGAGCAGGATGTTACTAATCTGGAGGGAAATGTAGATGTTCCAAGCGAAGTGATGCCGAGAACCTTTTCATATCATCCAGAGGAATTGATCATTGGAGAGCTGCAGACAGGCGTTCGCACTCGAAGACAGATTGATAAAGGGCTTACTTGTTTCTATACAAAAGTTGCTCCTTTGCAAACTGAATTCTCATTGAGTTGTTTTATCTCGTAGGTTGAGCCAAGAACTTACAAAGAGGCACTTACTGAAGATTCTTGGGTCATTGCAATGCAGGAGGAACTTAGCCAATTCGAAAAGTTGGGAGTGTGGAAGTTAGTGGATTTGCCAGATGGTCAAAGGAAGATTAATACCAAGTGGGTGTTTAAGTGCAAGAGAGACGATAGAGGAGTTGTGGTTCGCAACAAAGCTCGACTCGTTGTTCAGGGCTTTAGTCAACAGGAGGGGATTGATTTTACCGAAGTCTATGCTCCTGTAGCACGACTAGAAGCGATCAGAATTTTCCTTGCATTTGCGTCTTGGAAGAACTTCAAAGTATATCAGTTAGATGTAAAATCGGCGTTTCTTTATGGGAAGGATAAAGAGGAGGTTTATGTCGGTCAGCCATCGGGCTTCACCGATCCAATCCACAAAAACAAGGTCTACTTATTGGACAAAGCGCTGTATGGTTTACACCAGGCCTCGAGAGCCTGGTACGAGACTTTGTCTCAACACCTACTAGCCAACAAGTTCATTCGTGGAAAAGTGAATGCCACTCTCTTCACTAAAGAGGTCGACGGTCATCTTCTGATAGTTCAGATTTATGTGGACGATATAATCTTTGGGTCGACAAATGAAAATCTATGCAAAGATTTTGAATCAGTGATGAAGCAAAAATTCGAAATGTCATCAATGGGGGAGATGAAATTCTTTCTGGGATTACAAGTTGAACAACTTCCTGAGGGAATTTTCATTCATCAATCGAAGTACGTTCATGATATCTTGGAGAAATTCGGGATGTCAGGTTCTACTCCAGCTGCTACCCCACTTGCAACAAATCATGGGATTCACCCAGATCTCACCGGAGACAGGGCTGATGAAACATTCTACCGATCCATGATAGGTTCTTTGATGTACTTAACAGCTTCACGTCCTGATATCATGTACCCAACGTGCCTCGCAGCAAGATTTCAATCTAACCCGAGAGCTTCGCATATGATCATTGTGAAGAGGATATTGCGCTACCTGAAAGGAACTCCTTCATTGGGGTTGTGGTATCCTAGAAAAGGCGACTTTATGCTAGAAGGGTATTCCGATTCGGATTTCGGATGCTGCAAAGTCAATTCAAAATCAACAACTGCAGGATGTCAGTTCTTTGGTCCTAGATTGGTTACCTGGCAGTGTAAGAAACAAACGTCTGTAGCATTATCTACATGTGAAGCGGAGTATGTTTCTGCTAGCAGTTGCTGCTCTCAGATCCTGTGGATACAGCAACAGATGCGCGACTACGGTTTGCAGTTTCTTAACACACCTCTTTTTGTTGATAATGAGGCCGCAATAAATATAACAAAGAATCCAGTACATCACGCTAAAACTAAACACATAGAAATTCGTCATCACTTTATTCGTGATTGTTTTGAGAAAAAGTTGATACGAATTGAGAAAATCCATACTGACGAACAGAAAGCTGATTTACATACCAAAGCTTTTGATAAAAATCGGTTTAAATATTTGTTAAAACTGAATGGTATGAAGCTTCTGTCGGTGTCGGATGGCATAATTGGCGTTGATGAGAGTACTGTTGCGGATAAAGACGAGAAACAATCTGCAATGGTTTGTCGATTTTTTACTTGTTTTGGTATTTAGGGGGAGTAGATATTTGTATATAGATATATTTTTAGAAAATACAAAAACAGTAAAAAATGCAAAAATACAAAAACATGATAAAATTTGAAAAAGAGCTTGTGTATATAGGGAAAATGATAGTACACCGGCTAGACAATTACAGTATGCTAAAGATTTGTAAAGATTAAATGAGTTAAACAGTCTCACTAATGATGTGTCGATAGGTTTTCGCACATTTAGTAGATTTATTCGGGATATAAACCTAAAATTTCAAACTTGCGAAATTCGTGGGGAACACTACTTGGATATATAGGTAACCCCTGAAATCTCCTTTGAAAGGTCTCATAATCTGATATACTAGGTCTTTATACTCAATGATGTCTGGGGTATTATTCCGGGACTTCTGCTGAACGGTAGTTCTGACCTAGTCCTTGGATAATACTTTCTGCAATGCTTGAAACATAGCATAAACCCTCAGCATGCCGATGAAACAATAAAATTGATAGTCGCTACTGTTGTAGCTAAAAGATCCTCTAAAGGGGACATACCGTAAAGTCGAAGCTGATATCTCTCTGCGTATACGAAAGTATCGACCTGAGATCGCTCGGCCCTCGCATACCTAATTTATGTACAGATATCATTGTAGTATACTCACCTGTAAGACTGATAATTGGGATTCTGGATACGGGAGTATATTCAAGAGGTGGGACACATGAATGAGCTAAGTTCATAAAACATCTAATTCGTATCCTGAGTAAATTGAAATTTGTGTGGGAATTTAAGATGGATCAGTATATCGACAATCGAGGTGAATTGTTTAAGTCTGAGTATGAAATGAAGCTTAACGGTACTTGTAATTTGTCTGAAAAGCTGATATGATTCCCTGACACGCTCGCAAAAATAAGTTTGTAAATAGTTTACTTTGTTTACTTTCTGCAATTTAAGTTTTCTGTATTTCATTTCTTAGTTTAGAACACTTTATAAAATACAAAAAGATTTTATTTCTGCTTTATTTTAGACAAACCAAAGTGGAGAGTTGATTGTTGGATTCTCAAATGATTGAAGCAGATGCAGGAGATTCTGGACCGAAGAATGAGGATAGCTTATCTTGATGGAGTTTGTTTTATTGGAAAGTCAAAAACAAGTTCATTAATTTGATACTTGTTATTTTTCAGAAAATGTAAATTGTTGTTTTCAAAATCAGTTTGATTCGTCAAATGATCAACCGAGGTCATTAAGTTGAACTTGGTAGATTAGTTAAGTAATCAGGGTCATTAATTTGGACCTGAATACTTGAGTGGATTTCTAAAACTGATTGAGTTTGTGTTTTATTGTTAAAAATATAGTTTGTAATGTTTGATGTATGAGACACAGGTTTTGGACTTCATTATTCCCATGGAAGCTAATTGTTAAAGCTTGAACCAGATAAAGACCTCAGATTCTAGCATATTGAGAGGGGGAGTCTGTGAAAGGGGGAGTCTGGATCAACAGTCAAAGGGGAGTTTGAAGATGGAGCTAGGACAAGATCTCGAACCTGTGAAGATAGAGTGCTTATGATGAAAAGACAGAGATGGAGAGAAGACCAAGACTGAAGACTCAAGGCCAAAGACTTCGTCAACATCCAAGGGGGAGTCTGTTGGTACACGGAATGTCTGATGACTACGTCTGAGTTGAGTCTTAGGTCTAGATAGGTTAGTTTGGAGCTCGGAAATGAAATAGTGATTTTAGATTGTAATTCCGCTGTGGAATCAGGTTCTTATGTAAACATGTTAATTCCGCTCCTAGAGGTCTAAAGTAGTGATTTCGCTCCTGAGGTAACTTGTTAATTCCGCTCCTGTGATTCCGCTCCTAATCAACATGTCAGTTGGGGTGGAATCAGATCTACTATATATAGGGGTTCGGCTGAGTTCATTGTAGAACTTTGGAGCGGAATTAGATCTTGTGTACGGTGACGAAACTCTGTCAAAATTACATCAGAAACACGTGTAAACATTGAAGATTGATAATATAAAGAAGTTAAATGGATTCGAAAGCTGTTATGACTTTGTATATGTTGATTACGCCTTCATATTCAGAGATGAACTACTTTACTGACGTTTAGGGTCACGCAAACGGTCCAACAACTACATTTGCCTTTCCTTCGTGATACTGAATATCACAGTCGTAATCACTTATGATTTCCATCCATCTTCTTTGTCTCATGTTTAACTCTTTTTGCCCAAAAAATATATTTTAAACTTTTGTGGTCTGTATAGACAGTAAATTTACTTCCGTAAAGATAATGTCTCCAAATCTTAAGGGCAAAAATTATGGCTCCTAACTCTAAGTCATGAGTCATATAATTTTCTTCGTGCTTTTTCAATTGCCTTGAAGCATACACAATTACTTTCTTGCGTTGCATTAGCACACATCCTAATCCTAGTTTTGAAGCATCACAGTAAACTTCAAAATCTTTAGTCCCTTCTGGTAAAGCTAGGATTGGAGCATTTGTTAATTTCTGCTTCAATATTCTAAAGGCTTCTTCTTGTTTAGGTCCCCATTCAAACTTAATGGCTTTACAGGTTAGCTTAGTTAACGGTACAGCTATTTTGGAAAAATCCTTAATAAACCGTCTATAATATCCAGCTAAACCTATAAAACTTCTAATTTCCATTGCGAATTGTGGAACCCTCCATTTAGTAATTGCTTCTATCTTTGCAGGATCTACATGAATCCCTTCGTGATTCACCATGTGTCCTAAGAATTGCACTTCTTGTAGCCAAAATTCACACTTCGAGAATTTGGCGTACAGCTTTTCTTTTCTTAACAAAGTTAAGAGTATATGCAAGTGCTGACAATGTTCGTCCTGACTTTTTGAATAAATAAGTATATCGTCTATGAAAACAATTACAAATTTATCCAAGTACGGTTTACAGATCCTATTCATCATATCCATGAATGCTGCAGGTGCATTCGTTAATCCAAAGGGCATGACTGTAAACTCGTAATGACCATACCTAGTTCTGAAAGCAGTTTTAGGTATGTCTTCTTCTTGTACCTTCAATTGATGATATCCAGAGCGTAAGTCAATCTTAGAGAAATATTTAGCTCCCTGGAGTTGATCAAACAGATCATCAATCCTAGGTAATGGGTATCGATTCTTAATTGTAACCTTATTCAATTCTCTATAATCGATACACATTCTCATCGAACCATCTTTCTTCTTTACAAACAACACTGGCGCTCCCCAAGGGGATGAGCTAGGTTGTATGAATCCTTTACTTAATAATTCATCTAATTGTGTTTTCAGTTCTAACATTTCGGTAGGAGCTAACCGATAAGGTGCCTTAGCTATCGGTGTAGTTCCAGGAATTAGATGAATCCTAAATTCTACTTCCCTATCTGGTGGTAATCCTGGTAACTCTTCTGGAAATACCTCTGAGTATTCTGAGACTACAGGAATCTCCTTAAGTTCTTTACCCTTAGTATTAATGATTACTGAAATCATATATACTATTCCTTGTTTTCGTTCATAATTAACAACTTTCATTACTGATATGAACTTCATGGGCTTACGTGATTTATCTCCTGTAATCGTGATTACTTCTCCAGTAGGTGCCTGAATTTCTATAGAATTCTTATCACAAAGGATTCGAGCATGGTTGGCTATTAACCAATCCATTCCTAACACAACATCGAATTCAGCTAATTTCATAGGTAACAGATTTGCAGAAAATTTATGACCTGAAAGTTCTATTTCTACTTTTTGCAAAACCTGATCTATTTTAACTGAATTCCCATCTGCGGTTTCGACTGTAAAAATTTGCCTAATGTTGGTTAAAGGTAACTTAAGAGCTTGGCAGAATAAAGTATTTATAAAACTTTGGTTTGCACCAGAGTCAAATAATACTTTTGCGTATACGTTGTGAACTAAGAACGTACCAGCTATCACATCTGGAATGAGTTCTGCTTCTTGAGTGGTTAGCTGGAATGCTCTGACATTCTTCTTAGTAGCTCCATCAGTCGCCTTGGTTTTGTTGTCTGCAGGTTTGACCAATTTAGGACATTCTGTTTTAAAATGCCCTGCTTCCCCACAGTTAAAGCAGATTATGGTTTTCTTTCTGCAGTAATGTCTATCGCCTCCGTCAATCCAGTTCGTAGCAGAGAATTGTACTAAACGTGATTTTATTGTGTTATAAGCAGGGAAAAAGAGCAAGGTGGCATTATTGTAAATAAGGGGAAATCCCTTATATCCTTTGCCTATAAATAGGAGGCTTATGCCTTAGATTTAGAATTTTTGGCCGTTTGCATACTTTTGGGAGCTTTGAAGGTTAGAGAGAGAAACTAGAGAAAGAAAGTTGCAAAGGTGATTCGTGGTGCTTGTAATTGTCGTATATTTAATAGAATCACATTTATAGTACGTTCTTGTGTTCGGTCCACGTACGTGTATGGATTCCGCACGTCACACGTATCGGTTCACAATCGTTCGGAGTAGAAAACCGGTCCTACAATTTTTCAGAATCATGACAAATGTTTGCCAATCATCCACGCGGTAATGCTTCAATAAGTTTGTCAATGATTTCATCTCTGTCCTTCTTGATTACGAATCTTTCAAGCTCAATTTTCAGATGATATAAACGTTCTATCATCTGTCGGACATTCTCTCCCTTTAGGCAGTCGAATAAATCGAATTTTTTCTTCAGCAATGATATTTTGTTTTTCTTGATATCCTTTCCGCCTTCAGCTTTTACCCTCAGTGCTTCCCAAATGGATTTCGACGAATCATTATGTTGAAGCAACGTAAAGATATCATCCCCGATTGACTGTTGTATCAAGGCAATCATTCTTTGTTCATCAGAAAATGTCTTTTTATCTTCTTTTTCTAAGTTTTCAAGTGGAATTTCTTCATTTTTATCATTTAAAGGTCTTTTATATCCGAATTCCAACAAGAACTAACACTCATGAGCATATGCTTTCACCCAGTTAATAAATATGTCCTTCCACTAATTATAATCTTCTATATTCGTAAGTCTCGGTGGTTTTGTATTAGTTCCGAACAAACTATCATGTTTTAAACTTTCCGAAATAGCCTTAGAAACATTCTTCGGTGTGGATGTTGTTTCGGATGTGAACGCGTTGCAAAACTCATTGTAGAACTCTTCTTCCATGATATTTGAATCCTTGATTATCACCTGCAAAAAGTTAACAAACGCTTAAACACTTTCTTGAACAATCAAACAACATGGTTCTTGATTCGCACGGACGGACCGGAAGTGAGTTCGTGCGAATGAACTAAGGTCAGTTCGTGCGAACTGACAATCCTTGATTCGTACAGATCAAGTTTAATCCAAAAACCGTAGTTTCTTGATTCGTAAGGATTGACTCAACATCCCTAGATCCGTGCGAATCTACTAAAACAATTCCAGATCCGTATTGGTCCTAAGGCTTCACTAATTACACACTTAGTCCCAATACTTGCAAAAAATAAACTCGGTTGGTCATTTGCCCTAACATCAGTTAGATTTCTCAGTTAACACACCTCATGTGCATGTCACATGAGGATAATCTTGTGTGAATTTACTTATTTACCCTTGAAAATAAAAAAAAATATAAATTATTATATTATAAAAACCTTTTGGGGCCCACCTCTCATCCCCTCTTCTTCTTTAAAGCAGCCCACCACCCATCATTCTCCCTAACCCTTCTCGGGGGACCAAATATGTACTGAAATCCAACCTAGGTGAATAGCTACTAAAATGGAAACTACTTGCTCACTCTCTCGCACCGTCCTAGAACCACCACCATCTCGACCACCGTCCGCCATAACAACCGACCCACAAATTCTGATGGAGATTGTACCAAATCTCAGAGAAGAACACAAATTTAGGCGAGTCGAAATACAAAGATTCAATAATCACAACTTATGAATGGATAGATTGAACGGGAAAATTACCTTGTGTTGGATGAAAACTCTATTAATCTAGTATGTTATACGTAATTATCTGTACAAGAATTTGGAATATGTGTGATTTTACATTTAGCTTTTATTGGTGGTTGTGGGTGTTGGTGGTGGTTATCTGTGTTGATGAGGATACGTCCCTGGCCGGACCGAATCATCGCCATAAATAGAACCGAACCATGGCACACCAAGGACGGACCGCACCTCGCACCATAGACGAAACAGACAGATACGCTGGTGCGGCATAACTAACTGGGCCCCACCACCATAACTGCCATGATAGTGACTGGTCCGACCCTAACTAACTTGCCACATCAGCACACCCAAAAGCTATAAATACCCCGCCAAGACTTCCAGCAAGGGGTAATCGCTACTCTCTCTCTAAACTCTCCTCTCTCTCTCCCTGACCTATTTCCTCCTCGCAAATACTTATTCTCACGCCCGAGCTTGGTCACAAAGAGGCCCCCTCCCTGTGACGAGGCTAACGGTGTGGTTGTTTTCTTGTGATCTTGCAGGTTCCTTGCTAGGTCATCTGAAGCTCTACTCTAACCAGGTCGTACCAACTGGTTTTGAGTCTTCAGTGGCGCCGTCCCCTCAAATTCACATAATTCGTTTCCTTGTTTTTGTTCATTTGAAATCATGGCAGAATCAACGACAGCAGTCTCCACCAGCACTTTCCCATCTTACAATGATATATATGGGAAGGAAGTGCTGCCTCCACAACTGCTTCAGCAGCAGTTGCCGCCTCAGCAGCTTCAATAGGATCCGCGTCGGCTCCTCCAGCTGCAAACTCTGTAGGTGGAAGTTCTATCACCACGCTGTCTATTACTGCCCCGGTCGCCACGCCATTACCTAACTTCGATAACGCTTTCCTTTTGCGAAATGCCGATCTATTGCGTCAGTTACAGCAGCAACAACATCGAGACGAGATGCTGCAAAGTCTCCGATCAAACTTGTTTAACAACGTCTATCCAGGGGGAAACCCCGTCTCCGTTGGACCCTTCGCTTCCGGATCTCTGGTAAGTTCTATAATCTCCACTCCTATAACACACGTTACACAATTTTCTTCGGTTACAAGTGCTCCGATGAATAACGGTCTAAACGACCTGTTTCTCCAGGGATCTATGGGTTTAAACCCCCAAGATCAAGAGCTGCTCATGCCATACCACCCCACGTCTATGACTTCCCAATCAAAGTTTACGTTACGGATCGTCAATGCCCCACTCCCAGCTAAGCTGAAGATGCCTCCCACACTGAAGTTTTACGATGGTACGTCTGATCCGGACGACCATATGTTCGCGTTTGCCGGAGCGGCTAAGGTCGAGCAGTGGCCTATGCCGGCTTGGTGTCTTATGTTCGCCCAAACTCTCACCGGATTGGCAAGGGTTTGGTTTGATGGGTTGCCAGAGGGGTCGATCGACCACTTTGAGGATTTTCGGCGTATTTTCTTACAAAATTTCTGTCAGCAGCGACGCTGCAAGAAAGACATTACCGAGGTTCACCATATAAAGTGTCGCGACGGAGAGTCTGTAGAAGATTTCATCGATAGCTTCAATCGAGAAAGCATGTAGGTAAGTGGAGCGGTC
The DNA here is from genome assembly GCA_030545235.1 of Helianthus tuberosus. NCBI lineage: Eukaryota > Viridiplantae > Streptophyta > Magnoliopsida > Asterales > Asteraceae > Helianthus > Helianthus tuberosus. The sequence goes on along the minus strand of CM060400.1, from coordinate 114,806,353 downwards.
GACCAGCTCCGAGTCTCTGGGTTCTGTCACGGAGTTTGGAACAATCAGCTTGTGGAAAAACTCCATGAAGATCTCCCAAAAACTATGGAGATACTTATGGAGAGAGCTCGAGCCTTCGTTCGGGGAAAGAGTGCCTGCGGTCAACCGAACGAAACTACAGCAAGAAATGCCAAGGCTCGAACCACTTCATGGAGACGCAACGCGTCGCCACCAAAAGATAGAAGCAGCAGTTGGAACAGAAATCGTGGCCCGTATCAGAAGTCGGATCGAAGCAGTTTCCGAACAGGAAACGTGCGTTTTAACACTTTTTCCGAGCTCACCAAATCACCAAGCGAAATTCTCAGTACGGAGACTACTCGTTTTCCTACGCCGTCGAAGCAACGACCCACCTCGGATAAGCACTCCAAGAAATATTGTGAATATCACCGAGACAAAGGTCATACAACTGATGAATGTTGGGCTTTGAAGCAAGAAATCAAAAAAGCCGTACGATCCGGTAAACTCTCGCACCTTGTGAAAGAAGTAAAACATGGGAAGAAGTTCGCAGCAGCAATTGATAATCCGAACACCGAGCCCGGAATCAATATGATCCGGTCAACCGAATCTAGAGGGGTAAAACGGTCGAACCAGCATATGGCAGCATAGATTAACCAACCAACATACTTCCCTCCGGTCGATCCAGACGATGCTCGGGACGGACCAATTACAATTTCGGCCGTCATTGCCGGACATCTGGTCCGACGAATTTACGTGGACGGAGGAAGCGCCTTTGAAATCATGTATCTACAGTGTTTCCAGCAGCTGAACCCCCAAGTAAAGAAGAGGTTGATTGAAGTCTCTACCCCTCTAATCAGTTTCTCCGGGGAGGTGGTCCGTCCGATAGGACAGATTACCCTTCCGACCACATTCAAAGAGGATGATAAAAGCAGGACTGTCCAACTAACCTTCCTGGTTGTTGGCACTCATTCATCGCATAACATAATACTCGGACGACCTGGGTTGAGAGTCCTTGGGGCGATCAGTTCGACAATACATGGAGATATTAAATTCCCTACTGAGGCCGGAGTTGCTACTATTTTCTCAGAGTCAAATTCGTTTGTCGCCGAAGTGAGACATGCAGCGGAAACGAGCTCCAAAAAGTCCGAAGTACCTATGGAACTTTGGGCGATCAACCCGGATTTTCCCGAACAGCAAGTAGCTATTGGTGCTCAGCTCCCAAAATGAACAAAGAAGCTCCTGTGGGAATTGTTAAGCAACTCGATAGACGTTTTCACGTGGAAGCACTCCGATATGCAAGGAGTCCCCAGATCTATGGCACAACATCACCTGAACGTAAAAGAATCAATCAAACCAATAGCACAAAGGAAAAGGCACATGGCGCCGGATCGAGCCAAAGCCATTGCAAAAGATGTTAAGAGCCTCTTAGACGTTGGAATCATTCGAGAAGTCCGGTATCAAACATGGGTGTCAAATCCTGTTTTGGTGTGGAAAAAAGATAATTCATGGAGAATGTGCATTGATTTCACCGATTTAAATGATGCATGCCCGAAAGATTGTTTTCCTCTACCGGAGATTGATGAGAAGATTGACTCTGTCGCCACGTTCAGGTTGAAATGTTTTTTGGATGCCTACAAGGGATACCATCAGATACAAATGGCGGTCGAAGATGAGGATAAGACAGCCTTTGTCACCAATGAAGGAGTGTATTGCTTTACTAAGATGCCGTTCGGTTTGAAAAACGCCGGTGCTACATACAAGCGTTTGATGAGCAAAGCCTTTAAAGATCAGATTGAGCGAAACATAGAAGTATATGTTGATGATATCGTGATCAAAAGTCACGATGAGGCCACCATGCTAAAAGACATACTTGAAACGTTTACCCGACTCCGAAGCATCAACATGAAGCTAAACCCCAAAAAATGTACGTTCGGGGTAGAAGAAGGTAAGTTTCTGGGAGTCATGGTTGGGTCAAAAGGCTTGCGGGCCAACCCAGACAAGATTGATGCTGTTCTTACAATGAAGCCTCCGACGTCGGTTAAAGAGATTCAGTCCTTAAATGGACGGTTGGCTGCTCTCCATCGGTTCTTGTCAAAAGCAGCAGACCGGTCGCTCCCGTTCATGGATGTTCTCAGAAAAAGCTTCCGATCGGAGTTTAAATGGATGAAAGAAGTTGCACGAGCTTTCGAAGAGCTTAAAACTTGTCTGGGCACTTTGCCAACTCTCACCGTACTGGAAGAAGATGAGGTACTAACGGTATACTTAGCCACGTCATTTGGAGCTATCAGTGCAGTGCTAGTTGCTCACCGTACCGGGAAGGAAATCCCCATTTATTACGTAAGCCGAACATTAAAAGATTACGAAACAAGGTACTCAAATTTGGAGAAATTGGCCCTGGCACTAGTCCATGCTTCGAGAAGACTTCGCCGATACTTTCAAGCCCACCCAATCGAAGTACGAACGGATCAGAGAATCCAGCACGTTCTCCGACGACCTGAAGTTTCGGGTCGAATGGCAAAATGGGCAATCGAGTTGGGCGCATTCAACATCACCTTCCGAACCAAAGGTCCGTTAAAAGGGCAGGTAATAGCAGATTTCCTAGTGGAAATTCCGGAAGACAAAGGAATGGAAGAAGTTGAAAAAGCTCCAGAGAAGCCTTGGTCCCTGTATACCGACGGAGCTTCTAGTGCCGAAGGAGCAGGGGCGGGCCTAATTCTCACCGATCCAGACGGAACATATATGACGTACGCGCTCCGGCTAGAATTCAAGAGCTCAAACAACGAAGCTGAGTATGAGGCCCTCTTAGCTGGCCTACGTCTAGCGCTGAAAGTCGGAGCTAAAAATGTCGTAGCCCATGTAGATTCGTTGCTCGTAGCAAATCAGGTAAACGGAGAATATGAGGCGAGGGAAGCAAACATGATCGAGTATCTTGAACAGGTGAAGCAAGCTATGGCATCATTTGAAGCATGTAAGGTCGAGCGTATTCCCCGTAGCAAGAACAAGAAGGCTGATGCCTTGAGCAAGTTGGCATCGGTATCGTTCAGTCACCTAGCCAAAGAAGTGAGAGTGGAAGTTTTAACTACACCTTCAATTGCAACTCCGCAGGTTATGCAGGTCGAAGCACCGTCGCAAACATGGATGACGCCAATAATTAACTACTTGGTGCATGATGTTTTGCCGACCGACAAAGCGGAAGCAAGAAAGGTCCAAATCAACTCTCTGCAATACCAGATGCAAGAAGGAGGCTTATAACGGAAGACTTTTCTTGGACTTCTGTTAAAGTGTCTGGATCCGGAGCAAGCCAGTTATATCATCAGGGAAATACACTATGGCATCTGTGGCATCCATGCCGGGCCTAAGATGATTGTGACGAAGGTAAAAAATGCAGGGTATTACTGGCCCGGGATGCACGAAAGCGCAGTAAAAGAGCTCCAACAGTGTGATGAGTGCCAAAAGCACGCACCAATCAGCCTCCGAGCCAAGAATGAGATGATACCGGTAACCGCTGCATGGCCCTTCCAAAAGTGGGGCGTCGATATCGTCGGGCCTTTTCCAAGATCAAGCGGAAGCGCTCAGTACCTGCTAGTCGCGGTGGATTATTTCACCAAATGGGTGGAAGCTCGACCATTTACAATCATCTCCGGCTACAACGTGACGCGGTTCTTCTGGGAACAAATTGTATGCCGATTCGGTCTTCCACTCTACATTATAAGCGACAATGCAAAGCAGTTTGCAGAAAACCCATTTAAGCACTGGTGTGAAAATCTAAAAATTAACCAAGTCTTTTCCTCGGTTGCCCACCCCCAGGGTAACGGGCAGGTCGAACAGATAAATCGACGAATTGTCGATGGGATAAAGAGGAGGCTCGGTTACGAGGGAAAAGGTTGGGCGGACAAGTTGCCGAACGTTTTATGGGCGCACCGAACACTGCACAAGACTAGCAACGGAGAAACACCATTTAGTCTTACTTACGGCACCGAGGCAGTGATTCCCGCTGAGATCGGACTCCCAAACCAGAGGTGCAAGAATTGGGAGGAAAATGAGCATGAACTCCGATCTAACCTTGGCCTGCTAGAAGAGCGCCGGAACATCGCGGCAATTAAAGAAGCCCGATACAAAAAGAAGATTGAGAAGTACTATAACGCCCGGGCCAAACTCTACAAGTTCAAGGCCGGAGACTATGTGCTCCGAAACAATGATGCGAGCCGAGTTGAAGCTCCTGGCAAGCTAACCCCTAAGTGGGAGGGACCGTACCGAGTCAAAGAAGCTAGCGACAAGGGCTCGTACGTATTGGAAAAGATTGACGGAACTCCCGTACCCCGAACGTGGAACGGGGTACATTTAAAGAAATGTTTCATGTAAATAGCCCGTTACGGCTAGAAAAGATCGCTAGTTCTTGTTTTTATTTCCAATTTCCATGTATAAATCGGGAGGGTAATGGCCCGACAATTTTCCATTTTCCTTGTAACCGGGAGGGTTTTCCCCAGACCTATGATCAGTGAATCAATGAATCAAGCGGTCTGTATTTTTATAAGTATAAAGAATAGCATGCGTATAAGTTCGAACAATTTCATAAATGTGCACAAACGGGCCTCGACCCATGCCTCGTGCCGATCGAGAAGGCTTAAATAGTTCAAAAGTAACAAAATCTATTAAGCAAAACGGCCCGTACTTAAAACGGTCCGATTACAATCAATCAGTCAAGAAAAAAAAAAAGAAATCAAAGGATTTCCTATTATGCCCCGGTTACCTAAGATGACCGAACCAAAAACCTGGTCGAACAGTGAAGTTTGGACGCAAACTGAAAACTAAGTAGCCAGGAATGAATGACTAATATCAAGGTCTGATTCCATACAAAACATGTCAGTTGAATATTTCAAACAAAAAATTGTACTGGTTACATGCCAAAAGAAACAGATATTTAAAATTGTACGGTCACAATGACGAATAAAAGCCAAAAGTTATATGGCAAGAAAGATCGAATCTCAAGCTTCAAAGTCTTCCTTCACTATGGGGAGTTCACTTTGTTGCTTAATAACGGACAAAGGTTTGTCCACCAAATCGGCAACCTTCCCAAGTACGGAGATGTTAAAATCTTCAAAAGCCTTTATCGCAGCATTTAACTTATCTTGAGCACCTTCATCATACCCTGGGACTTCTTCAAAGGATCGAACAGGACCCTTAGCGGCTTCGAAGCCGTACTTGATACCTTCGTTCGCCCCAACCGCATTAACACTGTTCACCAAATCCGCAACAACTTTCTCCAGTTCCGGGCTTTGATGCACCAGTTTGACTACCCACGCGATCCCGTCTGTTAAGAACCATTGCTTGGTGAGTTTAAGCTCCGACAGTTGGGCATACGATTCAACCATATCACGCTCACAACGAATCAACATCTCCTTTGCTTCATCGATCGTTGTTTTATGTGACTTAATCTCCCTGTCACGAGCTCTCTCTAATTCGTCTTTAACTGAGAAAAAACAAGGTTCAATGAACAGGAAAGGAAGCAATAAAAAAAATGAATTACAAACATACCATCAACCAAGCGGTGATAATCGGCCAGAAGCTGATCATGAGATGTCTGCATTTCCTTCAGCTCAGCCGCATGCTTCTTCTCCACACCAGATAATTTTTTCTCCAGGTCAGTGAATTTCGACTTGAAAATTTCCAAGTCTTGAAGAGCTTTGTCTCGAGCCTTATAAGCGGCTGCAGCCGAAGCCTGGGTAGATTTGTTAACTTCTTTTGCCTCTAAGTTTTGCTCCTTTAAATGATCAATCTGAGATCGAAGAGAGCTCAGCTCTTGTTTCGTCTTCGATCGGACATTATCTTCATTTTTCAAATTAGCAATTTCGCGTCGGAGTTTGTTACAGGTTGACTCCGACTCGATCCAACGCTTATACGATTCCACCACCAATGAATTAGATTGAGCTTGATTTATCATAAGGGCATTCCCAAGCTCCGGGCCGCTCATCTTCCGATAATGAGAGTGCTCAGCCGGAGTCCCCAAATGAAATAACGCCATTTTCGCCTACAGAGCATCCACTATCCGATCCTTGTTCGTCAGCGACCACTCCGGAACGTACTTCTCCAATGCTCGAGTTGAATCCATATCCTCAATGCCGCCCGAACCTAACTCCCGTGATAAGAAAACAACTTCAGTGTTATACCATAAAGGGGACGAAGAGGCACTGTCCCCACCATCAACTGGCTTGGGGCTTGGCCTTGACACGTTAGAAGCAACCCCCGTGGTAAACTTACCCGAAGGAGAAGGTTCGGTCTTCTTGGGATCGGACATGAGAACATCAGCAATAACCTTGGTAGCCCCTCCCCCGAAGGATAATGGGCTCGATGGAATGTTTACCGGGTGGTCCCTTAGGGTACGACCCCCATGAAGATGAGCGTCTAAATTCGCTAATATGCCTCCGGCATCAGAAAATTCAGTAACTTGATCATCGTCATCATCTAACGTGATAGTCTTGAAGTCCGTCTTCTTCTTCTTTTGCTTCGGTTTTGGACCGGACTTAGATGGAGCAGCCCTCTTCCTTTTCAAGCTAACCTGAGGATGCTCCTCTTCGTCCATCCCTTCCTCGTCTTCATCGTCGCCACCCTCTTTTACACCCTCATCACGCACTCCTTCGTCGTCAACAGATAGGTGGACTCCTTCATCTTCGATCACAAACTTAGAACCGGACCCTTTCGACCCGATCGAACCGCTCTTTTTACCCTTACCACTGCCCGTCACCATCACAGTCTGAGCCGGAGCAACATCCGCTATTTGTGCCGCAGGAGCTGAGCCCGAACCTCCTTGCTCGGCCGAACCTCCCTGAACATCCGGAACCTCGGGTTCCCGAATTTGATAAAGATTCTCTTGCACCACAGTGAGGTAACGAGGATCACCTTTCGGCGTCCTAGTGGCTCGGATCTCAAGCTCCTTGGAATCGAAGGACTTCAGTCTCAACGCTTATCTTAAACCCATAACTACAAAAAAAGGGGGAAGCAAGTAACATCCGAAGTCCGGTATAATTAAAAAAAAATGAAAGTAATATAGTTATACAAGCGACACGACGAGCACCGTATCAAAAGTAAAGGCATGACTAACCCTTTCCATTCCACCTAAGGGTAGGATACCACTCCGGTTCGGACCAAATCATGCTGATCCGTCCCATAACAAGAATGTGTTCCGGATAACTTTGTATGCGACCCGCTTCTTTAATCAAGTTTGCGTATAAATCTCTGTCAAATTCGAAGTCTTCAGGAAGAGGAGGTGGAAACTTCGTCTTTTTTATCCTCCATACCATAAACTCCGGAACGCAACGATCGTCAACATAGAAAAAGCGCTCTTTCCAATCCTTTATGCTAGTAGTAATCCACGTATAGCAGCAGGAGTTTTTATCCCTAACCTCAAAGGTATACCAGTTGCCGGACTGATTCAATTTGTAAAAAGCCCGGAACACATCCAAGTCCGGGTCGGATCCTAAACCACGACAAGCCAACTCGAAATGACACACCTTGGCAAGGCCGAAGGGTTTCATTTGAGAAATATGAACCTCGTGAAACGTAAGAACTCCGATCAAGAACTTCGTCAGAGGAAGACGGTAGTTACAATAATCGAACAGATGAGTGTAAACCCCTATCTTCCCCGGAGGAAACGGGTAAATAGGCGTGTCCTTTTTGGGGAGAACAGGGTGCAGAGATGCAGGAATTGCATATTTTTCGACGTACCAGGCTAAACCATTTTTATTCAAAACGTTAAAGCAACCGGACAAGTTGTTTTTCGCCATTATGTAAAGAAGAAACTAACCTGTGTCGCAAACCGGCTGTCTCAGAGAAAAGGGGTGAAGAAGATGAGGTAAGAAGTGAAAACGGAAAGTTACTTTTTCTCCTTTTTTATAAAGATATGAAACCGACTTAAAACTGCCAATCAGGTGGTGACACGTCATGACAGCTGACGCACACCAAACGTCACATCAAGCGGGAAATATAAAGTGACCGTCGGTTACCCAACTAAGGTCACCGCCTAGAAATTTAAAATTCAAAAAACTTAACAAAACGACAAATCAGGGATTTAGACCGCCAAAATTACGCCGTTATAGTTCGAAGCTTTTATCTAAGAAACGCTACGAACTAGGGGGACTTGATGAGGATACGTCCCTGACCGGACCGAATCATCGCCATAAATAGAACCGAACCATGGCACACCAAGGTCGGACCGCACCTCGCACCATAGACGAAACGGACAGATACGCTGGTGCGGCATAACTAACTGGCCCCCACCACCATAACTGCCATGATAGTGACTGGTCCGACCCTAACTAACTTGCCACATCAGCACACCCAAAAGCTATAAATACCCCGCCAAGACTTCCAGCAAGGGGTAATCGCTACTCTCTCTCTCTAAACTCTCCTCTCTTTCCCTGACCTATTTCCTCCTCGCAAATACTTATTCTCACGCCCGAGCTTGGTCACAGAGAGGCCCCCCTCCCTGTGACGAGGCTAACGGTGTGGTTGTTTTCTTGTGATCTTGCAGGTTCCTTGCTAGGTCATCTGAAGCTCTACTCTCACCAGGTCGTACCAACTGGTTTTGAGTCTTCAGTGGTGGTTATCTGTGTTGAGAGAGGGGGGAAGAAGATAAGGTTAGGGAGGATGATGGGTGGTGGGCTTGAAGAAGAAGGGATGAGGGGTGGGTTCCAAAAGATTTTTATAATATAATAATTTATATTCTTTTTTTATTATTTTTAAGGGTAAATAAGTAAACTCACACAAGATTACCCTCATGAGACATGCACATAGAGTGTGTTACTTAGGAAATCTAACTGATGTTAGGGCAAATGACCAACCGAGTTTGTTTTTTTGCAAGTATTGGGACCAAGTGTGTAATTAGTGAAGCCTTAGGACCAAGCCTGTAATTTTTGCAAACCACAGGGACCAGCTAGGAATTTAACTCTATTTTAAAGATAGGGGTTAATTTGATGGAGTGGAGAATAGCAAGTCACTTTTATACATTCCAATACCACTATGTCAAGAAAAATAATTTAGACTGTAACCTCTTAAATTTCAATACAAAACATAATTCAGACTGTAACTTCATTCTCTTTCACTTACTATACATTATAAATAATAGAGTTAATTGCCAAAATCGTTCCTGAGGTTTGGGCACATTTGCCATTTTCGTCCAAAATGAAGTTTTTGTAAATTATCTTCTAGATATTATATATCAGCCTTTTATAACATACCTTTTTCAGCCTCAGGGACGATTTTTGCAATTAACTCTAAATAATATTACCATGAGCAGTGTTGTAAGAATCGCTAGGCGCTAGTCGGGCGGTGGGGTACCGACTAGCGATTAATCGGGATTAATCGGATTGAGATTTTTATAAGTAATTTTTAGTTACATATATACACACACATTTTTATATGTAGTTTTTTAAAGTAGACATGTTTTAACCCCTCTGTCACACCCCAACCGATGGCGGAAACATCGGGGTATGGCACTGAGCGAAACAGACTGTCCAGAAGTTTCCATAACAAGTATCATTACCAATTAATTTAAAATAACATATCCCATACCATGTCTTAAAAGGCAAACAAATTAATACAGACAAAATCTAGTCAAGTAGTTTTATTCCGACCACTCAGATTTATACATAGATAGTTTATTTATTGGTTTCTATGACCTCTTTTCCTAGCTTTGATTTCATCACAGCACAGAGAGCATCCTAGACCTTTCTTGGCCTCAAGTTCACAGCAAGCTAAGCATATAAACAACTTAAGCACCTGTCACATACGTTAAAGTAACAGTCAATACACATAGGTAGTGTTTGGTATGCAGGAATGAGAAGTGGAATGGAATGGACCATTGAGAGAGAATGAAGAAAAAAGTGTTTGGATGGTCGATGGAATGGAATCGCCCATTCCAAAATGCATTCCATTCCCTCAAAATCATTCCATCCTCCCCCCTGTTTTTTTTCCATTCCATTCGCTCTTCACCCTTCATTAACAACACCCAACCCACTACCGTTGCCACCACCCACCACCACTGTCATCTGCCGCCTTCACCCGCCACCGTCGTCACAACGCCATCGTCGTTGTCGCCACCCACCTCCATCCCCGCCACCGCCATCGCCGCCATCCACCATAGCCATTGCCACCTCCGATTACCGCCACCACCGACCTTCGATCATTGCCGCCACCATCGTCGATGCCACCTCCGTCATCGCTATCAGCCACCACTACCCACTGCCACCACCGCTACAACCTGCCACCACCGTCGCCAGCGCTACCACCGTCGCCACCTACCTTCGTCGTCACCCACCACCACCACCGTTGTCACCACGGCCACCCATCGCCGTCTCCACTCGCCGCCGTCTCCACCCACCACCACCACCGCTGCCGCCCCTACAACTGCCACCTTTCACCACCCACCATCGCCGCCCATCATTGAGCACGGCCATCCGATTTTATTCCTTCGTCTTTTCTCGAATACCAAACAACAAAAAGTAATGGTTCATTCCATTCTTACATGGTAACCAAACAAAACATGGAATGGTAATGATCAATTCCATTACCTCATCCATTCCATTACTTGGTCCATTCTATTCCCCGTCCATTCCATTACCCCATACCAAACAGACCCATAGTGTAAAGGTGAGCATACAAGTTTGATAATAGCATAATAGAGTTTGAAATAGTTTACGCATAACCAGCACGTACGCATAGTGAAATGAAGCACGTTAGTTATCGACATAGATCTATCGATATCAATAACTGCGGGTTGATTGCCCGAGGCAGTTCGTGATACATGATTACCACCGTAATCCATGCAAGTAATTGTCCTTAACAACCCCCGAGTGAACGGGTGCTGAGTCCAAACGATAGTACTATCGTTGTTAAGGCAGGTAGACAGCATTCCATGTGTAAACATAACAAACAAGCATTCATTAAGCCACGTATAACATGCAGGAATGGTTAGCGTTTAAATAGTATTGAGTAGTGTGTTCGATGTGATTTTAATATTCGTAACGTATGTAACACCCAAAAGTGCATAAAGCAAAAAGGGATCGAGTATACTCACAGCGATTGATGGATTGAAGGGAGCGCTAGAGAGTAAGGTTAGCCTGAACAGATCGATAGCATAACGATAAGCGACGCGTAAAACGATGCAAGGTACAAGTGAGTCGGACAGCAGTTCGATCGGATGGTAATCCGATCGGACGGCCAGTCGTGCGGGTGGTAGTCCGTTCGGACGGTCATCCGGTCGGATGACTGTTCGGGTGGATTGTTTCTTCCTTTGAGAAAGATGTGTTTGTGTATGATGGCTTGGCTTTTGGAGTTTTCGTTGTAGCATTTTGAAAACATTGAAGTATCTCTACCCTTCAGGTCGGTCGGTCGGACAGTCGTTCGATCGGATGGCAACCCGTTCGGTTGGGCACTTCAGTGAGAATAAGTTCACAGCAGTTTGTCACTCGATCGGACGGTTGTTCGTTCGGGTGGCATCCTTTGTGCATTGAACATGTTGGAAATTGTTTAAGTGTTGAAGTTCAAATGTCTCATGATTCGATTGGCGGTTCGATCGGATGGTAGTCCGATCGGACAACAATTCGTTCAACATTCAGACTTCAAATGCTGGCAAAAATAGTTAAGTGTGGGACCAAGGTGCAAGTCGTACGGGTGGCCGGTCGTACGAGTGGCTGTCCGTTCGGACAACAGTCCGATCGGACGGCACTCCTTCCTGGAAGACCTGTTCGTTTTACACTTGGTTGTTTTGATGGTTTGTCGTTTTATCGAGATATTTTGATAACGTGTTAAGCAACAGAAACCTCGTCAATACTTGGTGCTCATGATCGGACATGAATCACCCAAACCTGATCAGTGGAAGATTCGAGACGATGTCCCATGTTTAACCTAGAATCGGTAATCTCGTGGATAGAATACGGATCTTGAACCAATCACAACCACGAGAATGAGTGGTAAGTCGATGCAAGCTCCGATCCTATCGGTTTTCAGTGCATTGAGTGTAAAAAAGTTGAAAGGAAGTTGGAAAACCATCTCTCAATCCTTTTCACCGTGAATATGTTTAGATCTATGAAAAATCTTTGTTTGTTTATGTGGAAATCGGTTAGATCTAAGTTGTTCTTGGTGGATTGAGGCTAAAACATGAAGTTCTTCAAGAACACATGATGACGTCATCCTAGAACACCTTGAATCTTGATGATTTCACGGTTAAAAGTTAAGATTCAAAACTTAGAAAGGTGTAGGAGTGCGTGTAGATTAAGGAAGTACAAGATTTAGGACGAGATCTTACCGGAATTGAGAGAGATCGAAGAAAAGGTGAGGAGCATGAGCTGGTCGGACGTCAGTTGCCAAAAGTAGAAAGTTTGAGAGTGACAAGGGGTATTTATAGGATTCCCAAAATGGAAAGGGCTGGTCGGTCGGATGGCATCTCGTCCGGGTGGCAGCCCGGCCGAGTGGCTCCTCGGTCGGATGGCACCTCGCTCGGGTGGCAGTCCGGCCGGGTGGCTGTTCGGTCGGCTGGCACCTGGTTCGAGTGCTCGGCGCGACGAGTTTTGCCGTTTCGATTAGCGTGTAGCATGTTGCGATGTGATTCGAGTGAGCGATGCGCTAGAGTTGCTTATCAAATTACTTTTAATCCCAACTACTATATCTAACATACAGTCATCCTTATTTCGTATACGTTTGGCGTTTGTGATTCAATTGCGATTGAATTCAATTGCGTTTCGATTGATTACCACGCATAACATAAATAAACATGCACAAGTAACACATAAGGCACACACACACGTATAACCATAACCAAATGCGTAATTCGAGTTGCGAGTGCGATGTTGATTAAATTAGATTGATCAGCGTTTAGTTGACTTTATCGCATTGTTACTTCCTACAGTTCAAAGTCGTACGTCGATTAAATAGCGAATATCACACGTCGATTACTGCGATTATTGACACTTACTCCACATAATACAACTAAAGTTAAACACATAAAAGAAATTCACTATTAGTTAAGTCGCACAATCAGTCGTTGACTTTGACCTTGACTTTGACTTTGGCTTTTGAAACACGGGGTGTTACAGCCTCCCCTAGTTGAGGGAATTTCGTCCCGAAATTAGGCCGAAGCCGTAACAAACAGCTGCGGGTACTTCGCCTTCATGTCGCTTTCGAGTTCCCAAGTGAACTCTGCGCCTCGTTTGCCTTCCCATCGGACTTTCACAATAGGAATGCGCGAGCGTCTGAGCTGCTTGCTTTGGAGATCCATGATTTCAACAGGCTTCTCCACGAAGTGTAGTGTTTCGTTTACTTGAAGGTTATCGAGAGGTACAATTAAATCATGCTCAGCTAGGCACTTTCGGAGGTTTGACACATGGAAAGTCGGGTGGACGTTACTAAGTTCCTCCGGTAGTTCGAGTCTGTAGGCTACTTTTCCGGTCCTTTCCAGAATCTTAAAAGGTCCAACATATCGAGGCGCTAGTTTCTCTTTCTTTCCGAATCTGACCACACCCTTCCAAGGTGATACCTTTAGAAGTACGTAGTCGCCAACGTCAAATTCAAGGGGCTTGCATCATCTATCGGCGTAACTTTTCTTTCGACTTCGAGCTTTCAACAAGTTATCTCGGATTTGGAGGACTTTGTCAGTCGTTTCTTGCAATAGCTCAGGACCGGTTAATTGCGAGTGACCGATCTCGTGCCATACAATAGGCGATCGACATTTTCTTCTGTATAACGCCTCGAATGGTGCCATTTGAATGCTGGAATGATAGCTGTTGTTATACGAGAATTCGACTAATGGCAGGTATGCATCCCAATTACCCCCGAAATCTATGACACACGAACGGAGCATGTCTTCAAGAGTACGGATCGTTCTTTCGGTCTGTCCGTCGGTTTGAGGGTGGAATGCGGTACTCAGATTAAGCGTAGTACCGAGAGCTGCTTGAAACGTTTCCCACAGTCGCGAGGTAAACCGAGCATCACGGTCAGAGATGATGTCGCGAGACGTCCCATGATTACAAATGATCTCGTTGGTGTAGATTCGGGCTAATCGTTCTACCTTGTAGTCTTCCCGTATTGGCAAGAAGTGAGCTGATTTGGTTAGACGATCAACAACAACCCAGATGCTGTCGTGACCTGATGGCGTGCGCGGTAGTTTTGTTATGAAGTCCATGGCTATACTTTCCCACTTCCACATAGGGATTGGCGGTTGTTCGAGTAAGCCAGAGGGTCTTTGGTGCTCAGCCTTGACTCTTGCACAAGTCAGGCACTTCCCAACGTAGAGAGCAATATCCCTTTTCATGCCAGGACACCAGTACTTGTAGCGAAGGTCCTGGTACATTTTATCGGCACCGGGATGAATGGAATATCGGGATTTATGGGCTTCGTCCATCAATATCTGCCGCAATTTGGTCCGTTTAGAGATCCAAATTCGGTCCAGAAAGTGGAATATCCCATTCGACTTATTTACAAGCTGGGCTCCATCGTGGTAGATTCTTTCCTTCTTCAGAGTGCGTTCATTAAAACAAGCATGTTAGGCTTCGCGGATGAGAGTTTCGAGATCGTATTGGGCTTGGACATTACGAATGCTGAGCAAATAACTCCGTCTGCTGAGAGCGTCGGCTACGACATTTGCTTTGCCTGGGTGATAACGAATCTCACAGTCGTAATCGTTAAGAAATTCTACCCATCGGCGTTGACGCATATTAAGTTCTTTCTGATCAAAGATGTGTTGTAGGCTCCTATGATCGGTGAAGATCGTACACTTGGTACCATACAGGTAGTGTCGCCAAATCTTTAACGCAAAAACAACTGTGCCTAGCTCGAGATCATGGGTTGTATAGTTCTTCTCGTGGATTTTGAGCTGATGAGATGCGTAAGCTATAACCTTGTCTCGCTGCATAAGAACACAACCAAGACCAAGGTTGGAAGCATCACAATAGACAACGAAGTCATCGTTTTCCGGCGGGTACAATGAGAACAGGAGCATTGCAAAGCATGTGCTTGAGGGTTCGGAAGGCAGACTCTTGTTCGGTTCCCCAAAAAAAAGGCTTGTCTTTATGCGTGAGAGCGGTAAGCGGCACAGCGGTATTTGAGAATCCTTCGATAAATCGTCGATAATAGCCCGCTAGTCCGAGAAAAGAACGGACTTCAGACGGGTTCTTAGGTGTAATCCAGCTCTTAACAGCTTCAATCTTCGCAAGATCGACGTGAATACCTTGACTATTGACAATGTGACCCAGAAACTGAACCTCCTCCAGCCAAAATTCACACTTGGAGAACTTGGCATAGAGTCGATTCCCCTGGAGTAGCTCGAGAACCAAACGTAGATGTTGCGTGTGTTCGGCTTTCGACTTGGAATAGATCAAGACATCGTCGATGAACACGATGACGAAACGGTCGAGATATGGTTTACACACGCGATTCATCAGATCCATGAAAACCGCGGGTGCTTTGGTTAAACCAAAAGGCATAACAACAAATTCGTAATGGATATATCGAGTGCGAAACGCGGTTTTGGGTATATCCTCCTCTTGTATGCGTAACTGGTGATAGCCTGAGCGTAGATCGATCTTCGAGAAACACGTAGCGCCTTGTAGTTGATCAAACAAATCGTCAATGCAAGGCAGGGGATAGCGGTTCTTGATGGTTAACTTATTCAATTCTCGGTAGTCGATGCAAATCCTGAACGACCCATCCTTCTTTTTGATGAAGAGGACTGGCGCGCCCCAAGGAGAGGTGCTCGGGCGAATGAAGCCTTTCTTAAGTAATTCCTGAAGTTGGTTCGAGAGTTCACGCATTTCAGATGGTGCGAGTCGGTAGGGAGCTTTGGCAACAGGGTTGGCTCCAGGAATGAGGTCGATACGAAAGTCAATATAACGACTTGGCGGTAGATCGGGAAGGTCGTCAGGGAACACATTAGGAAATTCACGAACCACGGGAACGTCTTTCACTTCTGTCTTTCCTTTCTTTTCCTTCTCCGCTACTACAATGTTAGCCAAGAAAGCTCTGTATTCCTCGCGGAGATACTTGCTAGCTTGGACACAAGACATGAGTTTGAGGCCTTTCGAAGCAGTTTCACCATAGACACACAATAAATCACCATTCGCGAGCGAGAATCGAATCATCTTATCGAAACACACAACTTCAGCATGGTTTTCGCGAATAAAGTCCATGTCTACTATGATGTCAAAACTTCCAAGTTGCATCGGGATGAGGTCGATTGGGAAGATGTGATTGTTGAGCTCAAGAGTACAATCACGAAGAACAGAATTAACGGTGACGGTTCTTCCGGTAGCGACTTCAACATCGAACGTCGAGGGGAGATGGGAGCGTTTACGACTAAGAAGTTTTTCAAATTCAAACGACATAAAGCAGTTATCGGCTCCAGTATCAAACAAACACGATGCATAAATAACATTCACGAGGAACGTACCATTGACCACGTTGTTGTCAGCCTGGGCTTGGCGCACATTGATGTTGAAAGTTCTGGCGCGTGCGGCTTGTTACTGCTGCTGAGGCTGTTGCTGGTGTTGCTGCTGCTGCTGGGGCTCTTGTTTCACAACCCTGTTCGGGCACATGTTCGCAAAGTGGTAGGTATCACCACATGCGAAGCAGACTCGGGCATTAACCGCGGGTGCCTGAGCCGCTTGTGGGCCTTGTGGGGCTGGGAGCAGAGCTTGATGAGCAGTGGCTTGAGCTGGTGCTTGACGGGGACCAGTACGGCAATTGGCAGTGAAGTGGCCGTACATATTGCAGTGAGCGCAGAAACGACAGGCAAGACCTACCGGGTGATGAAAAGAGCAGGTTGGGCAAGCCGGGTGGGGGCCTGTGTATACACGCTTCGCTGGCGGTGCATAAGTAACTGGTGCTGGACGGTGGTGAGAGTGCTGCTAAGCCGGTACGGCTTGAAGTGGAGCAGCAGTGGTGGTGATAGCACAGTTCTTGTTGCTGGAGCTGCTGTTGTTGTTCTTCTTCTTTCGGCGTGAGGACTTTGATGATTGAGCGGCGGCGGTTTCAGCGGTTGGTGCGGCGGTGACTTGATGCAAGTGCTTCGAAGTTTTATCCCAGACACCAGCCTTGACCCGCTTGTCGTTGATTTCAGCGGCCAGTAGGTAAGTTTCTTCGATCGTTGTAGTCTTAGCCGCTTGCACGAAATCTGCAACACAGTCAGGCAGGGCTCGGATATACTTCTTGATTGCGATCTCTGGAGTCTTGACTTGATCAGGACAGATAATACTGAGCTGCTTGAAGCGATCAGTAAGAGCAGCGTTTTCACCATCCTTCTGCTTTATGTGCCAGAATTCATCTTCTAACTTTTGGCGCTTATGAGGAGGGCGGAATTCTTCCAGCATGACTTCCTTGAGCTCATCCCATCCCACGACAGAGCGTAGGCTGCATCATTCCCACGTTTGTTCCTCTCAGCTGTCCACCAGTCTAAAGCGCGGGACTGGAAGACGCCAGTCGCGTTGAGAGTGCGTAGGTTATCGGGGCAACCGCTCTGTCGTAGTGTGACCTAGATGGAGTCAAACCATTGAAACAAAGCTGTAGGGCCTTCTTCTCCGGTGAACTCTTTCGGTCCACATTCCTTGAACTATTTGAAGCTGAAAGCAGCTTTGGGAGTCTCAGTTCGGGATTCCTCAGACGATTTGCTCATGTTTTCGTACAGCTCGCTGACGACTTGGGGTACAACCTTTGCCATTTGCTTAGTGATCATGGCAGCAAGGCGTTTGTCTGCTTGCTTTCGGCGAGCGTTTCGGGTAGCGCGAGATCCAGATGACGACATTGTCTGCAACAGACATCGTCACAGGACTCAACATGACATATTCGAATCTCATCTCACAATCCTACTACTACTAAAGCTCAGGAACACGAATAGTCACGTAAGCACATAGGCACGAAATCACAGATTCACATAGAGACACATAAGCATCTAAACACATAAGCACGTAGGGCACAGAAGCACAGAGGCACATACGCATGTAATCATAGAGGTAGTCAGACTACAGAAACCTATCATTCAAAGTCTGCGGGCGTTCGAGAGTGGCGATCGCGAATAACTTGTCGAGTAGTATAGTATAAGCGTATATCATAGCATAAGGTTGTCCATAATTTAGCGATTTGTCAGCGTTTTGAGATAGGAGTGCAGTGCGAGTCGTGCGTGTCGATAGAAGTGAAAGAAAAAGTCGAATAAGTCTCCAGAATTAAACACATAAACAGATAAACACACATATAAACGCATAAAATCGACGAATCCTCAGAGTCGGCAGTTGCGGGCTCAGAATCGAAACACATAAAAATCGAAAGGTGGATTGTCTGCGGCTATTCAGACATTGACTATCCAAAGTGATTCGACTATTTTCAAGGACTTGTTGTACACATTTTGACCTTTAGGGTTATGCTTTCGCCTCGAATCTTGGGCTTGGCACGCATCCTTCTAGTCTTATTGTGACTTCATGTCGTTGGAGTCCGTCGAAAGCTTGGTGAGAGTTCTAGAAAACCAAGTAAAAGTCGGAACAAGTCGTCAAGGTTAGGGTTTCACCCCTGGCTTAACAACTTCGTTCCTGTTTTTGATAAAATAGAGGAGAATTATGCGTCAAAGTATGGATTTCACTCCTGGTTTAACGCAAATTCTAGTGTTTATAGAGGAAAATGTGGGTTGATCAAGCAATTCAGTCGAGAGTTTGCGGTTTTCACACCTAATCTTAACTTAATCGCTTATTCAAAATTGAAAAATTGAGTGCAGTGATAGTGCAGCATAGGTGAGAATAGCGAGGAATAGTGATTCCTCTGTTTTGTGCAAGCTTATTGCTATTCCTATCATGCGTAACCCCTTTCTGGATATGCATGAGTCGGTCTGTTGGTTCCTAACTATAGACTAGGTCTCTAAGACATCGACCCGGACTAGATCAAGTCTTGCCTAATTCCCTATAGTTATGGCTCTGATACCAATCTGTCACACCCCAACCGATGGCGGAAACATCAGGGTATGGCACTGAGCGAAACAGATTGTCCAGAAGTTTCCATAACAATTATCATTACCAATTAATTTAAAGTAACATGTCCCATACCATGTCTTAAAAGGCAAACAAATTATTACAGACAAAATCTAGTCAAGTAGTTCTATTCCGACCACTCAGATTTATACATAGATAGTTTATTTATTGGTTTCTAGGACCTCTTTTCCTAGCTTCGATTTCATCACAGCACAGAGAGCATCCTAGACCTTTCCTGGCCTCAAGTTCACAACAAGCTAAGCATATAAACAATTTAAGCACCTGTCACATACGTTAAAGTAATAGTCAATACACATAGTGTAAAGGTGAGCATACAAGTTTGATAATAGCATAATAGAGTTCGAAATAGTTTACGCATAACCAGCACGTACGCATAGTGAAATGAAGCACGTTAGTTATCGACATAGATCTATCGATGCCAATGACTGTGGGTTGACTGCCCGAGGCAGTTCGCGATACATGATTACCACCGTAATCCATGCAAGTAATTGTCCTTAACAACCCCCGAGTGAACGGGTGCTGAGTCCAAACTATAGTACTATCGTTGCTAAGGTAGGTAGACAACATTCCATGTGTAAACATAACAAACAAGCATTCATTAAGCCACGTATAACATGCAGGAATGGTTAGCGTTTAAATAGTATTGAGTAGTGTGTTCGATGTGATTTTAATATTTGTAACGTATGTAACACCCAAAAGTGCATAAAGCAAAAAGGGATCGAGTATACTCACAGCGATTGATGGATTGAAGGGAGTGCTAGAGAGTAAGGTTAGCCTGAACAGATCGATAGCATAACGATAAGCGACGCGTAAAACGATGCAAGGTACAAGTGAGTCGGACAACAGTTCGATCGGATGGTAATCCGATCGGACGGCCAGTCGTGCGGGTGGTAGTCCGTTCGGACGGTCATCCGGTCGGATGACTGTTCGAGTGGATTGTTTCTTCCTTTGAGAAAGATGTGTTTGTGTATGATGGCTTGGATTTTGGAGTTTTCGTTGTAGCATTTTGAAAACATTGAAGTATCTCTACCCTTCAGGTCGGTCGGTCGGACAGTCGTTCGATCGGACGGCAACCCGTTCGGTTGGGCACTTCAGTGAGAGTTCGATCGGACGGCAACCCGTTCGGTTGGGCACTTCAGTGAGAACAAGTTCACAGCAGGTTGTCACTCGATCGGACGGTTGTTCGTTCGGGTGGCATCCTTTGTGCATTGAACATGTTGGAAATTGTTTAAGTGTTGAAGTTTGAATGTCTCATGATTCGATTGGCAGTTCGATCGGATGGTAGTCCGATCGGACAGCAATTCGTTCAACATTCAGACTTCAAATGCTGGCAAAAATAGTTAAGTGTGGGACCAAGGTGCAAGTCGTACGGGTGGCCGGTCGTACGAGTGACTGTCCGTTCGGACAGCAGTCCGATCGGACGGCACTCCGTCCTGGTCGACCTGTTCGTTTTACACTTGGTTGTTTTGATGGTTTGTCGTTTTATCGAGATATTTTGATAGCGTGTTAAGCAACAGAAACCTCGTCAATACTTGGTGCTCCTGATCGGACAGGAATCACCCAAATCCGATCAGTGGACGGTTCGAGACGATGTCCCATGTTTAACCCGGAATCGATAATCTCGTGGATAGAATACGGATCTTGAACCAATCATAACCACGAGAATGAGTGGTAAGTCGATGCAAGCTCTGATCCTATCGGTTTTGAGTGCATTGAGTGTAAAAGAGTTGAAAGAAAGTTGGAAAACTTTCTCTCAATCCTTTTCACCGTGAATATGTTTAGATCTATGAAAGATCTTTGTTTGTTTATGTGGAAATCGGTTAGATCTAAGTTGTTCTTGGTGGATTGAGGCCAAAATATGAAGTTCTTCAAGAACACATGATGACGTCATCCTAGAACACCTTGAATCTTGATGATTTCACGGTTAAAAGTTAAGATTCAAAAGGTAGAAAGGTGTAGGAGTGCGTGTAGATTAAGGAAGTACAAGATTTAGGACGAGATCTTACCGGAATTGAGAGAGATCGAAGAAAAGGTGAGGAGCACGAGCTGGTCGGACGTCAATTGCCAAAAGTAGAAAGTTTGAGAGTGACAAGGGGTATTTATAGGATTCCCAAAATGGAAAGGGTTGGTCGGTCGGTTGGCATCTCGTCCGGGTGGCAGCCCGGCCGAGTGGCTCTTTGGTCAGATGGCACCTCGCTCGGGTGGCAGTCCGGCCGGGTGGCTGTTCGGTCGGCTGGCACCTGGTTCGAGTGCTCGGCGCGACGAGTTTTGCCGTTTCGATTAGCGTGTAGCGCGTTGCGATGTGATTCGAGTGAGCGATGCGGTAGAGTTGCTTATCAAATTTCTTTTAATCCCAACTACTATATCTAACATACAATCATCCTTATTTCGTATTCGTTTGGCGTTTGCGATTGAATTCGATTGCGTTTCGATTGATTACCACACATAACATAAATAAACATGCACAAGTAACACATAAGGCACACACACACGTATAACCATAACCAAATGCGTAATTCGAGTTGCGAGTGCGATTGCGATGTTGATTAAATTAGATTGATCAGCGTTTAGTTGACTTTATCGCATTGTTACTTCCTACAGTTCACAGTCGTACGTCGATTAAATAGCGAATATCACACGTCGATTACTGCGATTATTGACACTTACTCCACATAATACAACTAAAGTTAAACACATAAAAGAAATTCACTATTAGTCAAGTCGCGCGATCGGTTGTTGATTTTGACCTTGACTGACTTTGGCTTTCGAAACACGGGTGTTACACCCTCATTAACTCATTTTTTTAAGTAATTGGAAGGAACTTATATGGTTTGGTCAAAATTTGGCCGGCATCTAGTCAAAATTTGGCAAGAATATGACCGCCATTGACTGCCTAGCTATTAATCGGCCATTAATCGGTGTACCTCCGATTAGTGATTAATCAGCGATTAATCAGAGACTAGTCGGGATTTTTACAACCATGACCATGAGCATACACAAACTATTATCACACCAACCAAATCCCTTTTCTAGGCAAAAATATAAAACATACCCAAAGTTTGAGATACTTAATTATAAGAAAAATGTCAAAACTTGAATAATCATAGATCAAGCTTTACATTTTTTACATTTCCGCAACATATAAATAAATTTCATCAGCACAACCACCCCAAAACCGTTGCATATCTACACATAGTTGGAGCTCAAACAGGCAAGCTGCACAACAAACCATAGCAGATCCAGAGCTGCTCCCTTGTGATACAACATAACATATGTTAAACTGCATAGTCGCAGGGTCTTGTGCTTTATTTAAGTCCTGTAAATGTTTTAAACGAGTATTTTTTTTAGTAAAAAATAACTGAAAAAAAAAACATGAATGGTGTGATCCTGTTATATTTCATTACCCAAAATGACCAACTTGTTCAGGTTGACTGTCGAGAAAGGCGTCCACTGCATCGTCTGAATTTTCTTTCTCCAAATCAATTTCATATGTTGACAGCAATTTCCTCTGCATTACAAATACAATTTGCATGATTTTTGACCCGCTTCTTTTAGCTTACCTTCTTTTTTGCTTTATCCGTTTGACCCACTAGAGACGGAATATAAACCAAATCAACTCATTTACAAGTAAATGGGCTGGGTCTTGAAACACTTTTTGAAAAAAAAAAATCTACATATAGCCGGTCTTAAGTATGCTTACAGAATCATGTTTGTTCAGTAATAATGGAAGCTTTATTCCTTTGAAATAAAATTTGGGTGTAGACAAATCAAGCCCGAGTTCGGCTCCTTATTACTATTATTAAATATTTATTTATTTTTATATACATCTAAAATTATACATCTATATATATGACAAATATATATTATTTAGTTAATTTATCATATAATAATATTTATTATGTAATTATAAATTTCAATTATCATATTAGCTGAGAATTATTATATTTATATAAATATACTAAGCTTGCAAGCCTAGTCAAGCTCAATATGTGAAGCATGGGCTTGAGCTCGTTTATTAAATGAGCACCAAGTTAGACTCGAACTCGCGCTCGGCCCGATTTGAGCTTTTAGCGACGCAATCTCGAGAGGCTTAGTCTGTTATACCCCTAGCTTATTCTATTTGACCTGGTCCTTTTTGAATTGATTAAATGATTTATTCCTTCAAAATCCAGGCTCGGTGACTTTTGACGTGTTTGCTTTAGCTAATACTATTTCACCCATTTGACATGTTAAAGAGATAAAACATAACCTATATCTACCCATTCATAAATAAGGGTTGACTCGAAACACTCTTTGACCAAAAAGATTAATTTTACATAATTGTCATGCTGGTTGTCTTAAAATAGCCATATATGTGTTATGCAATAGCAGATAAGTTGAAGAACACTTACATGGTCCTCAAAATCAGGACTGGTCAAGTTGATAGAGAGGTTTCTCATTAGCAATAACACCTGAAAGATGGAAGAACTTGAATCATCTGAATACAGATACATCACATACACTAATCATATAATGCATACCGTTTCAACATCAATGGGGTCCATCTTTTTGAGTCTTTGCACGTGACCAATGGTATTTGGATCAAACACGCTTCCAATGAACCCATACACTTGAGCAAAGTCAGGCAGAACTGGACCAATGATAAAAGTATAAAATCAAATTCGAATTATGACCCATTTAGCAAAAGATAAATACACATACACATAAACTAAGACCATCCGAAGACATGGTCTATATTTTGCAATATAAAGTGTTTAAAAAACCTCTTGATGGAAGTCCAAGACCATGTATTTCAACTTTTGGTCGTGTTTTGGGAACAGTCTTATCACTGCTGCAACGGTTAACATCCGCCGATTGACCTCCAGATGCAACGCCATCTGTAACGTGATACCATATGAAGATACTAGATAGTAAACTAAATAGTAAAGTACAAGCCACAAGTACAAGCCACATAACTATTTGTATTTTACTACCTTTCGCTATACGGGACAAACCACCAGTTTCCACAGAGTTCTTCACCACTTTAGAGGGATCGGCCCGTAACAATTCAGGGTCAGTAAGAGCAGGTGTAGTTTGTAATGTTGCAGCAACATTTGAGAGCACTGGAGCTGATACATCGAATTTGATTAAGCATGCATTAAACGTATATTATAAAGAATAGGCCCAAGCCCGAGTTTTCTCGTGTTCTTACCACTTTTCGCAGCCTTTTGTGGATATGGATGTGCAGCTTTCCGTTTTGGACGAGGAGGAGGCAGATGTTCGTTAGTACCACTTTTTTGAACTTTCAGAAAGTACTTCTGTGCATGACTACGAATCTGCATAGGTCACTGAAATAAATTAAAACACCTTCTCCAAACATAAAATCGGGTATTAATTAATGAGAACAAGAAAAATATCCCCAACAACTGTTACTTATATTTACCTTGATGCCTTCAGTTAATGATAATTTTTATACTCTTATAAATGATTAATATAATTTGCATCAAGAAAACAACTAGCTAATGGTTAACTTTCAATACTAAACCAAAAAGTATATTATTTCACAAATAAAACAAAACAGTACACTGATCTTGACTAAAATATGCGACAAGATTTCAGCTAGAAACACCAAAGTCCATTAGAAACCATCACCAAGGCATAGCTGTGCACGGTTTTAATATAACAAGTAATCGAGAAGAACAAAGAGTAAAAACGATTTCACAAGGAGATCTAGTTGTGGTTAGCCAGTACATATACTGTAAGAAAATTATTGCTTAAATAAGGGATTATTTCAGTACCCTGTGCTGGATGTTCTCTTAAAATAAGTAACAATCAGCAGAATTCACCTGGATGACAGTCTTTGAACCTATGAAAGCTTCAATTTTCTTCCAATCACGATCAAAGCTGTAAAGCAATGGACCAAAAAAAGCATTCAGGAAACTGTTTCATGAATCATGATATACGTCATACGTGATCTATGAATGAATTCATAACTGCACTTAAGGGCTTAAGGTTAATCCTGAACAAGCAATCAAAGATTTGTGATAGACTTCAATCACCATGACAGACTTTACTAACGAAAACATATCACCAGAAAACTAGCATTCAATTAAACTGAGAAAGTTGTAATTACAAGTCACAAAGTGTAATAGAAACACATAGCATCTATTTATACTAGAAATTACTAGAGTAACTAACAATGTAACTAGCTAACTAACTTGTAACTAGTTCTAGCTAATCTATTCTTTCAACATTCCCCCTCAAGCTAGACGTTGGTATCACCATTTAGCTTGAAACAAATAATAAAATTGTAGAGCCCGGCTAAACTAATAAAAATAAACAATTTTCCAAGCCTAGCGAGATAGATGTTGGCATGAGAAGTGGGTTGCTTTGTTGAAAATTGCTGGAGCAGTGTTGCCACAGAAACGAACGAGGCCCAATAGTCACATGTACCGTAAAGAGAGTCATAAGCCATAGTCTGCCCTAATCCTAATCTCCAATACCATGAAAAACAATCTAATCTATTCTAAATCTAAGAAACAAAAATACTAAAAACAAGAAAGCTATGATTATAATTTACAAATTGCTACAGAATTA
The DNA here is from genome assembly GCA_030545235.1 of Helianthus tuberosus. Taxonomy (NCBI): domain Eukaryota; kingdom Viridiplantae; phylum Streptophyta; class Magnoliopsida; order Asterales; family Asteraceae; genus Helianthus; species Helianthus tuberosus. The sequence continues at coordinate 114,780,764 of CM060400.1, read as the reverse complement.
CAAATCACCTATTCATATATATGTATTAATTTACAACATAACCGATGAACAGTTATTATTAACGGCTGATTATTAACGGCGTCACATGCTTTACTTCTTCACTTTCTGGCTTTAGAAGCAGCAGAGACAGAGAGAGCGAGTGAGATAGATAACTGATATAGAGAGAGAGAGAGTAGATCGGCGGAGATGAAAGGTCGGCCATGCTCTCCGGCCGTTCTGTTCAACACAATCGAATGAACAGTAATAAAAAACCCATATAAAACCCTACCTCTGATACGCCCCCACCCACCGCCGATGAACCAAGAATCAGAGATCAGAAAGAAGATCAGAAAGAAGGAGAGAGCACGGTAGCCGGCCATGTCCCCGTGTGTGTGCCAGAACGGCGGCGTCGCCTATCACTAATGTTGTGGTGGTGACTAGAGAGATTCTCGGTGTGCGGTGGTGCCGGATTCATCACTCCTTCTCCCTCTTTCTCTCATCTTCCACAGGTTGTTATCTCTTCAAATTTCACTCGATGATGTGACACTATTATTCTATGCTTAGTTAGTTCTGATGCTTTCGTTGTTGCAGATCTGTGAATCGTCCTGCAATTAGCACCATCGTTGTTTGTGGATTCTTCCTTATTGGCATGTTAGGGTATGTGATTCGGAATCTGTTTGCTGTTGTTCAATTTGAAATTTTGAAACCCTAGGTTTGTGGTTTTGGAACAGAGATGAATACTATTAGAATCTGTTCATATGCAATTGGTTAGATGAAGTTAGAATTCCAAATCTTTACATTTAGTAATGCTAAATTCGTATTTTTGATATATATATTTTTTTTTTGTAAATTTACAGTTCTTTATTGATTTGATTTCATGGGATATATGGAGAGAAGCTGAAGAAAGAGATGCAGAAGATAAAAGAGAGATTTGGAGCTGCCGTGTCTCCTGTCACCGGCACGTGCTCGCCTCCCACCCATCAAAGAATCGAGGGTTCAGAGGTGGTGGTAAGGGTTCCGCCATGAACGGTGACGGCATGGTGGCGAGAAGTCGAAATAGAGACGGTGGGTAGGTATCACAAGGATGCTGGCGGCGATTAAGGTTGTCATATGGTTATTGTTCTTGGTTATCGCTACGTTCTTTGATATCTAATTTTTAAGGAAGAAAACCGGTTTAGGGTTTATTGATCAATGTGCTTAATTGACAGATAAAAGATGCGATGATGAATCCGTAGGGGTGGATAATAGAAGAAGGCCATCTGCAATCACTAATCCCCTTCTCGGCTTCTTATTTAGTGAGGTATATTGTTTGATGAATGTTGGATTTGTGTACACTATTGGTTCTGGGCATTTTCTGTGTGTTTGAAAGTGTCTTCGCCAAACTGTATATTTCTACATACAACCATTAATATTGTTATCACGCTAAATATTTTGTATTACGGCTATAACTACACTAGAAGGTGGAAAAATGGAAGTTAGATCATGAGTATTGCAAATGGAAGCTTCATCATGGGAAGAAAATGTTGCATGTAAGTGATTTGAGTTCATATGTATGCGATATTGGGGGCTTATCATCACTCGAATTATGTCAATTTGGATATAAATGTAAAAAAAATTGTACCAGGTACCTAAAACAGTTAAGCTGTGAGAAGGGGCGCCGTTACGCTGCTAGCCCTAGGAAACGGCGCGCCGGATGAGTTCGCATTTGTCGCCGCCGTCAGTGCCGGCAACGCGCGGACTGGATTCGGCGCGATTTTATTGGCTGGAACGTTTGTTTCGGCTCTGGTTGTCGGCTTCGTGGCTATCTACGCCGCGCCGTTCGCGGTGGCACCGACGCCGTTTGTTAGAGATGTGTTGTTTTATTTGACTGCTGCTTTGTTTTTGTTTTATGTGTATTTGAGCAGTGAGATATTTGTGCTGCAGGCGGTTGGATTTGTGGTGTTTTATTTGTTTTTTGTTGTTGTGTTTTGGATGGATTTAGGGTTTGGTGGTGGGGGTGGTGGGAGGGTGAAAAGTGGTCTTGGAAATCGGAATGTTTCGGTCGAAATTGAGTCTGGAAATGAAGGTAATATGGGGGAGTTTGAGAAAAGAAAGGCATGGTCTAGGATTAGACACGCGTTTGACAAGGTATGTTTTGAGTATTGAACTTATTTCATTATTGATGAGTGAGTTGTAGGACATGAATGATTTCAATTTGTTGTTATAAGTTTTGTGTGCAAACAAATACATGTTGTAATGCTTGAATGCGTCATTCCAATGATTAAGAACACGACAAAAATGTAAAATTGGTTGATGATATTATGATAGGAAAGCTTTTTTTTGTTTTTTTTTTTTTTTTGTCAAGGGAGTTGAAGCAACAAAGTTCATAATTTGTATTTCAGTGGGACACTGCTAATTGTGTAGAATGATTATTATGCCCGTTTTGTATGCTACGACTTGATAATGTAAGCCCAAATTTGGGCTACCAGATTTGCAAATAAGTTGATAACTGTTGCAAGCCTTGAATAAGTTCTTACCATGCCTTTTAAGATGTGTTTCAGAAGTAGTTTGCCAGTAATAGCAAATTGTTTGACAAAATGATAATTAAAGGATATTTTGGACAGCTTACGTACATACCACCGACCAATTTGCTTTTTACACAGCTTAACTAATTAAATTATATGGACTAAAGCCTCATCATCAAAGCTTTTCTGGTATATTTGTACACATATATACTTACTTTAGATATACACATGCATCTGTTAATGTATACTTGGACATATATGCTTGGATGTATACATAATTGACATAATTCCCAACCTGAACTGTTAATGTATACTTGGATTCATATACTTAGACGAAGACCCAACACCTTGACTTCATCAATAACACAAGCGTTAATCCCCTTATTTTTATTGAAAATAACATTGTTTCTGACTCTCCAAATAGCCCAGCAAGTAAGGAGCATAACTAAATGCACCAATCTGTATAGTTCAGTGTTACTTTGTATTTTTATAGAACCCATCTGTATAGTTCGGTATTACTTTGTAAATTAAACATTGCTATGGTTGTGAGAAATTAACCCGACTCTCTCGCGCAACGCGCGTTGGGAATAATCCTAGTATATATTAATTTGAAACATCCCAATGAATAGTGCTACAGTGTGCTACAATAAATTTTTTTTCTTTTTTTTTTTATCTTTGATTTTGTCTTTTTTTTGTCTTTTTGTTTTTTTTTTTACTTTTAATCTTTAACTTTCAGCATTAACTCTTACGACCCCTTAACTTTCTAAATACTTTTTAACCGAGTTTTACGTCTTTATTTTTATTTACGTGTCGATATAAACTTAAGTTGATTTACGTTTCGACATAATTTTTTTGTGTTTTCTCAACTTTTAGTATTCACACTGACAACCCTTTAACTTTCTAAATAATTTTTTAGTCGGTGATTTTTTTTCCTTTTTTTTGTCTTTTTGCTTTTTTTTTTCTTTTTTTTACTTTTAACCTTTAATTTTCAGCATTTACTCTTACAACCTCTTAACTTTCTAAATACTTTTTAATCGACTTTTACGTCTTTATTTTTACTTACGTGTCGATATAAACTTAAGTTGACTTATATTTCGACATATTTTTTTTTGTATTTTCTCAACTTTTAGCATTGACACTGACAACCCTTTAACTTTCTAAGTACTTTTGTAATCGAGTTTTTCGGTCGATGTAAAACACGTGTCAACATACTTTTTTACTTACCACGACTTTATTTTGTAAGTTTTCTCTTTCGACTGCTATATCGGATCAAAAATCGGCTCACCCCGACGCGAAGCGCGGCTGTAACCCACTAGTTTGTACTAAAAAATACTAGAGTAACTAACACCTTTACTAGCTAGCTAACTTGTAACCAATTCTAGCTAATCTATTCCTTCACCAGATCTCAATATCTGGTCCACTAGTTCTCTATCTCAAAAGCATACTACATGTGCACAAGTGGCATATAACTGTAGCAGACAGACAAAAAAATATCTTCAACTCAATCCACCAGCATCATTCATCAAACAGCAGCCTAATTTTTGTCTATTAGATAAAAAAAAAACTGATCCTAACTTGATAAACCTAACATCTAAACAACAAACACAATCAACAATCATAATGTTAATTCGTAATCAAATACCATAAATTAGTGCAAACTAAATCTCGATTCTACTAACAGAAGGCTAACATAACGTAAAACATCCGATTGTGCAAAAACAGTTAATCTAAACCCTAGACAAGTGGCAAAACCGAATTCATAAACTCAATTAGGTGAAAACTAACAGTTGAAGAGCTTCGAGAAACTTATCGTGCTCCGGTTCGGTCCAGCTCTCTCTGGACTTAGTAATGGTGTAGGGTTTCCTGATCTTCTTCGAAGCGTCATCAGCCGATGAGGACGACGAGTTTGTTGACGGTGACGGCGGAGCCACGGCGTCGGTAGGAGTGGATAACGGACCAATGTCAGGTAGAGTCATGCCCATTGGTTGCCGATGAGTAGCTCCGGTGAGCGTGTGTGTGTGTGTGTGTGTGTGAAAGATGATGAGGAGGGTGAAGAAATGATGTGGCTATGGTTGCTACCCTACCATTGTGACCTGCACATCGTCACAGATACTTATAGCCAGTCCATAAATATCTAAAATATCTACCTTTTCAGGGGAACCACATGATCTAAAATATATTTTCAGGGTAACCACATGTTTAGTCCCTCTTCTTTCTAGGTTTAGTCCAACCAAGGGGCCAAGCTTTTTTGTTTTAGGCATGTAACCTAATATTTTGTAAAGTAAACTACATGGATGGCATGTAGTATTTGTTAATCTTTTAAGGCTAAGAAGATGTTAATTAAGATGATTTAACCATACTAATTATATCATTAAGTCAGTATAGAGTTTGGGGACATGAATAATATCAAATTTTAACGATTATTACAATAGAGTTGTAATTAAATCTAGTGCAGGTGGAAAGTAGCAACTAGGGTATTGTGCGACAAGAAGTATTAATTTATTAAAGAGGAAATTCTATAGAGTTGCATTTAGACCTGCTATGTTGTATGGGACAAATTGTTAGGCCATCAAGAAAGCACAAGCATGCAAGATGGATGTAGCATAGATGAGGATGCTGAGGTGGATGTATGGGCACACAAGGTTAAAGCAAACCATGTCTCGGAGAGGTGCATCTTAATTAATATCTTCTTAGCCTTAATAGTGGAAATTTTAAATGTGGGGCTACTCACCGACAACCAATGGGAATACTACTCCCCAATAAGAGTAGTGGAAATCTTAAACATGGAGCGAATGAGGAGTATATGCAAACCTAAATTGACCTGGGATGAGTGGATTAGGCATGATTTGCTAGAGTTGCACATTTTCGGGACATGGTCAAGAATAGAAGTTTGTGAAGACGAATAATTAAAGTTAACGATTTTAGGGGAAGGTACATATGTTTCTTAACTTTGTTGTTAGAGGCTTAGGTTTTTCTACACTTTCGGTGGACTTTGCATGTGATTGTCTTTCTGTCGATGTCTATATATCATTACAAGACACATATCTGTTTTATTTTACTAAATTACTCTTTATAACTTCTTTTGCTATTTGGTAGTTGTCTATATATATCTATATCTATATCTATAGAACTTTATAAAGCATTTCTCATGTCTAGAAATGTAATTTCACCTACAATTTTTAAGATGACAGATCAAGAGCCATGACTTGTTCCCCAATTTTTCATCCCTTTCTCCCAATTTTACCCCAGTCCTTTGTTTCTCATTGCCGTTCCTGAATGTAAGAAATGATTGTCGAAGTTGATCTTCACATTTAATTGGAAGAAACCCTGTAACCCTTCACTCGCTTCATCTTCCCTTAGCCCACCGTTTCCTTCTCTTCCCCTCACCCCTCTTCCCCTCACCCCTCCAGACCATACAAATCCCATAACAAACCGGAACCCTAGCAAAATTCAATTCACACTCTCTCAATCTCGCTTCTCGATCTGGAACCCTAGCTTCCTCCATCGCCCTCCAATCGGACGACGAAGAACCGGAGATGAAAAACAAATGACGATCAATCGAAGGTGAACACCAATTTCTGAGAAACCCGAACCGATTTGCAGGTTTGTTTCAATATTGGAAACGGTTGGATGCACTAAAGAAGAACAAATCGAAGAACAATCCTCCTTCTCCGCCGCATGCTCCTTCAATCATTCTCTCCAGGTTACTTTTTTCAAACCCTAACTCTTACATTTATCACAAATTATACTCGAAATCGTGTAATTAGGCATGTTTTGTATGCCCTAATTATGATCAGGTTGCTGTAGAAGAAGTGGTTAATAAAGTATCATCGGAGCCGATTCGTCCTCATTTTGCCATTGCTTCTATTGGCCCTTCGTTCGAGGCTCACCAATTCGTATTTTATTTCTAATTAAAATTTGTTATGGAATTTTCAATATTATTTAAATAAATAATTCGTAATTAAATCAAGTTATACTGATTTTATTATGACTTGCAGCAGATTACTACAAAATTAGGCTCACAAGTTACGGTTATTACTAATGATCCGTCCGGAATAATTGGAAGGGATGCAATTTCGATGAATTCAAAGAGGTTTTTTTTAGTTATTTTGATTGCTAATTTACCGGTTGTTGTTCTTTGGTGTTGAGAATGTAATGAATTCAATGATGTGCAGATTCAGTGGGAGATTACTAAGGAGCATGAAGATACTGATGTTCCCCAGTTCTACCCGAGAGTGCGAACATGTTGATTGTTGGGTTTCTACCGACAACAATCCCGCTTTTAAAGAAAGTTGAGGTAATAAGTTATAAATCTCATATTTCTTAAACAAAGCATGAAACTTGTAATGTTAATATGTTATTCGTTTTAAAATTGTCTGTGTATTCCTATATTAGGCTTTAAACTCGTTTGACTTTTTTAGCGTTACTCATAAGATACGAAATAGAAGTTATGTCAATGAAACTATAAGTAAATAGGGCAAAGTTAACATCCATACAAAAGAACCTTATGGCTGGAAATCCGGCGAGTTCCTTCATGGCTGGACGGAACGCCCTCCTGCAAATTGAATTTTATTACAACCTTGGTTAATCTTTTAATTAATTTTCTTAATATAAGAAGAAAGTTTTACTATTACTTAAATGTCTTAAATTCATTTTTATAATAATTTACTTGAAAACTTCCCAAATTTTTTATTTACAAATTCATGGAATAGTTGAAAATTATAATACTACAGTTTTTATGGGACAACAATAATACAAGTTATATGTAGCAAGTTGAATACACCTATAATTGTATCGTAATTGTTTTCACAAGGAAACTTCAAAAGGATAACTGATGATCATTTAATTACCAAAGGTCACAATTTCAACCCATTTGTATTAAAACAGGTGATTTTGAACTATATATTCTTGAAAACCGTTGAAAAGGATATTAATAATTATATCCTTTTCATGATAGAAAAAAGAAAAAGAAATAAAATAAACACCTTAGCCTTCTTTTTTGTAGCTTTGTGTATCCGTATTAGCTCTTTGGCTCGTGCTTTCCTTTTAGCATCCTTATTTACCTTTAAAATAATTATATAAAGTTGGGTATTAGTAAACGCAAGACAACAGTAACATTTCATATTTATACAATATCTCAGATATTATCAGAAGCTGAATATATTATAGCCTAAAAGAGAAAAAAATCATACAACACATAGATGAAACACTGATAATGCTACCCAAGTGGCAATATGAGCCCATTTACTTTTAAAATGGAAGACTTGGATCATGCTTTATCTAAAATGTGTCAAAAAAAGAAATAACTAGAAGGGAATGGGTCACCCGAAACCCGTTCTGAGCATACCCGTTCCGACCCGAACCAAAATAACCTTTTTTTTAAATCGACCCGTTTCGACCCGACCCGACCCGTTCTGACCCAAACCCGTTTTGACCCGCAACCCAAACCCACCCAACCCGACCCATTTTCCAGGCCTGTCAAAAACCTTTCAAAGGGACAATAAAGCATGTGCTGCCTAAACCAACCAGCCTGGCCCATTGACCCATTACGCGACCCACCCACCAACCCATCTAGCCACCTCTAAATGTGGCGATTTCAGACTACCATACACAATCAAGTATATAAATGGGCAGGAACAATATAGACAAAACTATACACTGCAGAAGATACCTGCTTTACGTTATGAAATTCTTCCATTTCTTTTGTTAACGGCTGGGAACTTTGGCAGCTTGCCATCTGTTTCAGGATGTAAATCCCCTGCTGCGATAATAATGTTCAGTGTAAGTCATTCCTCATGTTATTTGGCCAAAAACGAACAAATACTTTTCTTGTTGCATGTCTGATACTCACTGGAGTTTATTTACAGGACTTTCAAGCAGGCATGAAAGCTGTTATGGAAAAACTGGGTTAGCGTTGCTTCAGAAACACTTACATGTATGATGCTGAATTTCTGACTTATATAAATTTATGTATTTTTCTTCGTTATTGTAGATCATGCCATGTCACCAGAAACCGTCGTTGATGGTGATAGCGGTTGTCAGTTTCGACATACCGATGCCACCAATGGCAGTTCAAGGGACATAATTGTTAATGAAGAACATGTTTCTGCTGCTGTAGCTTTCGTATTTGCAGTCGACAGGAATAAACCTCCTGGTAACGTCAAAGCTTCACTTTTTTATATCTATATCTTATCAGTAATTTTGCTATTTTATCATATTAAGAGTAAAATGTCATTTTCGTCCCTGAGGTTTGGCCAGTTTTGCGACTTTTGTCCAAAGGTTTGTTTTTCCGCAACTGGATCCAAAAGGTTTGAAATCTTGCCGTTTTCATCCCGCTCGTTAACTTAAAGGGCAATTCGGAATTTTTCAGGGGTATTTAGTCTTTTTACAAAAAAAATGAAAAAGACTAAATTGCCTTTAAGTTAGCAAAACAGACGGAAATACCCTGACTTAACGGAGAAAAATGGATGGAGTTAACGAGCCGGATGAAAATTGGTTGATTTCAAACCTTTGGACGAAAGACGCAAAACTGGCCAAACGTTTGGACGAAAGTTGCAAAAATGGGTTGATTTCAAACCTTGAGGGAACATTATATAGCAAATATGAAGATAGGTTAATATTTCATATATTCAGTAGAAGAGTTGTAGGTTTCACTGTGCGTCTTTCTAATATATTCTTGTATACAAAATAAAATGATATTTTTGTTCAACTCTAAATCAAGGATTGTGTTTATGTATCGTTTACGTTTACAAAAAAAAAAAAAAACATAATTTGGGGCAGGTCACTTAAGTGAGCATGTGAGTATCAGAGTATGTCAATGCAATGGTTTTTGTGAATTTTTAGAAATTATTTATCCTTGGTCTATGAATATGTACGTAGTATAAAGACCAGTACCGGATTTGATCATTGGTATGCGATGTTAAAATTTTGAAGATGTCAAAAGGGCAACTTTCTTAGTGTTTACCTCTGGTTACATTTTGGGGATGTTAAAAGTTCAACCATTTTGTATAAGCTGAATTTTATGTTAAACATTTAATCATTTTTAACACCGTCTAACAGTTTCTTCATTGATAATTTTATGGTTTTCCATAACCAAATTTCTTTATAGAATATTTTATGATGATGGCCACTAATCACATATGGTGGATTGTATTTATATCTTGATTTTAGGGGTATGGACTACTTGAATAGATGAAGCTAACATCTATAAAACCGGGATTTTTTCATGTCCACTTTAATGGTTGGGTTTAAAAAATCATACGTATTTGCATAATTGCATTCCATCATGTTTGCTGATATCAATAACATCATAAATTATGACTTTTATAAATTAAGGACAAAGGTAATATTTGATGGGTGTTTTAAACATATTGCATATGATGTGGTTTACTGTAGTAGGCTACTACCTCTTTATCTGAGTTACACCAATCACCATCAAAGTAAGTTGGTGTATGCAGGCCGAAAACATTATATTCACACTTGAACAACAAATGGTGTTTTTCGCACGTTTAGTGGGGCACTTTAAGGTTGCAGACGAAATCGTTCCCATCAAGATTGAAAATTTGGACTAATAAGTATGTATTTTTATATCTCTTCGCACTTCACAAGCTTAGATGTAACATTTTTGCCCTATTTTCCTAAAGTGGTTATGTTAGGCTGCTGGGAGTGGGGGCATTGGCTGGGGCGGGGGATCCCGTTCAACGCCAGCTTCTCCACCCCGGGTTGGCGTTGGCATGGCGTTGCCCCTTTGGCGTAGGTATTCAGCCTGACATGGGGCGGAATATGAATGAAGTTCTTACACGACTTAAATCTGGGCCTGAAGGAACCTGTCGTTAATGTCTGGGCCCCGTCACAAATTGATTAGAGCTCTATTGAGCTGATATTCGCGATCCCCAAAAATTTATAAACATCAGTTTCAGTTGTATAAAATAGTCTACTTCAATGTATAAGGATGCATGTAATCATATTAATGCCAAACATACATTTTTTTAATTATGTCTGGTTTATTTATTTATTTGTTGAGTATCAAAATTCAAACATACAATTTCATACATAATTTTATTTTTATTGTCTGCTTGATTTGAATGTATAGCTTTAGCTATATTGAACGAATATCTCGTGGTCTTAGAAATATGTTATGAAAATTTTGGAAATATTCCGCAACAATTCAGTCAAAGCTTTGTTTCAACAATAAATGTTTGATTTGTTCATATAATGCATTACTCGAGGTGGAAAACTGGTCATGCCAGCAGATCGGGTAATGGGTTGGGTCAGGTTGAGCGAGGTCACTATCTGCTTATGATATTTTGATCTTTCCTTTAAAAATAGTGTCACCTGCGTCACTATCAGGTGGCGGTACCTCGATCGTAGCAACCTTTATCATTATTTATCTATTTTGAATGGTAAGAAGCTCCCCTTCGAAACCGATCGCCAGGCTTTCCTTATGGTTTTTGTCGTTTTAAGGTTTGAATTATATTCTCGCCCCTTATTATCGACTCCGCCGCAACGCGCGGGTTCCCCACTAGTATATATTTAGTTTGTTTGTTTTTTAGTTAGGGGTCTATATAGAAATAGTCTTTTTATTCCTAAGGTTAGAGGTAAGGTGTGCCTACATCGTGTCCTCCCCATACCCTACCAATGACTTTGCCATTTGTGGGATTCATTAGGTACAGTTGTTGTTGTTGTCGAACAACAAAGCCTTCTACGATCTCCCAAGTGGAACAAGTGAATGGATTTTACAAGCAATTAATGCAAGATAGACGATAAAACATAATAGGGCGTTTCCCCACACTAGAGCTTATGATACAGTGAGAAAGTGTCTGTAGCGGGTGCCCGTTCCAAACGAGGTTGCATCGGTAAAAAAGAACTAAAACGACAGAGTCAAACGAATATAGTGTGATAGTTCAGATGCGTGTTGCAACATTAACACTAATTGTAATGCTTCGTAATTATGTACTTTCCTTATTTATAAAGTTGTATTCGTGGTTCATTTCCAATCTTATAATCTGAGGCTTAGATCATAATGGAAATTCATTTTACACATATACGTGTTACCTTTCATATTTGTGTTATATACGCAATCAATCTTTAAATACGTGTTTATACAAAAAAAAAACGAGACTTAAAATACACTTTGGATACCTAAAAACAAGTTAAAATACAAGAAAACGACATAAAATAACCTAGTTACAAAGTGCAGGGACTAAAAATGAGCTAAACCAAAAGCTTTTCCACCTCCTTTCTCCTTCAATCACCTTCCACCATTCTTTAGCCAATCATATTTCACCCTTTTCCACCTCATTTCGCCTTCAATCATCTTCCACCTTCATTAACTCCCAAACCCTAATCCCCACTTATATATACAAGCCTCCACCACCTTCTAAACACTTTCCACACACCTAATCTTCTCTCAAGTTAATCCACCCAATGTCAGCCTATATGTTGAGGCTTTCAGTTTCATTTCAAATTGTTCAATTCTTTTCTTTCTTTTGTTCTCTTGTTCTGTCATTCTAAAGTCAGAACTTCTAAACCCCGAAACTCTGCCCGTTATTAGGGTAATAACTCTAATCACTGGTACGATACTTGTCACGACCCCAGACCCCACTCTGGATGAAATCGGGAGCCGCGAACCAGCCATGTGGTACCGGTGGTTATTTTGAAAAGTATTACATCGGAAAATTTCATCAGGGCCGTGAGTTAGGAAAAATATCAGAGTTTTGAAACACCGGATTTTATTTATTAAACAGATGGGAATAAACTCATGTTTTACAAAGGTAGCTTTAGTATTGGGATAAACCCGAATACATAAAACAACATTTAGTTTAATTTAATTTATTTGATAAAATAAGCCACTTCAGTAAGCCTTGTTGGTGCCGTATCCAACTCCTATTCCGATCTACTGTAATTACCTGAAACGCGTTTTAAAAAGGTTTTGTCAGCAGGAAATACTGGTGAGTTCATTCAGTTTGTACAAAAAGACACGTTTGTTATAGATTACAACATAAGAGTGATTACAATGACTACTATCTTATTTTTATCTGGCGCCATGTCACACCCTGGTGACGATGGTCATACCACTATTGGGTCCTTTCACCCAAGTAGTGATGATTATCACTGTTAGCTTGGTGAACCTAACCGTGAGAAATTAGTAATGTGCACAATACCCCACTTGCCAGTGATTCAAGATAACCACGACTTAATCCCTGTAACTATAACTTTTGAAAATAATTGGAGTATTGTAAAACATTGTTGATAAAAAGAGAATGACTCACCTTGTTAGCATACAGTCTTGATTAACAAGCCGTCTGATTCTATGCCTTTTGATAACTAAGCATCTACTTTATTTAGAGTTTTGAATCTTCTGATGATTAAATATTTTGTTTGGTAGTAAGTTTATAGATTGGAGTTTTCTGATAGTTAAACATATAGTTTAAAAGAGTGGAATACGTTTTAGTGTAAAACCATATCAAACCTAACGATGGTCACGAGATCAGAACCTTAACGAAATTCACAAAGTATAGTCTTGTTTAGACATCACTTTGGCATTCGTTTTAGAATCTTAACGAAATTCACAAAATATAGCACTTTGGCATTCGTTTCAGAATCTTAGCGAAATTCACAAAGTATAGCACTTTGGCATTCGTTAGTTGGTTCCTGAATCCATCGGACAGAATATCGCATCGGTGATTATTGGTTAGAACACCAACGTATAGAGAGAGGAATAGAAGGAATGAGCAAAGGAAAATGAATCCTAAACTTCCTATTTATTGCTAAGAGGATAAGTCTTACCCCTATATAGAATTTCCCTAGTTGTTATCTTCCTCAGTTGAACCTTCCCTAGATAAAACCTTCCCTAGATAAAACTTTCCTTAGATAATACCTACCCCATATATACCTATTTTCATGTATATCTACTTAGTTAATTAATCTTACTTAGCTTAATTAATCTTGCTTAACTGATTAATTAATCTTACTTAACTTAATTAATCTTGCTTAACTGATTAATTAATCTTGCTTAACTGACGTAACTTACTTAACAGTTTAATTAAGTAACTTACTTAGCTTATTATAACTTACTTAGCTTGCTTAACTGCTAAGTTTCCTTAATTGCTAAGTTTTACATAATTATTAAGTTTCCTTAACTATTAAGTTTCCTTAACTATTAAGTTTACTTAACTATTAAGTTTACTTAACTATTAAGTTTACTTAACTATTAAGTTTACTTAATCGCTAAGTATTTTAGCTTAACAGCTCCCTGGTTACGTGTTCAAATTTCTAGATATAATGGAACTCGTATTAGCGTATTAACTCAATTCAAGTTTAACGATAATCACGAGATCGAAACCCTCACAACGAATGACAAAGTATAGCCAGATATTGGCAGCACTTAAACATCCAATGGATCGGTTTTAATCGATCGGATAAAGTATCGTACTAGTGATTAGAGTTATTACCCTAATAACGAGCAGAGTTTTGGGTTTTGGGGGTATTATACCGGAGTATTATAGCATTATTCAACTAGAGAGAAAGAAAAGAATGGAGCAAATTGAAATGGAACCATCGCCCTCCATTTATAAGCTGATTTTTGAGTTCTACGCGGCCCGCGTAAGCCGGAAGGAAATCCTTCGCGGCCCGCGAGAGATGGTAGGGCGGTTTGAGGGTTGCTGAGTCATGGCGTGGTCGTGACACGTGGACGACACGTGTCCTGAAGCTTATCCGGATATTTGCCTTGCTGTCGCGCCCCGCGTAAGCTTGGGTTAACTCTTACGCGGCCCGCGAGCGATCCGAAAATTTGAATTTCTTGGTTTTTCATGGAATTTAGGGTTTTAGGGGTCCGGGTTTGTACTTACGGAGTGTTTTAGGACATCCTCGTGTAGGTCCTTACAATACTTTATCTGATCGATTGAAACCGATCCAATGGATGTGTAAATGCTGCCAATATCTGGCTATACTTTGTCATTCGTTGTGAGGGTTTTGATCTCGTGATTTTCGTTAAAGTTGAAGTGAGTTCACTAATACGAGTTCCGTCATATCTAGAAATTAGAACTCGTAACCAGGAAGCTGCTAAACCAGAATACTTAATAATTAAGTAAAACTTAGCAGTTAAGAAAACTTAGCGGTTAAGAAACTTAATAGCTAAGGAAACTTAACAGGAAAGGAAACTTAGCAGTTAAGCAAGCTAAGTAAGTTAATTCATCAAACTAATTACGTTATTTAATTAATCGGCTAAATAAATTACTTGATTAAATCGTTAAGATTAATTAATCAGTTAAGTAAGATTAATTAAGTTAAGTATGATTAATTAATCAGTTAAGCAAGATTAATTAAGCTAAGCAAGATTAATTAAGCAAAGTAAGATTAATTAAGTAAATACCTAAATAGATATACATGAAAATAAATATATATAAGATAGATAATATCAAAGGAAAGTGCAAGGAAGCTATAAGAGGATATATATGTGGGTAGGAGGCTTCCTAGAAAATGTATATGTAACTTCCTAGAAAAGGTATATGAAATTTCCTAGAAAGTACAAAGGAAACTTCCTAGAAATTTCATACTCCTTACCTATAAATAGGAAGCTTAGGATTCATTTTTCATTGCCCATTCCTTCTATTCTTCTCTCTATACGTTGGTGTTCTAACCAATAATCGCCGATACGATATTCTATCCGATCGATTTGGGAACCAACTAACGAATGCCAAAGTGTTGTCTAAATAAGACTATACTTTGTGAATTTCGTTGAGGTTCTAATCTCGTGACCATCGTTAGGTTTGATATGGTTTTACACTAATACGTATTCCACTTTGTTAAACTAAATGTTTAACTACCAGAAACTCTGCACTATACACTTACTATCAAACAAGATACTTAATCATCAGAAGATTCAGAACTCTAAAGTAAATGCTTAGTTATCAGAAAGCATAGAATCAGGAGGCTTGTTTAATCAAGACTATATGCTAACAAGGTGAGTCATTCGCTTTTTATCAAAACTGTTTTACAAAACTTCAAATTATTTTCAAGTTATATTTTACAGGGGGTAAGTCTTTGTTATCTTAAATTACTGGCAGTAAGTGGGGTATTGTGCACATTACTACTGTTTTCTCACTTTTAGGTGGACGAACTTAAACAGTGATAATCATCACTATTGGGTGAAAGGACCTAATGGTGGTATGACCATAGTCACCAGGGTGTGACACTAGACCAGATAATTGTAAGATAGTGGCAATTGTAATCGCTCTTAATCCTGTAAATTATACCACTGTGTCGTTTTGTACAAGTTGAATGACTCGCCATTATTTCCCCGCTGATAAAATCTTTTTAAACATGTTTCAAGTGATTACAGTAAATTGGAATAAGAGTGATGATACGGCACCGAAAGGCTTAAAGAAGTGGCTAATTTTATCAACTAAATTAAATTAAGAAAACATGGTTTCATATATTCGGGTTTATCCTTTATTAAAGCTACCTTTGTAAAACATGGGTTTTATCCCATCTATTTAATAAATAAAATCCGGTGTTTTCTAAACTCTGATATTTTTCCTAACTCACGGTCCTGATGAAATTTCCGCTGCAATACTTTTCAAAATAACCACCGGTACCACTTGACTGCTCGCGGCTCCCGTCCAGGGTGTGGTCGGGGGTCGTGACAGAAGGTGGTATCAGAGCCTGGTTACTGGTTTAAGCAATTGGGTGTTGTAATAATACCTAAGCTTAAACAAAAGAGTTAGGAAATTGTTATTAATTGGTCCCAGGATAGTATTTAGACTTGAACTTAAGAAAGATGCCTTAGTATTAGCTTCAAGATACGCTAATTACTTGCATAAATAAAGTGTGATGGGTATTGGTATGCCATGAGGATGATGACTAGAACGTTGCAAGTATGGTAAATAAGCAATAACACTTGGCCACTATTGTTTCTTATTTATTGGTACTACTTGGTTTTGGAATATGATCCGTCATGTGAATACTAATTACCTTGTTCTTTGATAAAAGCCCTAATAAAAGATTCATTTTTAAATCATGAATTGAGAAGATTCTGTTTATGGGAAATACAAATTACCTCTCCGGCGAGAACCGGGTAAGATGGGGTTACCTCTCCAGCGAGAACCGGGTAAGATGGGATATATAATATGTCAAACAAGTGACAGAATTCCCTAAATAGTATCATGACCTGATGTCTGACTTGTTTTTGGAAATATGAATCTGTTAAAAACATTGACCTTATGAATGGTATGTATATTACAGTATGTGAAATATATGATTATATAGATATGTATATCTATAAGGAAATCCAAAAACCATAAGGATTGACAATTTAGAATAAATCACGAGCATGCGTGCCAATAATAATTCCAGATTTCTTTATCAGGAATCTCTCGTATACATCTATAATTCCGATATCAAACATTATTTCGTTTGATCCTCTATCTCGTAACTCGTGCAACAATATAAACGACGGTAACCCTTTTAGTTGGGACACCATCGAAAGTATAAGAATTCCCTTTGCGCTGCCTTAGATTATTAACGCATTAAGAAACCTGTAGCTAAAGTTGTACTAGGCACAAAACGTCTCAAAACTTACGCTAATAAGAGTAATTCTACTTTCTTTAAGAACTCTTGCGAAAATAAAAGTAACCATGACTAGATACCCTTACAAAGACTCTTCACCTATAATCCTACTAAGATTACCAGTAATAAAGAAGCTGTTACGAAATACATGGGCTGCAAAGGACTAAAGTTATCCAACCCATTAGTATATATGTTAAAAAAATGAAATAATGTATGCTTCAAAATTTAGACATTAAGATAACGAGACCCGATCTTCAAAGCACATGATCAAGACATATGCCATAAAATGGAAAGAATCAAAAGAACTGACAGAAAGGAAATTATGTCTGCTTCATAAAAAGAAACAAATGGAAAAGATGATTCCTGAAGTGATTGCCTAATTAGGTTGAGATTTGCAAGCCAACCAGAGAAGTGACCACAAGGAAACAAGACAGACCAGCCGACAAAGTTCGTTTCTGTGATGAAAGCTGCAAGTTATGCATGGAAGTAAGACATGGCGTATATGGTCTCAGAGTTCATTAACACTAGAGGCATTGAACTGAAAGAAATTCCAGTAATATCGAAATACTCTGACGTTTTCCCAGAGGATCTATTTGGACTATCACCCGATCATAAGGAGGAACTCAGAATTCATCTGAGACTAGGAACAACACCAATTGTTATATCACAAAATTAAGACTAAAGTAGTAGTTGATGCTTTAAGTCATAAGTTTCATAAGAAGCCGAAACAAGTACGTGCTCTTAGATTAAATTACGGATAGATTTAATGAAACGATTAAAGAGTACCCAAGAAATAGCAAAGATGATGCTAAAGGATTATAAAGGAATAAGGTAGGAATCAGAAAAAAAAGAATTTAACGAATTTGGAAATTCCATAAGAAAAGAATTTGGATACCTATCTAAGGAAACATACCTACTTCTTAAGAAAGCTCATAAGACTAAGTATATGATGCATCATTAACAGGGATATCAATGTTTGAATAAGAATTACTGATAGATAGGAATGAAAAAGAATGCAGCAAGTTATGTCTCTAAGTATTTAATCGATTACCAAGTTAAAGCTAAACATTAGAATCTTTTAGGTTTACCCCAACGATAAAGATATCACAATGGATATTATTACCAAATTACCCAAAACAAGGAACGACACAATCTGGGTGATTGTGGATCGACTAACCAAGTCTGCTCAATCCCTACCAACAAAGGAAACCCTTTAGTATAAGACACTTAGGACGAAATAGTCTCATTACATAGAATCCCGTTATCTATTGCATCAAAACAAGATAGTCACATTACTTCTCATTTCTGGGGAAATTTTAACCCAACTTATTTTGAGCAGTATGAAGGAACACTGCAAACATAGAAAGATATGCTAAGTGCATGTGCGATAAATAGGACTATCATTTATCACTCATAAGATTCTTCAATAATTGGCTTACAAGTGTTAGTGTTACCCGTTTAAAACACTTTATGGATGATAGTTTCATCCAGTATGTTAGACATACATATGAGAAAAGCAACTATCAGGCCATGAGATCGGCAAACCATTGGAATTTAAATCAGAAAAAGGATACCACTAAAAGTCTCTGTGTTTGGAAAGGAAAGTTAAGTCTGAGGAATACCAAACCATTAAAGTAACTAAGCAAAGTGGACCAGTAGCCTATCAGCTAAAATTTCTATAAGAAATGGCAAGTATACATGATACATTTCATGAAATACTTAGAAATCTTTAGTTATACCTCTGCAAGATATAGAAGTAAATGCAATTTTAATTGAAAGACCGTATCAGTCAATTATAAGAATTCCAAAAACATACAAGATTAGTTCTAGTAAGGGTAAAATAGGACTTAAAGCTTGGACAAGAATATACTTGGGTATCAAAGATAAGACGGAAGTATCCTTACTTATTCCAGTAAAAATCGAGGACGAGATTTTAATTAAGGTGGGGAGGATGTAAGGACCTGCAAAAATATCCCACAACACTCCGTAAGTGGAAACCCGGACCCCTAAAACCTAAATCTTTGTGAAAAATCAAGAAAATCCAATTTTATCCATCTCTCATGGGCCACGTAAGAGTTAACCAAAGCTTACGCGGGGCGCGACAGCTTGAATATTTTCCGGATAAGCTTGAGGGACAAGCGTCATCCACGTGTCACGACCACGCCATGACTCAGCAACCTTCCGTCCGACCCAGACTCCCTCACGGGCCGCGAAGGAGAAGCCGATAGGCTTCGCTGGCCGCGAGGCGCCCCAATGTCAGCCTATATATTGAGGCTTTCAGTTTCATTTCAAATCGTTCAATTCTTTTCTTTCTTTTGTTCTCTTGTTCTGTCATTCTAATGTCAGAACTTCTAAACCCTGAAACTCTGCCCGTTATTAGGGTAATAACTCTAATCACTGGTACGATACTTTATCCGATCGATTGAAACCGATCCAATGGATGTGTAAATGCTGCCAATATCTGGCTATACTTTGTCATTCGTTGTGAGGGTTTTGATCTCGTGATTTTCGTTAAAGTTGAAGTGAGTTAATACACTAATACGAGTTCCGTCATATCTAGAAATTAGAACTCGTAACCAAAAAGCTGCTAAACCAGAATACTTAATAATTAAGTAAAACTTAGCAGTTAAGAAAACTTAGCGGCTAAGAAACTTAATAGCTAAGGAAACTTAACAGGAAAGGAAACTTAGCAGTCAAGCAAGCTAAGTAAGTTAATTCATCAAACTAATTACGTTATTTAATTAATCGGCTAAATAAATTACTTGATTAAATCGTTAAGATTAATTAATCAGTTAAGTAAGACTAATTAAGTTAAGTATGATTAATTAATCAGTTAAGCAATATTAATTAAGCAAGATTAATTAAGATAAGCAAGATTAATTAAGCAAAGTAAGATTAATTAAGTAAACACCTAAATAGATATACATGAAAATAAATATATATGAGATAGATAATATCAAATGAAGGTGCAAGGAAGCTATAAGAGGATATATATGTGGGTAGGAAGCTTCCTAGAAAATGTATATGTAACTTCCTAGAAAAGGTATATGAAATTTCCTAGAAAGTACAAAGGAAACTTCCTAGAAATTTCATACTCCTTACCTATAAATAGGAAGCTTAGGATTCATTTTTCATTGCCCATTCCTTCTATTCTTCTCTCTATACGTTGGTGTTCTAACCAATAATCGCCGATACGATATTCTATCCGATCGATTCGGGAACCAACTAACGAATGTCAAAGTGCTGTCTAAATAAGACTATACTTTGTGAATTTCATTGAGGTTCTGATCTCGTGACCATCGTTAGGTTTGATATGGTTTTACACTAATACGTATTCCACTCTGTTAAACTAAATGTTTAACTACAAGAAACTCTGCACTATACACTTACTATCAAACAAGATACTTAATCATCAAAAGATTCAGAACTCTAAAGTAAATGCTTAGTTATCAGAAAGCATAGAATCAGGAGGCTTGTTTAATCAAGACTATATGCTAACAAGGTGAGTCATTCGCTTTTTATCAAAACTGTTTTACAAAACTTCAAATTATTTTCAAGTTATATTTTACAGGGGTAAGTCTTTGTTATCTTAAATTACTGGCAGTAAGTGGGGTATTGTGCACATTACTACTGTTTTCTCACTTTTAGGTGGACGAACCTAAAGAATGATAATCATCACTATTGGGTGAAATGACCCAATGGTGGCATGACCATAGTCACCAGGGTGTGACACTAGACCAGATAATTGTAAGATAGTGGCAATTGTAATCGCTCTTAATCCTGTAAATTATACCACTGTGTCGTTTTGTACAAATTGAATGACTCGCCAGTATTTCCCCGCTAATAAAATCTTTTTAAACATGTTTCAGGTGATTACAGTAAATTGGAATAAGAGTGATGATACGACACCGAAAGGCTTAAAAAGTGGCTTATTTTATCAACTAAATTAAATTAAGAAAACATGGTTTCATATATTCGGGTTTATCCTTTATTAAATCTACCTTTGTAAAACATGGGTTTTATCCCATCTATTTAAAAACAAAATCCGGTGTTTTCTAAACTCTGATATTTTTCCAAACTCACGGTCCTGATGAAATTTCCGCTGCAATACTTTTCAAAATAACCACCGGTATCACTTGACTGCTCGCGGCTCCCGTCCAGGGTGTGGTCGGGGGTCGTGACAGGGTCTACTACTATAACTAAGATAATCTCTTAAAATATCCAAAAGTGTGAAAATCATCAAAGGATACATTAAAGGCGAGTCGGATCCAAGTGATTCATCTTGTTTATCTGTTTTTATTTTATTTTATTTTATTTCTGCATTTTTAGTTTTTATTTTCATGTTTCAAACCTTTTTATCAAAAAATTTAGATTGATTAGACGTTGAGGATAAACCGGTACTAAAAGCTCTTGTGTCCTTGGACGACCTCGGTATCTTACCAACAATATACTACGCTCACAATGGGTGCACTTGCCCATGT
The DNA here is from genome assembly GCA_030545235.1 of Helianthus tuberosus. NCBI lineage: Eukaryota > Viridiplantae > Streptophyta > Magnoliopsida > Asterales > Asteraceae > Helianthus > Helianthus tuberosus. The sequence goes on along the minus strand of CM060400.1, from coordinate 114,759,232 downwards.
GTGTGTTTAGTGTTAGTAAAATATCGTGTTTTATAAATTTAAAACTTGATTAATGCGTAAAATAGGCTCAAAATATTAATAAAATCATATCACACCGAACGCACTCCAAGTTTTTGGCGTCGTTGCCGGGGACACAAGGATTTTAAGAAAGCTTAAAATCGACGGCCTAATCATTTTTCAAAACCTTTTCAAAACTGCACGCATTTTTTTTACATTTTTAGGAATTTTTTGCACTACAGTAGTCTGAACACGGGGCCGTGCTCACTGAACACACCCCGTGCTGCATAAAAACAACAAAACATTTTAAAACACCCAGATACAGAGTCTGAACACGGGGCCACGCTCACTGAACACGCCCCCGTGCTGCAAAAAACCAGTTGCATTTTTCAAAACGCCCAGATACAGAATCTGACCACAGGCCGTGCTCATTGACCACGGGGCGTGGTGAGCTTCTGTTTATGTTTTTATTTTGTTTTCTGGTCCCGAGACTCTTTTGTGGTCTGCTGAGTGATTCTTATGGATCAATACTCAGGAGGTTACAATTACTACTATGAAGAGGATGATTATGAAGAAGAGTATTGTACCATTTGTGGTAATCCTCACTCGGTACAATATTGTGACCTCTTCGAACCATCCACTTCATATACACACTATGAGGAACCTAGGTACGAACCAGCCACTTCATATACATACTATGAAGAACCAAGGTATGAACCTTCTCCCTCTTGCTCATACTTTGAAGAACCAATGTATGAACCATCTCCATCATATACTTACTATGAGGAACAATGGTGCGAACCACCTACCTCATATGGGTATTATGAAGTACCAAGGTTTGAACTTCCACACTCAAGCTTTTGTTATACTTATCCCGCTCAATTTGACGAACCACCAACTATCCTCCCCGAAGCCGAAAGAATAATAGAACACCTCAAAACTATCGAACGCTATATAAAAGAATCCCGCGCAAGGGAAGAGGTAGTTTGTACTCAAGAGGTAATAGTAGAAGAGGTAAAAATGGAAGAACAAGTAAGTTAAAACCGACGCATGAACCAAACAACGAAAAATGTAAGTCCGAAAACGCTAATCTTCAAAAAGAGTCAAATTTTCAAGAAATTAATCTCTTAACACCTTCTTTCGAAAACCATTGTTTGGTACCCACTCATGCTAAGTTTTTAAAAGAGTTAAACACTAACACTATAATTGACGAAATGGTAAGCATTAAGTTAACAAACGATCAAACTACGCTAATAAAAGATGACTCATTTGAAATTAACATTACACCGGTTCCATGTTTCTTTCAAAACACATTTATTAGTAATATTACAATCGATAAAGATCTTTGTGTTAATATAATGCCAAACTACATTTTCGAAAAGTTAAGTATTAGTGATTTTTCTCCACTTCAAATCCTCATTTTTTTTCTAATCGAAAAATAATTAAACCAACGGGAGTAGTTGAGGACGTGTTAGTGCAAACAAATCAAATGGTAGTCCCAACCGACTTCGTCATTCTTGATGATGCTCCACTTGTGTTGGGACAACCTTTTGTAAAAACCCATCAAGCCTTGATCAATCGGAAGAAAAACAACCTACCCATTCAATTAGGGCCTATAAAAGGCATGTCGATCTTGAATAATCAATGAAATATCCAATTGGCAATGACTACCCCTTAATTGAAGATGGGCCAGAACCACCCGATAAGGTGGGTCTAGCCAAGGACCCTTATAAACGTGGCGCACCACGGAGGCATTCTGCGGAACTATCCTAGTTTTAGATTAGTTTAACTTTTATGTTTTCTAGTTTAGTCTTACTTTTCAGGAATAAATCACACTCGAAAAGGTGGATATTGTCAAAGGGACGTTAAAACCGCACCCCATGCATGAAAACAAAGCCATCTGTCAACTTTTCCATCATTTCAACATGTGCAGCACGGGGCCGTGGCCACCCAACACGCCCACGTGCCCAGGGTTCTGTAGAAAAGTTTTCTAATAGGTAATTGACCACGGGCGGTGTCCACTGAGCACGCACCGTGTTTAGCTACCCAGTAACATAAAATCTTGTTTTAACCCACTTTTACACATTTTAATCAACCGAAAAACTTATTTTTGAGACACATTGAGCACAATGTGTAATTTAAGTGTGGGGGGATGCTAAAACCTTGAATCTTGCAAGTCCTAATAACAAGCCTTACACAAAACTCTATTGGAACCACTAATCACCCCAAATTTTTTTCAAAAAATTTCATTTTTTTTACTTGTCTTAGTTTAATTCGGGAATAACAAGTTCTAAAAGGGTTATATTTTTATGAATTTACAACCGACAGCGTCATGATAAAAAGAACCAAATAAGAAAATTATGAAAAGGCATGCCAAATCTAATTAAAATTTGATTATATATACTTGATCACATTATAAACCCATTCCCACAACAAGTGAGTTTTGAGCCTTTATTGAGCATACATGAATATATCTTTAAACTAAAAGCTCATTTTTCGTTTCTTGTGTGAATAGCCGTTTGGTTCTTACGACTCTAGAACTTGCCACGACGATACATTCCCGGTCCTTACCAACGTGAACCCAAGTAAGTAAATGATAGAGGCATAAGGACTAACCATTTTTCCTTTCAACACCATTATTTTTCATCTTTTTTTATCACCTACCCAAAATCCCCCTAGTTAACCCCTTTGAGCCTAAACCTTTTCGTTTCAAAACCCGAAAACCAAACACCTATTACCCACCAAAACCTTTTGCTTTTTAAATCCATTTGTTTTAGTAAAAAGCTCGGTTATCATATGACATTAAAAAAAAGAGAGAATTTTGCAATAACCAAACAAGTTCCTTTAATCTTGTTTGAATATGCTTAATTTGAATAAATGTAAAAAAAAAAGAGTTTACGACAACCGACGATTTTTACGCTTTTCGCCATTTTTACTAACCAAAACCACATACCCTTAGCCCAAGCCTAACCCTTCCCCAAGTCCTCTTGATATTTATAAAGGTTTATAGTTAAAAACTAAGTTCCATGCCGGTCTTGAATGTTTCACAAAAATACGCAAATCGACCGAGTGTTGAGTGATCTCACGTGAGGTATGTGAACTTGTATGTAAATGAAATTTTAAAGAGGCATGTTATGCCCAAATAAATAATTTTTCTTATAAAATATTCTAAATAAATCATGACGAATAGGATTGTAAATAAAATAAAAATAAAACTCAATAAAGATCTTGGATTCCCAACACTCAAGATGAGCCCAAAACTTCTCCTCTACCTCTTTCATTTGGGTGTGTAAGCCACATATTAAAGAGTTTTGCTTGAGTACAAGCAAAGATTCAAGTGTGGGGGTATTTGATGTGTGCAAAATGCTACATATAAATTATATCAAATTAGGCATAAAACTTACCCTTTTTAGTACTAATGTTGGAAAAAGCGTGTTTCTTTCTTCCTTTTGAATTTACAGGACCAAATGAGCTTAAAAGAACAAAAGGAACAAATAAGCATCTAAATACCAACATAAATACAAGAAGAAGGAATAACGTGACATGCCTGACTGTGACACCCCAGGAAAACCGGGAAACCACGCAACCCAACTAGCTTCCTCAGTAACTACATGCTAAATTTCGGGACGAAATTTCTTTCAAGTTGGGGATGATGTGACAACTCGTATTTTAGAGCCTTTCGTCGTACCCGGATGTAACCTATACGAGCTTTATGTGACTAGTTAATGTATTAATTTATATTGAACGTTTATGAGTTGTTTATACGTGATATGTGAAACTTGTTAAATGTAAATGCTATTGGGTATGCCTCTTATGTTAAACTTGTAAACGAAACTTGTTAGTGATAAACGCATCGGACACATGGGTTGGGTCGCACAGTGATGGGTTTTACGGCCCAAAGCATTTATAAGCATTTGGTCGCACAAGTGGTAAGCACACATTACATTTGAGTTTGAGCCCTTTTAGCTTTCGGCCCAGTTATTTGAGTTTGGTAAGCACACATTGCATTCCCCTGAGCCCAACCGATCCCAGCCCACCTCCCTCTTATTTTTGTATGCGTGAATGTATGGTAAAACGCACATAACCTCTTTGCAAAAATATTACAAACCCTAAACCCTCTTTCTCGTTCATTGAGGTCGACGGCAATAGGTCCCATCAACGAGACATCATCCTATTCGGTGGCCTTGGTTAGTGGATTTACTATTATGTTGATTTTTTTAATTGTGTGAACATATTTGTAATTGATAAAAGCTTGTTGGTCGAATAATGTTACTCACACGTGTTATTGGAACATGACTTTAGGGTGTAGTCCATAAATGAATTGATGTTGATGGTATAAAGAATTGGTTAATTATTTACCATAGATGATTGTAAAAGAATGATATAAATCGGTCCAATCATAATAATCTTCTGAATGCTTTATCAAGTTGTCGGCCATTGTTGTTTGTTTTGATAATGATGATTGATGACCTTGGTGCATAATTAGGGACCGATGGTTAGCATATTATTCGTTAAAATTGCATATTAATAGTTAAGTACGCATGAAGTTGTTATGATCAGATTTACTTGACTATATGATTGTTTGATGATGATGACTATGTTCAAGATTAGTTGATACCATGCTATGTTGATAGGTTGTTAATCTGCTTAGGATTATTATGACAATGTGATCTCAATAAATGGTGGGTTACAATCTGATCTAAGGGGTAGCAGTGGGCCGAGCATACGAAAGTGGGCCGCACATCGGCGAGGGTTGAGCCTGATGGGATTGGGCCGGGTAATACAAACTGAATAAACGTTGGGCCGCATATTACACAGAAAGTAGACTACATTTATTAAAGTCATATGTACTAAGTTGGGCCGAGAACTTATATGTAACTTGTTTAGAAATATTGAGTATTATATGGATTGTATATTTTGTTACCTTGGGCAATAATCAGTTGCGGGTGGCACAGGGCAAGCCCACTTGGCTGGACTTGTGTTATCGGGCCCAACATCAACAGGGCTGCGCAAGTTCTATGGGCTCCATAATGGGCTGCCCAAATGGTTGTAGTCTAACAAACATATGATACGAACCGGGCTGTGACCCAAATACTTGTAGTGTGTTATATATATATTCGTATGAATACTTGGGTCTGCGATTGAACTGTTAATATGTGACAACCGGAATTATGAATGTGTGATGTGAGTATGCTTATGACCCGAATACTAGCTGTAGCAAGAGTTATGATATGTGTCATAGTTGTTTACTACTTGTGGAATGTGTACAAAGAATGTGTGGTTTTTGTGCAAACGAAACTAATTATCATTGGAACCATATTAGGGTGTGGGTGTCCAATGATAAACGAGTAATTAGTCATACCGAGCAAACCGAGGTGAGTTCACACTCTTTAAAAGGCATGGGATTCCCGGTGGTTGGGAAACGGGGTTAAAGAACTAAAACGGAACCTACATATCCTCCTTGGGTAGGATATGTACCGCCATCCTCCATGGGTAGGATGCCAATATTAATCCTGCGTATTCTCCTTGGGTAGAATACGTACGTTCGTCCTCCTTGGGTAGGACAACAACCTTAAAACTTACTAGACAGAACTCTATCATGAAGTCCCTCATTTTTATATCGACTTAATCGTCAGGCCAATGGCGAGCGGGTCTTTAGTAAATAGCGCTATTAGGGTTGACAAGCCTCACACCGTGCCGGTAGGACGGGCGTGTGGATCTGGGCACTCAGTCAATGATGATAGACATTGACTTAGGGCACAACTTACTTTCGTCAGTTTTCGATATGGTAACGGTCTAGTGGTTCACATGGGGAAGCCCCCACTGGTTATGGATATGGTTTGGGAAACAAGGAACTGATTAGCTACTGGTTTTCAAATGAACTTATGGCTTTTGAAACAACTGTAAACTGGATAACCAACTGTGAACTCGCTCAACTTTGTTGTTGATTCGTTGTTACCCGCCTTGCAGGCCTTTAGGTGCATATTGTTGGAACTTGCTGTCTGGGAGGCTGGAGTGGTCATGGGTCGAGATACATGGAATCGCAACACAAGACTAATGGTTTATAAACACTTAACGAATGATTTATGCTTCCGCTGTATACTGTGAATTGTTTGTAACATTGTAACACTTAATGTCAATAAATGAAAGTTTTATTTAATTATATTATGTGAAGTTCAATATTATTGGTGGCTTGGATCCTGGTACGTCACACGCCCCGCGGTAATTCCGCATGTGGTATTCTGGGGGTGTGACAGATTGGTATCAGAGTCATTGGTTATAGTGAACTTGGTTTTAAAAAGGGGAAAAACGTTTTTATAAAACCAGACTATAACCGAACAGTTCTGAAAACGTGAATACGACCATGACACTCAGCTCCAGATTGCAAGGTTCGTCCCTCGTATACTCATTGCACTGCATAACTAGTGAACACTTACATATGATATTGCATGTGATTGCACGTTTAGCACAACAGTATGAATTCATGTATTACTTACATGTGTTATGTAACTGATATGGTGGTATTTCCCTAAACATTCATGAGTTACGCTTCGTGATGCTCTTTGTTTGCTACTCGAGGTTGAGGAACCATTTGACATAAGTTAAGAGGAGCTGAGATAAGCATGCAAATCACAATATTATTGTTGGTGCACACATAATAATAATGTGGGGTGCATGTGAGTCCCAGTAAGGCTTAACAAGTGAAAAAGGGGTTCCGTTCCGTTATGTGATCAATGTGAAACACAACAGTCTATAAGAGTCATAGCAGTGATTGTCACTTACTTGAACATGATCTTTTCACTCCTCTCTAAACCCTTACAAATCTCGATGCTATCGAGTATTACCTGAACACCCATCTGAACGCCTAGCGAATTGTGTAGAATGTTAGGTGCTTGTACGAACGTCCCTGAGTTTGATGTTGCATCGTCGAATGATTGGTCGATACCTTCTCACTCCTTTCATTGGTTGGAAATCTGTGTATTGACGCCTTAGATTCCGTAAGTGCGATCGTTTCTGCAACACCCTAGCAACGTACTGTGTATTACTCGACCAACTTGCAAGATTGAGGGGCAAGAGGATGATCGTAGTATCTCACCGACTTCAGTACTGGACCGACCTTGGTTTTTGGGAAACGAACATCAGCAATTTCACTCCAATCGAATCTTTAACCCTAGTCAACGACTTATGGGAGTCAACTCTTATGAGTTAATCGGGACATAAACGATGACAATTGACCATGGTGTGGAATGTGTAATTGCCAGCACAATGAGTAGCGCCTTAGGGCGTAGCACGGAATATGAACAGATGGACCCTGTTGGTGAAAGATCGTAGGACTCCGTTTCAAGCAACAGGATTAGAGGCAACAGTCATGGCAACATCAGGATACTCATAATTGTAACCAGTAGAATGGAAATGGAGGTGCCAACAACATGGATTGGCCATGGTTAAATCAAGGCGACAACAACCAAGGAAACGACGTCAGTACTGGAAATTCTCGCAACCGTAACAACAACACTGGAAATGATGTTCGTGGAAGGACATTTAGGATTGGCGTGGGTAATGCCAGGACTATAGCAGCATGGTAGCTTGTATGGGTAGCTAATCATTTCGTCTCTATTCTGCTTAACCCTGATGGTTCTTGAAACCAAACCAGTTGTGGAATTGGCTGATGGCAAGTCAATTGGAACCTCATATGTTCGTTGGGATGCAAACTCGACCTTGAGGGACAAGTGTTCGATATCGACCTTCATTCTACTATCTGTAATGGTTTCGACGCAGTAGTTAGCGTGTATTGGTTATCGCACAGATACACCCAGTGAGGAGAAATTTTGCGTACCCCTCTCCCTAGTGGAGAATTGTCGTCTGACCTAAGGTGTCAGAGTGGTGTAAAGGTTAGCATCATTTCAGAAGTGAAAGCCGGGAGCGTCTACGGAGAGACCACCCCGCTATGTTGGCAACCGTTACTAATGTTTGGGCTAAGGAAAGAGGATCGAAGATCCACCAATTATTCGTGGTTCCACTCAACGTGCTACTAGAGGAACTTTCAGAGACAACCTTGATTACTTGTACTGCTTATCGTTTGGCGCCTGGAAAGTTACAAGAACTGTCCAATCAACTTCGGGAAACTACAGGATGGGAGTTTTATAGATCTAGCTCCTCGTTTTGGGGAAACGCGCTCTATTGCGGAAACGAAGGATGACTCCTTTCGTACGTGTACAGACTACCACAAGGTGGCTATCGTAAACCGTCACCTACTACCTCGCATCGACGACCTACTTGACTCGTTGCAATAATCAAAGATTCTATCCGGAAATTGACTTAAGACCGGACTGTCATCTGATGGAAGACCATGGGGAGGATGATCCCTAACATGACGTTACAGATCCAGTATGGCCACTACGATTTTCTGTACAAGTTATTTAAGTTATTCAACACACCAACAGCCTCAGGGATCGCATGAGTAGTATGCGTCAACCTCGTTTTGCCAGATTCGTCGACCACATTTATCTGTGATGTTTAGAATCACTACCAGGGGAAAGGAACACTATGAACGGCACCTGTTTTTAGTCCTAGAGCTCCTAGGGGAGGAGCAACTCCACGCGAAGTTTTCCTAAGTGTGACTTCAGGATTTGAGAAGTACACTTTCTTGGTCACGTAGTCAACGAAGTGGGGGTACGCGAGGATCTCGCTAAGATCCATTTTATTAGAAACTAATCGGCACCAAAGAGCCCTTCGGGGATACAACAATTCATTGGCCTCGCTAGATACTATCACAGGTTCATCATTTTCGAAGATCGCGCAGCTTAACTCCCTTAAGCACAGCAGGGTGCTGTGTTCGTGGGAGACAAAATAGGAGGACGTCTTTTAAGCTTTCGAATCCCAACACTGCAATACACTGAGCATCATCTTTACCTGAGGGTGCGGGTGATTTAGTGGTATACCATGATGGTCCGAAATAGAGCCCCAGTTACACACCGACGCAACACGAGAGAGTGATGACTTACGTGATGGAGTTACAAAGAGGAACTGCACGACACACAACTGGCGGCGAAAACCGTGGTCTTGGGATTTTAGATGGAGGCATCACTTGGACGGTACCAGATGCGTTATTTAGACCGATCACAAGGGCCTCCCGTGTACGTTGGCTTCGACAGAGCTAAATCAGTTAATGGCATCACTGGAGGGAACTTTAGGATGATTAAAACTATGAAACTTGAACGTGCACGAGCTTTGTAGCTCACTATCGACTCTAACTTACCTGATCAGACTCGCTCTGTTCAAACGGGAGAATTGAAAGAAGAGGATTTTCAAGTTGAACCCATGCGGGGCGTGGAGAAGCAACCTTTGACAGGTCGGACGATACTCGTTACCTCATGGAATGAATGTGGATCTCATTATACAGTAACTGTAGGAAATTTATGTTGAGCAAAGCACCGGCCTCGATATTCTAGTCGTCTGGGTTTTGATGAGAGACATTAGGATTTATAAACCTTGTACTGGTAATCGGGCATGAAGGCCCACCTAGTTAGGTATGTGAATGATGGATTGACTTGTGGGAAAATCAAGGTGAAGTATCAGCAACCAGCAATACCCACATGGAAATGAGAACAAACGGCCATGGAATTTGGTCGCTAGTCTACTTACAACTCGAAACGGAAACAATATCACCTGGATGATCGTTGATTGTCACACGTAACCAGCACACTTTCTAGCCATCCAGGAAACGGATAGGTTTTTTTCTACACTTGCAGTCATCTACCTGAAGGAAGTGGGTGCTAGGCACGGGGTGCCGACCTCCATCATCTCTGATCACGACCCACGATTTGCATCTGATTTGTGGCAAGCGATGCAAAAATCCTTTGGCTCACGTTTAGACACGAGCACAATATATCATCCACAGACGGATGGGCAGACTGAACGCACCATCCAAACTCTTGAAGACATGTTTCGAGCATGCGTAATCGACTTTGGTAACGGCTGGGAGCGGCATCTACCTTTAGTGGAGTTTTCGTATAACAACAGTTACCACACCAGCATCCAGGCTGCTCCGTTCGAGGCATTGTACGGACGGAAGTGCCGATCACCGCTTTGTTGGGCAGAAGCCCAAAATCAATGGCCCAGAACTCGTCGTGGACACCACCGAGAAGATTGTTCAGATACGACAACGAATGGCGACAGCTCATGACCGTCAGAAAAGCTCGCTGATAAGCGCAGGAAACCACTCGAGTTCCAGGTTGGGGATCGAGTACTACTTAAAGTCTCACCTTGGGAAGGTGTAGTTCGTTTTGGTATACGAGATAAACTCAACCCGCGATATGCTGGACCATTCGAAATCACGGAGATAATTGGCAAGGTGGCCTACAGATTGAATCTACCCGAAGAACTCAATGGAGTTTACAACGTATTCCATGTGTCGAATCTGAAGAAGTGCCTGTCAGATGAAACTCTCATAGTTCCTTTCAAGGAGCTCACCATCGACGATCAGTTGCGATTTGTCGAAGAACCAATGGAAATCTTGGACCGGGAGGTCAAGATTCTCAAACGCACCAGGATACCTATTGTTCGAGTTCGTTGGAACTCCCGTCGTGGCCCAGAGTTTACCTGGGAATGAGAAGACCGAATGAAACACAAATATCCCCAGTTGTTCGAAAACAATGAAACCACTGCTGAGGCTAAAGCTACTACGGAATTTCGGGACGAAATTCCAAACCAACGGGGGAACGATGTGACACCGCAGGAAAACCAGGAAACCACGCAACCCAACTAGCTTCCTCAGTAACTACGTGCTAAATTTCGGGATGAAATTTCTTTCAAGTTGGGGATGATGTGACAACTCGTATTTTAGAGCCTTTCGTCGTACCCGGATGTAACCTATACGAACTTTATGTGACTAGTTAATGTATTAATTTATATTGAATGTTTATAAGTTGTTTATACGTGACATGTGAAACTTGTTAAATGTAAATGCTATTGGGTATGTCTCTTATGTTAAACTTGTAAACGAAACTTGTTAGTGATAAACGCATCGGACACATAGGTTGGGTCGCACAGTGATGGGTTTTACGGCCCAAAGCATTTATAAGCACTTGGGTCGCACAAGTGGTAAGCACACATTACATTTGAGTTTGAACCCTTTTAGCTTTCGGCCCAGTTATTTGAGTTTGGTAAGCACACATTGCATTCCCCTGAGCCCAACCGATCCCAGCCCACCTCCCTCTTATTTTTGTATGTGTGAATGTATGGTAAAAGGCACATAACCTCTTTGCAAAAATATTACAAACCCTAAACCCTCTTTCTCATTCATTGAGGTCGACGGCAGTAGGTCCCATCAATGAGACATCATCCTATTCGGTGGCCTTGGTTAGTGGATTTACTATTATGTTGATTTTTTTAATTGTGTGAACAAATTTGTAATTGATAAAAGCTTGTTGGTCGAATAATGTTACTCACACGTGTTATTGGAACATGACTTTAGGGTGTAGTCCATAAATGAATTGATGTTGATGGTATAAAGAATTGGTTAATTATTTACAATAGATGATTGTAAAAGAATGATATAAATCAGTCCAATCATAATAATCTTCTGAATGCTTTATCAAGTTGTCGGCCATTGTTGTTTGTTTTGATAATGATGATTGATGACCTTGGTGCATAATTAGGGACCGATGGTTAGCATATTATTAGTTAAAATTGCATATTAATAGTTAGGTACGCATGAAGTTGTTATGATCAGATTTACTTGACTATATGATTGTTTGATGATGATGACTATGTTCAAGATTAGTTGATACCATGCTATGTTGATAGGCTGTTAATCTGCTTAGGATTATTATGACAATGTGATCTCAATAATTGGTGGGTTACAATCTGATCTAAGGGGTAGCAGTGGGCCGAGCATACGAAAGTGGGCCGCACATCGGCGAGGGTTGAGCCTGATGGGATTGGGCCGGGTAATACAAACTGAATAAACGTTGGGCTGCATATTACACAGAAAGTAGACTACATGTTATTAAAGTCATATATACTAAGTTGGGCCGAGAACTTATATGTAACTTGTTTAGAAATATTGAGTATTATATGGATTGTATATTTTGTTACCTTGGGCAATAATCAGTTGCGGGTGGCACAGGGCAAGCCCACTTGGCTGCACAAGTTCTATGGGCTCCATAATGGGTTGCCCAAATGGTTGTAGTCTAACAAACATATGATACGAACCGGGCTGTGACCCAAATACTTGTAGTGTGTTATATATATATTCGTATGTATACTTGGGTGTGCGATTGAAATGTTAATATGTGACAACCGGAATTATGAATGTGTGATGTGAGTATGCTTATGAACCGAATACTAGCTGTAGCAAGAGTTATGATATGTGTCATAATTGTTTACTACTTGTGGAATGTGTACAAAGAATGTGTGGTTTTTGTGCAAACGAAACTAATTATCATTGGAACCATATTAGGGTGTGGGTGTCCAACGATAAACGCGTAATTAGTCATACCGAGCAAACCGAGGTGAGTTCACACTCTTTAAAAGGCATGGGATTCCCGGTGGTTGGGAAAGGGGGTTAAAGAACTAAAACGGAACCTACATATCCTCCTTGGGTAAGATATGTACCGCCATCCTCCATGGGTAGGATGCCAATATTAATCCTGCGTATTCTCCTTGGGTAGAATACGTACGTTCGTCCTCCTTGGGTAGGACAACAACCTTAAAACTTACTAGACAAAACTCTATCATGAAGTCCCTCATTTTTATATCGACTTAATCGTCGGGCCAATGGCGAGCGGGTCATTAGTTAATAGCGCTATTATGGTTGACAAGCCTCACACCGTGCCGGTCGGACGGGCGTGTACTAATGGATCTGGGCACTCAGTCAATGATGATAGACATTGACTTAGGGCACAACTTACTTTTGTCAGTTTTCGATATGGTAACGGTCTAGTGGCTCACATGGGGAAGCCCCCGCTGGTTATGGATATGGTTTGGGAAACAAGGAACTGATTAACTACTGGTTTTCAAATGAACTTATGGCTTTTGAAACAACTGTAAACTGGACAACCAACTGTGAACTCACTCAACTTTGTTGTTGATTCGTTGTTACATGCCTTGCAGGCCTTTAGGTGCATATTGTTGGAACTTGCTGTCTGGGAGGCTGGAGTGGTCATGGGTCGAGATACATGGAATCGCAAGACAAGACTAATGGTTTATAAACACTTAACGAATGATTTATGCTTCCGCTGTATACTGTGAATTGTTTGTAACATTGTAACACTTAATGTCAATAAATGAAAGTTTTATTTAATTATATTATGCGAAGTTCAATATGATTGGTGGCTTGGATCCTGGTACGTCAGCCCTGCACAAGAAGACAAAGCTTGTAGAAGCTTCTACACCCACCACGGGGCGTGGTCAATGCAAAGATACGCAGAATCTTACCAAATCTTGATAGTACAGATACGAGTTGACCACGGGGTTATGCCCAGGAGACACGGGGCCATATTGGGCCCTCTGTTGACACTTGCAATTAATGAAGGAAGAGAAAAGGCTGACATGTACTTTAATATGTATTACAAGAACTTGATGCTAGTAATTGAAATGAAATGAAATTTTGCAATTAAACAATTATGATATGTGATTCGTTTAAACTGTTTTATACTTATGCTAGTAATTTAAACTTGTATGCTCGCCAATTAAGAGTATTTACCTTTGTCTTTACGGCTTGTACTATAATTGAAATCCGGTAACGGTTGGAAGCTAGCTAAAAGGTAAATACTCTTAACTTATTTTGTTTTTAAACTTGGGATATGGCGAATACGCCACTTGGAGCGGGTATTACATAAATGAGCCGCCTATGATTGCTCATAAATGTAAGAACCTAATCCGTTATATTTTATAACTGAAACAATTGGGGGTTATTGGTACCGTGTCCGGGCGTCCTGACTCATGAACTATTATGGCCATACAGAATAACGTGTCGGGGTAGGCATACCGACTGTAAGACACGTTATTCAACTTTGGTGTGACCTTAATCATTATATGTAACACCTCGAAAATTTATGTCCGATAATGTATCGACACGTGTCATGAGCTTTAAACGTGTAAAGGATTACTTTAGAGGGACTAAAGTTGACAAACAGAGAAAGTATGTGAATAAAAAGGGTTCAAAGTGTCAACAATGGATAAATATATCTTGCAATAACCCTACACGATGTTTATACCCTTAAACGAATGAATCATGGATCATACGAAGCTAATTATGAGAGAAAGTGAGAAATAACAAACTACAGGGGTTAAATGTGTCAACATGTTTAAAGTATACCTCTGAGTGACCTTTTAGCAAACCCGAAGCTTTGTAATGATTAATTATTCTCACGAGAATATGTGATAAAAATTTCACCAAGTTTCGTTATCGTATGAGAAAGTTATGACAATATTCGTATACGAGGGGTTAAAAGCGTCAACGTTGGAATTTATGACTTTTCGGGTGATCACAAGGTTAACTGAGGACTTAACGGTGGTTGGTTATGTCATGGAGCCCTTAAAAGTCAAGTTAGAGGGCCAAAAGTGCAAGAAATAAACTCAAAACCTCGTTTGGAAGGACCAGGGACCAAAAATGCAATTGCTGAAACTTGTTTAACCTGTTCTGACCTTCACACGGGACGCGTAAGGTGTGACCAGAACCTTACGCGGGTCACCTGGACCTCCTAGCATAAAATTCGCACAGGTGTCTGTCCAGGCTTGTTAACCGACTTAAAACCTTTTTTTTACATACCAGGGGCTGCCCCAATGGTATATCATGCACTAGGGACAGTTGTGATGATCTGAATCCATGCATAGAGTTGCTTGGCATGATCTAATGGCATCAAAACTCATATATAAAGAGCCCCTTAGTTGCAACACTTCACACTTTCACTTGCAAACTTTCACAAGCTTATTTTTGGAGCTCTCTGGTCAGCAACCAAGTTCTCTTAGGCTTCCTAATCGTGCATAGGACTCTTGTAAGTGTCCTTAACCTTTCTTAATTCAGTTTAGCTTAGTTAATTAGCTTAAAGTCAAACTGTCGTAATTAGAGTTTGACTTCGTGATTATTTAAATTTTTTCCAGTCAAATTCCAAATTGAAAGTACCTATGAGTTGGTAATTATGTGGGCAATAAACCCTTAAAAGGGCACCCTCTGATTCCCACTCTAACTAAGTCAATTGTCGGGTCTAAGTTAATCTTAAAAAGTCAACAGAAAGCTTATTTTCAAATTAATGCATAATTAGCAATGTAGGAGCCATGCGACCTGTTTTATCACTAATATAACTTGGTAATTAATGTAAGAACATGTCTAAACATGTTCAACCCGACAATTTTTAGTTTAGCCTCGGTTCGAAACCGAAAGTCGCATAATTTAACTTCTGCTTTGACTTTCAGTTCTGACCCGTTTGAGCATAGTTTAGAAATGCCTTAGGGCTTTATTTGGACCAGGTTTCATGTTAGTATAACCCTCTGTGATTATATTACTTGGTTCATTAGTTATCCGATTCACATGCATGTTTCTGTTAAATGCTTAAATGTTGACTATTATGCCCAATTAACCTTAAAACGTGATTTTTGAAAATGTAAAAGAATAGAAACCTTAGTTACTGATTTATAAAGTTGTTCCTAAAATTTGACATCAGTTTGAGGTCTAGATTAGGAGTTATGCTCATTAGCGTAATTAGAAAGCTTTTTATAAATTAAACGACGTAATTAGCATATAGCCTATCTAAACCCATTTTTTAATACCAAACTTTTTACCTACTGATATAAACTAATATTTTGGGATTTTTGAAGATTTTTATTTAATTTTAGGCTGAGCATAACATAGAGTTCTAAGCATGATTCGGTAATTGCCGGTTTTGCCCTTTTGGCCTATAAAATGAGTTTTACAAATTATTTTGATACCAAACCTTTTTAAACTGATCTAACATGATAAATAAAATATTTTGAGCCTTATGGAATAATAAAAATATCAGCTTTCCTTTAAAAACCCGGAAATAGCTCGAAATCGCCTTTTTAAGCGTTTTTAACGCATAGTATGTATTAAAACTATTTTAAACATATAAGGTTTGATGCCTACTGATATTTTCAGTAAAATTTTATATATTAACAGTAAGCAAAAGTTTAAACTCAGATTTCCAGTTTTGACCTTTTAAGCCTATGTGAAATTACCAAAATGCCCCTAAGGTGCATAGTTTGGTTATAAATAATAAATTTCACATATATGTAATACCCTACTGTTATAACTTATTAAATTAAGTATTTTTACTGTTTATATCAGACATGTAACTCATATTATTATTTAAACTCTTTTATAACCTTTATAATGACCAAAATACCCCTACGGGGCATAGTTTGAGTTTAAATTCGTTTTGGGCATAATAGAAGATATCTTACTGATGTCACAACATATTTAAGGCATATTAACTTAGGAAACCTGTATATGGCTCTTATGGTTACCCGTTACGCACCTTTCGCGTTCGGTTCGATTTATGTAACTAGTTTGCATAAATTAGCCGAAACGGGTCAAACCTTATCATTTTTGTCTCAAAATCCAGAATGTGTTTAGTTTACCCATATTACACAAGTCCCCAAACTTGTCAGGTCTAATACACATTCTATTCTGGTCTTCGCTTAATCGTGCGTTTGAACCGTATCTTCTTTTAAAACTAATTGGTCTAAGTTTAGGCTTAATTAAAGACCCGTTAGGAATCTAATAGGTTATTAAAAACCTTTGTTCCAGATTAGGAGACCCGGTAAAAGCTATTTGCACTTGCTATTTGTGAATTATACTTGCTCAGGTAAATACTTTTAACTTATTTTCCTATACGGGCTTGGGGTACGGTATATAAAATACCGCTTGGTCGGGCATTGAATTTTTAATTGTATGAAGGTTAAATTATTGAAATGACCCGTTTAAATTGTTTTGTTTGCTTAAAGCCTTTGGGGGTTAATGACCATGTCCCGGATATCCTTGGCATCATTTTACGAAATGGCCACGACCTAAGCACGGGGTGTAGGCGTATACCCGACAGTGCATATATAAATAATAAGGTATAACCACCGGTTTCGGGAATAACTCGCCGCGGGACTATATCATGTGGTGTGTCTATTAATCTTTAACCCGGTGTCAATCCGGGCTACTGAACGTATAACAAACATATAATTCTTTTACAAGTTTATATATAAATAATTATCCCAATTTATAAAATGTTTTGTGCCTTGTGCATTCAAATCAATTTTCTAAACCTTTTCAAAATGAGTCAGTTAATTGTATTTACCAGTGTAAAATGGCGTATTTTCCCAAAAAAAGGTTAAGTGCAGGTACTACTCGAAATAGGTTGGCCTCTCCTTAGCATCAATAAGAGTCTCGCAAGCTTGGATGCATTTTGAGTCTGTTGAACTACGTTTTCTGTTTATTTGATCCGCTTGTGGATCCGTTTCAACTACGTTGTGATACTTAATATTACAATTTTATTCAGTTGAAATAAATCTATCTTTTGCTTCCGCTGTGCATTTAAAATTGTGTTGTTTGACTATGATGATATCAACTACGTCACGATACTCCCCACCGGGCCCACCGGTAATACGTGGAAATATCGGGGTGTGACATTATAGCACTGAAAATGACCGGCTTTGATTTCTGGTTCCCAATGTATGACAAATATGTAAATCCGGTGACAAGACTAAATCCCAAGAAATATTAAATGATTACCTACGGGTTTTCTCTATCTATCAAAATCATTTTTTGAAAAACTATTTTCAAAATGAGTCAGTTAATTGTATTTACCAGCGAAAGCTGACGTATTTTCAAAAGACTAAACTGCAGGTACCGAACCTTGACTATTAGGCTCGGAATCCGGGTCGGCTATGATAAAAGCATTGGAATTTGCAACTCCTAGGTTAAGGCCTATGATGTCTAAGCTTCGTTTACTTCGATCCGCATGTGGGCTAATATATGACAACTTGAACATTTGTACTTTGAATATCAAACACTTACGATATGATGAATATATTTTTACTCCTAATACTTCCGCTGCATTATTATTAATTAATTGTAATAAACTGATTGACCAACCGTCACGACTAAACCTGTCCGGGCCCACCGAAAATCGGGATGTGACATTCCTTCCTCCACATAGTCAGGATTAGTAAGAGGATTGGACACGTGTCGTTGCATAATTGGACGAAAATTTTCGAGTGTTACAATTCATTGTAAAGATGTCTTAAAACCAGTCTCATGATAATGTACCCGTGAGATTGAGGGAAACGAGGTAACCTGACAAGTGCCTCTTTCCATTTTTATTATTAAAAAGTTTAATAAGAAAGCATGTTCATCACTGTATGACTTGCTAACCCTAACGGTAGCCAAGTTAGCTAGGAGAATATTAGTCCTATAGAACGGTAACCACAAACCCTTTCTCAATCTCACCATCACCGATCTCACCTATGATTCAAATTAACTGGGAACCATTTTTAGTTTTCCACACAAATAACCTATCTTAATATACTAATTTAAACAAACGGATTCGACCCAAGAGATTCCCTGTATATCATTGTAGCTATCTTACATTACGTTTTCCTTTCTTTTTATTTTTTATCTTTAAATACAAAAACCTCAAACCATATTTTATATCGATTAGACAATGTCAAATATTGATTTTGGAATTACCCATATTCCGCGTCCGTGGATCAATACTTGGTTTTTATTTAAAGTATGTTTCGATAGGTCCGCTTGCCTATTGTATCTATTTAGTTAAAGTAGTAATTATTTTATAAATTTAAAACTTTGATCTCGCATAAAAATATCACCTAAAAATCAATACGAAAATACACGCAAAAGTTATTCCAATAGAGCTTCGAGTAAGGTTATGTTTAGTCCTATAACCAGTGTCACACCCGCTCGTAGCGGAAGCGCGAGGTGTGATCTGTTCGGTTCTCATTGCATAACGATATAAGTAAACATACTAAATGAATAAAACATGCTCCAATGCCATTGTCATAATTGTTCAAAAGATCGCAACATAATTTATGTACATTGTTTACAAACCATCAAATGAAAAATAAGTTGTCATTGTTTCATACATCAAAACGTAGGTCTTAAAATGTCAAGGTTTTGACCATTATATCACCGCAAAGAGGCGGTATATAACAGTCAAACCCTTCAATAGTTGGCATGGAGTCTTGATACTTGTTTTCCTTGAACTGAAATCTTTGCATTGGTCCACTAATTCCCTGAAATACATGTAAGTTTGAAAACATCAACAAAAGTTGAGCGAGTTCATGCAGTTTAGCTGTATAAGATGTATCTGTATCAAAACAATATGTAAGATGTATTTGTCTCAATTGAAATTGTATCCAAACTGGATATAAGATGTATTTGTAAAATGTGAGATGTATTTGTATCCCTAATTTCGCACATGATCTAAGGTGTTTCATTCCTTGACTTATCATACTATTGTACATGTATTTTCCCTGATAGTTGTAAAGCTTGAAAAGTATTTAAGATGAAAAGGGGACATGAACTCACAGAATTGAATCCGTAAACTGTATGTAATTGTAACCTCACTTGCAGTTGTCTTGAATTGTATCACGACCTACAAAGGTCCTAGATTTGTTTGACGCTTCGGTCTTTGTATTGGCTCATGTACAAGTCTTCTATCTTGAATATGTATTAAGACTTGTTTGTATTTGTTATTCGTTGAACTGTGTATTAGATGTATGAATTGTTAAACTGTTATATATATATTTCACCATATATATATATATATATGTAATCTTGTATCTTGTGAGTTGTATCATCGGATCTTGTCCTCTTGATTTTATGTCTTATATGAATAAATTGTATAATTGTATTTTTACCAATTATATGTCATTGGGCCGAGCCCATGTTTTCATGTCATTGGGCCGAGCCCATGTCTTAATGTTATTGGGTCTAGCCCAAGAATTTATGTTATTGGACCTAAATAGTATTGGGCCTAAATAGTATTGGGCTTAATGTTATTGGGCCTTGGCCCATATGTTTGGTATTGGGCTTAGCCCATGAGTTTTGATATTGGGCTTAGCCCATGTATTTATGCTAAGCCCATTTAGGAAGATAAGCTCATTAGTAAGTATAAGCCTATTTGTGAAATGTAGGCCCATTTGTAATATAAGCCCATTTGTGAAATATAGGCCCATTTGTAATATAAGCCCATTTGTAAATTAAGCCCATTTGTAATATATACCCATTTGTAAATTAAGCCTATTTGTAAAATATACCCATTTGTGCATATCTAGTAATTTTTATAAAAATCACTAAGTATAAGTTAACATAATAATTTTTATAAGTTCAAAACATTCGGATATTGTTGTCGGTGATTTATATGTATTCGCGTCGAAAGATCGCCTATGCGTCGTAGTAACTCCTCGGATTGGCAATATGTTTATGGTTTCGTCCGTCGTCCGATTTGACCATAATTTGTGTCCGATCATTCGGATCGCCTGTAACTCATTTTTAAGGCGTATATCTATGTAGTCTTGTAAGACTTTGATTATAATGTATCTTGTGTGTATTTGTTATATTGAATTCAAGTTCCTAGTTTTGTTACATATAACTAATACACCAAGTATCACATATTGTACATAAGTTGTTAAATGGCCAAATATATATTTTCTCAAAAATATATATTCATCTAACTTTGCTTTTATTAAAAACCATACTTTAACAATCTTTTTAATCTTGTAAAGACTTAGCCAAAAATTATAGTTTTGTTAACATATGAATTTTAAGAAAATTTGGCCATATAAAATTTGTATTAAGCACTTAGCCATGTTTAGTAAACATATCATTTTCTTTTCAAATTCACCATCAATTTACTCATAACATCTTTAATAAAAACATATTAGATTTTATAACACAAACTTATCAAGATGAAATCAAATCATGTAGGGTTTTGGGTATGATCATTACACATGTTAATTAGTTCAAATCCATGCTTTACTTCTAGTTTTAACCACTTTTATGAAAATCTCATCTTGTATGTTTGTTTTCATAATTTTGTAGAAGTACTGTTTTTGATGAAAAACACTAAATACTTTAACAACACCAAAGAATATGATCATCCATTTAACCTTTATGTTTAACAAAAACCCTTTTAACATAAACATGTATACTTGTTAGATCATGTTTTTAAACATCATCTAACAAGTTATTCTTATGATATTCATCATGACAAGATCAAATATGCAAGTAATAAGTCTCAAATCACCACATAAACAAACATATATATCATGATTATTATTTTGCTTCTTTGTATTTTCATATTATTATGTATGATTATTTAGTTATAACATGAAATTTTAAGAATCATAAACATAAATAAATATGAAACTAAGAGATTTAGAAGCTCACTTCTAGCACTTGTGGCTAGGGATGATTTATAGGATGATAAAGAACAAAAGAAGATTATGATCTTGATGGTATAAGACTCTTGAATGGATGAAAAAGCTTCCTTTAACTTGTAAATGCTTTAGATCATCTTATGCTCCATTAAACTCCATGTTGATCATCAAAGAGATGATAAAATGAAATGGGTTTTTAGATGGTGTTCTTGGTGAAAAGATGATGATTGAGAGTATTCTTATGTGTGTGTAAAGTAAGGTGAAAAGTGGTAGTAAAATGCTAGTAATTTGTGAGATTAAGTGTTATAATCATCCACCAATTTCATCCACTTGCAATAATCAAAATATCTAGATATTTTTAACACAAAATTAAGGGTGTGGGACCCCTTAAAAACGTTCATAACATGGGGGGAAGGGTCTTGTATTTGTTTCAAAGTGTTAAGGGTTTTAAACTTGATAAAATGTGGTAAAAATATTAGTATGTTTAAGTGTTTAAGGTTTACAATTTTTCAAGATGTTTCAAGGTGTTTAGGTGATCATACTAGACCAACATGATCCAAATAATATTAGATGGTCACTAAAAAAAAGATCCGATATCGTTCGGATATTCGTTTGGCGTTGTTTTCGTTAGTCGTTATTTGAACGCTCAGCTTGTGTAAGTTGTGTGAATTGATGTGGTTATGGTTCGGATGGTACCCAAAGGTATCCTCATATGAATTCTATGTTAAACACTACTTTTACATGTTGCAAAAATATTAAATTGCTGAATTCTGCAGAATTTCTGCGGAAAAGTGTTGAAATTGTCGCTTTTAGTGTTTTTCGGCAGTTTTTTGTGTTATCAGACATCGGGAAAGTATTAGACCAAACCCTTGCATTCCTAGTTAGGGTTTAATGTATATTAGATGTTGGACTTCCGTCCGAGTCCTAAAGATGTCATTTAGATGGTTTCTGCGAATCCTGCGTTTTTGTCAGCACACTAGTTTACTAGGTACTATTCTAGTTGTTTCGACGCATTGTTTAAATTGTTTCAAATGTAATCAATAAAAATGAATCATGTGCATCATAAATATGTATTCCATGAGTATTCTAAGTGTATGTCATGTAATCATGCAGTTCGGACATTCAATACTGATAATTGTGTAACTTGAATGATTGATGTAAATGTACGAAAATTACCAGAAAGTGGCAGTTGTCACATTCTCCCCCTGTTATTCAGAATTTCGTCCCGAAATTCAAGCTGAGTCATCCTTTGCAGGAGACTTCTCAAACAGGTGAGGGTATTTGGCTTTGATTTGATTTTCACGTTCACAAGTATACTCGGGTCCGTGTCGAGAGTTCCAACGTACATTTAATAATTTGATACGACTCCTCTATTATTTCTGGACTTTACAGTCCATGACCTCAACAGGTTTTTCAATGAATTGGAGTTTGTTGTCAATATGAATCTCATCCGCAGGGGTGATAACCGTTTCTTGCGTTGGACTCTTTTTAAGATTCGATACATAAAACGTGTCGTGTATACTGCTAAGTTCGTTTGGTAATTTCATCTTGTAGGCCGTAGTGCCAATCTTCTCCAAAATTTCAAATGGTCTAATGTAACGTGGGTTAAGCTTTCCACGTTTACCGAAATTCGCTACACCCTTCCAAGGCGAGACTTTCAACAAGACTTTGTCTCCAACCTCGAAAGATAATGGTTCCCGTCTCTTATCTGCGTAGCTCTTATGTCAATCGCGAGCCGCCTTGATACGGTCTCTGATCTGGAAAATTTTATCAGTAGTCTCTTGGACTAATTCCGGACCAATTAACTGTTTATCGCCAGTTTCCGCCCAACATAGCGGAGAGCGACACTTTCAACCATAAAAAGCTTCAAACGGTGCAGCTTGTATACTAGTATGGTAGCGGTTATTATAGGAAAACTCAACTAAAGGTAGATGAGTATCCCAATTGCCGCCTAAATCCATAACACACTGTAACAACTCTCACTAAAACTATTATTTCTTATTATATTTTGTCCAATAGGAAACCCTAATTAAGACCCCCAAGTGATCCTGCATGAACCCTAAAATTTTCGGAACAATCAGAATTAGGATCAGGGCCCCTAAAACTCAGGGGGGGTATTTCCCCGTTAGTAATATCCACACAATTTTACGTGTAAAATGAATTTGAACGAACGACCAACTCAGCGAAGCTACCAGGACACGGGGCTACCCTATGGTAGGGTGCTGCCCCTCGCGCCATGCGAGGGGACTGTTTTTCCAGTATAAATAGAGGGGTGTGGGACTTGACATTCTGCGTTGGTTCGACGTAACAATTCAATTCGGGCACTGAGATATAGTCCGTTTACTACAAAACACACACAATCACGAAACGCTGCCACGACAACAGGGTAATAACTCGATCACTGCTACGATTTAATGTCCGATCGATAGAAACCAATCCAATGGATGTTTAAGTGCTGCTCAAACTTGGGTTATACTTTGTCATTCGTCGTGAATTTGATGGATGTTTAAGTATCGCACTTTGTCATTCGTTGTGAAGGTTTCGATCTCGTGAGTTGTCGTAAAAAGTTGGATTAAAGTTACTAACCTAGTTTTCGTGTGCATTGTTATTTAAACTAGGATAACAAGGCTAATCAGTAGGCTAGACACTGCCCGTATTAAATCTGCAATGTGAGTCATTCTCTTTTTATCAAATGTTTTACAATACTCAATTTTCAAATGTTATAATTACAGGGATTAAGTCATGGTTATCTTAAATCACTGGCTAGTGGGGGTATTGTGCACATTACTAATTTCTCACAGTTAGGCTAATAAATCCTAACAGTGATAATCATCACTACTTGGGGAAGGACCCAATAGTGGTATGACCATCGTAACCAGGTGACACGGCGCCAGATAAAAATAAGATAGAAGCCATTGTAATCGCTCTTATGCTGTAATTTATAACCATGTGTCATTTTATGCCAAATGAATGATTCACCAGTATTTCCCCGCTGACAAAATATTTTTTAAAACATGTTTCAGGCGACCTGCTGTAAATCAAGGAAAACGTGCTACGGAGCACTAACAAGCTTGAAGAGGTGGCTCAATAAAAATGAATAAACATGTTTTGTAAAATCAGGGAATTTCTTTGTGAAATTCCTCTATTGTAAACTACGGGGTTGATCCCGAATTATGAAATAAAATAATCGGGTATTTCAAGTTTTAAAAGATCCTGCTAAAATCTTCCGCTGTCGCATCAATTAATAAATACCACGGGTTCCTGTCCCGCGGCTCCTGACCGGGTCAAACCGGGGCTGGGGCCGTGACAGGAAAAGGTGGTATCAGAGCCACTGATTTAAGCCTATTAAGTATTTAAGAAATACTTAATTTTACTGATTGCCATATTGTGATTATGTGTTTTATTGACTGACTACTTGTTAGTTACAGTATGGGTAAACAAAGACTTTCGGACATCTATCGTCAATTAGATAGAAACCTTCACAACGAATCCAACTTTTGTCTGAGGAGGGAATATTTGTCTGCAAGGCACAGTATGAGAAACCACTTACCCCTAATAAAAGAAGTTGGATTATTAGGAAAATTCAAGAGAAAATAAGGAAGTCCCAACAAAAAGGAGTGATGAGTAATAAGGAAACTCAGAAAATAGGCAATAACCCACCATGTGAAGATGAGTTAGATGAACAGTGGGCAGATCTCTACATGTTAGCTACTGTAGAAGTAAATGTTAACCTTTAAACCAGTACTAGTACCTATGCTACCTACAAACCAGAAACTTTAATATAATAAATAAACACTAGTATATTTTAAATTTTAGTTGTACTAAAAATAAATGTTTTATTTCAATAAATTGGGTTATTAGATAATTGTAATTAATATTAAGTTTTCTAAATTACCTTTCTGTGATTATGTGAAAATTCAAAAAGTTTTAACCTAAAATTTTGTGTGTTTCTTCATAAATGCTAAAACACCATGAATGAATTATCTGAAGCTCTTGGAAATCTCAATCTCTATCCGGTTAAGGTAGAAGTTTCCAAAGACTTTACTGGTTATTTTGCCAATGTGGAGGAACCTATGGAATTTCAAGCTCAACCTCCGGAAAAATCAAAGCCTAAGAAAAGAAGAAGATTTGTGGGATGGAAGCGTGTGCGCAGAAGGAAACCAGCAACTAGGAAAGTTCCCAAGATAGAAATTCCCATTAATAAAGGAAAGGGGATCGAGATTGGTGAAAATTCTAGGCAAGCAGGAATAGAAATTGGGGAAAGTTCTAGCCAAACCGAGGAATTACTATTACAGGAGGAATTAGATCACATACTGGCAAGTTGTGATATCCTTAGGCCTATCAATAATAATCTCTTCCCTTATCCTGCCGAAACCCAACTTCCATTAAATTTGGAACCAGCCATCCCAGAACCTATGATCCACACCCAACCTCTAGGAGAAATGGACGAGTGGTGGACCAACGACTGGCAGTTTCAAAACCTCCTAAATAACCCTTACACCTTTTTCCCTCAGTTCGACCCAGAACCTGTACCAAACCCACCAATGAGCATTGAAAACTTAGCTGAACTCCGCCACTTTGGCGAGGAGTTGGTGGATGCAGGGAATAGGATCCGGGAGGTGGGAGAACAGATCTCCTGGAAGTACGACGAGAGGGAACGTCGCTTCTGAGATATCAGTTGATGAGGGATAATGAAGCTGTGGTTGTATAATAATAATAATAATAATAATAATAATAATAATAATAATAATAATAGTAAAATATAACTCTGTAAAATAACCTAAAAATAAAACTTCTGTAAGATAACAGTGTGTACGGACGCATAATATAATCTATAAAAATGGAAGTCGAGAAATCGACAATTTTGGCTATACGTGTGTTATGATTATTGTACGATTGTTTTACATATAGTTGTTATTTATTTTATGCTAATAATTTATATATATATTAAATTATCAGATGGAACACGCTAGTAATGAACCAGTTAACGAAGTTAATCAATCTGAGCATAACAATGAAGATCAATTTCTGAATAGGCAAGATATCGAGAATATCGTTGCTCAAGGAATAGCCAATGCTATTCCCGCAATCCTTGCTGCTGCCCAGAAACCTGTTGAACCTCAACAAATTATTCCTAGTAAACGTACTCATGAAGACAATTTTAGTAATAGTGTAAACGGAGGCGGCAACCATATTAATAATGACAATGACGGGTTGCAAGCTCTACTCCTTAAGAAAATGAAAGCTGCAACGCCTGGTTGCACTTACAAGGAGTTTCTTGCCTGTAAACCAGTTGAATTTGCAGGCAATGAAGGGGCGACTGCGGCACTGCGTTGGTTGGAGAAAACCGAAGCAGTAATTATGATAAGTAAATGTGTCGAGGAAGACAAGGTCATGTATGCGTCACATCTTTTTAAAGAAGGGGTGCTAGAATGGTGGAATACAGTACTTCAAGCCAAAGGAAGAAATGTGGCCTATGCCATGAGTTGGGAAGAATTTAAACAGCTGGTGGAAAGAAAATTCTGTCCCGAATACGAAAAGGAACAAATGACAAATAAATTCCTGAACCATCGGATGTTGGGTGTAGACTGTCAAGGGTATACTTCAACATTCTTTGAGTATGCTAGAGTAGTACCAACCCTGGCTTCGCCAGAGCCTGTGCTTATTTCCCGCTATATTTGGGGACTGATTGGCGAAATCCGTAATATCGTTAAAGCTGCGAGACCTCGCACTATTGACGATGCTGTAGAATTAGCTAACACCCTAACTGACGAGTTGGTATGCACAAGAGAAGAAAACCGGAAAAAGGAAGTGGCCCAAAAGATTACCCAGGGATTTCGTGTGGGTAATAGTAGCAACTTCAAGAAAAAGGGAAACGGGCGCCTTCCACTGTTCCATTTTGCAATACCTGCAAAAGAAAGCATTTTGGTAGTGTAACACCTCGTAAAATCGTGTCCAATGATGTGTTGACACGTGTAGTGAACCCTAATAAAGTCAAATGTTGACTATGAGGGACTATTTTCGTCAAAATCGAAAACTTCAATTTTAGAGGGACTGGAAGTGTCAACATGCTTAAACTAAGCCTATGAGTGACCTTATACGGTGTCCGTATTCTCAAATGGGCCATTTGATGGACAAGAGGAGCCGTTTGTGGAATTATGTAAAAGTTTGCGCTTCGAATGGTTAAAAGTGTCAACATGTTAATTCTTACCTCTGAGTGCCAAATATTGGCTATGAAAGGCTTTTATGCCAATATGTGAAGTTTCGCGCAAGTTTGTAAGTTAGAGGGATTAAAAGCGTCAACATGTTTAATTACACCTCTGAAAGACCTTTTAACGAACCCGAAACATCTTGATGCACTTCCATACTCTCGATAATGTTTAACATAAGCTATATAAGGCTTTGATGCTATTCAATGACGATATGCGCAAGTTTACGCATTTAAGGGACCACAAGCGTCAACATTGGGTAATACACCTTTGAGCGACCTTTTAAGCGAACCGGAGCGTTGTAATAATTGGACATACATTCGGGGATGCCTCGTATGGGCCATGGAAGGCCTTAATGGCAATAAATGGCATAACACGCTACTTTATGCGTTAAAAGGGCTAAACACGTCAATGTGTGAAACTACGCCTTTAAGAGGTCTTTTGAATGAACCGAGAGCTTCGCAATGCTCAGTCAAACTTACGGGTGTGCCAAAGGTTGGCCACGAACATCTTGCACACCTTGTAATAAAGAAAAAACGCGAGAATGGAAGTTATGTGCCAAAAATGAACATTTTTAGAAATTCATAAGCATCTAAAATTGTTCAGGGACTGTTTGTGTATAAACCTGAAACATGCTGAACTGATCTGGGCTTATTCACGGACTATAAGATCATTGGGCTGCATTTTAATGGGCCAAAATAGTCAAACAGCAACTTATAAATGATGTTTTGAAGTTATACAAGCACAGGGACCGAAATGGCATTTCTGCCAAACTTGTTTCGCTGGACCAGACCCCAGGCGGGCCGCGTAAGGCCTGGGCCGTCCTTTACGCGGGCCGCGAGGCCCCCTATCTGCAGAATTATTTTATTTTTTAGTTTCTTGCTTGGTCTCCACTCAAAACTGACTCTTAAGCATTAAGCTCGACTTTCTTGGACCCCAAGCTGATTATACCAGCTGTTAGGACACTTGTACAGATCCTAACATATCTCTAAAACACTTGTCTTGATCAAAATCATTCCCAAAACCTATAAATACTTGAAGCTCTCATTCATTTCTACACACCAATTTCATTCTATCATTCTTACTCTCAAATCTGGAGCTTCCTAAGCTGAAGTGGAACTGAAATTTTGTAGAAAAGATAGCTAGGACTCTTGTAAGTGTCTTAAGCCCTATCATTAGTTCAGTTTCATAATTTTTATAACCGAAAAGTCAAGCATCGTAAATAAACTTTGACTTTCGGATTAAACTCTAATGGTCCAGCTACTAACCAAATTAAAAGTGGGTATAAGACCATTGTAAGGTAGGTGATTAACCCCTGAAAGGACACCTCCTAATTCCTTCGTTTGCTTAGTTAATTGTCGGGTCAAACCGTTTAGGTAAAAAGTCAAACTTGGCAGATTTGTGCATATTAATTAAACCATAGATGCAGAGGTAATAAATTATATTTTAACACTCTAATAACTTGGTAATGATTATTAGAACATGTCTAAGCCGGTCCAACCCGACAATTCTAAGTTTAGGGTCGGTTCACAACCGAAAGTCGCAAAAGCTTGACTTTGCTTTGACTTTTCAGTTCTGGCCCGATTAAGCTTGATTCTTCCGTGTTTTAAGCTTCCATTAGGACCATATTATTCAGTAGTATAACCCTCTAGAGTTATATTGCATGGTTCCTTGTGGTTTGAATTATACGCTAGTTTCCGCTATTATGCTTATAAACGCCCATTTTGCCCTTTTGACATAAGAATGAGATTTTTAGAAATGTGAGAGGACAAAAACCTTTGTTACTGATATATAAGCTTGTCCCGAAGTAAATTGTGATATCTTGTATAAAGCATGTTTAAACTTGGATTTTGACCCAAAACTCATTACCTACTGTTAAGATATTATTTTAGGGATTGTTGGAGTTATTGATCAGATTATAAACTGATCATGTCATAGAGTTCTTGTATTATTCGGTAAATGACGATAATGCCCTTTTTATGCATAAGATGAGATTTACAAATGATTTGAATGCCAAACTTTTTCCTACTGATTTCATATATTAAATAAATTATTTTGAGCATTCAAAACTGATCAAAATCTCAGATTTCCATAAAACCCCTTAATTATCGTCAATTAGCGATTTTTACGCTATTTAGGTGCATAGTATGGTTTTAAACCATAATTAACACTTAAGACTTGTTACCTACTGAATTTTTAAAACAAATTTTAATATTATTTCAGTAGGCATAAGTCGTGAACTCAGACTTCCAAAAATGCCCGTAAAAGCATATGTGAAATGACCAAAATACCCTTTCGAGGCATAGTTTGGCCATAAATGGTAAACCTCACATATGTATGATATCTTACTGATGTAATGAGATAAATTAAATATTTTTACTGATTAGAAAGGACCAGAACTACAGTTTGTCATAAATTCTCTTTTATAAGTATTAAAATTACCAAAATGCCCTTACGGGACTTAAAATGGTTTTAAATACTTTTTGGGCATATATGTTGACATCCTACTGATGTATTGACATATTCTAAGCATAATAACATATGGAACTTGTATATGATTCATTTGGTTACCCATTACGCATTCTACGCGTTCGGATCGGTGTATGTAACTAGTTTACGTATGTTTGCCGAAACGGGTTTAACCTTATCGTTTTTATCTCAAAATTCGGAATGTGTTTAGTTTACCCATAATATACAAGTATCCAAACTTGTTGGGTCTAAATAACATTCTATTCCGGTCATCGCTTAATCTAGCGTATCGTACAACTTTAGATACTTTAAGCTACCCGGTCTAAGTCTGCGACTTGAATAAAGACCGTTAGCATTCTGAATTGGTTATATATTACCATCACTCCAGACTAGAGCCACCCGGTAAAAGCTACCTGCATTTAGATAGATTGGATACGACTGAGTTATTTTGCTCTGAATCAAGTATTAGCTCAGGTAAATACTTTTAACTTATTTTCCCTTATACGGGCTTGGGATACGGTAGATTAATACCGCTTGGTCGGGTGTGGATCAATCAAATGCCGGATTGTGGCTAGTAAATCCACAAAACCTGTTTGGATACTGTTCTGTTAATGACTTAAACATTGGGGGTTAACGACCGTGTCCTGGGTATATCCTTGGCTCATTCATTTGTAAATGGCCACGACTTATGCGCTGGGTGTAGGCATACACCGAAAAGATGCCAATAATAAATTATTAATTACCCAAAAGTTGGGGATAACTCCTTTATGGGTTTTAAAAGTGGTGTGTCGTTTAATCATGTCTCAGTCTCTGTACTGGGCCCCAGATGTACGGTAAACATGTAATTCAGTATACAAGATTTTATTAAGAATTGTCCCAAGTTATAAAAGGTTTTGTGCCTTGTGCACTTAAATCAATTTTCATAAACTCTTTTCAAATGAGTCGGTTAAATTGTATTTACCAGTGAAAACTGACGTATTTTCAAAAGGCTAAGTGGCAGGTACTACTCGTAACAGGTTGGGAGTTGCTCGGTGTCGAAAAAGAGGATCCTGCAAATCCTTAAAGATGCCATAAAGTCTGCTAAGCTTCATTTTAAACATTCTGTAATGATCCTCCTGTGGATTTGATATTACAGACTCGTCTATAATAAATACTTTGATATTTTCATACATTTGAGTTTGTAATAATATTTTATATTCCAAGACTTCCGCTGTGCTATTCTGTGTGTGTTTGACCATGATGATATCAACTACGTCACGATACCCCACCGGGCCCACCGGTGATATGTGGAAATATCGGGGTGTGACAGGTTGGTATCAGAGCCAACATTGAGTGAATTAAACACTAGTCTTTTGTGTTTAATCTCAATGACACAGTAGCATATTCCTTAGACCTTTTGAGTCTAGACTTAATATAGGAATGCTCTCATCCCTATTAAGTAAACATTGTTTTCGATTTTGTGTATTTTAAATAAGTCGCCAAGCAAGGAAGCCGTTGAATAGAGAATTTCCTCATCCGAAGCCAAGGAATACCAAGCTTCACCATACGGCTAGAATAAGCGTGCGACCGGTTTGGAGGAAGATCTTTATAGATTCATTCCCAAAACCAAACCCATTTGATTTGGAATCAGACTTCAGAGTCCATACCGGAGGTCCCTGAGGCTCAAATTTTAAAGTCTGTACCAGTGGAGTCCATACCAGGTGGTCCCTAAGACTCCCGTTTTTTCCAATGACCCTTGTTTCTTACTTTCAAGTTTGGAATCCCAGACTTGGATTATATCTGTCAAAACCCAATCCGTGATCCATATCATTCCTTAACCATTGAATCCTTGAATTCTACTTCAATAACGGATCCTGATTGGAATACTTACCTTATTCACTGAGGTCTTCCGTGTCTCTATCGTATATGGTAAACAAAGAAGAGAGACAATCGGAATGAAGCAAGGAAGACATTAGATAATCATTCTTTCATAATATTCCTTGTCTTTTAAGTCCTTAAAAGGACCCGTCTCTTTTATTTAGTCCCTGTGTGGACATACCTTCGACTTAAGACCCTATATGGGCATTTGCTATTTAGTCATCTCCTAGACTTGATATCTCGATATAGTCCTCTTATGGACATTATATTCCTTCATAGTCCTTTCATGGACATAGTATTTCATTAAAAGTCTTTTCATAGAAATATTATTTTATCAGAGTTCCCTGGCGGACATAATAATTCATCATAGTCCTTTCGCGGACATATTATTTCATCATAAAGTCCCTTCGAGGGAAATTGTATATCGACGTCCTTTCATGGACATGTTATATCATAAAAGTCCTTATACGGACGTATTATAAAGTTCCTTTTCGGACTTATATTTCCCTTTTAGTCCCTGTGTGGACTAGAGTTATTTAAAAGTCCCTGTGAGGACACCTGTACAGCAAAGCCCTTTTGTGTGCACGCTGTACCAATATAGTCCTTTTATGGACATGTTATTTCATTAAGATCCCTTTGGGAATATATTATTTTAAATTAGTCCCTTTTGAGGACATTGATATTTCATTATAATCCATATTTGGATTTGTAAATATTTTATAGTCCTCATACGGACTTATATTTTTCTTTAAGTCCTCTGTGGGCAAATATATTACTAAAAGTCCTGTTTAAGGCACTATTGTAAATTCCTAATAATCTAGGAAGCTTTGAAAATTTTATGTAGGTATTCATTTTGTCCTTTTATCCATCAATAGTTCTGAGTTTTACTCAAACTTTATTGATCAGCTGAAAATTTCAAAATATCCTCTTAATGGTATAACCTAGCCTATATGTTTACTAACATGGCTATGATGGTAAAACCCTCTTAAGATAATTAATCTTTGTTAACATCTGAGAACATGTTAACATTCCTGGCTGTGTGACTTGAGAGACCACACTAGCTTCCAAAAGTACTTGGACTTTTCCAAGTCACCTTCATAGCCTATGATCAATATGAATCACGGCTATCAAACAACAGTATGAAGTATACATAAAAAACATCCAATTAAGATGTATGCCATTGGGCGAAGATGTATTCATGACAATGATAGTTTTATTTTATAAACTTCTTGTCAAAAGGCGATGAATTATGTTCGACCCTTAAAGATCACTGATCCAAGAGATCGTTGATTTTGTTTTAATTGTCCTTGTGACAAGGCCTTTTGTGCCATCTAACTGCCATTCGAGACAAACCTTGTGCTATATGAGGACGTCTCTATGACATTGTGGTCTTTATGATCCCCTGTCCAAGGTAATGAGCTGTGCTCAAGCCTAATAGTCTACGTGGTCAATGCGATCATGACTAAAATCATCAATGCGATGATTAAATCTAACATCCTTAGTGATGTTTTGCTTAAGGGCTATATTATATTGTCCATCTGAAACTAGGCAATTGTAATCTTTTGTGATTCTTTACCCAAGGGGGTGAGCCATGCTCAAATCCCATAGTCTGTATGATCATTGTGATCCTGACTAGTATCATTAATATGATAATCATAATATTAACATCCCTTGTGATGGAATGCCTACGGGCTACACTTTACTCTATTGTCAATAAGACAAAGATAGTGGTGATCCTCAAAATCCCCTATCCAAAGGGTGGGTTATACCCAACCCTAACAGTCTATATGATCAGCATGGTCATGACTGATATCATCAAATGCAATGATGATATATGAACATCCATTAGTGATGTCAATTAATTTACCTTTGTGCCAAATAAGTCATCTTTAGAGACAATGACAGTTGTAATTTATGAATCCTTGTCCAAAGGTGAAGGACTATGTTCAAACCTGGAAGCCCCTAATCCGATAAGATTGCGACTTATAAACTAATGTCCTTGGTGACAAAACAATGAGATATGTTTTAAAGTCATCCATGACAAGTCAATGTACTATAGTTTGACATTCGTGACAAGTTATCATTTTAAATGTTAACATTCCTAGTCACAGGCCTTTTGTGCCAGCATTGGTAAATGTCCTCCGTATCAGGCCTTGGTGCCATATCTTATAACGTCATTATGACGAGGCCACTTTGAGCCATATCTAAATGTCTTTTGCGACAAGGACTTCGTGCCCTATAATCATTATGTCTTTCATGACTAGGCTTTATGCCATATTTTTCTACGTCCCTCGCGACGGGCTTCTATGCCATATGTATATATATATAATAAAAGTCATGTAAGGCAAGCCTTCGAGCTATTCATAATCGTCCTTGTGACAAAGTCAGTAGTGACATTATGATCCTCTGGCGAACAGGTAATGGAGTCGCTCTAAACTTTAAGTGCCATTAATGGTCCTTTGGTGACCTAGGCTAAATGTAATGGATATACATTCAAATAACATTCACTAGGAATGTTTGGAAAACAATAGCCTATACGGTTTATGGATGCCATGGCTGATCTATGTCAGGTCATCAGGATGATGACTAACAATTGCTTAATGTGGTGACTAGTACCAAATTTCGAGTATGGCAAACTCGAATGATATGGATAGCAGTCGCAATGCTATTAATGCGACAAAAGATAATAATGCTACAAACGTAAACCTCAATATTAATGGAGTTAAACTCCAAGCTGTGATTGACACATCAGTTTGAAAGACCATGGAAAAGGTCATGAAACAGTTCAAAGAGCCGAATGCTTCTCGCCCTAAAAATTCATTCAAAACCTCAATCAATTGCTCATGAAACGAGTTTTGTTCACACTTTGAGTGCGAAGGATGAACCAAGGGAGGAGGATAACTCCCAGAAATCGAAGAAAAAGAGCAAATTACGGGCTTAATAAGAACCATCATAGGTTCAGTAAGAAGCTTGTATGTAAGAATTGCTATGAAAGACACTGGGGATAGTGTCGAATAGGATAAAGACCAAAGCAGTGTGCATCTGCAAAGAAACTGGTCATCAATCCCATGAATGCAGGGACATGTGGAATACAGTCTGTTACGGGTGTGGTGAGTAAGGCCACATCAGAATTAGATGCCATAAGACTGCCAAAGAAGGTGCAGCTAAGCCTGGAAAGGCTAAGAAAGGAAATGCCTGAACTCACCTGATGAATGCCAAAAAGGCAGTACATGATGTCATCAAGTACATTCCTTATCATGTACCAATGATAATCTCTACTAAGTGTCCTGTTTTAATACAGGCAATAATAAGTCTTTCATAGACCATAAGCTTAGCAAAACCTTGATGATAAGAACTCCAGATTCTTAGTCAGTTACCAATGAAATCTGAGAGACCGATTCTTCTATTATCGGCAATAATCTTTCTGTATAATCTAAGAGTACTCTTTCTTTAAATAGAGTACGACAATATATGTTATTTTAATTATTTTCTTTTCTCGTTGATTTATATCAACTACGAGTGCCAACTATGCTTGACAAAAGCGCCATGTGAGGATTGGCATATCCCAATGCGTCCCATAGATTATGTCCATGCCTGATCAGTATGGAAGTTTAATGCATGGGGCCACTAAGATATATCAATGGTCATATTGTACTAAAGTCAGCTAGTGGTATTCAAAGAAGATATCCATATTAGAAATGCCTAAGTAGGTGTCTCTACTTAAGGCATCCGTGCACTCGTAGAACAGATATGTCATTTGCATGACACAATTGACGGTAAGTGGACCAAGGTCGAAGATTAAAGGCTACCTTTATCATAATTGGATAACTTGATTTCTTCTCCATGGAACTACCCTGTTTGACCTTTTGAGAGGCAATGTAGAATTAAGATCTACATACTATTAAGAGTTGTATCTATTACAGAAGCTCTCTATCGGTCAGCATCAATAGAAATGGAAGAACTAAGATCTAACTAGATGAGTTTTTGGAGAAAGGCTTGTACAGCCTAGCTCATCATCTTAAGAGCTCTGATTATGATTGACAAAAGAAAGCGTGATGCAATACGCTTGTGCATGGGTTAATGCAACCTAACTAGGAAACGATTAAGAATCGTTATTAACTGCCCAGGATCGTCGAGTCGTTCGACTAACTACGAGGATAGATGATTCCTTAAGATTGATTCGGGTAATAATTGGAATGACTATCTCACCTAATTAAGTTCTCCATAACCAATAGCATTATATAAGCATCAAGGCTGCTCCTTTGGAGACCTTGTTTGGGAGAAGCAACCAACGCCCATTTGTTTGGTAGGAAATTGGGAAAGCCAATTATCAGGGTCGGAGATTTGTCTTAAGAACGACGGATAAGATAATATGAATCCGTAATTGTTTGAAAACTGCCAGTGATAGGCATTAGGGCAATGCGAAAGAAGAGGCGCAAATCTCTTGAAGTTCCAAATGGAGAACAAGACTCTATCAAAAATATCCAATATGAGGAAGTACAATACGTTTCGATATAAAGGCAAGTTAAGCCTTGGGTATGTAAATCGTTCGAGATCATCGAATGTGATGGCAGTATAGCTCATAAGCTAAACTTGCCTAAGGAGCTTTGTGGAATTCACGATGTGTTCCACATTTCCAACTTAAGGAAATGCCTAGCTAATAAATCGCTAGCAATGTCTTGTAAAGACGTATAGATTGATGAAAGTCTGAGGTTTATTGATGGACCTATATCAATCAAGGATCGACAGATTGAGAAGCTCCAAAAAGGAGCATGTACCTATGGAATAGATCAACGGGAATACCCGTAAAGGCCCCTAAATTACTATGGAAGTTAAGTTCATTACATGACAGAAAGTACTTCCATCTTTTTGAGCAAATCTCGGGGTCGAGATTTCTTTTAAGGGGGTGAGGATGTAACACCTCATAAAATCGTGTCCAATGATGTGTTGACACGTGTAGTGAACCCTAATAAAGTCAAATGTTGACTATGAGGGACTATTTTCGTCAAAATCGAAAACTTCAATTTTAGAGGGACTGGAAGTGTCAACATGCTTAAACTAAGCCTCTGAGTGACCTTATACGGTGTCCGTATTCTCAAATGGGCCATTTGTTGGACAAGAGGAGCCGTTTGTGGAATTATGTAAAAGTTTGCGCTTCGAAGGGTTAAAAGTGTCAACATGTTAATTCTTACCTCTGAGTGACCTTTAACAGACCGAGAGCTTCATTATGTTTCATCATATTCTCGGGAATTCCAAATATTGGCTATGTAAGGCTTTTATGCCAATATGTGAAGTTTCGCGCAAGTTTGTAAGTTAGAGGGATTAAAGGCGTCAACATGTTTAATTACACCTCTGAAAGACCTTTTAACGAACCCGAAACATCTTGATGCACTTCCATACTCTCGAGAATGTTTAACATAAGCTACATAAGGCTTTGATGCTATTCAATGACGATATGCGCAAGTTTACGCATTTAAGGGACCAAAAGCGTCAACATTGGGTAATACACCTTTGAGCGACCTTTTAAGCGAACCGGAGCATTGTAATAATTGGACATACATTCGGGGATGCCTCGTATGGGCCATGGAAGGCCTTAATGGCAAATAATGGCATAACGCGCTACTTTATGCGTTAAAAGGGCTAAACACGTCAATGTGTGAAACTACGCCTTTAAGAGGTCTTTTGAATGAACCGAGAGCTTCGCAATGCTCAGTCAAACTTACGGGTGTGCCAAAGGTTGGCCACGAACATCTTGCACACCTTGTAATAAAGAAAAAACGCGAGAATGGAAGTTATGTGCCAAAAATGAACATTTTTAGAAGTTCATAAACATCTAAAATTGTTCAGGGACTGTTTGTGTATAAACCTGAAACATGCTGAACTGATATGGGCTTATTCACGGACTATAAGATCATTGGGATGCATTTTAATGGGCCAAAATAGTCAAACAGCAACTTATAAATGCTGTTTTGAAGTTATACAAGCACAGGGACCGAAATGGCATTTCTGCCAAACTTGTTTCACTGGACCAGACCCCAAGCGGGCCGCGTAAGGCCTGGGCCGTCCTTTACGCAGGCCGCGAGGCCCCCTATCTGCAAAATTATTTTATTTTTTAGTTTCTTGCTTGGTCTCCACTCAAAACTGACTCTTAAGCATTAAGCTCGACTTTCTTGGACCCCAAGCTGATTATACCAGCTGTTAGGACACTTGTACAGATCCTAACATATCTCTAAAACACTTGTCTTGATCAAAATCATTCCCAAAACCTATAAATACTTGAAGCTCTCATTCATTTCTACACACCAATTTCATTCTATCATTCTTACTCTCAAATCTGGAGCTTCCTAAGCTGAAGTGGAACTGAAATTTTGTAGAAAAGATAGCTAGGACTCTTGTAAGTGTCTTAAGCCCTATCATTAGTTCAGTTTCATAATTTTTATAACCGAAAAGTCAAGCATCGTAAATAAACTTTGACTTTCGGATTAAACTCTAATGGTCCAGCCACTAACCAAATTAAAAGTGGGTATAAGACCGTTGTAAGGTAGGTGATTAACCCCTGAAAGGACACCTCCTAATTCCTCGTTTGCTTAGTTAATTGCCGGGTCAAACCGTTTAGGTAAAAAGTCAAACTTGGCAGATTTGTGCATATTAATTAAACCATAGATGCAGAGGTTATAAATTATATTTTAACACTCTAATAACTTGGTAATGATTATTAGAACATGTCTAAGCTGGTCCAACCCGACAATTCTAAGTTTAGGGTCGGTTCACAACCGAAAGTCGCAAAAGCTTGACTTTGCTTTGACTTTTCAGTTCTGGCCCGATTAAGCTTGATTCTTCCGTGTTTTAAGCTTCCATTAGGACCATATTATTCAGTAGTATAACCCTCTGGAGTTATATTGCATGGTTCCTTGTGGTTTGAATTATACGCTAGTTTCCGCTATTATGCTTATAAACGCCCATTTTGCCCTTTTGACATAAGAATGAGATTTTTAGAAATGTGAGAGGACAAAAACCTTTGTTACTGATATATAAGCTTGTCCCGAAAATTTGACATCAGTTCTTGGTCCCAAATAGGAGTTATGCTCGATATCGTAATTAGAAGCTTTTAACTAAGTAAATAGCGATATCTTGTATAAAGCATGTTTAAACTTGGATTTT
Source organism: Helianthus tuberosus (assembly GCA_030545235.1). Classification (NCBI taxonomy): domain Eukaryota; kingdom Viridiplantae; phylum Streptophyta; class Magnoliopsida; order Asterales; family Asteraceae; genus Helianthus; species Helianthus tuberosus. The sequence goes on along the minus strand of CM060400.1, from coordinate 114,720,128 downwards.
GACCCAAAACTCATTACCTACTGTTAAGATATTATTTTTAGGGATTGTTGGAGTTATTGATCAGATTATAAACTGATCATGTCATAGAGTTCTTGTATTATTCGGTAAATGACGATAATGCCCTTTTCATGCATAAGATGAGATTTACAAATGATTTGAATGCCAAACTTTTTCCTACTGATTTCATATATTAAATAAATTATTTTGAGCATTCAAAACTTATCAAAATCTCAGATTTCCATAAAACCCCTTAATTATCGTCAATTAGCGATTTTTACGCTATTTAGGTGCATAGTATGGTTTTAAACCATAATTAACACTTAAGACTTGTTACCTACTGAATTTTTAAAACAAATTTTAATATTATTTCAGTAGGCATAAGTCGTGAACTCAGACTTCCAAAAATGCCCGTAAAAGCATATGTGAAATGACCAAAATACCCTTTCGAGGCATAGTTTGGCCATAAATGGTAAACCTCACATATGTATGATATCTTACTGATGTAATGAGATAAATTAAATATTTTTACTGATTAGAAAGGACCAGAACTACAGTTTGTCATAAAATCTCTTTTATAAGTATTAAAATTACCAAAATGCCCTTACGGGACTTAAAATGGTTTTAAATACTTTTTGGGCATATATGTTGACATCCTACTGATGTATTGACATATTCTAAGCATAATAACATATGGAACTTGTATATGATTCATTTGGTTACCCATTACGCATTCTACGCGTTCGGATCGGTGTATGTAACTAGTTTACGTATGTTTGCCGAAACGGGTTTAACCTTATCGTTTTTATCTCAAAATCCGGAATGTGTTTAGTTTACCCATAATATACAAGTATCCAAACTTGTTGGGTCTAAATAACATTCTATTCCGGTCATCGCTTAATCTAGCGTATCGTACAACTTTAGATACTTTAAGCTAGCCGGTCTAAGTCTGCGACTTGAATAAAGACCGTTAGCATTCTGAATTGGTTATATATTACCATCACTCCAGACTAGAGCCACCCGGTAAAAGCTACCTGCATTTAGATAGATTGGATACGACTGAGTTATTTTGCTGTGAATCAAGTATTAGCTCAGGTAAATACTTTTAACTTATTTTCCCTTATACGGGCTTGGGATATGGTAGATTAATACCGCTTGGTCGGGTGTGGATCAATCAAATGCCGGATTGTGGCTAGTAAATCCACAAAACCTGTTTGGATACTGTTCTGTTAATGACTTAAACATTGGGGGTTAACGACCGTGTCCTGGGTATATCCTTGGCTCATTCATTTGTAAATGGCCACGACTTATGCGCAGGGTGTAGGCATACACCGAAAAGATGCCAATAATAAATTATTAATTACCCACAAGTTGGGGATAACTCCTTTATGGGTTTTAAAAGTGGTGTGTCGTTTAATCATGTCTCAGTCTCTGTACTGGGCCCCAGATGTACGGTAAACATGTAATTCAGTATACAAGATTTTATTAAGAATTGTCCCAAGTTATAAAAGGTTTTGTGCCTTGTGCACTTAAATCAATTTTCATAAACTCTTTTCAAATGAGTCAGTTAAATTGTATTTACCAGTGAAAACTGACGTATTTTCAAAAGGCTAAGTGGCAGGTACTACTCGTAATAGGCTGGGAGTTGCTCGGTGTCGAAAAAGAGGATCTTGCAAATCCTTAAAGATGCCATAAAGTCTGCTAAGCTTCATTTTAAACATTCTGTAATGATCCTCCTGTGGATTTGATATTACAGACTCGTCTATAATAAATACTTTGATATTTTCAGACATTTAAGTTTGTAATAATATTTTATATTCCAAGACTTCCACTGTGCTATTCTGTGTGTGTTTGACCATGATGATATCAACTACGTCACGATACCCCACCGGGCCCACCGGTGATATGTGGAAATATCGGGGTGTGACAGGTAGATGCAAAGGGTATTGCAATTTCTGCAAAATTCCAGGGCATCAAGAAGAAGACTTCAGGAAGAAGAAATCCACAATCTGCTACAATTGTGGAGAGGCTGGACATTTTAGGCCAGATTGCCCAAAATTGGTTAAACCAGCTGATAACAAAGCCAAACCTGCAGAAGGAACTACCAAGGAAAACGTAAGAGCCTTCTAGTTGACTACCCAGGAAGCAGAGCTAATTCCAGACGTCATAGCTGGTATGTTCTTAGTTCACGACGTTTATGCAAAAGTATTATTTGACTCTGGTGCAAACCAAAGTTTTATAAATACTTCATTCTGCCAAGCTCTTAATTTACCCTTAACCAACCTTAGGCAGATTTTTACAGTCGAAACGGCAGATAGGAATTCTGTTAAAATAGATAAGGTTTTGCGAGAAGGAAATATAGAACTTTCAGGTCGTAAATTCTCTGCAAACCTGTTACCTATGAATTTAGCCGGATTCGACGTCGTATTAGGAATGGATTGGTTAGTAGCCAACCATGCTCGAATCCTATGTGATAAAAACTCCATAGAAATTCGTGCACCCACTAAAGAAGTAATCATGGTTACAGGAGATAAGCCACGAAAACCCATGAAGTTCATTTCAGTAATTAAAGTTGCTAGTTATGAACGAAAACAAGGAGTAGTGTATATGATTTCGGTAATCATTAGCACTAAGGGTAAGGAACTTAAGGACATTCCTGTAGTATCAGAATACCCAGATGTATTCCCAGAAGAGTTACCAGGATTACCACTAGATAGGGAGGTAGAATTTAGAATTCATTTAATTCCTGGAACTACACCTGTAGCTAAAGCACCTTATCGTTTAGCACCCACTGAAATGTTAGAACTTAAAAAGAAATTAGATGAATTGCTCAGTAAAGGATTCATACAACCTAGTTCATCCCCTTGCGGAGCACCAGTGTTGTTCGTAAAGAAAAAGGATGGTTCGATGCGAATGTGTATCGATTATAGGGAACTGAATAAGGTTACAATTAAGAATCGATACCCATTACCTAGGATTGATGATCTTTTCGATCAACTTCAGGGAGCTAGATACTTTTCTAAGATTGACTTACGCTCTGGATATCATCAATTGAAGGTACACGAAAAAGACATACCTAAAACTGCTTTCAGAACTAGGTATGGTCATTACGAGTTTACAGTCATGCCATTTGGGTTAACCAATGCTCCTGCAACATTTATGGACATGATGAATAGGATCTGTAAACCGTACTTGGATAAATTCGTAATTGTCTTCATAGACGATATACTTATTTATTCCAAAAGTCAGGAAAAACATTGTGAGCATTTGCATGCACTCTTAACTTTGTTAAGAAAAGAGAAGCTTTACGCCAAATTCTCGAAATGTGAATTTTGGCTGCAAGAAGTGCAATTTTTAGTACACATGGTGAATCACGAAGGTATTCATGTAGATCCTGCTAAGATAGAAGCAATCACCCAATGGAAGGTTCCACAATCAGCAATGGAAATTAGAAGTTTTATAGGGTTAGCCGGACACTATAGACGGTTTATTAAGGATTTTTCCAAGATAGCTGTACCATTAACTAAGCTAACTTGTAAATCAGTTAAGTTTGAATGGGGACCTAAACAAGAAGAAGCTTTTAAGATTTTAAAACAGAAATTAACAAATGCTCCAATTTTAGCCTTACCAGAAGGAACAAAAGATTTTGAAGTTTACTGTGATGCTTCTAAGCTAGGATTAGGATATGTGCTAATGCAACGCAAGAAAGTAATTGCGTATGCCTCAAGGCAATTGAAAAAGCATGAAGAAAACTATACGACTCATGACTTAGAGTTAGGAGCCATAATTTTTGCCCTTAAGATTTGGAGACATTATCTGTATGGAAGTAAGTTTACTGTTTGTACAGATTATAAGAGTTTAAGATACATATTTGGGCAAAAAGAATTAAACATGAGGCAAAGGAGATGGATGGAAATCCTAAATGATTACGACTGTGATATTCAGTATCACGAAGGAAAGGCAAATGTAGTTGCAGATGCCTTAAGTCATAAGTATCATGAAAAACAACGACGAGTTCGTGCTCTTAGATTAAGTTTACAATTAGACTTAATGGAACAATTAAAGAATGTTCAGGAAACAACAATCAAGGATGATGCTGAATGAATGAAAGGAAGAATAAAGGAATTGGAGCAAGGAGCTGATGGAATCTGGAGATTCCATAAGAAAAGGATTTGGGTACCTAAGCAGGGAGAATTAAGAAATAAGATCTTAGAGGAAGCCCATAAATCTAGGTATACCATGCACCCAGGAAACAACAAGATGTACCAAGATTTAAGAAATAATTTCTGGTGGATAGGAATAAAAAAAAAGACATAGCTAGATATGTTTCTAAATGTCTTACTTGTTCACAAGTTAAGGCAGAACACCAGAAACCTTCAGGTCTACTACAACAATTAGAAATGCCTGTATGGAAATGGGAACTCATAACAATGGATTTTGTTACTAAGTTACCCAAAACCAGAAAAGGGTAATGACGCGATTTGGGTAATTGTCGATCGATTAACCAAATCAGCTCATTTTCTACCCATGAAAGAAACCTTTAGCATGGAAAGGTTAGCCAAGTTGTATGTAGATGAGGTAGTATCCTTACATGGAGTCCCGCTCTCTATTGTATCAGATAGAGATAGTCGTTTCACTTCGCATTTTTGGACAAGTTCCCAAGAAGCCATGGGGACTAAACTGAACTTGAGCACTGCATATCATCCTCAAACAGACGGACAAAGTGAAAGGACGATCCAAACTCTGGAAGACATGCTTAGGGCATGTGTGATAGATTTTGGTGGAAACTGGGATGACCACCTACCCTTAATTGAATTCTCCTATAACAATAGTTATCATTCAAGCATCGAAGCTTCCCCATTCGAAGCACTATACGGACGTAAATGCAGAACTCCAGTTTGTTGGGCAGAAATAGGAGAAAATCAGTTATCAGGTCCTGAAATAGTTCAAGAAACCACTGACAATATCACTCAAATCAAGGAAAGATTGAAAACGGCTCGAGATCGCCAAAAGAGTTATGCAGATAATCGACACAAGCCGTTAGAATTCCAAGTGAGAGACAAAGTACTATTGAAAGTTTCTCATTGGAAAGGAATAGTACGGTTTGGTAAGAAGGGAAAGCTGAGTCCAAGGTACGTAGGGCCCTTCCCAGTCATACAACGAATAGGACCAGTTGCTTATCGCTTACAACTACCAGAAGAGCTAGCCGGGGTACATGACGTATTTCATGTATCCAATCTTAAGAAATGTCTTTCAGACGAATCCCTGGTAGTACCTCTTCAAGATGTAGAGGTAAATGAAAAGTTAAAATTTGTTGAGAAGCCATTGCAGATAGAAGACAGAAGGGTCAAGTTTCTCAAGCACAGACGACAAGTGCTGGTCAAAGTCAAGTGGGATTCAAAGAGAGGATCTGAATACACTTGGGAGTTGGAATCAGAGATGAAGCGAAAGTATCCCTACTTGTTCTAGTAAATCTCGAGGACGAGATTTTTATTAAGGTGGGGAGAATGTAACAACTCTCACCAAAACTATTATTTCTTATTATATTTTGTCCAATAGGAAACCCTAATTAAGACCCCCAAGTGATCCTGCATGAACCCTAAAATTTTCGGAACAATCGGAATCAGGATCAGGGTCCCCTAAAACTCAAGGGGGGTATTTCCCCGTTAGTAATATCCACATAGTTTTACGTGTAAAATGAATTTGAATGAACGACCAACTCAGTGAAGCTACCAGGACACGGGGCTACCCTATGGTAGGGTGGTGCCCCTCGCGCCACGCGACAGCCCCTCGCGCCACGCGAGGGGACTGTTTTTCCAGTATAAATAGAGGGGTGTGGGACTTGACATTCTGCGTTGGTTCGACGTAACAATTCAATTCAGGCACTGAGATATAGTCTGTTTACTACAAAACACACACAATCACGAAACGCTGCCGCGACAACAGGGTAATAACTCGATCACTGCTACGATCTAATGTCAGATCGATAGAAACCAATCCAATGGATGTTTAAGTGCTGCTCAAACTTGGGTTATACTTTGTCATTCGTCGTGAATTCGATGGATGTTTAAGTATCGCACTTTGTCATTCGTTGTGAAGGTTTCGATCTCGTGAGTTGTCGTAAAAAGTTGGATTAAAGTTACTAACCTAGTTTTCGTGTGCATTGTTATTTAAACTAGGATAACAAGGCTAATCAGTAGGCTAGACTCTGCCCGTATTAAATCTGCAATGTGAGTCATTCTCTTTTTATCAAAGGTTTTACAATACTCCATTTTCAAATGTTATAATTACAGGGATTAAGTCATGGTTATCTTAAATCACTGGCTAGTGGGGTATTGTGCACATTACTAATTTCTCACAGTTAGGCTAATAAATCCTAACAGTGATAATCATCACTACTTGGGGAAGGACCCAATAGTGGTATGACCATCGTCACCAGGTGACACGGCGCCAGATAAAAATAAGATAGAAGCCATTGTAATCGCTCTTATGCTGTAATTTATAACCATGTGTCATTTTATGCCAAATGAATGATTCACCAGTATTTCCCCGCTGACAAAATATTTTTTAAAACATGTTTCAGGCGACCTGCTGTAAATCAAGGAAAACGTGCTACGGAGCACTAACAAGCTTGAAGAGGTGGCTCAATAAAAATGAATAAACATGTTTTGTAAAATCAGGGAATTTCTTTGTGAAATTCCTCTATTGTAAACTACGGGGTTGATCCCGAATTATGAAATAAAATAATCGGGCATTTCAAGTTTTAAAAGATCCTGCTAAAATCTTTCATTATCGCATCAATTAATAAATACCACGGGTTCCTGTCCCGCGGCTCCTGACCGGGTCAAACCGGGGCTGGGGCCATGACACACACGCACGAAGCATATCTTCGAGTGTTTGGATTGTCTGTTCGCTCTGGCCGTCAGTTTGTGGATGAAAGGCCGTACTTAGATTTAAATGATATCCAAAGGCCTATTGAAATGACTTCCAAATTCTTGAAACAATGCGACCGTCTCGGTCTAAGATGGTTGAATTAGGCACTCCATGACGAGCCACAATTTCTTTGAGATAGAGTTCCACTAGTTTCTCGGTATTATCCTTCTCCCGAATTAGCAAGAAGACTTTGTCAATCTATCGACGATTACCTATATCATGTCGTAACCTCTTGAGGTCCTGGGTAACTTCGTAATGAAGTACATCGATATTTGTTCTCATTTTCAAACGGGAATCTCGGGTTGTTGTACCAATCCCGAGGAATTTTGCTATTCGACTTTGACTTTCGCGCAAGTCAAGCATTCTCTGACATAAGTCGCGATATCACTTTTGAGGTTAGGCCACCAATAGTATTCTTTCAATACTTAGGCCTATGTACTTCCTCAAAAATATCATCCCGAAGGCCGCCAAAGAATGGAACCCAATTTCGACCCATAAGGTATAAAGTTCCATCTTCTTTCGGCACTAATTGTTCCTTCATGCCTCGAAGTGTTTCTTCTTGAATATGCTCTTCCTTGAGCGCTTGTGAATCATCTTCTCTAATGCTTGAACTCGCAGTGTTATAACTCGCTCCTTTCAACCAATCACATTTTTTTTAAAATTGTTTACCACTCTCTATGTGTTTGACAATTGCTAGTGATTGCGTGCAAAATGGGAAGTGGAGTGAGGACTTGACATGGCATGACATTATTGGTTAGAAAAGTGTTTAAACACTCACCAAGGGATGATCACTCCTTCCACCCTAAGGTTGTAGTCTGAGTTAGAGTGGAAACTCAAGTATGGAAATAGTTCACGAAAATGGTGGTATTTTGTGTTCTTCTTCCATTGGCATTTGTTCAAAAATTGTGGTCCAACAAATGACACAACTTGTAGCTAGAATATATCCCATTCAGGTTGTCTTGGCCTCATATAGTAGTATTGGGGTAGATATCGACCATGCCCAATGGTCATCTTACATACAACAAACAAACCGTTAGTCTCGACACTATGAGGGGTTCTCATCATGAACCGACTCCGATATGAAAGTAAGCGTTTGGGATTTTTTTTTCTTTTTTGGAAAAATAGAGAGAGAAAAGTATTGAATGTTGGTGATTGAGTTGGTATTCTATGTCTTCTCTACCGTGGTTCTATGTCATTCAGTACTAGATATTTTAGTGTAATCGGGGATTGACTTGGTGATCAAAGCGAATAATAATACACATCAAACAAGTTAGGAGGTGCGAGAGTGCACGCTTGTTTGAGTTATTATAATTCGAAGTGTACGGGCGGAGCCCGTACTCTACGGGAGTTCCAAGGGGGCAGTTGTGTCTTAATAAAATTCAGATAACTGCTAATGGCAGTTATTCTTCCCTAACCCCAAAAATCCGTATTCAGTTTTTGGTCACTTTTTTCTCTGCTTCAGAAAATTCACGCACAAACAACATACCCTGGTTCAATTTCTCGAAATCAGAGTTGTATCCGATTGAATTATTCGGGTGAACCACCGAAATAATTTGATCTGAAAGTGATTGCACGCCTCTCTAATCGTCCGATTTTCTAAAATCCCCAACATTCAAAACAACCTTACCATGCTTCATGATGTACAAAAAGAGTGGAGATGTCTAGATGAGCTATTAGCTGGTGTGAACGGGGTGATCTTCGTGGACTCAAGGTGGTCGGAAAAGTTATCTTCATCGTATTTCTGTGGCATATAGGGAACACATGGGTAGGGGTGTGCACAAAACCGAAAAAACCGATGTGTAACTGAAATAACCCTAGAAACCGAACCCAAACAAAAACCAATGGTGCGACCTAGTGTTTTTTGAAAACCGAAATTTATGGTTAGGTTTTGGGTTTTTTATATTTCTTCTTGATTATTTAAGGTTTCAAATGATAATTAAATATTCCGGCATGTAAAAGTAAACTTCAGACGGATCAACCCCATATTGAAGTGTATACTAAAAATTAAATAACTAAGATGATATCATTATAAATAAAAGTTAACTATTAGCTAGATTAAACTAATCCTTACGTTTATGTCATATACTTTTTGGTTTCTGAAAAAGATAATATATTAATTTGTTGTATTAATCCACGAGGTCTTCTGTGAAGACTCCAACAAATCCACGGTGGATAGAAGGCGATTAAGATCGTAAAAGCCAAACCTAAATTATTGTTGTTGCTTCTACGAACCCATCCCATCTGTCACGTCGACAACACCGTCGGCTAGCTTTCTCTGCCGTACCGGCTTTATTCACCTTTTTCAAACCCTTGGACTCCTCCCTCCACAATCTTTACCCATTGACTCACTACAATCTCACACATGTGGGTTCACGTGAGTCACGGACTCGCTCGGTCCACTTAGTTAACCATCCTTAACCCCCCACATTACTCTTGACGATCTTGACTTAAAAAGCTTATACACTCTTGACCCATTGACTCAACCTAACGCGTCTGGTTTACTTTGAGTCACTCCACTCCGGTGATATATCCAAAAGAAAAATATAGATTATCTAAAAAATTCTTATTTTTACCGTACAATCATCATAAATCCACCCCTGTTCCACTTACCCCCCCTCCCTTCCCTACCCCCACGGCCCACCCCACCCCCAACCACACAAAAGAAAAATAAATAATAATAATTAAGAGTTAAATGTCATTTTAGTCCCTATGGTTAGGATCATTTTATCAGCTTAGTTCAAATGTATCATTTTTTCGCTTGTCGGTTCAAAAAAGTTTCATTGTTGCCATTTTAGTCCACTGGGTTAACTTCATCCAGTATTTATGTTAACGAGAAGGGCAATTTAATCATTTTATATGGCCGAATTGTCATTTTTGTTAACAAAATTATATATAAAATGACCGAATTGCCCTTCTCGTTAACACAAAAAATGGATAAAGTTAATCTAGTGGATTAAAATGACAACGGTGAAACATTTTTGGACTCACAGGCGAAAAATGAAACTTTTAGACTAAACTGACAAAATGACACAAATCAGAGGGACTAAAATGACATTTAACTCTAATAATTAGTCTTGGCAATCTTGACTTTAACACTTATAAAATCTTGACCCATTGACTCACTACAACCTGTTGTGGTTCACTTGAGTCACTGACTCGGTCCACACAGTTAACCCCCATCCCACCTCACCCCCTGTCTTTATATACGACAATCCACCTAGCATTGTAAACATATTATTGTTCTCTTCTGCTCTGTTGTGTTCTGTTCTAAAGCTTAAAAGCCTGCATCCTTTTTCTTGGATTCTCACACAGATCTCTGCAAATTCAAGACAAAAAAGAAGATGAAGGTATCAAAATCTACACCAACTTTTACAACCCACATGTTTTTTATATGTGAAATCTCACATGGGTTTTTACTCTTTTGCTTAAATCTTCATTCTTTTTGCAGAAAGTTGTGTTGAAATTGGACTTCTTGGATGAAAAAATCAAGCAAAAAGCCATGAAAAATGTCTCCAGTCTCACAGGTACTTAAAATTTTTTATGTAAATCCAATCTTTATTCATCTGGGTCATCATAATTTATAATTTTAAACCAAACCCAGATCTTAGTTTATTATAAAGCTTCAAACTTGAACATGATCAACACAGGTGTAGATTCAATATCAATGGATATGAAAGACAAGAAACTGACAGTAACAGGGGATGTAGATCCAGTGACAGTTGTGTCAAAACTGAGAAAGATTTGTCACACAGAGATTGTATCAGTTGGTCCAGCAAAGGAGCCAGAGAAGAAAGATGGTGGTGGTGGTGACAACAAGAAGAAAGAAGATGATAAAAAGAAAGAAGAAGACAAGAAGAAAGAAGAAGCTAAGAAGAAAGAATTAGAAGCCAAAAAGAAAGAAGAAGAAGCTTTGAAATTAGCTTATGCTGCTGCTGTTGCTCATCATCATAATCATCAGCCATACCCTTATTATAATTATCATCAACAGCAACAGCAACCTTACTATCAGTATAATCATCCTCCCACACCATACTATTCAAAAGTTGTTCATGATGAGAACCCTAATAGTTGTGTTATTAGTTGATGAACATGAATAGTGTGAGTTGTCAAATCTGTTGGTGAAATCCAGGGGGGCAGATCTTGGAGGGTGAGGTTGATGTTGATGGAGTGAGCAATTTGCTGCTTTTTTTAGTAATGTAAATCATATCTTTAATTATATTGTAGTTATTAGTTTTTAAGAGGTTGTAACTTATATTTAAGGTCAAGTTACTTGCCAGATCAAGAATGTTGATATCCAGAGTAGTCATGCAGTGGTGACTTGTGCTTTATGTATTACAACTTGTATGGTGGTCTGGTTATGACTGTTTGGTCATTGGTGGAAGAGATGGGGGATAAGATGAGGGAGGTGTGTAATCTTGTTTTTTTAGTGATCATAATCTTGAAAAGGTTACAAAAGTTTATGACATGAAGTTTTGTATAAATTAGTTATCATTTGAAGAGTTTTACTGTGAGATACGGGCGTAGCATAGTGGGGCGGGAAAGGGCGGCCGACCTTTTCGCTCAGTAGTGTAATTTATGTGATTTTTGTAAAGAAATTTTTTGGTATATACGTTTTCGACTCCCTGTCGGAAATCTCAAGCTTCACCACTGGTAGTGAGAGTATGTAGTTTTTGTATAGAAATTTTTGGGTATATACATTTTCGACCCTACGGTTTTATAGAAATTTTTTGGCATATACCTCTTCGACCCCCCGGTAGAAAATCTCAAGCTGCGTCACTGTTGTGAATAAATGTGTTTAATACATAATCGATTTTAGCCGGAGAATCATGAGTATCGTAATATACACTTGTACACTAGTGTTGATCAAATGTAGCGAGAGTAAGAAAATTGATGGTTAGAGAATCACAGTGGCGAAGTATAGAATGGGCCGGGATGGGCGCCCGACCCCCCGAACTTTTCGCTCAGTAGTGTTATATATGTAGTTTCGTATAGAAAATTTTGGGTATATACGTTTTCGACCCCCCAGTTCTATAGAATTTTTTTGGTATATATGTTTTCGACCCCCGTCATTCGGGTCAAGCTTCGCCACTGGACAATCACATAACCATTTCATGTATCACATTTAAAAAAATAAATACATGTGTTTATATACTTCTCTATTTCTATTTAAAATTGATTTTATATCAGTGTTACTCTAGAGGCAAGATCAAATAAAAAGTTTGTGTGAGCTTTAACTTAACTTTCTTTTTTGGATCACCATCTTCGTGTATTGAAGTTATATTTTCATCTTGTTTTTTTTTTTTTTTTTTCACTCTTAAAAGAAGTGTCAAGTGGTAGAACAAAAGATGAAAATAGTCCCTCCTTTTTACTTTCCAATGCTGATGTCGCAGACGAAGACCTTTCCTCGAAAATTACTCTTTTTGTAGCAATAAGAATTCTCTCAACCGTTTGATCACCTTCCATGTTATTAATAAAAGTACTTTCTGCAGTCTGCGCCTAAACCTAGCATCCATCATGATTGTTTCCATTGTCGAATGTCGATTGGCAGTTCCATCGTCGATTCGTTGCCCTTTTCATAATCTTGTTTTTTTAGTGATCATAATCTTGAAAAGGTTACAAAAGTTTATGACATGAAGTTTTGTATAAATTAGGTGTCATCATTTAAAGAGTTTTACTGTGAGATCAGGGGCGCAACATAGTGGGGTGGGAAAGGGCAACCGACCTCTTGAACTTTTAACTGAGTAGTGGACATTAGCGCAGGTTAAAGGGGGGTGGGGGGGGGGGGGGGTCCGAACTTTTCGCTCAGTAGTGTAATATTTGTGGTTTTCGTATAGAAATTTTTGGGTATATGCGTCTTCGACCCCCCGTCGGAAATCTCAAGTTTCGTCACTGGTAGTGTGGAGCGTATGTAGTTTTCGTATATAAATTTTTGGGTATATACGTTTTCGACCCTCCGGTTTATTTTTGGGTATATACCTCTTCAACCCCCGGTCGAAAATCTCAAGCTTCGCCACTGTTGTGAATAAATGTGTTTAATACATAATCGATTTTAGCCGGAGAAACATGAGTATCGTAACATACACTTGTACACTAGTGTTGATCAAATGTAGCGAGAGTAAGAAAATCGATGGATAAACGATCGCATAACCATTTCATGTATCACATTTAAAAAATAAATACATGTGTTTATGTATTTCTCATATTCATTACGAAAGTGAAACCACATAGACTGCTTTGACAATTTTTAAACTAATGGACTGAAATAGTAATTTTTAACAAATCACATGGACCTAATTAACTCTTGATTTTATATCAAATGTTTCTTGCAACTATACATAGAGTTTTAGTGATTAAAAGAATAAAATAATATGTCATTGGATAATCATTTTGCTAAAGTCTCCACGATGTCGTTTTCATCATCTTCATGACCTTGCTACGTGTGATAGCAATAATGAAAATGATCTTATTACGTTGATTGTCGTTTTGTAATTTACAAATTATCTACAAAACTGTGACGTTTTACTTATCCATACAAGATATGAAAAACAATTCAAACCTTCGAATGTTTCCTGAAATTATAATGCCAAATGTCATACCCAAATATGTTTAATGACAACAAATATGCAAATTTAATATGGAAAAGCATAATTAACATACCTCTCTTACATTTTTTAATTAACATGTCATTTTCATAGTAGAAATTAGAAAACGATATATAAGAAACGTCCAATATGAACACACGTATGTGTATGTATCTATTGTGTGGTAACCACTTTAACCATTGTAGTATATATTATTTAAAATTGGATAAAATGCATGTATATTTCAATGTACGTTAGATTTATTTTTAAGAAACGGAATTTATAAATTATAATATGCTTTAAATAACTCTAACTTTTACTTGTTTGCCAACAACACTCTTAACTAATGAATTGTCCTCGATAACTCTTAATTTTCAACCTATTTTCCTCTAGTACTCTCAAACTAACTGAACGCTAACCCAGTTAGTTTTTTGCTGATGCGACATTTGTTTAGTGATGGGGCATCTGACATTGTTTTTTGAATGACGCGACATCAGATGTGGCACTTGTTTAGTGATGTGACATCTAACGTGTTTTTTATGACGTGACATCTGATGTGACACTTATTTTGTGACGTGTTATCTGACGTTAGCAAAAAAAAGTAAGTTAGGATTTAGTTAGTTTAAGAGTGTCAGAGAAAAATAAGTTGAAAGTTATGAGTGATCGAAGACAATTTACTTGTTAGGAGTGTTGTCGACCAACAAGTGAAAGTTTAAGTTATTTAAATCAAATAGTCCATATATACAAGAGAAAAGAGATGAAATAAATCAAAACGAGCGGGGAAGGCAATAAATAGATATTTTTTCAATCCTATCATTTTGTTGAAGAGCTAATATGGTTATTGCGGTTTTTAGCATAATATTAATATTAGTTATAAAATGAAAGTGTGTACATACATACATACATACATACATACATACATACATACATACATACATACATACATACATACATACATACATACATACATACATACATACATACATACATGTGTGTGTTTGTGTGCGCACACGCCCATTTTTTGGGTATCCAAGGTAATGTTTTAACCGTTTTTTAGGTTAAACTCTAACTCAAACTGTTATAACAACTTACAATTTCTTCAGTTCAAATCAAAGCGTAGAAAAATTAAAGCCAACCCAAACTACTACCATGGTTTAGTTTTCGAATATGTTGGATTGATTTAGAACTACTAGCGACATGCTTCGATGTTTAAATAAGAAAATAAATTTAAGTAAGAGAAAAAATAATTTTACATGGCAAAGGAGAAAAGTTCTAAAAACACTATATAATGTTGGTTTTCTTGTACAACTTGGATTAAGTGAATATTTCCACTATGATACCGGATTGGTTTTTAGACCCGTCCGTAAACCAAACCGTTAAACATTTTAAGAGAGAAAAAACCGCTTGGATACCCTATAAAAACGCTTGTAAATTTGAACGCCATTCAACTAGTGTCGTCGGTTAGAATCAGGTTATAAATTTTTTTTTTCATTCAACTAGTGTCATCGGTTAGAATCAGATCATAATTTTTTTTTAAATTGTTTTATTAAAGAATCTAGCAAGAAGCTAAAATACGTAACATATACAAAGTTATTAAATTGGAGTCAAGTTTACAGCTAAAATTACACCAATTCAACCACTCAAAGTATGGATTCTTCGTCCTATTCTAAAAAAAAAAAAAACCCTTGTCTTTGTTATGATATCATAAGCAACTCTACGTTTATTTAATCCTTGAGTTAGTATCAGCCGGCTAATGCATGTAATTTGTCAAATACATCCGTCTTCTTTTCACCGTCTCTCATTCGATGATTAAGACATTGGCCGCCATCAATGATGTCGAATACCGTCCACTAACCATATATTTTATTTCATTCCACATTCTTGAAATATCATCTTACAAGACGGATGTCTTGGAAACATTTTACATGTCTAGTCATAGGATTTTTAATTTGTTTTTAAATTGTCTTAACTCTCTAGTCTAAGTATACATATGTGGATTTAACTAGTCTAATATTAATTAAAGTTAATTACATGCTTAGTCTATGTAACTTATCAAAAGTAACATTGTTGGGTAATAAAGGATTTAAGTAGGGTTGTTCACGAGCTGAACCGAACTGATCGGACCTTTGCTCGTGCTCGGTTCGTTTACAAACCGATCCGAACCGAACCAACGTTTTTCAACCAAGTCAAAATCGAACGAGTGTCTTTGGATCCGAGCATTTTTCGAACGAACGCCGAGCGAGTATCGAGCGTCGCAGAACAAAATAGGAAAGTGATGATAGGGTGTTAGTTTTTAGGGTAAAGTACAGTTTTCGTCCCAAAGGTTTCGTCCAATTAGATCATAAGTATAAATTTAACAAATAACAAGGAATATAAAAACATTCAACTAGTTCTACTGAGATCATCTGAGCGGGAAGATGAATCGTCGATCGATTGAAGCAGACCCTTGTTCTATCGGAAGTTCGAAATCAAATGAACCGACTGAAGCAAAACCTTGTGAAGTTGGCGTCTTGGCAATGGAGAATTCGAATAATGATGGTCGATGCAGGGTTCTAATTAGGATTATGTACTTTTGAATTGAATGGCGGTTGAGACTTGAGTATCGATTGACGGTTCACATTTCAGTATTTGACATTTTTGACTTAATTGGACAATGGACTATTGATGTCGGGCTTCAATTCTTTACTTAAATGGCGTTTATTTGGATCTTGAACCAAACATTATTAATGTGCGTCTCTAGTCATTTTATTAACATACATACATACATACATGCATGCATACACACACACACACACACACACATACACACACATACATACATACATACATACATACATACATACATACATACATACATACATACATACTGTTTTGATCAAAAATCAAAATAAAGAGCATATTCCCCTAGAATCTCGGTTGGAATAAGTCCCCTTCCAAACATACCTGCAAAACAAGCCAAAAGGTTATGGAAAAAATGTTAGTTTAAGAATATCAGTGAGGTTCCTTAATCCTTAGTCTTCCTGCACCACTTCCTGAGGATCCTTGATCCAGGTTAAACTGAGGATCCGTGATCCTTAGATACTAAAATTCTATCCCTAACAATTGCCCCCAAACATGACTAGTTGAATATCAATTGGATAGTCATGTTTCAGCGAAATTCGGACTAGCCGTTACTTGGAGATATAGCCGTTGCAGGCTTACGTCAGCGATGGTCATCCCTGCAACAAACAATGATTATAAATAGGATAGAGATAGGGGTGATATTTTGCATTTAAATTCAAGATCTTCTCCTTTAAATCCTCATTCGAAGATCTCAACAGGTATCTCCTTCCTTCTTCTCTCTAAATTTCTTTCCATTGATCCTTTGTTTCTTCAAGATCCCATGGCCAAGATGAACACCCGATCCTCTCCTGCTAAGAATCCTGAGCAGAACAACCCTTCGAAGAGTCAGGGCCTTACCAAGAATCCCTCCATGGAGCTTTGTCGCTTCACTGATCCTGAAGTTGATCAGTTACGTCACTGCTTCCCGGATGGAACTATCTTCCGGCCGTTTGACTCTTCGATGAAGAGTGATTGTTTTTCCGAAGTCTGGATCACCTTTCCTGCTGCTCCATTCCAAATAGGTTTCACATATCCTTTCCCGACATTCACACAGAGCTTCTTCACACTAACTGGTCTGTGCTATATTCAGGCCATGCCAATGGTGTGGAGAGTTCTGTACACACTTGAGCACATCATAGAAACCGAGAGAATAGATATAGGTCTGTATGAGTTAAGCCGTTTGTATAACTTGGTCAGCCACGGGTCTCACCGTTTCCTCTTTAAACATAAGCTTCAAAAACCCCATCCATTTCTAAAAGTCACCAAGAATGATAGCAACTGGAGGAACCGGTTTTTCTTTGTGAGGAGAGATTCCATCCCAAACGGGAATTATCTTCGTAAGAAATGGAACACCCAGGGTAGGATTTAGGATCCTTAGGTCAGGACTGTGGTAAGATCTTCTTTTTCTGCAGAGGATAACTGATCCTTCTTTTTCTTTTCTCTGTGCAACTATTTCCCTGTCACACATACAAGACTCCCCTGTTACCGAAGAGAGAATAACCGCGTTTTGGAAGCTTGATCCTGCTGTCAGAACTTATCCACCAAGAACAAAGGATTCTCAAGAAATTTGTTCCACTTCCTACACCATGTCAAGTAAGTATTCATTTTTATAAATATGTAATTGAAAAGTTAAATGATGAATACTTATCTCTTTGTTTCTGATGTGTGTAGGCGCTGCTAAGTCATCAAAGTCTGCTTCCAAGTTCAACCTCAATGATATCCAGGACATAGTCTCCCCAAGATCCATAAAAAAGAAACTGGCTGCAAGCCAAAGCATCCCGAAGGTCAAGGGCATGAGCACCAGGGGCAAAGAAAGCAAAAGGAAGAAGCCCTCTTAATCTTTTGAAGGTCTTTCACTAATCGAGCGGTAACTCCACGAGGCTGTCTCCGAGGTAAGGATCACGTATCCTAAAATTTTTGTGTTTTAGTCTAGGATAAAGGATCCTGAATCTTGTCTGGTTTTTTTTTTTTTTTTTTTTTTTTTTGCAGAAATTTGCTGGAATCCAACTCCTCTAGGGCCAACATCTAGCTGATGCTGAAGAGTGTATCCTCGATCTTCAAACTATTGCTGCTGCCAAAGACAAGAGGATTGCTCATCTTGAGCAGGAAAGCAAGAACCTACAGAAGCAAATCCTCCTTGCTGAGATCACTGCTAACAAGGAGCGGCTGGAGATCGTTGATGATGCCAAGAAGTCTGCTGCCATAGTGACCCTGAAGATCCGACTGCAGATATCTAAGGAAGTTGTTGATCCTTCCTATGACAGTGGCATGGGATGTGGAGGCTTGGAAGCAGCGGCTGGTAGAGCTTGGAGATGATGAGGAGCCTGAGGAGGTGCTGACCCTTGAAGCTGGTGGGAGTGGCAGCAAGGATCCTGAGGATGCGACAGCAGCAGGTGGCAGCGGTGAAGGTGGTTAAGAGAAGGCGGATGAAGTAGTCAAGGTTTAGGCTGCACAAATGGGCGATGATGGAAATTTCTAGATGTGGCCGGAGCCCATTTTTTATGGTTTAATGGTTTTTGTTTGATGGTGTTTTAGTTTCGAACAATGATGGTCTGTAATAACTTGAACAATAGTTTTAGGGTTAATGATCACTGATCCTTTGGACAATAGGGGTAACAAAGGTGGATGGGTCCTTCTGTTTATGGAGGATGAAGCCTTTGATGCCCCTCGCCTTTTTATTTCCTGCACTACTCAAAACCTTGTTAATATGGACACCCTTTGCCAACCCAAGTGGGCATGCCACGTTTTGCTGGTAGAAATTTGGGTTGGCAAATTTGACAACCTTTAAAAGGGTTTAATGATAAATAAATAAAACTTTAAACTTTTGACTATCTCTTGTGTTGTTGATTTTGTTTTGAATGTTGTTTCACATACATTTACTTATCAATTTCTCTTTTATAACTTTAGAATTTACAAATTGTTAAAAAGGTATCAAATGTAGGTTAAATTCAGCTTATGTCAAAAGATTAAGTTATATGATTAAGGATCACATATCATGTTGTCAAAGGATAAGTGTAATCAAAATAAAGCAAAGGAAAATAAGGATCATACCAGAGAATCCAAGTTAGGATCCTATATCCTTAACACTTACAACTATGCCAATAAGATACCAGAACCATTAGAAAGTTAGGATCCTGGATCCTTAACTGTTTGGCTTTGGAAACCTGTAACAACACATAACTTGGTACTAAGCCAATTGTCATAGAAAGGAACCATTAGTAACTGGGGACAAGCCCAACAAGCTGGGGACAAGCCCAATAAACTGGGGACAAGCCCAAAAAACTGGGGACAAGCCTAAAAACTGAGGATAAGCCCAAATATTCTTGTGTAAACTGGAGTATGGCCCAAACTCGTGACTATCCCAACGTGAGTGACATGAAAATGCCAAAACCTTAGCTAACGTGAAAACGTTAGAAACCTTAGGAATGGATGTATGGTACGTCTACCATACTTAGGATCCTAAATACAGCCAATAACAATGAAATTGTCAGCCCCTAAAACATGTACTGGTCCCATTGCATTGAACTATACCAGGATAATCGTGCGCAACTGGCGAAGGTGTTGAAACCTGATTTGTAGAAGGTAATAGATACCTTAGACTGGGGAGAAGCCTAAAAACTAGGGATAAACCTAAAAACTTTGGAGACTTGACCAATCACCAAACCCTTTGTCGAAGATATATCTAATTCTACAAAACTTAAAACTTGATGAAAAAGGATAAAGGATTCTAATACCCTCTCCTTATAATCAAATGCATCACTAAACTTGTGATATAATAAGTAAATCATTACCAGAATGAGGATCATATATCCTTTGAGGATCCTCATCATGAACTAAGCATCAGGGTATCTAAGGATCCTGTATCCTTCTTACATGAAGTACTTCTTCAGATGAACAACATTCCAAGCCCTTGGTAAGAGATCACCATCCATTGTTAACAAACGGTATGCCCCCTTTCTTGCCTCAGCTTCAATTAGGTAGGGGCCTTCCCATTTTGGTGCTAGCTTGCCATCAGCAGGATTTGTGGTATTTTGGAATGCCTTCCTTAACACCATGTCACCAACTTGAAATTTCCCGATCCTAACATTTTTGTTGTAGGCTCCAGCCATTCTTTGTTGATAGCTAGCCAACCTTATCCTTGCTAAATCCCTGAGCTCTTCTATGGTATCCAGATATTGGACCAAGTTTTCAGCATTTTCTTCAGGATCACGGATGCTTGTTCTTGCAGTAGGGACTAACATCTCTGTAGGGATCACAGATTCAGCTCCAAAGACCAGAGAGAATGGAGTTTGACTAGTAGCATTCTTGGGAGTTGTTCTATCGGCCCACAATACATATGGTAGCTCTTCTGCCCATTTTCCTTTCTTGGATCCAAGCTTCTTCTTCAAGTTGTTGATGATGATCTTGTTGGATGATTCTGCTTGACCATTAGCTTGTGGGTGGACTGGTGTTGATGTTATCATCCTAATCCCCCAGCTGTCACAAAAGTTAGTGGTTCTAGTCCCAATAAATTGGGATCCATTATCACAAACAATTTCAGAAGGTATGCCAAATCTAGTAATGATGTTTCTTTTGATAAAGGATATAACTTCCTTCTCTCTAACTTGTGCAAAGGCCTCAGCTTCTATCCACTTAGAGAAGTAGTCATTCATGGCCAACATAAACACTTTTCCTCCTGGTGCCTTAGGAAGTTTGCCAACTATGTCCATTCCCCATCTCATCAACAGTCAGGAATAGGATATAGGATGTAGAAGCTCCGCTGGTTGATGAAGGATATTGCTATGTCTCTGACAAGCATCACACTTCTTTGCATATTCCACAGTATCCTTCTTCATTGTCGGCAAATAATATCCTGTTCTAAGGATCTTTGAGAATAGTGCTCTGCCCCCAGTGTGGTTCCCACAATCTCCTTCATGAAAATCCTTTAAAACTTCTTGAATTCCTGGATCCTCGATACATCTTAAATATGGACCTACAACAGACCGTTTATATAAGATGTTATTTAATAATGTAAACTGAGATATCTTAATTTTGAAAGATCTAGGATTTTCTCCAACAGGAATCTCTCCATGTTGTATATATATATATATATCAGGATTGGAAGGATCCAGGATCCTGAATTCGATTATGCACCATCACTAGGTACAATTGCAGAACCCTCCACTATCTCCATGGCTATGTTATCCTCAATAGCAGGGGTTAAGATATGGATGATAGGTATCTTAACATCCTCTAGAATCTTCAATGATGATCCAAGGTTAGCTAGGGCATCAGCTTCTGCATTTTCTTCTCTGGGTACCTGTGTTAAACTAAAAGAAGCAAAAGAGTCTGCCAATTTCTTGACTATCTCTAGATACTTGATTAGCCTTTCACCTTTGATAACATAAGAACAATTATAGTGGTTAGTGATTAGCAAAGAATCTTCATGTACCTCAAGATACCTAATCCTCATATGCTTGGCTAATTGCAAACCTGCTATTAAGGCCTCATACTCAGCCTCATTATTAGTGGTTTGGAACTCACAAGCAATTGATTGGGGTATAATGTCCCCCTGTGGAGATTTTAGTAGTATGCCTAGTCCAGTTCCCTTGACATTTGAAGCCTCATCTGTGAAGAGTATCCAAGGATCCTTAGTCTCTTCAAGTTGTTGAACTTCCAATTCAGCTTCCCTTTGTAGATCACTACTAAAATCAGCCACAAAGTCAGCTAAGGCTTGGGATTTGATGGCAATCCTAGGTTCATATTTAATATCATATGCACTAAGCTTGACTGCCCATTTTGCCATCCTTCCTGACATTTCAGGTTTCCTGAGAACATTCTTGACAGGAAAGTTAGTTTTTACAATAATGGGACGAGTTTCAAAATAATGACGTAATTTAGTAGATGCCATGATTAAAGCAAGAATAAGTTTCTCTAAATGAGAATACCTGGACTCAGCATCAAGTAGACTTTTACTTACATAGTATACCGGATGTTGAGCACCTTCATGATCCTTAACAAGGATTGCACTTGCTTCCTTAGTGGAAACAACTAGATATAAGGATAATGTTTCCCCATTTTCTAGTTTCATTAGAGCTGGAGCTGAGGATAAGTAATCCTTGAGGGCTTTGAGGGCATTCTCATGCTTTTCAGTCCATTCAAACTTCTTATTCTTTCTCAGGATGTCGTAGAACTCTTTACATTTCTCTGACGACTTTGAGATGAATCTGTTCAAGGCTGCAATTCTTCCTGTCAACCTTTGCACATCCTTAGCATTGGCAGGAGATTTGATGTTCACAATGGCCTTGATTTGTTCTAGACTTGCCTCTATTCCTCTTTTTGTCACCATGTAACCTAAGAATTTACCAGCTTTAACTCCAAAATGGCATTTGGAAGGATTCAATTTCATGTTGTATCTATCAAGGATATCAAATGCTTCTTCAAAATCCTTAAGGTGAAGTCAAAGTACAAGTCAAAGTCAAAGTCAAAGGAAGAAAAGATTGCTAATTGCGATCTGTCACTCCTTGCTTAATTATTGATTGTACTCTTTGAATTGTAATCGAATTCTATTATTTGTTTGCTTTAGTTGTATTATGTGGAGTACTTGTTAATAATCACTATTTAATCGCTGTTTAATCTCCAATCGACTTATCGCTAATCGCATCGCTATCGCATTCGCTACTCGAATTATAGGTTATGGATATTGTTTTATGTATGTGTGCTATTATGTGTTACTTGTGCATGTTATGTTTATGTTGAGGTGTTTACTCGCAAACGCAATCGCAACTCTATCGCAACGCAATCTAATCGCAAACGCTAAATGCAAGTTATTTATGTTGATTGTATGTTAGATATAGTAGTTAGGTTATTTGTGTAACTAATGGGTAATACTATCGCATCGCTCACTCGAAACGCATCGCAACGCAACGCTCAACACGTAAAACGAAACGCCTAAATCTAACTCGCCGGACCACTCGATCGAATGACCATTCGATCGAATGGTCATCCGAACGGATGACCATCCGATCGGATGGCCATCCGATTGATGTGCCATCCGATCCGACACATGTACTCCCCTTTCCTCTTTTGAAAACCTATAAATACCCCCTGTCACATCACAAACAGTGATGTGACAACTCTCTCGTTTGACCAGCATCTCCAACCCACTTTTCCTTCGATTTCTCGCGATTCTTGTAAGTTTTCCACTCAAATCTTGTACTTCTATGATCTAAACATACTTCTTCATCATTTTCACCTTTGAATCTTCACTTTTAACCATGAAATCAGCGGATTTGAGGTGTTCTAGGATGATGTCATCATCGGGTTTTCATGAACTTCAAGTTTTGGCATTATTCCACCAAGAACAACTCAGATCTACATGATTTCCACATGATTTAACACTATTTTCGCATAGATCTCAACATTTTCATGGTGAAGAAGGATTGAAAAATGGTTTCACAACTTTCTTTCAACTCTTTTACACTCAATGCCTTCAAACCGATAGAATCGGAGCTCGTTAGGTCTTCTACTCGTTTACTAGTGAAGTGTCGGTCTGAGATCTGAATCCTATCGAAGAGACAACCGATTTCGGGTTGAACATGAATAAACCGTCACAAACAGTTAACTGCTCAGACTGGGGTGATTCCCATCCGATCAGATAGACTGGACTTGGTGGGGTTCCTGTTGTTCAATACGTTGTCATACCGTCTCGAGCAAACCGCAAACTTTTCAAACTTAGCAAAACATTCAAGTTTCAAAATGATCAGATTGTGGGATGGATTTCCGTCCGATCGGATTGCCATCTGATCGAACGACAATCCGATCGGATTGAACTTGGTTTCAACACTTAACATTTTTTTCATAATTTTCAAAGATCATCAGTTTTGACGGATTGCCATCCGATCGGAAGACCATCCGATCGAATGACAATCCTGCTGTGAACTTGTTCTCTGAGAAATGCCTAACCGACGGATCGCCATCCGATCGAACGACCGTTCGACCGGGCGACCTGAAAGGTAGGGATACTTCTCTGTTTTCAAAATGATATAACGAAAACTTCAAAGTCACATCATACACAAACACATCCATCCCAAACAAATGTCAATCTGACCGAATGGCCATCCGAACGGATTGTCATTCGATCGAATGACCATCCATTCGGATTGTCATCCGATCGGATGACCATTCGTCACTTAGTTCACTCTTCACCGTTTAACGCGCCGTTCATCCGCTTATGCTATCGTTAACTGTTCAGGCTAATCCCTCAACGCTCCCTTCAATCCAAGAGAGTGTTTATTTACTAAACACGATCTGTGAGTATACTCGATCCCTTTTTGCTTTACTCACTTTTGGGTGTTACATACGTTACTTATTCTAAATCACATCGATCACACAACGCAAACACTTTTATACGATGACCGTTACTGCATGTTATACGTGTTACTCGATGAATGCTTGTATGTTATGTTTACACAGTGATTGTTGCCTGACGCCTTAGCAACGATGGTACTATAGTTTAGACTCTGCATCCGTCGTGGACAGGGGTTGTTAAGGTTATTTCTTTACGTATCACAGTGGTGATATGTGTTGCGCATTCTATAACTCGCAGTCATGTCTGTGCATATTTCATTGTCGATAACCTACTAGCTTCACTTTGCTATATGTTACATGCGGGTTATGCGTAAACTCACTTTCGCTACTATTACTATTAAACTTGTATGCTCACCTTTACACTATGTGTATTGACCTCTATTTTAACGTATGTGACAGGTGCTTAAGATGCTAGGAATGCGGTGCTTTGGTGAATCAAGCTAGGGGTCTAGTTATGTCACGCTAAATCTGAGTTGTCGGAAGAGTGCTTGTTTTTTAGACAATTATTTGTAATGACTGTTTTATTTGGATATGTTGTGGTATGGGACATGACATTTAAATATCTGGTAATTAATAGTTGTTATGGATACTCATGGACAATCTGTTTCGCTCAGTGCCGCGCCCCGATGTTTCCGCCATCGGTTGGGGTGTGACAGATTGGTATCAGAGCCATAACTATAGGGAATTAGGCAAGACTCGACCTAGTCCGGGTCGATGTCTTAGAAACGACCTAGTCTATAGTCTAAGTACCAACAGACCGACTTGTGCATACCCGGTATGGGCTTTGCACGAGCTTACTTGGTATCCTCGCTTCGCACTCGCTGTACACTACACTCTTGCGCGAACATCGAATGCTACAGTTCCGTGCAAGATCAGCCTTTCCTAAAGCTGGACACACACACAAACGAGCGATCTGGTTGAGACTAGGTGTGAAAACCGTAAACTCTCGACCGAATCACTCGTTTGACACACTATTTTTACTATAAACAAGAGAATTTGCGTTGAATTAGGAGTGAAATCCATACTTCGACGTGATTCTTCTTATCTATCTCGTGACTCTATCACACAAACAGGAATGCAGTCATTAAGTCAGGGGTGAAACCCGAACCTTGATGACTCATTCCGCTCTGTATTTTTGGTTTTACAAAACTCTCACCAAAGTCTCGATGAGTTCCAACGACTAGGGTCACGTAATGGCCCAATAGATGGGTGCCGATCGCCCGGATTGAGGCGAGAGCACAGTCTTCTAAGCCAAAATGGGCACCCAAAGTCCTTGAGAACAGTCGAATCACTTTGGGTAGTCGATGTCTATCAAGACGAGACAATCTCTCTTCAATTTTATGTGCTTCGATTCTGGATTTCCCCGCCGCCAACTCTGTGATTTATCAATTTTATGTGAAATTTTATGTGATTTCTTGTGTTTATTCGCTTTTCGCTGTTCGCTTTGATCAACACGCACAACTCGCACTGCACACATATCTCAATACGCTAACAAATCGCATGATACTCGATGTGTACTCGCTACTCGCAACTCTCAATCGAAATCACTGCTGTGAAGGATAGGTGAATACGTGCAATATATGTAGGTCAATACGTGCAAAATATAGTTGAATACATGGTTTCCTGCCTATGTGGACTACGTGCTTATGTGTTTCTGTGCTTATGTGATTATGTGAATTTTGTGCCTACGTGATTTTGTGCCTTGATGAGTTCCTGTGCTTTATATAAAGTAGCTTTAGGTGAGATAGTAGACTATACTCGACTTAATCGAAATTGTGTTTGAGTCTTGTGACGATGTCTGTTTGCAGACAATGTCGTCATTTGGATCACACACTGCTCGCTCCGCTCGACGTAACCACGATGACAAACGCATCACTGCACTAGTCGCCAAGCAAATGGCGAAAGTCATCCCATAAATTGTTAGGGAGCTGAACGAAAACACTAGCAAGTCCTCGGAGGAATCCAGGACTGATACTCCCAAGGCTACTTTTAGCTTCAAGTAGTTCAAAGCCTGCGGTCCGAAAGAATTTACCGGCGAAGATGGGCCTACGGCCATGTTCCAATGGTTTGATTCAATCGAAGTCACCCTGCGCCAGAGTGGTTGTCCGAAAAACCTTCGCACTGTTAATGCCACCGGCGTCTTCCAATCCCGAGCTCTAGATTGGTGGACGACTGAGAGAAACAAACGAGGGAACGATGCAGCTTTTGGGCTGATGTGGGATCAGTTGAAGGACATCATGATGCAAGAGTTCTGCCCTCCCCATGAAATCCAAAAGCTAGAGGACGAATTCTGGCATATCAACCAGGATGGCGGAGATAACGCTGGTTTAACTGCTCGCTTCAAGCAACTAAGTATCATCTGCCCAAGTTAAGTTACTACCCCCGAGATTACGATTAAGAAGTATATCCGCGCTCTGCCGGATTGTGTTGCAGACTTTGTTCAGGCTGCGAAAACGACAACTGTTAGGAAACTTTATTTGTAAGTATTGAAGAAAATCACAATCAACTGGATCTATGAAGAGATAACAGTCCTGAAGTTCACAACAAGAAGAAGAAGATCAGATAGGACAACTGAAATGCACAACATCTACTTCAAAGAATCACAAGTTGATCAAGAGCTGAATTGGATTATCAGAGAAGGTCATTTCTGATGGATCTGATGATATTCCTGATGAAATATCATCAGTTTCTGACGATTCTGATCATCAGGTTTTCTGATGATTTGTTCACCAGAATTTCTGATGAAGTGGTTTATCAGAAATTCTGATGAATACCCCACTTGTCTAAAATCAGCTCTATCCTGCCACAATAACCGAAGCAACTTGACATTATTGGATATCATGATTACAAAGGCAACTTGACTATTAGATTCAATAAATATATCAAATGGCTACTTTTTGCAGGACTTATTGCATTAATAAACTATTGTTTATTCATGCACCCAGCCTTCTATAAATAGAAGGCTCAACCAGCAGAATTCAATTGAGTTTGAAGCTTAGCATTCACACTACTACAAAACTCCATTGCCCTCTCACCCAAAGAATTCAAGATTAATTTGTATTAGATAATAATCTTACAATCACCTTGTAAACCATTTTGTTTTAAAGTGATATAAACTTGATAATTCTGTAGGTCTTGTTTCTGAAAGTTTGATTTCCATTTCCGCACATCTTTTTCACATCTACTGAAATCACTTGCCATATTACGTGAAAAGAAGTTGTTCAGGCCATACTGGGTCCAACAATTGGTATCATAGCAGATTGAATAAACTATTTTCAAACGATCAATCGCTCATCTTCTTTTCTCTAAATATGGCCAGCTTTCAATCCTAGAATAATGCTTTTAACATTGGTTCTATGTCCAAACCTCCGACTCTAGTCAGAGAGGAATACCCCCAATGGAAAATCAGGATGGTCAATTTCCTTAATGGTCATGACCGAGCTCTGTTTCAATCTATTGAAAGGGGTCCACATATACCAATGACTGAAATACCAGCTATTCCAGCAACTGACCAATCACCTGCTATCCCTGCCTCCCGAGCTCCCAAAAGTGAAATACTTTGGAGTGAGGAAGACAAGGAAAAGGTGGTTGGGGATGAAAGGGCAAAGTCACTTTTAATAATGGCCATCTCCAATGACATATTTTCACAAGTTGATGCATGTGCATCAGCCAAGGAAATATGGGATCAGTTGGAAAATCTTTGTGAAGGAGGAGAAAGGATGAGAAGAAACAAGAGAACAAACAATGTCTCATCTTATGAGAGGTTTAAAAGTTTGCCAAATGAAAGATTAAATGATACATATCTAAGATTCACAAAACTTTTAAACGAGCTAAAGAAATTTGGAATAACAAAGTCAAATGATGAAAGAAACATAAAATTTCTTGATGCCCTTCCTAGAGAATGGAGAAGTCTAACCATGACTTTGTCCTCAACCTTAGAACTAGGAAACATGAGTCTCCATGACTTATACAGCATCTTGATCCCCAGAGAGGAAGAAATATTTGAAGAAACCATTCAAAGAGGGGGATCTTTAGCTCTTATCTCAAACTCACAAAGAACAACACCTGCCAATGATCCACAACCATCAAACAGCCAAAATATTGAATTTTCTGATACATCATCAGATTTTTCAGCTTTTGCTGAAGCAATAGCACTGCTCACCAAAACATTTTAGCAGAGGTTGAGGGGAGGAAGCCAGAGATACCAGAGAAGTGACAGAGGAAGGATGGATGGAAGATCTAAAGAGGAAGTTAGGTCTAAGGATAAAGGGAAGGCTGAAGTTGTGTGTTACAACTGCAAGCAGAGAGGCACTATGCATCAGAATGCAAGACCAAGAAGCTCAAGGATGTTGCTTACTATGAGAAAAAGCTAGAAGAAGCAAAGAAGCAGCAACAAGTCAGCTTAATTGCAGGAACAAATACATGGTTATCTAATGATTCTTCTGATGATGAAGAAGAAGAGTTGGCAAATTTCTGCCTCATGGCACTTTCTGAAGGTCTACCAGAAACTTCAGAACAAAAGGTAAATTTAGACAATCTTGATCTTGAATACAAGCTAAACAAGCTCATGTCAGATTTTCTAAATCTGCAAGAAAAACATCAATCAGATATTAGAAAATCTGATGAGTTGCAAAGGACTATGAATAAAATCATTCTTGAAAACCAATTACTCATAGAAGAAAGTTTAGATCACAGAGCTAAAATTGAGTTCTATGAAAATGAAAGAAAAGATCTTTACAAGAAAATCAATGATAAAGAAATCAATGTAAGAGGTTTTCAACAAGCCAAAGAATTCACAAATTTCATTGAGTCCACACCAAAGAACAAAGGAGAGGGTTTAGGATATATAAAATCAAAAGGAAATAAACCCACTGTCTTTGTAAAAGCAACTCATCAGATTTCTAATAAAATTTCATCAGAATCTGATTCTGAATCTTGCAAGTCAACCTGTTCTGAATACTCTTTTGAAAAACCAAACTTCAAAGCAAACATAAGTGAACGCAGTCAAGAATCTTTAAAGATTCCAGAAGCAGTTCACTCATCTTTTCAAAATTATCCACTCATTCCATCACAAGAAAGAATATCAGAAAATTCTGATAAATCTTGTATGTGTGTTGACATACTGAAGCTTGTTCAACACCATCTTCAAAAGAAAAATGTAAAATCTGTTTATGGCTCAGCATATAACATAATTTCTGATGAAAGACCAACAAGAGAAAATAATCTGTTTAAAATCTCATCAGAAAAAGTACCCAAGCAAGCCTGGGTACCAAAAACCCTCTAATCATTCCATTTCAGGACCATCATGTGCAGCAGATCTGGTACTGCGATTCAGGAAGCAACAAGCACATGACTGGGGACAGGAGCTTACTCAGCAACTTTGTTCCAAAGCTGGGTAGAATGGTAAATTTTGGAAATGGAGTAAAAGGGAGGATCATGGGTTATGGATGCATAAGGTATGGATGTTTGACCATAGAGAAAGTAGCCTATGTTGAAGGCTTAAAGTATAATCTGCTAAGTTATGGTCAGTTCTGTGATAAAAATCTCCCAGATAACCCTATCACCAGAAAAATGTTTGATAAACTGTTTTAGTGATAATCAAAGAAATATCATATATCTGATAAATCACCAGAAAATCTGATAAGTTATTAGAAAATCTGATGTAATCATCAGAAAATCTGATACAACATCAGAACACCTGATAAATCATCAGAAATTCTGGTGAATCATCAGAAAAATATGTTGGATAATCAAAATTATCATTGATCATCAAAACAAATTCTTGCATGTCATCATCCTTATTCATATCTCTTATTCATAAATTGTACATTGGCATTTTTTTTCTTTCTTTCAAATTAAAAAAAAAAGTGTATAATAATTTTTTTTTCCTTCTTAGTGCTGGTAACGTCATTTAACAGAAAATTTCTGGGAACTCGTTAATATGAAACTTTCTCTCTCCTTCATTAATTACACCCCATCAAGTATTAAGGAGATTGAAGTGACATAATGGTAGGCAATCATGATATACCATCAGAAAATGGCCGCCTAAATCAATTAATGCAAGTGAAGTGGAGAAGAAGCTTATCTCTGTTATACCTTCTGTCCTCTGATAATCAATTAAATAACAGAGATTGCGGTGAAGAAAATCTATAAGTAGGTAGATACCATTTATGGCAAATATTAAGTTTACTATAAATAATCACTACTTTGATTTGAAACTGTTATCCTCACACAAAACTCTAAAATTAAAAGCTTCATCTTCTTCTTCACCTCATACTTTCTCACTCACAATGTCTACCATCAAAGATGAATGCTTCCCACTTACTTTGTATCCATATCACAATCTTTGATTGAGGACCAATCTGGAAGGTCCTCAATGGGAAGGATGTCAAGTTGTGCTTAAAATGCTCATGGGAAGTAACTTGAACCATGCCCTCACTGCTCATATAACTGTTTATCCAGAGATTCTTCAAATCTTCTGGAAAAAAGCAACATTATCTGAGTATGATAACAGAGAACAGATGGCCATCGAGAGTGTGGTGCTAAATAAAAAAAAATCTGTTAAATGAAGCCACCATCAGGACGGCTCTTCAACTCGATGATGATAATAATGTCCTGATGTTCTCAAGGGCTCAAAAGGATGAAGTCTTGACGCAAATGGGTTACCATACGGAAACCCCACAACGAGCAATCAACAAACATGGCTTTATCAAGCCATGGCAATATCTGGTCACACAGATGGGTGCATGTTTTTCAAAGAAGGTCATCAATCATCATGAAGTATCTCTTAGATTGATGGGGCCTATATGAGCACTTGTACTGAAAACACCTTACAACTTCTCTTATTATTTAATGAGAGATTTTGCAAGTAACATGTGGGTTGGCAAGCCGTTCTTGATTTATCCTCGTTTTTTGACGAAGATATTCACGAGAAGCTAGACTTTGCAGGTATTCCTGCAAGTTATCCAAGAGCAGATATGAGACTTCAAGAAAACATGAGTCTCAGCATGCTCGTACCCACCAACCAGAACTTTGGGTTGATAACTGACCTGTTGTTGCTCCTTGAAATGGAACACGGAGAAGGCATATATATTGATTAGTTTTTTTTCCTTCTTTGTTTGAATCATGTTTGTGTAGATACTTTGCATGTTAATATGTTTATATTGTGTGCCTCTTATATTACTTTGTTGACTAGGTTATGGCTTATGGTTTGGGAAATGGGAAAAGTGAATGAGAAACATGATCATCAGAAATAAAAAATTTGACACAAAACTCTAAGTTTCTGATGACAGGAGACAAAATCTGGTAATTCAAAAATGGATCTAAAATTTTTCTGGTAAAACTTCAAAATGATGAAATGT
This sequence comes from Helianthus tuberosus, assembly GCA_030545235.1. Taxonomy (NCBI): domain Eukaryota; kingdom Viridiplantae; phylum Streptophyta; class Magnoliopsida; order Asterales; family Asteraceae; genus Helianthus; species Helianthus tuberosus. The sequence continues at coordinate 114,688,306 of CM060400.1, read as the reverse complement.
TTTAGAAAACATCAGAAAAAGCCAGGAGACCTGGATGCCACCAGAAAAACAGATGTGAGTCTTCTGATCTTATCTTATTCCCTCTCATCTTAAAAAAAAGGGTTGGTGATACACCTCTAAATTAACTAAAAGAGATACTTCAAAATCTGTTGAAGAGGGTCACAAATCTAGGGGGAATTTCAATTGAGAAATTCTGTTGAAGAAAGTTGACTTCTGTTGACCATATCTGGAAGGATAACAGAAGTTAAAACAAAAGAGAAAATATACTCCTAACAGAATTTATGCTGATTTTCTGATGACATCATCAGAAAGGAACTTTGACTGATAAGGGAAAGAGGATGAAGAAAGCTAATTGGACCTCTTTGCAAAATGGGGCCCACAAAGATGAAAATGTGTCATATAACCGATAGCTTTCTCCAATCAAAATTCAGGTTAACATCTTTGTGAAGAAATGATTGAAGAAACTGCAAATTTGAAGGGACAAGTTGAAGGGGCATAAGCACGATTACACGTTCAATCATCATTAAATATCTTGATACCCACGATCCAATGGTTACATTCTGAACCAAAACTCACGTCACACGATCTAACGGTAATAAAGACAATTAATGATCTTTTAACCGCCATTACATGGCACGTTCCATTTCCCCTCAACTCCATAAACTCACAATTCTCTGCTAAAATCCTCACCATATAAACTCACACTTAGCAGAAATTCAAAAGTCACTCACCTTCCTCACAAAGAACTTCAAACAAGAGCATCCCCTGTTCCTCACTCAAAATCCAAAAATCCCTAAATTCCAAACCCTAACTCACAAAGATCAACAATGGCAGAAGTAAACCTCAACATCCCAATTGTTCAACATGAAATACCTTTTGTTGAAGAAGCAGAATTTCTACCAATGAAGGAAAACAATCTGCTGATGAATACAGAGCATTCGGAGTATGATGCAAGATGTCAACTTCTGGTAGAATATCTCACAAAATGTCCTATCTCAGGAGCACTAACAAAAGGAAGAGAAGTACCAGAAAGGCTACTACAGCAATTTGTTCACACTTTTAATGAAGTTGAAGAAAATCAGGTCTCTGCTCATGTATGGGGAAATGTTTTTGTAACATTAACCCCTGCAAGAGTAAGAGAATGGCTTGGACTGCCTATTCTTGATAGTTACCTTGAAGCACCAAGCAGAGAATAATTAATAAGCTTAATCATTAAGCTTGGTTACAAGAAAAAGGATATCAACAAAATTGGAGCAATTAGAAGAAATGAAATGCTAGCCATCTGGCAAGTGATGATGGAAGTGCTAAACAAATGTCTCACCTCAAAGATAGGAGGAACTGATCAAGTCAGCCAAGCTATTCTGACAATCATGTATGGACTCATAACTGGGTTCAAGATTGATTATGGGTCAGAAATTTTTAACCTTCTCAAAAGATCAATCCTCACTAAAAATGGAAGAATAAGCTCACATCTGCCATACCCAAGATTAATCTCAATTTTTATTTCTGAAACATTTGCTGAAAGAGACATGGAAATTCCAATTTTGGAAGACATCTGGAGTTCAAATACCATGAAGGCCTGGAGTTCCAATCATGGATGGGAATCTGACAAAGATATCCCTGAATTACCAGAAAGCATGTTATGCCTCATTGCACCAGACTCACAGTATAGAATAAAACATGAAAAACTTCTGACCAAATCAGATTCTCAAATAGAAGAACCCAGCAAGGAAGTATTTAACTGTTCTTCATTACCAGAAGAGGAAGAAGTTGAGAAGTCCCAGTCATCAGAAACAGAGGCTGCAGGAGGATAAAGAATTCTGGAGATAGCTAACTCACCAGAAAACAAGACAGAACATGCTGAAAGTCAACAGATTCATGAAGTAGGAATTCATCAAGAGGAAGTACATGAACATTATGCAGAATCACATATTACTGGAGGAATTCATGAAAATGCAGAAAAACAACATTATGAAGAAACTCACTTTGATGCTGCTGCTATTGAAGCCACTGAAGTCATACATCATGATGAATCTGAAATTGCTAGTACATCTCTTTTAAACACTGTTTTAGTTGACTCTCACACAAAAGAAACAAAATTAGAAAGTTCAGTTAATGTTTCTTACAAGTTAGAATACAGAACAACTAATGTTGATGAAGAGGTTACTAGTTCCATTAATCTCAACTCTGAATCAGAAAATGAGGAAGAGGATGAGATCCCAACAGATAGAGATCAGGAAACTGATAAAGGAAATCTGGTAAAAGGTAACCTGTTTACCTAAAAAACTTATGGAGAATCATATGTTGATATGGTTCAAGGACATAAGGAAATCCAGGATGAAAATGAGTTTTTCATCACTAGTGGAGATGATTCTGGTAAACTTAAAGCTGCACCAAAATCTGGTAAAGCCAAAAGTGACCCTATCATTTCTAAAACAGCAGCAAATGTGTTTGCAGCTGGAATGTTTACAAAGGCTGCAAAAGAAATCCAGTAGAAGAAAAAACTTGATATGTTGCTGTCAGAAATACAAGGTCAAAGGGCTGATATGAAGACTTTGTCAGAATCAGTGGAGGTAATAAAGAAACAAACTGAAAAAAACACTGAAGCACTAAAGTCTCTTCAAAAGATGAAAGAAAAGGCACCAGAATCCAACATCTCTGCATCAGAAATCCAGATGATTCTCACAAAAATAGAAAAGATCAAGGCACAAGTTGCAAATGCTGTGGAATCAAGGCAGTCAAGCAGTACAAACAGAGTTTTAAAGGAAGTTACCATATTAAGGGCAAGCAATAACAGTATCACAGATGCCCTTGAGAAGCTGTCAAAAGAATGGCCCGTGATGTGCGTGAGTGTTATTAGTTTTTAATGTATATGTTAAGCCCTTTTTAACACTTTTTAGCCAAGTTTTAAATTTATAAAACACGATATTTACTAACACTAAACACACATATGGGCAAGTGCACCCATCGTGAGCGTAGTATAGTGTTGGCAAGATACCGAGGTCGTCCAAGGACACAAGAGCTTTTAGTACCGGTTTATCCTCAACGTCTAATCAAATCAAAAGTTTAGAAAAAGGTTTTAAACTAGAAAAAATAAAAGCTAACTAAAATGCTGAAAAATAAAAATAAAAATAAAAACAGATAGACAAGATGAATCACTTGGCTCCGACTCGTGTTTAGTGTAACCTTTGATTATTTCCGCACTTTTGCACTATTTAAGAGATTATCTTAGTTATTGTAGTAGGCCCATCTTTTGAAGGTGACGTTACCCTCAACCCAATAGTTTGAGTCAACATGGATACAATCCTAAAGGGTTGGATTATTGAAAGATAATTAATTAAGTTATTAATGCATATTATGGTAGGCCCCTCTTTTGAAGGTGACGTTACCCTCGGCTAAGTAGTCTGAGGCAGCAGGGATACAGTCCTAAGTAGCCGGGTTAAAGTATTAATAGTAGCTTACATATGAGGGGATCAAAGAGTTTGGACCCCCGCCATCCAATACCGGTGGGTATTGAAGGAGGTCCTACTAAATTTGACCCAGGTCCTTGCAGGATCTATACACTGAACAAGGCAAGACTCTTACCAAACCGTTCCCTTAACCCCCGACCAGGTAGCTAACATACCTCCATATAGACCGTGGAGATATGAATGGTGAAAATCTTTTATTTTATATAGACAGTAAAATAATGCCAAGACACCACGGACAAACGATAAGGAAGAATCACCTTCAACATAAGAAACTAGTTATTAAAGTCATTAATACATAACCAAGTAAAAAGTGCGAAAAGATTAAAAATAAAAAGTATTACACTAGACACTTGTCTTCACCAAGTGATGTAAGAGACTTAGGCAAACATGGCCTTTGATTGTCAAGAACTCTTACGATCAATCTTGGATCCCGAGACGACTCACGCACTCTATGATGGACAATGGATGATGGTGGTGGATGATGGTGTTGTGATGGTGGTGGGTGGTGGGTGAAGTGTGAGAGAGGTGGTGTGCCAAGGGATGGTTTGCAAATGAGCCAAGCACCCCTATTTATAGCCTGAACAGTAGCTCGGGCACGGCCCCGTGTCCATCCTCCTTCTTTGTCTTCATTAATTGCTCTTGTCTGTATTAGTTGACCACAGCCCCGTGTCCGCTGGGCATGACCCCGTGTGCAGAAGCATATCTGTACTATCAAGATTTTCCTGGATTCTGCGAATCTTATAGTTGACCACGGCCCCGTGTCCGCTGAGCACGACCCCGTGGTGGGCGATGGTGTCACACCCCAACCAATGGCGGAAACATCGGGATGAGACGAAGTGTGAAGATTGCTAGAGACTTCATAACACTATTTGCGTCAATATTTAATAAATCGATTTCATTTCATAAACTAAATTGTCAACAATACAAGGAAATTCAAATAACAACAAGTTCAAAGGAAATACATAACAACATGATCAAAATTGATACAACATTTAAACCTAAATGTCTATGTGTGTATCTAGGCATCAGTGCTACTTCATTTCATAGCATCATCATCATCAACCTGTAACATGTTAAAATAAAGTTCAATGCAAAAGCAAAGGCGAGTATACAAGGTTTAAATAGTATAGCATAAGTATAAAGCATTTTACTCGAATCCACATGGCAATTTGTATACAAGGTAACTAGCATGCATAACATTACGTCTAAACCCAAAGTGTCCACTAGTATTTAGCATCCCTCGCCACAAAAGTGACGAGACCGTATAGTATGTTGACTTAACAAACCCCCGTCGGGTGGTGTGCTACTCCTATAGCGCTATAATTGTTAAGCGAGGGTATAACATAGTAATGATATAAAGCATGTATTATCTAGCATAACAAGTAGCATGTATACCGGATTGAGTTCACAAAGTAAGTTTAAGTGTGTGTAAGTGTAATTGTTGTATGGTAACATGTTACAACCCAAAAGTGGTTTAAAATGTAAATGGGTCGAGTGTACTCACAAGATTTACATATGCTTTCCGATTATCCAATGTGACGAAGTTGATGAGGTTAGAAGGTTGAATGTGTTGGTTTAGGGATTTTGGAAGTTAAAACACAAGAATATATGTATTCGAAAGTAATCACCTTTTAACACTAAGTACTTGTTCTTGACACTATGAAACCTCAAGGGTTAATGTTTTCATGAGTAATATACTCATTAGAATCGTAACAAGTCTTATGTCTTAGATGATGTTATTCTAGTGTCTTGACGAATGAACACAAGTCCACCATCAAGGGTTCGAATAGTATATATATGTATAAGTATTATATGTATTATTTAGTCCATTAGTCAAGCATGAGGTAGAATATAAATCTTCATTTAGGTACCTCTATTGTGTCATAGAATTCATGTAGGAGGTAGGAAGAACAAACTTCCATTTAGGTACCTCTTATGGTTCACCACTACACTTGATGTAAAAACATACAAGGAGGGTCATGAACTAATGTTAATACAAGAATAACAACAACTATACTAAGTGAAATCATCAAGTGATGTGGGGATTCTTTGTTGGACAACCCAAGTTAGTCCATAATCACACCTTTATCAAGCTTGAAGCTTGAACATGACTTGTGGGTTAAGAACCCTAATTAAAACAGAAAGTATTTGAGGATTAACCTCTGATTTTGTATGTCTCAGCCCCGTTTTTAAGCTTAACTAACCATAGAAGTGGTTATAAGCATAAGCACGTGGGTTTGAGTGAGTTAGACTCATGTTTAAGCAAAGATTAATGAAAACAAACTTGAACAGTGGACTTTGAAGCCTTTTTGCCGGAGTTCCAGGGACTTGTTTGCTGTGAAACACCCCTAGAATCGAAGCCAAGGTCAAGCCAAGTGTTCTGGAAAAAGAATGAGCGAAAACGGTTGAGAAAAGAAGAAGTTATGTATACTTTTGTGAAGAGATGCAATTCTTCTCGAACTTCTGCTTTGGCAGCTTGTTTATGATGATTTGAGAGTGATTTAGAGTGATTTGATTGTGTTTGCAAAGTGAAATGAGCTTGGGGAAGGGCTTTTATTTATAGGGAAGGTTTAGGTTAGGTTGTGGTTGTGTATTTAATGTTATAAGTGAGTTTAAAACTCAAAACAAGCAAAAATCGCGCTAAAATGGAGCTGAAACCAAGCTGTTTGCGCTGATCAGGCATCTGAGAGAGTTGTTAAATGATTTAAATGCTGGGTTAGTTCACTGAAAAGGCTGTAGCTCAGCTGGTTGGGCGCGCAGTTGCTGGATCTGGTGACCCGGGTTCGAATCCCGCGGGTAGCAGTTTTGTTTATTTATTTTTTTTCTTTTCCATTCTTAATATCTATACTTTCAGCAATTACTCAAATGGCCCCTGTAAGTTTAAAGTTTCAGAAATTGACTCTAACACCCCTTGACTTTAATTAAAACTCAAGTTATGTTATTTTTAAAGGAACCAACTTTTTAGTTTAAACTAACTAGGTTACTTTGTATTTACTAACTTTAAAAATTAACGAGACTAACTAGTTTATTATAAAAAATTAAACTTTTAAATAGAAAAATTAATTAATTTAATTTATTAAATAAAATAGGATCGATAAATAACCGTATTTATGAACGAATTTAAATTAGGATAAAAACCTTTAAACGATTATTCATTTCACGAAGCTTCCGAATCTCATTATTTTAAGAGTTTTGACTAGTTTAACGAGCATCGAGTTTCATTGCGTAATAACGAGCCAAGAGTCTTGGATAATATATTGATTGCCACGAAAGACGTCATACGAGGGTAAGAAGTTTTCAAAAATAGGATTTTAAACAAAGGTTTCCAAATATAGAAGGTACGAAATAGCCATGGCGTTACAGTCTCCCCTCCTTTAGGAAATTTCGTCCCGAAATTTATTCAAGAGGAAGACTTGAAAGAGGTTTTACAAGAAGGTGATTGTTTAAAATTGAGACTTGGAAATTTGAAACGTAAAAGGTATGAAATTTTGAAGTGCGACAAGATGGGTTTGTAAAAGAAGTTGTTTGGCTCAAATGATTTGAGGTACCAACATAGTTGAAAGCGTGTAGGTGCGTATGTAGGTAAAGCGATAAGTTAGGATTCGATCGTTTAAACAGGCTTGAGGTTCATATAGAAGAAAAGAATAATGGAGAATAATAAGAGTATGGAAGTGAACGAGTGACTCTTAATGAATGCAAGTATAAGAATAGCATAAGTGTTGGATAGATGAACTTAGTGTGTTAAGAATGAAGTCTCGTCGTGGATAATCGGATATAATGCGTTTGTGAGTTGTTTAAAGTTCGTATTAGGTCTAAATAGGTCTTCAAAACACTGAATTTCTCCTGGCACGTTTTACGAAAGTTTGGTAACATGGTGAAAACACTTATGTATAGGAAGTACCAACGGCGTATCCACCATGTTTTGACCACATTACGTCCGTTTCGTATTCGGTGTCATGTTACGTTCCATGTCTTACCATACACAATAGTACACTCTATGGTTTTCACACGCCTATCACTATAATCCCGTGTGCACCCACGATTATTTTGATCGTCGCATGATCCGCATAGCTTGTAATAGTTGTGTATGAATCAGGGTATACATAATTTAAAGAAAATGTAAGAATGTGTACGTATAAGAATATAGTATATAAGCAAGTCCATGCTTAAGTATGTATGGGACCCACGTAAGCGAATCCCTCGGATTACGCTCACGTACGGGTACGAATGTATGAATCATGAGTATGAATGAAATGAAAGTATGAGCATAAATATAAGTTTAAGTATGAATATGCAAGTAAGTATGAGTATAAACATAAACGTATAAGTGGTATGAGTATACGTATAAGCATGAAACGTATAAATATAAGTATAAGCATAAAACGCATGAGTATAAGTATGAATACGATTATAAGTATGAGCACAAAATGTATTGTTATGAATATGAGCGTGAGTGTGAGTACGAATACTAATGATTGCGTATATAGTATTTATTGACACATAACAAAGTTAAGCATGTAAAAGTGCTCGAAAGGTTGAGCATGTAAATACGAATGATATAACTGAAATTGTCGCGATGCAACGACTAAAACGTGTATGATGATATGCATGTATAGTTGCTTAAACGAAACGTTGAGTTTATCGAATCAAAATTAGATTGGGTTTGGTTTGAAAGGTAGAATATAGTTTTCATATGTAAGAGGATATAAAGTACTCATTGGTTAAGCATAATGTATTTTGTAATGAATGGAAATACTACTTTTGTTTTAAAAGAGTTTACGTATGTTGAAGGTTATCGGTCCCGATGAAGTCTTTTTTTTTGCCCACATGTTTTGAGATTTGAATGACGACTTAAGCGGTGTAGAAAAGTTTTCGAAAATAATAAGTTCGCTTCATTTGCACCCAAACAAGAAATTTTGAATTTTGGAGGTTCTTGTGAAAACGTCGATCCTAAAATTTTTTTATCAAATGATTTGTTATTGTTGAAAATAGTCTTAGGTAAAACGATCTTATAATATTTATAAGATCCTATATGTAATTGAGAAAGGTTGGTTTGGTTTCAATTAAGAATGGAAGTCTGTAGAATGACGATATAATGCGAGCATATTTTAGTGATTAAGTCGAAGATGAAGTTCATGGGCAAGAGTTTCATTGGACCGATTAAATTGATAGGTAGCATTTCGTAAGGTTTGGAAATTTGTGTAGTAAAACGTTTAAGTTATGTTTAAGAATCTCGTGTATATGAGTAAGTGAAAGTAGGTTATAGGATAAGAAGTACGCTTGATAAAACAATGAAATTTTGAATTTAATATAGGTAAGTATTTCGATAAATGATAAATGACTTAGGTATAAAACATGATCGGATTTGCATAATAGGACATTTTGAGGTAAAGTTTTGCTAACGATCACCTAGGTAGGGAATCACCCCTAACTCGTCGGTGAGGTCGTTTTAAGAAAAGAAGGGGTGGGGCTAATCGTCAAGGTAAGGAAATCACTCCTATCTCGACGATATGCCTCCATTTTGGTGTTACAAAGAATGTAAACAAAATTGAGTGACGTTTTGAAATCATGCATATGTATAAATGTATGAAAGGGATTTAATATGTTGTGTGTGTGAGAAGAGTAAATATCGAAAGTAAATTCGAATTCGAAAGATTGCATCGTATAAAATAAATAGTAGAAACACGTGTTTGATTAAAATTTGGGATGGTTCCAAAACGGAACTTTGACTAACCAAAGTGGTCGAAAAGTCTTTCGAGTTTGAGGAGCATGATTTGGCCTAATAGGTGAAATACTCTCGCCGACAAGTCGGTTAATGGTATTTACCCTTCCGGTTACTACATGTCCCAAATCAATCGAAATTTCAAGACTTGGCGGGATTTATAAAAAAAATAAGGAGTGGAACTAGTCGACAAGGTGCGGGTTTCACCCCTAACTTGGCGATTTAGTATCCTAAGTGTGGTTGGTACTCGTCAGGTCAAAAGTTAATTTCGACACTTTGATGAGGGTCCACTAGAATTTGAAATTTGAATTTCTCCATCAAGGTGAGGATTTCACTTCTAACTTGATGGTGAATTTCGTGTAAGAAAAGGAAAGTAGAGGGTTTGAGAGTCATTCCCCAAATTGTGGGTTTCACGCCTATTTTGGTGAAGTTGTCTCGTTTGTGTATTACGAGTGGTTTGTGAATTTAGAATAGTCGAGTAAAATGTATGAAGAAAAGCGTATGTTGGAGATTACGCAAACAAGTATAAGCATGTCAAGAATGACACATAGAGGATGACATAATAAAACAAATATTAACACATAATAAAACATGTATTAAAACATAAGTATAGCATGTCAAGTATGTTACATAAGGATAAATGACACATATGTTTAAAAGGCTCAAAGAGAATGTATAAGAAAGACATAAAGTGGCATGCATGTAGTTTCAAATAAAACATAAGAATAAGGCTCTAGAACTATAGACTAGGTAAAAAGCATGGCAATTCTACCTAATTCCCTATAGATATGGCTCTGATACCAATCTGTCACACCCCAACCAATGGCGGAAACATCGGGATGAGACGAAGTGTGAAGATTGCTAGAGACTTCATAACACTATTTGCGTCAATATTTAATAAATCGATTTCATTTCATAAACTAAATTGTCAACAATACAAGGAAATTCAAATAACAACAAGTTCAAAGGAAATACATAACAACATAATCAAAATTGATACAACATTTAAACCTAAACGTCTATGTGTGTATCTAGGCATCAATGCTACTTCATTTCATAGCATCATCATCATCATCAATCTGTAACATGTTAAAATAAAGTTCAATGCAAAAGCAAAGGCGAGTACACAAGGTTTAAATAGTATAGCATAAGTATAGAGCATTTTACTCGAATCCACATGGCAATTTGTATACAAGGTAACTAGCATGCATAACATTACGTCTAAACCCAAAGTGTCCACTAGTATTTAGCATCCCTCGCCACAAAAGTGATGAGACCGTATAGTATGTTGACTTAACAAACCCCCGTCGGGTGGTGTCCTACTCCTATAGCGCTATAATTGTTAAGCGAGGGTATAACATAGTAATGACATAAAGCATGTATTATCTAGCATAACAAGTAGCATGTATATCGGATTGAGTTCACAAAGTAAGTTTAAGTGTGTGTAAGTGTAATTGTTGTATGGTAACATGTTACAACCCAAAAGTGGTTTAAAATGTAAATGGGTCGAGTGTACTCACAAGATTTACATATGCTTTCCGATTATCCAATGTGACGAAGTTGATGAGGTTAGAAGGTTGAATGTGTTGGTTTAGGGATTTAGGAAGTTAAAACACAAGAATATATGTATTCGAAAGTAATCACCTTTTAACACTAAGTACTTGTTCTTGACACTATGAAACCTCAAGGGTTAATGTTTTCATGAGTAATATACTCATTAGAATCGTAACAAGTCTTATGTCTTAGATGATGTTATTCTAGTGTCTTGACGAATGAACACAAGTCCACCATCAAGGGTTCGAATAGTATATATATGTATAAGTATTATATATATTATTTAGTCCATTAGTCAAGCATGAGGTAGAAGATAAATCTTCATTTAGGTACCTCTATTGTGTCATAGAATTCATGTAGGAGGTAGGAAGAAGAAACTTCCATTTAGGTACCTCTTATGGTTCACCACTACACTTGATGTAAAAACATACAAGGAGGGTCATGAACTAATGTTAATACAAGAATAACAACAACTATACTAAGTGAAATCATCAAGTGATGTGGGGATTCTTTGTTGGACAACCCAAGTTAGTCCATAATCACACCTTTATCAAGCTTGAAGCTTGAACATGACTTGTGGGTTAAGAAACCTAATTAAAACATAAAGTATTTGAGGATTAACCTCTGATTTTGTATGTCTCAGCCCCGTTTTTAAGCTTAACTAACCATAGAAGTGGTTATAAGCATAAGCACGTGGGTTTGAGTGAGTTAGACTCATGTTTAAGCAAAGATTAATGAAAACAAACTTGAACAGTGGACTTTGAAGCCCTTTTGCCGGAGTTCCAGGGACTTGTTTGCTGTGAAACACCCCTAGAATCGAAGCCAAGGTCAAGCCAAGTGTTCTGGAAAAAGAATGAGCGAAAACGGTTGAGAAACGAAGAAGTTATACATACTTTTGTGAAGAGATGCAATTCTGCTCGAACTTCTGCTTTGGCAGCTTGTTTATGACGATTTGAGAGTGATTTAGAGTGATTTGATTGTGTTTGCAAAGTGAAATGAGCTTGGGGAAGGGCTTTTATTTATAGGGAAGGTTTAGGTTAGGTTGTGGTTGTGTATTTAATGTTACAAGTGAGTTTAAAACTCAAAACAAGCAAAAATCGCGCTAAAATGGAGCTGAAACCAAGCTGTTTGCGCTGATCAGGCATCTGAGAGAGTTGTTAAATGATTTAAATGCTGGGTTAGTTCACTGAAAAGGCTGTAGCTCAGCTGGTTGGGCGCGCAGTTGCTGGATCTGGTGACCTGGGTTCGAATCCCGCGGGTAGCAGTTTTATTTATTTATTTTTTTTCTTTTCCATTCTTAATATCTATACTTTCAGCAATTACTCAAATGGCCCCTGTAAGTTTAAAGTTTCAGAAATTGACTCTAACACCCCTTGATTTTAAAAATTAACGAGACTAACTAGTTTATTATAAAAAATTAAACTTTTAAATAGTAAAATTAATTAATTTAATTTATTAAATAAAAGAGGATCGATAAATAACCGTATTTATGAACGAATTTAAATTAGGATAAAAACCTTTAAACGATTATTCATTTCACGAAGCTTCCGAATCTCATTATTTTAAGAGTTTTGACTAGTTTAACGAGCATCGAGTTTCATTGCGTAATAACGAGCCAAGAGTCTTGGATAATATATTGATTGCCACGAAAGACGTCATACGAGAGTAAGAAGTTTTCAAAAATAAGATTTTAAACAAAGGTTTCCAAATATAGAAGGTACGAAATAGCAGGGCGTTACAGATGGAAGCTTCTACAGCTTTGTCTTTTATGCTGACACTTGGGCACGCCCCCGTGTTCACTGAGCACGGGGCGTGTTCAGCCTTCTGTTCTCTTGTTTTGCTTGGGAAGATGCTTTCGGGGAGGTCGGACACGCCACGTTTGTTCCTTTTCTTGTATTTATGTTAGATTTAGCTGTCTTTTTGCTTCTTTTGTTAATTTGAGCTCATTTAATCCTGAAAATACAAAAGGAAGACAGAAGCACACTTTTTCCAACATTAGTACTAAAAAGGGTTAGTTTTATGCCACAATTGATGTAATTTATATGTTGCATTTTGCACACATCAGCTGCAATTCAGACGAAAGCTTAAACTGAATTCACCAAAGTTCAGAAAAACATAAGTAGCAACTCAAAACAGGTAAGAGAGGTGCAACAACTGATGGAGAAGATGCAATTCAACATTGGAAGATTGGCCAAAGTGGATCCCAAAGAACTCATGAAAGAAATTCCTGCTGAAAGCTCACACCAAGAAGCTCCAAAGTCAACCCAACAGCAATCATCAGCTACACCAAGCATCAAAGCTGGAACCATACTGATGGGTCCACCTCCAAGTGTCCCAAGAGATGAAATGCTGAAAAGGTTAGCAACTTCAAAACCTCAAGTTGTTAAAAATTTGAAACTTTTAACTTCTGAAAATGTCCCAAAACCAACAATGTCCGATGACTCTGCAATGAGTAAACTCATGAATCTGCAATCAATGAATGTATGGGAACAAGAAGGAGATTCAAGAAAACCAAACATTGTTAAAAGAAAAATCTCTGAAACTAAGTCTATCTCGGTTAGAGAGATTGCTAGGGATGCAATGATATTCCCTGAGTACAATCTGGTGAAGTATTATTTAACAAAAGAAGATGTACCAACAAGACCACTGTCTCCTGTCAGAGTGGCTTTAAGAGATGAAAGGATAAAAAGAGGTTCAGGTAGCATTCACTCCAAAAATGAGAATCTAGTAAAAAGAGTTTTAAAAGTGGATGAAGTGAAAGTTGCAACTGATGATGTTGGAGGAACTCGTGTGCAAAACAAATACACACTACTGAGAGAAAATGGGGAAGAACAAAAGGTGGCTGACGAAGAAACAGCTGACAAACTGCATCCTTTAGACATTCTGTTTATGAAGGATCACTATGAAAAGGAAAAGAAAAATAACCAAGAAGTCAGAAGTGGCATTAAATGACATATCAAAGGCTGGAATATTGTTATTTGAAAGAATGTCTTTTTCAGACTTTGATCTATGCATCAACTATGAGCATGTACACAACAAAAAGGTTTATGTCATACCACCCAAAACAAAAGTCCCCTCAGATATATTGGAAAATGCAAGATCTGGAGACATCATTGAATTAACAAGTAAAACTAACAGTCACAACTATGGAATGGGTAGAAGAGAAGGTTTTTGGGCTTGTTATAGAGTGTCGGGATTTCCAAGATTCTTTATTGAGTTTTATTTTTATTTATTTACAATCCTATTCGTCATGATTTCTTTAAAACTTTTCATAAGATAAATTACTTATTAGGGCATAACATGCCTCTTTAAAATTCTATTTATATACAAGTTCACGTACCTCACGGGGGATCACTCAACACTCAGCCGAAGATGTATTTTAGTGAATCACTCGAGAGCGGCATGGAACTTACTCCTACCATAGGTTTGCCAAACAATCAATCCTCCTCCTTTTTAACTATATACCTTTGTAAATATCAAGAGGACTTTTGGGTGAAGGGTTAGGCTTGGGTTAAAGGTAGGTGGTTGGCTTAGTGGTTAGTAGAAAAGGGCGAAAAAGCGTCGGTTTTCGAAAGACTTTTTTTTTTGCAATTTTTATTTTGATGAAGCCATGATTCAAACAAAGTTATTTTTAATGAACTTACTTGTTTATTTCTTTTGCTTCATCATCAACAACAATTTTTTTTTTTGAAAGTCATACGAAAAACCGAGCTTGTTACTAAAACAAAGGGTTAAAAATAAAAAAAGGTTTTGGTGGGTGAAAGGGTGTTTGGTTTGGGTTAAGAAATGAAAAGGTTTAGGCTCAAAGGGGTTAACTAGGGTGAATTTGGGTAGGTGGTAAAAAAAAGAAAAATAATGGTGTAGAAATAAAAAAGGGTTAGTCCTAATGCCTCCATCATTTACTTACTCGGGTTTAAGTTGGTAAGGACCGGGAATGTATCGTCGTGGCAAGTTCTAGAGTTGTAAGAACCAAGCGGCTATTCACACAAGAAACGAAAAATGAGCATTTAGTTTAAACATATGTATTTGTATGCTCAATAAAGGCTCAAAACTCACTTTTGTGGGAATGGGTTTTTATGTGATCAAGTATATATAATTAAATTTTAACTAAGCTTGTCATGCCTTTTCATAATTTTCTTATGTTGGTTCTTTTTATCACGACGCTATCAGTTGTAAATTTGTAAAAATATAACCTTTTTAGAATTTGAAATTCCCAAGTTAAACCTAGACAAGTAAAAAAAAATGAAAATTTTTGAAAACATTTGGGGTGATTAGCGGTTCCAATAGAGTTTTGTGTAAGGCTTGTAGTTAGGACTTGCAAGATTAAAAGTTTTAGCATCCCCCACCCCCCACACTTAAATTACACATTGTCCTTAATGTGTCCCGAAAATAAGTTTTTAGGTTGATTGAATGTGTAAAAAGGTGTGAAAAAGCAAAATTTTATGTTACTGGGCGTCTGGACACGGCCCCGTGTTCAGGTGCCAATAACAAAAAGTTGAACAAAAGAAACAGAAGCCTGGACACGGGGGCGTGTTGGGTGAACACGGCCTGTGTCCAGTTTACCTGAACTGGGTATTTTCTGCAGACTGTGCAGCACGGGGCCGTGTTGGGCGGACACGGCCGTGCTGAACTTGCTGTAATGAAGAAAGTTCGTCGGATGGCCCTGTTTTCGTGCATGGGGTGCTGGTCCAAGTTTGCCTTGTTATCCTTCACCATCCCGAGTGTGTTTTATTCATTACAACATCATCCAAATACCAAATTAACTAAAACCATCATTCATTAAGTCATAGAGAGAATCACAAAATAATCCTAAAAGTTAAAACACTAGATAGTTAGGTCAAAGAAACACAAGAAATCTAAACCAAGAAGTTCTAGCCTACTACTTATTCTATTAGCAAAATTTTCGAAAAGATAAATCTCTCGGTTAGATGTGGCTTGAAAAACTTCTTTTTTCGGGCATGGGTTCCTCACACGTCGGCGAGCCATTCTTCGATCTCCCTAGGGAGAAGAAAGGCGGGCTCATTGGCATTGGTTTGAGGAGATGCAACCTCCATCGGGACTTCTTGTAGATCTTCAAGAGGAGGTTCCCCTAGAATGTCGTCCCAACCGGTAGGATTGTTGATTCCAAGTGCTAGGTTCCAATCTTCTTGAGGGAGGATTGGTTCCATGGGAGGTGTTACAAGAATGTTTAACCTCTGGTGCAAGAGGTTTATTTCTTGAAAACTGTTTTCCAACCCCACCGTAAGATAATTTATACGGTATATTAGAACCTCCTCTACCGAAGTCATCTCGTCAAGAGCTTCACGTAATGCCATCACGTAACGTACGAGAGTCGCTTCGATTGATGACATTCTCTCCCTTCGACTGTTTCTGGAGTGCGCAGAAGAAGTTCCACTGTTTTGACTAGACATTCTACAAAAACAAACTAGAAATATTTCATTTTAAATGAAACAGTACATCGGACACGGCCCCGTGCTCAATGAGCACGGCCCCGTGTTCAACTTTTTGCAGATTTCTGGAACAAGGAATCTTGGAGTTTTAAATTATTTTTCCAACTTATGAAGCATTTTTGAACAGAAATAACTTAAAACAATGTTGCACAACTTATTTTTAGCAAGATTTCTTGGATAAAAATCTAATAATCAACACAATAAAGCTTGAGAGCAAGCTTCAATGGAGGTGTTGAGACAAGAAAGATGAAGAAGAAGGCAATGGATAAAAGAGGAAAGGACAAGATGTTTGTTAGAACCTTCTTTTAGAAAATACCTAGGATGGTAGGTGAGAAGATCCTCTCAAATCTCTGTCCCTGGATAGTCCAAATGTGCAGGATTCTTGGCTGCATTTATAGAGAACGACAGCATGCTGAACACGGCCCCGTGTCGGCTGGACACGGCCCCGTGTGCATGCAAGATCCTGATACATTTTGTCCGTATTCTGACTAAAAGTCAGAAAGGAATCTTTTGGTGGACACGGGGGCGTGTTGACCTAGGCACGGCCCCGTGTCGAAAGGCTGTTTATAAAGTTTGTCTATTTTTAAGGAACTTTTCCGGATCGGGCGGTTCCTTACTGGATGGAACAACCCCAAAGTGCCTAAGATACCTTAATTGCTCTAGATTAAGACGAGAACGCAAGAGGTTGTCGATGAGGGTGATTCCTATGCTATATGTAGGTGGACAAGTCCAACCCTTTCCCGGGCTCTTGTTAAAGAAGGTGTATGCCGAATCGCTCAGGTCTATGTATGCATCGAACAAAGTCGGTGGGGAGTCCTTCACGGCACAATCAACACAGGGACGACTATCCCTCAAGTCCTCACTAGAGTTAGAGATAACATTGGTAACAACGAAGTTGTTTTTATGCGATCCCAACAATTCTTCTTGGTTATCGTCTTGAGATAAATTATTGAAATCTATTCTAAGTTCTTCTAACCAATTAAGAATTAGATCTTCCATTTGAAATAGTTCATCAAGAAGCATTTCTCCTAGAAGATCCGGTTGAGAGCATTCGAGGGAGAGATAAGGATTATTTTTACTTTCGCCCCTCTTAAGGCTACATGAAAACAATGGGTCTATATAGTGGGGCTTATAATTTAGAAAATAACATTCTAATTCTTTATGAGAGCCACCACATATTTGACACCACGTACCATAAGAGTGCCGAAAGTAAAAAATATCATTATCACTCATGTTTGTGTCAGAAATTACCAACCGTCGGTATCTTACGGTTCTGTTTTCAGTAACTGAATCTTGGGCACAGGGCGTGTTGGGTGGGCACGGCCCCGTGTTCAGCTTACTGTCTGACTTAAAACAGGATTGCCAGTTCCAATGATTGGGCACGGGGCGTGTTCAGCGGGCACGGCCCGTGCTGAGTTCTGCAGAAGCTGAAAAAAACTAAGAAAAATCCTAAAAAATTGGGAAAATAAGAAAAACGATTAGGCCGTTGATTCCCAACTTTCTTAAAATCCTTGTGTCCCCGGCAACGGCGCCAAAAACTTGATGTGCGTGAGTGTTATTAGTTTTTAATGTATATGTTAAGCCCTTTTTAACACTTTTTAGCCAAGTTTTAAATTTATAAAACACGATATTTACTAACACTAAACACACATATGGGCAAGTGCACCCATCGTGAGCGTAGTATAGTGTTGGCAAGATACCAAGGTCGTCCAAGGACACAAGAGCTTTTAGTACCGGTTTATCCTCAACGTCTAATCAAATCAAAAGTTTAGAAAAAGGTTTTAAACTAGAAAAAATAAAAGCTAACTAAAATGCTGAAAAATAAAAATAAAAATAAAAACAGATAGAGAAGATGAATCACTTGGCTCCGACTCGTGTTTAGTGTAACCTTTGATTATTTCCGCACTTTTGCACTACTTAAGAGATTATCTTAGTTATTGTAGTAGGCCCTTCTTTTGAAGGTGACGTTACCCTCAACCCAGTAGTTTGAGTCAGCATGGATACAATCCTAAAGGGTTGGATTATTGAAAGATAATTAATTAAGTTATTAATGCATATTATGGTAGGCCCCTCTTTTGAAGGTGACGTTACCCTCGGCTAAGTAGTCTGAGTCAGCAGGGATACAGTCCTAAGTAGCCGGGTTAAAGTATTAATAGTAGCTTACATATGAGGGGATCAAAGAGTTTGGACCCCCGCCATCAAATACCGGTGGGTATTGAAGGAGGTCCTACTAAATTTGACCCAGGTCCTTGCAGGATCTATACACTGAACAAGGCAAGACTCTTACCAAACCGTTCCCTTAACCCCCGACCAGGTAGCCAACATACCCCCATATAGACCGTGGAGATATGAATGGTGAAAATCTTTTATTTTATATAGACAGTAAAATAATGCCAAGACACCACGAACAAACGATAAGGAAGAATCACCTTCAACATAAGAAACTAGTTATTAAAGTTATTAATACATAACCAAGTAAAAAGTGCGAAAAGATTAAAAACAAAAAATATTACACTAGACACTTGTCTTCACCAAGTGATGCATGAGACTTAGGCAAACATGGCCTTTGATTGTCAAGAACTCTTACGATCAATCTTGGATCCCGAGACGACTCACGCACTCTATGATGGACAATGGATGATGGTGGTGGATGATGGTGTTGTGATGGTGGTGGGTGAAGTGTGAGAGAGGTGGTGTGCCAAGGGATGGTTTGCAAATGAGCCAAGCACCCCTATTTATAGCCTGAACAGTAGCTCGGGCACGGCCCCGTGTCCAGTGGGCACGGCCCCGTGTCCATCCTCCTTTTCTGTCTTCATTAATTGCTCTTGTTTGTATTAGTTGACCACGGCCCCGTGTCCGCTGGGCACGACCCCGTGTGCAGAAGCATATCTGTACTATCAAGATTTTCCTGGCTTCTGCGAATCTTATAGTTGACCACGGCCCCGTGTCCGCTGAGCACGGCCCCGTGGTGGGCGATGGAAGCTTCTACAGCTTTGTCTTTTATGCTGACACTTGGGCACGCCCCCGTGTTCACTGTGCACGGGGCGTGTTCAGCCTTCTGTTCTCTTGTTTTGCTTGGGAAGATGCTTTCGGGGAGGTCGGGCATGCCACGTTTGTTCCTTTTCTTGTATTAATGTTAGATTTAGCTGCTTTTTTGCTTCTTTTGTTAATTTGAGCTCATTTAATCCTGAAAATACAAAAGGAAGACAAAAGCACACTTTTTCCAACATTAGTACTAAAAAAGGGTTAGTTTTATGCCACAATTGATGTAATTTATATGTTGCATTTTGCACACATCAGCTGCAATTCAGACAAAAGCTTAAACTGAATTCACCAAAGTTCAGAAAAACATAACTAGCAACTCAAAACAGGTAAGAGAGGTGCAACAACTGATGAAGAAGATGCAATTCAACATTGAAAGATTGGCCAAAGTGGATCCCAAAGAACTCATGAAAGAAATTCCTGCTGAAAGCTCACACCAAGAAGCTCCAAAGTCAACCCAATAGCAATCATCAGCTACACCAAGCATCAAAGCTGGAACCATACTGATGGGTCCACCTCCAAGTGTCCCAAGAGATGAAATGCTGAAAAGGTTAGCAACTTCAAAACCTCAAGTTGTTAAAAATTTGAAACTTTTAACTTCTGAAAATGTCCCAAAACCAACAATGTCCGATGACTCTGCAATGAGTAAACTCATGAATCTACAATCAATGAATGAATGGGAACAAGAAGGAGATTCAAGAAAACCAAACATTGTTAAAAGAAAAATCTTTGAAACTAAGTGTATCTTGGTTAGAGAGATGGCTAGGGATGCAATGATATTCCCTGAGTACAATCTGGTGAAGTATTATTTAACAAAAGAAGATGTACCAACAAGACCACTGTCTCCTGTCAGAGTGGCTTTAAGAGATGAAAGGATAAAAAGAGGTTCAGGTAGCATTCACTCCAAAAATGAGAATCTAGTAAAAAGAGTTTTAAAAGTGGATGAAGTGAAAGTTGCAACTGATGATGTTAGAGGAACTCGTGTGCAAAACAGGTACACACTACAGAGAGAAAATGGGGAAGAACAAAAGGTGGCTGACGAAGAAATAGCTGACAAACTGCATCCTTTAGACATTCTGTTTATGAAGGATCACTATGAAAAGGAAAAGAAAAATAACCAAGAAGTCAGAAGGGCATTAAATGGCATATTAAAGGCTGGAATATTGCTATTTGAAAGAATGGCTTTTTCAGACTTTGATCTATGCATCAACTATGAGCATGTACACAACAAAAAGGTGTATGTCATACCACCCAAAACAAAAGTCCCCTCAGATATATTGGAAAATGCAAGATCTAGAGACATCATTGAATTAACAAGTAAAACTAACAGTCACAACTATGGTGTCATCTTCAGAGATATTAATAATAACAAAGCTCTATTCAGAAGTGTTGATATCTGCAAGTACTCAAATCAAACTCTGAGGTTTATCATGAAAGGTATAAACAAAAGACAAGAATACCTTCAGAAGACAGGAGAGAACTTGGAAGGACATAGAAAAGAAATTGAGCAAATGATTGAAGAATGGATCCAAGCAAGAACATGGTACAAAGACATGTGTGTCAGCTGCAACAAGTATATCTCCTACAAGAAGCAGTTAAAGAAGGGAGATGTGCACAAGAGAGTTAAACTAAATTGAAGAACTTGTCTGTTTGAATTTTCATCTTTTATGTAATTTGTTTTTCATCAGTAACTGGTTTAAATTTGCAAATGTTATGTTTCCACTGTTTGGAAATTTTCTGTTCATAAGGTAGTTCATTTTCTTACAATACTTAGGGGGAAACTGTTAGAAAACTTTATTTGTAAGTATTGAAGAAAATCACAATCAACTGGATCTATGAAGAGATAACAGTCCTGAAGATCACAACAAGAAGAAGAAGATCAGATAGGACAACTGAAATGCACAGCATCTACTTCAAAGAATCACAAGTTGATCAAGAGCTGAATTGGATTATCAGAGAAGGTCATTTCTGATGGATCTGATGATATTTCTGATGAAATATCATCAGTTTCTGACGATTCTGATCATCAGGTTTTTTGATGATTTGTTCACCAGAATTTCTGATGAAGTGGTTTATCAGAAATTCTGATGAATACCCCACTCGTCTGAAATCAGCTCTATCCTGCCATAATAACCGAAGCAACTTGACATTATTGGATATCATGATTACAAAGGCAACTTGACTATTGGATTCAATGAATATGTCAAATGGCTACTTTAGTTTATTCAATCACCCAGCCTTCTATAAATAGAAGGCTCAACCAGCAGAAATCAATTGAGTTTGAAGCTTATCATTCACACAAACTACAAAACTCCATTGCCCTCTCACCCACAGAATTCAAGATTCATTTGTATTAGATAATAATCTTACAATCACCTTGTAAATCATTTTGTTTCAAAGTGATATAAACTTGATAATTCTGTAGGTCTTGTTTCTGAAAGTCTGATTTCGATTTCCGCACATCTTTTTCACATCAAGTCACCGCTGAAACTACCGCCGCGCCGCAATCTTCAAATCTCTCACGTCGCAAGAGAAAGAACAACAACTCCAGCAACAAGAACTGTGCAGTTACTGCCACTCCACTTCAAGATGTACCAGCTCAACCGCAACCTCCATACCGCCAAGTAGCGGCGTCAGTGGTCAATGCACCGCCTGCCAAACGGGCATACACTGGACCACACCCGCTCTGCCCTACTTGTACCTATCATCACCCGGTTAGTATCGCATGCCGGTTTTGTGTTCACTGCAACATGTACGGTCATTTCATCGCTAACTGTCATACCGGTCCATGCCAAATTCAAGCACCAGTTCAAGCTCAAGCTCCTGCTCTACCAGCTCCACAAGGACAGCAAGCAGCTCCTGCACCCGCTGCTCACGCAAGAGCTTGCTTTGCGTGTGGTGATCCCAACCACTTCGCAAACGTCTGCCACAACAGAGTGGTTAAGCAAGAGCCACAGCAGCAGCAGCAGCAACCAGCACCGCAACAACACCAACAGCAGCAGCCATCTCAGCAAGCAGCCTGCGAGCACGTCTTCAACATCAACACCCGCCAGGCTCAGGCAGACAACAACGTGGTTAATGGTACGTTTCCCGTAAATGGTATATATGCTTCGTGTTTATATGATACTGGAGCCGATAACTATTTTGTATCATTCGAATTCGAAAGGCTCCTAAATCGTAAGCGTGTTAACCTCCCATCAACGTTCGACGTAGAAGTTGCCATCGGAATAATCGTCACTGTCAGTTCCGTTCTGCGTGACTGTACTCTCGATCTCAACGGTCACGTTTTCCCGATCAATCTCATCCCGATGCAACTTGGTAGCTTTGATGTCATAGTAGGTATGGATTTCCTTCGGGAAAATCATGCTGAAATTATTTGCTTCGATAAAATGATTCGTTTCTCTCTCGTGAACGGTGATCAATTGTGTGTTTATGGCGAAGTCGCTTCGAAGAAGTTGCAACTCATGTCGTGTGTCCAAGCTAGCAAGTATCTCCGCAAGGAATACCAAGCTTACTTGGCACACATCGTAGTAGCGAAGGAAAGACTCGAGTGAAAGATGTTCTCTTTGTTTGTGAATTTCCCAACATTTTTCCTGACGATTTACCTGGTTTACCTCCCACTCGTGATATCGATTGCTGAATCGACCTCATTCCTGGAGCAAATCCTGTTGCTAGAGCGCCTTATCATCTTGCTCCTTCTGAAATACGCGAACTCTCGAGTCAGCTCCAGGAACTACTTGATAAAGGCTTCATTCGCCCTAGCACCTCTCCTTGGGGCGCACCTGTCCTTTTCGTCAAAAAGAAAGATAGATCGTTCCGGATGTGCATCGACTACAGGGAATTGAATAAGCTGACTATCAAGAATTGCTATCCTCTGCCTCAAATCGATGATTTATTTATCACTTACATGGTGCTACGTGTTTCTCGAAGATCGATCTATGCTCAGGCTATCACCAGTTACGAATTCAGGAAGAAGATATACCCAAAACCGCTTTTCGAACCCGATATGGTCACTACGAGTTTGTTGTTTTGCCTTTTGGTTTGACTAACGCTCCCGCAGTCTTTATGGATCTAATGAATCATGTGTGTAAACCCTTTCTCAACCGCTTCGTCATCGTATTCATTGATGATATCCTGATCTATTCCAAGTCAAAAACCGAACACTCGCAACATCTACGTTTGGTTCTTGAGTTACTCCAGGGAAACCGCCTCTACGCCAAATTCTCCAAGTGCGAATTCTGGCTTGAGGAGGTTCAATTCCTCGGTCACATCGTCAATAGTCAAGGAATTCATGTCGATCCTGCGAAGATCGAAGCTGTTAAGAGTTGGGTTACACCCAGGAACCCGTCCGAAGTTCGTTCTTTTCTCGGATTGGCGGGTTACTATCGCCGATTCAGTGCTGACTTTTCAAAAATCGCAGTACCGCTTACCTCGCTTACGCATAAGGACAAACCTTTTGTTTGGGGAACTGAACAAGAGGAGGCCTTTCAAACTCTCAAAGCTATGCTTTGCAACGCTCCCGTGCTCTCACTGCCCGACGGAAACGATGATTTCGTAGTCTATTGTGATGCCTCTAACCTCGGTCTTGGTTGTGTTCTCATGCAACGAGACAAGGTTATCACGTACGCCTCTCGACAGCTCAAGGTCCACGAGAAGAATTATACAACCGACGACCTCGAGCTAGGCGCAGTTATTTTTGCGTTAAAGATATGGCGACACTACCTTTACGGTACCAAGTGTACGATCTTCACCGATCATAGGAGCCTACAACACATCTGTGACCAGAAAGAACTGAATATGTGCCAACGCTGATGGGTTGAACTTCTCAACGATTATGACTGTGAGATTCGTTACCATCCAGGCAAAGCGAACGTCGTTGCTGATGCTCTCAGTCGACAAAGCTATTTGCATAGCATTCATAATTCTCAAGCCTAGCATAATCTCGAAACTCTCATCCATGACGCCCAACATGCTTGTTTTACCAAACGCACTTTGAAGAAAGAAAGGATCATCAACAATGGCGAGCAACTGGTGAATAAGTCGAATGGTATATTCCAATATCTAGACCAAATTTGGATTCCCAAGCGTACCAATTTGTGACAAATCCTGCTCGACGAAGCCCACAAATCTCGATATTCTATTCATCCCAGTGCTGACAAGATGTACCAGGACATGCGCTACAAGTACTGGTGGCCGGGCATGAAGAAGGATATCGCCATCTATGTTTCGAAATGCCTGACTTGCTTAAGGTCAAGGCTGAGCATCAACGCCCCTCTGGCTTACTCGTACAACCCGAGATCCCAATGTGGAAGTGGGAGAGTATAGCTATGGACTTTATAACGAAACTCCCGCGCACGCCATCAGGTAACGACAACATCTGGGTTGTCGTTGATCGTCTTACTAAATCTGATCAATTTTTGTCGATACGAGAAGACTTTAAGGTAGAAAAATTAGCCCGAATCTACACCGACGAGATCATTTGTCGACACGGGACGCCTCGTGACATCATCTCTGACCGAAATGGTCGATTTACCTCGCGTCTTTGGGAAACATTTCAATCTGCTCTCGGTACTACTCTTAATCTAAGTACCGCTTTCCATCCCCAAACCAACGGTTAGACTGAAAGAACGATTCGTACCCTTGAAGACATGCTTCGCTCGTGTGTCATAGATTTCGGTGGTAATTGGGACGCGCACCTACCTTTAGTCGAATTCTCATACAATAACAGTTATCACTCTAGCATCCAAATGGCACCATTTGAGGCGTTATACGGAAGGAAATGTCGGTCGCCTATTGTATGGAACGAGATCGGGGATGCGCAAATTAGCGGTCCTGAGCTGTTGCAAGAAACGACTGACAAAATCCTCCAAATTCGAGACAATCTACTGAAAGCTCGGAGTCGTCAGAAAAGTTACGCCGATAGACGCCGCAAGCCCCTTGAATTTGACGTTGGCGATCATGTACTCCTAAAGGTTGCACCTTGGAAGGGGGTGATCAGATTCGGCAAGAAAGTAAAGCTCGCGCATCGATACGTTGGACCCTTTAAAATTCTGGAAAGGATTGGTAAAGTGGCCTACAGACTTGAACTACCGGAGGAATTTAGTAATGTTCACCCGACTTTCCACGTTTCAAACCTCAGAAAGTGTCTAGCCGACCAGGAATTATATGTTCCTCTTAAAGATTTTCAAGTGGACGAAACATTACACTTCGTGGAGAAGCCTGTCGAGATAATGGGTCGAGAAACCAAGGTACTCCGACGCTCACGCATTCCCATTGTGAAGGTTCGTTGGGAAGGCAAACGCGATGCCGAGGTCACCTGGGAACTCAAAAGTGACATGAAGGCGAAGTACCCGCAACTGTTTGTTACGCCTGCTTCTTAAATTTCGGGACGAAATTTCCTAAAGTAGGGGAGGCTGTAACAACCCGACTTTTTGAAGTCAAAGTCAAATTCAAAGGAAGAAAAGATTGCTAAATACGATCTGTCACTCCTTGTTTAATTATTGATTGTACTCTTTGACTTGTAATCGGATTCTATTATTTGTTTGCTTTAGTTGTATTATGTGGAGTACTTGTTAATAATCGCTATTTAATCGTTGTTTAATCGCCAATCGACTTATCGCTAATCGCATCGCTATCGCATTCGCTACTCGAATTATAGGTTATGGATATTGTTTTACGTATGTGTGCTATTATGTGTTACTTGTGCATGTTATGTTTATGTTGAGGTGTTCACTCGCAAACGCAATCGCAACTCTATCGCAATGCAATCTAATCGCAAACGCTAAACGCAAGTTATTTATGTTGATTGTATGTTAGATATAGTAGTTAGGTTATTTGTGTAACTAATGGGTAATACTATCGCATCGCTCACTCGAAACGCATCGCAACGCTCAACACGCAAAACAAAACACCAAAATCTAACTCGCCGGACCACTCGATCGAATGACCATTCGATCGAATGGTCATCCGAAAGGATGACCATCCGATCGGATGGCCATCCGATCGATGTGCCATTCGATCCGACACATGTGCTCCCCTATCCTCTTTTGGAAACCTATAAATACCCCCTGTCACATCACAAACAGTGATGTGACAACTCTCTCGTTCGACCAGCATCTCCAACCCACTTTTCCTTCGATTTCTTGCGATTCTTGTAAGTTTTCCACTCAAATATTGTACTTCTATGATCTAAACATACTTCTTCATCATTTTCACCTTTGAATCTTCACTTTTAACCGTGAAATCAGCGGATTTGAGGCATTCTATGTGACAACTCGCATTTTCGAACCTATCTTTGTGCTTGATGTAATTTGTATGAACTCTATGTGATTAATTGATACGTTGATTTTAATGGATGATTAAATGTTACATGTTATGTGAATGTGTGTAATGTATGTATATAAAATCCAATCGCACAAGCCTTTGGGCTTTGGTTCCACACAACTCTTGGCCCACATCCTTTGAACTCGAAACCAAGGGCAGCCCATGCAAGGGTTCGACCCACTTCCCTATTTAAACCCACACATAACCCTTATGAGGTTTTGTTTCCTCATTCTTTGCAAAAACACTCAAACACACACACACAAACCCTACTCGCTCTCTTTCTCTCCTTTGAAGGCCCACGGCAACATCCTCTCTTCTCGAAGCCCTCTTGTTCGGATCACCCCTCGTTCTACCTTCTAACCGGTTAGTGTTTCGCGATTATTGTTTGATTAGATGATAATATGATTGCCATGATAGCTAGGATGGTTCGTATGATTGATGAATGATTCTTGATGTCGTGGTAATGTATGAACAATATATGTATATTTGGTTGGTGCCTTTAAATAATCGAACCTAACGTATATGATAATTGTAAAACTTGTGTTGATTTGGAATTAGGGTTTATGTGATAATGTTCATATGAATCGGGTTGCACGTTATTGATCTAGAACCGAGTAGATGTTAATCGGTCATTATGTTTCTGTTTTCGGATTGTTGAATGATGAATATTGCATCTTAACGATTAACATAGCCGTTTGATTCAATAAAGATTAAGATGGGTTGTTATGATTAGAGGTATTATTAGAGTTCATGTGAATTTAATGATAAATGTTTGATTTAATCGATTAAGGCAAACTTGGGAAACTGTTAGTGTGTTTTGATCGGCTGGATAGGAAATAGGAAACTGTTAGAATTAATTGTAACTAGATTGCATGAATTATGGAAATTATAACCGATCGCACAAGGCAAATCGTACAAGGCTAATCGCACAAGCCCCGGTCGCACAATACTGTCGCACAAGATTTGGTGCAACCGTTTAAGCACAGTGTACAACTTAGAATTTGCATGATCGCACTAGACATGTGGATCACACAAGGCAGTGCCGATCGCACAAGTCTTGGGCCACACACAGCTGTTTGAACCCTATTGTGTTGTTGGGCCTTAAAGCCCAAAACTCAGTCGCACAAGTAGGTTCCTATCGCACAAGCCATTTGTAATCGTAGAAGTTAATTCGGGTCGCACAAGATTAAATGGACCGTACAAGTTGATTGTCTGTTTGTATGTTTGGGCCGTATAGGTTTTGGATTGCATGTTTGGGCCGGGTATGTTCTCAATCGCACAACCCGTTGTGAGTCGCACAACATTGTGCTGGACGCACAACAGGTTGGGCCGGTTGTCATTGGGCTTTAATATTGAATCACACAAGATGATTAGGCTCGCACAAGCTCAACGGCCCAATCATCTGAGTCGCACAATTTGGACATTATGTGTGTACATGACTGTTAACGTGTTCTACATGTTTACCATGATCATTACGTGTTCGTAACCTGTTAGCTTATGTGTAAACCTATGTGCACTACTTGAACCTAGACCTTACTTGTATGGTAACCATGTTAGGACGTGGTTGACCCCATATAGCTCAAGTGACCTTTTCGTTTATCTGCCGAGCTAACCTAAGGTGAGTTCACACTTTCTACAAGGCATGGGATTCCCGGTGGTTTGGGAATGGGTTAAGGAACTAAAATGAAACCTACATATTCTCCTTGGGTAGAATATGTACCTCGGTCCTCCTTGGGTAGGACAACCTTTAACTTACTAGACAAAACTCTATCATGAAGTTCCTCATTTTTATATCGACTTAATCGCCGGGCCAATGGCGAACTTGTCATTAGTTAAATAGCGCTATTAGGTTTGACAAGCCTCACACCGTGCCGCAAAGGACGAGAGTGGACTAATGGATCTGGGCACTTAGTCAATGATGATAGACATTGACGCAGGGCACATAAACATGTCTTCAGTCAGTGGTCGATATGGTAACGGGTCTAGTGGTTAACATGGGGTAGCCCCCACTGTTTATGGTTTGGGAAACAAGGAAATGGTTAACTCATGGTTTTCGAGATAACTTATGGTTTTTGGAACAACTTTAAAATGGACACCAACTGTGAACTCGCTCAACTTTGTTATTGATTCGTTACTATATGCCTTGCAGGTCGCTAGGTTGATAGATGGAGCTTGCACAGGAAGGAGAGGTCGTTGTGGGACATGGATTGTTGAGTTCCATGTTAAACTTTATGAACTTATAACTTATGTTTTGGTTCTAAACTTTATGCTTCCGCTGATAACTTGAACTTGGTTGATTTATTTTGGACACCAATTATATTGTGGTTGGTTTTATATTTACTTTAATGAATTGTTCAATATGATTGGTGGCTTGATCCTGGTCATGTCACGCCTCCTGCGGTGATACTCCGCTTGTGGATTTTGGGGGTGTGACATTCTAGGATGATGTCATCATGGGGTTTTCATGAACTTCAAGTTTTGGCATTATTCCACCAAGAATAACTCAGATCTACATGATTTCCACATGATTTAACACTATTTTCGCATAGATCTCAACATTTTCATGGTGAAGAAGGATTGAAAGATCGTTTCACAACTTTCTTTCAACTCTTTTACACTCAATGCCTTCAAACCGATAGAATCGGAGCTGGTTCAGGCCTTCTACTCGTTTACTAGTGGAGTGTCGGTCTGAGATCTGAATCCTGTCGAAGAGACAACCAATTTCGGGTTGAACATGAATAAACCGTCACGAACAGTTAACTGCTAAGACTGGGGTGATTCCCATCTGATCAGATAGACTGGACTTGGTGGGGTTCTTGTTGTTCAATACGTTGTCATACCGTCTCGAGCAAACCGCAAACTTTTCAAACTTAGCAAAACATTCAAGTTTCAAAACGATCAGATTGTGGGACGGATTGCTGTCTGATCGGATTTCCGTTCGATCGGATTGCCGTCCGATCGGATTGCCGTCCGATTGGATTGAACTTGGTGTCAACACTTAACATTTTTTTTCATAATTTTCAAAGATCTTCAGTTCTGACAGATTGCCATCCGATCGGAAGACCATTCGCTCGAATGACAATCCTGCTGTGAACTTGTTCTCTGAGAAATGCCTAACCGACGGATCGCCATCCGATCGAACGGCCGTTCGACCAGGCGAACTGAAAGGTAGGGATACTTCTCTGTTTTCAAAATGATACAATGAAAACTTCAAAGTTACATCATACACAAACACATCCATCCCAAACGAATGTCAATCCGACCGAATGGCCATCCGAACGGATGACCATCCGAATGGATTGTCATTCGATCGAATGACCATCCATTCGGATTGTCATCCGATCGGATGACCATTCGTCACTTAGTTCCCTCTTCACCGTTTAACACGCCGTTCATCCGCTTATGCTATCGTTAACTGTTCAGGCTAATCCCTCAGCGCTCCCTTTAATCCAAGAGAGTGTTTATTTACTAAACACTATCTGTGAGTATACTTGATCCCTTTTTACTTTACGCACTTTTCGGTGTTACATACGTTACTTATTCTAAATCACATCGATCACACAACGCAAACACTTTTATACGCTGACCGTTACTGCATGTTATACGTGTTACTCGATGAATGCTTGTATGTTATGTTTACACAGTGATTGTTGCCTGACGCCTTAGCAACGATAATACTATAGTTTGGACTCAGCACCTGTCTTGGACAGGGGTTGTTAAGGTTATTTCTTCACGTATCACAGTGGTGTTATGTGTTGCGCATTCTATAACTCGTAGTCATGTCTGTGCATATTTCATTGTCGATAACTTACTAGCTTTACTTTGCTACATGTTACATGCTGGTTATGCGTAAACTCGCTTTCGCTACTATTACTATTAAACGTGTATGCTCACTTTTACACTATGTGTATTGACCTCTATTTTAACGTATGTGACAGGTGCTTAAGATGCTAGGAATGCGGTGCTTTGGTGAATCAAGCTAGGGGTCTAGTTATGTCATGCTAAATCTGAGTTGTCGGATCAGTGCTTGTTTTTGAGACAATTATTTGTAATAACTGTTTTATTTGGATATGTTGTGGTATGGGACATGACGTTTAAAAATCTGGTAATTAATAGTTGTTATGGATACTCATGGACAATCTGTTTCGCTCAGTGCCGCGCCCTGATGTTTCCGCCATTGGTTGGGGTGTGACAATATTCACTAGCCTTTGGTATGTAGCACTTGCATTTCTTAGTCCAAAGGGTATAGCAATATAATAACAGATACCAGTGGGAGTCATAAAAGCTGTACCCTCTTGATCAGATGGTTCCATCTAAATTTGTTGAAATCCAGATGATGCATCCATAAAAGTTAACAACTCATGACCCACTGTAGCATCCACCATGGAGTCAATGTGGGGTAAAGGGAAAGGATCCTTGGGACATGCTATGTTCAAATCAGTAAAGTCAACGCATACCCTCCACTTTCCATTCTTTTTCTGAACAACTAACACATTGGCTAACCATCTCGGATACTTCACTTCTCTAATCATACCTGCCTTGAGCAATTTGTCTACCTCTTCTAGGATAATGGCATTTCTTTCAGGTGCAAACTTCCTCCTTTTCTGATGTGTTAGCTTGAAGGGCCTGTCAATACCAAGTTTGTGAGTAATAACATCTTTAGAAATACCTGTCATATCTTCATGTTTCCAAGCAAAGGTAGTTTTTCTTCTTTTCAAGAAGGATATTAAATCCTGCTCGATATTGTCAAGGATCCCGGATCCTATAAAAATCTTGGATTTAGGATCCTCCGGGTTCAGCAGAATATCCTTGACATATTGCTCTCTTGCCTCCAGGACATCTCGGGGATGGTTTCATCGATGATGTGTAGCAATTTTTGGCTTTTTGCTGATCACTTTCAATCCTCACCACACCCCATGGAGTAGGGAACTTTACACACTGATGATATGTTGAGGGGACTACTTTTATATCGTGTATCCATGGCCTGCCAAGGATAACATTACAGCAAGATAAGCAGTTAATAACACAAAGTTTCTGAACTGGATTTACTCCCTCTATGTAGATAGGAAGTTTGATGTCCCCCAATGTGTTCTTTGTCTCTCCGCTGAATCCCACAAGGACAGATGATCTTGGGACAATATCGGATTCAGGAATGTTCATTCTTTTGAGGACATTTAGCTGGATGATGTTCACTGAGCTTCCCCCATCAATGAGAATCCTGCGAACAAAATGGTTAGAGATAAATAATGTAATAACTAGACCATCGTGATAAGGATCCTGTATATCCACACGATCACCCTTATCAAAGGATATGACTTTCTCCTGGGTAAGGATTGAAGTCCGAACAGGTCTATCCCCATTCTCCATATGTGTCTCCTTTGCATGCCTCTTAGCTGCCGAGAATGAAGTGCCACAGATATCAGATCCACCGGAGATGAAATGGATAATTTGAGCGTCGGCTGGTGGAGCAGGAGCCTTTTTAGGAACTTCCTCAGGATCCTGGATCCTTGATTTCTTCCTTCTGAACAACTCCTTCAAATATCCTTTGCTCAAAAGGTAATCAATCTTCTTCCTCGGTGCTATGCATTCGTCTGTGAGATGACCAAAATTTTCATGATAAGTGTTATGGCTCATTTTCTAAGCATACTTATCCTGACCAATATCCTGCCTGTAATTGTTTATTTGTGACCAGGATGCTGGAAGAAGATATTGCTAACATCTTGGGCGATATCCTGAGCTTTATCGAATTAACCACGTGCAGGTTGAAGAATGGGACTTGCTAACGGTCAAGTGGACTTCTTCTCCTCAAGACTCGAGGGTGTTTGTTGAAGGAGAGACGTTGAACCCGAAAGACCAGGTCCACAACGTTCGATTAAGGAATATTCGGTGGATCCCGGAAGTTTAGGATAGTTTGTTACATTATCTTTACTATAAATAGATGAGGGCGGATCAGTTTAAGGCACACAATCTTTCACTTACACTCTCGTACACTTTTACTCACTGCAAACACCACACACAAAGGCTTGTATTCGAATTACATTGTAACACATAGTTGATCCGCACCACATCCTGCACTGTATCCTGATATTTGAAGCAATAGAAGAACAAGGCAGCTGCGATTGTCAGCTCCCGAGGTTTTATGCCGGCGATCTAGATTGATCAAGGGCTTTCCTCGTACATCACGTGTCCACCTTTACATTTTTGCTCATTGTTTGATCATAGATACAGCTCTATATCCTGAGCCGTATCCTGATAACTGTTTTTGTAAACTAACAAACCAATACATTTTTCACACGTATTTCTAGCACACTACCTCACTTAACTAATTTGATCACTTAATTGCTTAGGTAATTTTTGACCAAAACAATTTGGCGCCCACCGTGGGGCAAGTGGTGCTACTTTTACTAAAAATCTTTGCAAAATCATTAATCGGTTTTCTATTTTCTAAACTTTTTGCCACATTGTTTACAATGGCCTCAAGATCAAACATGAGCTCTTCCACTATGTCTGCTACAACCTATGCTACCACTGGTTCGGTGCTTCCACCACCTCCTCCAAGGATGCCGTGTTCTTCACAACCTCAAGATGTTATCCCTACTCGGAGTGTCCAGGGATCTGCTCCCGTTTTAGCCTCTAACGATGAAATTTTGACTTTATTTGGAAGTGTGCAGGAACAAATGAGGCAGCAACAGGAGACTAACCAAATGTTGTTAAGAGAAATACAACTCTTAAAAGCTAGCTCGAGTAGACCTGCTGAAGAAACTGTCACTCCTATACAGCCCAGGGCTTTGAACTTCAGTTCTGCAGTTTACACTGAGGATAATAGGGGGAATATCGTCCCAAGCCATTCTCAGAATCATACCCCTGAGATACCCTCTTCGGTCAGGATATCGACTGTGAGAAGTTCAGGATATGCTTCAGGATATGGCCAAAATCCTCAGAACGGTAATGTGTCAAATAATAATATTCTTGCTACTAACAACAATGGCTCTTTGCAGGATGCAGGTATGACGTCAACATTTACCAGGGAGCTCCAGAAATTGAAGGACATGATATCCAGTGTACCTGGAGTAGTCCAGCCAATTCTGGAAGTATCCCAAGACAGCCACAGGATATCCCGCTTTGCATATCCTATCTGTGATGCTAAAATCCCAAAAAGATTTCAGACTCCCAACATGAAGCTGTATGATGGGACTACAGACCCTGAAGAGCATATTGCCCAGTATAGGGAAAGAATGGAGATTAACCCTATCCCTCCAGAGCTCAAGGAAGCATGCTTATGCAAGGGATTTGGTTCTACTCTGACAGGATCAGCCTTAAAATGGCTGTTGAACGTTCCTCCTCACTCAATTACTTCATTTGCTCATTTGGTTAATTTATTTAACACTCAATTTTCTTGTAGTCGGAGTTTTGAGAAACTAACCAGTGATCTTTACAGGATAACTCAAGGGCCTCAGGAATCCTTGAGGGATTATGTGAACAAATTCAGTCGAGAATCCTTGGATATCCCACATCTTGATGTTGCAACAGCTGTGCAAGCTTTTAAGATGGGATTACAAAAGGATTCTCAGTTTTATCAGGATCTTGTAATGAATCCCTGCAGGAATCTCGACGAAGCTCGTAACAAGGCTTTGAGATATATCCGTCTGGAAGATGACAAGAAGATGCAGGAGAGGATGAACTCTACCTCAACCTATGAATCAACTAACAGGAAATCGGAGACCTCGTATAAGCCATATCGCTCCAGGCCATACGGCAGAAATGATAACAAGAAAGTGAATGCTGTTGAAGACGAGGATCCTGAAGAATATCCTGACTTATCTGAATACTGCTTTTCTGTTAATATACCTGAATTAATGTATGCTATGCAGGGCTTAGGAGACAAAGCTAGGTGGCCTCGGAAGAACCAGCAGAAAGCTGATTGGAAGGATAAGTCCAAATGGTGCGCCTTCCACGAAGACTTCGGACACATGACCGAGGATTGCATTGCTTTAAGGAAAGAAATAAGCTACCTGTTAAGCAAGGGGTATCTTAAGGACTTGCTGGGAAAAAAGAAGAATAAAGGTCAGGATCCCGAGAAGGATCCTGAACGAGCAGCATCACCCCCAGCAGATGCTAAGATAATTAACTTTATTTCAGGAGAATCCGACATTTGTGGGACTTCGTATTCGGCGGCTAAGAGACATGCAAAGGAAGCTAAGAGTGAGAGAGGAGACAGACCAGTCAGGATGACTACCCTCACAACTGATAAAGTGATCACTTTCGATAGTGATGACAGGGATACTGTTCAGGATCCTCACCATGATGCTTTAGTAATAACATTATATATGGCTAACCATTTTGTACGCAGGATACTGGTAGACAACGGTAGTTCTGTCAATATAATTCAGCTAGAAACATTGAAGAGGATGAATGTATCCCCGATGGACATTACTTCGAAGTCCACTGTGCTCGTTGGTTTCAGTGGAGAAGCTAGGAATACCGTAGGGGAGATAAAGTTACCAGTATATGTTGAAGGGGTCAATTCAATACAACGTTTCTGTGTGATGGACTCCTTATCCTGCTATAACATCATACTGGGAAGACCATGGATTCACGATATGAAGGCTGTGCCATCAACATATCACCAATGCATCAAGATCCCTACTCCTTGGGGAGTTGTCAAGGTTGAAAGTGATCAGCAGGAAGCGAAAGAATGCTACTCATCCTCAATGAAATCCTCAACCAAGCCTTGTACAGCATAGCAATTAAAGATGCGGGCCCATGATATTGTGGAGGATTCGGAGCAGGATGTGAAGAAAATCATCCTGGATCAGGATAATCCTGATATCTCGGTGCTCGTAGGAACCAATATCCCTAAGGATATTGAAGAACAGTTAACTAACTTTTTGAAATGCAGGATGTCAATGTTTGCATGGAAGCATGATGATATGACAGGCATATCCAAAGACATTATCACTCACAAGCTTGGAATTGACAAATCATTCAAGCCTGTTCAACAAAAAAGAAGAAAATTTGCTCCTGAGCGGAATGCGATTATCCAAGAGGAAGTTGAAAGGTTGTTGAAGTCCAGGATGATCAGAGAAGTCAAGTTTCCAAGATGGCTAGCTAACGTAGTTGTGGTACAGAAGAAAAACGGGAAATGGAGAGTCTGTGTAGACTACACGGACTTGAACAAGGCTTGTCCTAAAGACCCATTTCCTCTCCCTCATATCGATGCAATGGTAGATGCTACTGCTGGACATGAGATGTTAACATTCATGGACGCATCCTCAGGATTTCAGCATATTCAAATAGAGCCTTCGGATCAGGAGGATACTGCTTTCATGACACCAACAGGTATATATTGCTATACTGCTATGCCTTTCGGTTTGATCAAATTAGTAAGGGTGAGAGATTATACAGTTAAGGGTGAGAGATTAATCGAATATCTCGATATTCTCAAAGAATTAGCAGGATATTTCGATGAATGTTAACACTTGAACAGGTACCAAGGGAGGATAATGCTGAAGCGGATGCCTTAGCAAATTTGGGATCGTCGATTAGGATACCTGAAGGGACCCAAATACCAATATTACACGTCTTATATCCTGCAACGAATCCTCAGGGTAAAGAAGTAGCGGGGATTCGGTATCCTGGAGCGGAATATCCTGAACAGGATCCTAAATCCTGGACGGCTCCAATTGTGAGATATCTCAAAGAAGGACACATCCCTGGAAATGAAAATCCTAAGGCATTTAGGATGAAGGTATCACGATTCACTATTATAAATAATATATTATACAAGAAATCTCTTGCAGGACCGTATTTGAGGTGCTTGGAGGATCCTGAAACCAAAGAAGTACTTCAGGATATACATGAAGGGGATTGTGGTAACCATACTGGGGGCAGGTCATTATTCTCAAAAGTATTGAGGACAGGATATTATTGGCCAACAATGAGAAAAGATGCCGCAGAATATGCTCGAAGATGTGACGCATGTCAAAGACATAGTAACATATTGCATCAACCTGCTGAACCACTGTATCCTATTGTTTCCCCTTGGCCGTTTATGAAGTGGGGTATGGATATAGTGGGAAAGCTCCCGAAAGCACCAGGAGGAAAGGTTTTTATGTTGGCAATGACGGATTATTTCTCCAAATGGGTTGAAGCAGAAGCATCTGTTCAAGTTAGAGATCAAGAAGTAGTATCCTTCATAAAGAGGAATATCCTGACCAGATTCGGAGTACCAGCCGAGATAATCTGTGACAATGGTTCTCAGTTTATAAGCAAGAGAACTACTGACTTTTGCAAGAGTTGGGGAATCAAAATGATTACATCTACTCCGGTACATCCTCAAGCAAATGGACAAGCAGAATCCTCAAACAAGATAATTGTCAATAACTTAAAGAAGAGACTTAGAGCCAAAAAAGGAAGATGGGCAGAAGAATTACCCTTTGTTTTGTGGGCCGATAGGACAACGGTAAAGAATGCAACAGGCCAAACTCCATTTTCCTTGGTATTTGGAGCAGAAGCAATGATTCCGACGGAAATGACAATACCTACTGCAAGGTCTATCCTAAGTGATCCTGAGCAGAATCCTGAAGCCTTGAGTCAGGATTTAGACACTGTAGATGAGAAGAGAGATGCGGCAAGGCTAAGGATGGCAGCATATCAACAGAGAATATCCAGGGCATATAACAAGAATATTAGGACCAGAAGATTTAAGGTTGGAGATTGGGTGTTAAGAAAGGCTTTTCAGAATACTACTAATCCTGCCGATGGCAAGTTAGCTCCAAAATGGGAAGGACCATATGAAGTTGAATCAGAAGCAGGGAAAGGAGCATACAGACTCAAGAATATGGAGGGGGATATGCTACCGAGGTCTTGGAATGCTATACACCTTAAGCTCTATTTCAAGTGAGTTTAGAATTTAATTTCTAACTCAGGATGGTATGAATTCTACCTTTTTTAAATATGTTTGGTTTAATTTGTTCTTTGTAACCCAATACTGACTTAAGCATCGGAGGGGTGTTAGCCAAGCTAACACCCACCTTAGTGTAAGGATGTTTTGCAGTATATGCTTCGGGATATAGCTCCAGGATGCTCACTCAGGATATTTCGGAAGATTAGAGGATTGGCCCCCTCTCTCACGTACAAGGGATCCTGATCCCTTCACAGGTTTAAAGGTATTCACCTTTCTTCCGAATTGGGTTTAAACACCCCGCCTGGAGCGCAAGTTATTCAGGGATAGTTCAAGGTGGCGGGACCAGTCCATGTAAAAGTGGCTGACAATTTCGTTACTGTTGGCTATATCCTGAATCCTAAAGGTATATGAGGATTGATCACCCTCTCTCACGAAAGGGTATTTTCATACTCTCTAAGGTTTAAAGGTTTTCACCTTTCTAAGTCTTGGAGTTTATACACTCCCGCCTGTAGCGCATGAAAATTTGGGATTTTCCCCAGGAAACAAGGGATTTATCTCCAGTACATCCTTGGGTTTTACCCTTGGGACCTAAAAAAACTGCCTATACAATGGAAACTAACATTCAGAAGATTTCTAAGTATTTGAACACATTGTACACAGGGGACATTCCTACCAAGGCAGTGATGTAAAGCTCAAAGGCTAAAGTTCGGAACTAGTATGCTAAATATCTCACACAGGGGACATCTTCATTGGAAAAGTTGCAAGGAGATTGAGGTTTGATAATAGGGTTATATCCTACTCCGGGTATGATCTTTCCTTTGTAAACATCGTTTAAGTTTTTAATAACACTATGTAAAATATCCTGATATATTCTCAAAATCCTTTTCAGGATATTTGATTAAGGTGTTTGAAACTGGTATTAGTTTGGAACTTTGATCATTTAAGTATTATCAAAACTTGGTTTTGGAAAGATATATTGTTTTTCACTCTCTAAAGAACTTTCTACAAAGTTGAAGGAATGTTTGGAAGTTCTATCTAATAAAAAGTTTTCACAATATATCGCTGAGCATATTGATCAGGATATTTTCATAAGATAACAATACAAAATTTTTACAAAGTTAAGAGTTACATTAAGTAATGTAAGGCAATAACAAACAAATAAAAAGATGAAATTATTCTTGAAGCAATCAATACTGGTTGATAACTGAGGGTTTTTTCCTGAAACCCAGGACCCATCCACCTTCGGCTATCAAATTGTTTCGACACAGAAATAAAAATTGTTCATAAAAACATAAAATTGTTCGAATGATTTAAAGGAAATAAGCTCTAGGGGGTAGTGCCTTCTTTGTCCATAGTGGTTTCAGCAACATCCGTCTTGGGATCCGCCTCAGCATCCTTTTCAGCATCGGTTGCTTTTTCAACTGCTTTGGAAGATTCTTCGACAGCTGATTTGGAAGAGGTGCCGCCGAGGTTCTTTAGCTTGGTCTCCCAGGCACCAACATCCCAAGAAGGGCATTCAAAGCCTAATGATTTGGCTTCATGGGCCATCTTCAACCTGGCTTGGAGGAGAGAAATGACGACGGAACTCTTGAGGCTTTCCCGGTAGCTGACCATATCCCGTTCGTACTGCACGTGGGCGGCTTCCAGATCGGCCTGGGCTTGAAGAGTAGCTTTGTTGAAAGCAACTTGGTGTTCCTGGATCATAGCTTTGAATTTCTCCTAGTAGTGACGAGATTTGGCGGCTGCGATCATGCCTTGGTCGGAGATTATGATTTCTGCTTCCTTTAGCTTAGATTCAAGCGTCTTGTTGAGCTTGCAGGATTCTTGATATAAGTTAACCAAACGCTCAAGACCCTACAAAGGTAAGAGGACAAGTATTAATATTGATAAATCTTTGACAATAATGTAAATCGCAGGATATGATATGAGAATACTAACCTGGTTAAGAAAAGAAGTCATAAACCCGCTAGCTTCAATGAACCCGTGCTTCTCATAAGGAAAGGTGTCAGAAATGACAGGGGAATCAGGTTCTTTCCTTTTGCGGGAACTTGAACTCCGGGGTTTGGTAGCCGGTGAAGGTTTGGGAATAATGATGGCTTTGGAACTGCTAGGTTTGGATGTGGCTGTGGTCTTGGGGTTAGGTTCTTTCTTGACCTGGATCTGATCAGAATAACTGTCCAATTCATCAAGGTCAAAGACTTCAGGGATCTTGGCCGGTGCTGCATAAAGGGAGAAGTTTTACTCTTTATTTTATTATTATACTATTTTGACTAATTATTTTGAAAGTAATTCTTACCAGACATTTCAGATGATGAGTATTGACTGGAACTCGGGACGTGTGTGGTGAAAGTCCTGTCTATTGCAGGTAACTGGTAAACATTATTGATTCTTTCTTCTGACTCAGCGGTAGGGGGAGCGACTTCCTTGAATTTCACTGCATAAAGATCAAAAAGAAGACTATTAATAGAAGATAACAATCAAATGGTCTTTGAGAATATTTATGACCCTACCGGTGGTTAACCACTCCACCGGAAGGTTGGCACCCTCAGCAATGGAGTCTCGTTTGACAAAGAAAAATTTGCGTTGCCATCCGTCTTCGTTTTTGGTGGCTTTAAGAATTAGGGGTTTACTGGAGGTCGAGAAAAGCAAGAACCGGCTAGAGCCATGGGATCGGAGGCGATAAGCAATAGGCAAATCCTCGATGCGGAGGTCGGAGCAATGGAAGTTTTTGATATGGTTAAGTACAATTAGTACTCTCCAAACCATTGGCATGGTTTGAGCAAAAGAGATGCCGGTGGTTCGAAAGAATTGCATCATGAATTCAGGAAAAGGGTATCGAAGACCTAGCGAAAAAGGATATGCTGGAAAACAAAACCATTCAGTGGAAGAAACATCCGATCGGATTGACCGATCGAATGGTCTAAAGACCGTGTTCTCAGGGAAAGCGCCGGAGGCTCTTAAAGCTGCAATGTCTGCGTTGTCAAAAGCACAGATCTCCTTTTCGGGATTTTTGAGGAGATTCTGCTGGGTGAAGGTCTCGGCATCCATTGCAAGTAAGGCGATGTAAATTGATAGAAAGTAAATCAGAAATGGAGAATTACCTGAAGGTTCTGTTGAAGATATCTGCTTTTCAAACAAGAAAAGAGAAGATATAGGGGCATTGTGGATCTCCATTGAGCAAAAAGCGCGTTGGAAGTTACGATGTGATCTTGACCGTCGCTTCGTTTAAAATGCCTTGAGTTATGGGATAAGATTTTTGAAATATATCCGTTGGATTGGTATACCAACCGATATATTTGGGGACAATTGTTATGGCTCATTTTCTAAGCATACTTATCCTGACCAATATCCTGCCTGTAATTGTTTATTTGTGACCAGGATGCTGGAAGAAGATATTGCTAACATCTTGGGCGATATCCTGAGCTTTATCGAATTAACCACGTGCAGGTTGAAGAATGGGACTTGCTAACGGTCAAGTGGACTTCTTCTCCTCAAGACTCGGGCATGTTTGTTGAAGGAGAGACGTTGAACCCGAAAGACCAGGTCCACAACGTTCGATTAAGGAATATTCGGTGGATCCCGGAAGTTTAGGATAGTTTGTTACATTATCTTTACTATAAATAGATGAGGGCGGATCAGTTTAAGGCACACAATCTTTCACTTACACTCTCGTACACTTTTACTCACTGCAAACACCACACTCAAACGCTTGTATTCGAATTACATTGTAACACATAGTTGATCCGCACCACATCCTGCACTGTATCCTGATATTTGAAGCAATAGAAGAACAAGGCAGCTGCGATTGTCAGCTCCCGAGGTTTTATGCCGGCGATCTAGATTGATCAAGGGCTTTCCTCGTACATCACGTGTCCACCTTTACATTTTTGCTCATTGTTTGATCATAGATACAGCTCTATATCCTGAGCCATATCCTGATAACTGTTTTTGCAAACTAACAAACCAATACATTTTTCACACGTATTTCTAGCACACTACCTCACTTAACTAATTTGATCACTTAATTGCTTAGGTAATTTTTTACCAAAACAATAAGCATACCACTTTGATTTGTCTTTGGTAGCAGCTGGCTTGTCACTCTTACTTGGCCATCTAGCTTTATCACCTAGATTCTGCTTAGCGAGGATTAGTTCACTATTATCAGCAGCAAAACAATATTCAGAGATAGGAGGATAATCCTCATCATCTTCCTCTTGTTCCACAACATGCACATTCTGATTGTTAGACTTATTGTATGACTTGGATTTGTTATTTCTGAAATAGGATCCTTGTTTTTCTTGCTTTGAGGATCCTAATAATCTCTCCTGGATCCTTTTGTCATACTCTAAATGGATGAACCTAAGGGCCATGTTCCTTACCTCATCTAGGTTCCTGCAAGGTGTCATAACAAGATCATCATAGAATTGTGAATCCTTAAGTAAACCCATTTTAAAGCTTCAACATCTGTAGCAATATCTAAATTAGGAATTTCTGAGGATTCTCTACTGAATTTAGTTATGTAACCCCTTAATGAGTCATTATGACCTTGGGTGACTCTATATAAATCACTAGTTAACCGCTCAAATCTCCTACTACATGAAAATTGGCTATTGAACAAGTTAACCAAATTAGAAAATGAAGTAATTGAATAAGGAGGAAGACTTAGCAGCCACTTTAGAACTGGTCCAGTGAATTTGGATCCGAAACCCTTGCAAAGACAGGCTTCTTTTAACCTTTCAATAATGGGATTGATCTCCATTCTCTCCCTGTATTGTGCTACATGCTCTTCCGGATCGGTTGTACCATCATAGAGCTTCATATTTGGTGTTTGAAATCTCTTTGGTATCTCTGCATTACATATGGGTGGTGCAAAGCGAGATACCTTGTGACTCCCATCCGGAATTTCAGAAATGGGTTTAACCACTCCTGGGACACTGGATATCATATCCTTGAGTTTTTGCAACTCCCTTGCCATAGCTTGGTTGATCCCTGGTTCCTGCACAAAAACCATGGTTAGTATTGTAAGATGTATTGAAAGTATTACCTCCTGACTGGTTCGAGGTTGGGATTCCAGATGTGAATCCATATTGTTGCAGTTCCGGTGTAATAGTGGGACCAGATGAAGCAATAGTCTGCATGGGAATGAAGTTTCCCACATGAATCTCAGAACTTCTAGGTTGTTGACTTCCTAAGGATCCTTGATCCTAGAAAATATTGGATCCATGATACATTGGAACTGAAGGTCTTGGAGGATGTTCCATGGATCCTTGAACCTGTGACGAGGATCCTTGAACCTATGATGAGGATCCTTGATGCTGGGGGTAGGATCCTTGAACTGACAGCGTCCCCATGTATCCTCCCGAACTAGAGAAGGATCCTTGATGCTGGAAGGAAGATCCTTGAGGCTGAAGAGAGGATCCTGAAGGATGGAAGTAAGATTCTTGAGACTGTGTCATGGCCGATGATCCATACTGCATACTTGATGATCCTCAAAGATACTGGACACCTGATGCCTTAGAATGCGGAACGGTTGTTGGTGGAGTAGTGAAATCCAACAATTTTGGTATCAATGGAGAGTCATTCTCCGCTGATTTCTTCAATTTCTTGATTTCATCAATTTCACGAAGGATCCTGCCATTGGTTTCGTCCTGCTTTTGCATGTAACTTTTCATCTGCAAAATCAAGGAATAAAGATCATTGTTAGTAGGAGCAAAAGAAACAGCAGTAGTTGCTTTTGTGAAAATGGGGGTTGTCTTCTTCGCTGCATTCTCAGCATTCTTCTGGGATCCAGAAGAAACAGGAGGCAAAGGTGGAATGCCCTGTGATGAGGTGATCGCCGGCATGGAGCTTGAAGTGTTTTTCCCTTGAGAAGCCATGTGGTTGAAGGTAATGAACAAAAATGAATGAAATGAACAGAATTTTCAAAGATAAAGCACCGATTGCCCCACGGTGGGCGCCAAACTGTTTTGGTCAAAAATCACACAAGGATAATGTAAC
The DNA here is from genome assembly GCA_030545235.1 of Helianthus tuberosus. Taxonomy (NCBI): domain Eukaryota; kingdom Viridiplantae; phylum Streptophyta; class Magnoliopsida; order Asterales; family Asteraceae; genus Helianthus; species Helianthus tuberosus. The sequence goes on along the minus strand of CM060400.1, from coordinate 114,644,842 downwards.
CAAATCTGATTTTTGTGAGGTTGGATGCTTGATGAAATGAACAAATGCAAGAACAATAATTGAATGAAAATGGCAATGAACATAAGGATTTATACGAGGGAAAAGCCCTTGATCAATGAATGATCTCCGGCATAAAGAACCTCGGATAGTGAAAACTATCACTATCAACTATATTGAACAAATAAGTTTACAACATCGGAAGTATTGAGCTTGATACAATGAATTCTAGTGTGTGAGTGTATTCGAGAGAAAGAGTAACAGAAATGATGTACGGTCACTAGAGTGAAAGTGGTTTCTAAATTTAGCTCAATACCCCTCTTAACTTCGATAAAAATATCCTAACTAACTATGCGATAAATCAGCCCTTCACCCACGATCACTACCAACGGTCTTCAGCTTGTGCACGTGTCAAAAATAAGAGCATATTCCCCTAGAATCTCGGTTGGAATAAGTCCCCTTCGAAACATACCTACAAAACAAGCCAAAAGGTGATGGAAACAATTGTTAGTTTAAGAATATTAGTGAGGATCCTTAATCCTTAGTCTTCCTGCACCACTTCCTGAGGATCCTTGATCCAGGTTAAACTGAGGATCCGTGATCCTTAGATACTAAAATTATATCCCCAACACATACATACATACATACATACATACATACATACATACATACATACATACATACATACATACATACATACATACAAACATACATACATACATACATAAATGAATGAATGAATCAAGCCAACCGAGCCGAACCGAACTGAGCTAACCTTTACTTGTGCTCGTTCGTTTACAAACTGAACCGATCCGAACCGAGCACCTTTTTCAATCGAGCTGAATCGAATGAGCAAATTCCAAGCATTTTTCAAGCGAGTATCAAACGTGTTTCGAGCGTCAAGCAATTTTAACCTCCTAGTTTTAAGTCATAAGTTAGGGTATTTAGGTTTTTTTTTTTTTTTACAATGTTAAGTACTAAGGTTAATCCTTGTTAAACTTTTTTGTTAAGTTTTCTAAAATCAAAATGCCCTTTATTAACTAGAGGGACTATTTTTATAATCAACTACATTTGATTATAGGGATCTTTTATGTAGTTAACACTATCTAGGGTATATTTGTGTAAATTACTAAAACAAAACAAAACATGCCTACCCTTTTACCCACCTTTGTTTTGAACGACAAATTATTATGGGAAAATTACCAAAACGGTCGTTGAATAACATGAGTTTCCAAAATGGCTAGCTCACGCGTCGGTGGAGGGACGCATCACAGACCTTATGCGTCGGTGAATTTAAAGGCCACACATGGCATATTGTTGGGATGAAGCAGCCGCCAACGCATCCTAGTCATATTGAAGGCTGATGCCTCTGGTACGGCTGCTTCAGATGGCTTGTTGGCGGCTGCAGCATTGGCTTAAACAGCTTGAAGCCTTTTGGCATGTGATGGCAAAGATGCATCGGATGTATTGGGACTTGCAATTTCTCTATTTTTTTTAGTTTTTTGTATTTTTGGGAAGTTATACTATTTTAAACTTTTGTAAATTTTAATTTTTTGAAGCTACAAATACACAATGTGCATGTTTTGTGCTTTGAACTAAAAAACCGATGTTCACATAAATATACAATGTTCATCTCTGGTGTTTTGAATGGAAAAAACGATGTCAATAATCACATGATAGGAAAAAAAGGTGTTTGTTTTGTTTCAACATGACGTTTTACTTAGCTTTAGAATTGCATGTACTTATGGGCGATGGTACCTAGCAGAGAACACGGATGTAACGGAAGATGTTCAATAGTCACATGATAGAAAAAAAAGGTGTTTCCTTCTTTCAACATGACGTTTTACTTAGCTTTAGAATTGCATGTACTTATGGGCGACGGTACCTAGCAGAGAACACGGATGTGATGAAATTTTCTCTCTAGGAGGTTCAGGTCACAGAAGAATTTCCCCTCCAATAACTCATGTATAAATGGATCTTGGAGATGACAATGTTTTAATTATAGCTTAAAAAATTGTTCCAGAAATTTTGTGTTGGTTATTGTATCTAAAAAAAAAAATTGTTCTAAGTATATTTTGTGTTCCTTGTATATATAAAAATTAAAATTATTCCCTGGATTTTGTTAATAAGTTAAATACTTACTGTTAGGGATAGAATTTCATAGTTTATGGATCACGGATCCTCAAGTATAGCTTAGATCAAGGATCCTCAGTTCAGTTTGAATTAAGGATACTCAGGAGACGCTGCGGGAATAAGGATCCAGGATCCTCATTGTTATTCTGAACTAACAATTGTTTCTATCACCTTTTGGCTTGTTTTGCAGGCATGTTTAGAAGAGGACTTATTCCATCCGAGATTCCAGGAGAATATGCTCTTTATTTTCAACATGTGCACAGGCTGATGACTGTTGGTGGTGATCGTGGGTGAATGGCTGATTTTTAGGATAGTTAGTTAGGATATTTTTAGCTAGGATAAGAGGGGTATTGAGCTTATTTTTAGAAACTACTTACACTTCGCGAAACACACTTCATTTCTGATGCAAACTTTCGAATACACACACACTAGAAATCATTGTATCAAGCTAAATACTTCCAAAATTGTAAACTTGTTTATTCAATATACTTGATAGTGATAGTTTTCACTATCCTAGGTTTTTTATGCCGGAGATCAGTAATTGATCAAGGGCTTTTTCCTCGTATAAATCCTTGTGTTCACCACTCATTTCATTCATTCATTGTTCATATATTTGATCAGTTAACTAAGCATCACACCTCACAAAATCAGATTTGGTTGCATTAACCTTGTGTGATTTTTTACCAAAACAGTTTGGCGCCCACCATGGGGCAATCGGTGCTTCATTCTTGAAAAATTTTGTTCATTTCATCCATTTCTATTCATTACCTTCAACTACATGGCTTCTCATGCGAAGAGCACTTCAAGCTCCATGCCAACGATCACTTCTTCACAGGGCATTCCACCTTTGCCTCCGGTCCCTTCTGGATCCCAGAAGAATGCTGAGAATGCTGCGAAGAAACCAACACCCGTTTTCACAATAGAAACTACTGTTGTTTCTTCTGGTCCTACTAACAATGATCTTTATTCTTTGATTTTGCAGATGAAGGATTACATGCAACAGCAGGACAAAACTAATGATTGGATCCTTCGTGAGATTGATGAGATCAAGAAATTGAAGAGATCAGCGGAGGATCACTCTCCATTGATGTCTAGATCACTGAATTTCGATTCTCCAGTCATAACTACCCAGCACTCCACAGCATCAGGCGTCCATTACCAAGGTGGATCATCGAGTATACGCTATGGATCATCGGCAATGACACAGGCTCAAGGATCCTACTTTCAACCTTCAGGATCCTCTCTTCAGCCTCAAGGATCCTCCTTCCAGCATCAAGGATCCTTCTCAAGTTCAGGAGGATACATGGGGACACAGACAGTTCAAGGATCCTACTCTCAGTATCCAGGATCCTCATCTCAGGTTCAAGGATCCTTGTCTCAGGTTCAAGGATCCTCATCTCAGGCTCACGGATCCATGGATTATCCTCCAAGACCCCCAGTTTCGGTGTATCAAGGATCCAACAAGATCAAGGATCCTTAAGGAGTGTACAACCTAGAAGTTTAGAGATTCACTTGGGAGACTTCATACCTATGCAAACTATTGCTTCATCTGGTCCCTCGATCATGCCGAAATCACATCAATATGGATTCACATCAGGAATTCCACCCTTGAATCCATCAGGAGGTAACACTTTAAATACTTCTCATAATGCTAACCATGGCTTTGTGCGGGATACATGAATCAACCAAGCTATGGCTAGGGTGTCACACCCTGACTTTTACGGAAGCGTGATTATGTGTGACTTGCTTAATATAATTGCATTCAACCATAACAAACAACTATATGATAAAACTAAAGATAATCAATCATTAAATAAGATTAAAATATCACAAACAACATTGTTTTAGAAATCCAAACACAGACCTTGAATCCATATTACAAACCACGCAAATAGTCTTAGAGTTCCATAAGGACTCAACAAAAGACATTAATGAAAACCAGGTTTTGAACTATGCGTCTTATCTAGGATAAGATGCACAATCCAAACCCTTAGACTACGGATGACATCTTTTATTCTCAATATAACTTGAAACCTCCAAACGCCCTCCAGATCCACATTTAATTCCCTGAAATACATGTAGTTTGAAAACATCAACAAAAGTTGAGCGAGTTCATGTGTTTGTGAGTGTGCACGAATAAACCTTTGAAATCATTGAAAATATGTATGTATGTTTGTAAACCCCGGTATGAAAGCAACAAGGAAACATATCATTAATGGTTTGCAAGGCCATTAATATGTGTAACGTGATGCAGGAAGGCACAAACCTAGCAGATTTTGCACCGGGCTTCCGGCTGTAAGACATAGTCACCTCATGGGCCAAACCCTGGTCCACATGGGCAGGGCTCGCTACACCCATCTATCACTCATGTCCCTCGGTCCTACAATGAGGATTAATGGTCTTAAGCGTTATACCCACCACTCACATGATCTAGCAGTACCTTTCCTTAGCTAACCATACCACATATAAACATTTGTAACATGTGCTTCACCCCCGAAGTTATAAAACTGAAAACAGTTAATAGAAAAGGGGGACATGAACTCACAGTCTTGCGTTCTTCGTAATCACAGTAACTCAAAGCTCCTTCGGATGTACACGACTACCTAAAACGTACTAAGGCCTATTAGATGAGTGGGTCGTGCCTTGACTTAGTATTAATTAGTGTCTTTGAGTTACGTTTCTTCGTGTCTTCAATATTATTCCATTTTATATAATTTATTTGTTAAAATAATAAATATTTTAACTTAAATTATATTTATTAAATTTTTGGAATAATAGTTGAAATAATATATTTTAATCAGCATGCCTTCCTTCCTTTCGCGTTCGATACCTTTGGTTGTCTGGCCCCTGTGGCGACCGGTTTCTTGAAGCGGGTTCAAAAGGCAGCACTTGCGCATGCGACAGTGTCTGTAGGCCATAGTTATGTGTTTAGCCGAGTAGGATTTGCAATTCAAAAGGGGGTGGCGGCGCAGCTTGTTGCCCGTCTACCAACCCATGATTTGTAATTTGCTCTAACAATATATATAAGTTCTACATTATACTCCCAAAAAAAAAAAAAAAACTTGTTACTTTCTATGTGTTTATACATGTATATCCTTCCCAAGGATGGGTATATTTGTATTTGTATTCTTATACTTGTATATTTTTTCCATGTATTGATGTCGTATTCCGGAGTGTATTTATACGTACAAAATACGTATTTTCTTGTAATTGTTAAGTATTCTTATACTATTTTTTTCAGAATAATATCTTAAATAGAAATACATCAATATATACTTCCAAAATATATATTTTGTGAAATATTACTTGGAAACATTATTTATAATTTTTCCTTTGACAAAAATATTTATAAATCTCATACAAGTCTCAAAAATGATATATTTTCCATGTCTAACTTAGAAAATATATATAAATCTATTTTTCTCCCAAAAATAGTATATTTCAAGTTTATTTGAGAAAATATATATTTCTTTCAAAAATAATATATCTTCTATTAATTCCAAGAAAATATATTTCTATTCACCAAAAATAATATATTTTCTTCTTGTCAAAAATATGATATAAATTTGTAATAATTGTGAAAATCATATTTTTGTTCTTTTGGTGTCCAAATATTATTTACCAAAAATATACTTGTGAATAAATTTTCTGGAATATTTTGTGAGTTATATTCCTTAGTTCGGTTTCATCAATATTTTAGGTATTCTTTGTATATTTATTCCTTGGAATTTTTGGTAATATTTTGGATTGTAATTTTTGGTATTTTGATGAGTTATATTATTTCAAGTCCTAAAATAATATAACTAATACACATAATATACAAATAATCACACACACGGTGACATCTAAATATATATTTCCCGAAATACATATTTAGTCACTTTTATTTATAAAACCAACCTCCAATATTTATAAATTTTGTAACAAAATTTATGGCAAACTTTATGTGAAAATCCATGGTTTGAAATATACTTGTAAATATTTGTTTAAAAATATTTTTCTAAGTGTTTAATTTTTAGAAATATTTTGCCATAGTTTCTCCTAAAAATGGAGGTTTCCATACCTTGAAGGCATATCATTTTCTTTTGTAAATCAACACAATCAATCAACAATCAATAATAAAAAATCTATACTTACCAATTTTGCCAAAATCAAGCATAAACTACTAACTCATGAACTTGAAAATTTACAAAAATGTGTAGTAACTTACTAGTGTGTTTAGTAAGCATAGTTACCCTTTAAAGTGTGGTTGATTTTTTAAAAACATCATTTTTGAAGAATCTTATCTTTACAACTTATAATCACATTTTCTAAAAATGCTTCTTCTTGGATTTTTCTTGTTACTTAAGTGTTTCTACACTTGTTTATCCTCTAAAAACATGGTTGGTTTCTTTAAGAACCAAGATTTAGTAAACTTTGTATTTTTAACTTGGTTTATTGAAAAATCATCTTTGAAATTTTAGATCTACAAGACTTACATCTCATTTTAATCATCATTTTACAAGAAGACAATATATTCTTTCAAGTTCATGTCTTTCATGAGGATGATCTATTAATCTCTAACATTTTCATCCTCTCATCTTGCTAGATTATATTTTTAATCATGATCTAGCAAGATCATATGATGATCTACATCATTTACATAAGTAAACAACAATCAACAAGTATAACAAGACATAAACAACATGATTTCTTCATGATTTAAGCTTATGTTCATGTTCCATTCTTTTGATTCTTAGTGTTCTTCAAACTTAACATTATGTATCATTCTTTAACCACCTAAATAAGATGTAAAATGGAAAGATTAGTGTTCTTACCACATGTATGGGCCGTCCACTAGGTTGGGGGGGGGGGGGGGTATTAGGCTAGGGTTTAACCATAAGTTAGTTATTTAGTTAGAAATCAAGTATATAGTTAGGGATTTAGTTATTAGATATTTATGTAGTGTGTTATGATGTTCGGGGACCATAACTAGCTTGGCAATGTTAAAACAGTGCTTCTAGTGAAAATTTGGTGTTTCGGGTAGTGTCCGATTGTTTGGTTGGTTACCAGTTCGTTAAGGTGCTAAACTATGCAGTTTAGTGTGCTTTATGTACCCTTTTGTGACAGTTTCGATTCCCGACACTTAGGAAAGCATTCAGGACCATTTAACCACATTTCTGCATGATATTAGATTGTTTAAATACTGAATTTGCTGATTTTATGCATAATTCTGCAGTTTATGTGAGTTTTAGGCACTTTCCGGCACTTAAACTATCTCTAGGAAGGCAGTTTTATGATCCTTACTTCCCTACACACTATACTAGTGTAATACTTGGTTTGTGGCTCATTCTGTGTCTCAATACAACGTCTGTCTATGTACTGAACTTCGTCAGCATTTTCTTGATTTATCTGATAACTGTGCTAACTGTGTTTCGTGCATCATTTGAGTCAATAAGTTCTCATGCAATAATGATATGGCATTAAGCAACATGAGCTGCACATGTATGTATAAAGCAATAATCAGCAAGCAGTTCAAGTCATTAGTTGTAATTCAGCACAGTCATTAAGCACTAATCATGGTTTAATAGTTGTACGGATACCTGGAATTTTGACTGTTGTCACATTCTCCCCATGTTAAGAAAATTTTGTCCCGAAATTTTAAGCCTCACTACTCGCAGCAGGGGAGTTGGGGAACAAATGCTGGTATTTTGCTTTCATGCGGTCTTCACGTTCCCAAGTAAACTCTAGGCCGTGACGCGCGTTCCATCGAACCTTGACGAGTTTAACACTACTCCTCCGAGTCTTGTTAACCTTCCAATCAGTAACCTCAACAGGTTCTTCGGTAAAGTGGAGTGTGTCGTCAATGTGAACCTCTTCCGCAGGGATGACCATTGTTTCTTGTGTTGGACTTTACTTCAGATTAGATACATGAAATGTATCATGAACACCATTAAGTTCTGCTGGTAGCTCCAACTTGTACGCTACAGTACCAACTCTTTCTAGAATTCTGAGTGGTCTGATAAATCATGGGTTTAACTTACCACGCTTCCCAAAGCGTGCTACACCTTTCCAAGGTGAAACTTTCAACAAAACCATATCACCTACTTCAAATTCCAAAGGTTTTCGTCTTTGGTCCACATAGCTCTTTTGTCGATCGCGAGTCGCCTTGATGCGCTCTCGGATCTGTATGATCTTATCAGTCGTCTCTTGGACCAGTTCGGGACCAACCAGCTGTCTATCACCTGCGTCTGCCCAGCATAATGGTGATCGACACTTGCGTCCGTAGAGAGCCTCGAACGGTGCATCTTGAATGCTTGTATGGTAGCTGTTGTTATAGGAGAACTCAACCCATCGTCGCTGTCTCATATTGTGCTCTTTCTGATCGAATCTATGCTATAGGCTCTTGTGATCTGTAAAGATCGTACATCGGGTACCATAATGGTAATGCCACCAAATCTTCAAAGCAAACACCGCTGCGCCTAATTCCAAATCATGCGTGGTGTAGTTCTTCTCATGAACCTTCAATTGGCGCGAAGCATAAGCGATAACCTTTTGTCGCTGTATTAGCATACAAGCCAATCCCTGACGCGAGGCGTCACAGTATACCACGAAGTCGTCGGTGCCTTCGGGTAGGGATAAAATAGGTGCATCGCAAAGCTTATTCTTGAGCAGCTGAAAAGCTTCCTCTTATTTGTCTCCCCATTCATACTTCTTGTCCTTCTGAGTAAGGGAGGTCAGTGGTTGAGCAACTTGGAGAAAACCTCGATGAATCTGCGATAATACCCTGCTAAGCCCAAAAATTGTCGTATCTCGGTTGGCGTCTTTGGAGTTTCCCAATTCTTAATTGCCTCGATCTTGGTGGGATCCACATTAATTCCATCTTCATTCACCACGTGACCAAGGAACCGTACCTCACGCAACCAAAACTCGCACTTTGAGAACTTAGCGTAAAGTTTCTCCATCTTTAGCAGCTCTAAAATGGCTCTAAGGTGTTGCTCATGCTCTTCTTTAGCCCGGGAATGGATCAAAATATCATCGATAAACACAATCACGAATTTATCGAGATATGGTTAGCAAACTCGGTTCATCAGGTCCATTGTTAGGATCAGAGGCCCTCATGATTGTGTTTGTTTGTTATACTTGGGCAATAAATGAATGTTAAACAGAGATCTAATGCAGCGGAATTGAAAACAAACTTTGTAAACACAATCAAAGGGAATTAGTTTTTAGTAAACACTTGTTTCTCATTAGTCGAAAGATTTACAATACAGAAATGATTACAGATATGCTTACATACTAAAGCTCCCCCTCAGCATGATGCTCACTGGTTGATCGCTCAAGATGAAAGGATTGAAGGAGATAAACTCACTCAGTCAATCAAATGTAACAGTACAGGGTACTGTTCCATTTATAGGCAAATCAAACCACTGAAGCATCTAGGCTGACGTCACCATGAAAGTGACATCTAACAACCTAACAACCTTTAACCACTGTTCTTATACAAACACTGCTAACTTAACCACTGATTCTATACAATACAAGTGACAAACTAAACTACTGCTTTCTCCTTCCATCATCACTGATGTTTGACTATCAGTGCTTTCCTCAAAGTTGATCAGTCCTTGAGTGGGCAGTTCTTTAATCAATAGCAGTACTTAGATAGCATCAGTAGATTGAACTAGCAGTGTTTAATCCTTAACAGTCTTCAGGGCTTCATCAGCAGTTTGAAGGACAGCAGCTGTTGTATACGGACAGAGGATAGAGGACATCAGATGTTATAAACAATTTCAAGGGGAAAGCCTGGTGTAAACTACTGCTTATGATGAATCCACTGTTGTAAACCAGTTTTGGCTCTAATTATCTGTTCCTCTAATAGGGTTCAATCCCAACAATCTCCCCCTGGAACAGATAATGCCAAAACTCTTCATTATTGGTAGATCTTTATTGCCTCATCAACAGTTCCCTTATTTGCCCTTTGAGTTGTAACTCAAAGGCTAAGGCATCTGTGTCATCTTCATCCCTGCACAGTGGAAGATCAAGGAGATCCTGCAAATCTTCAAGACTTAGGCCAAGTGCTTGTTCCCTTGTTATTTTCTTCACTTCTCTACTAGACTTGATCACTGTCAGTACATGGGTCTGTTTGTCAGTTTTCCACTTTAGTACTTTTGAGTCTGGTGGGTTTCTTGGGAGATTTTTATTAGATGAGGAATTTGGTGATGTTGGCCTTGTAATGACTGTCTAAGCAGTGCTTGCAGGTTGATTTAGGCCAAGAGTTTCAGCTATCATTCTCTTAATGCCCTCTTTTACAAGGTCATCTCCTGCCATTAATTCTGACACTGTTTCAGTATCCAACTGTTGTTGTTGTCTTCTTTTATAGATGGCAGCACCAGCTGGAGCAGTGGATCTCCTGATTTGCAGCTTTGTTGGTCTTGTTGAAACCTCTGCTTCAGGGTAATCAGGTTTTTGTGGAACTTTTGGATCTTTCTTCCTTAGTTCCTCCAACCTTTTGTAGGTGGCCCTGACTTTATCTTCTCTCCATCTCATCACTTGATTTTCAGACCCATAATTGGCAGCAATTAATTCCTCTTTCATTCTCCTCAGCTCTACCTTTTTGTCAGGTACATTCTTCTTGTACTTTGCCCAATCAGGAGGAGTATGTTTGACTTTGGTTTTGATCATGTCTTGAATCCTGGCTGCTTCACTTTCCAGCTCAGGAATGGTCCAGTCTTTATACATATTTTTTTCTCCCTTGTATTTCTTGTGAGCCATGATGTTTTCAACATAATCTTTTCTCAGGGATTCATCTGCTCTTTCTGATATCTGCTGGCACACATTCTTTGCAAATTGTTCCAAAGATCTGACTTGTGTGAGCAGAAATTGATAATGTCTCTGAATTTCTTTGTCAGTCTTTCCTTGAGCATCTCTTTTGGAGATATCCTCTGCTTGTTTAGCTTTGACTTTCAAATATTCTTCAATGTTATTGGGCCTGGGATATCCTTCAACCGATGGTAATCTCCTTTTTGCAGGGTCATCCTCATAATAGAAGGATTTGATTTCTTCTCTGACTGCTATAAGCTCAAGAGGAAATTGAACACCTGTTGGAGCTATTGGCTTTTGAATCTGAGCTGATGAGAGAGGAACAGGGTTTGGTATGGTAACAAGTGATAGAGATTTTAAAGATGTTGGTGGTGGTGAAGTATCATCATCTGGTATAAAAATCCTACTAATTTTTATTGTAGGAGAGGCTGATGATATTTTGGGTGGATCAGTGGTGGTGATTTGAGTAGTAGAAAATGGCTGACTAACAGTTGTTGAAACAACTAGCATTTCAACCACTGTTGTCATTACAACAGATGTTGTAACATCTGATGTCTTCTGCCTTTTAGCAGGAGGTGATGGTGGTGAGGTTGTTTTTGGTGGTGATTGTGGTTTTTGTGGTGAGATGATTTTTGGTGGTGGTGGTAAGGCAGTGGTTGTGGTGTGTGTTGAAGTGGTGACAGATGTTTGGCTAGCAGTTGTTGATACAACAGGTGTTACAGCAACTGTTTAGGTGGAAGATTGATGTTGGGGGCTTTTGGAAGGTGGTTTGGGAGTATGCTTTGTGAGTCTGGATGGTGTGGATTTGGGTTGCCTCACTTGTCTAGTGGGCTTCTTCTTTTCATCCTTAGGATTTTCATCATCCTTTGGATCAGAAGTACCCTGTGCATTCAGCTCCATATAAGCTCTTTTCTCCTGTTCCCACCTGGCTTTATCCTTAGCCTCTCTATCCCTTTTTACACTTGCTTTTGCTTCAGCAAGTGCATTTGTTGTAGCATCAATCTTTTTACTTCCATCTGGCAAAGGAATGTTTTTAGTCATATTTTTTTCTGGTTCAATATAGAGACCATCTTCAACTCCCTTCTTCTTCCACTGCTTGATTTTCTCCCCCTTTTTGGCCTTATCTGGAGGTGGATTATCAATGAAGAGAACAGTGGGAGGAGCTTTGCCAGTGGTGTTCAGGATATGGGATTTTATAGCTTTGATGTTAGCTTGAGTATCTTTGAATCTTGACTCCATGAGAGTTCTAAATTTTTGGATTTGAATCTCATGCTGCTGATCAGCTAATTCCCTTTGTTGTTTGAGCAGTGTTTGAAATAAGCTCCATAACTCATTTGCAGCAGGTGCTTGTGGTGGAGCAGGTGCTTGAGCTGGAACAGCGGTGGGTTGCACCTTTTGAACTTTCAACAACTGTTGCAGCATTTCTTTGATATCTGCAACAGAGGTATCCAGTTTGTCAATTCGATCCGTCAATTCTAGGTACTTTAAACCATCACCCAACTTAATGGGATCATCTGATTTCCCACTAACAGTGGTTTGAACAGTGGTTGACTTAGGGAATGTATTCCAATAGTCATCCACTGATGCCCCTTTTTCTTGGTTCTAGGGACTTCTTCCTTCAACACTTAATAACCTTTTGATGGTACAAGTGTTCAAAACAAACTCACTAGTGATTATCAGAGGTGCTATAGAAGGAATTGCCTCCAAGGAAGTCTTATTGATGTAACCACTGTCCAAATGCAAACCAGTGGGTTCAGCACTTGTAGTGGCTGCTTCACTTGGACTACCACCAAGAGTTACTTGTAACTCAAGGGGTGTAACCTCCTCAGGTCTTGTTGGTGGGTTAGCAATGATTGATACATCAGACCCAGCCACTTGTTGAAGTATGTTCTCATTGATAGGTGAGTGAGAAGGACTGGTTTGTGCCTTGTTCAGATCAATAGCATCCAACAATAATTTTGTTGGTGGGGGAATTGTGGAGGTGAGGTTGGGTGTAGAAAGAGAATTGGCCTCGGGCATTGGGCTGTGGATGATGGAAGCAAGTGATTCCAGAGCATCATATTGTGGTGTCCCTATTTGTACAACCTGTTCTTTTTTAGAAGAAGCAGGAGGAGTTTCAGGCATAGGTTGAGATATTTCTACTAACTGCTGTGAGGAAGTAGCAGCAGTGGTTTCTTGTGACTTTTGTGCTGTCACTGGCAGTTGCTCTGATATCTCATACTCCAGAGTTGCCTTTTTGGTAGGTTTGGGGGGATTTTGAGATTTCTTTTGTTTTGGCCTTTTGGTGATTTTAGGTGTGGGTTTCAAAGTAGTTGTTTTGCTGCTATGATCACCTTGAGCAGTGGGATCAGCAGCAGATACCTGAGGAGCAGTGGTAGCTGCTAAAGTCTGCTCAGGCACCTCTGCTTGTGTTTTGAAAGGTGTTGACATTCTTGTAAAAGTTTCAGCAGTTAAGCTGTTTATTTGAAAAGATTCACCTTGTTTTATTGCAGAAGCATCATCCTTACCAAATTTACTTTCAAAATAATAGCTTAGAAATCTTGGAAAAAGTAAGAATGGCTTTGTATCAACATTTTTAACCAAATCATTAAAGATTTCATGGGAGTAATTTAAATTTTCATCTTGAAGAATAGCATATCCCAGGTTTTGAATCTTTAATGATATCTCATTAAAAGAAGTGGTTTTGTTTGAAACACACATAAGCAGAGTATGGAACAAAAATCTTGTTGCAGGTGGAAAATTACCTTTTTGTAAGGTATCCTTTTTTATTTGTTCTGCATAACCCCGTTCAAGGAAATCAGTTTTTAACTCATTTTTGGGAAAAGAAGTTTTACCTTGCTGATCATTGAGTTCAAAGACCTCCGAGATGGATTGTGGTGTGATTTTAACAGCTTTACCCATTAGAGAAGAGTTAATGGCTATGACATTTTCTCCTTGTTTTTCAAGGGTAGTATTTTTCCAAAACTCTCTCTAGGTTTGCAGATAAATTGAAGCATCTGCTGTTAACAAATTTTTGTACTTTGATGCAGACATGGTGTCAAAGATGGAGTCGAATGTATCGGTGGTGCCTGGTTTTGTTAAAAGACCCAGATAATTGTGAGGTGCTTTGTATGGGATTTCGATGGGTGTAGCCTTTTGAGCGGCCTTTGTACGAGAAGATTTTGAAGTGGATTTTGCGGATGACTTTGATTTTGTCATTTTGGAGAAGAAGATTGATGAAGGACTTGAAGGATTTGAGAGAGGGAAATGGAAACTGTTTTGAGAAAGGAATTTTTATGAATTCGATTCGACAGTAAAACCCTGTTTGGGGTTTTGAAAAGGGTTTTATAAAAGAAAAAGTGAATGCTGAAGTGGCAGCGGTTACAAAAGATATGACCGCTATGTACTGTCCACGTGCCAATCCCTGATGAGATGAAGGACAATTATTTTTATGGAGACCACTGATGGAACAAGACCAGCGGTTGTAATGGTAAAAATGAAAGCAGTGGGTGATTTTTACTATCAGTGGATAGCACATCAGTGGATAAAACACTGATTTTGAACATCAGTGCTTATTAAGAAAATGAGAGAATAGGGGTTGACTTTCAGCAGTGGACAGAGTTTTTAGTAGAACAGACTTTTGAACAAAGCAGTGGTTATGGCAGACTTTTAAGGACTTAATGAAAAATTCATTTTTAGCTATTTTTAAGGATGGATTTTTGATTTTCTGGAAACATTTTAATGCTTTTATTCATAGAAAAACAGGATTTTGCCTGTTATTCCATGTTTAGCATGCCAATCCTAGAGATCAAGCTGGATGTGTCTAATGCTTTGGTTAGCACATCTGCCAGCTGATCCTTAGTTGGAACATGGTGCAGAGAAATCAAATCTTTTTCATAGCAATCCCTCACAGAGTGATGTCTGATTGTGAATGATGGTTTAATCAGTGAGATATTGAATGCTTGATGATATATTTCAGCTACTTGACTGTCCTGCGTAAAAGAAGTCTTTTGAGCAAACATATCAAAATTCAACAACATATTTTTGAAGTTACAAACAGTTGGACTTTTCAGCAACAACAGCAGCATCATAATATTCTTCAATCAGTGGTTGTGGAAACATCTGTTGCATGTGCACAGTCAAATCACTAAGTTTATTGCCTAGGAATCGACATTCCCCTGATGTAATCTTTTCACACTCTTGGTGTCAGTACTTGTTTAAATATGATAAATCTTGACAGCCATGCTCATAGCATATACAATGTTCTTTGAGGACCCACTTTTTGCCAAAAAGATTCTCATCCTTTGGCTGTGGCACAAGTTTTTCAAGCTTGTTGTCACTGAACTGCTAAAGCCCCTCTTACATGATGTCTACCTAACTTTCTGTCTTTTTAGTACCCCAAGGTGCATGAGTTGTTGATGGATTGGTAGAAGGTTAGCAAGAAGGCAAAGTTTTAGGATAGTCTTTTTGAAAGAATCCCTTTTCATTGATGGTGTCAAGTGTTTGGTGAAATGGATGAATTGTAGAGGATTGATGATTTAAAAGGTGAAACTGCAGATGTGAATCATCTGAGCTAACCACTGCTGGTGACTTTGATGATCCAGCAGTAGCGTGAAACGGAGGTGGAAGGGTTTTTTAAAAGATGGCTTAGGCATACTGATGATCTTAATCCATTTTTGATGAATTTTAGCAACAGTGGTTAGGGGTGAAGCAGTGGTAGAGATTTAGCAAACAACTTTTATCAAACACTGTTTGTGTATCAGTGGATGAGCTTTAACAGCTGTTTTGTACATCTGCTGCTCTGATGAAGGAAATGATTTTGACTAGTGAAACCACAATATCATAGCCAGTATCTGTTGATAGTGATTGTAAGTTACCTGCAGAACCAAAAACTTGACAAACACATTTTAAATCATAGCAGCAGGATTTATAGTGATTTTAATGCAGAGAATTTACAGGTTTTTGCATTCAAGGTTTTATCACACATCTACTTCATGTTTTAAACATTCTATAGATTTTTATAGTGATTCAGTATCTCAGATGATTATCATATTTTACTTTGGCCACACATTTTGTGTTTTAATCTTTTGGGAATTTAGAGTAAAACATGTGCAGTCAAACATTTGAATTTTGGCAACAATCCACCTTTATTACTGATTTAGACTTGATTTTATGAATGAGATGATCCAGACCCTTAACACCAACTCTTCTTGACCATTATCAAAGAATATATAACCCTAGGCAAAAACAAGAATGGTTTTACATACTGACAGGTATTTGGACTTTTACCATCTAAATCAAGTAAAAATGCAAAATATATCATTCTTTAAGAAAAATGAAGAATAATATATCCTGTTTTATTATGGAAATCTTTAGAAGAAAAATAAGTAAAAATTTCCTGAAAACAACATCAATTGGATCAGGCGTATTCTTAAAAGTCACTGTAACTTTTAATTTGATCAGAATCACTTCATTCTCAACTTTTGGAGGATGTTCAGTGGTTTGAAATAAATTTCATAACCATTGTTTGATACCATTACCTTGTTAAATGATTGTGACACTGGAAAGGCTGCTCACAATGGTTTTTGAAAGTTCTTCTTGAACCTAAATTTGGCCTAATCCTCTTTATTAATAATCAACCTGTTGATACTTTTGATACCTGAACTCCCTGATACAGTGATTGTACATGGTTGATGAATGACAAATGTTTGACCAAGGATGTATGTTTATTTTTGGTTTTTCCTTTTGTAGGACCCATCTGTGAACTCTTAAGTGTTTTAGATTTATACTCTTTTCTTTTGATTTCAAAAGTTTTGAGATAAACACACTTTTGAGTTTTTGTAATTTATCTTCATTCCCTTTTTACCCTTTCCATAGAAAAGTATTGAAACTATTTCTGGAAGATTTTCAAGGAAAGAATACTCAATCCAAAATCATTTTCAGCAATGTTTTGAGAGATTTGGACATTTTTGCTAATGCTTATGCCAAATTTCGCATTACTCGTGATCTGGTTTTCTGAACATCAAACATATAATCTTTGTTGGATTTCACCCCTTTTTTTTCTCATAAGAGATTTGGGTTAATTTCAAACTCTTTTCAACACTGATATTTTACTATCAGAGTTTTGAGTTGATCCATAGTTATATCTGATGTATATTTTGTTGTTCACATATAAGATCTTGTTCCTAAGATTTTGTTCATCTCTCGTATGTTACCAAATGCATAATTGCTATTTTTCTGAACATAGGTCTTTAATGACATGAGATAAATCCTTAGGAAAAATTAGTCATGGAACCAAATCATAGTTTTCATCACTAAACACTCATAGATCTATGAAATATTATATCCAATCCGAGATTACTAAATTTTTCAACTTCAGCAATCATCGGTAGTTTATATCAGATTATCAGTGTTAAGTGAATCCTATGAAGTAGATAACATCTTGGTTGTTTTACAAAAGTTTTCTGTATAACCAATCTTTAAACGTGATTATCCTTTACTTTTGTTTTTCAACAAATACGATCAACCTTAGCATCAATGAATTTTGAGCTGAACTGTTATATCAAATTGATTGTTAAATCGAATTTGACTGTCCAAGCTCCGATGCCAATTGTTAGGATCGAAGGCCCTCATGATTGTGTTTGTTTGTTATACTTGGACAATAAATGAATGTTAAACAGAGATCTAATGCAGCGGAATTGAAAACAAACTTTGTAAACACAATCAAAGGGAATTAGTTTTTAGTAAACACTTGTTTCTCCTTAGTCGAAAGATTTACAATACAGAATTGATTACAGATATGCTTACATACTAAAGCTCCCCCTCAGC
Source organism: Helianthus tuberosus (assembly GCA_030545235.1). Classification (NCBI taxonomy): domain Eukaryota; kingdom Viridiplantae; phylum Streptophyta; class Magnoliopsida; order Asterales; family Asteraceae; genus Helianthus; species Helianthus tuberosus. Next base: position 114,627,106 of record CM060400.1, on the reverse strand, counting down.
ATGATGCTCACTGGTTGATCGCTCAAGATGAAAGGATTGAAGGAGATAAACTCACTCAGTCAATCAAATGTAACAGTACAGGGTACTGTTCCATTTATACGCAAATCAAACCATTGAAGCATCTAAGATGACGTCACCATGAAAGTGACATCTAACAACCTTTAACCACTGTTCTTATACAAACACTGCTAACTTAACCACTGATTCTATACAATACAAGTAACAAACTAAACTACTGCTTTCTCCTTCCATCAGCACTGATGTTTGACTATCAGTGCTTTCCTCAAAGTTGATCAGTCCTTGAGTGGGCAGTTCTTTAATCAACAGCAGTACTTAGATAGCATCAGTAGATTGAACCAGCAGTCTTTAATCCTTAACAGTCTTCAGGGCTTCATCAGCAGTTTGAAGGACAGCAGTTGTTGTATACGGACAGAGGATAGAGGACATCAGATGTTATAAACACCTTCAAGGGGAAAGCCTGGTGTAAACTACTGCTTATGATGAATCCACGGTTGTTAACCAGTTTTGGCTCTAATTATCTGTTCCTCTGATAGGGTTCAATCCCAACAGCCATGAATAGTGCCGGTGCGTTTGTCAAGCCAAACGGCATCACTAGAAACTCATAATGTCTATAACGAGTTCTAAAGGCAGTCTTCGGTATACTCTCTTCTTGAATCCGCAGCTGGTGATAACCTGATCGAAGATCGAACTTGGAGTAGTAACTCGAACACTGAAGTTGATCGAACAGATCATCAATCCTCGGCAAAGGATACCGATTTTTGATGGTTAACTTGTTCAGCTCGCGGTAGTCGATGCACATACGAAAACTACCGTCCTTCTTCTTGATGAACAGAACTAGAGCTCCCCAAGGAGAGAAGCTTGGTCTAATGAATCCCTTGTCCAGAAGCTCCTGAAGCTGCGTCGACAACTCTTGCATCTCTGAAGGCGCAAGTCGGTAAGGTGCTTTGGCTACAGGCTCGGTGCCTGGAACCAAGTCAATATGGACTTCGACTTGTCATTGTGGGGCAAATCCTGGCAAGTCTTCGGGGAAAACTTCATGATATTCCCTTACCACAGGGATATCTTCGAGCTTCGGTTCTTCTGATTCTTTATCAACAACGTGAGCCAAGAAGGCAACACGTCCTTTCTGCAAAAACTTCCGTGCCTTCAAACAGCTGATAATCCGTAGGGGCGCATCATGCCTTTCTCCATGCACTACAATCGTCTCTCCATTCGCCATCGGGATGCGGATAATCTTCTCATGACATACGATCTCAGCTCGGTTACTCGACAACCAATCCATTCCAACTACTACATCGAAACTTCCCAATTCTACTGGCAGTAGATCAAGCGTAAACTCACGCTCTCCAAGCTCTATCACACAGCCTCTAATCACTTCGTTTGCTTCTACTAGCTTCCCATTAGCTAGTTCTATGGAATACGAGATATCTAACTTACTTGCAACTAACCCAAGTATATCCTTAAATTCTAGAGATACGAAGCTATAGTCGGCACCAGTATCAAATAGCACAGATGTAAAATGTTGATTGATTGGGAACATACCAGTGGCACACAATGCCTACTGGGCAATTAAAAATGTAAACTTAGACTTAGAAATTGCCGGTAAGAATCGATTTTGTCAATTAAATGAATTAGACGAATTAAGAAATCATGCATACTCTAACTCCAAAATTTATAAGGAAAGAATGAAAAATTTTCATGATAAACACATTAAACCTAATGAATTTCGGGTAGGAGATCAAGTTCTATTGTTTAATTCACGACTTTGATTATTTCCTGGTAAATTAAAGTCTAGGTGGTCGGGACCTTTTTCCATCACCCATAATTTCCCACAAGGTGCAATCAAAATTAAATCTCGGAATGGAATTCCATTCAAAGTCAATGGCCAACGGCTAAAGCTCTATCAAGGATTTATTGAGGATGAAGAGGATGAAATCTCGCTACAAGCAGCCGAAGAATGAAACGAAGGTTCAAGCATCAACATCATACCTTGTAAGTTACGAACATCGGGAAAACATCTAAATCGGTAAGATTTCTAAAACCAAGTTTCGGAAAACAGGGGCACTCACACGAGCACTTAAAAAAAATTATTTTGCCCGCCCACGGGGCCGTGTCCGCGCAACTGTCGGGGGGATAAAACCCCTTTTTCTTTCACTTTCTCATTTCAACACGCCCCGTTTCCCCAAGAACTCTCTGGTTCCGGTGAAATTTTCCGCAGATTTCAATGTTTCCCCATCTTCTAACAACGTCAAGGTATGATTCTATCCTTATAATTAGTTAGTTTAAGTACTTGCATGTAGTTTAACATCAAAATTTGGGGAAAATCTAGGGTTCTTCAACTTGAACCGGATCACACCCCAAATTTTTGCTTAGATCTGTTAGTATTAGTATAGATACATGTTATAGGAAGTAAATCAACTTGTATTGTTTGTAGATTTGCCCGATTTCTCACAAAAACCTCAAACCCTTGTTTTTGAACCGAAAAAGATGAAATTGAAGGGGTAAACGATTTGTTTTGGGAAAAACGGCACTTAGGGTTTCATTTTCGGGGAAAACTGCCCCTACTGGACCAAAAATTTTCAAGTTTTCGGGACCAGGTCGAAAAATGGGATTTTTGGGAAACAGATGTCTGAGCACGAGGTCGTGCTCAGCGAGCACGGGGGCGTGTCCGCTGAACACGGGGTTATGTTCAACTGACTGTTTTCAGTTTTCTTCGAAAATTTTACTGTTTTTTGCTAATTGTTTGGTGCTTTCTTTCAGATGGCCAAGAATTTTACCAGATTCAACGCAAGTGAGTTGGCTGCTCATGCGCGATATGAGGTGCTAAGAACTAGGCCCGAAGAAAATCCCCGACAGGTGTGCATGGACACTCTTGAAGAAGTGAACCAAATAGACCGCTTCAACAACATTGTTACCGGCCCACTACGAGCGGCTCTTTGCACTCGGCTTCACTCCGTGCATGAATACAACATGGAATTTTACAGCACGTTTGTCTTCAAGACAAGAGAGGATCCGTTTAACAATGAGGGGGTAGATTTCCGTTGTGCAGGGGTCATGTACTCGATCTCAATCGCACAATTTGGGGCAATTATCGGGTTGTACCCGGAAGAGGATGCAGGAGAGGAAGAGAACACCGGCGGTCTCCGCGAGCTTCCAGAAGACCAACGCCAAGTTACTTGGGCTCAGATCGAGGAGGGCCACTATAACCCGAGCCAAACTATGAGCACAATGTTGAGGGATCCTCTCTACCGCTACATCCACTGGGTCCTCAGCTACTCTCTTTGCCAGAGACACGACAGTGGTGGTGTTGTAGGGTTGCGAGATCTGCTAGTCCTCCATTGCATTCAGAACCGTATCAACCTCGATGTTCCATACCTGCTACTCCGGAACATGTGAACCAACTTGCTACTCCCATGACTCCTATCCTTTTTGGAGGGTGGATCTACCGCCTTTTCAAACACTTTGTGCCAAGGATGCCGAGGTCCTTTCAAAAGGGCCCGTGGTCGGGAAAAGTGGACCTTGTCATTTGCCGCTCCATGAACTTAATCAACGAAGCGGATGAAGGGACGATCAGATTTCAAAAAGTTCAAGGGCATGCATGGAACCCTCAAGAAGCTCTCGTCCTACACGCTCCACACATCCGTCCTCCTCCCCAATACCACTACCAGCCCCATGGTGATCCGGGTCAATCCTCCTCTCAAGGAGGTGGTTTTCCTAACTTTCAAAGCTTACATGATTTATTGCAGGAAAATCTTATGTGCACCAGGAACACCTACAACATGGCCAGCAACACATACGCCCGGGTCGAAGTGATAGAAAGAAGTATCTACGACATGCAGGATGATATTGGAACATCAGAGAGTATATGGCGAGCCACGGAGGGGATGATGATGATGATGATGATGACGATGACGATCAGGACATGGATTGAACTGGAGGAGTGGAGGTAGCATCACACGGTTGAAGGTCTAACAGGTTAACCCTTTATCTCTCGCAAACAGTTGCATGGCCTGCGTGCCATTTGTTAAACAATTTACTTCTCTTAACACTTTTTAATTTCCTGCATTTCTTTTCTTTTTAACTTGTGATGTGGATGATGAAAATTTGGTAAATTAGGATGTTTGTTATTTTGTTTGGTGTGGTATTTATTAGTAAAACAGGTACCTACGAGGCTTAAAGCAATAAATATGTGACAACCGGTAGTTTACGCCCTTAATTACGTGATTAACAAGCAATTAACGTGACAATAAATAGTGTTTACGACGCTAATTGACTTAATTAGGCCCTCAGTAAGCTTAGGAACGCCTATTTGGTTCTACAGTACGCGTATGACGGTCTGCGGAAAATCTGCGGAATATTAAATGATAATGAATCGAAACCGAACAAAATACTGACAACGCCAATATTATACGCCTTTTAATTTTAAATTTTTTATGTTTTCGACACTTATGGAGTTTGGGTTGCGATATCGGGTCTCGTAGGAATTACGGGCCACTTGCACCTAAGATGGGCTTGTGGCCCTGGGCCCAAGCCCAAAACCCACAAGCCTATACCTGCCCATAATATATTAGATCCTATAAAATCTTACAAAATCCCTCCAAAAATCTCTACAAAATCTCTACAAGATCTTGTAGAGATTCTTGTCTCAAAAATGGAAGCCACAAGATCTATACAAGATCTCAATATCTCTATAAAAACCCATACCCTTTCTCTCATCTTTCAAAACACAGCAAATTATCCTCTCTATTCTCCCTCTCTCCCTCTCGAAATCTACTGCACACCCAAATTTTGAGACCCTTATCTTCAAAGAATCACCACACACTCCATCACTTTCACCAAAATACACACATAAAACATTAGAGCTGACTTCAAATACCTCATCCACATTCACCCACCAGTCAACACCCCCCCATTCCTTCATCTCGTCGGCTAACAGCAGTCACGCCAGAAACCGGTGTGATGTCGGTGGTTCAGTTTCTCGGGCAAACCCCCCCCCCCCCCCATCCGATGATCTCCAGCGACGGCAGGCGGAGCCGCGCCTCTCACGACGGTGGCGGTGGTAAGACTTCAGGGTGGTGCCGGCGATGGGAACTGATGAAGACCGAGATAAGATCAGGAGAGAGAGTGGATGCGAGAGAGAGGAGAAAGGGGAGCGGCGCCGCCGCTCACGACGGCGGCAGTGAACGGCCGCAGCGACGACCCCTGATTCTTCTCCGGTAAGCTTCCGGTATAACCCCTCATCCTTTCCTTTTATTTCTTGAAGATTGAGGATGAAGATGACACTGTTTGTTGCTGACAAATTCTGGTTCAGATCTGTTCAGCTGGTTCGGTTCACTCGTGGTTCAGGTTCGATTCAGGGTGGTTCAGCTTCGAGTTCGGGTTTTCGGGTAAACTTTGGTCAGCGGCTCAGTCACAGGGTCAGACGGTTCGGGTCAACGGTCAGAATTTTGGGGTCAGATTTGGTTCCGGGTCAAACCCGGTCAACACGTTCGGATTTTGGATCGGCTCGGGTCACGGTTCGTGGTTCGAGTCGACTCGGTCAAACCGAGACGACTCGGTTAACGCAACCGGTCAACTCAGTTGACTCGGTCAACTCAGTTGACTCGGTCAACTCAGTCAGCTTACTCGACAAATCGACACGAGGATTGGTAAAGAATTAGTGACGCGATTTATTTAATTACGTTTTATATAGTTTTAACGTCTCACGTGAACGAGCTCGAACCAAATTGAATTAGTGTTTATCTTATACCTTGTCGTTTTTATGAAATTTTATATATTAATGATTGATTATTGATTGAATTATGAATAATAACGACAACTTACGTTGTCGGGGGCGTAAAAAAACAGAGGAAACTCTACCCGTTTTTCGAGAAAACCGTAAACAAAATGTGTTTTATAATAAAACAAACTTCACAAATCCAAATAATCTTTTATAAACACGAATACAAGTATATAACTACTTACGACAACACTTTACAACATCACGAAAACGACGATTCGGATATTATTTTTGGCGAATCTTTTATAAAATAAAAGGTGATATAATATTTTCAATTCTTTTATTATTTTCGACAATTCTTTCAAGTATCAAACACTACGATTTCTTTTCTAAAATAAATATAATTTAGATATTTATTTCAAATATCAAATGACGTGATTTCGTTTTGTAAAAATAAATATAGTTTGTATATTTATTTGAAATATCAAACAACACGATTTCGTCTTATAAAATAAATATAGTTTTTATATTTATTTCAAGTATCGTACCACACGAATTCCTTTATAAAAATAAATATAGTGTCATATTTATTTCAAACACAACAACTCAAGGATTCTCTTATAAAACAAATATAACTTTTTATATTTATTTCAAATGCCGAAACGGCATATACATATGTTTTGGCAAATATATACAAGACGCAATATATATAATACAAGTTTATTATATATTACTTTCATACGAATATTCCTATATACACAGACGACTTCTCGGGGCGACAAAGTTTAACTTAGTCATTTTCGTTGAATTAACAACTTAACCGTCGAATCGTTCGGTCAACGATTCGGTAGAGCTCGGTGACACATAGTTTAGTTACCGCTTTTATTTAGAAACTTATAAGATATTCCGTGTTAGGAATATTGTAGAATGCACGCTAGTGAATCACGTCTTGGAAACGACATCACGAGGTCGTACTTAGCTAGCTTTGCATATGGAAATCCAGGTGAGTTCATAACCCCACCTTTTTACGGTTTTACATTTTTATAAATGTTTTCGGGGTGGAAAGACATGCACATTTTGCAAAGCATATAAGGTTTTCAATAAACATGAATTACATATTTCTAAACCATTTTACAAACAAGTTTTAACTGACATAAATGGTTTACGAAAAGCTTATGTTCTATAACGGTTTTTCAAGCAAGAGTATTTTTCGAAATGTACATACACACGAATTCTAGTTTTCTAAACTACGGAAAAATACAAGTACAAACGACATGCTAAACTAATGAATGACACAATAGATCATGTCACGAATAGGGTAACATAAGCACCATTAATCAGTTACATACCAAGACCGCGGAACAAAAGGTTAGATCTAATGGGTTTCAGGCAACCCCACTCTTGGCCTACTTCTACCAATGAGTGCTTTTGTGTCTCAGTCGAACTCGACAAAAATGCCTAGGTTTGGTGGCTTCCTATGTCGTTACATATGTTAGTGGCCTCACGAACCATTAGCGATCTCGTATTCCTTACATATACAGAACTCAGTTTCAATACGTCTTTACAAATTACATACCATGTTCTATATAAATTCAAAGCACAGGATTATGCATGCATGTTGTCAATATCGGGGTGGACATTGACGGTTATACAAGTTTTACTAACACAAGAGTTTACAAAAGCAAGGTTTTTGCGAATATAATGCATTACGAATACAGAGTTTCCATATAACATGACAAGAAAATGATTTTAAATTCGTTTTCTCAACAATACTTCAAAAACCGGTTATTCAAAAAGATTTATTTCAAATCTTTTCCTAAACAAACTATGAACTCGCTCAACTTTATGTTGATTTTTCGCATGTTTCTTTCTCAGGTTGCATTTCAAAGTTAAGGCACGGTTGGAATAAGAGAACCATGAAGAGTCGAGTACTTAGTGGGCGTTCGTTTTCTAGAAGTCTTAGCTTATTTGCTTCCGCTATGCAATGAAGATACCGGTCCAGTCACGCCAGCTCTGATAATTTCGGGGTGTGACAAAATATTAGTGCTACTAAAACCGGGACAGCAGAACCGAAAGCCGAAACCTGTTTTAAATAATTGCAGATTGTCCACACGGGGTCGTGCCCAGCCGGCACGCCCCCGTGTCCACCACCCAGACTTGCAGTTTGTTCAACTTCTGCATATTACTATTTAAGTTGTGCCCAACACGGGGTCGTGTTCACCAGACACGCCCCCGTGCCCACCTTCTGTAAGTTCTAGTTACTGGCAATCTGAACACGGGGTCGTGCTCATCTAGCATGGGGCCGTGTCCGGATTCCCAGTAACATAAAATTTTGCTTTTTGACACCTTTTTACACATTCAATCAACCTAAAGACTTATTTTTGGGACACATTGAGGACAATGTGTAATTTAAGTGTGGGGGATGCTAAAACCTTGAATTTTGCAAGTCCTAATTACAAGCCTTACACAAAACTCTATTGGAACCGCTAAACACCTCAAATTTTTTCAAAAAAACTTTTCATTTTTTTACTTGTCTTGGTTTAATTTGGGAATAACAGGTTCTAAAAAGGTTATATTTTTACAAATTTACAAACGATAGCGTCGTGATAAAAAGAACCAACATAAGAAAATTATGAAACTGCATGACAAATCTTGTTAAAATTTGATTATATATACTTGATCACATTAAAAACCCATTCCCACAAAAAGTGAGTTTTGAGCCTTTATTGAGCATACAAATACACATCTTTAAACTAAATGCTAATCTTTCGTTTCTTGTGTGAATAGCCGCTTGGTTCCTTATGACTCTAGAACTTGCCATGATGATACATTCCCGGTCCTTACCAACTTAAACCCAAGTAAGTAAATGATGGAGGCATTAGGACTAACCCTTTTTCTTTTCAACACCATTATTTTTCTTTTTTTTTACCACCTACCCAAAATCCCCCTAGTTAACCCCTTTGAGCCTAAACCTTTTCATTTCTAAACCCACAAAACAAACACCCTTTACCCACCAAAACCCTTTTTTTATTTTAAACTCTTTATTTTAGTAAAAAGCTCGGTTTTCATGTGACATTCTTTATAAAAAAAAAGATATATATATGAAGTATAGCAATAAACAAACAAGTTCCCCAAAAGAAACAAATATAAAAAGTTTTACGAAAACCAACGTTTTTTACGCCTTTCGCCCTTTTTACTAACCACTAACCCAAAACCACCTACCTTTAACCCAAGCCTAACCCTTCCCCAAGTCCTTTTGATATTTACAAAGGTTTATAATTAAAAAGGAGGAGGATTGATTAATTGGCAAGCATATGGTAGAAGTAAGTTCCATACCGGTCTCGAATGTTTCACAAAAATACATTTTCGGCCGAGTGTTGAGTGATCTCCCGTGAGGTATGTGAACTTGTATATAAATGGAATTTTAAAGAGGCATGTTATGCCCAAATAAGTAATTTCTCTTATGAAACGTTCTAAATAAATCATAACGAATAGGATTGTAAATAACATAAAAATAAAGCCTAATAAAGATCTTGGATTCCCGACACTCAAGACATGCCCAAAACTTCTCTTCTACCCATTCCATTTGGGAGTGTAAGCCACATTATAAAGAGTTTTGCATGAGGACAAGCAAAGATTCAAGTGTGGGGTATTTGATGTGTGTAAAATGCAACATATAAATTACATCAAATGAGGCATAAAACTAACCTTTTTTTAGTACTAATGTTGGAAAAAGTGTGATTTTGTCTTCCTTTTGTATTTTCAGGATAAAATGAGCGTAAATGAACAAAAGAAGCAAATATGCAGCAAAATCTAACATAATTACAAGAAAATGAATAAATGTGGCATGCCCGACCCCTCGAAAGCATCTTCCCAAGCAAAAACAAGAGATCAGAAGGTGAACACGCCCCGTGCCCAGCGGACACGGGGGCGTGCTCAGGTGTCTGCAGAAAAGACAAAGTTGTAGAAGCTTCTATTTCCCAACACGGGGGCGTGCCCAGCTCAACAAGGTCGGGGTCAACGCTAAGATTCGCAGAATCCAAGCAAATCTTGATAGTACAGATAACTTCTGCACACGGGGCTGTGCCCAGCGGACACGGGGGCGTGTGGAGCTAATACAGACAAACTGCAATTAATGAAGAAAGAGAAAGTTGATGGACACGGGGCCGTGTCCGGGCTTCTGTGCAGGCTATAAATAGGGGTGCTTGGTTCACTTCAAAGGCATCCATTGACAAACCACCTCTCTCCCACTTCACCCACACTCCACCACCATCACAACCCACATCCACCACCATCATCCATCTTAGAGTGTGTGTAGTAGTCTCGGGATCCAAGATTGATAGTAAGAGTTCTTGACAATCAAAGGCCATGTTTGCCTAAGTCTCTTACATCACTTGGTGAAGACAAGCATTTAGTGTAATACTTTTGTTTTTTAATCTTTTCGCACTTTTTATTTGGTTTTGTATTAATGACTTTAATAACTAGTTTCTTATGTTGAAGGTTAAACTTCCTTATCATTTGTCTGTGGTGTCTTGGCGTTATTTTACTGTCTATATAAAATAAAAGATTTACACCATTCATATCTCTACGGTCTATATAGAGATATGTTGGCAACCTTGTCGGGGGTTAAGGGAATGGTTTGGTAAGGTTCTTGCCTTGTTCAGTGTATAGATCCTGCAAGGACTTGGGTCAAGCTTACTAGGACCTCCTTTAATACCCACTGGTATTGGATGGCGGGGGTGCGAATGGCTTGATCCCCTCATATGTAAACTACTATTAATACATTAACCCGGCTACTTGGGATTGTATCCCTGCTGACTCAAACCACTTAGCCGAGGGTAACGTCACCTTCAAAAGAGGGGCCTACCACATTACGCATTAATAACTTAATTAATTATCTTTCAATATTCCAACCCTTTAGGGTTGTATCCTTGCTGACTCAGACTACTAGGTTGAGGGTAACGTCACCTTCAAAAGAGGGGCGTTATAACTAAGATAATCTTTTAAAAAGTACAAAAGTGCGGAAAACATCAAAGGTTACACTAAAGGCGAGTCGGATCCAAGTGATTCATCTTGTCTATCTGTTTTATTTTACTTTTATTTTCAACATTTTTAGTTTTTATTTTCATGTTAAAACCTTTTTCTAAACTTTTGATTTGATTAGACGTTGAGGATAAACCGGTACTAAAAGCTCTTGTGTCCTTGGACGACCTCGGTATCTTACCAACGCTATACTACGCTCACGATGGGTGCACTTGCCTATATGTGTGTTTAGTGTTAGTAGAATATCGTGTTTTATAAATTTAAAACTTGACTAAAGTGCTAAAAGGGCTAAAAATATATACAAAATTATATAACACACCGCACACATCACTTATCCTGTTGCAATGTTATCCTTGGTAGGCCATGGATACATGACATGAAAGCAGTTCCATCTACAAATCATCAGTGTGTGAAACTCCCTACTCCATGGGGTGTGGTGGAGATAGAAAGTGACCAACAAGAAGCTAAAAATTGTTACAATTCATCAATGAAACCAGCCTCAAGACCTAGGGGCAATAGCAATTAAAGTATCCTCCAAGAGATGTCCCGGAGGCAAGAGAACAAGATGTGAAAGATATCCTGATGGATCCTCAGGATCCTGAATCCAAAGTTTACATAGGGTCCCGGATCCTCGACAATGTTGAACAGAATCTAGTATCCTTCCTCAAGAGGAGAAGAACTACCTTTGCCTGGAAGCATGAGGATATGACAGGTATCTCTAAAGATATTATTACTCATAAACTTGGCATTGACAGGTCATTCAAACCCATACATCAAAAGAGGAGAAAATTTGCACCTGAAAGGAATGCCATCATCCAGGAGGAGGTAGACAAACTGCTCAGAGCAGGTATGATTAGAGAGGTTAAGTATCCAAGGTGGTTAGCCAATGTGGTTGTTGTTCAAAAGAAAAATGGAAAGTGGAGGGTATGTGTCGATTTTACTGATTTAAACAAGGCATGTCCCAAGGATCCTTTCCCATTACCCCACATTGACTCCATGGTGGATGCTACCGCGGGTCATGAGTTGTTGACTTTCATGGATGCTTCATCTGGATTCCAACAAATTCAGATGGAACCATTTGATCAAGAGGATACAGCCTTTATGACCCCTACTGGTATCTATTGTTATATTGCTGTGCCATTTGGACTAAGAAATGCAGGTGCTACCTACCAAAGGCTAGTTAATATGATGTTTAAAGAACAAATTGGACACACAATGGAAGTCTATATTGATGACATGGTGGTTAAGTCCAAAAGAGCTGAGGATCACCTTAGAGATTTGGAGGAAGCATTTGATATCCTTGATAAATTCAACATGATATTGAATCCTTCAAAATGCCACTTTGGTGTAAAAGCTGGCAAGTTCCTAGGTTATATGGTGACAAAAAGAGGGATAGAGGCAAGTCTAGAGCAAATCAAGGCGATTGTGAATATTAAGTCTCCTGCCAATGCTAAGGATGTGCAAAGATTGACAGGAAGGATCGCATGTGACAACCGTCAAATTTGCATGCATCCGTACAATTAATTAATATTGATTTATGCTTAATGACTGTGCTTAATTACAACTGATGACTTAAACTGTTTTCTGATTTATGTATCATACATACATGTGCATCACATTTCATACTGTCACACCATTTATCACATACAGACTTTAGTGACATAAACGATGCACAAAGCACGGTTAGCACAGCGAGCGGATAACTCAGAAAATGCTGACGATGTTCAGTACATAGACAGACAATGTTTAAAGACCCAGTATGGGCCAAAGACAAGGTACTACACTAGTATGGAGTGTAGGGAAGTAAGGACCATAAAACTGCGTCACTAGATGATAGTTTAAGTGCCGGAAAGTGCCTAAAACCCACTAAAAGTGCAGAATTCTGCATATTTCAGCAAAATTCAGCACTTTAACATACTGGTATTATGTAGAAAATTGACTAAATGGTCCTGAATGCTTTCCTAAGTGTTGGGAATTAATAGTGTCACAAAAAGTTACATAAAAGACACTATACGATACAACTTAGCACTTTAACGAACCGGTATCTAACCGAACAACCGGACATTACCCGGAACACCAAATTTTTGCCAGAAACATTGTTTTATTATTTTTGAACTAGTTATGGTCCCCGAATACCCCCAACACACTATATAATGTGTCATACACTTAAAACACTAGACTTTTCACTTAACCTCCAACTATTATTCACTTACCATCAAAATTTACACATGGACCCCCTCCCCCCTCCATATTCACGGCACCAAGGAAGTGGCCCCACTCCAAGATTTCAAAATCTCTACTAAATCCTTTCTTGATTTTATTTGATTTTATAAGATATTGCTTGGATTTCCTAGATTTTTACTTGGATACTATAAGTTACCTACTTACCATCAAAGTTACACATAACCCCCCTCCCTTGGATTTACGGTTGAAAGGAGGTGGCCCCACTCAAGATTTTTCTAAATCTTTACACAATCTTATTTGATATTGCTTGATATTTTGGTCATAATATTGAGTGGAAGGATTATAAGTATGGTTCACTAGATCTTCATCATTTCATTTCTTTCCTTCACAAGTGCACCCCACTCCCTCAAACTCTCTCTATCCCTCTCGGCCCTTGTTTGTGCCGCCACCACCACCACCTTGCAACCACCACTCACCTAATTTCAAGCTCATTTCAATTGCAAGAAGGTGATTCATGGAGCTTGGTGATTGAAGAACTTGAAGAACCTTCATCCATAGCTTTCATCCGCCATTCTCTTCATCTTTTCTGTAGTGATCTTCCCTAGCCTTTAAGCTAGTTGTAAGCTTCTTGTTACTAGTTTTTATTTCTTATTTTGTTGGTTAAAAAGATGTACATCGTTATGAATCACAAGAACACTAAAAGAACATAAACAAGAATCATGAACATGAAACTTAAAGATGATGAAATCTTGTTAAAATAATGTTGTTAAGTACATGCATGACACTTGATCGTTAATTACTTGAGATTATGATGTTGATCATCATAAGAAGCTTGCTAGATTGCGATTAAACACATGATTTAGCAAGTTAGAGGGTGATTATGTGTTAACCCAAGAAGATCATCCTCACTTATGAACATGAACTTGAAAATAGAATTATTTCTTGAAAAATAGTAAATAAAGTGAACTAGTAATTTTGTGAATCTAAGATTTATGAATAATTTTCCAAGAAAATCAAGTTCAAAATATGATTTTTAGTAGAACTTGATTCTTACATAAATGTACATTGTTTTGGTGATAAAATAAGTATAAGAGCACTTTATTTACAAGAAGAGTTCAAAATAATAATTTTTGTAGAATATGTTTACAAGTTGTAAACATCTAAAATTTTCAAGAAGGAAGTTTATTAAGAAATAAACACACTTTAAGGGGTAACTAAGTCTACTAAACATGTTACCAAGTCACTACGAGTTTATGTAAAAGTTCATGTTCATGTTGTTATATACATTGTATAATTTTTGCACTAGGGAAGTGTAGTTTGATTATTGATTGTTGGGTTGATTTTTGAAAAGAAAATGATATGCTTATATAGCATGGACACCTCCGTTTTTAGGGAAACTATGGCGAAATTTTCTAAAAATACAAACACTTAGAAAATACTTTCTAAACAAGTGTTTACAAGTATGTTTTAAACTATGTTTTTCAATGAAAACCTTGCCATAATTTTTATAACAAAAATGCAAGTATTGGAGATTAGTTTTTGTAAATAAAAACGGATAAATATATATTTAGAATATATATGTTATATCAAGACACTTGGGTGAATATTTGTATGCATGTGGAATAGTTATATTATTTTAGGGTAAAATAATATCTTACAAATACCAAGAATTTACAACTCCAAAATAATATCAGAGATCACAAGGAATGAAATATAAGTTACACATTTAATATTGTGAAGCCGAACAATAAAACGTAACTTACGAAATATTCCGGGAAATACCAATACAAATATATTTTTGGTAAATATTATTTTGGATACAAAGGAAGTGAAAATATGATTTTTGGGAAAAATATATATTTTCGGGAGATACAGTGTTTTTGGACAAGATAAGTTTATATATATTTTCTGAGTAAGACTTAAAAATATATTGTTTTGGGAAGATATTGAATATTTGTTTAGAAAATACGTACACATCGAAATAAGACGTCAATACATGGCAAGATATACCAATACAAGAATACGGACATACATGTATAAGATACTCCCATCCTTGGGAAGGAAATACTTGAGAAGTATTGTTACAAAATATCGTTTAACAAATTATTCCAAAACTAAATATAATTTAAAGTTAAAATAATTATTATTTTAGCAAATAATTATAACTTGGAATAATATTGGGAACATAAAAGGAACGTAACTCAAACACGTAAATACTAAAACAAGGCACGACCCGTCCGTCTAATAGACATCAGTACATTGTAGGTAGTCGTATTTGCCGAAGGGATTTGAGTTACAATTGTGAAGACGCAATACAGTGAGTTCATGTCCCCCTTTTCTCTTAACTGTTTTCAGTTTTATACTTCAGGGGTGAAATACATGTTACAATTATTACAGACATTTTATACATGGTATGATTAGCTTAAGGAGGGTTTACTACTAGATCATGTGAATGGGTAGGGCGATTAAGGCCATCAATCCTCGTTGTAGGACCGAGGGACATGAGTGATAGATCTATTTAGGTGTAGCGAGCCCCACTCCTGAGTCCGCTGAGTGGACCATGTGGTGACTATGTCTTACAGTCGGAAGCCCGGTGCGAAATTTGCTAGGTTTGAGTCTTCCTGCATCACTTCACACATACCATTGGCTTTGCAACCTAGTGGCGATCTCTTTTTCCTTATTGCTACCTACCAGGGACTTACATACATACTTACAATGTTTCAAAGGCTTATACATACACACAAACGAACACATGAACTCTCTCAACTTTTGTTGATTTTTTCAAACTACATGTATTTTAGGGAATTTATAAGTGGATCTGGCGGGCGTTGGGAGTTTTTATGCTGCGTTAAGAATAAAGTTGTCATCCATGGTCTTTGATTTGGTTAATGTGTCTTAATCCTGGACGAGACACGTCATCCAAACCTTGGTGTTATTCAATATCTTTTGACGAGTCCTTAATGAACTCATAAACAATTTATACGGTTTGTAAAACTTGAATTTGAAGTCTGCAATGTTGTTATGTTTTAAACGTATTTAACGGATGACAAACCTATGGTTTTTATCATATAGTTGATGTTATGATTGAATGCAATGATATTAAGAAAGTCACACCATAATCACGCTTCCGCAAAAGTCAGGGTGTGACAGCTTGGTATCAGAGCCTCGATCGTAGCGAACTAGGATTCCTTCTCGAGTCTAGACTACGATCATTAGGGCTCTCACAAAAACGTTTTTACGAACATGTTCTCATTGCATGCACAAAACGTCTAGATCCAGGGAACAAACATTTTTACAAACAAAAGGCACAATAACACATTTCAAAGGGCTATGTTTATAATTCAGTCTTAGAGACTGAGGGAGTTGAGTCTTAGAGACTGAGGGAGTTCAGGCTTAGAGACTGAGGGAATTGAGTCTTAGAGACCAGGGAGGTTCAGTCTTAGAGACTGGGGAGGTTCAGTCTTAGAGACTCGGGAGGTTCAATCTTAGAGACTGGGGAGGTTCAGTCTTAGAGACTGGGGAGGTTCAGTCTTAGAGACTGGGGGAGGTTCAGTCTTAGAGGCTGGGTGTTTAGTCTTAGAGACTGGGTGTTTAGTCTGAGAGACTGGTTGGTTTAGTCTGGGAGGCTAGGTGGGTTAGTCTGGGAGACTAGGAAGGATAGAAAGTTTCATGAAGAATAATGTGAATACATGACTGCATGATAAATTACTTTTTTTTGCGTACGCTAACTGATAGTGATTACTATGGATATACATACTATGACTACCATGTACCGACACACGTGTCACCTTGATTAGAAAGCGGGTTGTCAGGCATTGATGACCCTATGGCCACCACCACAGATATGAGACTGCACCTGCGCCGGAGATATTTACGTCAGACACTGAGAGTGATCCTGATATGCTGACCAAGGACGAGGACGACTTTCAACAGTCCGCGCTACCAGATTTTGGTGATGATTTTCCCTTACTGATGGGTTCTCTGGAAAGAATCCTCTTGTTACTCTTGTTTCAGTCCATGACCACTTCATCACTGGTCATCCCGATGGTGAGCGCACCATGGCTCCGATCCTCGACAATGCGCCTCCTGTGGACATTCCTTCCGAAGGATTGGCTACTCGACGAATAGTTGATGATGACGTTGACATGTTTATTGATGGTCCTCCTGATGACGCCCATAATGATGGAATAATAGACTAGAATGTTATTACGAATTTCACTTCTAAGACCCCTGTTATCAAGCTATCCTCTAATTCTAGTATACATTCGATTTTAGTCTCCTTTGAGTTTGCAACAATTTCAGCTCTACAGACGGTCAGGTCACCGCTTTTGCTACTAACTCGGACGACGTAGTCACCATGACTGTTGCACTGACACCGCTTGAGGTCACATATCCTTACATGACCCAGAATCTGCTCCTAGGACAGCTCCAGTTCCTTGTGGGTCCGCTTGATGTTGCACCTGCTGATCCTGCGCCCTTACTTGATCTTGACCTCATTTATTTTGGTTTATCGAACAATGCACCCCTTATACCTGACCCAGTACCTGCGCCTTATGATCTCCTCTTTTGTTAAGACAATTGTTTTTGCACCTGCAACCACTGATATTGCTCCTCTGCCCCTATGTAGACCGACGTCCATTGCACTGGCATGCCTATCACTTTCTTTTAGGACTTACCCGCACCCGCGTAACGATCCCTTTTGCTACAGCAGCATTTGCTACGACCTCACAGGTCGCACCGTTTGCTACATTCACCTCTACATCGCTGGATGAGCCAGTACGATGGTTCCTATAATACACTATGCTGATGTTAGGCCCTTACCATCCCTCACAATATGGAGGCTACACACGGGATGAGAGCTCCTGTAACAACAGCTACAGTATGAGATTATAAGTCGCAGAATGTTGGAGCTTGAATTGACACCACGTCCTCCACCCTGTCTATTGCCAGTATCCTTTGATCCTCCACATTTATCAAAGATTCCTTTTGTGCTCACACCTGCTGCTATTACACCTTTCCCAGGTTTTTGATGTTCATTTCTTTAATGCCGAGCAGCAGATCAGATAACTACTTCGACGTATATACAAGCTCGAGGTGGAGTTCACGCATGTTAGCAGTTTACTTTTCTTTCCTCCTCCACCTCAGTCACCAGTGTAGTTGGTTTCTAGATTATGCGGATTGCGTTACATTTGGGTAAAGACACTAATGATAAGCCGAGATTGTGGAGACTTTTGAAGACCACATCTGACTACGTAATTTTGATACACTGATATACTTGTTGGGCAAGGGTAGGGTGACCCTGTGTCCCTCTTGACGTGATAGATTTTGTAAGACAATGCAATCTCGGTCGGAGAAGAATGAGAGCCCAATCATCATTAAACAAGCGACAATACTTTGTGACCTATAACCAATGAAAGCTCAGTCGCTATGTCTTCGTTAAGCACGTTGTTGATCTATATGTGTGTGCTATAATTATAATGTTACGTGCTTGCTTGCTATGCTCTCATTAAACATAATTCCCAAATTACTTGGTTATGCTATGATTATGCTATTACTTGATTGGTTGGTATGATGACCTATTATGTGTATGTACATATGACCACTAAACAACTAAATGCACTTCCTGAACAAATAAGACCTGGCCTAACCAATCTTCTTCTTAGAAGATGTCGACACAAGGGAACGTCAATACCAACAACCCTCCGCCAACAACAGCGGCAGAACTACAAGAACGCATCTCACAGGCCATTGCACAACTCGAGGCCCTTCGCCCCGAGCACAGCGGAGGTACCTCAGGAAATAACCCACCCAACGGTTGCACCTACAAGCAGTTTTTGAACCACAAACCTCGAGAATTCGATGGCACTGGGGGTGCCTTAGCTTTTGTGTGTTAGATTGAGAAGACGGATTCTGTTTTGCGACTAAGTAAATGCGCCCCAGAACATCAGGTCACATACATAGCTGGACTGTTTGTAGATGGGGCTCTGTCATGGTGGAACTTTCATGTTCAGAAAATGGGCGAGACCGCTGCGTATGCATTGACGTGGGACGAACTGAAAGAACTGATGCGTAAGAGATATTGCTCGAGGGCAGAAGTCCAGAAGTTGGAGACTGAACTGTGGAACTTGAAAATGGAAGGACCAAAGATAGCTGAGTATGTGCAGAGATTTAACGATTTATCACAAGTTGCTACGCTCCTGGTGGGACCAGAGTTTAAGAGAGTTGAACGTTTCATAGGGGGATTGGCACCTCAGATTCTAAGTCTGGTAACCACATCTAAAGGAAACTTGTAGGCAGGATACTGAACGTAGTAATGGAGGCCAAGATGGTAGCGAGAATCACGGAGGAAGCAACGACAATGACAATTATCAAGGCAGAACGAGTGACAAACAGAAACGTGCTCAAGGTTGTTTTAACTGTGGAAGCAAAAAACATTTCAGAAAATATTTCCCTAAAAAAGATCAAGCACAAGAATGAAAGCTCAACACCGGAGCTAGGGAGACACGCCAGGAATTCAGGCATGGATATCGGTACGTCCCATATTACTCAACGTTATGCATCTGTGCTGCCTGATACCGTTGAAAATTTTACGCTTTGCATCTCTAGATTTTGAGAGTATACTTGGTTTAGTAGCAAGTAAGTAGATAACCCGCACTCGATGGAACTAGCTAAGGGGAAGCTAGTGGAAGCCAACACGGTAACTAGAAACGGCAAGATAGAACCCGGAGAGCGTAAGTTTACGTTTGATCTACTGCAGTTGAGTTGAGAAGCTTCGACGAGGTAATTGGGATGGATTAGTTGCCAAGTGATCGAGCGGAGCTTGATATCCGCATCCCGACGGCGAATGAGGGAATGATCGTGACTCATGAAGCAGGATACGCCTCTACAAATTACCAATTGCTTGAAGGCACGAAAAATGTTGCGAATAGGATGTGTTGTTTTCTTGGCTTATGTCGTGGACAAGGGAGCTGAAGAACCAAAACTCGAAGATACCCCTGTGATAAGGAAATATCCTGAAGTCTTCCCCGAAGACTTACCAAAATTATCTCCTCGACGACAAGTCGAATTTCGCATCGATTTGATTCCAGGCACCGCGCCTGTAGTCAATGCACCTTAGCGACTTACACCTTCGTAAATACAAGGATTGACAGTGTAGCTTCAGTAGTTTATAGAGAAGGAAGATAACAGACCAGGTTTCCCGTTTTGGGTAACCCTAGTTTGGCTTGTCAAGAAGAAGGACGATGATTACCAAATGAGCATCAACTACCAGGAGCCGAACGAGCTAAACCACGAGAGTCGGTGACTCTTGCTAAGGACTAACAAATTACTTAATTAACTAACTGTGAGGATCCAACTACTATTACACGACTGATTGACGATCGAGTATCATTAGCGGTGAATTCAGGAAGAAAGTATCACGGGGAAATTGTGGGACGATAATTTGTTTTTAAACATACACAAAAATGGTGTTTCCTATACAATGCACAAAACAGATTTACACATGATACGAAACCTTGAGGATCTAGAAAACATATACTTAGGACCTTGGGAACCCAGGTCCAAACTCGTAAAGGTTGTTACTTAGGAACCATATCTGTTAACTCAATCAAACACCATTAACCTGACATATATGCCATTTCAGTTAACAAAACAGGAAGTACTTAAATTTCTTTTGTTGAAATCTTCACTTTTTGTTCCTAGCGAGTAGATGTTTGCATCTCTACTCCCCTTAATGGTAGTTGCATCACGTTAATCTTCTTCGCTGAGAGCGAACACTCATTTGTTTCGAATATTTGGTCATTTCTCCATTTTAGCAAATACTCATTGTTTCATTACTTGAAAACTCATATGTTACGCATGCACCACTTGCTACGCATGCGGTTTCATTTCAAACGTTTCATTGAAGTTCAAATATTATGTTGACAAACCTAATTACGAATTTGTGATTCGAATGACCTACACTATTGTAATTGTTGGCTCTTTTGCTACCAAGTCAACACACTTCTTGGAACTTCTCTTATTTCAAGTTATATTCATGGATTATCTTTGTGACCATGCTGAGGTTCCTTTGTTGATACATACGTTTATTGTCGAGTTACGCTAAAACCAAGTTCAATTGCTTGAACTTATCCATCTCGCATGTTCGATTTGAGACGCTATACGATGCATTGAGAGCATCATATTCAAATATTCATGCAAAGGTTCTTTGTTTCGAGTCGTAGTGGACTTGGTTGATCTACGACCCCACTAAATCGTTTTTTGGTTTCGAATACCTTGCGGTGATACTTTCACAGAATTGAAGCTTGCGCTAATTTCGTTACGCACCTCATACACGGATTTGATTATTTATTGACTTGCACTAAATCCGTTTTATTTATCACGATTAAAGCGGTCTTAACACGGTTGTG
Organism: Helianthus tuberosus; assembly: GCA_030545235.1. Lineage (NCBI taxonomy): Eukaryota > Viridiplantae > Streptophyta > Magnoliopsida > Asterales > Asteraceae > Helianthus > Helianthus tuberosus. The sequence continues at coordinate 114,605,731 of CM060400.1, read as the reverse complement.
TGAAAAGGCAATGGTACATAGATTTATTTCATAGTACGGTGTACCTCCTAACGATTCTTTCGTTACAAATCGAACACCTTGCTGTGTTTATTGCTTTCCATCTTCAGTCAGAAACAGTAATTCTTCGATGTTCCGTATTCAACTGAAAACTTTATGACATTGTGTAAAACAGAATCTTCAGGTTGTTTTAGTATGCTTTCATCTGATTTCAAACCCGGTGAACTTGTTCAGTCACCACTATTATTGAATCATGCCATTACGACGCCTTGTGGTGTTATTGCAAACTTGTAGCTTGTGCTAATCATGGTCAATCGTTTCACACAAAACTACATATACTTTTATTTGACTAAGTCATTTAAACATTCCAGATGCAACTACGAATCAAGACAATGATACACCAGATTCGCTTGTATTTCATTCGGTGTACTTTTGGAATTTAAGAATGTCAACACACTAATCCTTACCATTTAATTATTCGAAAGTTGACGGATCATTTTCATATTCAAGTTGTTGATTTTGAGTTCATATAGCGGATGCTATGGTTTGTGAAAACTCGTTTGCATAATTGCGATCGGTCGTTTGAGAATCCTATTAGTCAAAATTCCTTTTTGTGGAACCCCTGTTAACTAGATTACACTAGACTATACGTCAATACGTCTTGTACCTTTGACACCAAATGCTAAAAGCACATACCTTTTAACCATTGGATTCGTGTTGTTATATATTCTTGGACTCACCTGATGTGAATAAGGTTTGATTCGGTTTGGTGATTATCTACCTCGGTATTATTCATATACATACACGCATAATGAAACCCTAAGGAGTTAAGGTAGTACAAATTTTGGGGACGAAATTTTCTTAACAGGGGGAGAATGTGACAACCGTCAAATTTGCATGCATCCGTACAATTAATTAATATTGATTTATACTTAATGACTGTGCTTAATTACAACTGATGACTTAAACTGTTTTCGGATTTCTGTATCATACATACATGTGCATCACATTTCATACTGTCACGCCATTTATCACATACAGACTTTAGTGACATAAACGATGCACAAAGCACGGTTAGCATAGCGAGCGGATAACTCAGAAAATGCTGACGATGTTCAGTACATAGACAGACAATGTTTAAAGACCCAATATGGGCCAGAGACAAGGTACTACACTAGTATGGAGTGTAGGGAAGTAAGGACCATAAAACTGCGTCACTAGGTGATAGTTTAAGTGCCGGAAAGTGCCTAAAACCCACTAAAAGTGCAGAATTCTGCATATTTCAGCAAAATTCAGCCCTTTAACATACTGGTATTATGCAGAAAATTGACTAAATGGTCCTGAATGCTTTCCTAAGTGTTGGAAATTAATAGTGTCACAAAAAGTTACATAAAAGACACTATACGATACAACTTAGCACTTTAACGAACCGGTATCTAACCGAACAACCGGACATTACCCGGAACACCAAATTTTTGCCAGAAACATTGTTTTATTATTTTTGAACTAGTTATGGTCCCCGAATACCCCAACACACTATATAATGTGTCATACACTTAAAACACTAGACTTTTCACTTAACCTCCAACTATTATTCACTTACCATCAAAATTTACACATGGACCCCCTCCCCCCTCCATATTCACGGCACCAAGGAGGTGGCCCCACTCCAAGATTTCAAAATCTCTACTAAATCCTTTCTTGATTTTATTTGATTTTATAAGATATTGCTTGGATTTCCTAGATTTGCTTAGATTTTTACTTGGATACTATAAGTTACCTACTTACCATCAAAGTTACACATAACCCCCCCCCCCCCCTTGGATTTACGGTTGAAAGGAGGTGGCCCCACTCAAGATTTTTCTAAATCTTTACACAATCTTATTTGATATTGCTTGATATTTTGGTCATAATATTGAGTGGAAGGATTATAAGTATGGTTCACTAGATCTTCATCATTTCATTTCTTTCCTTCACAAGTGCACCCCACTCCCTCAAACTCTTTCTCACCCTCTCGGCCCTTGTTTGTGCCGCCACCACCACCTTGCAACCACCACTCACCCAATTTCAAGCTCATTTCAAGTGCAAGAAGGTGATTCATAGAGCTTGGTGATTGAAGAACTTGAAGAACCTTCATCCATAGCTTTCATCCACCATTCTCTTCTTCTTTTCTCTAGTGATCTTCCCTAGCCTTTGAGCTAGTTGTAAGCTTCTTGTTACTAGTTTTTATTTCTTATTTTGTTGGTTAAAAAGATGTACATCGTTATGAATCACAAGAACACTAAAAGAACATAAACAAGAATCATGAACATGAAACTTAAAGATGATGAAATCTTGTTAAAATAATGTTGTTAACTACATGCATGACACTTGATCGTTATTTACTTGAGATTATGATATTGATCATCATAAGGAGCTTGCTAGATTGTGATTAAACACATGATTTAGCAAGTTAGAGGGTGATTATGTGTTAACCCAAGAAGATCATCCTCACTTATGAACATGAGCTTGAAAATAGAATTATTTCTTGAAAAATAGTAAATAAAGTGAACTAGTAATTTTGTGAATCTAAGATTTATGAATAATTTTCCAAGAAAATCAAGTTCAAAATATGATTTTTAATAGAACTTGATTCTTACATAAATGTACATTGTTTTGGTGATAAAATAAGTATAAGAGCACTTTATTTACAAGAAGAGTTCAAAACAATAATTTTTGTAGAATATGTTTACAAGTTGTAAACATCTAAAATTTTCAAGAAGGAAGTTTATTAAGAAATAAACACACTTTAAGGGGTAACTAAGTCTACTAAACATGTTACCAAGTCACTACGAGTTTTTGTGAAAGTTCATGTTCCTGTTGTTATATACATTGTATAATTTTTGCACTTGGGAAGTGTAGTTTGATTATTGATTGTTGGGTTGATTTTTGAAAAGAAAATGATATGCTTATATAGCATGGACACCTCCGTTTTTAGGGGAAACTATGGCGAAATTTTCTAAAAATACAAACACTTAGAAAATACTTTCTAAACAAGTGTTTACAAGTATGTTTTAAACTATGTTTTTCAATGAAAACCTTGCCATAATTTTTATAACAAAAATGCAAGTATTGGAGATTAGTTTTTGTAAATAAAAACGGATAAATATATATTTAGAATATATATGTTATATCAAGACACTTGGGTGAATATTTGTATGCATGTGGAATAGTTATATTATTTTAGGGTAAAATAATATAACTTACAAATACCAAGAATTTACAACTCCAAAATAATACTAGAGATCACAAGGAATGAAATATAAGTTACACACTTAATATTGTGAAGCCGAACAATAAAACGTAACTTACGAAATATTCCGGGAAATACCAATACAAATATATTTTTGGTAAATATTATTTTGGATACAAAGGAAGTGAAAATATGATTTTTGGGAAAAATATATATTTTCGGGAGATACAGTGTTTTTGGACAAGATAAGTTTATATCTATTTTCTAAGTAAGACTTAAAAATATATTGTTTTGGTAAGATATTGAATATTTGTTTAGAAAATACGTACACACCGAAATACGACGTCAATACATGGCAAGATATACCAATACAAGAATACGGACATACATGTATAAGATACCCCCATCCTTGGGAAGGAAATACTTGAGAAGTATTGTTACAAAATATCGTTTAACAAATTATTCCAAAACTAAATATAATTTAAAGTTAAAATAATTATTATTTTAGCAAATAATTATAACTTGGAATAATATTGGGAACATAAAAGGAACGTAACTCAAACACGTAAATACTAAAACAAGGCACGACCCGTCCGTCTAATAGACATCAGTACATTGTAGGTAGTCGTGTTTGCCGAAGGGATTTGAGTTACAATTGTGAAGACGCAATACAGTGAGTTCATGTCCCCCTTTTCTCTTAACTGTTTTCAGTTTTATACTTCGGGGGTGAAATACATGTTACAATTATTACAGACATTTTATACATGGTATGATTAGCTTAAGGAGGGTTTACTACTAGATCATGTGAATGGGTAGGGCGATTAAGGCCATCAATCCTCATTGTAGGACCGAGGGGCATGAGTGATAGATCTATTTGGGTGTAGCGAGCCCCACTCTTGAGTCCGCTGAGTGGACCATGTGGTGACTATGTCTTACAGCCGGAAGCCCGGTGCGAAATTTGCTAGGTTTGAGTCTTCCTGCATCACTTCACACATACCATTGGCTTTGCAACCCAGTGGCGATCTCTTTTTCCTTATTGCTACATACCAGGTACTTACATACATACTTACAATGTTTCAAAGGCTTATACATACACACAGACGAACACATAAACTCGCTCAACTTTTGTTGATGTTTTTCAAACTACATGTATTTCAGGGAATTTATAAGTGGATCTGGCGGGCGTTGGGAGTTTTTATGCTGCGTTAAGAATAAAGCTGTCATCCATGGTCTTTGATTTGGTTAATGTGTCTTAATCCTGGACGAGACACGTCATCCAAACCTTGGTGTTATTCAATATCTTTTGACGAGTCCTTAATGAACTCATAAACAATTTGTACGGTTTGTAAAACTTGAATTTGAAGTCTGCAATGTTGTTATGTTTTAAACTTATTTAATGGATGACAAATCTATGGTTTTTATCGTATAGTTGATGTTATGATTGAATGCAATGATATTAAGAAAGTCACACCATAATCACGCTTCCGCAAAAGTCAGGGTGTGACATCACAGCCTTGAACAGATTCATCTCAAAGTCATCAGAGTAATGCAAGGAATTCTATGAGATTCTGAGAAAGAACAAGAAATTTGAGTGGACTGAAAAGCATGAGAATGCTCTCAATGCCCTTAAGGATTACCTATCCTCAGCTCCAGGCTTAATGAAACCAGAAAAGGGGGATATATTATCCTTAAACTTGGCAGTTTCTTCTAAGGCGGTAAGTGCAGTTCTTGTAAAGGATCATGAAGATACCCAACATCCTGTGTATTATGTAAGTAAAAGTTTACTTGATGCTGAATCCGGGTATTCACATTTAGAAAAACTTATCCTTGCTTTGATCATGGCATCGACTAAGTTACGCCATTATTTTGAAACTCATGCTATTATTGTTAAGACTAACTTTCCAATTAAGAATGTCCTTAGAAAACCTGAAATGTCAGGAAGGATGGCAAAGTGGGCAGTCAAACTTAGTGCTTATGATATCAGATATGAACCAAGAACTGCCATCAAATCCCAAGCCTTAGCTGACTTTGTGGCTGATTTCAGTAGTGATCTACAAAGGGAAGCTGAATTGGAAGTTCAACAGCTTGAAGAGACTAAGGAACCTTGGATACTCTTCATAGATGGGGCTTCAAATGTTAAGGGAACAGGACTAGGCATACTACTAAAATCGCCACAGGGGGACATAATACCCCACTCAATTGCTTTTGAGTTTCAAACTACTAATAATGAGGCTGAGTATGAAGCCTTAATAGCTGGTTTGCAAATTGCCAAGCACATAAGGATCAGAGATAGTCAAGAAATTGGCAGACTCTTTTGTTTTTTTTAGTTTGACACAGGTACCCAGGGAAGAAAATGCAGAAGCTGATGCTTTAGCCAACCTTGGATCATCGTTGAAGATTCCAAAGGATATTAAAATTCCCATCATCCGCATCTTGGCTCCTGCTATTGAGGATCACACGGCTATGGAGATAGTAGAGGATTCTGCAATCATACCTAGTGATGATGCACAGTCAAACTTAGGATCCTGGATCCTTCTAATCATAAGATATATACAACATGGAGAGATTCCTACAGGATAAAATCCCAGAGCTTTTAAAGTCAAGGTATCTCAAGTTACAATATTAAATAACATGTTATATAAACGATCTCTTGCAGGTCCATATCTAAGGTGCATTGAGGATCCAGAAATCCAAGAAGTCCTGAAGGATTTTCATGAAGGAGATTGTGGAAACCACACTGGGGGCAGAGCACTGTTCTCAAGGATCCTTAGGACAGGATACTATTGGCCTACTATGAAGAAGGATGTTGTGGATTATGCAAAGAAATGTGATGCTTGTCAAAGACATAACAATATCCTTCATCAACCAGCAGAGCTCCTGCATCCTATATCCTCTTCTTGGCCATTTATGAGATGGGGAATAGATATAGTTGGCAAACTTCCCAAAGCACCAGGAGGAAAAGTGTTTATGCTTGCTATGACTGATTACTTTTCCAAATGGATAGAAGCTGAAGCCTTTGCACAAGTCAGAGAAAAGAAGTTATATCCTTTATTAAAAGAAACATTATTACCAGATTTGGTATTCCTTCTGAAATTGTTTGTGATAATGGATCCCAATTTATTGGGAGTAGAACTACTAACTTTTGTGACAGTTGGGGATTAAGATGATAACATCAACACCAGTCCACCCACAAGCTAATGGTCAAGCAGAATCATCTAACAAGATCATCATCAACAACTTGAAGAAGAAGCTAGGATCTAAAAAGGGAAAATGTGCAGAAGAGCTACCTTATGTGTTATGGGCTGATAGAACAACTCCCAAGCATGCTACTGGTCAGACTCCATTTTCTTTAGTGTTTGGAGCTAAATCGGTGATCCCCACAGAGATGGTAGTCCCTACTGCAAGAACAAGCATCCGTGATCATGAAGGAAATGCTGAAAACTTGATTCAAGATTTGGATACCATAGAAGAACTCAGGGATTTGGCAAGGGTAAGATTGGCTAGTTATCAACAAAGGATGGCTGGAGCTTATAACAAGAATGTCAGGATCAGAAAGTTTCAAGTTGGTGACATGGTGTTGAGGAAAGCATTCCAAAACACTACAAATCCTACTGATGGCAAGTTAGCACCAAAATGGGAAGGCCCCTATCTGATTGAAGCTGAGGCAGGAAAGGGGGCATACCGTTTTATGACAATGGAAGGTGATTTATAACCAAGACCTTGGAATGCTGTCCATTTGAAGAGATACTTCATGTAAGAAGGATCCAGGATCCTTGAATATATTCAATTCTAATACATGCTAAGGATCCTTAGAGGATATATGATCCTCATTCTGGTAATGATTTGATTTTAATTTACCCAATCCTTTAATTTATTTGATTACAAGGAGAAGGATCCAGGATCCTTTATCCTTCTTTATTAAATTCTAAGTTTTGCAGAAGTTGATGCATCCTTGACAAAGGATCAAGTATCCATTGAAGTTTATTAAGTCTTTGGGTTTATCCCCAATTTTTTGGGCTTGTCCCCAGTTTAAGGTATCTATTACCTTCTACGAATCAGGTTCTTACACCTTCGCCAGTTGCGCACGATTATCCTAGTGCAGTTAAAGGAAATGGGACCAGTACCCGCTTTAGGGGCTGACAATTTCATTGTACTGGCTCTATTTAGGATCCTAAGTATAATGGTAGACGTACCATACATCCGTTCCTAAGGTTTCTAACATTTTCATGTTAGCTAAGGTTTTGGCATTTTCATGTCACTAAGTTTGGATAGTCGCCAGTATGGGCCATACTCCAGTTTACACAAGATTTTTTGGGTTTGTCCCCAGTTTTTGGGCTTGTCCTCAGTTATTGGGCTAGTCCCTAATTATTGGGCTTGTCCCTAGATTATTGGGCTTGTCCCCAGATTGTTGGGCTTGTCCCCAGATACTAACATCTTCTTTTACAATTGGCTTAGTCCCAAGTTATCTCATATTTCAGGTTTCCAGAGCTGAACAATTAAGGATCCAGGATCCTAACCTTCTACAAAGTCTTATCTTTTGATTATTTCAGTTGTAAGTGTTATGAATTTAGGATCCTAACTTGGATTCTCTAGTATGATCCTTATTTATTTTTACTTTGTCCTTAGTTTATCAGTATCACCCTTATTCTTTGACAACAGGATACATGATCCTAAAATTGTTTTATTTTTCAAACTTATTGATTACAGGATATATGATCCTAAAATTGTCTTACTTTCCAAACTTTCTGATTAAAGGATATTTAATCCTAGATGATATCCTAAACTTTTCGGCATAAACTAGTTTTTACGCTTTTGCTAGTAACTTGTAAATCTAAAAAGTTGTACAATAACAATTGAAAGTTAAATGTATGCAAGATAAATAACACAAAGCTGGTCAAAAGGTTAAAGTTTTATTTATTTATCATAGTTAACCATTTTAAAGGCAAAGGGTTTCCATGTTCATAAGGTTCGATAAGTGCAGGAAATAGAAGGCGAGGGGCATCAAAGGCTTCATCCTCCACAAATAGAAGGACCCATCCACCTTTGCTACCCCCTATTGTCCAAAGGATCATTGATCCTTAAACCTAAAAACTATTGTTCACCATACAGACCATTGTTTAAAAACATCACAACCAAAAAACCATTAAACCATAAAAAATGGGCTCCGGCCACGTCTAGAAATTTCCATCATCGCCCATTTGTGCAGCCTAAACCTTCGCTGCATCCTCCACCTTCTTCTCACCACCTGCTGCCACCTCAGGATCTTTCAACCCACTACCTCCGGCTTCACCAGCTGCTGCCCCCTCAGATTCATCCTCATCATCCAGCTCAACCAGCCTCTGCTTCCAAGCCTCCTGGTCCCATTCAGACCTATCGAAGGAAGGATCCTCAGCCTCCTTAGCGATTTATAGCTTGATCTTCAACATGGCGATAGTAGCAGAAAGCTTAGCCCCATCCATGACTTCTGCCTTCTCCTTCGGGGCTGTGATCTGAGCCAGGACCACTTCCTTCTGCAGCAGGTTCACCTCCTTTTCAAGGGATGAGATCTTTTTATCCTTGGCAAGGAAGATTTGTTGGAAGTCCAGGTTTTTCTGCTCAACCTCTGCCAGATGTTGATCAAGGAGGATCTGAACCTCAGCAAATTTCTGCACAAAGAAAGTAAACAGTCAGGATCCTTTGTCCTCAGAAAGGAAGTTCAGACTTAAGGATACAGGATCCTTACCTCGGAGACGTATTCTTGGAGCTGACGTTCTATGATGGGGAGGCCTTCAGTGGGCTCAGCAGTCTCCCTCTTCTTGGCACCCTTGCCCCTAGTGCTCATGCTTTTAGGCTCCGGGATGCTGGGACTAGCAGCCAGCTCTTTTTTGAGGGAGCGGGAGGATGCATATTCATGAAGGTCACTCACACTGAAGCGGGAAGCAGATTTTGAGGATTTTCCAGCGCCTACAAGCATAACAAACAGATAAGTGTTCATATTTGTATCAAATATTTATGTATACATATGTATGGATACTTACTTGACATGGTGTAGGAAGTGGATGAAACCTCTACTAGATCCTTTGATTTCGGTGGGTAAGTACTGATTGCAGGGTCAAGCTTCCAAAAAGCTTCAATTCTCTCTTGGGTGGCAGGTGATTCTTGAATATGTAACAAAGTTATAGCTGCAAAGATAAAAATAAAGGATCAGTTATCCTCAACAGAAAAGAAAAATTCTTACCGCTTATCCTGGGCTAAGGATCCTATATCCTACCATCGGTGTTCCACTTTTTGGGAAGTAGGTTCCCATTTTGGAATAGAATCCCTTCTCACGAAAAAGAATTGATTCCTCCAGTTGGTGTCGTTTTTGGTGGTTTTCAAGATTGGGTGAGATTTCTGGGTTTTGGATTTGAAAAGATACCGATAGGATCCATGGCTCACAAGATTGTAAAGTTGGCTCAGTTTAGACATCCCTATCTCTAAGTATTCCTGCTCTATTATGTGCTCAAGTGTGTATAAAATCCTCCACACCATCGGCATGGCCTGGATGTAGCACAGGACGGTAAGTGTGAAGAAGCTTTGTGTAAAAACAGGGAAGGGATAGGTAAACCCTATCTGAAAGGGAGCAGCAGGGAAAGTGATCCATGTGTCCGAGACACAGTCACTCTTGCTAGAGGAATTAAAGGGCCTGAATATTGTGCCATCAGGGAAGCATGATCGGAACTAATCAACTTCAGGATCAGTGAACCGACAGAGTTCCATTGAGGGGTTTTTGGTGATACCCTGACTCTTCAATGGACAATTGTGATCAGGATTCTTGGCGGGTGAAGAACGAAGGATCATCTACGCCATGAATGTTTGGAGAATAGAGGATCAGAGAAGAGAAGATCAAAGAAAAGGGAGGAGAGAATACCTGCTTGGATCTTCGGATGAGGATTTAAAGGAAAGAAGTCTCGAATTTAAATGCAATTTGGTCCTTATCTCTAATCCTATATATAATGATTGTTGTTGCAGGTGGTGACTGTTGCTGACATCAGCCTGTAACGGCTATATCTCTTACTAATGGCAAGTCTGAAAATCGTTCAAACATGACTATCTAATTGGATATCAACTAGTCATGTTTGGGGGAAATTGTTAGGGATAGAATTTCATACTTTATGGAACACGGATCCTCAGGAGACGCTGCGGGAATAAGGATCTCGGATCCTCATTGTTATTCTGAACTAACAATTGTTTCCATCACCTTTTGGCTTGTTTTGCGGGTATGTTTCGAAGAGGACTTATTCCATCCGAGATTCCAGGAGACTATGCTCTTTATTTTCAACATGTGTACAGGCTGATGACCGTTGGTGGTGATCGTGGGCGAATGGCTGATTTTTCGGATAGTTAGTTAGGATATTTTTAGCTAGGATAAGAGGGGTATTGAGCTTATTTTTAGAAACTACTTGCACTTCGTAAAACACACTTCATTTCTGCTGCCAACTCTCGAATACACACACACTAGAAATCATTGTATCAAGCTCAATACTTCCAAAGTTGTAAACTTGTTTATTCAATATACTTGATAGTGATAGTTTTCACAATCCGAGGTTTTTTATGCCGGAGATCATTCATTGATCAAGGGTTTTTTTCCTCGTATAAATCCTTGTGTTCACCACTCATTTCATTCATTCATTTTTCATATATTTGATCATTTAACTAAGCATCATACCTCACAAAATCAGATTTGGTTGCATTATCCTTGTGTGATTTTTGACCAACACACTTACATAACACTATAAATACACATAACTAAATCTAAGAAAATACCACATTTGCATCTATATATTTAAAAATCACTAGAACTACATAACTAATTATAAGATATGGGTGGTGGTGAAGTCGGACAATTAAACGTTAGGCGATGTTCTCGTCGATCTTCAACCCCTGATGTTGTTCCACATGCCGCATTTACCTGTTCATATGTAGGTGTGAACCCTCCACTAACAATATTATACCAACAACCGACAGCAACATTATACCAACCACCAACAGCAGCCTACCAAACACCGACAACAGCCTACCAACCACCGGAAAGAGCCAACAAAACACCGTTAGCGAGACCACGACTTTCACCCCGTTTAAATCCTAATTTGTTTAACCAGACACCTCCACATGAGTATGATGATTGTGATGGTGTCACCGATGATAAAAGCAAACTTTGCAAATGACTGCACTATGGCAGAACTCCAGTTTGATCGTCTACGAAGTAGGGGGAGTCAATCAAACTACCGACCTACGGAAGTCATACATGCCTGGGCTAAAGAGGACGAAACTGACCTAGGCGAGGAATACGTATAGGTCCGACGGTCGTGATAGTGATGAAGCCTTTTTCGATCAGATTTTTTAAGCTTTTATGTATTTAGTTAAGTCTGTGTAATAGTTTAATTTTAGGTTTGATTAATAATATAAGACGGTGTGTATAATATATTAGGTTTGATTAATAATATAACAGTACTTTCATTAACATAAAATACAAATACAAATACAAATTTGACACTAAACTGACATTGGCATGCATCACTGACGTATGGGAGGCGTCCGCACAGAAGCTTCGAAGACTGACACTAGCTTGTGTCACTAATGCATGGGAGGCGTCCTCGTAGAAGTTTCGAAGACTGTCGACACTGGCTTACGTCGACAACGCATCGGAGGCATCGGCACAGACGCTTCGAAGACTTGTTTACTTTTGCGTTGGCAACGTATGGGAAACATCGGGCTGACGTGTCAGAAAAATCATATTGCATCTGAGCCAAGCGCTACAAATCAAGCCAGACGCAAGCGGACCGTGACGCATCCGGAAAATGGCGCTGAAGCATCGTTCGGACGCAACCCATTATGCTCGACATGTGTCATCTTCCTATTCATAGATGCAACAATGTGACAAGCAGACGCAAACAAACCTACCAGGATATGTGATGCGCCCTTCCACAGACGCGTGAGCTGGCCATTTTGGAAACTCATGTTGGTCAACGGCCATTTTGGTAATCTTCCAAGTTATTATCTTATATTATCTTATAACACTAGAGGAATAGTGACATTTTTATCTTTTATGGTTTTGTCTTTTGGTGTGTATTTTTTTTTTTTTTTTTTGGCATTGCAAATTTAAGATTTTTCACTTTGTAGTACAACTTTGGTTTTTTATAATTTTGTCCCAAAAGTTAAATATGTTTTGCTTTTTTTATTAGTATTTGTTTTACGTTTTTCTCGGATTTGGTCATCGTTTGGTTGGTATGGTGTTTGATGGTCACATTTGGCCCTTAGGGTTTTTTTTTTCAGTTGCTACTTAGCACGGTGTTTGGTAGTCACATTTGGTTCATTATGGGATTTTTACCCCCTCGACTTTCGAATACATGTCTTTCTTTACCACTCATTAGTACCCCTTTACCCCACCTATCTTTCTTTATCGACTCCCCACCACACACCACCTGTAACGCCTTCTCTTTCGTACTTTCCTTAGTTAGAAAGATCGTCTTGTATTTCTATTTTTGGAAACTTGTAATCGTTGTAATCGTATTTCATTATATCGTTGTAAAATTCAAGACGTTGATCATAATAAAATTCGTTATTTCATACAAATAATACCTTATTTATCCGTGCATGCTTATACGTTAAATTCATTATACATATGGCACATTATCCGTGATTATTGTAAACGTGTGTTAAGCTTTCGAATACATATCATACATACACAATTTGTATGTCACACCCCGATTTCCACGTGCCACCGGTGGGGAGTATCGTGACGTGGTTGGCAACATAATAGTCAAACAACACAATATTTAATATGCACAGCGGAAGCAATTTAAAAGGATATAATACAACCGAATTTAATATTGTAATATCAAGTGTCACAATATTCGGAAGTTTATCCACAGATGGATCGAAAATAAAATAGAATTAATGGTTCAACAGACTTCAGGCATTTTAAGCTTGCGAGACTTCTAATGATGCTAAGGAGAAATCCCAGCCAATTACGCTTAGTACCTGCATTTAATCTTTTTGGGAAAATACGTCAGTTTACACTGGTAAATACAATCAACTGACACATTTTGGAAAATGATTGAAAATTGATTTGGATGCACGTGGCATAAACATTTTATTTAACTTGGGAGAATTATTTAATATTATAATCTTGTGAACGAATTACATGTTCCTTGTGCGTTCAGTAGCCCGGATCTTGTCCGGGTTAAAGATCAATAGACACACCACATTATTCTTTTGTGCACTGACGGGTGTACGCCTACACCCCGCGCTTAAGTCGTGGCCATTTCGTAAAATGATGCCAAGGATATCCGGGACATGGTCATTAACCCCCCAAAGGCTTTAAGTAACAAGACTGTTTAAACGAGCCAATCAAATTATTCAATTACCCACCCAACGGTGGAGGATTTGATGCCCGATCAAGCGGTATTCTATATACCGTAACCCAAGCCCGTATAGGGAAAATAAGTTAAAAGTATTTACCTGAGCAATGTATAAATCACAATAAGCAAATTGCGAGTAGCTTTTACTGGTTCTCCTAATCTGGAACGAAGGTTTATAACAACCTATTAGAATTCTAACGGGTCTTTAATTAAGCTTAAGCTTAGACCGTTTAGTTTCAAAGATACGGTTCGTACGCACGATTAAGCGATGACCGGATAGAATGTGATTTAGACCCTACAAGTTCAGAGACTTGTTTAATATGGGTATTTCATGCACACTCTGGATTTTGAGATAAAACCAATAAGGTTTGACCCGTTTAGGCTAGTTTATGTAAACTAGTTACATAAACCGAACCAACGCGTAATAAGCGTAACGGGTAGTAATGAGAGCTATTTACTGGTTTCCTAAGTTAATATACTTCATATATGTTGTGACATCAGTAGGATGTCTTTTATTATGCCCGAAATGAATTTAATCACAAACTATGCCACGTAGGGGTAGTTTGGTCATTTTAAATGTTGTAAAAGAGTTTAAATGTTAACCTGAGTTACAGGCCTGATGTAATCAGCAAATATACTCAATTTTCTAAGTTATATCAGTAGGTTAAAGTATATATGCGAAATTTATCAATTTTAACCAAACTATGCCCCGTAGGAGTATTTTGGTAATTTCACATAAGCCGAAAAGCTCAAAACTGAAGTCTGAGTTTAACAACCTTTGTTTACTGTTAAAATATTATAATTTGCCTCAAATATCAGTAGGTATCAACCCTTGTATGTTTATTATAGTTATGGCACATACTATGCGTTAAAAACGCTTAAAAAGGCGATTAGAGGCCATTTACGGGTTTGATACATAAATCTGATATTTTTATATTTCCAGAAGGCTTAAAATAATTTATTTATCATATGTGATCAGTAGCAAAAGGTTTGGAGTCGTTTAGATATGTAAAACTCATTTTATAGCCCGTAAGGGCAAAACCGAAATTACCGGATTAAGCCTACGACTATAAGTTATGCTCAGCCTAAAATTAATTAAAAATCTTTAAAAATCCCAAAATAATATATTACATCAGTGGGTAAAGAGATTGATATCAAAAAGTATGTTTAAGTAGGCTATACGCTAAATACGCCGTTTAATTAACATAAAGCTTTAATTTTACGTTAACGAGCATAACTCTTAACCTACACCTCAAACTGATGTCAAATTTTGTATGCAAGTTTATATATCAGTAATTAAAGTTTCTACTCTTTTACATTTCCAAGAATCACATTTTAAGGTGATAAGGGCATAATGGTCAACATTTGAGCAATTAACGGAATCATGCATATTAATTGGATAACTAATGATCCGAGGTGTATAATCACAGAGGGTTATACTAGCATGTAACCTGGTCCAAATAAAGCTCTAAGGCATTTCTAAAAAATACCATAACGGGTCAGAACTGAAAGTCAAAGTATAAGTCAAACTATGCGACTTTCGGTTCCGAACCGGGTCTAAACAGGAAATTGTCGGGTTGGACATGTTTAGACATGTCCTTACACTAATTACCAAGTTATATTAATGATCAAACAGGTTGTATGTGTTCTACATTGCTAATTATGCATAAATTAGATTTTAAGTATCCTGTTGACTTTTTCTTAGCAAGTTTGACCCGACATTTGACCTAGTTAGAGTGGGAATCAGGGGGAACCCTTTTGAGGTTTTATTACCCACATAATTACCAACTTATAACTACTTTTGATTCGACTAATCACTGGACCATTAGTGATTAATCTTAAAGTCAACCATTAATTACGACGGTTTGACTTTTAAGCTAAAGCTAAGCTAAAACTCAATTAAAGAAGGTTAAGCAAACTTACCAAAGTCCTAAGCTTGATTAGTGATCACTTGAGAGTGCCTTGGAGCTCCAGAAATGATCAGATTGCAAGATGAAAGTGTGAAGAACAATGGTTGCACATCATGGCCTTTTATAGTGAATTTATCACCACAATTCTTTGACACATGAGTCTACAACCCACCACAACTGATTAACACATGTTCCTAGTGCTTAGGGGGTGTCTAGGGGTCGCCCTTTATGTGGAAAATCGGATGAAATCGAGCAGAAAGCACTCAGCAGGCAAAAACCCAAGAAATTCGGAACTGGGCAGTCCCCCGCGTGTCGCGACGGTTCCCCCCCTGGGCTCCGCGTGTCGCGACGCCCCCCGCGTGTCGCGAAGGTTTCCCCCTAGGCTTCGTGTGTCACGACGGCATGTCTGCACAAATCTAAATTTTAGATTTTTGCGATTTGATCCTTGGCTCTTCAAACTTCGATTAGGCACTTGTTTCTTGCATTATGAACCCTCATAATTGATCTATAATGGCTTTGAAACATATACCCACTTCGTTAAGTCCCCGGTTAACTTTATTGTTACCCGAAAAGTCCTAACTTTCAACGTTTACGCTTTAACCCTTTGCACACGAACTTGATCATAACTTTCTCATACGATAACGAAACTTTACGAAATTTATATCGTGCATTCTAGTGAGCATAATTAACAGTTACAAAGCTTCGGGTTTGTCAAAAGGTCACTCAGAGGTATAACTTAAACATGTTGACACATTTAGCCCTTGTAGTTTGTAATTCCTCACTTTTAGCTTCGCATGATCCATGATTTATTCGTTTGATGATATAATCATCATGTAAGGTTATTGTACAATATATTTATTCACTGTTGACATTTATAACTCGTATATTCACATACTTTCCATGTTTGTCAACTTTAGTCCTTCTATAACATTCTTTCACACGTTCAACATATGACACGTGTCTACGCATTATAGGACGTGAATTTTCGAGGTGTTACATCCTCACCCCCTTAAAATAAATCTCGGCCCGAGATTTACTGAAATAAATAAGGGTACTTTTCTTTCATCGTGGATTCAACCTCCCACGTGAATTCGGGACCTCTACGGGCATCCCATTTGACCTTTACAATAGGTACATGCTTCCTTCGAAGCTTCTTTACCTGTCGATCTTCAATCGACAAAGGTTTCTCCACAAATTTTAAGCTCTCATCTATATGCACATCTGTATGTGGTATAACCAGTGATCCATCAGCGAAGCACTTCTTCAGATTGCAGATGTGGAACACATTGTGAATTCCACTGAGCTCTTCAGGCAAGTTTAACTTATAGGCAATTGACCTGACACGTTCAATAACCTCGAAAGGTCCTATGTATCTCGGGCTTAGCTTGCCTTTCTTACCAAATCGCATCACTCCCTTCCAGGGTGATACTTTAAGCAACACTTTATCACCTACTTTGAAGTGAAAAGCTTTACGCTTTGGATCTGCGTAACTCTTCTGCCTATCTCGGGCAGCTTTGAGACGGTCACGAATCTGGACAATCTTGTCCGTCATTTCAAAGACTATCTCTGGTCCTGATAATTGGATGTCTCCAATTTCCGCCCAACAAACGGGCGATCTACACTTTCTACCGTATAATGCCTCAAAAGGCGCAGCCTTAATGCTGGTATGGTAGCTATTGTTGTAGGAGAATTCGACTAAGGGTAGGTGCTTATCCCAGCTACCACCCAAGTCAATCGTACATGCACGTAGCATGTCTTCTAACGTTTGAATAGTACGCTCACTCTGACCGTCAGTCTGAGGATGATAAGCCGTACTAAAATTCAAACGTGTGCCCAAAGATTGTTGGAAACTTTTCCAAAAATGTGACATGTATCTAGTATCCCTATCAGAGATAATAGACACAGGTATGCCATGCAAGGCTACAATCTTATCCACGTATAACTGGGCTAACATGTCGGAGCTACAAGTCTCCTTGATGGGTAAGAAATGTGCTGACTTAGTCAGTCTATCAACTATAACCCATATTGTATCATTTCCTTTCCTTGTTTTGGGTAACTTGGTGATAAAATCCATAGTTACCATTTCCCACTTCCACGTAGGAAGTTCAGGCTGTTGTAGCAAGCCTGACGGCTTTTGATGCTCGGCTTTGACTTGCGCACATGTCAAGCATTTAGCTACATAAGTGGCTACAGACTTTTTCAAGCCTATCCACCAATAATTTGCCTTTAGATCTTGGTACATCTTATCAGCTCCAGGATGAACGGAGTATTTGGAACTATGGGCTTCCTGGAGGATGCCATCTCGAAGTCCTCCATAAATTGGAACCCATATTCGTCCATTCAATCTTAGAATTCCGTCCTTGCTACGAGTTAACTGCTCCTCAGTTACTCCTAACTTTTCATTAGGATAGTTAGCTTCCAACACAGCTTCCTTCTGTGCAGCTAACAACCTTTCAATCAAATTATTCTTTATCTCCATGCGCTTGGCAATGATTCGGATGGGTTTCACCCTCTCCTTTCGACTCAAGGCATCGGCGACCACATTCGCCTTGCCGGGATGATATCTTATTTCACAATCATAATCATTTAAAGTTTCCATCCAACGGCGTTGCCTCATGTTTAATTCCTTCTGATTAAACAGATGCTGGAGGCTCTTGTGATCAGAATAGATCACACACTTGATTCCATACAAATAATGTCTCCACAGTTTTAGTGCAAATACAACGGCACCCAACTCCAAGTCGTGGGTGGTGTAATTCTTTTCGTGCACCTTTAACTGTCTTGAAGCATAGGCAATAACCTTGCCTTTCTGCATAAGCACACACCCCATGCCAGTGTGCGATGCATCGCAGTAAACCACGAACTCTTCTATTCCATCTGGCTATGTCAGAACTGGGGCGTTGCTCAACTTTTGCTTCAGAATATCAAAGGATTCTTGCTGCTTATGGCCCCAAATGAACTTTACCTTCTTCTTAGTTAAGGAAGTTAGGGGTGCAGCAATCCTTAAAAAAATTTCAATGAAACACCGGTAATATCCTGCCAATCCTAGGAAACTACGAATCTCTGTAGGCGTTTTTGGCTCTTGCCAGTTCATTACTGCTTCAACTTTAGCAGGATCCACCTGGATACCACGCTCACTGACAACATGTCCAAGAAATTGGACTTCTCGTAGCCAAAATTCACACTTAGAGAATTTGGCATAGAGCTTCTCCTGATGTAGAAGTTTGAGAATACAGCGAAGGTGTTTCTCATGGTCAACTTGGTTCTTCGAATAGATAAGAATGTCGTCGATGAAAACGATGATGAATTTATCTAAGTAAGGCTTGCAAACGCGATTCATGAGATCCATGAACGCGGCAGGTGCATTAGTGAGCCCAAAAGGCATCACTAGGAACTCGTAATGACCATAACGAGTCCTAAATGCTGTTTTATGCACGTCTTCATCTCTAACCTTCAGTTGATGGTATCCTGACCTCAAGTCAATCTTCGAGAAATAACTTGCTCCTTGCAGTTGATCGAACAAATCGTCGATTCTGGGCAAAGGATATATATTCTTTATCGTGACTTTATTTAGCTCATGATAATCGATGCACAGACGCATCGATCCATCCTTCTTCTTTACAAACAGGACTGGCGCTCCCCAAGGAGACGAACTAGGTTTAATGAAACCTTTAGCTAGCAATTCGTCTAGCTGTGTCCTCAGTTCTTTCATCTCCGTTGGAGCCAACCTATAGGGTGCTCTTGCAACTGGTGCTGCTCCGGGGATGATATCAATCCAGAATTCCACTTGCCTATCTGGTGGTAAACCAGGTAGTTCTTCCGGAAAAACTTCTGGGAATTCAGAGATGACAGGGATGTCTTCTATCTTCGGTTTAGGCTCATCAATAATCACTTGTGCCATGTAGATGACACAACCCTTCTTTAAACATTTTGAAGCCTTGAGCATAGTCGCTTGCTCAGGTAGCTCATACTGGGTGTCTCCCCGAATGGTAAGTGATTCACCAGACGGAGTCTTTATTAGCACTTGCTTTCTGTTGCAGACGATTTGGGCCTGGTTGCGAGATAACCAGTCCATACCCAGAACTATGTCAAAACCGGCCAACTTAAAGGGAAGTAGAGACAGAGGAAAAGAATGGTTCTTAATGGATATAACACATCCATCTAACATGGTAGAGACGGTTTCTAGGGTGCCGTCTGCTAACTCCACCTCATAATTCACTTTTAAGGTTTTGACAGGTAATTTCAACAATTCACAAAACTTGTTATCTACGAAAGACTTATCAACGCCTGAATCAAAAAGTACTCTAGCATAGACGTCATTTACAAGGAAAGTACCTGTAATAACGTTGTCGTCTAGAATCGCTTCTTTAGCATCCATTCTGAAGACTCTCGCATTAGTCTTCTTGGCCTCTTCAGGCTTCTTGGTGTATTTAGGGCAGTTGGTCTTAATGTGCCCCTTTTCATTGCAACGGTAGCACGTTGCGTCTTTCATCTTCTTGCAATCGAAGGTTTTGTGATCCGTGGACTTGCATATACCACAAGCATAGGTTTTTGACTGAGTGAGTGAGTTCGACTCAAGTCTGCACTTTCCAAAGTGCTGCTTCTTGCAAATTTTGCATTTGGGCTTCTCACCAGAATTATGCCCATCTTTCCTTGACTCCGATCCTTTCTTGTTGTCACCGTTCCCACGGTGCTTCTTGTTCGATCTATGTGAACTATCATCCTCACGTTTTCTCTTCTCAGCCTCCTTATTCCTCAGCGATCTCTGCCTGACCGCATCCAAAGTGAGGGACAAGGATATGTCAGCTACAGATCTAAAAGTAGCTGGCCGAGAAGCCTTTACGCTTGCCTTGATTTCCGGGGCTAAACCACCGATAAAACGAGCTATTCTTTTTTGTTCCGGGGTCACCAGATAAGGAACCAACCGGGACATTGTGTTGAAGCTCGTTAGGTAAGCTTGACAGTCAAGGTTTGTCATCACCAATGATAGAAAATCAGACTCTATCTTCTCCACCTCATGCTGAGGGCAGTAATTTTCCCTGATAAGGGCAACAAATTGATCCCACGACATGTTGTACAATGGGATTTTTCCGGTGGCTTGAATCAGAGATCTCCACCATGCTAAAGCTTCACCCTTAAAAGACTGCGACACAAACTTGACCACGTCTCTCTTAGTGCATCCGCTGATATCCACAACCGTATCCATCTCATCCAGCCACGTCATACAGTCAATGGCTCCTTTCTCCCCAGTGAAATCCCGGGGTTTGCAGGAAACGAAATATTTATAAGAGCAACCCTTGTCACGGGGTCCCTGGTTTAGTACAACCTGCTGAGATGGAGCACTGTGGTTCGAGGAGTGTCGATCATCATCTTTCTTCGAGTCGTCCTTCTTGGACGGGGCTTTGAAGGCTGTGTAGTTAGGGTCCAACTACGAGTCCCACTATACTCTTCATACTGCCTTTCCAAGGCCTGTGTAACTGCACCGTCTATTATCGATTTCAATTTTGCACCCGTTAAATTAAATCGTGCGTTCTCGTTATTCTCCAGTGGATGACTATTTATCTCGTCTGAGTTAGCCATTTTAATTGAACTGTTACAGAAAACAAGAACAATAGTTTATTTGGGAGTTTATTATGGAATTGCCCCTTAGAGTAATTCATTAACCATGGTAACAGAGACCATATTTGGTTAATTTATTAATCAAATTTATTTAGGATTTCTATTATAATTTATCCTAATTATAAAACAATAACAGTTTTATTTGTGGCACAAAAGGCCTAGTCACATGGACATTTTTATTTAATCTATGATTTCAGAGAATCAAAACATTAAGGTATACTGGCACAATAGGCCTAGTCACAAGGACATTTAAAAATATAAGCTACGATTTCAGAGAATCAAGGCTTTTATGGTTTGAACCTAGTTCATTACCTTATCTGACAGGGAGTCATCGCTACCACTGTCTTTTGGCTCATATGGAAATGAGCAGGGCCCATAGGCACTATATTACCACGTATGGTAAAAATATGATCATCTTAATTGATGACCTAAACCCATGATTCAGAGATCATATAACTGGGTTAGGAATCTTTTAGAGAATCCAATAATAAGAATGACGTGTGTGATTTTAAATGAATCACGTCTGCCCGGAGCGCTAACATGTATACAGATGTTAACAGGGATTTGAATCTTTTGAACAGGTCTTACCATCTTGGCCCGGCCTTAAAATGACACGAAGGCTAGGTTTCACTCTTTAAGATCCTTATTTAAAATTTACATAGGCAGATTATTTCAAAAGGAATGACTTAAATTTATTTATTTCATATATAATTTATCTATGCACGTAATGGCAAACATGAAATTTATAAAACAAACATTCTATTACTTCATTAAAATTTTACACGCTGCCCTAAACGGGTCTTTTCAAATAACAAACTTACCCACGCAGGGGTTTAAACAAGTACTTACCCACGCAGGGGCTTAATAACACACATACCCACGCAGGGGCTTAATAACATAATAGTCCACGCAGGGACTTACACAAATAACATACCCTCGCAGGGGTTTACAAAAAGATAGACCCACACAGGGGTCAAAACAAACAAGCATACCCACGCAGGGGTTTATACATCAAATGGAAGGATTCAGCGGTCCTTCTTGCTCTTTCCTTTGATCAAGCTTGTCAATCCTTGAAAGAAGCTTTGTCTCTCCTGGCGGTCGCGGTGATAGTCCCGCTCAACCTGATCCAGTCTCTGAAGAATTTCCTCCCTTTCTGGGGGAGAAAACCGTGGCGGCTGCGATTGCGTCCGAATGATAGGTCTGGCCGGTATCTGGTACCCACGAGTTGGGTACCCTACTTCCCAAGGAGCGCCATAGGGTCCTTCTGGGTTAAAGGCGTTGTAGTTAGCCGCTACCATGTAGGGGTCGGCCTCTGCGTAACCATAATTGTGGTGAGTCGGCGGTTCGAACGGGTTGTATGCCATAGAACCCGTGTATGCCGGAATTGGGTTGTCAAAACCCATCAGTGGTGGCTGTGGTACAGCTGGATTAGAAGGTCCACCCATTTGTGGGTCCTCCTGATGTGGCGGATAGTGGCTGCCACTTGACTGACGAGGAGAACTGAAATGAAAGTCTCCTGCTCGCGAAGACATACGCGCTCCGGTTCTCCTACGCCTTGGCGGTTGTGGAGGTGTCGGTTGAACTGGTGGCGGTGGAGGTGGTGGCGTGACTGCCACAAATCTTGAATCCACAGAGGGATCCTGCTACTGCTGCTGTTGCTGCTGAGGCGACGAATGGTGAGGAGGTGTATAGTACCATTCGTGCCTGGTAAACATAGCTTGAAAGCTATCTGGACCAACATAGGGTGATCCGTGGAAAGAAGATCCGTCAGAGATCTCTATCGGGTGGTTTGGTGTACCACTGGCAGGCTCGACGGGGTCCGTATCCTCGTCCATGTCGTCCGCATGATCTCCATAGAAATGATCCTCTGGACCCAATGGGTTAAAACCCACTGGTTCTTGTAAAAAGTTTGCCGGGTTAAACCGGCCCCTAAAAACTGGTGTAGGGTCACCAAAAGAATGATGCGATAAGGATCACTGTAACGGTATGTATGAGGGTTGAGGGTTGTTGGGCTCGTACTCCGGATGTGGCCCATAAGGGTTAGGAGGTGTTGAGCTGTGAGAAACCGACAGTCTAGCCGGCTCGAAGAGGTTTCTCCGGTTCTGCCGGGGATCGTCACTCTCCGTTGTAGATGGAGCTCGCACATTCGAAGGTCCAGCTTCATTATCATTGGGGGCGGTGATTGGCCCCTTGCCTCTTCCTCTTCTCCTGAAGAATCTTGGCGGCATTTTCAAATCCTGTCATTATAGTATGAGATAACAAAACAAAAATATATGTAAAATAAAGGACAACACAAACAAAGTGGAATTTGTCCTATGTTATATGTCTAGACTCGAAAGTTTAGAATTGTGCAATTGTGTAACCAAGATTAAACACAAAAGGCTAGTGTTTAATTCACTCAGTGTTGGCTCTGATACCAACCTGTCACACCCCGATTTCCACGTGTCACCGGTGGGCCCGGTGGGGAGTATCGTGACGTGGTTGGCAACATAATAGTCAAACAACACAATATTTACTATGCACAGCGGAAGCAATTTAAAAGGATATAATACAACCGAATTTAATATTGTAATATCAAGTGTCACAATATTCGGAAGTTTATCCATAGATGGATCGAAAATAAAATAGAATTAATGGTTCAACAGACTTCAGGCATTTTAAGCTTGCGAGACTTCTAATGATGCTAAGGAGAAATCCCAGCCAATTACGCTTAGTACCTGCATTTAATCTTTTTGGGAAAAATACGTCAGTTTACACTGGTAAATACAATCAACTGACACATTTTGGAAAATGATTGAAAATTGATTTAGATGCACGTGGCATAAACATTTTATTTAACTTGGGAGAATTATTTAATATTATAATCTTGTGAACGAATTACATGTTCCTTGTGCGTTCAGTAGCCAGGATCTTGTCCGGGTTAAAGATCAATAGACACACCACATTATTCTTTTGTGCACTGACGGGTGTACGCCTACACCCCGCGCTTAAGTCGTGGCCATTTCGTAAAATGATGCCAAGGATATCCGGGACATGGTCATTAACCCCCCAAAGGCTTTAAGTAACAAGACTGTTTAAACGAGCCAATCAAATTATTCAATTACCATTTCCACGTGTCACCGGTGGGCCCGGTGGGGAGTATCGTGACGTGGTTGGCAACATAATAGTCAAACAACACAATATTTAATATGCACAGCGGAAGAAATTTAAAAGGATATAATACAACCGAATTTAATATTGTAATATCTAGTGTCACAATATGTTAGGATCGGAGGCTCTCATGATTGTGCTTGTTTGTGAGATTTGAACAAATCAAATAGATATGTGTAGTTTTAAGTGCAGTGGAAATGAATAACAAACTTTGTAAACACAATCAAAGGAGAATATAGTTTTATAAACAATTGCTTTTCATAGAGTCGAAAGATTACATCAAAAGCAAAAGGTTACAATGCAAGCTTACAGACTAAACTCCCCCTCAGCCTGATACTTCAGAGTTGGTTGCACAAGATGAAAGGATTGAATTGAGGAGATGAACTCTCTCTAAACGAATCGAATATAACAGTACAGAGTACTGTCATATTTATAGGCAAACCAAACTACTGATGTACCTCAGCTGACGTCACCATGATAGTGACATCTAACAGCCTAACAACCTGTAACCACTGTTCTATACAACTACTGATGTCTAACAACTGATTGATAATAAAATACAAAACAAGTCTAACACAGTTCACGTTCCACTGTTGTAGCCTAAGCACTGACTGTTTGAATCATCAGTGCTTTCTTCAAAAGGTGATCAGTCTTTGAATGAGCAGTGTTTAGGTCTTCAGCAGTACTTAAGAGACAGCAGTAGATAGAGCTCAATGTTTGCCTTTTAGCAGTCTTTAGTTGTTCCATCAGTGTTTGGTTCATCAGTTGTTCTTATGAGCAGTACTAGGAGTGTATCAGCAGATAGGTAACCACTGTCAAGGGGAGAGCTTAGAGTAAACGTCTGCTTATTGTGAATCCACTGTTGTGACCAGGTTTTGGCTTTACATTATCTGTTCCTCTGGTAGGGTTCAATCCCAACAATCTCCCCCTGGAACAGATAATGCCAAAACCTGTCATTATTCTGGATCTTTATTACTCATCAGTAGTTCCCTTGCTTTTCTTTTAAATTCTTCTTCAAATGCTTTGGAACTTGTATCATCTTCATCCCGGCACAATGTAAGTTCAAGGAGATCCTGCAAATCTTGAACACCAAGGCCTAGTGCTTCTTTCCTTGATATGTACTTCACATCTCCATTGGATCTGACTATAGTCAATACGTGGGTCTTTTGGTCAGACATCCACTTTAGTACTTTTGAACCCAATGGATTTCTCGGGAGAGATTTATTTGGAGATGAGCTTTGGGATATTGGCCTTGAGAAAAATTGTAAAGCAGTATCCTGAACTTTAGACATTCTTTTGAAAGCTTCTTCTATGACTTCATTTGCTGCAGCTATATCTTCTGCAACCTCTTTGTCAATCAGCTCTTGTCTTTGTTGTTGATCAAGCTCACTGTCTGGGATATCTGCTGAACTATGTGGTGATGCAGGCTTGGTTAACACCTTCTTAAAAAGGTTTTGAAACTTTTCTGAGCTCTCTTCTTTTAGACCCATTTTCTTGATGACTTCTGTGAAGTACTCAGCTTTCTTTTCTTTAACCTCTTCACTGGTCAACTGTTCTTTTTCTTCTTGATTTGTCACAAAAGTAGACCGGAACAGTGTTTTGAGGTTTTCTATCTGCTGTTCAAGCTTCATTCTTTGTTCATGCTTCTTTGAGGTGCTTGAAACAATTATCTTTCTTTTCTTTAGCCTTTCATAGGCTTCATCAGTCTGCTGTTTTGACCATTTTGATATGGCTTCAGCAGTATCCATTTTTGCATCCACCAGCTCCTTTTTCTTTCTCTTATACTCAGCAGTTAGGTCAGCAATGAGCTTTTTGTATTTTCTCCAGTTTGGAGCATTCTTCTTCTTTGTAGGATCATTCTTGATTTTCTCAATCCTTTCTGCCTCATGCTTTAGAGCGACTATTGGCCATTCTTCGAACTGTTGTTCTTTAGCAGGATAGAATTTCTCTTTCATGATGTAGGCTAGATATTGTTTTCTTAACTTTTTCTTTTGATCAGCCTTTTCTTTGTTTAGGTCTTGTGCAAACTCTTCTATCTGCTTTACTTTTGTGAAGTAGAACTCCAGTCTTTTAGCAATGCCATCTTCGCTTAAACGTTCACGTTTACTCTCAACTTTAGCTCTTAGTTTAGCTTGCTTTGCCTTGATTTTGAGGTAATCATCCATATCATCTGGTGGCATGTAACCTATGAGTGAGGAGAATCTTCTTTTTGAAGGATCTTCTTCTATATAGAATTGCCTCATCTCATTTTTGATAGCTTCAAGTTCCAGTGGATGTTATGCAGCATTAGGATCATGTATACCCTCATCGGCAGAGATTGGCTTTCTTTTTCTGTTGAAGAGTTTTGGTTGTGATGTAGGGAAGGTGAGAGCAGTGGTGGATGATTGACTAACAACTGTTGAAACAACTGGTGTTTCAACTGCTGTTGTCATTACACCTGCTGATATGTCAGCAGATGTCTTCTGCTTTTGAGCAGGGGATGACGGTGGTGAGGTAGTTTTTGATGATGGTGATGGTGGTGGTGAATCATCATCTGATATGAGATTCCTTCTCCTTTTTAATGAAGAAGGGGCAGATGATGTTTTGGGTGGATCAGTGGTTTGAATGATGGAGAGTGTCTGACAAACAACTGGTGCTTCAACCGCTGCTGTCATTACAACAGATGTTGTAACATCTGTAGTCTTCTGTTTTATGACAGGAGGCAGTGGTGATGGTGTGATTGTAGATGATGGTGGTA
This sequence comes from Helianthus tuberosus, assembly GCA_030545235.1. Classification (NCBI taxonomy): domain Eukaryota; kingdom Viridiplantae; phylum Streptophyta; class Magnoliopsida; order Asterales; family Asteraceae; genus Helianthus; species Helianthus tuberosus. Next base: position 114,578,704 of record CM060400.1, on the reverse strand, counting down.
TAGCTGTTTGGCTACTGACAGCAGTTTTGTAACTACTGGTGTATCAGCTGTTTGACTAACAGGTTTTGAGACCTGTTTTTCTTTTTCTTTTTCTTTATCAGGCTCAATACAAAGGCCATGTTCTATTCCCATTTTATTCATTTTTCCCAACAGCTTGATATTCTCCCCCTTTTTGGCATTATCTGAAGGGGGGTTAACAAGAAATGATATGGAAGAAGGAACTTTGCCAGAGGCGCTTTGAATGCTAGCCTTTATAGCCTTGATATCTGCTTGAGTGTCTTTAAACCTTGATTCCACCATGTTGGTCAGCATTTGTACTTGAATAGCATGCTTTTTATCAGCCATATGTTGCTGTTTTTCAAGCATGGGTTGAAAAATATTCCAAATCTCATTTGCAGCAAATGCATGTTGTGCAGGTGCTTGAGCAGGAACAGCAGTGGCTTGTGCTTTTTGAGCTTTTAAAATCTCTTGCACCATATTCTTTATTTCAGCAACTGAATCTTCAAGTTTTTCAACTCTGTCCGTCAATTCCTGACATTTTGAATCATCACCTACTTTAGTAGGATCATCTGAATCCCCACCAGCAGTGGTTATATCAATGTGTGACTTAGGAACAGAGTCCCAAAAATCACCCATTGATGCCCCTTGTTCTTGGTACTGGGGACTTCTTTCTTCAGCACTCGATAAACCTTTGATGGTACCAGTGGTTAGATCCAACTCACTGGTGGTTACCGAAGTTGCCATGGAAGAAATTGCCTTTAAGGGAGTCTTACTTATGAAACAACTGTCCAACTGAAGATCTGTTGATCCACCAGTTGTAGTTGCTGCTCCACTTGAACTACCACCGAGAGTTACTTGTAACTCAGGGGGTGTAACCTCCTCAATTGTTGCTGGGATAGCAGGAGTAGTAGCATCAGACCCAGTCACTTGTGGGGGTATACTCTCAGTGACAGGTGATAGAGAGGAACTGGTTTGTGTCTGAGCTATAGCAGCTGCATGCAACAAGGGTAACATGGATTGTGGCATTATGATTGGTGAGGGTATAGGTGTTGAAAGAGACATGTCCTTGGGATCAGGACTGTGGAAGATAGAGCCAAGTGGATCTAGAGCTTCATAATTTGGTGTCCCTGTGATTACAACCTGATCCTTTTGTGAGGATGCAGGAGGAGTTTTAGGCATGGGTTGAGATCTTTCTTCCAACTGCTGTGAGGAAGTAGCAGCAGTGGTTTGTGGTGACTTTTGTGTTGTCACAGGCAGTTGCTCTGGGATCTCATCTTCCAGAGTTTCCTTTGTTTTGGGTTTGGTGGGTTTTCTGGATGTTTTTCTTTTGGTCTTTTTGGTGATGTCAGGTGTGGGTTTCAAAGCAGTGGTTGTGCTGCTTTGATCACCTGGAGCAGTGGGCTCAGCAGAAGTTGCCTGAGGATCAGTGGCAGTTTCTAAAGTTTGCTCAGGCACCTTTGCTTTTAATTTTATTGGTGCCATCATTCTTGAAAATGTTTCAATTGTTAGACTTTTTATTTGAAAATGGACACCTTGTTTTGGCAAATTTTCATCCTCTTTTTCAAATTTTTGTTTAAAGTAATAGCTTAGAAATCTTGGAAAAAGAAGAAATGATTTGCTATCAACATTCTTTACCATGTCATTGAAGATCTCCTGGGAGTAGTTGTAATCTTTATTGTTTAAAATAGCATAGCCCAGGCATTGAATCTTCAATGGTATTTCGTTAAAAGATGTTGTTTTATTTGAAACACACATCAAGAGTGTGTGAAATAAAAATCTGGGTGCATACGGGAAATAACCTTTTTGTAAGGTATCTACCTTTGATTGTTCTGCATATCCCCTTTTCAGAAAATCAGCTTTTAACTCGTTTTTGTCAAAGGAATTTTTACCTTTCAGATCATCGAGTTTGAAGACCTCTGAGATTGATTGTGGAGTGATTTGAAATGCTTTACCCTGTATCGAGGAGTTAATGGCTATGACTTTATCGTCTTGTTTTTCAAGCGTCGCCTTTTTCCAAAACTCTCTCTGGGTTTGCAGATAGATGGGAGCATTTACTGTCAACAAAGTTTTATACTTTGATGCAGATATTGTATCAATGATGGAGTCGAAAGTGTGGTTGTCTTTGAGTTTTGTGAGTAAACCCAAATAGTTGTGAGATTGTTTGTATGGTATTTCGATGGGTTCTTCGGTCGTTTGAGCGACCTCTTTTGAAGGTGGTGGTGATTTTGGTTTAGATTTTGATTTTGACTTTGATTTTGTCATGTTTGCAGAGAAGAACGAAGAATGATTTTGAAGATTTTGAGAAGAAGGGTTGGAAACTGCTATGAGAAGAGAATTTTGGAATTCAATTCGACAGTGTAAAACCCTGTTTGGGGGTTTAGGGCAGGGTTTTATTTAGGGAAAAAGTGATCGCTGATGTGGCAGCGGTTATTATGATCTGAGGGCTAAAAACTGACCACGTGTCAAACACTAATGAAATGGATGAAGGATGGAGAACAGTTGTTTTAAGGGCCACTGACGTATCAAGCATCAGTGGTTACAACGGTAAAAATTGTGGACAGTGGATGATTTTTACTATCAGTGGATAGCATATCAGTGGATAGGACACTGATTTTGAACATCAGTGCTTGTCAAGAAAATGAGGGATCAATGGTTAACTTTCAGCAGTGGACAGTGTTTAGAGATCAGACGTTGGAACAAAACAGTGGTTAGGGTAAATGGTACAGATCTGAAGGACAAGTATTCCAGCAATAGTTTTGAGAATTTTCATTCAAGGTTTTGCCAAATGTCAATTTTGAATGACAGTGGTTTAGTACCCCAGATGATGAAAACTTTTTGCTAAAACAACTCATTTTCGTTTAACATTCAATTAAAACATGAGTGCCCCAGAATTTAAGCACAGTTAGCAATCAACCTTTGATAAAAGTTTAGGAACAAACCTGAGTATGACATGATCCTGACATATATACCATTTCCTTTTGACCTATTTAAGAGGATAATAATACCAACAAAAATAAGGTACCACATCCTGACAGGAACTGAAACTATTGACAACAAAAACAAGCAAAAGTTCCAAATATATTATTCAAAAAAAATGAACAATATATCCTGATTATTCGAGAAAATCCTTTGAACAGAAAAATGGTTAAATGATTTTCTGAGAACAGCATCAAAAAGGATCTGGTATAATTTCAATAGAGTACATGATCATATCATTCTCAAGTCATTGAAAATGGTCAGTGGTTTGACAATAGTGGTAAGAAAATTTTGAGCACATTTTGACCACTGTTTGGTACCATTTTCTTTGTCAGTTGATTTGCAAGCATGAGAACACATGTATCAGTCCTTTTGTAAACTCAATCATTGAGAATACTACTGTTACCTGAATTCTCCTAAACCAATGAGTACAAACAGTTGTTTAATGACCATTATTACCCCAAGCTTTGACTCTTAAGTGTTTTACATTTATACTCTTTTCTTTTGACTTCAAAAGTTTTGAGATAAACACACTTTCGAGTTTTTGTGAATTTTAGTCCAAAATCATTTTGCAGTAATGTTTTGAGAGACTTGGTCATGTTTGCACAAGTTTTTCAGCCAATCTCACACTACATATGATACGGACTATGTTGACCCCTGTATTTCTTAATGTATTTAGACAAAGTTGATTTGTTCCTTTTGAGGATCTCAACCTGTTTTCAACACATAAGATCAAATGACTAAAGTTTTAATTTCCCTCTTTTTGTGTTAGCAAAACATCAATGTTTTTATGAACATAGGTTTTGTTAATCTGAGGTTCATACTTTAGTATTTATGAAAACATCACAAATTACACATCAACAATTGAAATTAATTTAGAAAATAAGAAGTAATCTCATAGTTTAACAGATATTGTTTTCAGATCTAGAAACCATGAGTGTTTTGTGCATAAATTCGCTTGTTGTGTGAAATTTGTGTGTCATATGACATCTTGGTTGATATACAGAGTTTCTGAATAACCAATTTGAACATGATTTACTTGATACTCTGTTTTTCAACTAACTACAACCAACCTTAGTATCAATGAATTTTGAGCTGAACTATTATGTCAAATTTGATTGTTAGATCGAATTTGACTGTCCGTGCTCTGATACCAATTGTTAGGATCGTAGGCTCTCATGATTGTGCTTGTTTGTGAGATTTGAACAAATCAAATAGATATGTGTAGTTTTAAGTGCAGCGGAAATGAATAACAAACTTTGTAAACACAATCAAAGGAGAATATAGTTTGATAAACAATTGCTTTTCATAGAGTCGAAAGATTACATCAAAAGCAAAAGGTTACAATGCAAGCTTACAGACTAAACTCCCCCTCAGCCTGATACTTCAGAGTTGGTTGCACAAGATGAAAGGATTGAATTGAGGAGATGAACTCTCTCTAAACGAATCGAATATAACAGTACAGAGTACTGTCATATTTATAGGCAAACCAAACTACTGATGTACCTCAGCTGACGTCACCATGATAGTGACATCTAACAGCCTAACAACCTGTAACCACTGTTCTATACAACTACTGATGTCTAACAACTGATTGATAATAAAATACAAAACAAGTCTAACACAGTTTACGTTCCACTGTTGTAGCCTAAGCACTGACTGTTTGAATCATCAGTGCTTTCTTCAAAAGGTGATCAGTCTTTGAATGAGCAGTGCTTGGGTCTTCAGAAGTACTTAAGAGACAGCAGTAGATAGAGCTCAATGTTTGCCTTTTAGCAGTCTTTAGTTGTTCCATCAGTGTTTGGTTCATCAGTTGTTCTTCTGAGCAGTACTAGGAGTGTATCAGCAGATAGGTAACCACTGTCAAGGGGAGAGCTTAGAGTAAACGTCTTCTTATTGTGAATCCACTGTTGTGACCAGGTTTTGGCTTTACTATATCTGTTCCTCTGGTAGGGTTCAATCCCAACACAATATTCGGAAGTTTATCCACAGATGGATCGAAAATAAAATAGAATTAATGGTTCAACAGACTTCAGGCATTTTAAGCTTGCGAGACTTCTAATGATGCTAAGGAGAAATCCCAGCCAATTACGCTTAGTACCTGCATTTAATCTTTTTGGGAAAATACGTCAGTTTACACTGGTAAATACAATCAACTGACACATTTTGGAAAATGATTGAAAATTGATTTGGATGCACGTGGCATAAAAATTTTATTTAACTTGGGAGAATTATTTAATATTATAATCTTGTGAACGAATTACATGTTCCTTGTGCGTTCAGTAGCCCGGATCTTGTCCGGGTTAAAGATCAATAGACACACCACATTATTCTTTTGTGCACTGACGGGTGTACGCCTACACCCCGCGCTTAAGTCGTGGCCATTTCGTAAAATGATGCCAAGGATATCCGGGACATGGTCATTAACCCCCCAAAGGCTTTAAGTAACAAGACTGTTTAAACGAGCCAATCAAATTATTCAATTACCCACCCAACGGTGGAGGATTTGATGCCCGATCAAGCGGTATTCTATATACCGTAACCCAAGCCCGTATAGGGAAAATAAGTTAAAAGTATTTACCTGAGCAATGTATAAATCACAATAAGCAAATTGCGAGTAGCTTTTACTGGTTCTCCTAATCTGGAACGAAGGTTTATAACAACCTATTAGAATTCTAACGGGTCTTTAATTAAGCTTAAGCTTAGACCGTTTAGTTTCAAAGATACGGTTCGTACGCACGATTAACCTGAGTTACAGGCCTGATGTAATCAGCAAATATACTCAATTTTCTAAGTTATATCAGTAGGTAAAAGTATATATGCGAAATTTATCAATTTTAACCAAACTATGCCCCGTAGGGGTATTTTGGTAATTTCACATAAGCCGAAAAGCTCAAAACTGAAGTCTGAGTTTAACAACCTTTGTTTACTGTTAAAATATTATAATTTGCCTCAAATATCAGTAGGTATCAACCCTTGTATGTTTATTATAGTTATGGCACATACTATGCGTTAAAAACGCTTAAAAAGGCGATTAGAGGCCATTTCCGGGTTTGATACATAAATCTGATATTTTTATATTTCCAGAAGGCTTAAAATAATTTATTTATCATATGTGATCAGTAGCAAAAGGTTTGGAGTCGTTTAGATATGTAAAACTCATTTTATAGCCCGTAAGGGCAAAACCGACAATTACCGGATTAAGCCTACGACTATAAGTTATGCTCAGCCTAAAATTAATTAAAAATATTTAAAAATCCCAAAATAATATATTACATCAGTGGGTAAAGAGATTGATATCAAAAAGTATGTTTAAGTAGGCTATACGCTAAATACGCCGTTTAATTAACACAAAGCTTTAATTTTACGTTAACGAGCATAACTCTTAACCTACACCTCAAACTGATGTCAAATTTTGTATGCAAGTTTATATATCAGTAATTAAATTTTCTACTCTTTTACATTTCCAAGAATCACATTTTAAGGTGATAAGGGCATAATGGTCAACATATGAGCAATTAACGGAATCATGCATATTAATTGGATAACTAATGATCCGAGGTGTATAATCACAGAGGGTTATACTAGCATGTAACCTGGTCTAAATAAAGCTCTAAGGCATTTCTAAAACATACCATAACGGGTCAGAACTGAAAGTCAAAGTATAAGTCAAACTATGCGACTTTCGGTTCCGAACCGGGTCTAAACAGGAAATTGTCGGATTGGACATGTTTAGACATGTCCTTACACTAATTACCAAGTTATATTAATGATCAAATAGGTTGTATGTATTCTACATTGCTAATTATGCATAAATTAGATTTTAAGTATCCTGTTGACTTTTTCTTAGCAAGTTTGACCCGACATTTGACCTAGTTAGAGTGGGAATCAGGGGGAACCCTTTTGAGGTTTTATTACCCACATAATTACCAACTTATAACTACGTTTGATTCGACTAATCACTGGACCATTAGTGATTAATCTTAAAGTCAACCGTTAATTATGACGGTTTGACTTTTAAGCTAAAGCTAAGCTAAAACTCAATTAAAGAAGGTTAAGCAAACTTACCAAAGTCCTAAGCTTGATTAGTGATCACTTGAGAGTGCCTTGGAGCTCCAGAAATGATCAGATTGCAAGATGAGAGTGTGAAGAACAATGGTTGCACATCATGGCCTTTTATAGTGAATTTATCACCACAATTCTTTGACACATGAGTCTACAACCCACCACAACTGATTAACACATGTTCCTAGTGCTTAGGGGGTGTCTAGGGGTCGCCCTTTATGTGGAAAATCGGATGAAATCGAGCAGAAAGCACTCAGCAAGCAAAAACCCAAGAAATTCGGAACTGGGCAGTCCCCCGCGTGTCGCGACGGTTCCCCCCTTGGGCTCCGTGTGTCGCGACGCCCCCCGCGTGTCGCGAAGGTTTCCCCCCTGGGCTTCGCATGTCGCGACGGCATGTCTGCACAAATCTAAATTTTAGATTTTTGCGATTTGATCCTTGGCTCTTCAAACTGCGATTAGGCACTTGTTTCTTGCATTATGAACCCTCATAATTGATCTATAATGGCTTTGAAACATATACCCACTTCTTTAAGTCCCCGGTTAACTTTATTGTTACCCGAAAAGTCCTAACTTTCAACGTTTACGCTTTAACCCTTTGCACACGAACTTGATCATAACTTTCTCATACGATAACGAAACTTTACGAAATTTATATCGTGCATTCTAGTGAGCATAATTAACAGTTACAAAGCTTCGGGTTTGTCAAAAGGTCACTCAGAGGTATAACTTAAACATGTTGACACATTTAGCCCCTGTAGTTTGTAATTCCTCACTTTTAGCTTCGCATGATCCATGATTTATTCGTTTGATGATATAATCATCATGTAAGGTTAATGTACAATATATTTATTCACTGTTGACATTTATAACTCGTATATTCACATACTTTCCATGTTTGTCAACTTTAGTCCTTCTATAACATTCTTTCACACGTTCAACATATGACACGTGTCTACGCATTATAGGACGTGAATTTACGAGGTGTTACAATCCGAGACTTTGATCATAATAAAATTAGTTTTTTCATACAAATAATACCTTATTTATCCGTGCATGCTTATACGTTAAATTCATTATACATATGGTACATTATCCGTGATTATTGTAAACGTGTGTTAAGCTTTCGAATACATATCATACATACACAATTTGTATGTTTTCATGAATTTTTATACATCATTGACACTTACGAATACTTAATCATACTTGTTCACATGTTATAGTTACATAATACCCCCTTATAATATGCCTTTATGCTTAAAACACATTAAATCATGACCGACATAAACTACAGGGACTAATTATAACAAAAACAAAACTCAATTCCGGAGACCCTAGCCGTCGCGTCGCGCGATGGGGATTCCCCTTCGTCGTCGCGTCGCGCTACACCCCTGAATCCGCAGAATGTTTTGATCTGGTCATGTATTGGTCCATTGTGTGTTTCTTATGGTTGCAACTAACTCCTTAATGATAACTCTAAGCCTAAGTTCAACTATAAAACCCACCTCATTTCCACACATTTTCCACTTTGAAAACACTTCATTCTCACTCTCAAAACACTCTAAATCAGCTGGAAATCAGATTCAAGGCAGAATCATCTAAGTTACAAAAGTGAGTTCATACTCACCTTTCTTCTATCTGTGTTCACTTCTTCTTCCGCTACAAAGTTTGGAATACCTCTAGGAACATCACCATTTTGAGGTCCAACATTCTGTTTTGGAAGAAAACTTTATAAAATTTTCTTCAAACTTAAGTTTTCTTCAAACAAACTTGTGTTCTTGAGCTCCTAATCAAGTCCATGATTAGTGAGCCTAAATAAGGTTGTTTCATACAAATTAGGAGGTGTTATTTGCCTCCAAACTTTCTGTTTTGTAAGGGTTTTTAACCCACAAGTGTTGTATCCTTCCAAGCTTGTTCTTGTAACAAGACTTGTGTTTGGTTGTTTGTGATTACTTGGAAGCCTTGGCTATCCTACTTTCAATCCACCACCTCACTTGATGATTTGCCCCTTGAGTAGTATGTACATTTCATTTCCATTTCATTTCATTCATGAGCATCCGAGTTGTTCTTGTCACAACAAGAACAACTCGTGCATTGGTGAAACGAAAGAGGTTAAAGGAAGGTTATCCTCCTACCACCATGCATGACTTCTATGAACCTCTATGACAAACATGTTGGACTAATTACACAACTATATAATACATATTAAATATATAAATACATAACCGAACCTGTGATGATAATCAAGTGATTAGTTGTTATGGTAGTAAGTTATATCATCTAAGACTTAAGACTCTCGTTATGATTCTAATGGGTATCTTAACTCATGAAATCATTCAAACCCACACGGGATTCATAGTGTCAAAAATGAGTGTTTAGCCTAGATGATTACTTTCTCTTAAACATACTTTCGTGTAATTTAATTCTGAATCTAAATTCTCCATTATCATCCAAATACTCACACACCTATGTTTCCTCGTGTAGGAGAACTCGGTGTTCCATCTCCAAATCAATAACTCTTCACAGATTAACAAGTGGAAGCTTGCAAACCGTGAGTACATGACGTGTTGTCGTAGTACACGCAAATTTAATCCAAATAACAACTAATAGATAGTGGTAAATGGGTATCGAACTCAGGGAGTATGTGGAAAATGTGTTGATTCTATAGCTTTGCAATTTAACTACAATTAACCTAATATGCAGAAAATAAAGATCAATGATTTGGATTGCTTGTTTTAGAAAACTAAATTATCACTTGCTTACTAATCAAGATTGGATTTTTAATTCAGATTATGAGAACAATGACCATCTTAGGATTCAGTTTCTTTTATCACTTGTGCGAAATTCCAACTAGAAAGAGTTACATAGACATAACTCGTGTATAAACAATTGTTGTGATGAAAGGGAACAAAGTACTCGGATTATATGAATGCGAGGTTGTTTCCCGATGATCAATCAATCAATATCCAACCCTAACCCTTCCCGTGATATCTCGATTGCCAACGGCACCAAGAATGTACGATTTAGACTAGAATTGCAATACCAATTAACAAGCTACAATCAATTACTCATACACCATGATAATCAAAGCAAACACAATGTTATCATTCTAGAAATAAAGGAACAAAAACACAAGAGTTTAAGAAAACCTTCACCTAAGATGATCACCACAAGTTTAGCCGGACGTTGTTCGGTTGATCATCATAACATCAAAGTTCAAGTTCATATGAATCAAAAACCAAAACCAAATGTTTAGAAATGTTTGGAACCAACAAGAACCAGCCAAAATCGCCCCCAATGTTTAGAGAAAACGTCCAATGATCAATAATGTGAAAAGACACATCCAAACCGTTTTAATTAGGCAGTTACGCATTGGGTACCGTAAGTTACGGTGGACATCAAACTGTTACGGTGGATCAGGACTGTGGTACGGTGGGAAAATGCAGGATTTCAGGGCCACCATAATTTACGGTACCCACCGTAAATTACGGTGGAGCCCTAACTTCTTTGTTTCTTATCTTCTTTCCTTCCATACATGACCCGTTCCACTCCAATCCTTCCAAAGCAGCGTTTTATCCATTTTTAGCTCCCGAAACGTACCTGAAACATAAGCAACTGTAGTTATCTAATTCAAGATAATTACACGATCAAGTGAGGGATAAATAAGTCTTTTAACATCATTAAGGGTTGTCCTATGGACCACCCGTAAGTACACTTGACCCATTTCCTTTTTAACACTTTGGGTTGTAACATGTTAACGTACTAAATTCACAAGCACACACTTAAACATATTTTATGCTCAATCCGTTATACATGCTACTTGATATACCTAGGTTCATGCTAGATTCATATTTTGCTACTTGTCATTAACTTAACTAGCCCAAACTTAACATATATAGCGCTATAGGAGTAGCATGCCGCCTGTCGGGGTCTTGTTAAGCTTTTATTCATAATTAGTCTCGTTACTTTTGTAACGAGGGACACTTATAATTCTTGTGGACACTTGGGGTTTGACAATTAGTGTTGCATGCTAGTTTACCATGTATACAATTGCCATGTGGATTCGAGTAAAATTATTTTTATACTGCTATATATTTACAAACTTGTGTACTCATCAATGCTTTTGCGTTGAACCTTTATTTTTAACATGTTACAGGTTGATGATTAATGCTCGTAATGAATCTAGTAGGGATGACTAGAAACACGCTCAAGATACTAGATTTGAATATTTTGTTATGTTATTGTTGTTGTATTTTCCAATTCGATGGTGTACTTGTACTTCTTCCGTTCTATTTGACAATTTATGAATATTTATGAAAATCGGTTTTAAATTAATTATTGTCGCAAATTGTGTTATGTGTGATGAGCAATCTATTTCATCTCACTCCGATGATTCCGCCATCGGTTGGGGTGTAACACCTATGGCTGGCAATTGGGTACCTGTTAAGACACGATTAGACCTGTTTGACTGAAAAATACACCCTTTGACTTTTTTAATTTTTAAAATAATTAAAATTACAATGTTAGGATCTATCATTTATTCATCTTTGTACATAAAAAATAAAATTGATTTATAAACATGAGGTAGAAAGTAGTTAAACGAGTCGTAATCATGTTTGAAACTTATGTTGTGCGCGCCGTTAGAAACCTGTTAAACCTGTTACTAACACCACCACCCCCTCTTTGCTTTAATCGCTTAGTCTCTTCTCCGGCTTATCATTGTTGGGACCTGATCTGGGTATCATTCCAAAGCTATAGAAGTTGCGCAATATTAAGGGTCTTGATCCATGATTTGCATTTTCTAATCGGAGATGATGGGCATTGCCTTTTAGCGACTTTTCTAATCGGAAACTTTTACTAAACGGATCTTTAATCTAACGCCTGCTATGGTTTGTTTTAATCAGAGAAGGTAGGTGTTACATTTTTTTGTGGTGTTGCAACGACATCTCTTTAAAACCCTTAATATGGCATGATCTGGGTATCAACACCACCACCCCTTTAAAACCCAACATCTACTTATTTTTTGATTGTGCGTTGAGTTTGGACGGTGGATTCTTAGGTTAAATTTTTGGATATGTTCTCGTAGTCCTCCGATTGTGACAATGGTCCGGGTTAGGATGGTGTCGGAGGTGGTATTTTGTTGGTGGGGGTGGTGAGTTATTCGATAGGTATCTGAGATTAGGATTATCTTTGGCAGCTAGTGTGAAATGAGGCTAGATTCATAGGTTTTTGTTTCACAAAAACTTGCCGAAGACGAGGATCCCGTTGGGAGAAACTTCAACCTATCCGAAAGGTACTGGATATTTTTCCCCAATTTCCTATGTTTTTTCGCATGAAATTCAAAATTAAGTTACTAATTTTTGTATTGTTAGATTTTTTTTAATTTTTTTGAGGATTGGTATGAGCAGGGGGGTACGAGTATATTGATGTTGTAATCGAAGGGAATTGTTTGATAATCGACATAGGCTTCACTTTTCGGAGTATTAGCAATATTGTGGTGATTGGGTGTGGTCGGCCGACGATCTTTGGTTTGACAAGAGTAAGGGTGGGGTTGGTTTTATAAACTTTTTTATTTTACATTTATAGTCCCCGGTTACTTTTGAGCGCATAAATGGTTCCTCAAAAGGTATTTAAGTCATTATACTTAAACTTAACAGAAAACTTAACAAGGGTTAGCCTTAGCACTCAAAATTGTTACAAAAAACAAACTTAATACCCTCTATTACTTAAAACCCTTAGGTTACTAACCGTGTAATTAACTCTATTAATTATTAACCATTGTAATTCTATGGCTTTGGAAACACCCTTTGAAGAATGTCAAACCATATCCATATATGGCTTAACCAAACCAAAGACCATTTTCAAAATCAGTTTGAAGCGTAGAACATGTTATGTAAAATCCACAAGTTCGTTATTCGGTAACATATGTGAATAGGGCTGAAAAGGAACCGAAAGAACACGAACAATACCTTGTTCATGTTCGTTTGTTAAGAAATATATGTGTTCGTGAACTGTTCACGAACACTTATCGAACGAGATTTTATGTTCGTGTTCGTTTGTTAAGGAAATGAACTTGTTCGTGTTCGTTTGTGTTTGTTTGTTAATTTTAGGCAAAGAACGTTGACGAACACAATTAAGCACAAACTAATGTTCATGAACACAAAAGGAAACAAAAGAACACAAACAATCGTTCATCAACATAATATATAATACACGAACACTTATTAGATATTTAATTTGTCTGAATTTTGAAGTATTTAAATAAATATAAAAACTAAAAACACTAATGAACTATCGAACACAAACGAACATGTTACCGAACGTTCACGAACATAAACGAATGAACACGACATCTGTTCATGTTTGTTCATTTAACTAAACGAACGAAATTTCTTGTTCATGTTCGTTTGATTAATAAACGAACGAACACAAACGAACTTCCCGGCGAACGGTTCACGAATTGTTCGTCAAACGTTTGGTTCGTTTGCAGCCCTATATGTGAACTTCATTATTGTCCAAATTTAGACGACATTCTTCTTGTTATAAAGGTAGTACTTGGCTTGATTAGTGTAAATTTGTAATTATGTAAGGTTGTTTGTGGTTAGGCCCCTCGGTTTGAGGTGGGTCGGTTGTTTTAATGAAATTTAACTTTCAAAAAAGAATAAAGGTAGTTCTTTATACTTCCTCATTTTGTACCCTGACTTGAGATTTCTTCAAACTGAAAATTGAGTATCAAATTCAATTTCGGTTTCTTTTAGTTGTTAAAAAAACAAGTTTCGGTTCTAACCATACCAAAACCCATTTCAACCTATGTTTAGTTTTAGCTTTTATGGTTTTAGATTAAGTACCAACACCCCTAAAAGCATTTTTTAGAACTTTACGTAATTAAATACATATTTGATTCACCGGATAAATGATTATTTTCAAGTGTTATTATATTTCTTAAATCATTTGAAAACAAATCAATTAGTTTTTTTTTCATATGGATGTAAAACAAAATACAAAGAAAATATTGAATTTGTTGAACATGTCAAACAAAATAAAAAAAGAGTAAATCACAAGTTTTGTCCTTAATGTTTCAAAATCCTGCATGATATGTCCTTTAGCCATAACTCAGTCAGATTTTTTGGTTAAATATGCTCATATGCCTTGCACATGAGAGCATTCTTGTCATTTTATCTTCGCAATGGCTATTTTGTAAAGAATTATGATTCAAGGCTATTTGTATAAACTTAAAAATAAATATAAACTCTTTCTCTCTCTTTCTAATCTGAATCCACCACCACCATCACCTAATCTCTCTCAACCCACCACCACCCCACAACCTTCACCATCACCATCCACCTCATCCGTCACCCTACTCTTCTTCTTCTTCATAAAACATCCCTCCGTAATCAACCCTGAATAAAACGACAACCCCATCTACACAAACCACATCCCCTGTAAAACCAGCCCAACTCCCCGCCCCAACCGCGAATACCTCAACCCCTCATTTGAATCATGTCTTAAGTCAAGAATTATGGATACCATACAAACACAAATAGGCACAAGCAACAGATCATAATACCGGTTTTCAATCCCATCGGGATCTTTCTTCTGTATATAAAACAAAAAGAACTCTTCAACAAACCCGAATAAACATAGCAGGTTGATCACATGTGACGGAATATTAACATAATTTTTGAGATTTGTTACTACACCTAAATAGATAATAGTAAAAACAAAGCGATAATTGAAGTAACTTGTAGTTGTAAAACGACGCCAATTTGGTTGTGGGATTTGAGGGCGAAGGTTATTGAGATTAAGGAATTTGATATGAATAAGTAGGAGAGTAAAGAGGTTGTGAAGAAGATGATGGAGGTTACGGAAGAGGTTGATTTGGATCGTGTGGTAGAGGATGTTGATGATGTGGACAATTAGGTTAGGGTTTGGGAGGTGAAGATGAAGGATTCGGAAGCGCCAATGAGGAATAAGTCGGTGCTGCCGATGATGTATGTGAGAAGTCCGACCATTGTTAGTAGGGGGAATTTTACGATTTGGTGTAATTGGTGAATTGGGTGCGATGGTGATTGTGAGTACGGTTGTGATGGTGGGTGCAGTAGGGTTGGGGTAGTCGGTAGGTGGGGGTGGTGTGATGGATTTGGTGGTGGTCGGTAGGTGGGGGTGGAGGCGGTGAAGGTTGTGGGGTGGTGATGGGTTCAGATTAGAGAAAGAGAGAGAGAAAAAGTTTACATTTGTCACACCCTGACTTTTGCGGAAGCGTATGATGTGTGACTGGTTTAATATCATTGCATTCAATCGTAATAAACAACTACATGATCAAAACGATGTTCATCCATTCATAAAATTTGAGTATTACAAACACCGGTTATTTAAGTCTTAAAACACAACCTTCGACTAGGTTACAAACCAACAAAAGCGGATGACATCTAAACTTGAAGTCTACTTCTAGTTACGACACCCACGCCCAAGATCCATCATGTCACCTGAAATACATGTAATTTTGGAAAACATCAACAAAAGTTGAGCGAGTTCATGCGTTTTGTGTGAGTACTGTAATCTTGTAAATCTTTGAGAGACTCCTTTGTAAACAGGTATGAAAAGCGTGTATGAACATAAATGTTTTACAAGGACTTTAAGGCATGTGAGGACATAGGGAGCACTCGTAATGAGTAGGCTTCGATTTCCCTCGACTATGTCGAATTTCCCTTCGACTATGTCGAATTTCCCTTCGACTATGTCAATTTACCTTGACTATGTCAATTTCCCTTGACTATGTCGATTTCCCTCAACTGGGACACCGAAGCACTCAAGTGATCACATAAGGACCATGAGTGGGGCTCGGTCGTGCCCGTTAGATCTAACACTCGTCCCTAATTAAGTATTAATGGCATTTTAATATTTAGTCTATGCTCACATCGACTGGGACACCGAAGCACTCAAGTGATCACATAAGGACCATGAGTGGGGCTCGGCCGTACCCGTTAGATCTAACTCTCGTCCCTAATTAAGTATTAATGGCATTTCAATATTTAGTCTATGCTCACATGATCTAGTATTTCATAGGCATTTCATAGGCATTTCATACGTAACATGTATTTCACCCCCGAGAGTTATAAAACCGAAAACAATGAAGAGAAAAGGGGGAGCATGAACTCACTGTTTTGCGTCTTCAGTACTCGTAACTCAAATCTCGTCAGCAAACACGACTACCTACAATGTGCTAGGGTCTATTAGACGAGCGGGCCGTGCCTTGCCTTAGTATTCATATTTTGAGTTACGTTTCCTTTATGTCTTTAACATTGTCCAAAGTTATAATACTTCTCAAGTATTTATTTTCGTATTTCCTTCCCAAGGATGGGAGTATTTCATACATGTGTATTTGTATTCTCGTATCTGTATTCTCGTATTTGTAGTTTCCAAAATAATATATTTTCAAGTCTTACTTCAGAAAATATATTTAAACTTGTTTTGTCCCAAAAATAATGTATTTCAAGAAAATGTGTATTTTTCTCAAAAATCATATATCTTCTAAATATTCTAAGAAAATATATTTTTACTTCCGAAAATAATATATTTTCTCTTTGCTAAAAATATGATATACTTTGTAATAATAATGAAAATCATATTTTCATTCCTTGTGTCCCAAAATAATGTTTACCAAAAACATATTTATAACGGTATTTTCCGGAATATTTTGTAAGTTACGTTCTTGCGTTTGATTTCACAATACTGAGTGTGTAACTTATATATTTATTCCTTGTGATTTTTGGTATTATTTTGGATTGTAAATTCTTGGTATTTTGTTAAGTTATATTACTTTAATTCCTAAAATAACATAACTATTACACCAAGTATACAAATAATCACACACAATGTGTTATAAGTGTAAATATATATTCTAAATGCATATTTATCCATTTTTGTTTATAAAAACCAACCTCCAATACTTGTATTTTTGTAACAAAATCTATGGCAAAGTTTATATTAAAAACCATAGTTAAAACTCACTTGTAAATACTTGTTTATAAAATATTTTTCTAAGTGTTTGTATTTTTAGAAAATTTTGCCATAGTTTCCCCTAAAAATGGAGGTGCCCATGCTTTTTAAGCATATCATTTTCTTTTCAAAAATCATCATAAGCAATCAACAATCATCCTTAAACAACTTTTACTTACCAAGTGCCAAAGCATTGCATTTTACATAATAGTCATGAACTTGAGTTTTCATAAAAACTTGTAGTAACTTGGTAGTAGACTTAGTTACCCCTTTAAAGTGTGTTTATTTCTTTAAAAATCTCATTCTTAAAAGATTTGAGTGTTTACAACTTGTTAGATGTTTTTTTTCCAAAAATCATTATGTTGAGTTTTTCTTGTAAACAATATATTCTTACCCTTGTTTCACTACTAGAAACATGGTTATTTTCTTTAAAACTATGTTCATGTAAATCTTGTGATTTAACTTGGTTTCTTTGGAAAACTATTTTAGAAACCATCCACTTACAAGACTTGTATTTTATTTAAATCACCATCATATGAAAATAACTTTTATTATTCAAGTTCATGAAAGACATAAAGCATGATGATCTTGATCTTTCACAAGATCACCACTTTAACTTACTAGATCATGTGTTTAATCACAATCTAGTGGGTTACTTATGATGTCTAGCATCATAATCTCTAATAATTAATCAACAAGAAGCAAACAATCTTAAATCAACAAGATTTCATATGTTTATAAGCTTATGTTAGAGATTCATGAATATGTCTTTTAATGTTCATCTTGTTTAACATTGTTCATCACTTATTAACCAACTATATATGAAAGATCAAGAGATCATAAGAGCCTTACTACTAGCACAAGGCTAGGGAAGAACACTTGATGTTGATGATGACAAAAGTGATGGATAAAAGCAAATGATGAAGGTCCTTCAAGATCCGTTGCTTGCAACCTTCCTAAATAGGCTCGAGACACCTTAGATCACCCTTGGATAGTCTTGGAATGGATTAGAAAAATTGCTGGAGGTGAGGGGGTGTTGGGCCGTAAGTTAGAGGAGGAGGAAGGAGGTGGATGGAGGTTGAAGATGGTATGTAAGAGAATGAAGGTCTTGTGGGTATAATATACTAGTTCAACAAAATCTTTTAAGATATCTAACCAAATCTAGTAAGATTAAGTGAATCAAATAAGATCTAGAGAAATCTTGCAAGATTTTGGAAGATCACACAAAATCTAGGTGGGGCCACACCTTCATAACCGTGAACATGAAGGGGGGGCGGGTAAATGTAAGTTTTGATGGTAAATGATGTTAATTAGTTGGAGGTTAAGTGTAAAGTCTAGTGTTTTAAGTGTATCATGCATTATATAGTATGTTAGAGTGTTCAGTGATCATAACTAGCTCAGAAATAAATAAACAATGCTTCTAGTATAATTTTGGTGTTTCGGGTAATGTCCGGTTGTTCGGTTAGATACCGGTTCGTTAATGTGTCAAACTATTTCGTTTAGTGTTCTTTATGTACCCTTTTGTAACGCTTTTAATCCCCGACACTTAGGAAAGCATTCAGGACCATTTAGTCATATTTTTGCATGTAATAAACTTGTTAAAATGCTGAATTTTGCTGATTTATGCAGAATTCTGCACTTTGGGTGAGTTTTAGGCACTTCCCGGCACTTAAACTATCACTTAGGAATGCAGTTTTGTGGTCCTTACTTCCCTACACACTATACTAGTGTAGAACTTGGTTTCTGACTCATACTGGGTCTCAAAACAATGTCTGTCTGTAACAACCATCGGTAAAACCAACACCCTCATTATATTTTGTACACCCTGTTATATGTTAAAATATCCTTATATGTTTTATATTACACCCCGTATGTGAAAACCGGGCCCAAAATATGTTATAGTTTATAAAATAAATTAAAAACAAGAAATAGTAAGCTGAGGCGGGCCGCGTAGGACCTCACCTCAAGCTTACGCGGGCCGTATCAGTGTTTAAAACTGATACCGTTTATTCCTTTAGTTCATACGGGCCGCGTAATCCTCTTCATTAGTTCACGCGGGCCGCGCGTGTTCTAAATGGTGGCGCATCCCTGAGTCGACACGTGTCGACATCGTGTCGAGTCTACTTGGTGATCAGGCTAAGCTATAAGTTGACCGCGTGTTGACGCGGGCCGCGTAAGGCTTTGCCTTACCTTACGCGGGCCGTCTGGAAGTCAGATATCACAACTATAAATAGCAGGCATCAGTTTTCGTTTTCCGTCGCTCACTTCTCGAATTCTAAATCTCACTTTCTGTAGTAGAGGAATTATAGTTGGGTATTATACCCCTAATTAGCGAGGTTCTGCTCCGTTGTAAGTATTATAACCCCAGTTTCATAATAGTTACGCTGCCCGATTGATTTAGGGTTCCGTAACAACTGTCGTGGTTCTGCCCGACGTAGTTGTTGGAATGTCGTCTCGGGGAGGGTATCATTAATAATTTCAAAGGGTTATGATACTAATCAATGTATATTTGTATAAATTATAGATTATACCCAGGAAACCCTTACAAGAAGCCTAAGATAGCAAAGTGAGTAATCTCCTTTTTGTTAACAATTTTTACAAAACCTTAATTATTTTACAATATGATTAAGCAGTGATTGAGTCTTTGTAGTCGTCAATTACTGCCGGTATATTGGGGTTTTGTATACAAAATTTACTACACTGTGAGTTGTAAGTCGAGGATGACAGTACGTTACCATTGGGACAATGAGTTAGCCAATGTGTAATATGACCCACAAGTCAGTGGATTGATAGTACCAAATGGAGTAATTGTGTAGACATAAACATTGTAATCGTCCTCGATACAGTTTTAATCTATAAAATGTTTCTTGATTAAACTGGGATTCACTCACCAGTATTTCCGACTGACAAATGTTTTTAAAACGCGTTTCAGGTAACCCAATGTGATAGCCAACTAGTAGAAAGCCAGCTGGAGAGCACTAAAGGCTTGGGGATAATGTGGCTATAAAAGTTACCTAATAAACGATGTTTTAAATTAAATAAGATAGGGTTTATCCCTATAAATGTATTGTAATAAGAAACTTGGATTTTATCCATGTGATTATTAATATAAAATATGGTGGTTTTACTCTGATAAACATTTCCTAACTACGGTCCTGATGAAAATTCCGCTGCGAGATTAAATAACCTGATACCACCACAACTGAGATCGCGTTCGCCGGTTCCCGGGAATAAGGGATTGGGGGTTCCGACAGGAGGTGGTATCAGAGCCTAGCCACTGTTCTAAGCCAAGGAAGTGTTCTGCTGACACTTGAAATTTTAAAAATTTGTGTTAGGAAATAAATTACGGAAATACGTGTATAACTGTAATTATTTGTTATGTGTTATTTGACTATTTGTTAGTTTTCAATATGAGTGATCAAGGACCATCAGATGTGAATCGTCAGTTAGATGATTCACCTAGGAGTGAAGGTACATCATCACAGCCTGCCCTTTCAGGGTATTCTGCTGACCAGGGGGAGGGAATATTTGCTTTTAGAGCTAAATCTGAAGAGCCATTTCCTAATAAGAAACGAGGATGGTTCAGTAAAGAAGCTTTTGCTCGTAGGAAGAGAATGCGAAAATTGCAACAGCAAAGGGCTTTAGCAGCCATTAAGCGAGAAACAGATGCCCATACTCAGGATATGCTTAATAGAAGCCTAGCTAATTTCCATATCCTAGCTACAACTGTTGCTGACCCAAGTCTGGAACAATTAGTAGCCCCACAACCACAAAACCCAGAACAACCCATGGAGATAGAAAACCAGGAAAACCAGGTGGAGATGCATGACTTTAATCCAGAAGAAATCCCTAGGGTGCCTGCACCGAATCCCCTAGACCCGAATTATGACCCCTGGTGGGACAACAATAGGGACTTTGTGCAACGTTACCCTATACAGGAATACCCACCCATACAGAACATAGAAGCTTACCCAGGTATGGACCCTTTAGATCCCTATTACCATGATAACTATATTAGGGAGATATTAGAGGATCCTTACCGATTTCAGGATCTGTCACCCCCATATCAGGAAACCGCACCCCAGATTCCAAACCCAGTCCGAGAACCTGCACCCCCAATGAGTGCAGAAAACGTGCAAGAACTTAAGACTTTTGGGGAGGAAATTTTAGAAAGCAGTGAGAGAATGCGTCAAGTGGGAGAACGTCTCGTATGGAAATACGATGAACGTAATATGGATTTTTGGATAAATCCATATCCGTGAATGAGATGGAGGAAATGGTAGTAGTAATAATAAATAAATAAAAATATAATATAAAATAAAATATGTGTGTACGGATGCATAGTACTATTAGTGTAATTTTCTTTTTGTTGGTATTGTAATCTTTATTTCTGTACTAGTGTGTAATAGACGCATAGTATATGAAAATAGAGTACAAGTCGCAATGATCGACGGTTTTGGTTAAATTGCGTGTTATGTGATTTACTATATTACCTATTATTTGTGATATTAATACGGGGTAAATGTTTAAAATTCAGATGGCCGGCGAAGAAAATCAAGGAAATCTAAATAACGATAATCAGAGTAACATTAACGTGGTTAATGAAAACCCAAGCATCAATAACAATGGAAATCGGATGGATAATAGTGCTATCCAACATATAGTGGCACAAGGAATTATAGACGCAATGCCATTTATTCTTCAAACGGTTCAAGAAGCGAATAATAAAAGTAAACATAGCAGTAAGCGACCAATTGAACCAGAACATAGCGTGAACAATGGACCTATTCTTCAAATGCCCATTCCCAAAAGAAGAAGAACCGTGCCTTACGGTTGTTCATACAAAGAATTCTGGTCCTGTAAACCAATAGAATTCTCGGGCAATGAAGAACTTATTGCAGCTCTACGCTGGATAGAAAAGACTGAGGTTGTTCTGAAAATAAGTAAATGTACGGAAGAGGACAAGATAATGTTTGCTTCCAATTTATTTAAAAATGCAGCCTTAGAATGGTGGAACACTATCCTTCAATCTAGAGGAAGTGATAGGGTTTATAGTATGGATTGGGAAGAATTTAGGAATATGGTGGAAAGAAAATTCTGCCCTCCAAATGAAAAAGAGCAGATAGCAAACAAATTCCTAAACCTTAGGATGACTGGTGTAGATAGTAAGGGGTACACGAAGTTATTCTTTGAATATGCTAGAATAGTACCAACTCTTGCTTCACCAGAACCAGTGTTGATTTCCCGTTATATTTGGGGATTAATTTGAGAGATTAGGCATGTAGTCAAGGCAGCTAGACCTTAAACTATAGAAGAAACTGTAGAACTAGCCAATACCTTGACAGATGAATTAGTCCGTACTAGAGAAGAAGACCAGAGGAGAAACCTAACCCAAAGGCTTACTCAAGAATTTCGTTCTGGAAATTTCAATCGTAGGAATATGGGTTCTACCTCTGCACCATACTACAAAGTTTGCAAGAAAAAGCACTCGGGAAAATGCTCAAATATCTGCAATTACTGCAAGATGCCAGGACACAAGGAAGAAAATTGCAAGAGAAAATCCAGTAATGGATTATGCTATAACTGTGGAGAAAAAAGGTCATATCAGGCTAAATTGTCCAAAATTGGCCCCAGCTGCAAACAACAAGAATACTAAAAATGCTAGAGCATTTGTTCTTACTGCAGATGAAGCCAAGATGATCCCAGACGTTATAGCTGGTACGTTTTTAGTTAATGATATATTTGCTAAAGTATTATTTGACTCTGGTGCAAACCAAAGTTTTATTAATACTTCGTTTTGCAAAATTCTAACTCAGTCATTAACTAAACTACCACAAGAATGTCTAGTAGAAACAGCCAATGGAGAAACTGTTAGGATTTTTGAAATCTTGCAGGGAGCAAGAATAGATATTTTAAATCAGAAATTTATTGCAAATCTTTATCCCATGAATCTGGCAGGATTCGATGTTGTTCTAGGAATGGATTGGTTAATAGCCAATAAAGCCAATATTTTGTGTGATCAAAAGTTAATTCAAGTAAATTCACAAAAAGGTAAAACGATCACAATTAAAGGAGATAAGCCGTTTAGATCCACTAAATTAATTTCTATGATGAAAACTGCAAGTTGTATAAGAAAAGCTTCTATAGTGTATTTGATTTCTATAATCACTAACACTAAAGGAAAAGAACTAAAAGATATTCCAGTAGTATCTCAGTTTTCAGATGTTTTTCCAGAAGAATTACCAGGACTACCTCCAGACAGAGAAGTTGAATTCAGAATCCATTTAATACCAGGAACATCACCAATTGCCAAAGCACCTTATCGGTTGGCACCTGCTGAAATGCAGGAGCTAAAGAAACAATTAGATGAATTATTAGAGAAAGGATTCATACAACCAAGTTCGTCGCCATGGGGAGCGCCGATACTGTTTGTTAAAAAGAAGGACGGATCAATGCGTATGTGCATTGACTACCGTGAATTAAACAAAGTCACAATTAAGAATCGGTACCCATTACCAAGAATCGATGATCTGTTTGATCAGCTACAAGGAGCTTGATTTTTCTCTAAAATCGATTTAAGGTCAGGCTATCATCAATTAAAGGTACAAGAAAAGGACATTCCTAAAACTGCTTTTAGAACAAGGTATGGTCATTATGAATTTACTGTCATGCCATTTGGTTTAACCAATGCCCCAGCTGCATTTATGGACATGATGAACCGAATATGTAAGCCATATTTGGATAAATTCATAATTGTATTTATAGATGATATTCTAATTTATTCTAAGAATAAAGAAGATCATGCAAGGCATTTGCACACACTTTTAAGTCTATTAAGAAAGGAAAAGCTTTATGCTAAATTCAATAAGTGCGAATTTTGGTTAGAACAGGTACAATTCCTTGGACACCTAGTCAATCATGAAGGAATTCATGTAGATCCAACAAAGATTGAAGCAATTACTAAATGGAAAACCCCTGAGTCACCAACTGAGGTTAGAAGTTTCTTAGGATTGGCCGGTTATTATAGAAGGTTTATTCAAGATTTTCTAGAATAGCCATTCCCTTAACTAAGCTAACCTGTAAATCTGTTAAGTTTAAATGGGGAGTAAAACAAGAAGTAGCCTTTAGAATCCTTAAACAAAGATTAACCCATACACCCATATTAGCATTACCAGAAGGAACTAAAGACTTTATAGTCTATTGTGATGCTTCTAAATTAGGTTATGGATGTGTATTAATGCAATGTCAGAAAGTTATAGCTTACGCATCTAGACAACTTAAGAATCATGAAGAGAATTATTCTACACATGATTTAGAATTAGGAGCTATAATTTTTGCTCTTAAGATTTGGAGACATTACCTTTATGGTAGTAAGTTTACCATATTTACTTATCACAAAAGTTTAAGGTATGTTTTCGGGCAGAAAGAGTTGAATATGAGACAAAGACGTTGGATGGAATTTCTTAGTGATTATGATTGTGATATCCAGTATCATGTAGGAAAAGCAAATGTAGTGGCAGATGCTTTAAGCCGAAAGTATCATGAAAAGCCAAGAAGGGTACGTTCTCTTAAATTAAATCTGCAAGTAGATTTAAATGATCAAATAAGAGAAGCACAAGAGTCAGTAATCAAGGAAGATACTGAAAAGCTAAAAGGTATGTTAAAAGAATTAAAACAAGAAACAGATGGAATTTGGAGATTCCATGAAAAGAGAATGTGGATACCTAAATTAGGAAATCTACGCCATCGCATATTAGAAGAAGCCCATAAATCTAAGTATACGATGCATCCAGGAAGTGATAAAATGTACCAGGATTTAAGGAAAAATTTCTTGTGGATAGGAATGAAAAAGGATATAGCAGCTTATGTTTCTAAATGTTTAACTTGTTCACATGTTAAAGCTGAACATCAAAAACCTTCAGGTTTGTTACAGCAATTAGAAATGCCAGTTTGGAAATGGGAATTAATAACCATGGATTTTGTTACTAAATTACCCAAAACTAAGAAAGGAAATGATACAATCTGGGTGATTGTAGATAGACTAACCAAGTCAGCTCATTTCTTACCAATGAAGGAAACAATTAGTATGGAACAATTATCTAAATTGTATGTAAATGAAATTGTTTCTTTACATGGCTTTCCTTTATCAATTGTTTCTGATAGAGATACTCGATTTACATCTCATTTTTGGTCAAGTTTCCAAAAGGCAATGGGAACCAAGTTAAGGTTAAGCACAGCTTATCATCCTCAAACAGACGGACAAAGTGAAAGAACAATTCAGACAATGGAGGACATGCTTAGAGCTTGTGTAATTGATTTTGGAGGTAATTGGGATGATCACTTACCTTTAATAGAATTTTCTTATAATAATAGTTATCACACAAGTATCAATGCTGCACCATTTGAAGCACTTTATGGAAGAAAGTGTCGAACCCCAGTCTGTTGGGCAGAAATTGGGGAAAAGCAACTATCTGGACCTGAGATAGTGCAAGAAACAACTGACAAGATTATTCAAGTCAAGGAACGACTGAAAGCTGCACGTGATCGACAAAAGAGTTATGTCAATAACCGACGCAAGCCATTGGAGTTTCAGGTAGGAGATAAAGTATTGTTGAAAGTCTCTCCTTGGAAAGGAGTAGTAAGATTCATAAAAAGGGGAAAGCTAAGTCCCAGGTATGTTGGACCCTTCAAGATTATTAGAAAAATAGGACCTGTAGCCTATCAGCTACAACTGCCAGAGGAAATGGCAGGAATACATGATGTGTTTCATGTATCAAATCTTAAAAAGTGTTTAGCTGATGAATCATTGATAGTACCTCTTAAGGATATAGAGGTAAATGAACAACTCAAGTTTGTAGAAAGACCTCTACAAATTGAAGACAGAAAAGTCAAGAATCTAAAACACAAGAGACTAGTTCTAGTCAAAGTAAAGTGGGACTCCAAAAGAGGACCTGAGTATACATGGGAGCTCGAGTCAGAAATGCAAAAGAAATACCCGCATTTATTTCAATAGATCTCGAGGACGAGCTCTAAAACAAGGTGGGGAGAATGTAATAACCCTCGGTAAAACCAACACCCTCATTATATTTTGTACACCCTGTTATATGTTAAAATATCCTTATATGTTTTATATTACACCCCGTATGTGAAAACCGAGCCCAAAATATGTTATAGTTTATAAAATAAATTAAAAACAAGAAATAGTAAGCTGAGGCGGGCCGCGTAGGACCTCACCTCAAGCTTACGCGAGCCGTATCAGTGTTTAAAACTGATACCGTCTATTCCTTTAGTTCATACGGGCCGCGTAATCCTCTTCATTAGTTCACGCGGGCCGCGCGTGTTCTAAATGGTGGCGCATCCCTGAGTCGACACGTGTCGACATCGTGTCGTGTCTACTTGGTGATCAGGCTAAGCTATAAGTTGACCGCGTGTTGACGCAGGCCGCGTAAGGCTTTGCCTTACCTTACGCGGGTCGTCTGGAAGTCAGATATCACAACTATAAATAGCAGGCATCAGTTTTTGTTTTCCGTCGCTCACTTCTCGAATTCTAAATCTCACTTTCTGTAGTAGAGGAATTATAGTTGGGTATTATACCCCTAATTAGCGAGGTTCTGCTCCGTTGTAAGTATTATAACCCCAGTTTCATAATAGTTACGCTGCCCGATTGATTTAGGGTTCCTTAACAACTGTCGTGGTTCTGCCCGACGTAGTTGTTGGAATGTCGTCTCGGGGAGGGTATCATTAATAATTTCAAAGGGTTATGATACTAATCAATGTATATTTGTATAAATTATAGATTATACCCTGGAAACCCTTACAAGAAGCCTAAGATAGCAAAGTGAGTAATCTCCTTTTTGTTAACAGTTTTTACAAAACCTTAATTATTTTACAATATGATTAAGCAGTGATTGAGTCTTTGTAGTCTTCAATTACTGCCGGTATGTTGGGGTTTTGTATACAAAATTTACTACACTGTGAGTAGTAAGTCGAGGATGACAGTACGTTACCATTGGGACAATGAGTTAGCCAATGTGTAATATGACCCACAAGTCAGTGGATTGATAGTACCAAATGGAGTAATTGTGTAGACATAAACATTGTAATCGTCCTCGATACTGTTTTAATCTATAAAATGTTTCTTGATTAAACTGGGATTCACTCACCAGTATTTCCGACTGACAAATGTTTTTAAAACGCGTTTCATGTAACCCAATGTGATAGCCAACTAGTAGAAAGCCAGCTGGAGAGCACTAAAGGCTTGGGGATAATGTGGCTATAAAAGTTACCTAATAAACGATGTTTTAAATTAAATAAGATAGGGTTTATCCCTATAAATGTATTGTAATAAGAAACTTGGATTTTATCCATGTGATTATTAATATAAAATATGGTGGTTTTACTCTGATAAACATTTCCTAACTACGGTCCTGATGAAAATTCCGCTGCGAGATTAAATAACCTTATACCACCACAACTGAGATCGCGTCCGCCCGTTCCCGAGAATAAGGGATTGGGGGTTGCGACATTGCCTATGTACTGAACTTCGTCAGCATTTTAGTTTGTCTGATAATGGTGCCAATTCTGTTATGTGCATTATTAGAACTATATCGTGTTGTATGTAGTAAGTCTTGCAACATGAAATGCCATTGTATGTATATAATAGTATTCAGAATTTCATTCGTCTTGTAAATTAGATCATGCACAGTTATTAAAGCACAGATTACTGTTCAATTAGTGTACGGAATGTACGGAAAAGTGACAGTTGTCACAGACTCCCTCCGTTAAAAGAATTTCGTCCCGAAATTCAAGCGATGCCATCGGTCACAGGGGAGTTGTGAATCAAATGTGGTCACTTATGTTTAAAATTTGTCTTCATGTTCCCATGTACTCTGGGTTATGATATGAATTCTAATGTACTCAAGTAAATCAATTACGTCTTTTCTGTGTTTTGTGAACTCTTGGTCCGCCACCTTAACAGGTTCTATAGTAATTTTGTCGTTTGTCATTGATGTGAATCTTATTTGTGGGAACAACGACTATTCCTTGAGTCAGACACCTCTAAAGACTAGACACATGGAATGTGTCACGATCACTACTGATCTTTTTCTGGAAGTTTCAATTTGTGAGTAATGGTTCCAATCCCTACACCGGGGGTCCAACCTTTACGTTTTCCAAATCACACCACGCCTTTCTAGGCGAGGCTCCCATTAAAGCCATACTTCTTATTTCAAATTCCTACGATTTCTGTCGCTCGCAGGCGCAATCTTTCTGTATTCTGCGGGCTGTCTTGATATGATCACATATCTGAACGATCTTGCCTCTAGTTTTTCCTGGACCAACTCGGGCCAGTAGATTGTTTATCTCCGGTCTCCGTTCAACACGACGGGAATCGACTTATTATGTTCCATCTAAAGCTTCACACGAAGCGGTTTAAACAGCGGTGTGATAAATACTATTGTAGGAAAACTCCACTAAGGGCAAGTGAGTGTTCCAATTTTTCATCAAAGTTTATCACACAAGCACTTAACATGACCATACAGTCTGCATCGTTCAGTAGCTTAGTCCATCTACGTTAATATTCAAGTTCTTACGATCAACGGTGTGCTGCAACCCTTGTGATCAGTAAAGGTCGTGCAGCGTTTTCTTACAAGTAATGTTGTCAAATTTGCGGCGTGCAATCACTGTATCTAGACCATGGTTTCTTCTCATGATCCCTTAATCAACGTGACGCGTATGCAATGCCGTGGTCTTGTTGCATCGACGCGCAATCGAGACATTGTTTATAAAAGTCACATAATTGCAATTCTAACTCCTTAGCTCTTGATTGCAGGGTTGGCATGAATCTCGTTCTTATCCACCATGTATCCTAAAGTTCTTATCTTGCGAATTCGAAATCCGTTTTTCGACATCTTATCACATAACTGTTCTTTCTCCAAGAGTTGCAAGACAAATTGCAGATGTCGCTCATGACCTTTCTTGTTCGTTGAGCATATAGTCAATAAATATAATCATGATCTATCCGGGTATGGCTTACACATTTGATTCATGAGGTCCATGAATACTGTCGATGCATGTGTTAAGCCAAATGGTACGACAAGGAACTCGTAATGCCCGAAGCGAGTCCTAAAGGTCGTTTTAGGGATATTTCCTTCTTGTATTCACAGTTGAGGACATCCTGTCCTTTAGTTGACCTTTGAGTGGTAACTATAACCTAACGGTTGGTCTGTTCATGTCATAAATCCTTGATATTCAATTCTCTGGAATTGATGCAAAGTGGAAGCTGTCAACTTTCTTCTTGTGTCCTTAACTAAGGGTGTCATGTCCTTAATTCCCTCTGTCTAGTAGCTCTTGCAGTTATATCGGAGGCTCATGCTTCGCGGACTAAGCTAGTCGGTAAGGCGTCATCTTGTCACTGGTGCCGCTTCTGGCACGAGGTTCATCTTAAACTTCTCTTGTCGTTGTGGGGGGGATATTCCTGGCAAGTCTTCAGGAAAGGCTTCTGGGAATTCCTCCACCACGGGGTTGTCTTCTAGCTCCAGCTCCTAGGTCTCCTTATCGGCAACATGAGCTAGGAAGGCTATGCAGTCTACTCGGAGGCGCTTCTGTGTCTCTTCGACCAATGAGAGATGTCGCAGACCCACGGTCTAGTACCCTTGCAACTATTGCAAGAAGGTTGTGCACTATAAATCTTTCATCATTCGCAAGAGGGATGCGACTGATTTTCCTTTTATTGAATGACTTCAACTCTATACTTGGATATCCAATCCATGCTGACTATCATATCATGGCTTCCTAAGTCAATGGTAACAGAAGGTTCCGGCCTTCTGAGTCCCCAAAATATAATCCTTAATTGCTTCGTCTGCTTAAACTAGCCTTCTATATGCCCATTTCTAAAGAATACGGGACGTTTGTTCTACTTGAAACTAGGCCAAGCAGTTTCTTAAGTTCTAAGCATGCAAGGTTAAAGTTGGTGCCAGTATTAATCAAAAATAGATACATAAGGTTGGTTAATAGGGAACGTACCCGTAACCGCATCTGGATCCTGGGGTGCTTCATGAGCTTCGATCATGAAGACCCTTCCTTGCTTGTTTCTTCCTAGGGCAATCTTTCCTAAAGTGCCCTGCTTCACCACATCTGTAGCAACCTGGTACTCTACCTTTATCTTTTCCGTCTGGATCCTTTGCCCAACAGGCATCCTTACTGTGCCCTTCCTTTCCACACTTCCCGCACTTAGGCCTCAGACATTGACCTTCATGGTAAAAATTGCATTCCTCGCATCTCGGCTTATTCCTCAAGTATATCTTACCACCAGCCTTATTAGTGGTTCCATAAGCTTTCATGCCATGCGGCGGGTTGACTTCCTTTCTTTTGTTAGCTTTAGAGCTTCCATAGCCGACTTGGGTGCCTATCTTTAGGTTTGAAGACTTCCTTTTCTTGTTGCCTGATGACTCCACATGAGTCTCTTTCTTGTTATCCTCAGATTCCGAAAATTTTCCCATGCGTAGAGCTTCTTCAGTAAGAGTGACACTCAAATCGATAGCCTCTGTGATGGTCGAGGGCTTTGAGGTAGTAACCATGCTCCTAATTTGAGGTGCAAGTCCCCAAATGAATCGCTCAATCCTCTTGAATTCCGGCTTGACTAAGTAGGGGACGACCCTAGACAAGTCGTGAAATCGCCGGACGTATTCAGGAATCTTCGGCCTGTCCATTTTCAAATTCCAGAACTCCACCTCAAGCTTCTGGATTTCAGTCCTAGAACATTATTTCTTCTCTATCATTTCCTTGAGCTCATCCCAGCTCAGTGCATAAGCAGCATCTGCACCAAGGGTCTGAACCTGAAGGTTCCACTAGGAGAGTGCGCCATCCAAAAACAACCCTGAGACAAAGGTAACACTCTGCTGGGGTGAACAGTTACTCATTCTTAGAACGGAGTCAGTCTTTTCTGCCCAACGAACAAATGCAACAGCACCTCCTGTGCCATCAAAATTCAATGGCTTGCAGTCCAGGAACTGTTTATAGGTGCAGCCAGTTGGAGGGTTATTTCCGAAAGTGCCACCGTTATGTTCGGAGCGGAGGGCTTCGTGTCGTGCAATTTCCTGTGAGATGCGTTCTTGAAGCTCGGCTTCTGTCCTTGGTAACGTACTGGTGTTTGTGTCACGTCTGGGTGGCATTCTCTTATGTCAAAAGGTATGGGGTAGGTTAGACAACATTCCATAATTGTCTATGAGGTAAATATTACCATAAGTAAACAGGTAATCACCCAATATCACATGCATATGAAATCAACAATGTACGAGTGAGGAAACAATTACTGAGTTTTCATAAGGTAGTAGTGATTTTCCTCCTACGTTTGCTCTCTTTGGTCTTTAGCTTCACAAGACGGGTATACTTTCCCTGAGATGGGGGTTGTTTATGTAGGGGTGATAGAGAGTGTAACGTCACTGAATCATTCTGAATGTTATCCATCTTCACTTGCTTAAATATCGTTTCTCAAACGTCTCGTACACGAGTAGAAGTGTCAGACACGAAGTAGGCAAAGACAGGTTTCCTACTTTATAAAGTGCTAAGGCAATGGTCTATGTTTTGTTCTACCAGATGAAGGTGTGAACACCTATAGATTATTTTGGAGGGATGGTGATCATCAACCTGACCCGCAGAGTCCACCAGGATTTCCATGCACTACAAGTTGTTATTACGTGGGCCCCCGTAATAATAAATTGTCTTGCACAGTTACCCCAATTTTCTCTCGTCCAAGCAGATGATCAATCAAGGAGGGGACACTACTGTCCTTATACCTCTGTCATGGAAAGGACCATTGTGGTGGTCCACGCGCTAACACTCGTTATCGTTACGCGCGAATAGGCACGATGATTAAATGAAATAGGAATAAAGAGAATTCCTAGTAGTTGGAGGGGCACCTTCAAGATGAATACTTCATCTTCCTTTTCTGGTCAAGTGTGTCGTCAATCTCGCTTCACAAAAGCCGCAGGGATCTCATCCCGCTGATTAAGAATTTGTTCAAGGTTGCCGCCTCTGCCTCGCCATCACTACCGTAGTCAGGCACCTTCACGATTGAGAGGGAAGAGCAGCCATATCCTACGGAAGCTAGCTCAGAATCTTGTTTGGTAATCACTCCAGCCATGAGCTTTGCAATGAACGCGAGGCCGATAGCTTCATCGTGCGAGTAAGAATAATAATAGAGTTCGGAGTCGAAGGTATCTTATTCACGTCAACAATTATTCCGTACACTTATTCGTATGTGTATATCAGTAAACAAATATGTTACTTAGCATAAACAGGCAATCCGATGCATCATATCATATATAACTCTCGTTTATTCTTTGGGGGGTCATTTTGTCTTTGGCAAGTCTAACTCGTGTAGACTATGCCTTAGTTGGCACTTTATCTTGAGGTATTCCCTACTAATGTCCTTGCCTTGTCTCTTCTTTGAAAAGTGTTTGACTCATGGATCTTGACGCTTACGTGAATGCAATGAAAAACCTTTTTGTAAAATGTTTTTGTGAGAGAACTCTAGAGATTGTAGTCTAGACTCGAGAAGGAATCCTAGTTCACTACAATCGAAGCTCTGATACCAAACTGTCACACCCTGACTTTTGCAGAATCATATGATGTGTGACTGGTTTAATATCATTGCATTCAATCGTAATAAACAACTACATGATCAAAACGATGTTCATCCATTCATAAAATTTGAGTATTACAAACACCGGTTATTTAAGTTTTAAAACACAACCTTCGACTAGGTTACAAACCAACAAAAGTGGATGGCATCTAAACTTGAAGTCTACTTCTAGTTACGACACCCGCGCCCAAGATCCATCCTGTCACCTGAAATACATGTAATTTTGGAAAACATCAACAAAAGTTGAGCGAGTTCATGCGTTTTGTGTGAGTACTGTAATCTTGTAAATCTTTGAGAGACTCCTTTGTAAACAGGTATGAAAAGCGTGTATGAACATAAATGTTTTACAAGGACTTTAAGGCATGTGAGGACATAGGGAGCACTCGTAATGAGTAGGCTTAATTTCCCTTCGACTATGACGAATTTCCATTCGACTATGTCAATTTACCTTGACTATGTCAATTTCCCTTGACTATGTCGATTTCCCTCGAATGGGACACCGAAGCACTCAAGTGATCACATAAGGACCATGAGTGGGGCTCGGCCGTATCCGTTAGATCTAACCCTCGTCCCTAATTAAGTATTAATGGCATTTCAATATTTAGTCTATGCTCACATGATCTAGTATTTCATAGGCATTTCATACCGTTTAAGCATTCGTAACATGTATTTCACCCCTGAGAGTTATAAAACCAAAAACAGTTAAGAGAAAAGGGGGAGCATGAACTCACTGTTTTGCGTCTTCAGTACTCGTAACTCAAATCTCGTCAGCAAACACGACTACCTACAATGTGCTAGGGTCTATTAGACGAGCGGGTCGTGCCTTGCCTTAGTATTCATGTTTTGAGTTACATTTCCTTTATGTCTTTAACATTATCCAAAGTTATAATACTTCTCAAGTATTTATTTTCGTATTTCCTTCCCAAGGATGGGAGTATTTCATACATGTGTATTTGTATTCTCGTATTTGTAGTTTCCAAAATAATATATTTTCAAGTCTTACTTCAGAAAATATATTTAAACTTGTTTTGTCCCAAAAATAATGTATTTCAAGAAAATGTATATTTTTTCTCAAAAATCATATATCTTCTAAATATTCTAAGAAAATATATTTTTACTTTCAAAAATAATATATTTTCTCTTTGCCGAAAATATGATATACTTTGTAATAATAATGAAAATCATATTTTCATTCCTTGTGTCCCAAAATAATGTTTACCAAAAACATATTTATAACGGTATTTTCCGGAATATTTTGTAAGTTACGTTCTTGCGTTTGATTTCACAATACTGAGTGTGTAACTTATATATTTATTCCTTGTGATTTTTGGTATTATTTTGGATTGTAAATTCTTGGTATTTTGTTAAGTTATATTACTTTAATTCCTAAAATAACATAACTATTACACCAAGTATACAAATAATCACACACAATGTGTAATAAGTGTAAATATATATTCTAAATGCATATTTATCCATTTTTGTTTATAAAAACCAACCTCCAATACTTGTATTTTTGTAACAAAATCTATGGCAAAGTTTATATTGAAAACCATAGTTAAAACTCACTTGTAAATACTTGTTTAGAAAATATTTTTCTAAGTGTTTGTATTTTTAGAAAATTTTGCCATAGTTTCCCCTAAAAATGGAGGTGCCCATGCTTTTTAAGCATATCATTTTCTTTTCAAAAATCATCATAAGCAATCAACAATCATCCTTAAACAACTTTTACTTACCAAGTGCCAAAGCATTGCATTTTACATAATAGTCATGAACTTGAGTTTTCATAAAAACTTGTAGTAACTTGGTAGTAGACTTAGTTACCCCTTTAAAGTGTGTTTATTTCTTTAAAAATCTCATTCTTAAAAGATTTGAGTGTTTACAACTTGTTAGATGTTTTTTTCCAAAAATCATTCTGTTGAGTTTTTCTTGTAAACAATATATTCTTACCCTTGTTTCACTACTAGAAACATGGTTATTTTCTTTAAAATTATGTTCATGTAAATCTTGTGATTTAACTTGGTTTCTTTGGAAAACTATTTTAGAAACCATCCACTTACAAGACTTGTATTTTATTTAAATCACCATCATATGAAAATAACTTTTATTATTCAAGTTCATGAAAGACATAAAGCATGATGATCTTGATCTTTCACAAGATCACCATTTTAACTTACTAGATCATGTGTTTAATCACAATCTAGTGGGTTACTTATGATGTCTAGCATCATAATCTCTAATAATTAATCAACAAGAAGCAAACAATCATAAATCAACAAGATTTCATATGTTTATAAGCTTATGTTAGAGATTCATGAATATGCCTTTTAATGTTCATCTTGTTTAACATTGTTCATCACTTATTAACCAACTATATATGAAAGATCAAGAGATCATAAGAGCCTTACTACTAGCACAAGGCTAGGGAAGAACACTTGATGTTGATGATGACAAAAGTGATGGATAAAAGCAAATGATGAAGGTCCTTCAAGATCCGTTGCTTGCAACCTTCCTAAATAGGCTCGAGACACCTTAGATCACCCTTGGATAGTCTTGGAATGGATTAGAAAAATTGATGGAGGTGAGGGGGTGTTGGGCCGTAAGTTAGAGGAAGAGGAAGGAGGTGGATAGGGGTTGAAGATGGTATGTAAGAGAATGAAGGTCTTGTGGGTATAATATACTAGTTCAACAAAATCTTTTAAGATATTTAACCAAATCTAGTAAGATTAAGTGAATCAAATAAGATCTAGAGAAATCTTGCAAGATTTTGGAAGATCACACAAAATCTAGGTGGGGCCACACCTTCATAACCGTGAACATGAGGGGGGGGGGGGGGTAAATGTAAGTTTTGATGGTAAATGATGTTAATTAGTTGGAGGTTAAGTGTAAAGTCTAGTGTTTTAAGTGTATCATGCATTATATAGTATGTTAGAGTGTTCAGTGATCATAACTAGCTCAGAAATAAATAAACAATGCTTCTAGTATAATTTTGGTGTTTCGGGTAATGTCCGGTTGTTCGGTTAGATACCGGTTCGTTAATGTGTCAAACTATTCCATTTAGTGTTCTTTATGTACCCTTTTGTAACGCTTTTAATCCCCGACACTTAGGAAAGCATCCAGGACCATTTAGTCATATTTTTGCATGTAATAAACTTGTTAAAATGCTGAATTTTGCTGATTTATGCAGAATTCTGCACTTTGGGTGAGTTTTAGGCACTTCCCGACACTTAAACTATCACTTAGGAATGCAGTTTTGTGGTCCTTACTTCCCAACACACTATACTAGTGTAGAACTTGGTTTCTGACTCATACTGGGTCTCAAAACATTGTCTGTCTATGTACTGAACTTCGTCAGCATTTTAGTTTGTCTGATAATGGTGCCAATTCTGTTCTGTGCATTATTAGAACTATATCTTGTTGCATGTAGTAAGTCTTGCAACATGAAATGCCATTGTATGTATATAACAGTATTCAGAATTTCATTCGTCTTGTAAATTAGATCATGCACAGTTATTAAAGCACAGATTATTGTTCAATTAGTGTACGGAATGTACGGAAAAGTGACAGTTGTCACAACATTTATTTTTATTTTTTAGTTTTGT
The DNA here is from genome assembly GCA_030545235.1 of Helianthus tuberosus. Taxonomy (NCBI): domain Eukaryota; kingdom Viridiplantae; phylum Streptophyta; class Magnoliopsida; order Asterales; family Asteraceae; genus Helianthus; species Helianthus tuberosus. The sequence continues at coordinate 114,542,419 of CM060400.1, read as the reverse complement.
ACAAATAGTCCTTGAATAATAATTCTTTACAAAATAGCCCATGGGAAGGTGAAATGAAAAGAATGTCCTTATGTGCAACGCCCATGACTGTATTTAACCAAAAAATCTGACTAAGCTAACATGCAGAATTTTGAAACGTTAATGACAAAACTCGTTAACTTTTACGACAAAAGACAACGTCTGCAAAAGGGTATTACCGTAAAGCACAAAACTTCTAGTTTTACTCTTAAAGAAAAGATAAAAGTGTATTTGAAATTTATACCACCACCTTCAGTTTGGCTGGCCGACTCCCTCTCTCCTCGTCTTCACGAGGGGCACTTTCTTTCTCTTCCCCTCTCCTAGATTTGTCCTATTATGGGTGTCCAATTCCAGATTGTATGATATCTCAATTCGTTTTATATAATATATTATCAATATACTTTGTATAAACATTAGTAATATTTAATACTACTTAAAGAAAATAAAATGGCAAAATATGCTATACCAAAACCCATTTTAATCTATATTCATCATGCATCCAACTAACTCCATTTGATCACATCTACTTTAAATAAATTATCTAAAGTTATTAAAAATTTGATAGTTTAAGTCAAAGTGAAGGTCAAATTTTCTTTCATTTTGTTGAATTGCTGACTTGGTGGGAATCTGTATCTCAATTATTCATTAGTAGAGATGTGCTTTAATTGAATATCATTATTAGCTTTCCCACTTAACTAACATGTGAACTTATTATTATTTTTTTATTAATCCATCGTTAACTAAACAATTATTTCATTTGATTTACTTAAATGTTAGTGGATCTTTTTCTTTTTTAACAATACATATTTATTTTATTAGTGTAAGACGATTAACATGTAACTAGTAAAAAAAGATGGCCCAAAGTCAACTAACTATGTACATTTAACATTTTAGACGAATTGTTCGCCGATAAAAAGACGATTGGTTAATGATAAATAATCAACATGGGGATTTAGGTTCTTTGATGCTTAAGTGAGAGTAGTCAACATTTTCTACTTTTTGAGAGGTCTCCATCAGAGTAACAAAAAAAAAATTTACAAGTGTACAAATATTGGTTGACGTAAAAGGTCGTATATTATAATTTAATTTTTTTCTTTAAATATGCATGTTTTTTTTCGTTCTTAAAGAAAGTCACAATATGAAATTATGGATTTATAAATTCACCAGTAGTGATTATATACAATTCCTAAAGTGGCAGATCCAACTTTGGATAAAGCTTTACCCAAGTTTTAAGTTTCGCGGGCGTTGCTAGCCTCATCCTTGTCCAGTACATGCTTCGAGCGGGGAGCTAGTTAATGTCCGGACCGCGTCTCCCTTTTGATAATGCTCAAGGAAGCTTAGACAACCAGGGAGTAGTTCTGACCGGATACAAGTTGCCGTACTTATATTTAGACTGGTTATAAAGTCTTTTCTAAAAATATAAGGGATCTTTTTTCATCTCATGAATCACTACTGGTGAATTTATAGGTGAATTTATAAATTTAAATTCTGTAACACCCCAAAAAAACGGGTTTGGTAAATTAAAACCCGGTTGATATAAAGAAATGAGTTTTAATCTCTTATTTAACTAAAATGAAACTAGAGGGACCAAAACCGTTCAATGGGAAACATGATTTTATAAAACAAAATTAAAACACCACACACACACATAGTGTGTGTGTGTGTGTGTATCGATGATCAGGAAGAAAAAAAAAAGATGGTTCAAACCCTAGTTTCTTAAAAATCTTCAAATTGAAGGGCAAGATGAAGCTTAAACTCATAACTGAGCATAGATTAACGATCACCTTCACAAGGGGATCGCAAGGTATGTCTTAAAAGCTAGCTTGGTGATTATGCACGAAGTGGGTTATGTTGTAAATCGCGAAGTTGTATGAAATTGAGCATGAGTATGTGTTAGATTCATCATTTGGAACATGGATTATGCATGGTTTAGGTTAATTTGATGTGTAAGGGTGTAACCCGTTTGTTATGGTGAAGATGATGACATGGGTAAATCATCTATGTCTAAATTCTTGCTTAATATTGATGTATTTTGATTTGTATGATGGATTCTTATGAGAGGAATTGAAAGAAATGTGATACTAGTATGTTTGATGTTTGTGCATGTATGATTCATGTTGATTAGAAGGAAGAAATTGATGAATTATGTATGAGATTAGAAGGATATGCATGAACTAGTTGTACACTATGCTTACAAGGTAGTACACATATCAAAAGTATGATGAAATTATGAAGAACTTAAGATTAGATCACTTGTAAGTGATTAACAAGTAGTTATGAAGTGGGTTTTAGATGATGTAATGTAAATTGATGATTTACTTATGTTAACAATGCTTGGAATCATACATGTGTGTGAGTGTTTAAAGAAATTGGATAAGAAATGATGAATTGTTGTTAGATGAAGTGAACAAAATGTGATGATAATATGTATGATGTTTAATTTTAAATACCACATGTTGATTAGTAGAAGGATTTGATGAACTATGTATGAATTTAGAAGATTGTGCATGAATTAGTTGTACGTTATGCTTAAAAGGTGGTACGCACCCCAATCGTATGATAAAATGTATGTATTGTCGTCCGTATAGTCGATTATGATGTTACGGGTATATAATGATAAGTCGAAAGTTAAGGTAATTGGACCGTTGACTTCTAACAAGTCAACTGTGTATAAGAAGAATGGTTAGACATGTTGTCATAATTGTAAGATTAAAGTAAGTTATACGGTGCGTGTTAGACGTATGTGTGTTTAATGTGATAACATGACGGATTTCACGAGTTGGAAATGGTATGAATTTGGTTATATGTATTATGCTTGTTAGAAGTGACCATAGCGTCAAATGTGAATTATGAGATCGATATGATCGTTAACATGTACAACTGTGTATGCTAATGAGAATGTGATTTCGATGACATGGAAGTATAGGAATCATATCGAGACGGAATCAAGCACGGAAGGCTAACGGGTCAAGAAGTGGCGAGGAACGAATGTGAACACGGATGCATGAGGTAAGTGATTTTCGCAATCACTTCTTAGTTGTTTATGTAAAGTTATATGCAATTTAATTAAGTATGATAATCGAGGTCAATTAGGAAAGAATTGTATGATACCGATGAAGTATTAAACGGATCTTAGCTTTGATCCGAGCAAGGTATGTGTGATTAAGAATTGTAGCTAAGTAGTAGGATTGGTTACTTATGCAAGGGAGTCCTTTGTTGTTAAGGATAGAGCAAAGTTGACAAAAACGCCCTTGATGGGTAAAACGAGCAAATGGTCTTAAAAGTTGACTACAAACAAGCTAATTGATTAAATGAATGTTTTGAAAAAGTAAGAAAGCGAGAAGTATGTTTTTCATAAGCTAAGGACCTTAAAATGCGCAAATACCCTTAACGGGTCAAAATAAGCTCTTGGGCAAAAATGGGTCAAGAGGATGCAAGACATCCGAGAACTTAATCTTTTATGATAGACAATGTTGACATTATTAGGTTTATAAGAAGTTATGGTCAAACAAACAAGTTATGTGGATGAATGCATGAACGGGTCGCATAAATCATAAATGAATAATAAGACGATAGCGTGTAAGTTAAGAATTTCCTTAATCCGGTTGTGGGATTTTAAGTTCATATGATAGAATGTGAATTTACAAGCATGTAGGAAGAAACGGGAGGTTAAACGGGTAAGCGGTTCAAAAGTTACGCGCGTTTTAGTGCGTACGGACGACGAAACGGAACTGCAGAAAAGTGCCATTTCTAGAGGTAGTCGCCGACGGGCAAGGGGGTCGTCGCCGACGGGCTCTAGAAAGTTAGTTTTTTTGCTGACGGGTTATCTTCCTGTCTACGGGGTTTTGGCTATGGGAAAAACTACGGGCCGTCGCCGACGACCTCCCCAAGTCCAAAAGTCTAAAAATTTGATATTTAAGTTGATTTATGTATCGTAGGCTTCGGTTTGTTATCCGTGGACTACGGCGGACTTTCTAAACATGGTTTTGATCGATCCTTAGATGTTTATGGACTATAAATCAAAGTGTAAGTCCCATGTAATTAACGTATGAGTATGTAAGAAGTATGCAAGATCTTGTACGTGTATGTAGATGTGTATGTATGTATGTATAAAGATATGTATGAGTGTATACATGTATGTAAAGATGTAGGAAAGGTATGTACGTATATAGATGTGTATGTATGTATGTATAAAGATATGTATGAGTGTATGCATGTATGTAAAGATGTAGGAAAGGCATGTACGTATGTAGATGTGTATGTATGTATGTATGTATAAAGATATGTATGAATGTATACATGTATGTAAAGATGTAGGAAAGGTATGTACGTATGTAGTTGTGTATGCATGTATGTATAAAGACATGTATGAGTGTATGCACGTATGTAAAGTTGTAGGAACGGTATGTACATATGTAGATGTGTATGTATGTATGTATGTATGTAAGTACGTAAGTATGTATGATTTAGACACGTTGAGTGTTGACGTTATTAATGGTGTACCTTGAGAATGAAAAGTAATGCAGGTACGTTATTGAAGCCTCACCAGGAAATGGATACGCAGATGAAATGCTTAAAGTTTGAAATGTGATGAAATGTGAAGTGTACGTGAATGAATCTTGTTATATAATGTGTGCTAATGTTATGAATGTATGTGGTGAGTGCAGGTGGTATTGATCACGGGCGATTATCACAAGGAATAGAGATCGAAGACCGAGTCATAAGGTAGATTGTACGGGAATAATCGAGTATGTACTTTAGTAAACGGGAGTTATGCTTTTGTTTTGTAAAAGAGATACTTTTAAAATAAACTTTCAAGTAAGTCAAGACGTTTGTGATGAAAGAAATTTTATGGCACGAATTTCCGCTGTGACTTTTGTCAAATACGTGTTAGGGTCTTACAAATTCTTTTCTCTAAATATTATATCTTGACTCTTAAACTAAATAATTATGCATAGACGAATAATATTATAGAGGGAGGTTCATTTGAGAAGATTGAGAAGAAAAAGAATAAAGAATATAATTTTAAAACATTAATTTGGTTTGTTTTCCTCATCTCATTTATTATTATGTCTGGATAATTAATTAGTTATAAAGATTATCATCTTTCACACTAAATTTTTTACCTATACACGTCAAAAGTTATCTTACACATTTTGAAGTTTATCCTATATATATTGAAATTTATCCTACACAACTCGTAATTTATCCTACATTATTACATTTTTTTTGAAAAAAAAATGATTGTTTTAGTGATTTTAATTAAATTCTTTCGATCAAGAGCATTTGAAAGATTTGAAATTATTTAAATACACTTTTGTAAAAGTATGCAAATTTAATTTTGAGTAAACTGTCATTTTGATCCCTGTGATTTGTTTACTTTTGTCACTTTAGTACAAAACTCGAATCTTTTGAATCTGGGTCCCTGTGGTTTCAGTTTTGTTGCCATTTTGGTCCAAAAGTAAAATCAGCTCAAATTTCTCAAATAAAATCCTGGTATTTTGTCCTTTTCCTCAGGGGCAAAATGGTCATTATAAGTTTTATTATAACAAATTATTAATTAAAATAATAAAATTAAATAATGTTCTTTCACCTTATAAAAGCAGAGACTTCCTAAACATCATCTTCTCTAACCCCAAACCCTAATCCAGCGTCTTCTACAACCCTCATTCTCATGCATTGATTATAGTTCTTGAATCAATCGAAAGGGCCTCGTGAGTCGCAATTGATGATTTTGCAGTTTAATTCGTCAATCGAAACGCTGAGAAACCGCTGGCAATATTGGATATCCCGATTTATTGGAGGTGCACAAATAATTGGGGAGCACATGAACATTCTTATTTTCATTCTACGTTGCCCTACCACCGGAATCAAGTCCTGTCACCGCCACCGGTGATCGACCTTTTACTCTGCCTCACCGACAGTCACCTAAGAAGAAAAGCAAGTAAGAATCTATCTCATGTTTTCTCATCTCAATTCCAGAATTTGAAGTGACCACCACCTGATCCAAGATGTACTGAAAGGTCATAGCGCTTCTGTTATGGATGTTTGTTTTCATCCTTCTTAGAATTTGGTGTTACGAGGGTAAATATGTTAATCGTTTGAAGTATGTTCTCATGATGCCAACTGGTATGTGATTTGATTGGGGGTTTCCTGCAGGTTTGGGTTTGGAGAAGATAATGTTTGGGGGAAATCTCTGCTTTTATAAGGTGAAAGAACATTATTTAATTTTATTAATTTAATTAATAATTTGTTATAATAAAACTTATAAGGACCATTTTATCGATAAGGAAAAGGACAAAATACTAGGATTTTATTTGAAAAATCTGAGTTGATTTTACTTTTGGATTAAAATGACAATAAACTGAAACCACATGAATCCAGATTTAAAAAAATTGAACTAAAGTCGTAAAAATAACCAAACCTTACAGACCAAAATGACAGTTTACTCTTTAAGTGAAGGCAAAGGGAAAATACACAAAGTTTGATATGAATTTAAAAGGAAAAAAGAAAAAAAAAACTAAACTGTTCAACATCAATACAGTTAACGTGTTTAGAAAAAAAAACAAGTGATATGATTGAAAAGACGACATAAATTATCATTTTTATATAATTCATATGTCCTTGTGTTGATGAATCTCCTTGTTGTCCAACCAAGAAGCCGAAACTCACGGTTTGATCAAACCTTTTGGTTTTATTATGACAAATATTTCTATAAGAGTACTTTCGACCCAACTACGAGTGGTTACAGGCCGCCAGTCTAAGGGGCAACGAAGTCGTTTCAGGAAGCGGATGCGGGGAGTGGGGTTGCCGCACGGGAAAGGGGTGCCGGCTTCAAATCGGTGAGTGGGAAATGATGTTTGCGGTGAGTATACACCGAAGCGGGAAGATGAGGGAAGGAGGAGAGAGAGAGTTTAATGGTGGGTCTCAACCCCTTTTAACCAATCACATTTTTTTTTTAATTCTATACCACTCTTCATGTGTTTGACCATTGCTGGTGATTGAGTGCAAAATGGGGACTTGACATGACATGATATTATTGGCTAGAGAATAATTCAAACACCCTAAAGTGATTGAACGACTCCCTCCACCCTAATGTGCTAAAGAGAGGGAAGGGAAACAATGACAGAACTAGAACATTAACTCATGGGTATCAAAAAAAAAATTCCAATCATACAATATTAAAAAAAACGACAATAAATAAATAAAGTAAAACAAAACCTAATGGATTTGTCCTCTTCTTTTTTTCATAGCTTAAAATCGTTCCATCACATCGTCGTCTTTTACTTCATGTAAAAAATCCTTTTCGACCGCACAAACCATAGCATTGTTTAAAATTTTGGGCCCATTCGATTGCGTAAATCCGTGTTGACAAGCTTCTATTTCGAAAAACATCTTTCAACGGTTGTGGTTGCAATCGGTAAAAGCAAAGCTAGCTTCAATACCCGATAAACTAAAGGACAAGAACTATGCGTTCTCGTTTCAACCATAACACGCGCAATATCACTTATTTCATTCAAGTTAACAAAATTATCATCATCGCTTATAGTGTGACGAAATGACTCAATATCACCCAAAAGAGTCCATATTTCTTGTGTAGTAAAATCATCCGGGTACATCTTAGCAAACGTCAATATCTTCGATGGGTCCAACTTAGAAAAACTGTTACAAGGATTTAAACCCGACATATTTTTTATCAAACTAGTTGTTACCTCACTAAATCGATTTCCTAATTTTTTATCAAACTAGTTGTTACCTCACTAAATCGATTTCCTAATTTTTATCAAACTAGTTGTTACCTCACTAAACTAAAATTAGAAAAGTATAAACATACAAAATTACCAAGAATACAACTAATCAAACAACTCAAAAACTCAAGAAGAAAAGAAATAAAGAATACTCACAATATGTGTGTAAGATTTGCGGATGATCAGCGATTTGCGGATGATCAACTCAGTTTGCGGATGAATGGATCTTCACTCTTCAGTTTGCGGATCTTCAGTAGTTCAGTTTGCGGATGAATGAATGGATGTTTGGTATCCTTCAGTGGCGCGACGTTTGATCATTCGATTTTGGGCTAACATATAACATTATAACTGGTTTAGGCTAATATATAACATTATAACTGGTCTTTAATAACAATTGGTTGGGCTTATTATTTACAATCTTCATTATTGAATGTAAACACTTCATAACTGGGCTTTAATAACAATTGGTTGGGCCATATAAACTGATTCGAGCTTATTATTTACAACTGCAATTTGGGCTTAAATTTTTTTAGGGGTGTCCTCGTAGTTGTTTAGGGGTGTCCTTTGTATAAAAATGGAAAAAAAATTACACTACCGGTACAAAGTTGAGCCGTAGCCCATGCTATAGCTGGTTATCAATCAGGTCCGCCCCTGAAGGGAAATGCATGTAAGCACGAGTGTCACGAGGAGGATAGGGGGGTCCGTTTATTTTGTGTTAGGGCATGTAGAGGGCTGGCGACGTGGCATGTATGTTATTGTCCGTCCTTGGAAATGGTCCAAATATATAAGTGTGTATATTAAGGTGTTGTTTGTTTTTTAAGAGGTAAAGTGTCTGAAGTCTGCGGACCACATCTGCATACATATGTAGAAGAAGAGGTGAACCAAATCTCTCTAGTCTGTAAGAAGATAGTTGTTTGTTTTTTAACGTATGTAGAATTCTAAAATAAATTGGTGGTGGTGTACGGACGGTGGTGGAGGGTGATGGTGGGTGGTGGTGCGGGACGGTGGTGGTGAGTGCTGGACGTGGACGGTGGGTGGTGGTGGTGGTGGTGGTGGATAGCGGTGTGTCACGGCCCCCGACCCGGTGTGACCCGGTCCAGAAGCCGCGAGACAGAAAACCCGTGGTATTTTAATTAATTTGGCAGCGGAAGTATTAAAAGGATCGTTTAAACTTGAAAATGCCCAATTATTTTATTTCATAATTTGGGACAAACCCCGTAAATTTACAGCAAATGTAATTTCACGAGGAAATCCCTTATTTTACAAAACATGTTTATTTATTTTATTGAGCCACCACTTCAAGCTTGTTAGTGCTCCATAGCACTTTTTCCTTGATTCACAGTAGGTCACCTGAAACATGTTTTAAAAATATTTTATCAGCGGGGAAATATTGGCGAGTCATTCAGGTTAAACAAAACGACACATTAGTTATAAATTACAGCATAAGAGCGATTACAATGGCTACTATCTTATTTTTATCTGGCGTCGTGTCACACCCTGGTGACAATGGTCATACCACCATTGGGTCCTTTCACCCAAGTAGTGATGATTATCACTGTTAGGTTGGTGAACCTAACCGTGAGAAATTAGTAATGTGCACAATACCCCACTTGCCTGTGATTCAAGATAACCAAGACTTAATCCCTGTAATTATAACTTTTGAAAATAATTGGAGTATTGTAAAACATTGTTTGATAAAAAGAGAATGACCCACATTGCAAGTTTAGTTGGGCAGAGTTTAGCCTACTGATAACCTAATTTAAACAACAATGCACACGAAACTAGGTCAGTAACTTAATACAAAATTTACGATACGCTCACGAAATCAAAACCCTGACGACGAATGACAAAGTATAGCCCGGATTCGGGCAGCACTTAAACATCCATCGGATCGGTTTCAATCAATCGGACATTGTATCATAGCAGTGATCGAGTTATTACCCTGTTGCCGCAGCAGAGTGTCGGGATTTGATTGTTTTTAGAAAGATCAGAGCACAACTTAACGTAGAAAACGAATTTTCTCGTCGTAACAACTCCCCCATGCAAGTGCCAAGCCCCTCATTTATATACTGAAAAAGGATCGCCCCCGCGTGGCGCGCCAGACCCACCTGGTCCTGGCGCGTGGCGCGACGGGTCCCTTTTTAGGGTAGGGTAGCCTCGTGTCCACCTAGCCTGGGTGAGTCAAAATTTCAACGAAATTCGCGTTCTACAACAAACTGTGAAGATAATTGTCACTTAGGGAATACCCCCTTGAGTTTTAGATTGTTCTGAAAATTTTAGGGGTCATGCAATATTACTTGGGGGTCTCAATTAGGGTTTCCTATTGGACATAATAAAATAAGAAATAATACTTTTGGTGAGAGTTGTTACATCCTCCCCACCTTAATTAAAATCTCGTCCTCGAGATTTACTGGAACAAGTAAGGATATTTTCGCTTCATCTCTGATTCCAGTTCCCAAGTGTACTCCGGTCCTCTCTTTGAATCCCACTTGACTTTGACCAGCACTAGTCGTTTGTGTTTGAGAAACTTGACCTTTATGTCTTCTATCTGCAGTGGTTTTTCCACAAACTTTAACTTTTCATTTACCTCTATGTCTTGAAGAGGTACTACCAGGGATTCGTCAGATAAACATTTCTTGAGGTTGGATACATGAAATACGTCATGTACCCCAGCTAACTCTTCTGGTAGTTGTAAGCGATAGGCGACCGGTCCTATTCGTTGGATTACTAGGAATGGTCCTATGTACCTTGGACTTAGTTTCCCTTTCTTACCAAACCGAACCACTCCTTTCCAAGGAGAAACTTTCAAGAGTACCATATCTCCAACTTGAAATTCTAGTGACTTGCGTCGATTATCTGCACAACTCTTCTGGCGATCTCGAGCCGTTTTTAGCCTTTCCTTGATTTGAGTGATCTTGTCGATGGTTTCTTGCACAATCTCGGGACCTGATAGTTGGCTTTCTCCTATTTCTGCCTAGCAAATTGGAGTTCTACACTTTCGTCCATACAGTGCTTCGAACGGGGCAGCTTCGATGCTCGAATGATAACTATTGTTATAGGAGAATTCAATTAAAGGTAAGTGGTTGTCCCAGTTTCCTCCAAAATCTATTACACATGCCCTGAGCATGTCTTCCAGGGTTTGGATCGTCCTTTCACTTTGTCCGTCTGTTTGGGGATGGTAGGCTGTACTTAAATTTAGTCGTGTCCCCATTGCTTCTTGGAAACTTGTCCAGAAATGTGAAGTGAAACGACTATCCCTATCCGATACAATGGAGAGTGGGACTCCATGTAAGGATACTACCTCGTCTACATACAATTTTGCTAATCTTTCCATGCTAAAAGTTTCCTTCATGGGTAGAAAATGAGCTGATTTGGTTAATCGATCCACAATTACCCAAATCGCGTCATTCCCCTTTCTGGTTTTAGGTAACTTAGTAACAAAGTCCATGGTTATTAGTTCCCATTTCCATACAGGCATTTCTAATTGTTGGAGTAACCCTGAGGGTTTCTGGTGTTCTGCCTTAACTTGTGAACAAGTAAGACATTTAGAAACATATCTAGCTATGTCCTTTTTCATTTCTATCCACCAGAAATTATTCCTTAAATCTTGGTACATCTTATTAATACCAGGATGCATGGTATACCTAGATTTATGGGCTTCCTCTAAAATCTTATTTCTTAACTCTCCTTGCTTAGGTACCCAGATTCGTTTCTTGTGAAATCTCCAAATTCCATCAGCCCCTTGCTCTAATTCCTTTATTCATCCTTTCATTCCTTCAGCATCATCCTTGATTGCTGTTTCCTGGACATTCTTTAGTTGTTCCATTAAATCTAATTGTAAACTTAATCTAAGAGCACGAACTCGCTTTTGCTTTTCATGATACTTACGACTTAGGTCATCTGCCACTACATTTGATTTTCCTTCGTGATATTGAATATCACAGTCGTAGTTACTAAGAATTTCCATCCATCTTCTTTGCCTCATGTTCAATTCTTTTTGCCCAAATATGTATCTTAAACTCTTATGATCTGTGTAGACTATAACTTACTGCCATACAGATAGTGTCTCCAAATCTTAAGGGCAAAAATTATTGCTCCCAATTCTAAGTCGTTCGTCATATAATTTTCTTCGTGTTTTTTCAATTGCCTTGAGGCATACGCAATTACCTTTTTGCGTTGCATCAGCACACATCCTAATCCCAACTTAGAGGCATCACAATAAACTTCAAAATCTTCTGTCCCTTCTGGTAAGGCAAGAATTGGGGCGTTTGTTAATCTTTGCTTTAAAATCTTAAAAGCCTCTTCTTTCTTAGATCCCCATTCAAACTTCATTGCTTTACAGGTTAGCTTAGTTAATGATACAACTATTTTGGAAAATTCCTTAATAAACAGTCTATAGTATCCGGCTAACCCTAGAAAACTTCTAACTTCCATAGCTGATTGCGGGACCTTCCATTTGGTGATCGCTTCTATTTTGGAGGGATCTACGCGAATACCTTCGTGATTCACCATGTGTCCTAAAAATTGCACCTCTTGTAGCCAAAATTCATACTTCGAGAATTTGGCATAAAGTTTCTCTTTTCTTAACAAAGTTAAGAGTGCATGTAGGTGCTCACAATGCTCGTCCCGACTTTTGGAATAAATAAGTATATCGTCGATAAAGACAATTACAAATTTATACAAGTACGGTCTACAAATCCTATTCATCATGTCCATAAATGCCGCCGGAACATTTGTTTGTCCAAAGGGCATGACTGTAAACTCGTAATGACCATACCTAGTTCTGAAAGCAGTTTTAGGTATGTCTTCCTCTTGTACTTTCAACTGATGATATCTGGAGCTTAAATCTATCTTAGAAAAATATCTAGCTCCTTGAAGTTGATCAAAAAGATCATCAATCCTAGGTAATGGGTATCGATTCTTGATTGTAACCTTATTCAATTCCCTATAATCGATACACATTCGCATCGAACCATCTTTCTTCTTTACGAACAATACTTGTGCTCCCCAAGGGGATGAACTAGGTTTTATGAATCCTTTACTGAGTAATTCATCTAATTTCTTTTTCAATTCTAACATTTCGGTAGGTGCTAACCGATAAGGGGCCTTAGCGATCGGTGTAGTTCCAGGAATCAGATAAATTCTAAATTCTACCTCCCTATCTGGTGGTAATCCTGGTAGTTCTTCTGGGAATACATCCGAGTATTCTGATACTACAGGAATTTCCTTAAGTTCCTTATCCTTAGTGTTAATGATTATCGAAATCATATACATTATTCCTTGTTTTCGTTCATAACTAGCAACTTTCATTACAGAAATGAACTTCATTGATTTACGTGGCTTATCTCCTGTAACCATGATTATGTCTCCTGATGGTGTATGAACTTCTATAGAATTCTTATCACAGAGAATTCGAGCATGGTTGGCTACTAACCAATCCATTCCTAACACCACATCGAATCCAGCAAAATTCATAGGTAACAGGTTTGCAGAAAATTTATGGCCTAAGAGTTCTATCTTTTCTTCTCGCAAAACCTTATCTATGTTAACAGAATTACCGTCTGTGGTTTCTACCGTAAAGATGTGTCTAAGGTTGGTTAAGGGTAGGTTAAGAGCTTGGCAGAATGAAGTATTTATAAAACTTTGGTTTGCACCAGAGTCAAATAATACGTTGGCATAAACGTCGTGAACTAGGAACGTACCAGCTATTACATCTGGGATGAGTTCTGCTTCTTGGGTAGTCAACTGGAATGCTCTTGCATTCTTTTTGGTAGTTCCTTCTGCAGGTTTAGCTTTGTTGTCAGCTGGTTTGACCAATTTAGGACAGTCTGGTCTGAAATGTCCAGCTTCTCCACAGTTGAAGCAGATTGTTGATTTCTTCCTCCTGCAATCTTCTTCTTGATGCCCTGGAATTTTGCAGAAACTGCAATATCCTTTGCATCTTCCGAAATGCTTTCTTTTACAAGTACCGCAGAATGGAGCAGTGGAAGATTGCCCAGTTCCCTTTTTCTTGAAATTACTACTATTACCCACACGGAATCCTTGGGTAATCTTTTGGGCCACTTCCTTTTTCCGGTTTTCTTCTCTTGTGCGTACCAGTCCGTTGGTCAAGGTGTTGGCTAATTTCACAGCATCGTCAATTGCGCGGGGTCTCGCAGCTTTGACGATATCATGAATATCGCTAATTAAACCCCAAATATAGAGAGAAATAAGTACCGGTTCTGGCGAAGCCAGAGTTGGCACGATTCTGGCATATTCGAAGAATTTCGAAGTATACCCTCGACAATCAACATCCACCATTCGATGGCTCAGGAATTTATTCGCCATTTGCTCTTTTTCATATTCAGGGCAGAATTTTCTTTCTACTAGTCTCTTAAATTCTTCCCAATTCATGGCATAAGCCACATCGTTTCCCTTGGCTTGTAGTACCGTATTCCACCATTTTAGTGCCCCATATTTAAAAAGATGCGAAGCGTACATGACCTTGTCTTCCTCGGCACATTTACTTATTTTAATTACTGCTTCGGTTTTCTCTAACCAACGCAGTGCAGCAGTTGCCCCTTCATTGCCTGAAAATTCAATTGGTTTACAGGCAAGAAATTCCTTTTAAGTGCAAACAGGCGTTGCAGCTTTCATTTTCTTAAGAAATGGGGCTTGTATCACATCATTATCATTATTATTAATGTTGCCGCCTCCATTTACACTATTACTGAAATTGTCGCCGTGAGTACGTTTGCTGGGAGTAGTTGGTTTACGTTCAACTAGATTTCGGGCAGCAGCAAGGATTGCTGGAATAGCATTGGATATTCCCTGAGCAACGATATTATCTATATCTTGCCTATTAAGAAAGTAATCCTCATTGTTTTGCTCAGATTGGTTAACTTCATTAACTGGTTCATTAACAACGGGTTCCATCTGATAATGAACAATATATATATAAGTTATTGGCATAAACAAATATCAATCAAACATAATAAGCAATCGCACATAATCACGTATAACCAAAATTTTCGGCCTTGCGACGTTGATATTTTTATATATATTAGCATGCATCCATACGCACCAGATATGTTACAAAGGTTTTATTTTAAGTTATTTTACATAGTTATATTTTTGTTAATATTTATTATTATTTTATTTTTATTATTATTAAACACGTAACCACACAACCACATACGATCCCCGTCATCTGGAAATTCAGAAACGGCGTTCCCTCTCGTCGTATTTCCATGATATCCTTTCTCCCACTTCCCGGATTATATTTTCTGCGTCCACCAACTCCTCGCCATAGTGGCGGAGTTCAGCCAAGTTCTCGGTGCTCATAGGTGGGTTTGGTGCAGGCTCTGGGTCAAACTAGGGGAAAAAGGTATTAGGGTTTTTCAAGAGATTCTGAAATTGCGAATCACTTGTCCACAATTCTTCCAGTTCTCCGGGTAGAAGTTGGTGGTTGACAATGGGATCTGGGATAGCAGGTGCTAAGTTAACTGGAAGTTGTGATTCAGCGGGGTAATTGAAGAGGTCTTCATTGGCAGGTCCAATGAGGTCACAATTTGCCAGTTTACGATCAAGCTCCTCCCAGGGTGGCATTTTCTGAGCTTGCCCTGAACTTTCCCCAATCTCCTTTCCTTTGCCTTTATCATTTGGGTTCTCAGTCTTTTTAATCCTCTGTGCAGCTGGTTTCTTCCTCCGTACGCATCTCCAGCCTACGAATCTCCTTCTCTTTTTCCACTTGGGTTTCTCCTAAGGTTGGGCATGGAATTCCATAGGTTCTTCAGTATCGGCCAGATAATCGGAAAAAACCCTGGAAATCTCCATATCAGCAGAATTGAAAGTGAGATTCTGAAGAGCTTCAGACAACTCATTCATGCTGTTAGCATATATGAAAAACACACACAAACTTAAGTTAGAATTTTATTTATTGCAAATCAAATTTTCACAGAATCACAGAATGGCAACCAGGAAAATTAAGTATTTCTAAATACTTAATTGACTTAAATCAGTGGCTCTATGCTCGGTTATGGATTTGAGCTTCATCTTGCCTTCCGATTTGAGCATAAAGATGGAACTAGGGTTTGAGGCTCCATGGGAGCCTCCTGCTCTCTTTCTCGAACACACGTATGTGTGTGTTTGTGTGTGTTAGATATTTTATAACTTAACTTTCATTTGTTCCATTTTAGCCCCTCGGGTTTACTTTTAAAACATAACTGACACTACCTTAATCATTTAAGACTTTTGACCATACCCTTAACTAGGTTAAATAGCCTAGTTATTTATTTCCTGACGTGTCACATAATAACATCCAACAAACATTAACATTCAGATTTTGGGGCGTTACAAGTCTACCCCCCTTAAATGAGGTTTCGTCCCCGAAACCTTTCTTATTTCCTCTTACACACACATCAATGTTTGACTTCATAGTCACATCATAATTATAATTAATCATCCTATCTCACTTCGTAATTATTCATACAATTGGCTTTTTCCCCTTAACGAGTCTATACTTTCCATGGCATACTTTCACATAACATTCTCATTTCCTTTGACCCGTTATTACAGGTTTATATACATACTTATTCAAACTTATAATAAGGCTTACACTCATATGATCCTTTTATAACGGGTTTAGTACTTCCATCTCATCCTTTAAGATTCCATTCTATAGACACATTGTATAACATTTAACTCTTGTTTTGTTATCACAACAAAACTGTTATGTCATCGTCATACCTACGTGCTTAACTCCGTAGCTAACATCATTCTACATTTCTATAATCTTTTGTACCATACATATCCTCACGTTACTTGCACATTCGGATATTTTCATTCCTATCATTCTTTTGTTCATTTGCCTTACATTTACTTATATGACTTGTTTGACGCATACATGGTCAAGCTATTGATTTCTTCTTACGTAGACTAGTTTCGTCTCTTATATCTTAAATATGTTTCGCGAATTCGAACACATTCAGCATAAGTTGAACATTTCACTGACCTCGGTTTCATTTCATAACTCAACGATCCGTAAGCCAGATCGATCCACCTCTTCACGAGTACTAATCGTACCCGGCCATGGTTCATTCATCCTTATAATGAGCTTCCGCTCGTGCACATTTCATTCCAACATTTATTTTACTAGGTGATTACGCACCCATAATTCTTCTACAACTTCCTACGTACATGCTATAACACATTCCATACTTCATTCCTTACATACAATTCTTTTACTCTAGTTACTTATTTCGTCACCCTTGCGGTTTGGCTTTTCAAGTCCAACTGACATTTCTTACTTAACAGAGATGCATCGAGGTACACGTTCGTGCTTCTTTCCATTCAAGCTTACTTGCAAAGACATTCATTACATTATTCCGGTACTCATGACCAAACTTACCCTTCCTATTCATACTTAACTTATTGCCCGGGTCGTAGCCCGCCCTACATTATGACTCCCATGCGTCGATTACTAACACATCTAACACCTCGCGGATTCAAACATTCCATTCATGCCTTTCATACCTTGAATCCATCTCACGGATTCAAACATACCATTCATGCCTTTCATCCTTGAATCCATCTCACGGATTCAAACATTTCATTCATACCTTTCCTTCTTGAATCCGTCTCGCGGATTCAATCATTTCATTCATACATTTCATCCCTTGAATCCGTCTCGCGGGTTCAAGCATTGCATTCATATCTTTCATTCTTTGAATCCGTCTCGCGGATTCAAACATTGCCTTTACGCTTTTCATCCCTTGAATCCGTCTCGCGGATTCAAGCATTGCATTCATACTTTAACTTCTTTCATGTTTCGAATCCGTCTCGCGGATTCTAACATAGCATTCATACTTTCATTCCTGAGAGTCTTACATTTCTCTTCACCCTCACGTCCACCTACTACTTAATTCTAACGGACATACCTGTATCAATTATCACGGTCCCACGAACGTCATATGCTTCACGTGTACTGGCCAGGTACACCATCCACATACTAGTTTCGTGTCTTCGTGTAATTGTCACCTTATGTCCAAAGAATTAGGTTTCGGCACGTGTATCATTTTCAAAACATGTTTACTATACCATTATGGTCCTTCATTTAGCATTTTTCTTTCCTTAATGCATTTTACCATTTCATATACCCACATATTGAATTTACATACCTGGGTTCAACTTTATCTTATTTCATGCCTTGGTGTCGGTACTTGACCGCATTCGCGGATCATCCTCTTCAAACACTTATACTTACCTTGCATATACAAAACCGTCAGTTTCTTTATACGTATACATAAGTACATACTTACATTCTCTTTTACCTTTGGATCTTGACCGAGTCTTGGATTGTACGGGTTTCTTATCACAAGAGCACACAGGTTTGAGTTCAAGCACTTACCTTCTTACACTTGATTCTCTCAAACCAGGGCTCTGATACCAACTTGTAAGACCCTAATTCGTACATGGCAAAAGTCGCAGCGGAAACACGAACCATAAAATTTCTTTCTTTATAAATACCTCAACTTATTTAAACTTTAACTTTAACATAACTCTTATTCATAAATCCGTCATCCTCTTATCTATTAATTAAAAACATAGCTTATGTTTTCTACATTTTACATTCCACGTCCCCGCACAATCTCTCTAGTGACTCGATCTTCGACCTCTATTCCTTGTGATAATCGCCTGTGATCCGTACATCCTGCACTCACCACATACATTCAAAACATTAGCACACATTATATAACCAAGATCATTCGCGTACACTTTCCATTTCGATCTTTAAGAAACTTTAAGCATCTCATCTGCGTATCCATTTCCTGGTGAGGCTTCAATAACGTACCTGCATTACTTTTCATTCTCAAGGTACACCATTAATAACGTTAACACTCAACGTGTCAAATTCATGCCTACATATGTACTTACATACATACATACATACATACACATCTACATACGTACCTACCATCCCTACAACTTTACATATGTGCATACAATCATTCATGACTTTATACATACCTACATACACAACTACATACATACATACCTTTCCTACATCTTTACATACATGTATACACTCATACACATCTTTATACATACATACATACGTACATACCTCTCCTACATCTTTACATACATGCGTACACTCATACATATTCTTATACATACGTACATACATACACATCTACATACGTACATACCCTTCCTACATCGTTACAAACATGCATACACTCGTACATATCTTTATACATACATACATACATATCTACATACGTACATACCTCTCCTACATCTTTACATACATGCGTACACTCATACGTATTCTTATACATACGTACATACACATCTACATACGTACATACCCTTCCTACATCGTTACAAACATGCATACACTCGTACATATCTTTATACATACATACACACATACATACATATCTACATACGTACATACCTTAACAAACACGTATTAGATCACGTGTACCTCCTACATAATCATTCATTATTTACATGGGTCTTAGACTTAGCTTTATAACCCATAAACATCTAAGGAACCATCAAAATCATGTTTGGAAGGTCCGCCGTAGTCCACGGATAACAAACCGAAGCCTACGATACATAAATCAACTTAGAAACAAGATTTCAGCTTTTTAGACTTGGGGAGGTCGTCGGCGACGGCCCTAGGGCCCGTCGGCGACGGCCCGTAGTTTTTCCCGTCGCCAAAAACCCCGTAGACAGGAAGATAACCCGTCGGAGAAAAACTGACTTTCCCTTGCCCGTCGGCGACGGCCTCCTTGCCCGTCGGCGACGGCCTCCTTGCCCGTCGGCGACGGCCTCCTTGCCCGTCGGCGACGGCCTCTCTAAATTGCATTTTCCTGCAGATTCGTTTCGTCGACCGTACGCACTAAAACGCGCGTAACTTTTGAACCATTTACCCGTTTAACCTCCCGTTTCTTCCTACATGCTTGTAAATTCACATTCTATCATATAAACTTAAAATCCCACATCCGGATTAACGAAATTCTTATCTTACGCCTTATCGACTTATTATCACATTCCAATTATTTGACCCATTATGGGTATTTGCGCATTAATTGGTTTATGACATACCAAGACCATACTCTTCACTTCCATACTTGCTCAAAACATTATACTCATCAAATAACTTGTTCCTAAACTACTTGTTAAGATCGTTTGCCCAAAATACCCATCAAGGGCATTTTGGTCAACTTTAAATTCCATCCTTTACGACATAAGATTACGTCACATATTTGACCTCAACCATCATGTTTAGTAAATTAAAACACCATATCACCTATCCGAACATAAGAAGTGATTATAGAAATCACTTACCTTATGCGTCCGCGCTCGTATCTGATTCCTTGCCTCATCTTGACCCGTTAACACCTCCTACTTGAGTCCGTCGCGACGTGATTCCTATACTTTCATTTCATCGAAACCACGCTCTTATTAGCATACTCATTTGTACATGTAACATTCATATCATTCGCATAATTCACACTTAACTTGCCTTAGTCATTTCTAACAAGCATTAAAATACATAATCAACTTCATATAATCATATCCGTATACGTTAAACTCATATAACTCATCATGTCATTACATTTAACACGGATTGCTATAACATGTACCATACGACTTCCCATCAACCTACATTTACGACAATGAGTCAAATCATGTTTCTTATACTTAGTTGACTTTCAAAAGTCAACTATTAACCATACTCAACTATCGACTTATCATCGAATACCCGTAACATCATAATCGACTATACGTACGACACTATATACATTTCATCATACACTTGATGTGAGTACTACCTTTTAAGCATAACGTACAACTATTTCATGCACGATTCTTCTAAACTCATACATAACCCATCAAAACCAACTACTAATCATCATGTATCATTCCAAATGAACATTAAACATAACATCATCATATTCCTATACTTTCATCTAACAATAATTCATCATACCCACATAATACATCAATCTTTCAACAAGACTTGAACATAGGAGGTGATTCTAGTCATCATCTTCACCCTAACTAACGGGTGTCACCTCTAAACATCAAATTAACGCAACCCATTCATAACCCATGTTCTATATGATGATTATAACACATACCAATGCTCAATTTCACTTAAACTCATGGATTAAAACATAACCCACTTTACACATGATCACCAATCTTAGATTTTCGACATACCTTATGATCCCCTCGTGTTGGAGATCATTAATCCATGCTCGGTTATGGATTTGAGCTTCATCTTGCCTTCCGATTTGAGCATAAAGATGGAACTAGGGTTTGAGGCTCCATGGGAGCCTCCTGCTCTCTTTCTCGAACACACGTATGTGTGTGTTTGTGTGTGTTAGATATTTTATAACTTAACTTTCATTTGTTCCATTTTAGCCCCTCGGGTTTACTTTTAAAACATAACTGACACTACCTTAATCATTTAAGACTTTTGACCATACCCTTAACTAGGTTAAATAGCCTAGTTATTTATTTCCTGACGTGTCACATAATAACATCCAACAAACATTAACATTCAGATTTTGGGGCGTTACAAGTCTACCCCCCTTAAATGAGGTTTCGTCCCCGAAACCTTTCTTATTTCCTCTTACACACACACATCAATGTTTGACTTCATAGTCACATCATAATTATAATTAATCATCCTATCTCACTTCGTAATTATTCATACAATTGGCTTTTTCCCCTTAACGAGTCTATACTTTCCATGGCATACTTTCACATAACATTCTCATTTCCTTTGACCCGTTATTACAGGTTTATATACATACTTATTCAAACTTATAATAAGGCTTACACTCATATGATCCTTTTATAACGGGTTTAGTACTTCCATCTCATCCTTTAAGATTCCATTCTATAGACACATTGTATAACATTTAACTCTTGTTTTGTTATCACAACAAAACTGTTATGTCATCGTCATACCTACGTGCTTAACTCCGTAGCTAACATCATTCTACATTTCTATAATCTTTTGTACCATACATATCCTCACGTTACTTGCATATTCGGATATTTTCATTCCTATCATTCTTTTGTTCATTTGCCTTACATTTACTTATATGACTTGTTTGACGCATACATGGTCAAGCTATTGATTTCTTCTTACGTAGACTAGTTTCGTCTCTTATATCTTAAATATGTTTCGCGAATTCGAACACATTCAGCATAAGTTGAACATTTCACTGACCTCGGTTTCATTTCATAACTCAACGATCCGTAAGCCAGATCGATCCACCTCTTCACGAGTACTAATCGTACCCGGCCATGGTTCATTCATCCTTATAATGAGCTTCCGCTCGTGCACATTTCATTCCAACATTTATTTTACTAGGTGATTACGCACCCATAATTCTTCTACAACTTCCTACGTACATGCTATAACACATTCCATACTTCATTCCTTACATACAATTCTTTTACTCTAGTTACTTATTTCGTCACCCTTGCGGTTTGGCCTTTCAAGTCCAACTGACATTTCTTACTTAACAGAGATGCATCGAGGTACACGTTCGTGCTTCTTTCCATTCAAGCTTACTTGCAAAGACATTCATTACATTATTCCGGTACTCATGACCAAACTTACCCTTCCTATTCATACTTAACTTATTGCCCGGGTCGTAGCCCGCCCTACATTATGACTCCCATGCGTCGATTACTAACACATCTAACACCTCGCGGGTTCAAACATTCCATTCATGCCTTTCATACCTTGAATCCATCTCACGGATTCAAACATACCATTCATGCCTTTCATCCTTGAATCCATCTCACGGATTCAAACATTTCATTCATACCTTTCCTTCTTGAATCCGTCTCGCGGATTCAATCATTTCATTCATACATTTCATCCCTTGAATCCGTCTCGCGGGTTCAAGCATTGCATTCATATCTTTCATTCTTTGAATCCGTCTCGCGGATTCAAACATTGCCTTTACGCTTTTCATCCCTTGAATCCGTCTCGCGGATTCAAGCATTGCATTCATACTTTAACTTCTTTCATGTTTCGAATCCGTCTCGCGGATTCTAACATAGCATTCATACTTTCATTCCTGAGAGTCTTACATTTCTCTTCACCCTCACGTCCACCTACTACTTAATTCTAACGGACATACCTGTATCAATTATCACGGTCCCACGAACGTCATATGCTTCACGTGTACTGGCCAGGTACACCATCCACATACTAGTTTCGTGTCTTCGTGTAATTGTCACCTTATGTCCAAAGAATTAGGTTTCGGCACGTGTATCATTTTCAAAACATGTTTACTATACCATTATGGTCCTTCATTTAGCATTTTTCTTTCCTTAATGCATTTTACCATTTCATATACCCACATATTGAATTTACATACCTGGGTTCAACTTTATCTTATTTCATGCCTTGGTGTCGGTACTTGACCGCATTCGCGGATCATCCTCTTCAAACACTTATACTTACCTTGCATATACAAAACCGTCAGTTTCTTTATACGTATACATAAGTACATACTTACATTCTCTTTTACCTTTGGATCTTGACCGAGTCTTGGATTATACGGGTTTCTTATCACAAGAGCACACAGGTTTGAGTTCAAGCACTTACCTTCTTACACTTGATTCTCTCAAACCAGGGCTCTGATACCAACTTGTAAGACCCTAATTCGTACATGGCAAAAGTCGCAGCGGAAACACGAACCATAAAATTTCTTTCTTTATAAATACCTCAACTTATTTAAACTTTAACTTTAACATAACTCTTATTCATAAATCCGTCATCCTCTTATCTATTAATTAAAAACATAGCTTATGTTTTCTACATTTTACATTCCACGTCCCCGCACAATCTCTCTAGTGACTCGATCTTCGACCTCTATTCCTTGTGATAATCGCCTGTGATCCGTACAACCTGCACTCACCACATACATTCAAAACATTAGCACACATTATATAACCAAGATCATTCGCGTACACTTTCCATTTCGATCTTTAAGAAACTTTAAGCATCTCATCTGCGTATCCATTTCCTGGTGAGGCTTCAATAACGTACCTGCATTACTTTTCATTCTCAAGGTACACCATTAATAACGTTAACGCTCAACGTGTCAAATTCATGCCTACATATGTACTTACATACATACATACATACATACACATCTACATACGTACCTACCATCCCTACAACTTTACATATGTGCATACAATCATTCATGACTTTATACATACCTACATACACAACTACATACATACATACCTTTCCTACATCTTTACATACATTTATACACTCATACACATCTTTATACATACATACATACGTACATACCTCTCCTACATCTTTACATACATGCGTACACTCATACATATTCTTATACATACGTACATACACATCTACATACGTACATACCCTTCCTACATCGTTACAAACATGCATACACTCGTACATATCTTTATACATACATACATACATACATACATATCTACATACGTACATACCTCTCCTACATCTTTACATACATGCGTACACTCATACGTATTCTTATACATACGTACATACACATCTACATACGTACATACCCTTCCTACATCGTTATAAACATGCATACACTCGTACATATCTTTATACATACATACATACATATCTACATACGTACATACCTTAACAAACACGTATTAGATCACGTGTACCTCCTACATAATCATTCATTATTTACATGGGTCTTAGACTTAGCTTTATAACCCATAAACATCTAAGGAACCATCAAAATCATGTTTGGAAGGTCCGCCGTAGTCCACGGATAACAAACCGAAGCCTACGATACATAAATCAACTTAGAAACAAGATTTCAGCTTTTTAGACTTGGGGAGGTCGTCGGCGACGGCCCTAGGGCCCGTCGGCGACGGCCCGTAGTTTTTCCCGTCGCCAAAAACCCCGTAGACAGGAAGATAACCCGTCGGAGAAAAACTGACTTTCCCTTGCCCGTCGGCGACGGCCTCCTTGCCCGTCGGCGACGGCCTCCTTGCCCGTCGGCGACGGCCTCTCTAAATTGCATTTTCCTGCAGATTCGTTTCGTCGACCGTACGCACTAAAACGCGCGTAACTTTTGAACCATTTACCCGTTTAACCTCCCGTTTCTTCCTACATGCTTGTAAATTCACATTCTATCATATAAACTTAAAATCCCACATCCGGATTAACGAAATTCTTATCTTACGCCTTATCGACTTATTATCACATTCCAATTATTTGACCCATTATGGGTATTTGCGCATTAATTGGTTTATGACATACCAAGACCATACTCTTCACTTCCATACTTGCTCAAAACATTATACTCATCAAATAACTTGTTCCTAAACTACTTGTTAAGATCGTTTGCCCAAAATACCCATCAAGGGCATTTTGGTCAACTTTAAATTCCATCCTTTACGACATAAGATTACGTCACATATTTGACCTCAACCATCATGTTTAGTAAATTAAAACACCATATCACCTATCCGAACATAAGAAGTGATTATAGAAATCACTTACCTTATGCGTCCGCGCTCGTATCCGATTCCTTGCCTCATCTTGACCCGTTAACACCTCCTACTTGAGTCCGTCGCGACGTGATTCCTATACTTTCATTTCATCGAAACCACGCTCTTATTAGCATACTCATTTGTACATGTAACATTTATATCATTCGCATAATTCACACTTAACTTGCCTTAGTCATTTCTAACAAGCATTAAAATACATAATCAACTTCATATAATCATATCCGTATACGTTAAACTCATATAACTCATCATGTCATTACATTTAACACGGATTGCTATAACATGTACCATACGACTTCCCATCAACCTACATTTACGACAATGAGTCAAATCATGTTTCTTATACTTAGTTGACTTTCAAAAGTCAACTATTAACCATACTCAACTATCGACTTATCATCGAATACCCGTAACATCATAATCGACTATACGTACGACACTATATACATTTCATCATACACTTGATGTGAGTACTACCTTTTAAGCATAACGTACAACTATTTCATGCACGATTCTTCTAAACTCATACATAACCCATCAAAACCAACTACTAATCATCATGTATCATTCCAAATGAACATTAAACATAACATCATCATATTCCTATACTTTCATCTAACAATAATTCATCATACCCACATAATACATCAATCTTTCAACAAGACTTGAACATAGGAGGTGATTCTAGTCATCATCTTCACCCTAACTAACGGGTGTCACCTCTAAACATCAAATTAACGCAACCCATTCATAACCCATGTTCTATATGATGATTATAACACATACCAATGCTCAATTTCACTTAAACTCATGGATTAAAACATAACCCACTTTACACATGATCACCAATCTTAGATTTTCGACATACCTTATGATCCCCTCGTGTTGGAGATCATTAATCCATGCTCGGTTATGGATTTGAGCTTCATCTTGCCTTCCGATTTGAGCATAAAGATGGAACTAGGGTTTGAGGCTCCATGGGAGCCTCCTGCTCTCTTTCTCGAACACACGTATGTGTGTGTTTGTGTGTGTTAGATATTTTATAACTTAACTTTCATTTGTTCCATTTTAGCCCCTCGGGTTTACTTTTAAAACATAACTGACACTACCTTAATCATTTAAGACTTTTGACCATACCCTTAACTAGGTTAAATAGCCTAGTTATTTATTTCCTGACGTGTCACATAATAACATCCAACAAACATTAACATTCAGATTTTGGGGCGTTACATATGGACTTGCACGGTTACAGGCCCAAGTATTTGGGCCGAACATATGGGCTTTATGTGTTACTGTTGAATGTGTATGTTGTGCACTGTTGATTGGACTGCCATGAATAACATTTGTTTGCAACGTGCTAGTATACGTGTAGAAAATGTATGTGCATTACTTGGTTTATATCTGACTTGTGTGGTAACCATACTAGGACGTGGTTGACCACAATTAGCTCGATTTGACCTTTCGTTTACCTGCCGAGCTAACCTAAGGTGAGTTCACACTCTCTAGAAAGCATGGGATTCCCAGGGGTTGGGAATGGGGTTAAGGAACATGGATTCCTCGTCCTTTATTGGGTAGGATAGTGCTGGTTCAGGAATATAATTCCCCGTCCTCTTGGACAGATAACTTTCGCTAGACCAAAACTCTATCACGAAGTCCCTCCTTTTTATATCGACTTAATCGCCGGGCCAATGGCGAGCGGGTCATTAGTTAGATAGCGCTATTTAGGTTTGACAAACCTCACACCGTGCCGCAGAGGACGGGCGTGAACTAATGGATCTGGGCACGTCAATGATGATAGACATTGACAGTTCAGGGCACATAAACATGACTACAGTCAGCAGTCGATATGGTAACGAGTCTAGTAACGTACATGGGGTAGCCCCCACGGTCGTAGAGCCAGATAATTAAACATGGGGTAGCCCCCACGGCTGGATAGCCAGAGTAGTTGGGTTAAACAAATCACGTTTTCAACTATGGGGTAACCCCCACGGCAGGATGCCAGATAAAGGAAACTATTTTCAGAACAACTTAAAACAAACACCCAACTGTGAACTCGCTCAACATTATTGTTGACTCGTTACTACATGCTTTGCAGGTCAATAGGTACTTAGCTGGAGCTTGCATGGAAGAGAGTCGTTGTGGGACATGGACAGCTGTGTGCCATGTTAAACTTTGAAACAATTAAACTTATGTTTTGGTTTTAAACGTTATGCTTCCGCTTGCAACTTAAACTATGTTTTGTTTGGACACCAATTGTATTGGTTGGATTTTTATAATCACTTACATGCTTGTTCAATATGATTGGTGGCTGGATCCTGGTCAGTCACGCCTCCAAGCGGTAGTATTCCGCAGGTGGATTTTGGGGGTGTGACAGATTGGTATCAGAGCCATTGGTTATAGTGAACTTGGTTTTAATAAGGGAAAAAGTTTTATTAAAATCAGACTATAACCTGTACAGTGCTCAACGGTCCACAACGACGCTTCTCTCCACATGCAAGCTCGACATTCTAGGTGATATGATCTGTGTATATATATTGCCTACTTGTTAGTTACATAGTACATCGCTCATGGTATGCCTGGTTAGTATAACTACCGTTGCTTGAACACGTGTGTGCTTACTCTCTTCTGACATCGCACTTTCACGAACCTCTCTCACTCATGTTTCCCTCTTATATGAAGACCATGAGTGGACGCGTTAACATGACTCAAGCCCAGTTGACGGCTCTGATTAACGAACGAGTTGCTGCGGCACTTGCAGCTGCACACGCAGGAGGTCAACATGCTCAGCCACCTGTGTGCACCTTTAAAACTTTTATGGACTGCCGACCCACTACTTTTAGCGGCACTGAAGGAGCTGTAGGTCTCCTCCACTGGTTTGAGAAGCTCGAGTCAGTTTTCGAAATGTGTGAATGCCCTGAGGTGCGCAGGGTGAAGTATGCCACCGGTACTCTCGAGGGTTTAGCTCTCACATGGTGGAATGCTCATGTCCAAATGCTGGGGTTGGTTGCTGCTAACGCCACCCCATGGAACAATTTTAAAGAGATGGTCAAGGAAGAATACTGCAGTCGTGATGACATTCATAAGCTGGAAGTCGAGTTCTTCAACCTCAAGATGACGGGGTCAGAAATTGAGGCGTATACGAAGAGATCAAATGAGCTTGCATTACTGTGTCCTACTATGGTAGACCCACCCATCAAATGCATCGAACTATTTCTCAAGGGCTTAGTGCCAGAGATCCAAGGTCATGTGACTTCAGCTAACCTCGCCATCATCCAGCAAGTTGTTCAATTGGCTCACCGTCTCACGGATCAGGCGGTGGAGCAGAACAGGTTACCAAAGCGCATAGGTGCTGCAACTACTTCAGGTGTCCCTAGTGACAACAAGCGGAAATGGGATGGAGCTTCAAGTAAGGGTTCGACTTCTGTTCAGTCTCAGTCTCAGCAGAGAAAGACTGATGACTACAAGAGCCCCAGTCAGCAATCATCTGATGGTCAAAGTCATGGTGGGTACAAGGGGAATCACCCCAAATGCAATCGCTGCAACCTACACCACAGCGGGCCATGCACCAGGGGTAACTGTCATCGGTGCAACAAGCCAGGTAACGCCTCAAAGGATTGCAAAAGCTTATACCCCGCAAACCAGAATCATCAACAACAAGCCCCCCAGAACCAGCGACAGCAGCAGCAGCAGCAAGGTATCAACAAAGGGTGCTTTCAGTGTGGAGCTGAAGGCCATTTCAAGAAAGATTGCCCCCAACTGAACAGGAACCAGAACAACAACAACAATAACAATAATCAGGGGAATGGTAACAATGGGAACAACAACAAAAACAATGGAGCCAGGGGCGGGTGTTCGTGCTTGGTCAAGGCGAAGCAAGGAATGACCCCAATGTTGTGACGGGTAAGTTCCTTCTCGACGACTTTTATGTTACAGTTTTATTTGATTCGGGTGCCGATACTAGCTACGTGTCACTAGAAGTTAGTAGAATGCTTAAGCGTATTCCAACACCTTTGAATAACAAGCACACCGTAGAGCTAGCCAATGGTAATAGTTTAGAGGCCGCACACGTAGTCAAGGGTTGTAAACTTATTCTTGCTAACCAGACCTTCTCTATCGACCTCATTCCTATCGTCTTGGGTAGTTTCGACGTTGTCATTGGGATGGATTGGTTATCCCAACACCGAGCAGAGATTCTTTGCAACGAGAAGATTGTTCGTATTCCTGGTTCCGGTGATGAACCTCTCATGATTTGTGGCGACAAGAGGGGTGCTGTTGAGAACATCATCTCTTTCCTTAAGGCCCAGAAGTGCTTGCGAAAGGGCCACACTGCCATTTTGGCTCTCGTTACTGACACCTCGGAGAAAGAGAAGAAGATAGAAGATTTTCCAATTGTACGCGACTATCCTGAGGTATTTCCTGAGGAATTACCTGGCCTTCTGCCTCATCGCCAAGTCGAGTTTCAGATTGAACTAGCTCCCGGAGCTGCGCCTATAGCTCGTGCACCTTATCGTTTAGCTCCATCAGAGTTGAAGGAACTCTCTACGCAACTACAAGAACTCTTGGATAAGGGTTTTATTCGTCCTAGCTCTTCGCCTTGGGGAGCTCCAGTATTATTCGTGAAGAAGAAAGACGGTACCTTCAGAATGTGCATCGACTACCGGGAACTCAACAAGGTGACCGTGAAGAATCGTTATACTCTACCACGTATTGACGACTTGTTCGACCAGCTGCAAGGGTCGAGCTACTATTCAAAGATCGATTTGAGGTCGGGATATCACCAGCTGAGAGTCCGAGAAGAGGACGTCTCCAAAACGGCCTTCAGAACTCGATATGGCCACTATGAGTTTTTGGTCATGCCTTTTGGGCTGACAAACGCACCTGCGGTCTTCATGGATTTAATGAATAGAGTGTGCAAGCCTTACCTGGACAAGTTCGTCATAGTTTTCATCGACGACATCCTGATCTATTCGAAGAGTCAGGAGGAACACGAGCAACATCTACGACTTATTTTGGAACTTCTTCGAGCAGAACAGCTATACGCCAAGTTTTCAAAATGCGACTTCTGGCTCCGTGAAGTCCATTTCTTAGGCCATGTGGTGAACAAGGATGGGATTCACGTTGATCCATCCAAAGTAGACTCAATTAAGAACTGGCCTACACCTCGTACACCAACGGAAATTCACCAATTCTTGGGTTTGGCAGGTTACCACAGGAGGTTCATTAAGGATTTTTCCAAGATTGCACAGCCTCTCACCTCACTAACGCAGAAAGGCGTTGTTTATCGATGGGGAAGTGCACAGGAGTTAGCATTTCAGCATTTAAAGGATAGACTGTGCAGTGCACCTATCCTTTCATTGCCAGAGGGCACAGATGATTTTGTGGTTTACTGCGACGCATCAATTCAGGGTCTTGGTTGTGTACTGATGCAACGGGATAAGGTTATAGCCTACGCCTCACGCCAACTCAAAGTTCATGAAAGAAACTACACTACGCACGACTTAGAGCTGGGAGCTGTTGTTTTTGCACTTAAGATATGGCGACATTACCTGTACGGTACCAAGTGCGCCATCTACACCGACCACAGGAGCCTCGAGCATATCTTCAAACAGAAGGAACTGAATATGCGACAACGACGATGGGTCGAGCTACTGAATGACTACGAATGCTCGATCAGGTATCACCCAGGCAAAGCCAATGTTGTGGCTGATGCCCTCAGTCGAAAGGACACTGCACCTAAGTGCGTACGAGCTTTGCAACTCACTATACATTCTAGTCTTCCTTCCCAAATACGAGACGCTCAGGTAGAGGCATTGAAACCAGAAAACGTCAGGGCTGAAGCCCTACGCGGCTCAAGGCAACGCTTAGAACGAAAGGAAGACGGCGCATACTACGTAACGGGACGCATTTGGGTCCCACTCTATGGCAACCTACGAGAGCTTGTGATGGATGAGGCACACAAGTCTCGCTACTCGGTACATCCTGGCTCGGATAAGATGTACCACGATATCAAAACTACGTATTGGTGGCCTACCATGAAGGCCCACATGGCAACTTACGTCAGCAAGTGTTTGACTTGCGCGAGAGTAAAGACTGAATACCAGAAACCCTCAGGCCTACTCCAACAACCAGAGATACCACAATGGAAATGGGAGCAAATTTCCATGGATTTCGTTACTGGCCTGCCTAGATCTCAACGTGGTAACGATACTATTTGGGTGATCGTGGATCGACTCACGAAGTCTGCACACTTCTTGGCTATCAAGGAAACGGATAAGTTCTCCACTCTAGCAGAAGTATACCTCAAGGAAGTTGTCTCGAGGCACGGGCTGCCCACCTCCATTATATCGGATCGTGATGCACGATTTACTTCAGAGCTGTGGCAAGCAATGCACAAATCCTTTGGCTCACGTTTAGACATGAGCACAGCGTATCACCCTCAGACGGACGGGCAGTCTGAGCGCACTATTCAAACCTTAGAAGACATGCTTCGTGCATGTGTAATCGACTTTGGCAACAGCTGGGAAAAGCATCTGCCACTTGTGGAATTCTCGTACAATAACAGCTACCACACCAGCATTAAAGCTGCTCCGTTTGAGGCATTGTACGGGCGTAAATGCCGGTCACCTCTTTGTTGGGTAGAGGTGGGGGATAGTCAGATCACTGGTCCAGAACTTGTGGTAGACACAACTGAACGAATTGCTCAAATACGACAACGCATGGCGGCAGCTCGTGACCGTCAGAAAGTCTACGCTGATAAGGGCAGGAAACCACTAGAGCTCCAGGTTGGGGAGCAGGTACTACTCAAAGTTTCACCCTGGAAGGGTGTGGTTCGTTTTGGTAAACGAGGCAAACTTAACCCATGATACGTCAGACCTTTTGAAATCATCGAGAAAATAGGCAAGGTGGCCTACAAACTGAACTTACCAGCAGAACTCAGTGCAGTGCACAACGTTTTCCATGTGTCGAATCTGAAGAAGTGCCTGTCGGATGAGACCCTCGTAGTTCCTTTGAAGGAGCTCACCATCGACGAGCAGTTACGATTCATCGAGGAACCAGTTGAAATCACGGACCGGGATGTTAAGGTCCTCAAGAACACTAGAAGACCTCTCGTTCGAGTTCGTTGGAACTCACGTCGCGGCCCAGAGTTCACCTGGGAACGCGAAGATTAGATGAAACAAAAGTATCCCCAACTATTCGTAAACAGTACAACCACTACTGAGGCTGAAGCTACGGAATTTCGGGACGAAATTCCAGATCAACGGGGGGAGGATGTGACACCCCAGGAAAACCATACAACTTAACTAGCTTCCTCAGTGAGCACTTACCAAATTTCGAGACGAAATTTCTTTCAACTTGGGGATAATGTGACAACTCGTAATTTAGAACCCTTTCTTGTATATCGATGTAACACATTTGAACGATATGTAACTAGTTGACATGTTTGTTTAATTAATGATATAAGTGAATATTATGTGATTATGTACTGTGCTTATATGTATGCGTGTATTTATGTGACCCGAGACACAATGACCCGACTCGAGACCACTCGGTCTCGAGTAAACAGTAACAGTTGGGCCGGTTGGGCCATGCACCTCTCGAAACCCGAAACCAAGTATAAAAACCCCAAACCTACACTCACTCTCACACACTCTCCTCTACACTCTCCCTCTAGAAAACCTTAAACCCTAGAGATCAAGCATCACCTCTCCTCTCCTTTTCTCTCGGATCAAACCGGCGACCACAAGGGGCTCTCGGATCAGCTCGTACACACCCATTTGGAAGCTTCATTCGTTACTACTTCACACCTTTGAACCCATACTTGAACCGGTTAGTGATTTCTTTGCAAACATATGTATATGCATGATTAAAGTGTTGATTTTGTGATAATATGCATCGTGGCTATTGTTTGAATATGACAAAGGTGTTTGTTGATTTAATGGGTTCTTGGTTGTTAGATGATACATGATTGGTTCCAATATCCTATGTGAACATGACTTTTGTGTAGAACAACAATTAGATAAGATATTTTGAATGACAAGAATGATAGTTTAGGATTATTTATGATCATCCGATTTTATGCTAGAGGTTATAGAACAAAGGTTTAGTTGATAATGATTTGCAAGATGATTTTGATATCTAGAATAGGTGTTGTGATTCGGGTCCAGAGAATGCATAGTTATGAGGGATGAGCATTTTGATTAATGTGAAAACTTAAAAGATGAACTACTTGAAGATCATGCAAATATTTGAAATATGCTTTGTTTGATTCATTTGATTAAGGTATTAGACAAGAAAACATGTTTGTGTGTTTTGGTTGGATGGTACACAGTTACATGAAATCGAAATTCTATTGGTTAGTACATGCGCTAGCAATTAGCAGGTGTGCCAGTCGAGACCCCCGGTCTCGACTCGAGACCATTAAGCCACAACTCGAGACCGCAGTGATTGCGACTCGAGACCAACCCATGATAGCTTGAGACCACGGTTGCGACACAGGTTGCGAGTCGAGAACCCCTAGTCTCGACTCGAGACCACGCATTACCAGCACACAAACAACATGACTCGAAACTAGGTTGCTGGTCTTGTTGCGACTCGAAACCTGACTCGAGACCACAAGGTCTCGAGTGATGAAGGCTAAACCGAAACAACACCGTCCCGACTCGAGATCTCTAGTCTCGACTCGAGACCACCTGATTATATACAATCTGTATGGACTTGCACGGTTACAGGCCCAAGTATTTGGGCCGAACATATGGGCTTTATGTGTTACTGTTGAATGTGTATGTTGTGCACTGTTGATTGGACTGCCATGAATAACATTTGTTTGCAACGTGCTAGTATACGTGTAGAAAATGTATGTGCATTACTTGGTTTATATCTGACTTGTGTGGTAACCATACTAGGACGTGGTTGACCACAATTAGCTCGATTTGACCTTTCGTTTACCTGCCGAGCTAACCTAAGGTGAGTTCACACTCTCTACAAAGCATGGGATTCCCAGGGGTTGGGAATGGGGTTAAGGAACATGGATTCCTCGTCCTTTATTGGGTAGGACAGTGCTGGTTCAGGAATATAATTCCTCGTCCTCTTGGACAGATAACTTTCGCTAGACCAAAACTCTATCACGAAGTCCCTCCTTTTTATATCGACTTAATCGCCGGGCCAATGGCGAGCGAGTCATTAGTTAGATAGCGCTATTTAGGTTTGACAAACCTCACACCGTGCCGCAGAGGACGGGCGTGAACTAATGGATCTGGGCACGTCAATGATGATAGACATTGACAGTTCAGGGCACATAAACATGACTACAGTCAGCAGTCGATATGGTAACGAGTCTAGTAACGTACATGGGGTAGCCCCCACGGCCGTAGAGCCAGATAATTAAACATGGGGTAGCCCCCACGGCTGGATAGCCAGAGTAGTTGGGTTAAACAAATCACGTTTTCAACTATGGGGTAACCCCCACGGCAGGATGCCAGATAAAGGAAACTGTTTTCAGAACAACTTAAAACAAACACCCAACTGTGAACTCGCTCAACATTATTGTTGACTCGTTACTACATGCTTTGCAGGTCAATAGGTACTTAGCTGGAGCTTGCATAGAAGAGAGTCGTTGTGGGACATGGACAGCTGTGTGCCATGTTAAACTTTGAAACAATTAAACTTATGTTTTGGTTTTAAACGTTATGCTTCCGCTTGCAACTTAAACTATGTTTTGTTTGGACACCAATTGTATTGGTTGGATTTTTATAATCACTTACATGCTTGTTCAATATGATTGGTGGCTGGATCCTGGTCAGTCACGCCTCCAAGCGGTAGTATTCCGCAGGTGGATTTTGGGGGTGTGACAGTTGTTACATCCTCCCCACCTTAATTAAAATCTCGTCCTCGGGATTTACTGGAACAAGTAAGGATATTTTCGCTTCATCTTTGATTCCCGTTCCCAAGTGTACTCCAGTCCTCTCTTTGAATCCCACATGACTTTGACCAGCACTAGTCGTTTATGTTTGAGAAACTTGACCTTTCTGTCTTCTATCTGCGGTGGTTTCTCCACAAACTTTAACTTTTCATTTACCTCTATGTCTTGAAGAGGTACTACCAGGGATTCGTCAGATAAACATTTCTTGAGGTTGGATACATGAAATACGTCATGTACCCTAGCTAACTCTTCTGGTAGTTATAAGCGATAGGTGACCGGTCCTATTCCGCTGGATTACTGGGAATGGTCCTATGTACCTTGGACTTAGTTTCCCTTTCTTACCAAACCGAACCACTCCTTTCCAAGGAGAAACTTTCAAGAGTACCCAGTCTCCAACTTGAAATTCTAGTGGCTTGCGTCGATTATTTGCATAACTCTTCTGGAGATCTCGAGTTGTTTTTAGCCTTTCCTTGATTTGAGTGATCTTGTTGGTGGTTTCTTGCACAATCTCGGGACCTGATAGTTGGCTTTCTCCTATTTCTGCCCAGCAAACTGGAGTTCTACACTTTCGTCCATACAGTGCTTCGAACGGGGCAACTTCGATGCTTGAATGATAACTGTTGTTATAGGAGAATTCAATTAAAGGTAAGTGGTTGTCCCAGTTTCCTCCAAAATCTATTACACATGCCCTGAGCATGTCTTCCAGGGTTTGGATCGTCCTTTCACTTTGTCCGTCTGTTTGGGGATGGTAGGTTGTACTTAAATTTAGTCGTGTCCCCATTGCTTCTTGGAAACTTGTCCAGAAATATGAAGTGAAACGACTATCCCTATCCGATACAATGGAGAGTTGGACTCCATGTAAGGATACTACCTCGTCTACATACAATTTTGCTAATCTTTCCATGCTAAAAGTTTCCTTCATGGGTAGAAAATGAGCTGATTTGGTTAATCGATCCACAATTACCCAAATCGCGTCATTCCCCTTTCTTGTTTTGGGTAACTTAGTAACAAAGTCCATGGTTATTAGTTCCCATTTCCATACAGGCATTTCTAATTGTTGGAGTAACCCTGAGGGTTTCTGGTGTTCTGCCTTAACTTGTGAACAAGCAAGACACTTAGAAACATATCTAGCTTTGTCCTTTTTCATTCCTATCCACCAGAAATTATTCCTTAAATCTTGGTACATCTTATTATTACCAGGATGCATGGTATACCTAGATTTATGGGCTTCCTCTAAAATCTCATTTCTTAACTCTCCTTGCTTAGGTACCCAGATTCTTTTCTTGTGGAATCTCCAAATTCCATCAGCCCCTTACTCTAATTCCTTTATTCGTCCTTTCATCCCTTCAGCATCATCCTTGATTGTTGTTTCCTGGACATTCTTCAGTTGTTCCATTAAATCTAATTGTAAACTTAATCTAAGAGCACGAACTCGCTTTTGCTTTTCATGATACTTACGACTTAGGGCATCTGGGACTACATTTGCTTTTTCTTCGTGATATTGAATATCACAGTCGTAGTCACTTAGAATTTCCATCCATCTTCTTTGCCTCATGTTCAATTCTTTTTGCCCAAATATGTATCTTAAACTCTTATGATCTGTATAGACTGTAAACTTACTGCCATACAGATAGTGTCTCCAAATCTTAAGGGCAAAAATTATTGCTCCCAATTCTAAGTCGTGCGTCGTATATTTTTCTTCGTGTTTTTTCAATTGCCTTGAGGCATACACAATTACCTTTTTGCGTTGCATCAGCACACATCCTAATACCAACTTAGAGGCATCACAATAAACTTCAAAATCTTTTGTCCCTTCTGGTAAGGCAAGAATTGGGGTGTTTGTTAATCTTTGCTTTAAAATCTTAAAAGCCTCTTCTTTCTTAGACCCCCATTCAAACTTCACTGCTTTACAGGTTAGCTTAGTTAATGGTACAACTATTTTGGAAAAATCCTTAATAAACCGTCTATAGTATTCGGCTAACCCTAGAAAACTTCTAACTTCCATAGCTGATTGCGGGACCTTCCATTTGGTGATCGCTTCTATTTTGGAGGGATCTACGTGAATACCTGCGTGATTCACCATGTGTCCTAAAAATTGCACCTCTTGTAGCCAAAATTCACACTTCGAGAATTTGGCATAAAGTTTCTCTTTTCTTAACAAAGTTAAGAGTGCATGTAGGTACTCACAATGCTCGTCCTGACTTTTGGAATAAATGAGTATATCGTCGATAAAGACAATTACAAATTTATCCAAGTACGGTTTACAAATCCTATTCATCATGTCCATAAATGCCGCCGAAACATTTGTTAGTCCAAAGGGCATGACTGTAAACTCGTAATGACCATACCTAGTTCTGAAAGCAGTTTTAGGTATGTCTTCCTCTTGTAATTTCAACTGATGATATACGAAGCGTAAATCTATCTTAGAAAAATATCTAGCTCCTTGAAGTTGATCAAAAAGATCATCAATCCTAGGTAATGGGTATCGATTCTAGAGTGTAACCTTATTCAATTCTCTATAATCGATACACATTCGCATCGAACCATCTTTCTTCTTTACGAACAATACTGGTGCTCCCCAAGGGGATGAACTAGGTTGTATGAATCCTTTACTGAGCAATTCATCTAATTGCTTTTTCAATTCTAACATTTCGGTAGGTGCTAACCGATAAGGTGCCTTAGCGATCGGTGTAGTTCCAGCAATCAGATGAATTCTAAATTTTACCTCCCTATCTGGTGGTAATCCTGGTAGTTCTTCTGGGAATACATCCGAGTATTCTGATACTACAGGAATTTCCTTAAGTTCCTTATCCTTAGTGTTAATGATTACCGAAATCATATACACTATTCCTTGTTTTCGTTCATAACTAGCAACTTTCATTACAGAAATAAACTTCATTGATTTACGTGCCTTATCTCCTGTAACCATGATTATGTCTCCTGATGGTGTATGAACTTCTATGGAATTCTTATCACAGAGAATTCAAGCATGGTTGGCTACTAACCAATCCATTCCTAACACCACATCAAATCCAGCTAAATTCATAGGTAACAAGTTTGCAGAAAATTTATGGCCTAAGAGTTCTATCTTTTCTTCTCGCAAAACCTTATCTATGTTAACAGAATTACCATCTGCGGTTTCTACCGTAAAGATCTGTCTAAGGTTGGTTAAGGGTAGGTTAAGAGCTTGGCAGAATGAAGTATTTATAAAACTTTGGTTTGCACCAGAGTCAAATAATACTTTGGCATAAACGTCGTGAACTAGGAACGTACCAGCTATTACATCTGGGATGAGTTCTGCTTCTTGGGTAGTCAACTGGAATGCTCTTGCATTCTTTTTGGTAGTTCCTTCTGCAGGTTTAGCTTTGTTGTCAGCTGGTTTGACCAATTTAGGACAGTCTGGTCTGAAATGTCCAGCTTCTCCACAGTTGAAGCAGATTGTTGATTTCTTCCTCTTGCAATCTTCTTCTTGATGCCCTGGAATTTTGCAGAAACTGCAATATCCTTTGCATCTTCCAAAATGCTTTCTTTTACAAGTACCGCTGAATGGAGCAGTGGAAGATTGCCCAGTTCCCTTTTTCTTGAAATTACTACTATTACCCACACGGAATCCTTGGGTAATCTTTTGGGCCACTTCCTTTTTCCGGTTTTCTTCTCTTGTGTGTACCAGTCCGTCGGTCAAGGTGTTGGCTAATTCCACAGCATCGTCAATTGTGCGGGGTCTCGCAGCTTTGACGATATCACGAATCTCGCTCATTAAACCCCAAATATAGCGAGAAATAAGTACCGGTTCTGGGGAAGCCAGAGTTGGCACGATTCTGGCATATTCGATGAATTTCGAAGTATACCCTCGACAATCAACATCCACCATTCGATGGCTCAGGAATTATTCGCCATTTGCTCTTTTTCATATTCAGGGCAGAATTTTCTTTCTACTAGTCTCTTAAATTCTTCCCAATTCATGGCATAAGCCACATCGCTTCCCTTAGCTTGTAGTACCATATTCCACCATTCTAGTGCCCCTTCTTTAAAAAGATGCGAAGCGAACATGACCTTGTCTTCCTTGGCACATTTACTTATTTTAATTACTGCTTCGGTTTTATCTAACCAACACAGTGCAGCAGTTGCCCCTTCATTGCCTGCAAATTCGATTGGTTTACAGGCAAGAAATTCCTTTTAAGTGCAACCAGGCGTTGCAGCTTTCATTTTCTTAAGAAATGGGGCTTGTATCACATCATTATCATTATTATTAATGTTGCCGCCTCCATTTACACTATTACTGAAATTGTCGCCGTGAGTACGTTTGCTGGGTGTAGTTGGTTTAGGTTCAACTGGATTTCGGGCAGCAGCAAGGATTGCTGGAATAGCATTGGCTATTCCTTGAGCAACGATATTCTCTATATCTTGCCTATTAAGAAAGTAATCCTCATTGTTTTGCTCAGATTGGTTAACTTCATTAACTGGTTCATTAACAACGGGTTCCATCTGATAATGAACAATATATATATAAGTTATTGGCATAAACAAATATCAGTCAAACATAATAAGCAATCGCACATAATCACGTATAACCAAAATTGTCGGCCTTGCGACATTGATATTTTTATATATATTAGCATGCATCAATACACACCAGATATGTTACAAAGGTTTTATTTTAAGTTATTTTACATAGTTATATGTTTGTTAATATTTATTATTATTTTATTATTATTAAACACGTAACCACACTACCACATACGATCCCCGTCAGCTGGAAATTCAGAAACGACGTTCCCTCTCGTCGTATTTCCATGATATCATTTCTCCCACTTCCCGGATTCTATTTTCTGCGTCCACCAACTCCTCGCCATAGTGGCGGAGTTCAGCCAAGTTCTCGGTGCTCATAGGTGGGTTTGGTGCAGGCTCTGGGTCAAACTGGGGGGAAAAGGTATTAGGGTTATTCAAGAGATTCTGAAATTGCGAATCACTTGTCCACCATTCTTCCAGTTCTCCTGGTAGAAGTTGGTGGTTGACAACGGGATCTGGGATAGCAGGTGCTAAGTTAACTGGAAGTTGTGATTCAGTGGGGTAATTGAAGAGGTCTTCATTGGCAAGTCCAATGAGGTCACAATTTGCCAGTTTGCGTTCAAGCTCCTCCCAGGGTGGCATTTTCTGAGCTTGCCCTGAACTTTCCCCAATCTCCTTTCCTTTGCCTTTATCATTTGGGTTCTCAGTCTTTTTAATCCTCTGTGAAGCTGGCTTCTTCCTCCGTACGCGTCTCCAGCCTACGATTCTCCTTCTCTTTTTCGACTTGGGTTTCTCCTGAGGTTGGACTTGGAATTCCATAGGTTCTTCAGTATCGGCCAGATAATCGGAAAAACCCCCAGAAATCTCCATATCAGCAGAATAGATAGTGAGATTCTGAAGAACTTCAGACAACTCATTCATGCTGTTAGCATATATGAAAAACATACACAAACTTAAGTTAGAATTTTAGTTATTGCAAATCAAATTTTCACATAATCACAGAATGGCAACCAGGAAAATTAAGTATTTCTAAATACTTAATTGACTTAAATCAGTGGCTCTGATACCACCTTTTTCTGTCACGGCCCCCGGCCCGGTGTGACCCGGTCCAGAAGCCGCGAAACAGAAAACCCGTGGTATTTTAATTAATTTGGCAGCGGAAGTATTAACAGGATCGTTTAAACTTAAAAATGCCCAATTATTTTATTTCATAATTTGGGACAAACCCCGTAAATTTACAGTAAAGGTAATTTCATGAGGAAATCCCTTATTTTACAAAACATGTTTATTTATTTTATTAAGCCACCACTTCAAGCTTGTTAGTGCTCCGTAGCACTTTTTCCTTGATTCACAGTAGGTCACCTAAAACATGTTTTAAAAATATTTTATCAGCGGGGAAATACTGGCGAGTCATTCAGGTTAAACAAAACGACACATTAGTTATAAATTACAGCATAAGAGCGATTACAATGGCTACTATCTTATTTTTATCTGGCGCCGTGTCACACCCTGATGACGATGGTCATACGACCATTGGGTCCTTTCACCCAAGTAGTGATGAT
This sequence comes from Helianthus tuberosus, assembly GCA_030545235.1. Lineage (NCBI taxonomy): Eukaryota > Viridiplantae > Streptophyta > Magnoliopsida > Asterales > Asteraceae > Helianthus > Helianthus tuberosus. The sequence goes on along the minus strand of CM060400.1, from coordinate 114,501,092 downwards.
TATCACTGTTAGGTTGGTGAACCTAACCGTGAGAAATTAGTAATGTGCACAATACCCCACTTGCCAGTGATTCAAGATAACCAAGACTTAATCCCTGTAATTATAACTTTTGAAAATAATTGGAGTATTGTAAAACATTGTTTGATAAAAAGAGAATGACTCACATTGAAAGCTTAGTTGGGCAGAGTTTAGCCTACTGATAAGCCTGATAACCTAATTTAAACAACAATGCACATGAAACTAGGTCAGTAACTTAATACAACATTTACGATACGCTCACGAAATCAAAACCCTGATGACGAATGACAAAGTATAGCCCGGATTCGGGCAGCACTTAAACATCCATCGGATCGGTTTCAATCAATCGGACATTGTATCGTAGCAGTGATCGAGTTATTACCCTGTTGTCACAGCAGAGTGTCGGGATTTGATTGTTTTTAGAAAGATCAGAGCACAACTTAACGTAGAAAATGAATTTTCTCGTCGTAACAACTCCCCCATGCAAGTGCCAAGCCCCTCATTTATATACTGAAAAAGGATCTCCCCCGCGTGGCGCGCCAGACCCACCTGGTCTTGGCGCGTGGCGCGGCGGGTCCCTTTTTAGGGTAGGGTAGCCTCGTGTCCACCTAGCCTGGGTGAGTCAAAATTTCGACGAAATTCGCGTTCTACAAAAACTGTGAAGATAATTGTCACTTAGGGAATACCCCCCTTGAGTTTTAGGGGCCCTGATCCTAGTTTCGATTGTTCTGAAAATTTTAGGGGTCATGCAATATTACTTGGGGGTCTCAATTAGGGTTTCCTATTGGACATAATAAAATAAGAAATAATACTTTTGGTGAGCGTTGTTACACGGTGGGTGGTGGTGGATGTCACTGCTCGCGACCCAATTTCCCGTTCGAAAGCCGCGAGACAGAAAACCCGTGGTATTGGTGTTTATTAAATTTCAGCGGAAACTTTATTGAAACCGGGTGTTAAAATAATATCATAGTTTTAAGAAAAACACCACGTTATTTATTTCATAACAGTGGGATAACCCCCGTTCTTACAGAAAAAGGAATTTCACTGGGGAAATCCTTTGATTACAGAAAAACATGTTTATTTTATTTACTGAGCCACTTTATTTAAGCTGGAGTGCTACGCGGCACTTTTCCTTTCCTCACAGTAAATTACCTAAAACATGTTTTAAAAAGATTTGATCAGCGAAAAATACTGGCGAGCGCATTCAATTTGTACAAAAGACACATTGTAATAATTTACAGTATAAAGAGCGATTACAATGTTTATATCAACCAATTACCCCAAACCGGTATTTGTCACTCGACTGGATCTGTGACTATGGTCATATCACACATTGGCTAACCCGTTGTCCAACGGTGAAGATTATCAAGTAGTGTATACAAAACCCCACATACCGGCAGTAATTGTAGATTACGAAGACTTAATCACTGTAATTACAACTTTGAAAACAAGTGGTTTTGAACACAGTTTGATAAAATAGAATGACTCATATTGCAAATTTAAACGGTCAAAGCTTGCCTACTGGTTAAGCTGGTAAACCTAATTAAATATACAATGCAAACGAAACTAGGCTAGTAACTTAATACAACATTTACGATAATCGCGAGATCGAAACCCTCACGACGAATGATAAAGCATAGCCAATTATGGGCAACACTTAAACATCCATCGGATCGGTTTTAATCGATCGGATATAGTACCGTATCAGTGATCGAGTTATTACCCCGTTATCGTAGCAGAGTGTTGGTACCCCGGTATAATATTTTGAGCAGAATTATAAGAGACAGAAAAGATCTCGAGCAACTTTGAAATGTCACAGAAAGTTCAATTTATAGTTGTTTCGTCATTCCCTCGCGCCCCGCGAGCGCCCATCTAGCTACAGCTAGGGCTGCCGTGTCACCCCCTAGGCTTGACATGTGTATGACACGTGTCACGCAACGTGTCTGGATCATCTCAAGTCTCTCGCGCCCCACGAGATACATCCCTTATTGGGTCGCGCCCGCGACAGACTAAAAAGTCAGTTTTATTTGATTTTTTTATATAATATGGTTATACGGGGTTGGTTTAATACTTACGGAGTGTTTTACGATGTTTTTGAGAGTTGTTACAGTGGACGACGGTGGGTAGTGGTGGTGGACGGTGGTGGTGGGTGGTAGACGGTGGTGGTGGTGATGGTGATGGATGGTGGTGGTTGGTGGACAGTGATAGTGTTTAACCTTCTGCAGACCTTAGAAGATAAGTGACTGGGCCAAGTCTGCACCAAAAAGAGTTCGCGCATACTTTTTTTAATGAAACGTTTTCGGAAAAACAAACAGTTTGCAGATAGCATTGTCTGCGCGTGGTCTGCGCAACGCAGATAAAAGAGCCTGCGCTGACCTTTTTTTGGAAAAACAAACACCACCTAAGTAAATTTTAATACATTCTGAAACATTTTTAAATCTATCTTTCCACTCTATTTTCGATCCTTCTCTTTTTTTCATTTCCTTACGCTATAATTCTTTCTCATACGGGAGCATATACAATATATCAACACCCATTTACCTATTGTAAATTAACAACATTGTGATGCATAGAGTAGTTGTACTCTTTGCTTAGGGAGGTTTTAAAAAAAGTGATATAATTACAATTTAATCTAAAACTATTTTGGTTTTTTACTTTTAACCCCAAAGCTTTATATCTTTGTCAATTTAACCTCATAACTTTTTTACTTTCAACTTTGGTACCCTATACTCTTCATATTTCGCAAAAAGTCCGTTTTACGTCTTGTTCTAAATTTTGCGATTTAACACAACGCAACGTTCATGTGTGGTTCAACGTTTTTACGTTTTGTTTTACGCTTCGTTCTAAATTTTGCGAGTTAACATTACGCAACGTGCATGTGTGGTTCAACGTTTTTATGGTCGTCTATTTTTTCCTGTTTGATAGGTTCATTGTGACGCACGGGTCCTAAATCAACTTAGTTTTTTTTTTCTATGTTTTATGTTTCGGTCTAATTTGTCCGCATTAACACGTCGCAACTTCAGTGTTGGTGGTCGTTGGCGGTGTTGTGGCCTTGGTGCTATTTGTCACGGTTTTACTCCCCCACCGCAACGCAGAGGGATTAATACTAGTTTACATTTAACATACAAGTATAATCAATCACGATGGAACCAAAAACCAAAAAATCCGACATGAACAAATCAAAGTATAAAAGATCAAGCTATTTATGAATTGTCAATATTCATACTCTATGGATGTAGAATTAAGTATATCAATTCTATTAAAACATAAAAAAATCAACCTTAGATTGATAAAATAGTTGAAGGGGTATGGTCCCAGATCTTGCACCAGGACGGACGCGAGTGACCATCACCCATATCAAATACCTCCATTGAAAAGGACTTATCTACGTTCGTGCGGGCAAGCGCGAACCCAGCTAACTGTTCCAATCGTTCTAGTGATGAGAAGACTTCCCTTATGTATGAAAACGACTGTTATCGTCATGACAAGGGATGCGATAACAACCGCGGTTACCGCACATAGCGATGCGGCTCAACATAGCATCCTATCGACGATGCAAGTGGGACTGACATATTGACTTAAATGTCCAAAGCAGCAAGTGGCACTGACAACAGTCAGCTGTCCAGCCCACATGTAAGTAAAGGTGGCACACAGACTGACAGCCACAACAGGAGGTGGCATCACCCCAGGAAGCGTCCAGCACTTCCGTGACCTACGCTTCTGACACACCTACAAAGGGTTGCGCGTTGTCAGTCTAGCCACTCAATTATCCTCCTCACTCTTCGGTTATAAATACTCAGCCCGGACCAGGTTTGAGGTATCGCTTATCTGCTCTATCTCACACTTACTACAAACACACACTTTGCTCTCAAGCAAATACTGATTCTCACGCCGGATAGTGGTAACAAGGAGCACCCCCACCCCATCTTCCTTGTTACTAGTCACGGTGTGTTTCCTTGTGCAGGAGACAGGTCAGCGGACGGTCTGATCAACAAACCTCAGAAAGAAGGGATTAACCCTACTTGACGAGACCAGTGAATTAACCTCCCCGGTTAACCACTGTTTCATCATTGGCGCCCACCGCTACTCTTAGCACTTTTTCCTATCTCTTCTTTCTTAAAGACCATGTTTGGTCGTCAAAATTATCCTACATGGGAAACCGTTAACCCAACAAACGTAGGGCAAACGGGGAACACTCCCCCTATCCAACCACCAGGCCATGTCAGCACATCCGCATAAAGGGGCACTCCCCCCGTGTTCGTGCCAGACTTTTCACAGTACGCACCGGTACTACCACCAAGAGTCAATATTCTCTCCTGGTTTGTACAACAACAGACTGCTCTAAGTGCAGCCTATGCACAGGCTTGCGGGAGTACGCAAGCACCCGGAGGGACAACACCAGCCCCCTTTACACCCGCAGCTCGTGTTTTACAATACGACGAGCGAGTGCCGACACATCCCGCATCCCGCGATAGGTGCGGACCGCACGGACCTTCCTACGTAAGTGTCCGTACACTCGATGAAACGAATTCCACATATGGGTCCTGAGTTAGAGCACCAATGCGCGAGCGCCTTGGCCCGCACAGAGAATACAGGCGAGAATCAGCTGCTCGCCGAGGGTCCGACATACATAGCCATTTGGGACCGCATCCCAACAACGAGGGATACGACCGAACTGACCCGGACAACTACACATACCGCGGGGATTCCCAGACGGCTTACAGCCAGTCTAGAGACTACAATTACTACACCCCCGCACAACCTCGCACAGTATATAATTGCGCCGCAAAGCACGATCAGAGTTCAGCTTATCGACCAAGTCCGCAGCCGGTAGCTCGAAGTTCACAAAGGAGATTGCATTGGCCCCACTCGCGAGGGCCAAACTTCCGCCCACTGTAGGTAAGTACAATGGTTCGTCAGATCCCGACAATCATATGAATGTGTTTTGTGGCGCGAGTATCATCGGCGGCTGGTCGGAACCCCTATGGTGCCATTTATTTGCTCAGACCCTCAGAGGAATCGCGAGGGCCTGGTTCAATTCTTTGCCAGTGGGATCACTGGCCTCATTTGAGGACCTACAAGAAAATTGTTTGCCCATTTTAGCCAGCAGCGACGTCACGAGCGCGACCCAATAGACGTCATGAACATCTGGCGCGGGAAGAACGAAGGCTTGGAAGCCTTTGTTACCCGCTACAACAAGGAATGCCTCAAATCGGCGGGGTAACGGACCAACTGGCCCGCGGTCATTTCGTCCGAGCGGTCAAACATGACGAAATGATCATGAGCATATCGGGTAAGGATGGGTTACCAAAGAAATGGGACGACGTCATGGCGGCAGTCAAGACGTACGCCCAAACAATGCGCTCTTTAAGACCCAACACGGGTGAAGCCCATCCCCAGGCGGAAGGCCAATTCTCCCGCCTAGAGCCCAGGAGCAACTACAACAAGCGGAACTGGGATTCGTGGAACCGCGACCACGATTCCAAGCCATACGCCCCGCGCGGGTCCCAACCTAATGCCTGGGCAACAATAAATGCCTAGAGAGATCAAAGGGCATCATAGAAAGAGCCTCGGGAACGCAATTGGGCCGAGCTAACAAAGTCGCCGAGGGAAGTTCTCCTTGCAGACGAACAGTACGTGCGATCGGCCCTACCAATGAAATCTAAGAAAGGGCAAGACACGAGCCTATACTGTGAATACCATAAAGACTCGGGTCACACCACAAACAATTGCATCAGTTTTCACTTGGAGATTGAGCGAGCCCTAAAGAAGGGGAAGCTGCAACACTTGTTGCCGAATGCGCCAAAACAAACAAAGCGCATCACTCCACACGATGAGGGCACCTCCAGTGGCAAGAAAGCCATGTATGTGGCAATCACCCACATGATCAGTGGGGGCCGCAGACAGCTGCACAAAGCGGCAAGGAGAGGGGAGGACGACTGGCGCAACGAACAGGTCGTCTCCTCCAAGGTTCGAGGCGGACCGTGCGACAGGCGTGCCGTCGTAATCACCAGCTACCTAGCACATTACTGCACCGAGCGCCTATTTATAGACCCGGGCAGTACCTCCGACTTTATTTACGAACAATGTTTCAATCAGTTCGATCAGGAGGATAAAGATCGGTTGCAGCCAGTTGATTACCCGTTGGCCGGGTCTTCAGTAATACCAAAATCGCATGTTTATAATGCCTCGCGTACGCAATGTACGTTAGGCATTTTGTACGTTAACCGGCCTATATATATACACAAACACATATACATTGTTTTGTAAATACCTTTTGTTTTATTTATTATTTTTTCTAAATAAATGGGTAAAATGACTAAAGTGCCCTCATGGCTTGCACATGATCAGAGTTAACTAATAAATTTAACCTGGTTAGTGCTAAAGGACTTATGGTGTAATGAGTTTTACAAATAAAGGATTGTGACTGTATTTATTGAAGTTAATGGGCATCCATTACAATCCGATACAAACAAAAAATGACGAAAAATTTAATTTACCTTATATTTTATTGTTCATGTTTAGATGTTTAATGTTTTGTTGTTAAAATTTTCGTTATAAATAATGTGAATATACACACACATACACACACTAACGATAAAAAGAAGTTGATTATTATAAATAAATGTAAAAGTGGTGATGACATGGAAATATAAGCATTGATAAAAACGTTTGTAGGGTTAGAGAGAAAATGCGTACTTTTTTGCACATTTGTGAAAATTTGACATGTTAGCTGAGTGGACACGTTTATAAGACTATCCTCATTCACAACCCAACCCAACCCAACCTAACTTTTAATAAAAAAATAATTTCTCTCTCTTCCACCTACACACCCCAACCCAACCCAACACAACCTTTCACACTCATTAACAACCCAACCTAAACCATTTTTTATTAAATAAATATGGCTTAGGTTATAATTTATTCTATAAAATTTATTATAACTAATAAAAAATGTTTATATTTTTATACTTTATTATTTTAAATATAAAAAAGTTATTAAAAATAAAAAAAGAAATTTTATCAAAAAAAACTAAAAAAAACAATAGAATGTTGACATGTGTCAAATAAGATAATGTTATATAAAAAACAATTAAAATAATATATCAATTTTTATAAATTTTATATCTGCATGTTCAAAAAAAAATAAACAAAAGTGTGATATAATGGAAAATATATTTTTTCAAACGATCTGGAAAATATTAAAAAGTTAAACAATCAATATATATAATATCTTGGAAAATATATTTTTTAAACGAATTCCGTTTTTAATAAAATTTATATCGTAATGTTCACAAATTTATTTTAGGAAATACGGTGTATTTACTTTTGTTATTAAGTTTAAATATTAAAAATTATTTGAGTAATTAAATCACTAGGGGAATTGATAGTTAGAAAATAAAATAAAAAAAGAAAATTAAAAGATGGAACCAATCTAATTTTGACAAGTGGCAAAAGAGGATGACAACCTCTTGCAACCTTGGGTTGCCCAAGCAACCAGGTTGTGGAGAAAATTATAATTTTTATTTTTCTTTAATTTATTTTGGCAACCTAGGTTGAAAGAAAGTCACCAATGGGGATAGTCTAAGTGCATTTAACACCTTGTATTGGTGATGATTTTATGTGAATTTTATGAAGATGCACTTATATTTTTTTTAACTATAAGTTTATTGTTTATTTCCAGTACAATTTTAAATAAACTACAAAAAACCAAATTAACAAAATTATTTTTCATCATTGTTTTTAAACCATGATCCACATTTAGCAAATATAGTTATAAATATAGAACAAAGACTTCGTTAAAAAAATCGAAGTTGATAAAACTATTATTAAAGGTTAAGCTTTATAATACACAATCACATAAGACAAAAATTTTTACTTTTATATAAAGTATATCGCCCATTGGGCATTTATCTTTATACTATTCTCTTGATGAATAGATGATCAAAAGGTAATTTAAAATCCCGAAATGCTCGATACGTCCAAGTTTGCACAGACAAACTGTTCATGATTTACTGTCATATGATAAACTGTTTATAATTCATGAATGTCAACTGGTTTATGATTTAAAATTCTGTTCGTTGTTGCATGAGAGATGGGTTTTGGTGGGTGTTACCGTCTTAACCCCAATAAGAAGCTCAAAGGGGCCGTTTATTTAGCTCTTAATAAGACTTTTATTGGTTCAGATCTCTTACTGATTCAACACTTAATGGTTCAGACATTTTGCTGGTTCAGTACTTACCAATTCAGAAGTTTTAAAACAACCCATTACTTTTTTAACACTTTTTAATTTGTTTTCATTATTTATTACAAAATCATAGATGTCATTAATTCATACGTCATTTAGTAAATTTTCGATTTTCAAAAATTGACATTACCTGTTATTATATATATATCAATTACTGTCACCTATTTACGCCAGAAAACTTCTTGACTTTTGATTTTTCCCACTGAAGTTTCCATTCTTTGATTTCGACCACTAGCACATATCAATTACTATCATTTACTCAATGTTTTATAAATATTATTAGATAAATGGTATTTAACCTTTAAAGATATTCTTTGTTGTGAATATGAAGGAGTCGAGCCTTCGTAAGCTACCCAAAATAAGTTCAATAAAAGCGATTTTTTTTTTTTACTTTTCTTTACAATTTTTTTTTTACTTTTCATACAAAAGTACTATAGCATTGGGTTTTCCTTTCGATTGCTATAGCAAATATTGTTACCATAAAGAAGCGAAACGATACATATCGAATTCCCATAGCGAAGCCCGGTATAATTTTGCTAGTTGAAAATAAAACCATATTATTTTGCTGGATTATTAAAAAGGGCAAGTTCCTAACAGGTTCCATTCCCCACCAAACCTTTGATAAATAATGGAAGTTCAGAGCTTAAGTTACTGGAGATTCCATCATTTATTAGAGATAATAGATCCCAATGTTCAATCCACCATTTTAACAACAGGCTACTGTGCACATGGTCGCCTACAATAGTACAACTAACCCTGCACAAGTTACACCTCCTATATTTTACCCATTTACTAATAAACAAGTTCCTTTTAACCATGGGTACATTTTTAAGAAAACTCACAACATTCTTTAATACCCTGTCAACCAATGAGATCAGCTGATCAGGTAAAACACCGCTCCCACTATAAACAAGCACTCGTGAACTGCTCAATATTCTATCGGTAAAAGCTCAAAACGAGTCGAGTTTAAATGAGCTACAACTCTTACAATTCTACAATTATGTGTTGGTATCTACAATTATACATGTCTGTGTTGGTGTTGTTGATAACACAAGGTTGCTTTTGCCTGTTTCAGATATCTTCTTAAAGTATTGTTAACAATTCTTCCTATAGCTATGACTGGCAACCCCTATAAGTCAGTTTTGACTCCCTCTTTTAGCGTATAAAATCTTGCTTACTATCTCCTAAGAGAAGTGGATGTACTCCCATGTAACAAAGAAAAAGGAAAGTGGAATGAATAAGCTCTTCTTATTCTTAGAGTCCTAAGAAAACCCTAGTAGCGGTCTCTTTCGGATGAAGGTGAGTGGCAAAGTTTGGTTCAACTAAGGTTGCGGGGGCTTGGGCTTGCTTTGATGATGGGCCGATGAACAAGTAAGAATCGCCTTAACAAAAATAGATGGAATTGGGCCTAAAAAAGCAAGAAGCAAGCTATTACAGCGAGCGGCTGGAGCAGCAGAAGTAGTCAGTGGCGCAGGATATGAGGGGCCGGGGGGGCGCCCGACCCCCCGAACTTTTTGCGAAGTAGTGTTACGTATCTATTTTTCGTATAGAAATTTTTAAGTTTATATGTATTCACCCCCCCGGTTTAAAAAAAAAATTAGGCATATATTTTTTTGGACCCCCCGGTTTAATTTTTTTTTTGGTATATACGTTTTCGACCCCTCCTGTTTTATAAAAAAAATATTTATATAGCCCATTAGGCATTAGTTAAACCTGTTGCTGGCTTGCTGCTAACCGGTAAAAAAAAACCCAAAAAAAAACCATTATAACTTAGCCCATTAATTAAAAGCCCAAAGAAAACCCATTATAACTTGAATAGCCCATTAGTTAAACACTTAAACCTGTTGCTGCTGCTAACCGGTCACAAAAAAAAAAAAAAAAACAAACAAACTGCTTTTGCTTGCTGCTAACTGGAGAGTGGAGACGAGGACTCGAGGAGAACAGAAGAAAAAAACGCAGGTGCGGCTGTGGGCTGTCTTCTTCGTTCGACTAATCGACTTCGAGGAGACGAGGTATGTGTTTTTTTTTTTTTTATCTTTAGGTTTAAATTAGGGCTTAATTTATGTGATTCAGGTTTAAATTAGGGACGAAATTGGACCGATTTTTTGCCATAAACTTGTTGAAATTAGGGATTTAGGGGTGAAATTAGGCTGTAACCATGCTAGATATTAGAAAAAGAAAATGCCTTGTTGAAATTAGGCTGTAACCATGCCTTCTTTTTAATGTTTTCGTGTCTTTGTTCAATTGTTTGTTAAACAATGTTTACGTTTTAATGTTTGAGAACGTATTTTATTTGATATTAATATTTGACCCGAATCGAATCACCGACATCCGACCCAAACATAGAATTTTTTTTAGGTCCGGTACCTTCCGCCCCCCCGAACATTTTTTTCAAGCTTCGCCACTGGAAGTAGTAGTAGTAGGAACATGGGCACTGGAAAAAGATTCAATCGATCCAGCTCTGATAACAAAGCAGTAGGCAAAAGGTTGCTTTTGCTTGTTTTAGGCATCTTCTTAAATTATTGTTATATAGAAAGAAGGTGAAAATGTGGTTTTTTATAGTATCCCAAATGCGTAAATTGTCATTTTCGTCCATAAGGTTTGACGACTTTTGTAACTTTTATTAAAAGGTTTGTTTTTCCACATCTGGGTCATTGTGGTTTAAAATCATGTGATTTTCATCCCTGAGGGCCAAATCTCGATGAACGAAAGCCACAATAAATTGCCAAACCTCAGGGACGAAAATGACAAGATTTTGAAACCACGAAAACCCAGATGTAGAAAAACAAAACCTTTGAATGAAAGTCGTAAAAGTAGCCAAACCTCATGGACGGAAATGATAACTTACTCCATCCCAAGATTACAATCTATACTTGTTCTAGCTTTTTACATGCTGTGGACTTGTGGTTCAGGGGCGGACCCACCCTTTGGCTAAGGTGGGCGGCCGCACCCCTTGAAAAAAATAATTTAGTGTGTATTTTAGGAAAAAAAACTCGAACGCACCCCTTGAAAATATAGTTGAATACCTCATCCGCATCCCCAGCAAATAATTCTGGGGTCCGCCACTGTTATGGTTTAACATGTGTGTGTTGATGTTTAAGGTTTAACAATATAAAGACCCACTAACTAAGCCACCAGCCCACCATTAGCACAACCTTCGGGCCAAACAAAAGTTATTGAGCTAAACTAAACTCAATACATTGGGCCTAGATGAGCCCAAGTTCATAAAAAGCCCAATAATATGATTATACCCACAGCCCACTTTCTCGCCGGAAAACGAAACAGTAAAGATAAAGAATCAACTAATCTCCATTCTCCACCACCGGCGACAACTAAAAACTCCGATGGTCTCCGCCACCGAAAACCGTCGTCATCCTCTCCACCACCACATAAACAACGTCTCTCACTTCATCCACTCAACCGCCACAAACATCTCCTCTATTCTCAACCCTAATTTCATAAACTCATCAAATTCCGCTTCGTCACCGTCCAAAATATTCCTCTCGTTGCCACCTGTTTCGCCGTTTGATTCTTCTTCGATTGATGTTGACTCGTTTTCTTCTTCTGCAAGTCATCCATCTTTGTCGGTTAGGAATATGTCGTCGGAGTCTACGAGCTCAGGGTTTCCGTCGACTGTTAGGGTTTCGAATTTGAGCCCTAACGGAAACGGCGGTGGTCCGGCGTTTGTTGGTCAGGTTTTTAGTATGTGTGACCTTTCCGGTACTGGTCTCATGGCTGTTTCTACTCAATTTGACATTCCGTTTATCTCTAAAAGGTATTTAAATGTGTATGTACAGTTTGTATAGTTAGTTATGGTTGTTATAGTTAGTTGATAAAAGTGCTCTATACCTGTCTTTCCTATACATATTCCAGAACTCATAATCTAGCATTGTTTTTATTTTTCTTATGTTGTATTGGACCGGGTTTGAATTTGTGTGCAGATAGATGAAATTACACTATGTGCTTGCTGATATATCTAAGCAAAACAATGTAATCAGTATAATTCCACTCATAGTAGAGCTATTAGTAGGGCTTGGGGATTGTGTGAAGGAGCAAACAGGCTGCTCATGTGAGATCCCATGGCTTCGAAAACCTTTTTTTTTAATTATTATGTGTACAGTTTGGAGTATAGTGATCAATATAATATAAGATGCAGTGCAAACAACATACAAAAGTACCAATAATGGAAGTTGTAAACTGTAGTTAACAAACGGTGTCGGGCATAGTAGCTACAGATAAAATAACAAGGAAACGGGATAAAGAAGCACGAATCCTTATGTCAGTACCTATACACTTCCTTAGGAAAGGTCTACACGCCTAGACAACTTTAAGGCAAGGCTAAGGCATAAGGCAAACGGAACGTATAGGAAAAGCTAAAGCCCAAGACAAATCTATACACTCTCTAGACATAAGATGGATCTATGTCTTAGATGCTTGCTAGTGCATCTAAGATATGTAAATATGTTGGGATCTATGTTGTCAAAGACGCAAGGCGCAGGCGAGGCGCATCGGCTTCGCCCAGAGCCTAGGCGCAAGGCGCAAAAAAAGCGTGGGCTTTTTTAAGAAAAGCGCACATAGAGAAAAAATATAAAAAATATGTTATGCTTTGAAAATAAATAAGATTCCACATAGAAAAATAAAAAAAACTATTATATATGCCATTTAAGACCATGTAGCTAATAGTCGGTTTCATTTTTTTCAGTTTTCCTGCTTATCCACTGCGCCTCAGCACTGTTTTTGCGCCTAGGCGCGCGCCTTTTTGCGCCTCAGCAGCGCTTTTTTCAAAAAAGCCCATTTTTGCGCCTAGGCTACCACCAGGCGCTATAGGTGCGCCTCGCTGCGCCCGGGCGCCTAGGCGCGCGCTTTTTGCGCTTTTGACAACATAGGTTGGGATTATGATCAAAAGAGTTGATAGAAACAGTGTGTGTGATGCCAATGCGGGGCTAGCCCACTTGGTCAAGGCACATGCGTCTTAGAGGGGATGTACAAGGTTTAAACCTGGGCAAGGAGTAGTTTAGGATTATTGGTGTAAAAGTAGAGTAGGGGTAACATTTGCCGTTAAAAAATGAAACAGTGTGTGATATTGCTTAATCATGAGCATTTTCTTGGTAATAGCAATTAGCAAAAACCGTATTAGTAGCACATAATGTTAAAACATTGAAGATCAATTAGGCTTTGGAGAGCAGTGATGTTAGGGTATCGAATCAGAGTAGGCTTGAGCGGAAGCGAAACAAACACACACACACACACTAGCATAAAATAAAGAACATGAGTGGTCAGGTCAAGGTGACCTATGTCCACGGGATGCAACTTTAGGATTTTATTTCTGAGGTGATACCAATTACAAAAGCCACTTCGTCTTAACAGGTGACCTAACTTTCACTTTTGTTGCAATGGGCAATCTCGCGTTAATAGAAAAGTAACTTCGTCTTCCCCTAATTTTCATTTTTGTCGTTTCAAAACAGTTTAATACATTCAGACTTGGATATTAATTAGTCAATTGTTCAATAAGAGCCTACAGAGTTGCTTTTTTAGAATGGAATCGCCCTTGGCAATGGAAGTGAAAGTTAGGAGTGTCATTGGTCACATTGCCAGTTTGGATTATTACTGGCCAATAGTTAATAGTTTGGATTACTAAAATCCAAGTTGCCTTGATGTTTTTAATACTTAAGGTTCTTTCTTAAAGTGTATATGCTTTTTTAATTCAATTTCTAGAATCTTTTCTCTGCATTATATATCACATATTTCTAGGTGTTTCTTTTCACTCACAGAACACCGCAATGGCTTAAAAAGATGTTTCAAGCAGTTACAAAGAGTGAGAGGAATGGCCCTGTGTTCCAATTTTTCATTGATCTAGGAGATGCAGGTACAACTGTATGATTTCATTAAGCATTTTTTGTTGTTTAAGTTTGACCTAAAGATATCACATTTCGTCTTTTTAGCTTTGTAAGTTATAATTATTTGTTACACGCCTCCAAAAACGCTTTACATGATGGAGAATAGTTACATTTCTGTTTACTTTTGTTTCAGTTTCTTATGTTAAGCGATTGAGTATTCCTAGTGGGGTTGTTGGTGCCTGTCGCCTTGATCTAGCATATGAACATTTCAAGGTATGTCTATTACAACATTATTAGTCATTGCTATTTATTTGTTGGCATTCTTCTGTTTAAGTAATTTTTTTATAACAGGAAAAACCTCACTTGTTCCAGTTTATTCCAAACGAAAGACAGGTCAAAGAAGCCAAAAAAATTCTAAAAAAGGCACCACAAAACACTCGTAAAAAGAAAGTTGAAGGGGTTCCTGTTTTTAGTGCACAAAATCTAGACATTGCAATAGCCACTGCTGACGGGATCAAGTGGTATTTATATATTTTTTAACTCAATACATGTCATTTATCATGTTATTTTTATTATCGACAATGTGATTAACAAAATATTTGTTTTTCACCACTGACAATGTGATTAACTAAATATTTGTTTTTCACCACCCGTTTTCTTGCTTATATGCATCTTTGAATGTGTTATTCTTGTTAGGTACACTCCTTATTTCTTCAATAAAAGTATGCTAGATGACATTCTTGAGGATTCTGTTGATCAACACTTTAACTCGCTAATTCAAACGCGACACCTGCAAAGACGCCGGGATATTATAGATGACAATATAGCTTCAGATCTATTGGATGATAATACAGATAACGTGTGGGAACCCCCAGAGGTACAAGTACAACCATATTATTTAAAAGCCTAGCTTATCTAAATTAACAAATACATTAAAAAAAACATCTCAGAATGTTGTCTAATTATTGTCTTATTTTTGTATTGGTACTTTAAATAGATAATGGAAAGATTTTTTATTAGATGTATATATATTTTTGACAGGTTCAGGAAGTTATGGATGAAATTGGCCCTCCTTCTATACCGTTGAGTATAATTACAAAGGCTGCAGAGATACAGCTTTTGTATACGGTTGATAAAGTACTTCTCGGAAACAGGTGGTTGAGAAAAGCCACTGGAATTCAACCCAAATTTCCGTATGTAGTTGACTCATTTGAGAAAAGGTATCCTGTATTATACTTTTTGTGTTTTGACCATTCTAGAAAGCCTGTTTTGACCCATTACACAACTTGCCACTCTTGGTCCTTTACAAAATATCACTGTTTAATTGAACCTCATGTTTGTATTGTTGCAGGAGTGCAGTATCCTTTCAAAAGGCATCCATGCTACCCCATGACGACCCGAATTCCAAGTCAGACTCCGAAAACAAACAGCTCCATCACATTAATCCTTCAAAACACGAGTCTCAGGGTGAAAATAAACATAAACCGGATTTCCATTACCCCTTTGGAGAATGGTTTACCAATCCATGGTTGAAACCGCTTCACCCTCATCATAACCTACCTCACAACAGGTGACTACCCAAAATACTTGAAGGGGTGGGTCTGGTAACGGGTCAAAACCAGTCTGGGTTGAATAGTCTTTTTTTAGTAATTCTTAGTGGGCCAGGCTCAGTTGGGTTGATCATAGGGGTGTAAACGAGCCGAGCCGAGCTCGAGCTCGGTTCGGGCTGGGCTCATTTATTATCTATTAAATATTTAAATAAAAATAATATAAATAATAGACTCGTTTAGGCTCATGAGCTCGATAAGTGAAGCCCGGTCTTGGCTCTTAAACAAGTTTAAATAAGCTTGGCTCGGCTTGTTTACTAGACAACTTTAAATAAGGGGTAAATGTTATTAAATATTAATAAAAACTAATATTACTCTAAGGCTCGACGAGCCTGACGAGCTTCACATGCCAGGCTCAAGCTCGGGCTCGATATATAAACGAGCTTTATTTTAAGCTCAAGCTCGGATCGGGCTCGATAAGGCTCGGTTCATTTCGAGCTTTTTCTCAAGCAGCTCACAAGCCTCTCGGCTCATTTACACCCCTAGTTGATCAGCCAACACTCTTTAGCCCCCTTTATAATATAAATTTTCTTACAAGTAACTAATGCACTAATTATGATTACAAAAAGCAATATTTTATTTTCTCATAGTATTAATCTAAATCCTTAAATAAAACAATTAAGAATTTGAAAAATACTTTGGTCTATTGTCAATACGTTTGGCCTTCTTTCCCATGAGCAATTTTTTATTTATTTATTTTTTGATTCGACCTGTTTTATCCTGAGCATAACCCATTTATAAGTTTCTCATCATCTTCATTTCTTACAGAGAGGGAGGTAGTGGTAAAGAATGCTTGAAAGAAGACTTCAACCCGAACCCATTTCTTCCAAAGATCACCATGGTTGGTGTGGCAACGAGTGAGGCTGGGCCAATGAACAAGGCGACACTGAAAAAGACCATGGATGATTTAACAAGAGAACTGGAAAACACAGACCATGGAACTACTTTTAACGGTTTTAGTGAATATAAATATGATGAAGAAAGGGATCCGCTTTTCGTGGCAAATGTGGGTGATTATTATTCGGGTTTTTCAAAAGCAAGCTCGGGTAAATGGGCTCGCCCTAGATAAAAAAGAAGCTAAGTGTTTAGAATTGTTTATCTACAGGAATTAGATTTCTTTTTGATAATTAGTCGACAAGTAAATGTAGATTATCATGATCATGATGTATGTGGTATGTTCAATTGTTGACTATAAAAATAATAATGGAAGTAGACATGGGCAAATAAACCGGTTTAATAACCGTAACCGGTTATTAACCGTAACCGAAACCGGTTTTTAACCGGTACCACAATAACCGGTTTAGGTTAGTAAATAACCGCCGGTTCGTAACCGGTTTTCGATATGCATATCAACAACCGGTTTGTAACCGGTTAATCAAAAACCGGTTTTATTGATTATTTATAACCGGTTAACCGGGCTCATCTTCTTCAACAGCAGCAGCACATAGCACAGCAGACCTACCTGAATCAACTGTTTGTTACCGTTTGAAGTGAAAAAAACGGTAATATTACCGTTTTTGACCTATGTGGATGTGATTAAATAAGATTTCAATGCATATATATAATCCCACTTCAATTCTAGCTCAAAAACACACTTACAAAATACGTTTCAACTTTCAAATGGCGAGTTCGAGTGGCGATGCTTCGACCGTTGTTGGTTCATCTAGCGAGTTGTTTGTGAAGAGGATCTTGACCACGAATAGGGACCCGACACTATGGGTGAATTTTGATTTATGCGAGATGTCGATTGGAAAAGAAAAGGCGAGGTGCAAAAATTGCGGGGCGTTTCTTGTGGGGTCATCGAACTCTACTTTGAGAGCACATTTGACGTCGCATTGCAAGACATTAAAAAAAAATCCCGCCAATGATCAAGCGCAAATATCACGGGGTATGGGTGTTTGGAATTTCGACCCGGAGGCGGTTCGTTTAAGGATGACTCAATTTGTTATTCAACAATCGTTGCCGTTCGATCACTTTGACAATCCACGCTTGACTAAGTTGATTCAAGAGACGCTTCAACCACGTTATGTTCACGTAAGTCGTTCAACTCTTAGACGCGATTGTTTAATGATGTGGTCAAAAGCTAAAAAAGAAATGATTTTAGGTTTTGAAAAATTAAACACCGGTGTTAATTTAACAACCGACGTATGGTCGGCTCCATTTGGTTTACCAGATTCTTACATTTGTGTTACCGCGCATTGGATCGATCCCAATTCGTGGAACATGATGAAACGTACAATCGCGTTCGATATATTTGGTTATCCACACACGGGGGAAAATATATTTCATGTCTTAGACGATGTTATCAAAACTTATAATTTAGAAAATAAAATAGTTTCTATTGCTTTTGATAATGCGTCGAACAACACAACCGAGGTGCAAATGTTAAAAATAAAATACAATCCGATTTGCGATGGAGAATTTTATCATAGCCAATGTGTTGCGCACATCATTAACTTGGTTGTGCAAGACGGGCTAAATGTTGAGTCCGTTAAAGAAGTTAAAGAAACTTTTAAAGATATGTTACGTGACGTTTTTCAAGGTAGTCGAAAAAGATATGCGGATTATAGAAAATGGTGTAAAGCTTTAAATAAGAAATGCTATAGCGCACATTTTGACATGGTCGTCCGTTGGAACTCTACGTGGAAAATGTTTGATAGCCCGATAATGCAAAAAGAAACCTTAAAATCTTTCCACGATAGTCTTGCAACGTCCGGGTTGGTGGAACCATTTGATGACGATGGTTGGAAGTGTATTGAAACGTTAACACAATTACTTGAAGTTTTTAGAACCGCGACAAAGATTTTATCGGGAGTTTATTATCCCACTAGTTCTTTGGTGCTTAAACAACTATTTTTGATGTGTCAAAAAGTAAACGACTTTGAATTCCAAGGTGACATTTACGAACATATGATTGTTCCAATGAGAGAAAAGTTTAAAAAATATTTTCGAGAAATGCCACCGGTTTTTACATGTGCCACCACCTTGAACCCGACTATAAATATTTCGGGTGTTGAGATGATGATTTCGGATATTTGTTCGGATTTGGAGTTAAATGATGACGACCCAAATTTTACAAAAAATGCACTAAAACGTTTTGACGTTTCTTTAAACAATCTTTTTGATCATTACTTTCAAAGATATGGTAACGTGTCATTGTTACACCAAAAAATGGCGGCGAGCTCGAAGGCGTCGAGAAAAGATGCGGAGTTAAATTTCTATAATTCGTTAAGAAATGAAAATAGTAAGCGTTCTCGAGGTGATGCATCAAATAGTGAACTCGGGAGGTATAAATATACCGATTTTTTAGCAACCTTGTCACTCGACGAGTTTCACAACTTTGATATTTTGGCTTGGTGGAAAATACAAGAACCGCATTATCCCGTTTTAGCCGCCATGGCACGTGATCTACTAAGCTCCCAAGCTTCTACGGTAGCTTCGGAGTCGGTTTTTTCTCTTAGTGGAAGGGTACTATCTATTCGACGAACAAGACTTACACCGGAGGCGATGGAAATGTGCATTTGTTTGAAGGATTACTTGGATGGCGTGGAACGTATACAACATATTTCAAGTCTTGAGGGCGAGCTTGCGGTGGAAGAACAATTACATGATGTTGAAGTTTTTCAAGGACGGGCGCAACCACTTTCCGATGACGAACTCATGTACGATGAATCCGTACGCTCTACTAGCCCCCGAAGCGACTAAACGAAGAAACGAAGAAATGACGAAACAAAACTACAAGACGACAACTTCATTCTAGACTAGTTAAGAAAATTGTATTGGATATTTTCATGTTTATTAATGTAATGTTACTTGATCTACTAATATAATTATAAAAAAAAACCTATTTTATTTGGTTTATTTGTGTGTTTAATATAATTCTGCATGTTTTTATATAATTCTGCAGGTTTTTATATGATTCTGCATGTTTTTAAATGATTCTGCATGTTTTTATATAATTCTACAGGTTTTGTATATGATTCTGCAGCTTTTTTGTATGTTTTAATATAATTCTGCAGGTTAAAATATGTTTCTGCAGGATTTGTATAAGTTTCTGCAGGTTTTTATAAAATTCTGCATGTTTTTATATAATTCTGCAACATTTTTTTAACTTTCTGCAGTTTTAATATAATTCTGCATGTTTTTACATAATTCTGCATGTTTTTATATAATTCTGCATGTTTTTAAATGATTCTGCATGTTTTTATAAAATTCTGCATGTTTTTATATAATTCTGCAGCATTTTTTTAACTTTCTGCAGTTTTAATATAATTCTGCATGTTTTTATATAATTCTGCATGTTTTTATAAAATTCTGCATGTTTTGTATATGATTCTGCAGCTTTTTTTTTTTAAATTTCTGCAGCCTTGTTTAAAATAACCGAAAAAACCGGTTTTTATTAACCGGTTCACAAGTTAACCGATTTTTCATAACCGGTCGGTTATTACCGGGTCTTGATGTTCGGGGTTAATAACCGGTTATTAACCGTAACCGGTTTTTTTTTGGCCCAATAACAGCCCCAACCGGTTAACCGGTTTCAGTTAGTAAAAAAACCAATTTGAGCATGTCTAAATGGAAGTGTGTTTTATTGTGATTGCTGACTATTGAGAATAGAACTGCTACACTATTTACTAACTAGGTTATAACTTCGTTATTACACGGGTTGAATAAATAAATTTTATATACTAAATAATAAAACAGTATATCTTTAAAAACCTTCTTTATTGCACGGGCTAAATAAATATAATTTTATATATTAAATAATAAAAAGTTATATCTATAAGAAAAATATTGTACGTGTTGAATAAATGTAATTTTATATACCAAATAAGAAACTTGTATCTTTAAAATCACAAGTATTACACGAGTTGAATATATGTAATATTGTTTACCAAATAATAAGAATAATACATCTTTAAAAACCTCATTTATTACACGGGTTGAATAAACATAATTTTATATACCAAATAATAAAAAATTGCATCTTTAAAAATATGCGTATTACACGGTTTGAATAAATGTAATTTTCTGTACTAAATAATAAAAAAAATATATATCCTTAAAAAACCTGTGTATTGTACGAATTGAATAAATCTAATTTTATACATCAAATAATAAAAAGTTATATCTTAAAAAATCTCATGTATTACATAGGTCGAGTAAATGTAATTTTGTAGAGTGAAAATAAAAATATTTAATATATTTACACAAAGTTTGGTTTTCGTGATAAAAATAGATTATTCTGTTGTTGCAAATCGTATTTTACTCTAAATAATATTATAAATGAGAAGAAGATTAAACTAAATAACAATTATCCATAAGATATTAAACTAAATAATATTTAGTAGAAGGATTATCTATAATTAATTAGAAAAGATTAAATTAGAATAATAATTATCTATAAGAGATGCCCTAATATGATGACAAGTGTCCCCAAAGTGGTTTCTTTTATTATATAGTATAGATTCGTTAGAGCTGATACCTGTACTCTTTTCTAGTTTTATCAAAATGTTTTATACTGTGAGTTAATTATAGATTGCTCAAATGGCCCTAAATTACGCAGATGCTCCTTGTGGTATGCATTTTGTAACATGATTGGGCGGATGGATGTTAAATTCCTTTTAACTCCATGTAAAACGTTTAATTCGCCCCTAAGCTAAAAGACAACAATTATAACAAATCATGAATTGCATTAAAGAATTTAAGCGGAAAGTGTTGTTACCAAGATGGCGTCTCACTCTTCGTTCTTGATCTGGTGGCTGGAGGTTCTTTGGTGGTGGTCAGGGAAGATAATCGGCGCCAGAGGAGAAGAGGGCGGTTCCTGGTGGTATTGAGATTGGTGTGAAGAAGATGAAGTGGGCGGGTTACACACACATATACAAGGTGTTTATAATTTTATTTTTTGATATAAGGTTTTGGTTTTTAGTATTAAAAGGGTATTTTTGTTATTTTATGTCTCCTTAACTTGCATTTGTCCACTCCAAGGAACACTCATGTTACAAAATGCATACCAACAGGGATATCTATATCTGTGTAATATTTAAGACTTAAGAACCAAAGGTGCAATGTGTGCAAAACTGTCACACCCTGCTAGTAGCGGAAGCACATGTGTGTGATCTTGAAAGGTTCTCTCATTGCATTCGATAAAGAAAACATTATATACGATAAAATAACCACGATCATATACTGATTCAAATCACGACACTAGAGTCAAAAGTATTATTACAAACATATCCAAATGTAGTGAGTTTACAAAATGACCTTTTTAACAAAATAGAGTTTGAATATCAAGGCTTTGGCCCATATGGTATATAGGAGGCAAACCCTCCAAAATATGGCATCATTCTTGGTTCCTTGGTTCTTGTTTTACGACCTCGCAAAGCTTACTTTTCTGAAATACATGTTAAGTAAAAAGTCAACAATAATGCTGGTGAATTCATTGTTTTTGTAGCAAATGAATCTTGAAAACTTTTGTTAAGCTTTGTATTGAAAACTGGTATGCATAGCGTCTATGAAATTTGTGGATCAATTAATGTTTTGCAATGACATTAATATAGGTGCCGACATAAGTAAGCAACTAAACCTAGTCGATGTATGTCTTTACCAAGCCGCTAATTCTATAGTGATCCCCGACTTTGGGACACAAAAGCACTCCAACAGGGTCTCACGGACCAGGAGTGGAGCTTACCAAGACTCAATAGAACTACCTCTTTCGTTCCTCGATCTATATGTGTGATTAATGGCTACTCGAGTTATTCCACTTATGCGCACGTGATCTATGGTGATTTCATTCCCTAGCTATCATACCTTTATGTAACATGTATCTCCCCCAATTGAAAACAAAATGTATTTAAAAGAGGGGGCATGAACTCATAGTTTTGCGTCCATGCAAAGTAGCTAGCAATCACTGGGTTCTCTTGTTTGTATCTCGACCTACAAGTGTCCTAGTTTCGTTAAGACACTTAGATCCATTGTTTGATCATGTATAAGCTTTTCATCATGAATCCAGTTAAGACTTGTCTTTGTTTTGTTTGTTCGAAACCCTTTCTTGTTTAGACTCGTTGGTGATTGATTATCCGTATGTTCATTGTATAATGTATCTATATACATTTGTATTCTTTGTTCATGTATGTCACACCCTGCTTTCCCAGTAGGCCCGGACTTGGGGTTTATGCGTGACGATTGATACCAGTAATCACAATGCACTGCGGAAGATGGGATATTAAATTAATTATTACAAAGTACAAACGTAAAAGTCCAAAGTTCAAAAGTATAATGCAGACTGTTCATACTAAAAAGGATCCACAGGCGGACCAAATGAAATAAAATATAACATAACTTGAGACTAATAGGTCTTCCGTGGAGTCGAAAATCCAAATCGCCTAGATCGAGCAGCTCCAGCCTATTCTGTATTTGCTATATAACATGCGCTTAGTCTTTTGAAAGTACGTCAGTTTTCACTGGTAAATACAATTATTGACTCTTTTTGAAATTCTTTTCATAAAGTATTTGATACTATTTGGTATATCATTTTTTAAAAGAGTAAATTGCTGTTTTAGTCCCTGAGTTTTTGTCCAAATTGCTATTTTAGTCCAAATAGTTTTTTTCTCCTCTGGGTCCCCGACTTTTCATTTTTCTTGCCATTTTGATCACATTACCTAACTTAGTCTAAATACCAGGTTATAATCAGGGGTGTTTTTGGCATTAAATTATTATGAGGTTTATAAATTATGTTGTAAACTACCCTTGGTTATCACTACAAAACAGTTATGCCAAAAATACCCCTGGTTATAACTAGATTTTTGGACTGAGTTAGGTAATGTGATCAAAATGGCAAGAAAATGGAAAAGTCAGGGACCCAGAGGAGAAAAAAAAACTATTTGGACTAAAATGGCGATTTAGACCAAACCTCAGGGACTAAAATGGCAACTTACTCTTTTTAAAATAACTTGGGATAAAGTAATGTTTCTTGTTACCAGTATTACATGCTTGTCAATACATATGGGGACCGGAACTAAACGCTGGTACATGATTAACCGACACAACACATTTTCAATATCATATAATATAGCATTAGCGTCTATCATGTGTATGCCTACACCCCGCGCTTAGGTTGTGGTCACTTGCAATTAAATGAGCCGATGATATCCAAGACATGGTCGTATTAATCCCCAATGTTTAAGTTATCAAGTAAAACGGATTAAAATGGGTTATTTAAATTTTGGACATCATTCGTCATTGATTCAATACCGACCAAGAGGGTTGCCGTATCCTAAGCCCTTATAAAGGAAAATAGGCTAAGAGTATTTACATGTGCTAGTCTTTACAAATCAAAGGTATTAAGCACAACCGTTAATCAAAACAACCAATACAGGTGCAATTTACTGAAGGCTCCTAGTCTGGAATGAAGGGAACTATGATCCATTAGAATGTTAACAGGTCTTATATAAGTCATTTGACTTTGACCGGTTAACTTAAATGATACGTACGGTTCGCTAGATTAAGCGTTGACCGGATAGAATGTGGTTTATACCCTTCTGAGTACAAGGACTCGTATAATATGGGTTAAATAACCATACATTCTGATTAGAACTGAATCGGAAAGGTTTTGACTGGATTTGGCTAGTTTATATAATTTATGCTTATTAAACTAGTCGTACGCGCATATGCGGTATCGGGTGATCGAATAGGTTCTTAACAAGTCCAATATGCCAAAATATATTTCATTATGTTATAAATTCATTTTCAAAGTCAGATTTTAAGTTTAATCAAAACACCACTTGCCCACATGAGACGCTGAGGTTATCCTGGAACCGCCCCCGGGCTCACATTGATTAGGTGTATGTTTTCTTTCCTTACCTTTTTATTTTTGTTTTGCATGAAATGAAGTGTGTGATGCCGTGCTTTCTTTTGTTTTGTGTGCTGCATGTAGGAAAGTAATAATTTGGTTCTCTAGTTTGCATTTCCATGTAGTTGCATATGTTTAAAGTTTTTAATAATGATGATGACTCTAATTGGCGAAGTATCACATGTGTTGTGCTTGTTTGGTGAAATGATGTTGCAATATTAAGTCTTTGAAAATAAAAAAGAAGGAGATTGCATGCAAAATGGGAAATGATGAAATTATGGTGTGTGGTACTTAGGCATGAAATTGATCCGAAATGGAGGGAAGATAGGATTTGTGATAATTGTACAAAAAAAAAAAAGAATAATAAACCTTCAAGTAACTGAATTTGTGCATGTAAGTATGATTAGAAAACACAATTCATTGCATGTCATAACTAGTAATTAAGCATAGGTCCTTTGGCATGGTTAGCTCTTCAAGTGCTTAATAGAATATGCTTAGTAAGTTATATAGATAGAAATGCCTATTTGAGGGTAATATGCCATATGCTTGTTAACACATGTTTCACACTTTTACCCATATCTTTCCATTACCGTGAGAATTTGAGCCTATTCGAGCACTTTCATATATGTATGTATGTATGTATGTATGTATGTATGTATGTATGTATGTATGTATGTATGTATGTATGTATGTATGTATGTATGTATGTATGTATGTATCATGCTCATTTCTTTGTAGAGGGTTACCCAAAATTGTGCATTACATTAGAACTAGTGCAATTATACATTCCAAGATCTTGAACTGAGATGTGTGCAAAAGTGATAGAGGCGTTAGGATACCCCTTTTTGATTAACACCATTTCATTTGATTAACCTACCTTAAATTATCCATTAGATCACCAATTTGAGCCTACTCCTTTCATTTGTTAAAACCCACAAATGTTCACCCATTCACCGTGAAGCCATCTCTACCTTTTCTTTTAACCTTTTTGATGAAATCCGGATCAAAGTTGATAGTTTGTTTAGTTTATTGTTTCCTAGAATCAAAGAAAAAACAAAGAAGAAGAAAAGAAAAGAAAAAGAAAAAAAAACGTTGCTATGTATGAGGTTACAAAAATAGAATAAAGTGAGTATTGTGTATACGGGTCAAAATAAACCGAGTGTTTGTAGGATCCTGATTTCTTCACCTTTTAGCCATTTTCCAACGTTAATTCCAAACCATTCACCCAAGCCAACCCATAAAGTCCTCTTGATTTGCATTTAGTCTTTTGTTAATAGGTGGCAGTTTGATTTTTGTACTAGCATATGATAATAATGTTGCAATTGTGGGTTGAGTGTTTTAGAAAAAAAATTACCAGTACCATTTTTACTAGTCCACTAATGAACCCGAGGGGAGTGACACATTGTGAGGAGTGTGAAACCTTAAGTATTGACAAGTTGAGGCATATTAGGTTGAATTAGGTAATTCATATCTATTTGCTTATTCATTTTTGAACCAAGTCTTATGGGTCGGGTATGCCTTATGACCTTAGCTGCATTGGTGATAAATATGTTTATGTTTGTAGCTAATCATTATCCAAGTGTTACATTGAAAGTTATTTGAAGGTTGCATCTCATAAAATTGTACAATCCCTATCAAACCTATTCCGGACTCCTCGGGGAGACAAAGTGTCTTAGGATTGCAAAGCAGTCTGATCCCACTGCAATTCTCTTTTTTGGGATAAAAAAGAATTAAGTTGGGGAAGTTTGATGTGTATGCATTTGGTACGCCTAAACGGTTAATATTTATATGTTTTAGCATCGAATTTGTATCGAGACATGTTACTTTGATGCATTTTTACATGTAGGGTAGCGGTGGAAGATTGCGTGATGATTCCGGATAAAAAACCTATCACATGGAGCTTTACACACATCAAAGGAACTCAAGGAAAGTGATCTAGGCTTGTTTGGAACACCCCGACGTTCATTTTAACATTGAACCAGCGTTTGACAGTGAAGCATGGGCGTTTGGGTTTCTGCCCAGCGTTCCATACTCCCAAACCCGCCGTTCCATACTCCGGGTGCAGATACAAAACGGTTTTGTTCGGTTTTGGACAAAAATAAAGTGGTTTTTCGGTATTTTTCATTCATTCTTCACCATTAGAGGCAATGAGACATCAAGGGACAAGGAATACTCATTCACAAAGTGTTCTAACATCAAGATTGCTCCAACTGCTACCGAAATCGCAACATTTCATCATCAAGAATGATCATGTGTGGCTAAAACCCTTGTGATCACAACCAAGGTCTAGGGTTTGTATGCCATTTTGTTCAATTTGAGTTGTTTATCTATGTTGGACATGAATTCATGGTTTTCTTAGAGATCTATGACATTGCTAAGTTTTTATGTGTTATTTCATCTGTTGATTGTTCTTAAACATTGTTTTCTGAATCACTTCATGTACTTTGAGTTAATTGGTGTTTAATCATTGAATGTCAAGATATATGATTGAAGGAACACGTTTATATTTGATGGTGATCATTTTGTGATGGCCTATTATATATCGGTGGTCAATCGTTGTAAGCTTAGGTACACAAGTATAGGTCTTTCAATATTCAATTCACATATGATGTTACAAGGTTATGTCTATATAATCTTCCAAACCGGATTTACAAACTCAAATTACTAATTATGCTATCAAACTTGATACTTGGTTGTGTTCATTATTTATTTTATTGAATTTACAACTCTAGTTATTTCTAATTTCTCAACTCAAAACACAAATCCAATTTTAAGTTTTTACCATGTTTTGCAATCGATTGAGATCTTACATGTAAGGACTTGCAAAATTGTCCCACAACACTCCGTAAGTGAAAACCCGGACCTCTGAAACCCTAATTTTTATGAAAAATCAAGAAAACCAAGTTTTATCACTTGGTCGCGGGCCGCGTAAGACTTAAGGATAGTCTACGCGAGGCGCGACAGCCAGGCTAATCTCCGGATAACGATCCAGGCCACGTGTCAGACACGTGGCAGACCTATACCGTGACACGGCAGCCCTAGCCGTAGCTAGGGTGGCCCTCGCGGGCCGCGTAGGACTCCCTTTGAGTTTACGCGGGCCGCGACAGACTCCAAAATCAGCTATAAATAGTACGTTGCATGGCATTTCGTCTGTGCTCGAAAATTTACTCAAAAAGACATCCTAAACTCCTTAAATTCATGGGTTTAAGTGTCGAGACGCTGCTACGATCACAGGGTAATAACTCGATCACTGTTACGATACAATGTACGATCGATTGAAACCGATCCGATGGATGTTTAGGTGCTGCCTAAATCCGGGCTATACTTTGTCATTCGTCGTGAGGGTTTTGATTTCGTGAGTTTATCGTAAATGTTGTATTAAGTTACTAACCTAGTCTCGTTGCATTATTCAACTAGGTTACCAGGCTTAATCAGTAGGCAAAACTCTGTCCAATTAAACTTGCAATGTGAGTCATTCTCTTTTTATCAAAAGTGCTTTCCAATACCTAAATGTTTTTTCCAGTTATATGTTACAGGGATTAAGTCTTTGTTATCTTAAATTACTGGCAGTAAGTGGGGTATTGTGCACAATTACTACTGTTTTATCACTTTTAGGTGAAAGGACTTAAATAGTGATACTCGTCACTATTGAGTGAAAGGACCCAAGAGTGGTATGACCACAGTCATAGATTCGGTCGAGTGACAACTGAACCAGCTAATTATATAATAGGGGCAATTGTAATCGCTCTTAATACTGTAATCTATAACAATGTGTCATTTTATGTAAATTGAATGACTCGCTAGTAGTTCCCCGCTGATAAAATCTTTTTAAACATGTTTCAGGTGATTTACTATGAACCAGGAAAAGTGCCGCGGAGCACGACAACTTGAAGATAGTGGCTTAGTAAATAAATAAACATGTTTTTGTAGCCAGGGAATTTCCCAGTGAAATTCCTTTATTGTAAATTACGGGGTTTGTCCCAAAATTTAACACAAAATAAAGGGGTGTTTTCAGTTTAAACGATCCTGTTAAAAATTTCCGCTGCCTAATTAAACACCAATACCACGGGTTTCTGTCTCGCGACTTCTGAACCGGGTAAAACCGGGTCGGGGGCCGTGATAGAAAAAGGTGGTATCAGAGCCACTGATTTAAGCCAATTAAGTATTTAGAAAAACTTAATTTTTCAGATTGCCATTCTGTGATTCTGTGAAAATTTAATTTAACAAATAATATTTTAACTCGAATTTTGGTGTGTTTCTTCATGAGTGCTAACAGCATGAATGAACTATCGGAGGCACTCCGAAACTTTACAATCCATACCACCGATATGGATACAACAGGAATCCAGTCAGGTTATCAGGTGGATACAGAGGAGCCATTAGTGTTTCAGGCCCAATCCCAGGAAAAACCCAAGCCTAAAAAGAGGAGAAGAATCTTGGACTGGAAGCGAGGACGAAAGAAGAAGCTAGCAGCCCAAAAGGTGAAAAAGACAGAGGATCCAAAAGATAAGGGAAAAGGAAAGGAAGTAGGGGAGAGTTCCGGTCAAGCCCAGGAGATGCCACCTTGGGAAGAACTTGATAGGAAACTGGCAAATTGTGACCTCATCGGGCCTACAGACGAGACTCTTTTCAATTTCCCAGCCCAATCTGAACTTCCCATTAATTTTGAACCTGCTATTCCGGACCATATTGTCAATCCCCAACCTTTTAAAGGGCAATTGGAAGAATGGTGGACGAGCGACTGACATTTTCAGAATTTCATGAATAACCCCAATGTTTATTTTCCCCGGTTTGATCCTGAACCTGCACCATTTCCACCCATGAATCCGGAGAACGTTGCCGAATTACGCCGCTATGGCGAGGAGCTGGTGGATGCGGGAAACCGGATTCGTGATGTGGGGGAAAAGATCTCATGGAAATACGACGAGAGGGAGCGTCATTTCTGAAGGGCCAGCTAACTGTGGTTGTGTGGTTGTTTAATAATAATATATTGTAAGATACTAGTGTATAATAATCCTAAAATAAAACATCTGTAAATACCTGGTGTGTACGGATGCAGAATATTATATAAAAATATGGATGTCGCAAGGTCGAAAATTTTGGCTATATGTGTTAACTTAACTATGTTGTGATTTACTTGCTGTGTTTAATTTTTATAAATTTTGTGCCAACAATTTATATGTATTGTTAATTATCAGATGGAAAACGCAGTAAATGAACCAGTCAATGCAGTTAACCAATCCAAATAAAATAATGAAGACCACTTTCTCAACAAACAAGATATCAAAAATATAGTTGCCCAGGGTATAGCCAATGCTATCCCGGCAATCGTCGCTGCTGTTTAGAACCCCGTTGAACCTTCACAAGCCAACCACAGCAAACGCACTCGCGTCGATAATTTTAGTCACAGTGTAAATGGAGGTGGAAATAACGATAATAATATGGTTCAGGCCCCATTTCTTAAGAAAATGAAAGTTGCAACACCTGGTTGCACTTATTAAGAATTTCTCTCCTGTAAGCCAGTCGACTTTGCAGGCAACGAAGGGGCAACTACCGTACTGCGTTGGTTAGAGAAGACCGAAGCAGTAATTAAAATAAGCAAGTGTGCAGAGGAGGACAAGGTAATGTATGCATCCCACCTTTTTAAAGAAGAGACGTTGGAATGGTGGAACACGGTATTGCAAGCCAAGGAAAGTGACGTGGCTTATGCCATGAGTTGGGAAGAATTTAAGAGATTGGTGGAAAGAAAATTCTGTCCCGACTATGAAAAGGAACAAATGACGAATTAGTTCCTGAACCACCGGATGGTGGACGTTGACTGTCGAGGGTATACTTCGAAGTTTTCGAATATGCTAGACTTCTACCAACTTTGGCCTCGCCAGAACCGGTACTTATTTCTCGTTATACTTGGGGATTAATTAGCGAGATTCGTGATATCGTCAATAGCTAAGGCACCTTATCGATTAGCACCCACAGAAATGTTAGAACTGAAAAAGCAGTTAGATGAATTGTTAAGCAAAGGATTTATACAACCTAGTTCATCCCCTTGGGGAGCACCAGTGTTGTTCGTGAAAAAGAAGGATGGTTCAATGCGAATGTGTATCGATTATAGAGAATTGAATAAGATTAAAATTAAGAATCGATACCCATTACCTAGGATTGATGATCTTTTTTATCAACTTCAAGGAGCTAGATATTTTTCCAAAATAGACTTGCACTCCGGATATCATCAGCTGAAGGTACAAGAAGAAGACATACCTAAAACTGCTTTCAGGACTAGGTATGGTCACTAGGAGTTTACAGTCATGCCATTTGGATTACAAATGCTCCTGCAGCATTTATGGACATGATGAATAGGATCTGTAAACCGTATTTGGATAAATTCGTAATTGTCTTCATCGATGATATACTTATTTATTCCAAAAGTCAGGACGCACATTGTGAACACCTGCATGTACTCTTAACTCTGTTAAGAAAGGAAAAGCTTTACGCCAAATTTTCAAAGTGTGAATTTTGGCTACAGGAGGTGCAATTTTTAGGTCACATGGTGAATCACGAAGGTATTCACGTAGATCCTTCCAAGATAGAAGCGATCATGAATTGGAAGGTCCCACAATCAGCTACGGAAGTTAGAAGTTTTCTAGGATTAGCTGGATATTATAGGCGTTTTATTAAAGACTTTTCTAAAATAGCTGTTCCACTAACTAAGCTAACCTGTAAAACTGTTAAGTTTGAATGGGGACCCAAGCAAGAAGAGGCCTTTAAGATTTTAAAGAAAAAATTAACAAATGCCCCAATTCTAGCCTTACCAGAAGGGACAGAAGATTTTGAAGTTTACTGTGATGCTTCTAAGCTAGGATTAGGATGTGTGTTAATGCAACGCAAAAAGGTAATTGCGTATGCATCAAGACAATTGAAAAAGCACGAGGAAAATTATACGACTCATGACTTAGAATTAGGAGCAATAATTTTTGCCCTTAAGATTTGGAGGCATTATCTGTACGGAAGTAAGTTTACAGTCTATACAGATCATAAGAGTTTAAGGTACATATTTGGGCAAAAAGAATTAAACATGAGGCAAAGAAGATGGATGGAATTTCTAAGTGACTACGACTGTGATATTCAGTATCATGAGGGAAAGGCAAACGTAGTAGCAGATGCCTTAAGTCGTAAGTATCATGAAAAGCAACGGCGAGTTCGTGCTCTTAGATTAAATCTACAGTTAGATTTAATGGAACAACTAAAGAACGTTTAGGAAACAGCAATCAAGAATGATGCTGAAGGAATGAAAGGACGAATAAAAGAATTGGAGCAAGGGACTGATGAGATTTGGAGATTCCATAAGGACAGGATTTGGGTACCTAAGCAAGGAAATTTAAGAGATAAGATTCTAGAGGAAGCCCATAAATCTAGATATACGATGCACCCTGGTAATAATAAGATGTACCAAGATTTAAGAAATAACTTCTGGTGGATAGGAATGAAAAAGGACATAGCTAAGTATGTTTCTAAGTGTCTAACTTGTTCACAAGTTAAGGCAGAACACCAGAAACCTTCAGGGTTAGTCCAACAGTTAGAAATGCCTGTATGAAAATGGGAACTAATAACAATGGACTTTGTTACTAAGTTGCCCAAAACCAGGAAAGGTAACGATGCAACCTGGGTGATTGTAGATCGATTAACCAAATCAGCCCATTTCCTGCCAATGAAAGAAACCTTTAGCATGGAAAGATTGGCTAAGTTATACTTAGATGAGGTAGTATCACTACACGGAGTCCCACTCTCCATTGTGTCAGATAGGGATAGTCGTTTCACTTCGTGTTTCTGGACGAGCTTCTAAGAAGCAATGAGAACTCGATTAAATTTAAGTACTGCATACCATCCCCAAACAGATGGACAGAGTGAAAGGACGATCCAAACCCTGGAAGATATGCTCAGGGCATGTGTAATAGATTTTGGTGGAAACTGGGATGACCACCTACCCTTAATCGAATTCTCCTATAACAATAGTTATCATGCAAGCATCGAGGCTGCCCCGTTTGAAGCACTATATGGACGAAAGTGCCGAACTCCAGTATGTTGGGCAGAAATAGGAGAAAGCCAATTATCAGGTCCCGAAATTGTACAGGAAACCACCGACAAGATAACTCAAATCAAGGAAAGACTGAAAACGGTTCGAGATCGCCAGAAAAGTTATGCAGACAATCGACGCAAGCTGTTAGAATTTCAAGTTGGAGACAATGTACTTTTGAAAGTTTCTCCTTGGAAAGGAGTAGTTCGATTCGGTAAGAAGGGAAAACTAAGTCCAAGGTACATAGGACCGTTCGCAGTTACCCAACGGATAGGACCAGTTGCCTATCACTTTCAACTACCAGAAGAGTTAGCCGTGGTACATGACGTATTTCATGTATCTAACCTCAAGAAGTGTTTGTCTGATGAATCCCTAGTAGTACCTCTTCAAGACATAGAGGTAAATGAAAAGTTGAAATTTGTGGATAAACCTCTTCAAATAGAAGACAGAAAGGTCAAGTTCCTCAAGCACAAACGATTGGTGCTAGTTAAGGTAAAGTGGGATTCGAAAAGAGGACCGGAATATACGTGGGAGTTGGAATCGGAAATGAAGCGAAAGTATCCTGACTTATTTCAGTAAATCTAGAGGACGAGATTTTAAATAAGGTGGAGAGGATGTGTAAAATTGTCCCACAACACTCCGTAAGTGAAAACCCGGACCCCTGAAACCCTAATTTTTATGAAAAATCAAGAAAACCAAGTTTTATCACTTGGTCGCGGGCCGCGTAAGACTTAAGGATAGTCTACACGGGGCGTGACAGCTAGGCTAATCTCCGGATAATGATCCAGGCCACGTGTCAGACACGTGGCAGACCTATACCATGACACGGCAACCCTAGCCGTAGCTAGGGTTGCCCTTTCGGGCCGCGTAGGACTCCCTTTGAGTTTACGCGGGCCGCGACAGACTCCAAAATCAGCTATAAATAGTACGTTTGTTGGTGCATCTACTGTTTGTTAACTTCGTCTTAATCGAGTCTTATGTCTAGATAGGATAAACGAGCACACAACATGAAAGAATTTAGGGTTTGTTCATGTTTAAGTGGGTGATTTTGTTTGAAGGTGACAAGGTACAGTTCAAACGAAATTAACAAAGGTAATTTCGTTTGAAATGGGCCTTGCCACTTTCAAACGAAATTAGTTCAACTATATATAGGGGTTGTGTGGTCTCATTTCATACGGAATTAGCAGTGTGTGTTTGAGAGCCGAGGTGCTGCCGAATTGTAATCAGATCTGTAAAAGCTCAGGAAATCAGTAATAGATAAAGATTAGAAAGGAACAAGCTGTGTTGACATCATTTACATTGATTCCGCCTTTGTTCTTGATGATGAACTACTCAGATTGACTCGTTAGGGTCACACGACGATCCAACAAGTGGTATCAAAGCTCAGGACGAGGAGTTCATACCAATTCAGCTTGATTTCATCGGATTCTCTCACTTCTATTCTTTCTTTTTTGATTTGAACGAGATTTAACGGTTGAAATGGCTTAAAACTCACATATATCAAGCAATACATAGTTTTAACTAATCCGTGAAAGATTTGGACCATAATTCGAACAAATTTTGATAAAATCAGATAATTCCGCTTGAAAACTGTTCGAAAAATGATGACATCATCTTAATTTCGTTTGAAATATCCTGGTAATCTCGTTTGAAAATGCACATTATGACTGATTTCGTTTGAAGGATCTAGTTAATTCCGTTTGAATCGGGTGTCTCGTTTGAAGTGTTTGGGTTATTTCGCTTGAGAGTGCACTTTATTGTAATTTCGTTTGAAGCTCATACTTGATAGGTGATTCCGTTTGAAATCTCAAACGAAATTAGAGATTTCGTTTGAGATAGCATAATTCCGTTTGAAGGACTTATACCGTTTGAGCAATTCCATTCAAACTAATTTCGTTTGAAAATCATTTTTTTAAAATTCAAAGATTTCTCTAAGTGTTTGTTGACTGTTTCAGGTACTTGAAAATGGATGATTTGTTCATGAATCCATTCTGTGATGTATTTGCTTATACCAGTGGTTCTGGAGATGCTACATCAAGCAACACGAATGAAACTACACCGACATCAAGTGCAAAGAAAACTCTCAATGATGCTTTGAGTGTAGAGAGTGCCTATGGAACATACAACAAACCTCCAAAATTGTTGGCGATTGAAGATTATAATAGGTGGGCTACAAGATTTGACGAGTGGATTCAGGCTTTTGCATATCCAAGCTGGAAGAGTTTAAAGATTGGTTACGTTAGAGGAGGATGTTTTGGTGAAAGTTTGACAGATATTGAGGAGATTGAAAGATATGTTGCTGAACAAAAGTGCATCGCGTTGATTCATCAGTCTGTGAGAGATGATATAATTTCGTTGATTGAATATGAAAATTCAAAAGATCTTTGGGAGAAACTGAGGGTAAAATGTGTAGGTAGTGCTGAGATAGTAAAAAACAAAAAGAAACTGTTAAGAAAAGAGTTTGATTTATTTGGTTGTTTAAAGAACGAGTCTGTTTCCAAGATGATTGAGAGATTCGGGCATCTGAAATTGGAGCTGGCAAGACACAAAATTGTATATACTCAAGAAGAGTTGGTTGACAAACTGTTCGACTCACTGCCGAATGAACAAGATTGGCACTACTTTACATTAATGCTGAAAAATACAATCAAGTCTGAAGAGTTGACAGTGGATCTGCTTATCGAAAGACTGGAGAGTCACGAGTTGGAGATCAAGAAATCTAGCAAAGTCAACAACTCATCTTATCAGCAGAATGTAGAATTGTACTACAGAGGAAATCTACCAAAGACTGGTTCTCCAAGAACAACATTTTCTGCAGAGAGTTCAAATAATGTGAATCAAGAAACTCCTCACAGTGGTTTTCATAGTGGATCTTCTTCAACAACTCCAAGCCAATCTGCATCAAAGAATCTGTTCCAATGTAACATTGCTGTGGATCTGAAGAACGCTCAAAATTTCAGTGAAGAGTCAGCAAAACAACAAATGGTGTTCTTAGCGTCGGTGTTAGAATCGTACGAGAGCCTCGTGGCGGGCAAGATTGGAAATACCAACCTGACTAAGGAGGACTATGATCAAATAGATCCTGAAGAGATGGAACTGATCAATATCAGGTGGTGTATGGCCAGTGCAGTCCGGAGAGCGCAACGGTTCATGGAGATTACTGGGAGACATTCTATCGGTGGGCCGTCCACAAAACTTGGCTTTGACAAATCAAAAGTCACGTGCTTCAGGTGTAAACAAAAAGGACATTTCAAACGTGAATGTCGTAACGCTCCTGCTGATGATACTGCAAATCCATTCCGCGAGGATTACTACAAAAGAGCGATCTATCATCAGAATAAATCAGAACCGCCCAGAATGAAGCAGCTTGAGGATGCCCCCAATGAAAAATCAATAGCTCTTGCTGTTATTCATGATGACGAAGGTTATGATTGGAGTGAACTGCTACCAGAGGAAGATGCAGTAGGATACGCTTTCGTAGCAGAAAAGATTATTCCTTACAAAGACTACAGAAGAAGAAAAATACCTCAGTAGAAAGGGTAGATCAGAATTCAAGATGATGAGATTATCTAAGGTGTTCAGTGAAGCCAAGAGAGCAAAGAGATGGGATGCTGATAGAGAATGTTACCTTGATCCTCAAGGAAACATTGCTATTGATACGAAAACTCTTAGTATTGAAGCTTTCATTGAGGAATTTGCTGAAGAAGAAGCCTTACAGAGAGAATGGTGGGGAGGTGGAGAAGAGAAACAAAAAGAAAAAGAGAAAGAGAATGAGTCGCAGTCTAAGAAGATTGATGGTGGGATTATTGATACTTCACAAGAATTCACCGCTGAAAACTTGGGGAAGATGGCTGACAAAGTGCTTGCTGCAAAGGAAATTGAGGTAGACTCTAAGTCTGAAACTGAGTCTAAAAGCAAGGTCAGTCCAAACATTTCAACAAGAGAGTCAGGTAAGAAAGTCAAAGGTGATAGTGACTGCAAAAGTTGCATGAAAAACTGCAAGTTTTGTAGTACACTCACTTACCTTAGTGATACAAAGGTTGAAGAACTGACAACAAGAGTCAGAAAGGTTGAAGATCAGATTCTAGACCGTGATAAAATGCTAAAAGCTTCAAATGATCGAGCTAAAAATTTAACTGAGAAAATTGAAAATGATAAATTGAAGTAGAAAGAATTAGGAAAGAGAATGAAAAGCTAATTCACGAAAATCGTCAACTCTCAGAAAATTTTGACAAACTAAAACGAACGGTAAAAGATTCTGATGAAAGAAACGGTAAAACCAATAAAGAAAATGAGCATTTAACTGTAGTTCTTAGATACAAAGAAGAGCAAATCAACCAACAACTGGATGAGATTGCTAAATTGAAGCTTCAGTTTGAAGAAGCTAAGATTGAGAATGAGCGTATCAATCTGAAATTAACCAGTTACAGCTCCGCAAGCTTTGTTTTACAACACATTGTTCCTAAACCCATCGGGAAAAACAAAGCAGGCGAAGATGTTTACTCGGATGGAACTGGGGTTGGGTATCATCAGGTTCCACCGCCAGTGTTAAACAATTTTTCAAAGAAAACATCTGGGTTGGTTAATGATGAAGATGAAACAAATGAAATAAAACTTCCAGAGTCAATTGATGTTACATTTTCTTCATCTGATGATAGTGTTCAAACTAAGATTGTGCAAGGCATGGCTGAAAGTGTTTTGAAGTCTGATAGTGATTCAGTTGAGGATGAAGAGTGTTTTCTGAACAATTACATTCCGAAACCAAAATCCAAAAACAACTTAAATGAAGAACATACTCTTGTCATGTACAAGATGTCGGGATCGGATAAGTTGTATTCGGATTCTGAGTTTCCACTGGAGAATGTTAATGTTGCTAAATTGACAAATGTGTTCAAATTGGTTGAAATTGATCTGTCTGAGATTGAAGGTCTAAAACAGACGAAGAGGCAAATGAATTTTGAAAAAGATAAAGCTTACTACAAGAAACCTGTTGTTCCACTGCGTTTTTATAACAACAATCGAAACAGATGGTTGGGTGGTTATCAGGGTGGTAAGAATTATCAGAAAAAGAATGTTCAAAACAAGAAGTTTGCTGAGAAAAAGGTGTTTGTGAACAGTTCAAGTTCACTTTCTGATGAAGAATATGAGATTTTTTCAAAATCAAACAAAGAGTTCTTTGAGAAGAAAGCATCGCAGCCTCAGTCTGAAGGCACAAGTCGGGTAGTTGACACCCGAACATGCTTCAAATGCAATCAAGTTGGACATATTGCACGAAAGTGTACCAACTTGAAGCCTAAGACTGAAGTTGTGATGAATTCAAGAAAGAAAGATGTTGTGAAGGGAAAAGCTCCATTGGTTGTTGAGAAAAAGGTTTTGAAAAATGACAACACCAAGTTCAAAACTGAACCTGTTAAGAATATGGTAACTAAAAATGACAAATTTTACAAACGGGTTGCGTCATCTCAACAAACATGGAAGCCAAAAACTGTTGACAAGAAAGAAAGTTCATCTAAACCAAAGGTTTCAGAGTCAGAAAAACAATCGTCTTCTACCACTCCGGTAAAGATGGATGTTCCTTTGGATTATTATGAACAATTGGAGAAACAATCTTCTACTCCACCAGAGAAGAAGAATGTTCAAAAGAAAGATCAACCAACTGGTCAACCTAAGAAAGATGAGTTTTTCTTATACAAAAAGGTTGAGATTGGATCTGAAGATAGCGTGAAGATGAATGACAAAAACTTTCCGCCACTTTATATTGCAAAATCTCACATCAATGTCAAGTTACCCGAGTCAAAAGAGGCTTGGGTAGCATCAAAATCTAACTAAATTGTTTTTGAAATGTGCAGGAGCTTCCAAGACCCGTTTCACGATGGATTATGGATAGTGGAGCTTCTCGGCACATGACAGGGAAAACAGCCCTGCTGTACGATGTTAGAAATTTCAATGGAGGTTATGTAGGTTTTGCAGGCAATCAAGGTGGTAGAATAGTTGGTGAAGGAATGTTATCTAATGGCATTGTAACGTTTGAAAGAGTTAACTACATCGCTGAGCTTGAAAACAATCTTCTAAGCATCTCTCAGATTTGTGATTGCATGTATACAACGCACTTTACAGACAAAGAATGTTTGATCTTGAAACCAGGATTTGTTGTTCCTGAAGAATGGATTATCATGAGGGCACCTAGAGTGAATGATCTGTACGTGTTGGACATGAGTGTAGCAACTACAACCACGGGTCAGGCTCATTGTTTTGTGTCAAGAGCAACTGAGAAGGAATCGCAATTGTGGCATCGAAAGATGGGTCATATACATCTTAGAAAAATGAATTACTTGGTGCACAATGATTTAGTAACTGGTGTTCATGTGAAAGGTTTTCATATGGAAGGGGAGTGTATTAGCTGCATCAAAGGCAAGCAAAAGAAGAAATCACATCCTCAAAAGAAAGTCAATTCAGTTTCGAGACCGTTAGAGAGACTTCATATGGATCTTTTTGGTCCAGTCAATGTCAAAAGCATAACTGGAGATCTCTACTGTCTAGTAGTAACTAATGATTATTCCAGATTTTCGTGGGTATCATTTCTGAAGTCTAAAGATGAGACGTTTGAAAGCTTGATGGCGTTGTTCAGAAAAATTGAAAACTTGTACCAAAGGCGTATCAGAAGAATCAGAAGTGATAATGGTACTGAGTTTAAGAACAACAAGATGGAAGAATACTGTGACAAAAGAGGTATATTGCATGAATTTAGTGCTCCTTACACTCCGCAGTAGAATGGAGTAGCTGAAAGAAAGAACAGGACGCTAATTGAAACAGCTAGGATGATGCTTGCTGATTCAAAGCTACCAGTAAACTTTTGGGCAGAAGCTGTATCCGCCGCATGCTATACGGTCAACCGGGTTCTCACTGTCAAGAAATTCAACAAGACATGCTTTGAGTTGATCAATAACCGCAAACCGAACCTGAAGTATTTAGAACCGTTTGGGTCTCCCTGTACAGTTCTAGAGCCTTTTGGAAAATTTGGTGCAAAGAGCATTGAGGGAATATTTGTGGGATACTCCAGTCCTCAGAAACGAGTCTTCGTTCCAAGCTTGAAGCGGATTATTGAAGCATACAATGTTGAATGCCAAGGTCACACAATGCCACCGCAGAACCCAGGTGACTCATGGCATTTTCATTATGATACTTTGTGGGATTCGTTTGACATGGAAGAAGAAAAGGAAGAAGAAGAAGATTTCTTTGACGAGTTGGATATTCTAAGAGAGTATGAGTCATCGCAGGAAAGGTTCCCAACAGAGTATTCTAGACGTCAAAATCGAGATTCAAATGACGATGAAGCAGGTCCAAGCAATGCTGGAGAACATGATGATATTCAACAAGATGAAGTTGCTCATGATAATCAGACGGCATTCAATGATAATCAAGAATCTGATAATTTGCCTGTTTTTTATCGTGGTGATTCAGATTCTGAGGGGGAGCAAATCCAGATTTCAAGTCAAACAGTTCCAGTCAGTGAACAAGGTGCAAATCAGAATGTTACAAATTTGGAAGGCGAGGTAGATGTTCCAGGCGAGGTGATGCCGAGAACTCTTTCGTATCATCCAGAAGAGTTGATCATTGGAGAATTACAATCAGGCGTTCGCACTAGACGTCAAATTGACCAAGGACTTACATGTTTTTATTCTACAGTAGCTCCTTTACAAACTGAGTTTTCACTAAGTTGTTTTATTTTGCAGATCGAACCGCGAACATATAAGGAGGCGCTAACTGAAGATTCTTGGGTCAATGCTATGCAAGAAGAGTTGAGTCAGTTTGAGAAGTTAGGTGTGTGGAAATTGGTAGATTTGCCTGATGGTCAAAGGAAGGTTAACACCAAGTGGGTGTTCAAGTGTAAGAGAGACGATCGAGGGGTGATTATTCGTAACAAAGCTCGACTCGTAGTCCAGGGTTTCAGTCAGCAGGAGGGTATAGATTTTACCGAAGTGTATGCTCCAGCTGCGAGACTAGAAGCAATCAGAATCTTCCTGGCATTTGCATCTTGGAAAAATTTCAAAGTTTATCAGCTAGATGTAAAATCGGCGTTTCGCTATGGGAAGGTAAAATAGGAGGTATATGTCGGTCAGCCACCGGGCTTCACCGATCCAATCCACAAAGACAAGGTCTACTTGTTAGACAAAGCGCTGTATGGTTTACACCAGGCCCCGAGAGCTTGGTACGAGACATTGTCTCAACACCTGCTAGCCAAAAGCTTCATCCGTGGAAAAGTTGATGCCACTCTCTTCACCAAGGAAGTCGACGGACATCTTCTGATAGTTCAAATATACGTGGACGACATCATATTTGGTTCAACAAATGAGAATCTGTGCAAAGATTTTGAACAAGTTATGAAGCAGAAATTCGAAATGTCATCGATGGGTGAGATGAAATTCTTTTTGGGACTGCAGGTTGATCAATTACCCAAAGGAATTTTCATACATCAAATGAAGTACGTTCATGATATTCTAGAGAAATTTGGGATGTCAGGTTCTACTCCAGCTTCCAACCCGTTAGCGACGAACCATGGGATAAACCCTGATCTCACCGGAGAGAAGGTAGATGAAACATTGTATCATTCCATGATCGGTTCACTGATGTACTTGACTGCTTCAAGACCCGATATCATGTACTCAACGTGCCTCGCAGCAAGATTTCAATCTAACTCAAGAGCTTCGCATATGGTGATTGTGAAAAGGATATTACGCTACCTGAAAGGAACTCCATCATTGGGGTTGTGGTATCAAAGAGAAGGCGATTTTATGCTCGAAGGGTATTCCGATTCTGATTTCGGATGCTGCAAAGTTAATGCAAAATCAACAACAGCGGGGTGCCAATTTTTCGGATCACGATTGGTCACCTGGCAATGCAAGAAGCAGACCTCTGTAGCTTTATCCACATGTGAAGCTGAGTATGTATCTGCTAGCAGTTGCTACTCTTAGATCTTGTGGATCCAGTAACAGATGCGCGACTACGGTTTGCAATTTCTTAACACCCCTATCTTTGTTAATAATGAGGCAGCGATAAATATTACTAAAAATCCTGTTCATCACGCTAAAACAAAACACACTGAAATTCGACATCACTTCATTCGAGATTGTTTCGAGAAGAAGTTGATACGAATTGAGAAAATCTACACTGACGAACAAAAAGCTGATTTACATACCAAAGAATTTGATAAAAATCGTTTTCAATATTTGCTAAAACTGAACGGTATGAAACTTTTATCGGTGTTGGAAGAGATTCTTGGCGTTGATGAAGGAGACATTGTAGATGATGTTGAGAAGCAATCTGCAATGGTTTGTCTATTTTTTGCTTGTTTTGGTATTTAGGGGGAGAGTATAGGGTAATATTTTCAGAAAATACAAAAACAGTAAAAAATTTCAAAAATACAAAAACTTGAGATATTTTCAAAATACAAAAACAATAGAAAACTTAAAAAAGAGCTTGTGTAAAAAGGGAAAATGATAGTACATTGGCTAGACGGTTACGGTATGCTAAAGAATTGTAAAGTTTAAAAGTTTTAAACAGTCTCGCTGATGATATGCCGATAGGTTTTTACACATTTAGTAGGTTTGTTCGGGATATAAACCTAAATCTTTACTTGCTTATTTCGTGGGGAACACTACTTGGATATATAGGTAACCCCTGAAATCTTGTTTGAAAGATCCCTCTTTCTGAGATACTAGGTCTTTATACTCAGTGATATCTGGGGTATTATCCCGGGACTTCTGATAATGCTGAAGCAATGGCCTAGTCCCCGAATAATACTTTACTGCTTGCTTGAAATATAGCGCCGCCCTCAGCATAAAATGATGAGACAATAAAATTGCTAATCAATTATCACACCCCGATTTCCACGTGTCACCGGTGGGCCTGGTGGGGAGTATCGTGACGTGGTTGGCAACATAATAGTCAAACAACACAATATTTAATATGCACAGCGGAAGCAAATTGTAAGATATAATTCAACCGAATATAATATTGTAATATCAATTATCACAACTGTTGATTGTTTATCCACAGACGGATCGAAAATAA
Source organism: Helianthus tuberosus (assembly GCA_030545235.1). Lineage (NCBI taxonomy): Eukaryota > Viridiplantae > Streptophyta > Magnoliopsida > Asterales > Asteraceae > Helianthus > Helianthus tuberosus. Next base: position 114,458,392 of record CM060400.1, on the reverse strand, counting down.
AATGGAAACAATAGTTCAACAGACTTTAGGCATCTTAAGCTTGCGAGACTTCTATTGATGCTAAGGAGAAATCCCAGCCAATTACGCTTAGTACCTGCATTTAATCTTTTTGGGAAAATACGTCTGTTTACACTGGTAAATACAATCAACTGACTCATTTTAAAAAATGATTGAAAATTGATTTGGATGCACATGGCATAAACATTTTATAATTTGATTAAAATGCACAGAGGCAAAATTAATCTTTTATACTTGGGACAATTATTTAAATATATAATCTTGTGAACGAATTACATGTTCCTTATGCGTTCAGTAGCCCGGATCGTGTCCGGGTTAAAGATCAATAGACACACCACATTATTCTTTTGTGCACTGACGGGTGTACGCCTACACCATGCGCTTAAGTCGTGGCCATTTCGTAAAATGATGCCAAGGATATCCGGGACATGGTCATTAACCCCCAAAGGCTTTTAAGTAAACAAGACTATTTAAACGAGCCGATCAAATTATTCAATTAACCACCCAACGATGGAAGATTTGATGCCCGATCAAGCGGTATTCTATATACCGTAACCCAAGCCCGTATAGGGAAAATAAGTTAAAAGTATTTACCTGAGCAAAGTATAAATCACAATAAGCAAACGCAAGTAGCTTTTACTGGTTCTCCTAATCTGGAACGAAGGTTTATAACACCTATTAGAATCCTAACGGGTCTTTAGTTAAGCTTAAGCTTAGACCGGTTAGTTTCAATGATACGGTTCGTACGCACTATTAAGCGAAGACCGGATAGAATGTGATTTAGACCCGATAAGTTCAGAGACTTTCTTAATATGGGTATTTCATACACACTCTGGATTTTGAGATAAAACCGATAAGGTTTGACCTGTTTCGGCTAATTTATGTAAACTAGTTACATAAACCGAACCGAACGCGTAATAAGCGTAACGGGTAATAATGAGAGCCATTTACAGGTTTCCTAAGTTAATATGCTCAAAATATTTTGTGACATCAGTAAGTTGTCTTTTATTATGCCCGAAACGAGTTTAAACACAAACTATGCCCCGTAGGGGTAGTTTGGTCATTTAAAAGGTTATAAAAGAGTTTAAGTATTAACCTGAGTTACAGGTCTGATGTAATCAGAAAAAATACTTATTTTACTAAGTTATAACAGTGGGGTATTGTATATATGTGAAATTTATCAATTATAACCAAACTATGCATCATAGGGGCATTTTGGTAATTTCACATAAGCCGAAAAGCTCAAAACTGAAGTCTGAGTTAAACAACTTTTGCTTACTGTTAAAATATTATAATTTACCTAAAATATCAGTAGGTATCACCCTTGTATGTTTAAAAATAGTCTTAGTACATACTATGCGCTAAAAACGCTTAATAAGGCGATTAAAAGCCATTTCCGGGTTTGATACATAAAGCTGATATTTTTATTATTCCAGAAGGATTAAAATAATTTATTTATCATTTAGGATCAGTAGCAAAAGGTTTGGAGTCGATTAGATATGTAAAACTCATTTTATGGCCCGTAAGGGCAAAATCGACAATTACCGGATTAAGCCTACGATTATGAGTTATGCTCAGCCTAAAATTAATTAAAAATCTTCAAAAATCCCAAAATAATATATTACATCAGTGGGTAATAAGTTTGATGTCAAAAAGTAGGCTGAACTAGGCTATACGCTAATTACGCCGTTTAATTAACATAAAGCTTTCATTTTACGCTAATGAGCATAACTTTTATTCTACACCTCAAACTGATGTCAAACTTTGCATACAAGTTTATATATCAGTGACTAAGGTTTCTACTCTTTTACATTTTCAAAAATCACGTTTTAAGGTGAAAAGGGCATAATGGTCAACATATGAGCAATTAACGGAATCATGCGTATAAATTGGTTAACTAATGAACCATGGTGTATAATCACAGAGGGTTATACTAGCATGTAACCTGGTCAAAATGAAGCTCTAGGGTATTTCTAAAACATACCATAACGGGTCAGAACTGAAGTCATAGCAAAAGTCAAAGCTTTGCGACTTTCGGTTTCGAACCGGGTCTAAACAGTAAATTGTCGGGTTGAACATGTTTAGACATGTTCTTACACTAATTACCAAGTTATATTAATGATCAAACAGGTTGTATGTGCTCTACATTGCTAAACATGCATAAATTAGAAGTTAAGTATCCTGTTGACTTTTTATTAGCAAGTTTGACCCGACATTTGACCTAGTTAGAGTGGGAATCAGGGGGAACCCTTTTGAGGGTTTATTACCCACATAATTACCAACTTATAACTACTTTTGATTCGACTAATCACTGGACCATTAGTTATTAATCTTAAAGTCAACCGTTAATTACGACGGTTTGACTTTTAAGCTAAAACTTAATTAAGAAAGGTTAAACAAACTTACAAGAGTCCTATGAACGACCAGAGATCACTTGGGAGAAGACTTGAGCTCCAGAAATGATCAGGAATGCAAGTGAAGGTGTGAAGAACAATGTTGCAACTTAGGGGCTTTATATAGTGATCAAATCACCACAAAATGTTGACATCTAAGTCTACTACTGCCCACAAATCATCCACAAGTGTCCCTAGATGTTTAGGACTGTTTAGGGGTCGCCCACAATGTGAAAATATCAGTTAAAGGTCGGTTGAACGCGAATGCAGGAGGCTGTCTGCACTTTCTGCATCTGATGGTCTGACGTGGCCCGCGTAAGACCTTAAGGTCTCTTACGCGGCCCGCCTTGACCCTGTTATCAGATTTTACATTTTCAAGTTTCCACATCTTTGTCCCTTGGCTCTTCGAAAGGGCAACTAAGCATTTTTCTTGCAATTTGACCCCTTCTTATTTACCTACAAGGGCTTTAGGACTTATACCCACTTTGCCAAGTCCCTGGACACTTCTGGTTAACCCGAAAGGTCATAACTTTCAGTGTTAACGCTTTAACCCCTCGCATACGAATTTGATCATAACTTTCTCATACGATAACGAAACTTTATGAAATTTTTATCGTGCATTCTAGTGAGCATAATTAATTGTTACAAAGCTTCGGGTTTGTCAAAAGGTCACTCAGAGGTATAACTTAAACATGTTGACACATTTAACCCCTGTAGTTTGTAATCTCTCACTTTTAGCTTCGCATGATCCATGATTTATTCGTTTGACGTTATAAACATCATGTAGGGTTAATGTACAATATATTTATTCACTGTTGACATTTAGAACTCGTATATTCACATACTTTTCATGATTGTCAACTTTAGTCCTTTCAGAACATTCTTTCACACGTTCAATCATATGACACGTGTCAACACATTATAGGACATGAATTTTCGAGGTGTTACATCAATGCTGTTGTAAAAAGATCCTCTAAAGGGGACCCACTAAATTCGAACCGTCATCTCTCTGCTGAACGAAAGTTCTGACCTGAGCTCTCACGGTTTCGCAATTTAACCCCTTTACAGATATCATCTGTGGTATACTCACCTGTAAGACTGAATATTGGGATCTGGATACGGGAGTATATTCAAGAGGTGGGACACACGTATGAGTTTAAGTCTCTAAAACACTTAATCTATATCCTGAACAGATTGAAATTTGTGTGAGAATTTAAGTGGATCAGTATATCGACAATCTAAGCGAATTGTTTAATTCTGAGTATGAAATTAAAGCTTAACGGTACTTGTGACTTGTCGAACAACTGATATGATTCCCTAACACGCTCACCAAAAATATGTTTGTAAATAGTTTACATTTACTGCATTTTATTTCTGTATTTCATTTCTAGTTTAGAAACTTTATTAAAAATCCAAAAAGATTTTACATTTCTACTTTATTTTTCTGACAAACCAAAGTGGAGAGTTGATCTTCAGATTCGAATTGAAGCAGATGCAGGAAGTTTCTGGGCTGGAGGATCAGTTTGGAGTTAATCATGTTAAACTTGAGAAAATTGAAAAGTCAAAGCAAGTTCATTAATTTGAAACTTGTAAATTTTCAGAAAATTGTTTGAACAAAGTTGAACTAAATGTCAGTGTGATTTATCTCAGATCAACCAAGGTCATTAAGTTGGACTTGGTAGATAAATTGAGTAATCAGGGTCATTAATTTGGACCTGAATACTTAAGTGGATTTCTAATTCTGACAAATTCTAACAAATGAGATTGAATGGTAAGTTTGAAATTGAAACTGTTATTGTCATATATCTTATATTTAGGTAGAGATTGTGCAGGTAACACGTATAAATTTGCGATAGCAGCTAAGCAAAATCCCAGCCTACTGATAGGGGGAGTCTGAAGACTTAAAATCAGATACAGTTCCTGGATCTATATTCAAGCGGGAGCTTGAAGATATTAAAGATTCAGATTCTGTGATTCATGCTAGCTGTGGAAAGAAGAAGAAAAGATTGAAAGAAGCTTTTACAATATCAAATCAATTTGGAAAGACAAAGACTAAAGACTCGACGCCGAAGACTTCGTCAACATCCAAGGGGGAGTCTGTTGGTGCATCTACTGTTTGTTAACTTCGTCTTAATCGAGTCTTATGTCTAGATAGGATAAACAAGCACACAACATGATAGAATTTAGGGTTTGTTCATGTTTAAGTGGGTGATTTCGTTTGAAGGTGACAAGGTACAGTTCAAACAAAATTAACAAAGGTAATTTCGTTTGAAATGGGCCTTGCCACTTTCAAACGAAATTAGTTCAACTATATATAGGGGTTGTGTGGTCTCATTTCATACGGAATTAGCAGTGTGTGTTTGAGAGCCGAGGTGCTACCGAATTGTAATCAGATCTGTAAAAGCTCAGGAAATCAGTAATAGATAAAGATTAGAAAGGAAGAAGCTGTGTTGACATCATTTACATTGATTCCGCCTTTGTTCTTGATGATGAACTACTCAGATTGACTCGTTAGGGTCACACGACGATCCAACAACGTTGCATGGCATTTCGTCTGTGCACGAAAATTTACTCAAAAAGACGTCCTAAACTGCTTAAATTCGTGGGTTTAAGTTTCGAGACGCTGCTACGTGTTGGATCGATGTGTGACCCTAACGAGTCAATCAGAAGAGTTTAGCATCTATTTCAAAGGCGGAATCAGAGAAATAGACGTGTAACAGCTTGATTCTCCTGAATTATCTTCTTATTATTGATTTCAAAGCTTTTACAGATCGTTTGACAAACTGGCAGCACCTCGGCTCTGAATCGGAAACGTTACAAATGACCAAGTACTTCAGCTATTTATAGTTGTGCTAATTCCGTTTGAAAGTGGCACTGGCCATTTCAAGCGAAATTACAATGTTTAATTTCGCTTGAAATGGTCAGTTCCATTTCATGCGAAATTACCCACTTTCACACAAACCCTAGTTTTTATCCTGCTGAGCACTGGTTTATCCTATCTAGACATAAGACTCGATAAAGACGAAGTTAACAGACATTTATGCACCAACAGACTCCCCCTTGGATGTTGACGAAGTCTTTAGTATCAAATGTTCAGTCTTTAGTCTTTGTATATATTCTTGCTCTCTCCAATTTGTCTGACATTGTAAGCATCCTTTAATTCTTCTCTTCTTCTATCAACAGCTAGCATGAATCACAGGATCTGAATCTTTAACAACCTTCAAAATCCCCCTTGAATGTAGATTCAGGAACTGTATCTGACTTTTAAGTCTTCAGACTCCCCCTATCAGTTAGCTGGGATTTTGCTATGCTGCTTTCAATAACAAACTTTATACCTGCACAATCTCTACCTTAACATAAGATTTATGATTATGACAATTTCAATCCAAACTTACCATTTGACTTCATTTGTTGGATTTGTCAGAATTTAGAAATCCACTTAAGTATCCAGGTCCAAATTAATGACCCTGAGCACTTAATTTTTCTACCAAGTTCAACTTAATGACCTTGGTTGACCTGAGACAAATCACACTGACATTTTATACAAACTAGATCAAACAATTTTCTGAAATTTACAAGTCTCAAATTAATGAACTTGTTATGACTTTTCAATTTCCAGGTTTAATAAGATTAGCTCACAACTCATCTGTCCAGCTCAGAAACTTCTTGCATCTGCTTCAACTTTCGAATCTGAAGATCAGCTTTCCACTTTGGTTTGTCGGAAAATAAAGCAGAAATGTAAAATATTTTTGGATTTTGAATAAAATTTCTAAACTAGAAATGAAATACAGAAATAAAATGCAGTAAATGTAAACTATTTACAAACATATTTTTGGTGAGCGTGTTAGGGAATCATATAAGCTATTCGACAAGTCACAAGTACCGTTAAGCTTAGATTTCATACTCAGAATTAAACAATTCACTTAGATTGTCGATATACTGATCCACTTAAATTCTCACAGAAATTTCAATCTGTCCAGGATACGAATTAGGTGTATTAAGAACTTAAACTCATTCATGTGTCCCACCTCTTGAATATACTCCCGTATCCAGATCCCAATATTCAGTCTTACAGGTGAATATACCACAGATGATATCTGTAAGGGGTTAAATTGCGAGGGCCGTGAGAGCTCAGGCTATTGCTTCCGCAAAATCAGAGAGATGACGGCTTCGACTTTTAAGTGGGTCCCCTTTAGAGGATCTTTTTTACAACAGCAATGATTAGCATTTTCAATGTTTCATCATTTTTGTGCTGAGGGCGGTGCTATATTTCAAGCAAGCGTAAAGTATTATACGGGGACTAGGCCATTGCTTCCGCAAAATCAGAAGTCTCGAGATAATGCCCCAGATATCACTGAGTATAAAGACCTAGTATCTCAGAAAGAGGGATCCTTCAAACAAGATTTCAGGGGTTACCTATATATCCAAGTAGTGTTCCCCACGAAATAAGCAAGTTTGAATTTAGGTTTATATCCCGAACAAACCTACTAAATGTGTAAAAACCTATCGGCATATCATCAGCGAGACTGCTTAAGACTTTTAAACTTTACAATTCTTTAGCATACTGTAACTGTCAAGCCAATGTACTATCATTTTCCCTTTTTACACAAGCTCTTTTCTAGTTTTCTATTGTTTTTGTATTTTGAAAATATCTCATGTTTTTGGATTTTCGAAATTTTTACTGTTTTTGTATTTTCTGAAAATATTACCCTATACTCCCCCTAAATACCAAAACAAGTAAAAAATCGACAAACCATTGCAGATTTCTTCTCAACATCATCTACAATGTCTCCTTCATCAACGCCAAGAATCTCCTCCAACACCGATAAAAGCTTCATACCGTTCAATTTTAACAAATATTGAAAACGAGTTTTATCAAACGCTTTCGTATGTAAATCAGCTTTTTGTTCGTCAGTGTGGATTTTCTCAATTCGTATCAACTTCTTCTCGAAACAATCTCGGATGAAGTGATGACGAATTTCAATGTGTTTCGTTTTAGCGTGATGAACAGGATTTTTAGTAATGTTTATAGCTGCCTCATTATCAACAAAGATAGGGGTGTTCAGAAATTGCAAACCGTAGTTGCGCATCTGTTGCTGGATCCACAAAATCTGAGAGCAGCAACTGCTAGCAGATACATACTCAGCTTCACATGTGGATAAAGCTACAGAGGTCTGCTTCTTGCATTGCCAGGTAACCAATCGTGGTCCGAAAAACTGGCACCCCGCTGTTGTTGACTTAGCGTTAACTTTGCAGCATCCGAAATCGGAATCGGAATACCCTTCGAGCGTGAAATCGCCTTCTCTTGGATACCACAACCCCAGTGATGGAGTTCCTTTCAGGTAGCGTAATATCCTTTTCACAATCACCATATACGAAGCTCTTGGGTTAGACTGAAATCTTGCTGCGAGGCAGGTTGGATACATAATATCGGGTCTTGAAGCTGTCAAGTACATCAGTGATCCGATCATGGAACGATACATCATTTCATCCACCTTCTCTCCGGTGAGATCAGGGTTTATCCCATGGTTCGTCGCTAATGGGGTGGAAGCTGGAGTAGAACCTTACATCCCAAATTTCTCTAAGATATCATGAACATACTTCGTCTGATGTATGAAACTTCCCTTAAGCAGTTGGTCAACTTGAAGTCCCAAGAAGAATTTCATCTCACCCATCGATGACATTTCAAATTTTTGCTTCATAACTCTTTCAAAATCTTTGCACAGATTTTCATTCGTAGACCCAAATATAATGTCGTCCATGAATATCTGAACTATCAGAAGATGTCCGTCGACTTCTTTGGTGAAGAGAGTGGCATCCACTTTTCCACGGATGAAGCTGTTGGCTAGCAGGTGTTGAGACAATGTCTCGTACCAAGCTCTCGGGGCCTGGTGTAAACCATACAACGCTTTATCCAGTAAATAAACCTTGTCATTGTGGATTGGATCGGTGAAGCTCTGTGGCTGTCCGACATATACCTCCTCTTTTACCTTCCCATAGAGAAACACCGATTTAACATCTAGCTGATAAACTTTAAAATTTTTCCAAGATGCAAATGCTAGGAAGATTCTGATCGCTTCAAGTCTAGCAACTGGAGCATACACTTCAGTGAAATCTATACCTTCCTGCTGACTGAAACCCTGGACTACGAGTCGAGCTTTGTTACGAATAATAACCCCTAGATCATCTCTCTTGCACTTGAACACCCACTTGGTGTTTATCTTCCTTTGACCATCAGGAAAATCTACCAATTTCCACACTCCCAACTTCTCAAACTGACTTAGCTCCTCTTGCATCGCATTGACCCAAGAATCTTCAGTTAGTGCTTCCTTATATGTTCGTGGTTCAATCTGCGAAATAAAACAACTAAGTGAAAACTCAGTTTGTAACGGAGCAACTGTAGAATAAAAACATGTAAGGCCTTGGTCAATTTGACGTCTAGTGCGAACGCCTGATTGTAATTCTCCAATGATCAGCTCTTCTGGATGGTATGAAAGAGTTCTCGGCATCACCTCGCCTGGAACATCTACCTCACCTTCCAAATTTGTAACATTCTGATTTGCACCTTGTTCACTAACTGGAATTGTTTGACTTGAAATCTGGATCTGCTCCCCCTCAGAATCTGAATCACCATGATCGAATATAGGTCTATCATCAGATTCTTGATTATCGTTGACTGCCGTTTGATTGTCATGAGCATGATCTGAAGATTGTTGAATATCATCATGTTCACCAGCATTACTATGACCGACTTCATTGTCATTGGAAGCTCGAAATTGACATCGACTTGTAGTATATTCTGCTAGAAACCTTTCTTATGATTCTTCATACTCTCTCAGAATATCCAACTCGTCAAAGAAATTTGTTTCTTCTTCAATGTCAAACGAATCCCATAAAGTATCGTAATTAAAATGCCATGAGTCACCTGGATTCTGCGGTGGCATTGTGTAACCTTGACACTCAACATTATGCGCTTCAATAATCCGCTTCAAGCTTGGAACAAAGACTCGCTTTAATGGACTTGAATAACCCACAAATATTCCTTTAATGCTCTTTGCACCAAACTTTCCAAAAGGCTCTAGAACTGTGCAGGGAGACCCAAACGGTTCTAAATACTTCAGGTTCGGTTTGCGGTTGTTGATTAGCTCGAAACACGTCTTGTTGAATTTCTTCACTGTGAGAACCCGGTTAAGTGTATAGCAAGCGGCTGATACTGCTTCTGCCCAAAAGTTGACTGGTAATTTGGAATCAGCAAGCATCGTCCTAGCCGTTTCAATTAGCATCCTGTTCTTTCTTTCAGCTACTCCATTTTGCTATGGAGTGTAAGGAGCACTAAATTCTTGCAATATACCTTTCTCATCACAATACTCTTCCATTTTGTTGTTCTTAAACTCGGTACCGTTGTCACTCCTGATTCTTCTGATTCGAGTTTGGTACAAGTTTTCAATTTTCCTGAACAACGTCATAAAACTTTCAAACGTCTCATCTTTTGTTTTAAAAAATGATACCCATGAAAATCTTGAGTAGTCATCTGTTACTACTAGACAGTAGAGATCTCCAGTTATGCTTTTGACGTTCACTGGACCAAAAAGATCCATATGAAGTCTCTCTAACAGTCTTGAGACTGAGTTAACTTTCTTTCCAGGGTGAGATTTCTTCTTTTGCTTGCCTTTGACACAGCTAATGCACTCCCCCTCAAGATGAAAACCTTTCACATGAACGCCAATTACTAAGTCATTATGCACCAGGTGATTCATTTTTATCAGGTGAATGTGGCCCATCTTTCGATACCACAATTGTGATTCTTTTTCTGTTGCTCTTGACATAAAACAGTGTGCCTGACCCGTGGTAGTAGTTGCTACACTCATGTCCAACACATACAGATCATTGACTCTGGGCACTCTCATGATAACCCACTCTTTGGGAACAACAAATCCTGGTTTCAAGATCAAACATTCTTTGTCTGTAAAGTGCGTTGTATACATACGATCACAAATCTGAGAGATGCTCAGAAGATTGTTTTCAAGCTCGGCGATGTAGTTTACTCTTTCAAACGTGACAATTCCATTCGATAAAGTTCCTTCACCAACTATTCGACCACCTTGATTGCCTGCAAATCCCACATATCCTCCATTAAACCCTCTAACATCATACAATAGGGTCTTCTTCCCCGTCATGTGCCGAGAAGCTCCACTATCCATAATCCAACGTGAAACGGATCTTGGAAGCTCCTGCACATATCACAAACGCTTAGTTAGAAGTTTATGCCACCCAAGCCTCTTTCGACTCAGGTAGCTTGACATTTAGGTGAGTTTTTGCAATGTAAAGTGGCGGAAAATTCTTGTCATTCATCTTTAAGCTCTCCTCAGACCCAATCTTAACCTTTTTGTATAAAAAGAAATCATTTTGAGAAGGTTGACCAGAAGATTGGTCTTTCTTTGGTACATTCTTCTTTTCTGAAGTAGTAGCCTCTTGTGGTTCAAGTTTCTCATAGTAATCCAAAGGTACATACATCTTCTTAGTTGAAGATGATGATTTTGCAGTCTCAGAAACCTTTGGTTTTGGAGAACTTGACTTCTTGTCAACTGATTTTGGCTTCCATGCTTGTTGAGGCGAAGCAACCCGTTTATAAAATTTGTCAATTTTAGTTACCACATTCTTTATGGGTTCACTTTTGATCTTGGTGTTCTCATTTTTCAAAAATTTCTTCTCAACAACCATTGGAGCTTTGCCTTTTGCATCAGCTTTCCTTCTCTGACTCTCAGCAACTTCAAACTTAGGCTTTAAGTTAGTGCACTTTCGTGCAATGTGTCCAACTTTGTTGCACTTAAAGCATGTACGAGTATCAGCTACCCGACTTGTGCCTTCGGTCTGAGGCTGTGAGGCCTTATCCTCAAAGAACTCTTCATTTTATTTTGAAAAAATTTCAGACACTTGCTCAGAATGAGAACTCGAGCTTTTTACAAACACCTTTTTCTCATCAAACTTCTTGTTTTGAAAATTCTTCCTTTGATTATTCTTACCACCCTTATAGCCACCCGACCATTTGTTTTGATAGTTGTTAGAAAAACGCGGCGGTACAACAGGTTTTTTGTAGTAAGCTTTATCTTTTTCAAAGTTTAATTGCCGTTTGGAACGTTTCAATCCTTCAATTTCACAAACATCAATCTCAACCAACTTGAATACATTTTTCAATTTGTCGACATTCACATTTTCCAAAGGAAAATCATGATCCGAATACAACTTATCAGATCCCGCCATCTTGTACATCACAAGATTAGGTTCATCACTTAAGTTGTTTTTGGATTTTGATGGAATGTATTTATCCAAAAAGCATTCATCATCTTCAGTAGTGTCACTTTCAGACTTTAAAACATTTTCAACCATGCTTTTCACAACTTCAGATTGGACACTATCTTCATCAGATGATGTGGTAAACGTGACATCAATCATGTCTGGAAGCTTAACTTCATTAACTTCTTCATCATTAACCAACCCTGATTTTTTCTTTGAAAAATTGTTTAAAACTGGCGGTGGAACCTGATGAAACCCAACCCCAGTTCCATCAAAGTATACATCTTCACCTGCTTTGTTCTTTCCAATTGGTTTAGGAACAATATGTTGAAGAACAAAACTTGCGGAGTTGTAACTGTTCAGTTTCAACTGAATGCATTCATTTTCAATTTTAGCTTCTTGAAACTGAAGCTTCAACTTAGCAATTTCATCCAGTTGTTGATTTATCAGTTCTTCTTTTACTCTAAGAACTCCTGACAGTTGAACATTTTCTTTGTATGTCTTACCATTTCTCTCATCAGAATCTTTTACCGTTCGTTTTAGCTTCTCAAAATTTTCTGAAAGTTGACGATTTTCATGAATTAATTTTTCGTTTTCTTTCCTAATTCTTTCTACGTCACTTTTATCATTTTCAATTTTCTCAGTTAATTCTTTTACTCGTTCATTTGAAGCTTTTAACATTTTGTTACGGTTTAAGATCTGATCTTCAACGTCTCTGACTCTTCCTGTTAGTTCTTCAACCTTTTTAACATTGAGGTAAGCAACTGTACTACAAACCTTGCAGTCTTTCATGAAATTTTTGCTGTCGCTCTCAGTTTTAGCTTTCTTACCTGACTCATTGATTGCTTCATTCTGACTGACCTTGCTTTTAGACTCAGTGCCAGAACCAGAAACTACCTCTAGCTCTTTTGCAGCAAACACTTTGTCAGCCATCTTCTTCAAATTTTCAGCCGTAAACTCTTGTGACGTGTCAATAATCCCGTCATCAACTTTCTTTGGCTGCGGCTCTTTCTCCTTTTCTTTTTCCTCAGCTTCTCCTCCTCCCCACCACTCTCTCTGTCTAGTTTCTTCTTCTTCAGCAATTTGTTTGGTGATAGTTTCAACATCAACAGTATTTGGATCAACAACAATGTTTCCGTTGGGATCAAGATAACATTCTCTATCAGCATCCCATCTCTTCGACTGTTTAGCTTCTTTATATGTACGATAGATTCTACTAATCCTGTTCTGAGCTATCATCTTTCTGTTGATGTATTTCACTTCTTCTGTTCTGGAGTCTTTGAAAGGAACAATCTTTGTCACAAACGCATAGCCCACTGCGTCTTCTTCTGGTAGCACTTGACTCCAATCATATCCCTCATCGTCATAGATAACAGCAAGTGCTCTGGATTTTTCTTTGTGATTTTCTTCCATCTGCTTCATTCTGGGAGGTTCATATTTGTTCTGATGATAAATTGCTCTTTTGTAATAATCCTCTCTGAATGGATTTGCCGTATCATCAGCATATGCATTTCGACATTCTCTTTTAAAATGACCTTTTTGTTTACATTTAAAGCACGTGACCTTTGATTTATCAAAACCAAGTTTTGTGGAAGGTCCACCAATAGAATGTCTACCGGTAATCTCCATGAATCTTTGTGCTCGTCTGACCGCACTAGCCATACACCACCTGATATCGATCAACTCCATCTCCTCGGGGTCGATCTGATCATAATCCTCCTTGGTGAGGTTAGTGTTTCCAATCTTGCCTACAACAAGGCTCTCATAAGACTCTAGCACAGACGCTAAGAACACCATTTGCTGCTTTGCGGATTCCTCACTGAAATTTTGAGCATTCTTCAGATCCACAGCAATATTGCATTGAAACAGATTCTTTGAAGCAGATTGGTTTGAAGTTGTTGGCGATGAACCACTATGAAAACCACTGCTTGAACTCTTTTGATTTGATATGTTAGAATTCTCTGCTGAGAAAGCTGTCTTAGGAGACACATTCTTCGGGATCACACTTCCTCGATAATACAGCTCCACATTCTGCTGATATGAGGAATGATTTACTTTGTTTGATTTCTTGATCTCCAGCTCATGACTCTCCAGTCTTTCAATTAACAAATCAACCGTCAGATCCTCCGACTTGATTGTATTCTTCAACATCAAAGCAAAGTATTGCCAGTCTTTATCATCCGGCAGCGAGTCAAACAGTTTGTCAACCAGTTCTTCTTGAGTGTACACGATTTCGTATCTTGCAAGTTCCAGCTTCAAATGCCCGAATCTTTCAATCATCTTTGGAACAGATTCGTTTTTCAAACATCCAAACAAATCAAACTCTTTTCTTAACAACTTCTTTTTGTTTTTTACTATCTCAGCACTACCCACACATTTCACTCTAAGTTTCTCCCATAGATCTTTTGCATTTGTGTACTCAATCAACGATATTATGTCGTCTCTCACAGACTGATGAAGCAATGCAATGCACTTTTGTTCAGCAACAAAACTTTCTACATGATCATTGCCTTCTAAATTTTCATAGTCTGATCTTCCGATATTGAAACCATTCTTCAAGCTTTTCCAGCTTGGATACGCAAACGCTTTTAGCCACTCTTCAAACCTTTTAGCCCATCTATTGTATTCTTCAATCGCCATTACTTTAGGAGGTTTGTTGTATGTGCCATATGCACTCTCCACACTCAAAGCATCAGAAAGAGTTTTCTTTGCACTCAGATTTGAAACGTTTTCATTTGTGTTGTTTGATGTATCATTTCCGCTGTTTCCCGTGAAAGCAAACATGTCACTGAATGGATTCATAAACTCATCCATCTTCACGTACCTGAAACAAACAACAAACACTTAGAAAATTTTTGGATTTTTAACAAAAACAGTTTCAAACGAAATTAGTTCAAACGGAATCAGCTTTTCACACGAAATAAGCCTTTCAAGCGAAATAGCTATTCACACGAAATTACTTCACACGAAATTAGGGTTTTCACACGGAATAGTGTTTCCAAACGAAATCACCAAGCGAAATCTAATTCTGTGTGGAATTAGCTTGGTTTCAAACGGAATTAAGTCAATTTGGTGCGGAATAGCTAATTTCGTGTGAAACTCAAAGGAACTTTCAAACGGAATTAGTGATTTCGTTTGAAACAACAGTACTTTCAAACGAAATTAGTGATTTCGTGTGAAATCAGTGGTAGTTTCAAACGGAATTAGTCACAAAAGCTAATTCCGTGCGAAATCACAAGTGCTATTTCGAGCGGAATTATGATGACATCATCATTTCGGCCACCATTTTGTCAAATTGATCCAGATTTTGATCGAATTTTGGTCCAATTCTTTCAAGGATTCATTAAAACAGTGTTTCGCGTGTAATGTGAGAAAATTAAGCCATTTTGTCCATTAAATCTCGTTTAATTTTGAAAAGAAGGTGTAAAAGTGATGAAAACAAGCTGAATTTGTATAAACTCTTCTTCCTGAGCTCTGATACCACTTGTTGGATCGATGTGTGACCCTAACGAGTCAATCAGAAGAGTTTAGCATCTATTTCAAAGGCGGAATCAGAGAAATAGACGTGTAACAGCTTGATTCTCCTTAATTATCTTCTTATTATTGATTTCAAAGCTTTTACAGATCGTTTGACGAACTGGCAGCACCTCGGCTCTGAATCGGAAATGTTACAAATGACCAAGTACTTCAGCTATTTATATTTGTGCCAATTCCGTTTGAAAGTGGCACTGGCCATTTCAAGCGAAATTTCAATGTTTAATTTCGCTTGAAATGGTCAGTACATTTCATGCGAAATTACCCACTTTCACACAAACCCTAGTTTTTATCCTGCTGAGCACTGGTTTATCCTATCTAGACATAAGACTCGATAAAGACGAAGTTAACAGATATTTATGCACCAACACTACGATCACATGGTCATAACTCGATCACTGCTACGATACAATGTCCGATCGATTGAAACCGATCCGATGGATGTTTAAGTGCTGCCCAAATCCGGGCTATACTTTGTCATTCGTCGTGAGGGTTTTGATTTCGTGAGTTTATCGTAAATGTTGTATTAAGTTACTAACATAGTCTCGTTGCATTATTCAACTAGGTTACCAGGCTTAATCAGTTGGCAAAACTCTGTCCAATTAAACTTGCAATGTGAGTCATTCTCTTTTTATTAAAAGTGTTTTCCAATACCTAAATGTTTTTTCGAGTTATATGTTACATGGATTAAGTATTTGTTATCTTAAATTACTGACAGTAAGTGGGGTATTGTGCACAATTACTACTGTTTTATCACTTTTAGGTGAAATGACCTAAATAGTGATACTCGTCACTATTGAGTGAAAGGACCCAATAGTGGTATGCCCACAGTCATAGATCCAGTCGAGTGACAACTGAACCAGCTAATTATAAGATAGGGGCAATTGTAATCGCTCTTAATACTGTAATCTATAACAATGTGTCGTTTTATGTAAATTGAATGACTCGCCAGTAGTTCCCCGCTGATAAAATCTTTTTAAACATGTTTCAGGTGATTTACTGTGAACCAGGAAAAGTGCCGCGGAGCACGACAGCTTGAAGATAGTGGCTCAGTAAATAAATAAACATGTTTTTGTAACCAGGGAATTTCACAGTGAAATTCCTTTATTGTAAATTACGGGGTTTGTCTCAAAATTTAAAATAAAATAAAGGAGTGTTTTCAGTTTAAACAATCCTGTTAAAAATTTCCGCTGCCTAATTAAACACCAATACCACTGGTTTCTGTCCCGCAACTTCTGAACCGGGTAAACCGGGTCGGGGGCCGTGACATTACACCAACCACTAGCTCTTCGTGGTTCGACCCCCTATTTGCCACTATTAATTTAGGGTACTTAGGAGCATTTAATCTTTTATCTTTGATCGATACTTTGACGTCGATTAAATAGAAAAAGACTTTAAAAGAGCACAAGTATTAACTCTAAGGAATTAGTAAAACGTCAACACTTATAAGTGAAAAGATCATAATAAAACTGAAAAGAAACTAAAAACTTCAAGGAAATGACTTTTAAAAAAGTTTTTTCCCCTTTTTTCCATTCCTTTATATACGTTATTAATCTTTGCCAAAACCAAATAATACACACATCTCATATAAGATACATATTTGTAACTTTGCAATGTACATATATGTAGCTTGATGAACTACATTAACAGAAATGAAAAAAGAAAATAAAAAAAATTGATTGGTTTGAAGTAGTTTTCTCAGATTTTAAGTTTTTAGTGATTTTCTTATGAATAAAACCCATAGTTTTAAAGCCTCGGAATCCCGCTGATTTTGACAAGAGATTGAATTATTTAAAGGGGGTTTATTGTAAGTCCCAATAACCAGATCAAACTATGATATCAAACAAACACAAAGGATGCGCGGAATCCCAAATTGGTGAGATTCAAGAAAACCGAAAAACAAGAAATACGAAGAACACCGAAAATACTTTTAACTCACACACGTTTCTATACTATTGATTAGCAAAAACGTCCGGTATGAGTACACAAACCACCAACTCGCCTCCCTCTTAACTCTAGATAATTCTCTGTAACTTGGAAGCTCTAATCCTAGTTTGTGAAACAAACTAGCTTAAATACCTAGGTAAGCCCATGCCCTATATGGGCTCCTCTTGGGCCTGCCTGGCCTACATGGCCCAAATGACCTATACAAGGTCTAAACCTAATATAAATTAACCCAATTAAACCCAGTTTGCAACCACTGCCCGTTGCGTATATTTGATGCATCAGTCTCACACTTTTAGGGCCTAACACTTATACGTTGGTTTTCAAGATGGCGGACGACATCAAGAAAACAACCTTTTGGTGGATGTCGAAATGATCGAAGGTTCATGGTCTTACACTTGTAAATTGGTGCAGGTTTGAATGGGTAGAATTTGGTATGTGGATATTTATCTTTTTGGTTGTTTGTTTGCAAGGGTGGGTGGTCCTTCTATTGCATGTTTGGGTGATGCGTTGTTTTGTTGTAGGCCTTGCTTAGCTTCTTGTTAAGAGCGGCTTATTTGGGTTTTGTTGAATAAAAGTTGGTTTGTTGCGTGTTAAAAAAAAAAGCTACTGTTGTTGCTAGAATAAAGAAAAGATTGACATAATTGAGGTCACTATTACGAATTTACCTGACCTCTTTAAAATTATGAAATTCGAATTACTAGATAAATAATCAACTTTATATGACGGAGAAGTCAAAAACTTGTTAACTTTCATCACACGAATCTAAATATGTTGAAGCTTCAAAACAAAATATATTAACATGTTACAAAATCATGTTATACAAAATACAGTTTGACAAAATATAAGTTCCATTACAAAAAGAGGGTGAACAGTATTATTTCTAAAACTAATAGTGTTTGATTACCATGGCCTGGATAATCGGACTCGTCATCAAACTAGTTGTCATATTGGTGCAACGGTAGACCCAATAATAGAGTAATAAGGTAATGTTCCGTATGCATTGAGTGGTGGAATGAAATGGACTATTACGAGGGAATAAAAAAATGTGTTTGGTTGGTAAAGATAATGTAATCACCCATTATATAAGACATAAGACATTCCATTCCCTCAAATTCATTCCATCTGCCACCCTTGTTTTTTTATTTCATTCCCTATCTCACCTAGTCACCTTTCATCACCAACACTACCAACCACCACCACCACCTCGATCCGTCACCGCCCGCCACCCTTCGCCGCCGACCACCACCGCCACCCGCCACCCCCCGCCGCCGACCACCACCGCTGCTGCCAACAACTGCCACCTACCATCCCTGCTACCCTCCGCCACTGACCACCGCCTCCACCCGCCACCACCAACCACCGCCACCCACCACCCTCCACTGCCGTCACTGACCACCGATGCCAACACCGATCAACGCCATCGCTGCCGCCACCCGCCGCTGCTGCCGCCACCACCACCACCACCACCACCGACAACCTCAGCCCGCCTCCGTCACCACCACCGACCATTGCCACCCATCACCCGCCACCGGCCACTGCCGCCACCCATCTCTGTCGGCACCACCACCCATCACCACCACCACCAACCAACCAACCGTCACTGCCCATTACATCCACCCAATCCTGGTTTTATTCCTTCGCCTTTTCTTGCCTACCAAACAACACAAGATAATGATCCATTTCGTTCCCATATGGTAATCAAATAAGAGTATGGAATGGTAATGATCCATTTCATTACTTTGTCAATTCCATTACCTTATCAATTCTATTCTCTCGTCCATTCTATTACCTCATATCAAACATAAGAGTAGAATGATGGAATTGGCAATGTCTTGTAAATGACTGCACTTAGCGGATGGATGTAATTTTCGTCCATCAAAATAATGAAATTCGATACATACATTAAGGTGCTGTTTGTTTTTTCTGCGGGAAAAGGTCTGCAGTCTGCGGACCACATCTGCAGGCATCTGCAGGAGAAGAGGTGGACCAAATGTCTGCAGTCTACAAGGAGAAGAGTGTTTGTTTTTTTTATATATAAAAACCTCTTCTCACACTCAACACACACATAACATCTCTCTGATCTCTCTCTCTCTGCCTCCCTCTACCACCACAACCACCGTCCACCGTCCACCTCCACCACCACAACCAACCACCACCACTTCAGCCACCACCCACCCTGTCGCAGCCACCACCACCCCGTCGCAACCACCACCACCACCTAACACTCACCACCACCATCTCCTCCTTCCTCCCCTACCAACCCCGTCGCAACCACCAAGCACCACCGCCACCACGAAGCCAAGTACCACCACTTCAGCCGCCGTCAACCACCTCCACCGAAACCCTAATTTCACCATCTTCAAGGGTTTCGATTTGGGGGTTTCTGAAGAGAGAGAGAGAGATCGAGGGAGGAGAGAACGGTGGTGGTTGTCAGTGCCGGTGGGTTTTGACAGCGTTGAGAGAGATCGAGGGATGTGAGAAAGGCGAGAAGAGGTGAGAAGTGGTTAGGTCTGTGCCAAGAAGACATGGGTCAAGGTCTGTGCCAAGAAGAGGTCTCGCAGACCTTTTTTAATGAAATGTCTGCGAGAAAACAAACAAGCTGCTGCACTCAAACGTCTGCGCTCGTCTGCGCGACGCAGACATAAGTGGCCAGAAGTGCTTCTGGCCAAAAAACAAACACCACCTAAATGAAAAGGATATCATGTAGTTATTAAAACTAGTTTTTTTTCGCGCGTTGCGGCGAAACCGAGTAAATGATAATGTAAAACACACGTGATTTGAAAATAAAGCATGTTGTTTAGAAAGCTAGACCATTAGAATGATTTAGTTTATCATCGTATCTTTTTATGATACCAAATAAATATTTTATTTTGAGTACAACTTCGTTTTTAACAAAACTTATAACAGAGTGTCAGGTAAAAAATTAAGCACAACTATGTACTTAAGTTTTTAGAAAAAAGTTATAACGTAAATTATTAAAGAAGTATCAAATTAATCGATAAATTAATATATGTTTTAAAAAAAGAAAAAAATTATTAAAAATGGTAAAGGAAATATATATTTTTTAAAAAGGGAAAAAATTAAAAATATGTTGTTAAAAGTAAATATAATAATAAACTATTATAATATATTAAATAATAAAATAATAAAAAGCTATATATTATTATAAAAATAAAGTTACTATTTATCAACCATCGTCAACAATATATATATAATTAAAGGATGAAATATGTAATTTTATTGAATATGTAATTTTACAAAGAAAATTATACTCAAATGAGATTATATTAGTTTTTTTTTTTAACGGCCAACGAAACTTTTATTCAAAGCGCTAACAAGATGTTAGCAAAACTGTCTGGGAAAAAAAAACAACCAGAAAAACAAAAAAAAACACAACCCGACATACAATTGGAACTCAACAAAAAACAAAACAAACCACAAAACTACCCCATCTTATGCGTATCGAATCTTCCCCACGCGTCCCACGTCATATTTAACATCTTCCCGTGGTTTATAATCCACAAATAGCTCATAATCTTGACCTCTTGAAAATATTCCGGACCACCACCGCCTTTTGATTATGTTAGTTAAGAATGCAATATCTTAAACAAATGGATCGCCACTCACTCATTCACTTAGATGCCAAACCCATTATCTTACATCTCTTATCCTCTCCACGTCTTAAAATCAACTTTGAACTCCTTTTAATACCTATTTTTCAATTTTAGAAACTACTTACGTCATGTTTGTTTGTATTTTTTTATTGGGAATATCATCATTTTTAAAAAAAATAAGTAAATTAAATAGAAAAATATAAAACTTGGTGTTTATTTAGTAAGTACTGAGTGTTAACATCTGCGTTGCAACGTGAACTCAGTCTCTACATGTTTGGTTCATCACAATATTGAAATCGAAAGACAAATCCAGAAAATAAAATCGTAATAAAAGGGTAAAAATTAACATATGAAATTAATAAAAAATAATAGTAAAGTTATTAGAGATTATTAACTAACTAATTATTAATAAAATACTTGTAATTAAAGTTGAGGGGGTATATAAATTAAAAAATATGAAGTAAAAAAATTATACAACTATAGCTAATAATTGTCTTTTAACTAGTTATATAACTATGATATTTTTAACATAACTTATAATTGCAAAATGAAAAATAATCAAGTTTCATAGCTCTTTCATCTAAGTTATTCAATTTAGGCAGTCTTAAAAGATTTCACAAGAAACAATAATAAGAATTATAAAAGTAAAGTGTTTTTTATAGTAGAGAAAATATATGGTTGACTATCATTTCATAATATGTTTTTCTAATCAAACAACATACAAAAAGTATATGGTTGATCATTGTTTCATAATATGCAATAAACTTACTTGCTATGAAACAATAATAGGTATATCCGTCATAATCTGTTACTAGAAGTGTTATTTATAAAAGAAACATATGCTTGGAAACAATGTTCACTAAATCCAAAATGGGCCAAGACTCATTGGACCAAGTCTAGAACTTCACTTACTAGTTTGAAGGGTTTACTGCGAAACTTGACCCGAATGACCGGGGGGGGGGGGGGGGGGGTCGAAAACGTATATACCCAAAAAATTTTATACAAAAACTACATATATAACATTACTGAGCGAAAAGTTCGGGGGGTCGGGCGCCCCCTTCCGCCCCATCTATACTTCGCCCCTGCCTATAAGATTTACAAACACGTTTGGTTTGATTAAATTAGTAAAAGTTTGATAAATTGTTAGTTCATTGGACATATCAACTCATGTTTTTATTCATTAATTAGATAAGAAATAAACATGGGTTTATATACCCTACAAGTTACAGTTCAACCCTCAAGAATATAATGAAAATACAATTTAGTCTAATATTCCCCCGCAAGTTGAGGGCGGGTGACGACCTGCAACTTGGACCTTAGAAATTCAAATCGCTGTGTTGATAGTGGCTTTGTGAAGACATCGGCGATCTGATCATCGGTTTTGATGAATTGAACCTTCAAGTTACCTTGACTAACCTGCTCACGAACAAAGTGAAAATCGACTTCTACATGTTTGGTACGAGCGTGAAACACCGGATTTGCTGAGAGATACGTAGCCCCAAGGTTATCACACCAAAGTGTAGGTTTACTCGATTTTACTCCCAACTCTTGCAAGAGTGATTTTAACCAGATTAGTTCAGCTACGGTATCAGCAATGGCTTTATATTCAGATTCAGTTGAAGACAGAGAGACAGTTTTCTGCTTACGAGCTGACCATGAGACTAAATTTGAACCCAAGAAGATGGCATACCCCCCCCCCCCCCCCGTGGATCGACGGTCAACTGGGCAACCAGCCCAGTCCGAATCAGAATAGGCTGTAACAGGGACTAGGCGATCATCCCAATGGGCATCAGAAAAGGCATGTAAAGTGGAAGTAGAGTTTTTCGTAAATTGAAGACCAAGATTCAATGTACCTTTTAAGTATCTGATAATTCGTTTAACTGCCGTCCAATGAGAGTCAAGAGGAGCATGCATAAACTGACACACCCGATTAACAGCAAAGGCAATATCAGGTCTGGATAATGTGGCATACTGAAGAGCACCAACACACTGACGATAACGAGTTGGATCGGTCATGGGAAGGTCGACAGTTTTTGTGACGTCGGGTTTGGAACCCATAGGTGTAGAGACCGGTTTGGAGTCCTTTAGGCCGGCCCGCTCAATGAGGTCATTTACATATTTGCGTTGAGAAATCACGAGGCCTGACTTAATATGAAGAACTTCAAGGCCTAAAAAATAATTTAGCCGCCCCATGTCAGTGATAGAGACCTTGTTTCGCAGAGCTCGAATGATAGTGTTAACGATAGTGGAGTTGTTCCCAGTGATGATGATATCATCTACATAAACAAGGAGATAAACAATGTTACCGTTGTTATTTAGGATGAACAAAGAAGGATCAGTTTTGGATCCCTGAAAACCGAGGTGTTGCAAGATGGTAGAAAGTTTTGTGAACCACGCCCTTGGTGACTGTTTCAAGCCGTAAAGAGACTTGTGAAGACGGCAAACATGATGAGGTTTCTTAGGATCTTCAAAGCCTGGTGGTTGACGCATATATACTTGTTCATTTAAATCACCATGTAAAAATGCGTTCTGAACATCAAGTTGTTTAAGTAACCAACCATTGGATACGGCCAAGGAAAGAACCGTACGAATGGTAGCAGGTTTAACCACTGGGCTAAATGTTTCATGATAGTCAATACCAAATTGTTGAAGAAAACCCTTTGCAACAAGACGTGCTTTGTAACGAGTAAGATGACCATGCTGATCCGTCTTCAACCTGTAAACCCACTTACAATCAATGATGTTAGAATTCTGCACAGGTGGAACTAATGACCATGTTCCATTCTTATGTAGTGCGTGCAATTCATCGGCCATGGCACGACGCCACTCCGGTGATTTGTTAGCAACGGTAAATGTTTTTGGTTCAGAGATTGAGGAAGTAATAGTGGCCATATTAGCAGAGGGATCAAAAATCGTTTTAGATTTAGGGTGTTGTCGAAGATGAGGAGGACGATATCGAGAAGTAGGGGGTGGTTCGGTTGTAGAGTTTTGTGAAGGTAATGGAGATGCAGGAGGAGACACGGTAGGCATGAATTGAGGAGACGTAGTAGACGGGGGTGGGGGGTTGGGTGGTTCAGGGATAGAAGTAGGTTGGTTAGTTGGGGTTTCAAAGAACATGGGTGGCAGGTCTGGGAAAGAGGACACATAGGTAGGTGCTGAAGGACAAGGATGGACAGAAGAGGAAGATGTCGAAAGAGTAGGAAACACGTGTTCATTAAAACACACATGTCGAGCAATAAAAATTCGTTCGGTAAGGGGATCAAAACATTGATAACCATGGTGGTTTGGACTATAGCCAAGAAAGATGCAAGGTGTAGACCGAAAATCGATTTTATGATTATTGTAAGGACGTAGGTAAGGGAAGCATTGACAACCAAAAACACGAAGAAATGAATAATCTGGTGGTCGGTGAAAGACAAGTTGAAAAGGAGATTTGTTTGAGGAGAGACGAGAAGGAAGCCGATTTATTAGATATGCGGCAGTTTGGAATGCAAAAGACCAAAAACGTTGAGGTAATTGTGATTGAGCAAGTAAAGTGAGACCGGTTTCGACTACGTGGCGGTGGCGACGCTCAACAATACCGTTCTGCTCACTGGTGTGTGGGCATGAGCGACGATGAAGAATGCCAAGAGATGTAAAAAATTGAGTTAAGTTTCGGAATTCACCACCCCAGTCAGTTTGAACACTTTTAAGTTTGGTGTTAAACTGACGTTCAACCAAGCGAACAAAGCTAGTAAAGTATGCAAACACATCAGATTTTTGTTTAAGTGGAAAGTACCACATGTAACGAGTATGATGGTCAACACATAATAAAAAATAACGATAACCATCAAAGGACGTAGTAGTATGTCCCCAAACATCACAATAAACCAAGTCTAAAATTTTATTGCTACAAAAAGAAGAAACAGGTAAAGTAAGTTTTGACATTTTTCCCAATTGACAAGAAGAACATAAAGATAGAGACAATTTGTCTGAAACAGGTAAAGAAGAAGATTTAATAATATGCTGAAAAACTCGAAAGTGAGGATGTCCAAGTCGTTGATGCCACATAGCTGATGGAGCTCTAAAAGCAGTGAAGGCCACCTTAGAGACCGGTCGGAATGAAGGCAAACGAATGGAATAGAGTCCATGATCACTGGGGCCCGTAAGGAGGGTAGCCCTGGTATCCTCGTCCTTCACAACAAAAAACGAAGAGTGAAATTCAAAGAAAACATTATTATCATCACAAAATTTTTGAACTGAAAGTAGGTTTCGTTGTAAAGTTGGGACATGAAGGATATGATTAAGTTGTAAAGTTTTGTTGGATGTTGAAAAAGATTTTGAACCGATATGAAAAATAGGAAGTGAATTATCGTTACCAACACGGAGTGAATCATTACCATAATAAGCCTCTGAGTTGTCCATACTAGCTAAGTCAGGAGTACCATGAGAGTTAGCACCCGTGTCAGGATTCCAAGTTGTGTAAGAACCAGCTTCCGAGTGAGCATAATTAGCCTGAGGAGCACTACGTGAAGAGCCGGATTGATTAGGACATTGAGACGGAATGTGACCAATGCCGCAGCGGTTGCAATGACCGTACACGGTATTTTGAGTGGAAGCCCATGCAAACTGTCTAGAACCTTGGATGGGAGAACCACCACGTCCACGGTTTCCACGGCCTCGATAATTGCGACTGTTGCCACGGTTGTTACGAGAAAAGTTTGATCGTGCAGCAAAGTTAGCCTGAGGAGCAGGTTGAGTAGTCGTGGTTTGCTGCTGAAGACTTAATTGACTAGCAAGTAGTTGAAGATTGTTGAGTTGTTGTTGAATAGATTCCATGGTGGGATTTATTGGAGCCGAATTGGTCGCGGCAGTGGCAGTAAAGACTTGAGGAGCTGCTGATGATGGAGTTAAATTTGTTGTGGAACGAATTATGTAATCGTGATCACTAAGAAGTCCATGCAGCTCGTTAAACTGAACCGGTGGTGAGCGAGCAAGAAGATTGCTTTTAAGACCAAGATATTCCTCACGTAATCCGGCAATTGTAAGCATCACTAAGTCTTTATCTTTCATAGGTTCACCAATGTTTGCGAGAGCAGTTGCATACTCTTGAGCACGACTAAGATAATCAATTGGCTTCTCATCACCTTTCATAGAGATTTTTAGAAGCTGTGTTTTCAATGTAAACTCATGTGAGGCCGTTGATGGGGCATATGCACGTTCCAAACTAAGGCACACATCACGGGCAGTTGCTCCTTGAACGTGTTGGAATGAGGATTCCGAGACAGTTGAGATAATAAGCATATGCACATGAGCATCATTAGCAACCCATGCGGTATAGTTAGGGTTTGTGGTTGTGGTTGTGGCATTTGTGGTTGTGAGTTTTTCATTAGGGCACGACAGTGAGTTATCAACATAACAATAAAGGGAATTGGCTTTCAGGAATGGTTCAATCAGGGCCTTCCAGTGACCGTAATTGTTAGGATTAAGGGTAAATGAGAACTTATGTGACTGATGTGAGGTTCGTTCTTGAATTGTAAATGCAGTAATCGTTGTCATATTGAATAATAATCGATAATTACCTAGGGTTGATGAACTGATGAAACTGACGTGATAAACCGAGAGAATCGAACCGATGAAGCTGTGTTGTTGTTGCAGAAACTGACGTGATGAACTGATGAAACTGACGTGATGAACTATTGAAGAAGACGACTGATGATTTTATCCAACGGGAACAATGGCCGGACAAATGACCGGCGATTATTTTGTGGCGGCCGATATTGGTTTAGGGTTTACAAGTTGAATGGCTCGATACCATATCAACTCATGTTTTTATTCATTAATTAGATAAGAAATAAACATGGGTTTATATACCCTACAAGTTACAGTTCAACCCTCAAGAATATAATGAAAATACAATTTAGTCTAATAGGACATGACATCCTTGATTGGTCAAAACACGGAAATGATATTTGATGTCCGATATTCCTTATAAACCCAACATCTGTCTTGTTCACCGATACATATGAGACTTACCTAGGATGTTATATAGCACGT
This sequence comes from Helianthus tuberosus, assembly GCA_030545235.1. Lineage (NCBI taxonomy): Eukaryota > Viridiplantae > Streptophyta > Magnoliopsida > Asterales > Asteraceae > Helianthus > Helianthus tuberosus. The sequence continues at coordinate 114,431,556 of CM060400.1, read as the reverse complement.
AGTCCATATTGGGTGGAGTATATAGTTCTTCAAAAGTGAGTGGAGGAATATATGTCATGGTATTATACTCCACCACGTCCTCCCCAAAGCTCAAAAGAATCCTACGCGTGAACAAATGTTACAAAGTTCATTTTGATTAGCTCGAATTATGATCCCTAGCCGTATTGGGGGTGGACCCAAGTGACCTTGGATGGTTTTTCGTATCTTCTCGTTTTTACGTGTAATAAACGAAATGAATCACAAGCTGTTAACGACCACCATAGTTTTATACTTTTATTGGATTCACTTTTAAAACACAATAGTCTACTGCCAGTGGCGGACCCAGGAATTATTTGCTGGGGGTGCGGATGAGTGGCTCAAGCATATTTTCAAGGGGTGCGGTCGGGTTTTTTGCCTAAAATATACACTAATTTTTTTTTCAAGGGGTGCGCCCGCCGGGCATAACCTAGGTCCGCCCCTGCCTGCTGCTGAAGAAGCTGCCGAGTTACACCCTTCACCGCACAACAAACATAGAGACGATTGTTGGGTGATTTATACAAAGTTAATTTGGTCCCACTGTTGACTAATTGACTTGTAGATAAAAGTCAACTAGAATGCATGTAAACTTCCACCATATAATCCCAGACCAGACCCCATCTTTTTCTTTGTACACAATAATAATAATATTATTTTATTTTATCATCTTTTCGTAAGTCAGCGCCGGCTTCATCTGTGGCTGTCTGATTTCCTCCGCCATCCAACTTTAAAAGTCAAGGTGCATGCTTTATATATATATATATACATACATATATTTGTATATATTTCGGAGGAATTAATTAACTGGATGGCCGACGATGGATGGGATTTGCATGCGGTGGTTAGAAGTTGTACGGCCTCTGCTTCTGCCGCTGATAACACTCAGGATACTGTACAGGAGGACGTCGGTGCTCAGTCGTTAGCGGCTACTGCTGCCGTCACCTCGATTTCATTTGAGGATGGACGATCTGCTTATGAACAAACTAATTTTATTTCATTTTCCATGACACCTGAGCGTCATGCTAGAAAAAGGTAGGTAATATTGGTTGGTTATCATCAAATCTTGTGTTACTATTTTCTTTCTAGCGGATAACTTTCTTTAGGCGCAAGCCAGAGGTTTTACCATAGTGAGATCAGTGCGTCTGATTCTATAAATATACTCCCAGATTAATTAATGTTAATATTAGTTAACTAGATTAGAATTGGCATACATGATTTGTTTAGACATAAATGTGTAGTTTATAAATACTTTTGTTGGTATTAAGGGTGAAGGGAGTGGAGCGGTGAAGGGGTCGGCAAACCGGTTTGCCGAGCGGCAACACCGGCGCCGTCCTTCTTTGCCGCGCGGCCTTCTTGTGATTTCGGCTACACCTCACCGATCGACAAACTTGGGGGGACAAGAAACATGGCAGGTGTTATGTGTGTGTATCTTTGACTTTAACACACATGTATATTTTTTTTAAATGAAAAAAAAAAGTTTACCACTTTCAAGTGTTTAACCAATGCCAACACTTTTCACCAAAGTTTAAACTCTTTAGACGTGTTGACATGGCACCCTCTCATTGGTTGATTTTAAAGTTTGCCACTTTCAAGTGTTTAACCACTCCCTTCACCCTAATGATCATCTTATGCATGTTATGGTTGAAGGAAAAGTAAAAATAATAAAAGGATAGTTGAGATGAGGGAAGAGGAATTGAGCCATGACGGATGGGCATGGAGGAAATATGGTCAAAAGCCTATCAAAGGCTCTCCTTATCCAAGGTTTGTTTATTCATTTTTCTATCTATATTTTCTATTTCTAAAATGTTAAATACTTTTGGTTAGATTTTTTATTTTTTTATTTGTTTATCGTAAGAAATAATGTAGCTTTATTTTATTATATACAGGAATGTTCAAATGAAAACCACTTTTATTGTGAAAACTCGAAAACTAACTAAAAAAAGCCTAGAAAACATAGAATTTTTTTTATAAAAATTGCAGGTTTTTTTATAATTTTTTTTTGTAGTACACATACACATGTGCACTACAAATTTTTTTTTAATTTTTTTATATAAAAAATGACGAAAATTTGTATGCAAAAAAAAAAAAAAAATTGGTATGTTTTTTTTTTGCTTTTTTATTTAGTTTTCGAGTTTTCACAATAACTAGTAGTTTTCATTTGAACCTTCCCCTATTTATATACAAGATTAATAATTATCATATGTATATATAAATTATTTAAGAGTTTTAAAGGAGTTGTGTACGGAGGTAGGCAATTTTTTTTATTAATTTAGCAAGATATTATTATATCGACAAATTAATAATTTATTAATTCAAAGTGGTTTTATATATGATCTTTAAATTTCCAAGTTCAATACATTCACAAATTAATTGAACCTGTCAAGTTCATTTTTTTAATGCAAAAAAAGTTGGTTCATGAAACCAAAAAATAAATTACAAAAACAAGTTTAATGCACATTTGTTCTCCATATACCATTAAACATGGTTAGAAGTTCAAAAAAAAAAAAAAACAAGTGACTATATATTCATCCTTTACTAGACAATTTTAGAATTTGAAATCTTTTAATAATTATTAATTTTTAGTTTCGTTGGGACCCAATATATCTACACTGGGATTTCTAAAAAGTTATTATCTTATCATATTATCGATTGAGGTCCAAATCTGTATTGGCCCCAAGTTTGGACTGAACAAATTATTAATTTTATCGAGGTTATTAATTTATCAAGTTTTAACTTATAGAGATTTTACTACAATAGTTGATACTTAAAGAAACGATTATACTTAATTTTTTTAAATGTTTGGTTGTTTAGAAATTATTACAGGTGTAGCACAACAAAAGACTGCTCGGCAAGGAAGCAAGTGGAGCGGAGCCCTGTCAACCCATCCAGTTTTATTGTTTCATACTCTGGTGATCATCTGCACCCGCGACCCACTCACCTCAGCTCTCTCGCCGGCACCACTAGGACCACCAAAGCTGGTGCGGGGGTCACCGACTTGCCCGAACAGTCTCTGTGCTCCTCTTCTTCTCCGGCCTCTACCTCTAGCTTTTCTCCAGCGACATCATTAAAGGAAGATGAAACTGAAAAGAACCATGAAGATATTCAAGAAGTCAATTTTTGGTGACTTGATGTCGGATATTAATACTTGGCATAATTACATGCTCTACACTTTACGCTTAGATAAAATGTACCGTAGATTAAAATAAACGTCAGTGATTGTATAAAGTATTTTCAAACTCTATTATATTAAAATGAAAATGGTGCATTAGTTAGAAATGTAAAAACTAGAAAATCGTGCATTAGTAGATTTCTCTACTATGAAAGGATAGCTTAGATAAATTAGTATGTATGTTTCGGGTAATTGATCTGGGTATCACCTATTATCATACATGTCCCATACTGGCACGCATGGTTGCAAAAGTCGCTAGGCGCTCCCTAGTCGGTCGACCGGGGAGTTGAGAGTACTCGGTCTACGCGGAGAGTACTCGGGGAGTACTCGGACATGTTAAATTATAAAGAAATTACTTTTTGGAGATTAAATATATGTCAAATAACACAAATTTACTAATATTTATAAAAAAATACGTGAAAATGATATTCATTATTTAATATGATAGGCATAGAAATTATGTTATATTATTATTTAAGTCAAATTCGGCCCGCGTTGACCTACTAGATCCAATTCTGGCCGAGGTTGACCGCGTTTGACCGACTCCGAGTAATTAGGCGGAGTCAAAGAAAGTCGTCTCGGTAGCCTGCCTTGTAGCGACTACTCGGGGAGTACTCGGCCTTGTAAACCTTGTTTTACAACCATGCTGGCACGTATTAAAAGTAATCATATAAAAGTCTCATACTCGAATACCCATCTTGAATTTTCCTTTTCATTTATCATCCCTACACGACTCAAAGAGTAAAATATAATTGTAGCTATGGTGTTAAATATTTGAATAGAACTTGGATAAATTAAAGATAATCCGAATTTGGTTTAGGCTCTCAAAGTCCGATCATAGAGCAATTCGAATTTAGATGCCGGATATACAATCAATTATGTGACTTTTGAACCGAATATCCGAATTCAGTTTATATACATTATTTTCTTTTGAGTTAAATGCCCGGATAGTCTTTGTGGTTTGCCCTTTTTTCACCTTTAGTCCCTAACTTTTTAAAATTACAGCTATAGTCCCAAACTTTTCAATTTTCGTTCTCAGATAGTCCCTGTGCCTAAATCAGTTAGTTTCTCAGTTAAGAGGGTGTGAAATGACTAGATTGCCCTTGAACAATAAAAAAATAAAAAATAAAGATGGTCCACCCTCATCTTCTTCCCCCTCTCTCTCTAAAACCCACCACCACCTTCAACCCTACCATATAACAAATTGTCTGCAGCTCATATGGTGTTGAATTGCTGTCTAGCGCCAGTTTAGACATAAATCTTGTTTCGTCTTTGACTATTTGGAAACAATCATCGATTCTTTGACTGACTATTTCTTTAAAGGATCATCAATCATCATCTTTTTAGTTTACTGTTGGTTTAATCTTCTTCCATGCCTCAAAAGAAAGTTGATCGATCAAACTAAAGATCCAGAGGTAAATGATGGTCTAATTAATGGTATTTTTTGTGTCTGATTTCTTTTAGTAAACTTGATAGATGACGCGTTTTGAATTTCATTCTTCTGGTACTTGTTAGTAGTTAGTGACGACGGGCCAGTGGGGAAACCCACTTCACCCGCTTTGGGCCTTTTTCTCTAGAAGCCCAATTGTATAAAAAGCCCATCAAGAAGAGCCACCTTGCCCATTAAGTTTTCTCCTCCTTTGTTATAAGCGGGAAAACAGCTAGCAGAAGGACATGCCTCATTTAATGATCGACAAGAATGGGATCTCGCCTGAAAATACTGTACTTCTCCGGCTGAAGCATTAATGGAGGAAGACATCTCACCGCTGGGGGTCAGACACGTGTCTGCACCTCCCGAGAACTCCTAAAAACCGTTGGATCATGCGAGGGAAATATCTAGTGAGATAAGGCCAAGCTGTTATATAAGAGCAAGCAAAAAGGAAACAAAGGCAGGTATAATCTCCGACATTCTCTCATTTACTACCTCTTCATTAACTCTCCTCTCATTAAAAACTCCGACCAACATTCCCCACATTTACTACACACACTCATTAATTAGATTCACACCAAAGAAGGAATCTTCCGGTGAATATCCTCATCGGAAGGAGCTCCTTTTATTTCCCGGCAAGTTTACTTACTCTCACGCCGGAGCTTGGTCACGGATCCCCCTTCCGGGGTCCCCCGTGACGAGGCTAACGGTTTGTTCTTTTGTAGCAAGCGAGGATAAAAGCTCTTGACGTCACCGAAGATCCAGCTAACGTCAGCCGGAGGTTGGGTATTCGACATTGGCGCCATCCGTGGGACATCAGCTTGCTCGGTGTTCCCACACCAACACTCGACGTTCAAAGAGCAGCTTATCCTGTCAGAAACAACATGGCAACCCCACATAACTCGCGTGTCACTCAGACGGCACAAAACGATTTGGATAAGGTCACCGTAGAGGATATTACTCATGAAGAAGATAACGAGAACCAGGTAGAAAATCCGGGAGAAACGGAACATATCACTCCTGATTTCGTGGCCATGCACAGGGAAAAGATAACCAAGTATCTTGAAGACTTAAAGAGACAGGAAAAACTCGACAGCCTCAGGGCCAGGCTTTCTTTTGACACACCCTCCAGCCAGGAAGGAACGAACCTTCAAAACAAGAACAACAGCGGTGACCAGCTAGAAACGTTCATGTCTGCCCTAAGGCAGATGTCCTCTGAGGAAAGAGAGGATCTGATCACAGGCCAGAAGTCCAAGGAGAAAGAAAAAGGGAAAGACAACTTTGGTGACGGTGGCTTGGACCAACCATACTTGCCACGAGATTTAGCCGAGGTCTCAAAATTCACAAGGAGAATCTCAGAAGCATCTATGCCCCCCAAGACAAAGCTACCCCCAGGCTTTGATCGATACGATGGAACGAGAGATCCAGAAGATCACCTGCACGCCTTCAGAGGAGCGGGGCAGCTAGGAAGGTGGCCCATGCCAGTATGGTGCCACATGTTTGTGCAAACCCTAACGGAAGGAGCCCGGCTTTGGTTTGATAGTCTCCCCCCGGGGAGTATAGACAGCTATGAAGAACTGAGTGAGAAATTCCTCAGGAACTTTGGCCAGCAGAGGAAGGTGGTCAAAAATCCAAACGAAATCCTTCACATCAGACAAAGGGATAACGAGCGAATAGACCAATACATGGAAAGGTTTGTTAAAGAAAGTATGAACATCAAGGACGTCCCGGAGGTCATGAAGATTAGTGGTTTCATAAATGGGCTGAAACATGCACAGTTGTGTGAAAAGCTGGGAGAGGAGTTTCCACCCTCCTTTGACAATCTCATGGACAGAGTCTGGGCCTTTGTCCGGGGAAAAGGTACGGTCAGCAAAGCAAAGGAGACGGACGCCACACCTCGGAGGACAGCCCCGGTTGCAAGACCTCCTGATAAAGGTACACCCTATTCCCGGAAACCTGCCTTTGATAGAATGTTGCATGACAGGGTGAGGCCCTCGTACTCCCCCTATAGGCCCCGAGGGAGAGGTCCCCCTCCTTACTCCGATAGCTTTACCCCTCTCATTAAGACTCCAAGTGAGATACTAGCCACAGAGAGGGTAAAAAATTCTTTCCCAAGGCCACCCCCTATAAAACCGGGACCAAAGGCACAACCAAACGAATACTGTGAATTCCACAAAGGTTTCGGGCACAAAACCGATGACTGTACGTACCTCAAAAGGGAAATAGAGGCTGCGGTGAAAACGGGGAGACTGGCCCATTTGGTCAAGGAAATCAAGGAGGGGGGAGGGGATCGCAAGGGAAGAGATGCAAGGGAGCCAGGGAGGGCAGATGTTGATATGATTAGAAGGAGAAATGAGTTCGATACCACCCGAAGTGTAAAGGCCAGGATCCTAGGCTCCCCGAACTGCATGAAAGCTCCCATCCATATGCCATACTTAGAAGAAAGTGAGGTACAACGACTCCCGCTGAATATCTCAGCTGTAATAGCTGGACACAAGGTGTCCAGGATACATGTGGATGGAGGGTCAGGCGTTGAGGTAATATACGAACACTGCTTTCTTAGGTTCGATAGAGACATAAGGGATAGGTTGGAAGAAGATTCCATCCCATTGGTAGGATTCAACAACAGTGTGTCACATCCCCTGGGAAAGATCAGGCTCCCGTTCACAGTTGGTGTAGGGGATCGGGTCCGAACGGTAAATCTGACCTTCACAGTAGTCAGGGCACCCTCTAAGTACAATGCGATCTTGGGGAGACCCGGAATTGGAGATCTGCAGGCACAAGCATCCACCCCCCACGGAGCTTTGGTATTTCAAACACCAAAAGGCCTTGCATGGGTTAAGTCCGCCTACGAAGTAGTTTCTTCCGTATCCAAAGGGGAAGAACCAGGGAAATCCCAGGGAAAGAAGGTGGAAGAGTGGATACTCTGTGATAGGTTCCCAGAACAGACGGTCAAGGTGGGAAGTCACTTGAGTGACAAATGCAAGAGTGCCCTAAAGGAGTTGCTCCTCCATAACATAGATGTGTTTGCATTTCAACATGGAGACATGACGGGGATCCCAAGGAGTCTAACAGAGCACCGGCTTAACACCTTTACATGGGCAAAGCCAGTGAAACAAAAGAAGCGGAGTATAGGACCTAATAAAAGAAGGGCTGCTTGTGAAGAAACTCGGAAACTACTCAAAGCGGGGATAGTCAGGGAAGTTAAATACCCATCCTGGGTTGCCAACCCAGTCATGGTTCAGAAAAAAGACGGGGGATGGAGGATGTGCATCGATTTCCAAGACTTAAACAAAGCATGTCCCAAGGACTGTTATCCTCTTCCGGAGATAGACACCCAGGTGGACTCTCTGTCTCAATACCCCCTGAAATGTTTCCTGGACGCCTACAAGGGATACCATCAAATCCAGATGTCAATAGAAGACGAGGAAAAAACTGCCTTCATCACAGACGAATGGACGTTCTGCTACACCAAGATGCCCTTCGGCCTCAAGAATGCTGGGGCCACATATCAGAGGTTCATGAACACCCTGTTTAGGGAGCAACGAGGAAGGAACTTGGAGGTGTATGTTGATGATATTGTTATCAAAAGCTTGACGGAGACGGCCATGATAAGCGATGTTGCCGAGACTCTCCACACCATGCAAGATGTGAACATGAAGTTAAACCCTGGGAAGTGTTGTTTTGGAGTAGAGGAAGGGAATTTCCTGGGAGTAGTGGTCACCAAGGGCGGGATCAAGGCAAATCCGGAGAAAACCCAGGCGGTGGCTGAGATGCGATCCCCCAGGTCCCTGAAGGACATCCAGCAACTAAACGGAAGGCTAATAGCATTAAACCGTTTTTTTTATCAAAAGTAGCTGACAAGACCCTTCCCTTTATGAAAGTATTGAAAGACTGCCTCCAAACAAACAAGTTTAAATGGACCACGGAGGCTGAGGCGGCCTTTCAAGAAATGAAAGCATACATCTGCAAGCTCCCGATGCTGGCCACCCCAGTACCCGGGGACCCATTGCTCCTATATCTATCCGCCTCAAAAACGACCATAAGTGCGATCATGATGGTAGAGCGGGAAGGGAGACAGATCCCCATATATTTCATCAGCATAACGCTTAAAGGGCCTGAAGAACGATACATGCCCCTGGAGAAGCTCGCACTAGCTCTTGTCTTCGCATCCCGAAGACTCAGGAGGTATTTCCACGAGCACAAGATTACCTTAATGACCGATCAACCCCTTCAGAAGGTACTCAGGAGACCAGAACTGTCAGGACGGTTAGCTAAATGGGCTGTGGAGTTAGGGGAACATTCTCTGGAGTTTAAGCCCAGGACGGCCATGAAGGGACAGATACTGGCCGACTTCTTAGCAGAAGTCCCTGAGGATGAAGAGAAGGAACTGTTAAAATGGGAGGCCTTAGAGAAGGAAGAAAAAGAAAAGGAAGGCGAGGCGGTGTGGAGGTTACTCACCGACGGAGCATCTAGTGAAGAAGGGAGTGGGGCAGGAATCACAATGATAAGCCCCGAGGGGGTCGAGCTGACATATGCCGTAAGGCTGGATTTCGAGAACACCAACAATACCGCAGAATATGAGGCCCTCCTAGCAGGGATGAGGCTGGCACAAAAAATGAAAGCAAAACACATAGAGGCCAGCACTGATTCACAGCTGGTAGTAAAACAGTACCAAGGAGAATACGAAGCTAAGGATAGCACCATGGCTCGATACGTGGAGAAAGTTAAGGAGACGGCTAGGGCATTCAAAACTTTCAAACTGGAGTACATCCCTCGTGGAAGGAACAGGAAATCTGATGCACTTAGCAAATTAGCCTCGGTAGCATTCGACCATCTCGCGAAAGAAGTCAAAGTGGAGGTCCTGACATCCTCCTCCCTTAACACAGCAGAAGTTGCCACGGTCGAAGGTCCTCAAGAAACATGGATGACCCCAATAGTCAGATTTCTCCGGGATGGAACTCTACCTGAGGGGGAATGGGCTGCCCGAAAGATAAGGGTCAGGGCCCTACAGTATGAACTGATCGAAGGGGAGCTATATCGGAGGTCATATCTGGGCCCGTCCCTGAAGTGCGTCGATATGGAAGAAGCCGAGTATGTGGTTAGGGAGATGCATGAGGGGATTTGCGGAATGCACTCGGGACCAAGAACAATAGTGAGAAAGGCAATGAATACGGGGTTTTACTGGCCACGGATGTACGAAATGGCATCTGAGGAAATCAAGAAGTGTGACAACTGCCAAGTGCATGCACCGATGACCCACCGGCACAAACACCCCATGGTACCAGTTTCGACGTCGTGGCCATTCCAGAAATGGGCCATCGACATAATTGGGCCTTTCCCGGAGGGTCCGGGAGGGGTCAAATACGTGGTGGTAGCCATTGACTATTTCACTAAATGGATTGAAGCGAAGCCCTTGGCAAAGATTACTGGAGACCAGATGAGAAGGTTCGTGCTGGATAACATCATATGCAGATATGGGGTTCCAAAGGAGTTGGTGAGTGACAACGGGGTCCAGTTTGCTGGAAGACCCTTCAAACCGTGGTGCGAGCAGATGCGGATCCAGCAAGTGTTTACTTCCGTTACCTATGCCCAGAGTAACGGGTTAGTGGAGAGAGCCAACCAAAGCGTCATCAAAGGAATGAAGGGTAGGCTCGGGAGGAAACAGAAAGGCTGGCTGGAAGAACTTCCATTCGTGTTGTGGGCATACAGAACCACCCCCAAAAGTTGCAACGGGGAAACCCCGTTCAGCCTTACCTATGGGACGGAGGTTGTCATCCCTGCTGAGATCGGATCCCCAACTGCCCGAATGAAGCTTCGGGATGAGGAGAATGAGCAGGACCTCAGGATGAACCTAAACATGTTGGAGGAAAGAATGGAAATAGCAGCAGTTAAGGAGGCCCAATACAAAAAGCTCCTGGGAAGTTATTACAACGCCAGGATGAAGAAGCTCAACATCGTCCCAGGGGATCTAGTTCTTAGAGCCAACGAGGCTAGTCTGCAAGAAAACACCGGGAAGCTAGGTCCCAACTGGGAAGGACCCTACAGAGTCACATGGGCGAATGGCAAAGGGACTTGCAAGTTGGAAACGCTGGAAGGCAAGGAGGTTCCCAGGACCTGGAACCTCATGCAGCTCAGGAAGTATTACATGTAAGGGGTGTACCCCCAGGGAAAACGGCCAAGGGCCACTTTTGTAATAGATAACTATATGTACGGGGACCTTTCCCCCAAGAAAGTAAACCTTTTGTAAACAATCTATGACGGGAAGTATAAAACCCCAAAGATTAAACGAAAGACGGACGAAAACGTCCCATTTTGAGAAAACAGTGGACAATTGCACCCAGGCAGACGTGCCTAGGAACACCATTAAATCTAAACTAGAACAAACAAACACACGTGTACGAGGCATTCAAAGCATGCCAAAAGCCCGGCCGTGGGGCTAATAAGGGTCTAGCTAACCTAAAACGGACAAAGCAAGTTAAAAACATAGCACCGCGTTATAAACTTGTCCACCGATTGGCCTCGAACAGACAATCACAGTTTAACGAAGCAAACAAGAAAAAGAAAAAACAAATAATGCAAACACACCCGTACGTACAAAACTACGAAAGGGAATCTGCTTTATTTAATACAAAATACATATACAAAGAAAAGCCCTAATAACTTGGGCAAGAATTAGCAATGTACAAGATTGCAAACACAGCAAGGTAAAACAAAAACATAGCTCCTCGCTAAAACAGCCTAAAAATCCCCAGGAAATCACCAAACTGACCTCCGGAAAGAACCCCTGCAAAGCAAAACAGGCAAGACAAGAAACAGGCTACAAAGCAAAAATGCTATACATAACTATAAGGCATACGGTTAAAGGTCGAAGTGGTACCCAACACAAAAGACCACCCAAGATAGTCAAGCAAAACACACAAGTATCCTAAAGTAAGTTAAAGTTATTACAACCATATCGAAGTGTATCAAATGTTTGGAATTCATTGGGGATCACCCCCGGAAAGAGACGGTGGAGACGAAGGACCGGCAGAGGAGAACAGGGTCTTCAATTCATCAATAGAGATCAAGGGATGCTCCAGGATTTTGGCAAGGATGGCTGGGGTTTTACGCCCAAACTCCTCGTTCAGTTTGGACAGCCTCTTTTTCTCCTTAGAGTTATAAAGAGGAGTCTCTTTTCTACCCAAGCCTTGGGCAGAATAGGCATAACCATCCTTTAACCCCGCCTGATAGCCAACATCCCTATAAGCCCTGTAGACCTCCTCCAAGCCACTTTTAAAGTCCTCCGATTGAGCAACAGCAGCGAGAAAAGCCCCAAAACCTTCAGTAATCAACCAATGCTTCTCCCCCGCCAATCGTTGGTTATCATCGGAAGTTACCCCATAGTCCGCATACATGGTATTGAGCTGCTCCTGGGAAACGGAGCCAACTTCCTTCAAATGCTTCAGCTCAGCAGCAAGCTCCTCCTTCTCCTCAACCAACGATGCCATCTCCCGCTCCCAAGCCCGTTCCTTCCTCTCAAGCATAGCTCCAGCTCCCTAAACAAAGAATCAGTGAGTATGTATGTATAAAAAAGGGGGGGAAGACTATGCACCTTCTCCTCCTGTAATCTCCTCTCAGCATCAACCACCCGGCCCCTAAGCCCAGCAACAACCGACTGGGAAGCTTTAAGCTCAGCCTTGAGTCCTTCGTTCGCCTTCCTCAGATCATCAACCCTTTGCAGCATCCCAGCACCCCTGAAAAAGCTTTCACACAGAGACATACTGTATTGATCTTCAAAGAGATCACCCCTCAGGGCAGAGTTTACAAACTTATGTGAGGGAGGGACAGCATGGTTCAGAAAGTCCCTAGCAGCTTCAGGAGTCCCTATCACGGAAGAACTAGTTACCTTCCATTTAGGGACATAAGTAGAGGGGAGGGCGTCGGCAAACAAAGGGGCAAGAGGGGATCGATAAACAGGACCTTCGAGGGTAGTGGGTTTGCTAGTCCCAGTAGCATGTGGGGGAGAAAGCTCGAAAGCTGAGGAAAAGCGAGCCACCCCCACCTCAGAGGCCTTGTCCCGGATACGGGAAGGAGAGGGACCAGTAGGAATTTCTATAGGTTCCAGGGAACTCCCCTAAGAAGTAAGAAAAGGAACAATCAGGAACTACACAGAAAGACAAAGAAAAAACAGGAGAAAAGAAAGCTTACCAACAAAGGAGCACTCACTAAGCTTGAGGACTTCAAGTGCTTAGACAGGGAACCTTTGACCCCAGCAGGGGGAAGGTCAGAAACAGCTCTAGAGGAAGGGGGAAGCTTCTGACCACTGGCACTACGAAGCCTCTGACGGATGTTACGGGGTGCAGGAGCCGGTTGGGGACTAGCAGACCTCCTCTTACGAACTAACTGTATCTCCACGTCTTCGTCGTCACTTTGACCAGAAGGATGAACAGGAGGAAAGTCGGGAGAACTCTCCTCCTCACCGGAAGGATTCTCCTCGTCACCACCCAGGGTAGCAGAACCTCCTGCCTGGACGGATCCCCCTGTAACCTGCGCTTCCACGTTCAACCTAGGATCAACCTCATTATCAACCACATACTTTACATCCTTGGAGTCACCCTGAAGAAGCCTCCACAAAGTTATCTCTGCACAAAAAGAAGACACTAAAGATGACTACAGGATCCTCAAAGACATAAAAAAGAGAATGGATGTAAGAAGCAAACCAAGAACAAAAAGGTACCTTTCTTGCCGAAAAAAGCTCTCGGACGGACCGGATAAGAAGGACTCAGCCCCCCCATAGCAAGCATCCCTTTGGAGAAAGTGAACGCCCTCGTTGGGTTATCACACATCCTTTTCCACTGAACGGTCTCGGCTGCAGAAAGGGTAGGGATAGTGTCTTCAATAGCAGCGTCAATATCCTTTGGCAAAGGGGAATCCGGCAGCATAGCGGCTGAAACGAAGATGAATCTCCACTTCCAGTCCTTTGGATAAGTAGAGGTGGGCATAAAACTGTAACAAGGCCTCGAAACATTGTTCTGTCGTTTCGCGAAGGTAAACCAATCTCCGTCGGAGATAAGCCGGTAAAACATGCAAAACAGAGGAACAGAGGACTCCCCTGAGATAGCTGCACAGGATAGTTCAAAATGAACCACCCTCATGAACCCTAAAGGGTGAATCTGTGAGAAGTGGACACCGAAATGACGGAGCAGAGAAACCTTGAAAGCAAAAAGGGGGTATCGGACCCCACAGGAAGAAAAGGCAAGGGTATAAATAGGGATCCTGTCCAGCGTACATTCTGCCGACTCACTAGGGCCGGGTAAGGAAGGAGAAAATCGATCCGGGATGTTATATGCCTCAACGAAGGATCTCAAGTCCTTCGCCGTCAACACAGACCTTATCGACGACCGGCCACCGCACTCATGGTTATAAGAAATTGTAATGCAGGGAGATAGTTGCAGGGAAGAAAAGGGGGTTAGAAAGTTTGAATGAGAAATCGGAAAGGCCAAATAGGGTTTTTAAAGAGATATCGTTGACATGCAAGTAACCGTCACATCAGCGGTCTCTTCAAAATTCAAAAATGGGCACGTGCTACTAGGGGATTAACTCCCGCTAACAGTTATTCGGCGATGTCATTATTAATGGGAATGGCAGGTAGTAACTGACCCGGAGTGGGCCCATCAAAGGAAAAACCACCTCTCTCAAGCAGTTGTGATTCAGCCCCGGATCATGAGCCTCGGGTCTCAGAACCAGGGACTAAAGATGACTTGACGACGGGCCAGTGGGGAAACCCACTTCACCCGCTTTGGGCCTTTTTCTCTAGAAGCCCAATTGTATAAAAAGCCCATCAAGAAGAGCCACCTTGCCCATTAAGTTTTCTCCTCCTTTGTTATAAGCGGGAAAACAGCTAGCAGAAGGACAGGCCTCATTTAATGATCGACAAGAATGGGATCTCGCCTGAAAATACTGTACTTCTCCGGCTGAAGCATTAATGGAGGAAGACATCTCACCGCTGGGGGTCAGACACGTGTCTGCACCTCCCGAGAACTCCTAAAAACCGTTGGATCATGCGACGGAAATATCTAGTGAGATAAGGCCAAGCTGTTATATAAGAGCAAGCAAAAAGGAAACAAAGGCAGGTATAATCTCCGGCATTCTCTCATTTACTACCTCTTCATTAACTCTCCTCTCATTAAAAACTCCGACCAACATTCCCCACATTTACTACACACACTCATTAATTAGATTCACACCAAAGAAGGAATCTTCCGGTGAATATCCTCATCGGAAGGAGCTCCTTTTATTTCCCGGCAAGTTTACTTACTCTCACGCCGGAGCTTGGTCACGGATCCCCCTTCCGGGGTCCCCCGTGACGAGGCTAACGGTTTGTTCTTTTGTAGCAAGCGAGGATAAAAGCTCTTGACGTCACCGAAGATCCAGCTAACGTCAGCCGGAGGTTGGGTATTCGACAGTTAGTATGTGGAGCTTTACTGTTTGTGTTGTTTTGGTTCATATCTTTTTGAAATAGATACCCGGATTTTCTAATTAAAATTGATTGAATTTCATCAGTTTTCCTCTTTCTCTGATATGTATTATGAATTTATGGTCCATATTGTTTGATTTATGGCAAATTGCATTTTAAACTATTACCACTGGCAGATAATCACTATTAACTTTAAGAATTATTATAGATTTTTGAGTAATTTCAATTGTATTCGCTCACAGTGATGATTATTGATGAAATGGGAAAATTTACATTCCTTGTAAGCTAAATTGATTGATAATTATGCCAGTGGAATTGCCTTTACATTCCTGGTGGGTTTTAGAGAGAGAGAGAGAGAGATGGGAGGAAGAAGATGAGGGTGGTTCATATTTATTTTTTAACTAAGAAAGGGTATTTTTGTCATTTCATACCATCTTAACCGAGAAAACTAACTGATGTTAGGCACAGGGACTATCCAGGAACGAAATTGAAAAGTTGAGGACTTTAGCTGTAATTTTAGAAAGTTAGGGACTAAAGGTGAAAAATGGCAAACCACAAGGACTATCCGGGCATTTAACTATTTTCTTTTCATATAAATATATAAAGGAGGGCGAGGATCAAATAGTAAGTTTATTTTGGCTAGGAAGGATATGAAGCAATAGGATTATGACATGTGGCAAAATTTAAAATAAAGAGGAAGGGTATTTTAGTCAATTTCATCCAATCTTCTCCCTTCTTCTCTCTATAACTTCAAAACCCACCATTTTCAAAACTCTCCATCTTCAACCTTTTCTTCACTTTCTATCTCAATAATCATTACATTATAGTGCGATTTTCGTCACCAATCAATGACTCAAACACCCAATCAACTTGTTTTTCAACTTTTTTGAAGAAATCCAGTTTAATTTCATACAATATCTCATATTTTTCCGTGATTTTGAAGCGAATCACTCGATTCGTTCGATTCGATCGCTGCTAAGTGTTTCTAACATTCAAATTTCGTCAATCGTTGAAGAAATCTGAAGAAATCGGCTTCGATCTATGTAAGAATATTTTGAATTGCATTTTTACGATCTGGGTTTTTGAATTGAGTCATTGCGTTTTACAAAGTAATGAAAAAACACTGTTTTTTTTTTTTGTATTTTCAGTTTATTGTGTTTTTAGTTCGTTATGTTTTAGGTAAAACACATTTTATGTGTTTTTAGTCTATTGCGTTTTAGAAAAAAAAAAAAAAAAAAAAACTCTTTCTTTTGTGTTTTTATCTATTGCGTTTTAGGAAAACACATTTTATGTGTTTTTTGGTTCAATGCGTTTTAAAAAAACACATTTTGAAGTGTTTTTAGTCCATTACGTTTTAGGTAAAACACATTTTTATGTGTTTTTAGTCCATTGCGTTTTAGAAAGAACACTTTCTTTTGTGTTTTAGGCCGTTGCGTTTTAGAAAAAAGACATTTTTATGTGTTTTTTGGTCCATTGCGTTTTAGGAAAACACATTTTGAAGTGTTTTTAGTCTATTGCGTTTTAGGTAAAACACATTTTTACGTGTTTTCAGTCCATTGTGTTTTAGAAAGAACACTTTCTTTTATGTTTTTAGGCTATTGTGTTTTAGAAAAAAAAAACATTTTTATGTGTTTTTTGGTTCATTGCGTTTTAGAAAAACACATTTTGATGTGTTTTTTGTCCATTGCGTATTAGGTAAAACACATTTTTATGTGTTTTCAGTCCATTGTGTTTTAGAAAGAACACTTTCTTTTATGTTTTAGGCCATTGCGTTTTAGAAATAAGACATTTCTTTGTGTTTTCTGGCCATTGCGTTTTAGAAATAAGACATTTATTTGTGTTTTTGGTCCATTGCGTTTTAGAAAAAAGTTATTTTTTATGCTTTTTGTCCATTGCGTTTTACGCAACTGGGTTTTCGAAAAAAAATTCGAAAATAGAGCAATAGTATACTTGTTTTAAAGATAAAAAACGCTCGTTTTTGGTGCAGTTTTTATAAAAAAAATGTCGTATGAAAGAGTTATTAACGTTTAAAAAATGGGGGAGGGGGAGAATTGGAGGAGAGATAAACTATTGCTCTGGATTGACTAGAATGCCCCTACACAAACCCACGCGCCTCCTTTTTTTTTCTTCAAGAGTAAACTTTTGTTTTGCTCCCTGTGGTTTGGTCACTTTAACGATTTTGCCCAAAACCTTTAAAAATAGCCATTTTACTCCCTGATCTATGAAGCTCTTCATGATTTTACTCCCCGCCTTAAACGCCATCCATTTTAACCGTTAAAGTCTGTCTCGTGCAAAACACCTGACGGGCAATTATGTCTTTTCCCAACCAATGGTAGGAACATGTGGATACCATCAGGTGTTTTGCACGTGACAGTCTTTAACTGTTAAAATGGATGACGTTTAGGGGCCGGGAAGTAAAATCATGAAGGGCTTCATAGATCAGGGAGTAAAATGACTATTTTTAAAGGTTTGAGGCAAAACCATTAAAGTGACCAAACCACGGGGAGCAAAACGGAAGTTTACTCTTTCTTCAATCTCACTCATTTAAATCAATTGATGGTCAAGATTACTTTCTATCCTTACTAGCCAAAAAACTTCCTATTATATCCTGACCCATATAAAACATTGTTTAAATTTCAGGTGAGTTATGAATTTACGATTTTTCTTCTCCAAATTTGGTTTGTTCGAATTCAAAGCAGTTTTTTGAATTCTATTCGGTTCATATTCAAATTTAGTTTCAAAAACTCTTAATTCAACAACATTTGAATGAGTGAAATGTGAGTTAATGATCGTTGCTAGTGATAACCCAAAAATAAGAAGTTTGGAACCATCACCGACTTCCTCTTCTCACATAAGTTTGACAAACTCACATGTATGACCTGTGTAATGAAGTGTGTACAAGTTGTGTTGATTTTGATTTATGATTTATCCTGTAATGAAGTGTGTATAACTTTTGTTTGATGTTTATGATTTATGCTAGTTCTCAAAGTTGATTTTGATTTTTTGGTTTCAATCAAAGAATATCAAATCTAATCAGTAAATCAATCCGTATGATAAATATGCCATTAAGACAACACTAATGGATGGATCTACGTAATGTTTGTAATGAAAGATACTGATTGTTATTTGAAATGTAATATGTGTTCCTTTGGAGTATATTTCCACACTTAAATCAAATAGATTTTTTCTTGTCATTTTAGTTTAAATAGTTTTTTTTTCTGTAATTTTAGTCCCCGACTTTTGTCATTTTTTGCCATTTTCATTCAACCCACTAACTCCATTAAAAAAAGTCAGTTAACTTATGGGCATTTTGGTCAAACCACATTTTTTTTGCAGATGCGATGGTATGTGGATGGTGGTGTGCCGATTTACAGTGAAGATGATGGCGGTGGTTGCGGGTTTACGATGATGGCGGCGGTGGTGTTGGTTGATGACGTGGGTGGCGGAAAAGTGGCCGCTGGTGGTGGAAATGGTGGGTGGTGATTATGGTGGGGTGTGTGGGTGTGTGATGACGGTGTTGGCAGGTGATGACGATGATAGAAGGTTGTGATGGGGTGGATGGTGGGAGGTGGTGGTGGATGAAAATGACAAAAGTCAGAGACTAAAATGTCAGAAAAAAAACTATTTAGATTAAAATGACAGAAAAAAATACTATTTGAATTAAAGTGACATTTTGGTAGTATGTTCCTTTATATTGTTTTCACACCCTGCTAGTAGCGGAAGCGTATTCTGTGTGACGTAAGAAAGGTAATCATTGCATCCAAATGTGTAAACGTAATAAACCACAACGATGCCATAGATATATTGTTTTCAAACCAAGTTTACAAGTTTCCAACATAGTTTTCTAGTTTCCACAACGTTAATCAAAACATAGTTATACTACACAACACAAAAGATAGTTTTTGACTTAAAACCTTATGAGGTTTTGTCCCCTATATACCCATACGAAGTTGGGATATAAAAGACAAACCCTCCAAAAGCGGCTATCGTTGTCATAGACCTTCCCGTTCCCCATAGTGTATCACCGGCTCAAGACTTGTTTCCTGAAATACATGTAGTTTTAAAAAGTCAACAAAAGTTGAGCGAGTTCATGCAGTTATTGTTATCATATGAAATTTTTGTATTCTTGTAATGAAATCACGGTATGTTAATAGCATATATGGAGTTTAAGGATCCATCAGTGGGTAGCGAGCCCCCTGACATTATGTACCATAAGTATGTAACCAAACCGAGACAACTTTGACATTTTCTGGGATCACAAAAGCACTCCAGGGTATACCAACCAGGAGCGGAGCGTATCTCAAGCTCAATAGATCTACACCTTTTGCACCTTGGCCACTAAGTGATTAATGGTTACTATGTTATCATCCTACTTATGTACATTGATCGTGTTATCATCTAAACCCATAGCTAACATACCCATAGTTTAACATGTATTTCCCCTCGACAGTTTTAAAACAAAACATTGAAATCATTGAAAGGAGGGACATGAACTCACAAATTTGCGTTCCGTATTATGTAATACCGTAGGTGAGCGCCCGTACGCGTGAATAACCTACATGTGCACTAACTTGATTAGACACTAGGTCTTATCGGACCTCGTACAAGTTGTTCATCTTGAATTCTTTACTATGTTATCGCTTGTCATCTTTGGAACAACTTTGTATTTTTAGAGCGTTGGTAGTTTACTCGCTCGATTGTTATATATATTGAATTCATAAGTGTATACATGTATTCTGTGTGTATTGAATTATGTGTGAATGGGCTTCGCCCTTCACATGTCCTCGTGCCGCGCACGCATGTCATTGAGCCTTTGCTCATGTCATTGGGTCGAGCCCATGTCATTGGGCCGAGCCCATGTCACCCTTTTATTTTGCGAAAATATATGTTTAAGTTCATAAGAACTCTTGAATATTTGAGGCTTAACTATTCTCATCAAAGCTTCCATAATGACGTTTAAAACCACTAATCACATTTAACTTTGTTAATCACCCTTTAACCCCAAATTTAATCGCGATTAGATTTTTAGAAAAATTCGCCATAGTTTCCCCTAAACTATGACGTTTCCCACGTTTTCAAAACGCGTTTAAATCACCAAATCAAGTTTCTAAATCATCACAATTTTACCAAGTTTCACCAAATATCATTTTTACAACATTAATCAACACTCTTTCCTTCAAATTTCTCATGAGCATTACTTATGTTAAATTTCAAGACTTTAAAGTTAATCACTTTTCAAGTTAATCCTTTACATAAACTTGATTATGCTTGTTTTATGCTTTTAGAAATCCACAAGTCTTACATATTTCAAGTTTATTAAGAATACCAAGACTTTTTATGTAGCACTTTTTATAAACAATTTTATATAAACTTGTTTCATGTAAAAACCAAGTTACTAGTGTTTTAAAAGTCTTGATTCAAGTTCATTCTCATGTTCTATCTTTCAAGCACACTAATCAAAGCTTCATGTATGTAATACTCATGAATTTGAAGGTGATGATCTTGTAGAATTTAAACATATATATGTTTAAATCACATTTTCAAGTTTATTATGGCTAGAATAACATATCTATGAAATACTACAACAAATAAACATGAAGATCATCATAAATATCATCTTTCAATAACTAATCTTGACATAATCAACATAATCAAGAAGATTACACTAACTAGTTGCCCTAATCTACACAAATAACCACATAATAAGTTTAGATTAATATATTATTAGCTTTGAGATTAGGGTTTTTCGTGTGCTTTTTATTAATCTTCAAGATAATCAACTTGTACTTCTTAAATCTACACATAATAAGAAGCTTAGAAATGGTTAGAAGAAGCTTACAACTTTGCATAAGCTAAACAAGGTGATTAAGAAGTGATCAGGCCTCCAAAGAACTCCCTAATGCTTCTCCATGCTTAATCATTGCATTAATGACCTTAAAGTGCCTTGAATATGGGTAATTTATGGTGTTTAATGGTGATTTAAGGTGAGTTTTATGGGGTTCCTTCTTGAGCCGTGAACAAGGAAGCAATAATGGGGGGTTTTTAATGTTTGAAGATATGGTAAAAGATATGAGGAAGGAAGTGATGTTTGATTTGTTATAATTTACAAGATTTATCAACTTTAATGGCCATACTTCCATGAATCCTCCATACATGAGATCTTCATTATTTCAACAAAAATCTTGTGGGTGTGACCCTCTTTGACCTATTTCTAGAATGGGGGCGGGGGGGGGGGGGGGTAAAGTGAAATTTAAAAAAAAAATCTTAAAATCTAGATATTTTGGTGATTAATCAAAGTATGGTGATTATGGGTTTAATTGCACCATTAGAGGGTAATTAGGGATTTCTTTGTTTGGTTGTTTTGTGACGAGAATACCCATTACTAGTCTTCCGGATCGATAACGGACTAGTTAGGTGTAGAGCGATATAATACCGGAAGCTTGTTATTTTGGACACTACAATGATATTCCCAAAGTGTTCTAGCGTATATGTCATCAATTATCATCATTCCGAAGTTCCAGAAATGCTTAATTATAGTTTAGGACGAGTTAAAAATGTCATATTTTTAGCGAAACGGACGTTTTAGTATTTAGGGCGTTGTACCGGAAAGTCCTAGATTTTGCAAGATATGTTTTCTCATTAGTGTTTTCTTATGTAAATGGACTCAGTTATGTTATCCGTGTGTCATTTTTCATTGTTTCATTCTGTTTTCACGGTTTTGCTGGCATGAATAGTGTAACCGTGAATAATGCGCGCAACACTTTCTACCAACACTTTTAGGACATTATTTGATTGGTTTCGAAATACGACGAAAACCAACATATGTTTTAGCATTGTTTC
This sequence comes from Helianthus tuberosus, assembly GCA_030545235.1. Taxonomy (NCBI): domain Eukaryota; kingdom Viridiplantae; phylum Streptophyta; class Magnoliopsida; order Asterales; family Asteraceae; genus Helianthus; species Helianthus tuberosus. The sequence goes on along the minus strand of CM060400.1, from coordinate 114,409,644 downwards.
CTTGTCCTAACATTGTTATCTAATAAACGACACAATTACGTAATTAAATTACGCTAAATGCATGAGATTATGTAAATAAACATAGTGATTAGATTGTACGGAATCACCGGTTATTTGTCATTTGTCACATTCTCCCCCTGTTAAAAAGAATTTCGTCCCGAAATTCACGTTGAGTTATCCTTTGCAGGAGTCTTCTCAAACAAGTGGGGATACTTTGTCTTGATTTGATCTTCACGTTCCCATGTATACGAGTATGTGACGTAGTTCCAGCGGATCTTTACTAGTTTAATATGACTTATCCTTGTCTTGTGGACTTTCGAGTCCATAACCACAACGGGTTCTTTAGTAAACTGGAGTTTGTCGTCTACGTGAATTTCATCCGCTTAGATGATAACTGTTTTCGTTGGTTGGACTTTTCATTAAGATTCCACACATGAAATGTGTCGTGTATGTTATTGAGTTCTTCTGGTAGTTTTAACTTGTACGCGACGGTACCGATCTTTTCCAGAATTTCAAATGACCCAATGTATCTCAGGTTTAGTTTTCCACGTTTCCCGAATCTGGCTACGCCTTTCCAAGGTGAGACTTTTAGTAAAACTTTGTCTCCGACCTATAAGGATAATGGTTTACGTCTTCTGTCCGCGTAGCTCTTTTGTCTGTCACGAGCCACTTTGATACGGTCTCGTATCTTTGATATCTTATCAGAAGTCTCTTGGACTTGTTCGGAGCCAATGAGTTATTTGTTTCCGACTTCTGCCCAAGACAGCGGTGATCGGCACTTTTGTCCGAATAGTGATTCGAATGGGGCGGCTTTAATGCTTGTGTGATAACTCTTATTATATGAGAACTCTACCAAAGGTAAATGAGTATCCCGGTTTCCGCCCAAATCCATCACACATGCACGAAGCATGCCTTCCAAAGTTTGGATGGTTCGTTCGCTTTGGCCATCGGTTTGCGGATGAAATGCTGTGCTTAGATCCAAACGAGATCCAAGAGATTCTTGGAATGATTGCCATATTCTTGAAACAAAGCGACCATCCCGATCCGAGATTATAGGAATAGGCACTCCATGACGTGCTAGATTTCAGCTAACTTCGCAGTACTGTCTTTTTCACGAATAGGTAAGAAGTGAGCTGACTTGGTTAATTGATCAACGATAACCCATATCATGTCATGACCTCGAGAGGTCCGTGGGAGTCCTGTAATGAAGTCCATTGCTATCTGTTCCCATTTCTAAACGGGAATCTCGGGTTGTTGTAATAAGCAAGACGGCTTCTGATATTCGGCCTTGACCTTTGCACAAGTTAGGCATTTCCCAACATAGGTCGCAATATCTCCCTTGAGTTTAGGCCACCAATAGTATTCTTTTAAATCCTGATACATCTTATCGGATCTTGGATGTATTGAATATTTCGACTTGTGTGCTTCGTCCAGCACCGAGTCTCGTAGACCGCCAAAATATGGGATCCAGATCCTTCCCATGAAATATAAGGTGTCATCTTTGTTCATTTCCATTTGTTTTTCCAATCCCCGCAATGATTCCGCTTGAATGTTCTCCGGATTTAGAGTTTCTTGTTGTGCATCATGCACTCGAACCGTAAAGTTCATCTGAGTTATCATTTCTAAAGCTCGTACCCATAATGTTTTGACTCGTTCTTTCCGGCTTAAACTTGATTTCACAGTCATAGTCATTCAACAGTTCTACCCAACGACGTTGGGGCATGTTTAATTCCTTCTGATTGAATATATGTTGAAGACTCTTATGATCGGTGAATATGATACACTTAGTACCATGAAGATAGTGACGCCAAATCTTTAAAGCGAATACCACTGCGCCCAACTCTAGGTCGTGAGTGGTATAATTCTTTTCATGGACTTTTAACTGTCGTGACGCGTACGCGATGACTTTCTCATGTTGCATTAACACACAACCCAAGCCTTGGTGCGGTGCATCACAATACACCACAAAGTCACCGGTACTATCCGGGAGTGATAAGATTGGCGCTTGACATAGTTTATCCTTGAGTGTTTGGAATGCCATTTCTTGTTTTTTCACCCCATTCGAACTTTTTATCCTTTTGAGTGAGTGAGGTAAGCGGTTGAGAAATTTTAGAAAAATTCTCAATGAATCTTCGATAGCATCCCGCTAACCCAGAAATTGTCTTACTTCCGTTGGGGTCCTTGGCGTATTCCAGTTCTTTATGGCTTCTATCTTAGCTGGGTCAACATGTATTCTGTTCTCATTCACCACATGATCGAGAAATTGCACCTCGCGAATCCAAAATTCGCATTTTGAGAACTTGGCATACAATCGTTCTTTCTTAAGCAACTCCAGAATAGTTCTCAAGTGTTGTTCGGGTTCCGCCTCGGTTCGTGAGTATATCAGGATGTCATCAATGAATACGATCACGAACTTGTCGAGATATGGCTTACATACTCGGTTCATCAAATCCATAAATACAGCGGGAGCGTTTGTTAAGCCGAATGGCATAACAAGGAGCTCGTAATCCCCGTAGTGAGTCCTAAACGCTGTCTTAGTAATGCTTTCCTCTTGAATCCTCAGCTGATGATATCCGGATCTTAGATCAATCTTGGAATAAAAGCTGGAACCTTGAAATTGATCGAACAAGTCGTCGATCCTCGGTAAAGGATACCGATTCTTGATAATTAGCTTGTTTAGTTCTCTGTAATCGATGTACATCCGAAAAGTTCCATTCTTCTTTTTGACAAATAGCACTGGAGCTCCCCAAGGCGAGAAACTCGGTCTAATGAATCCTTTGTCAAGCAATTCCTGAAGCTGAGTAGATAATTTTTGCATTTCCGAGGGCGCCAGTCTATATGGAGCTTTTGCCACCGGTGCAACTCCTGGCACTAGATCGATACGGAATTCCACTTGGCGTTGTGGAGGCAATCCAGGCAAGTCTTCTGGAAAGACTTCAGGGTAACCCCTTACCACAGGTATGTCCTCCACCTTGCGCTCCTCGGCTTTCTTGTCAGCCACACGGGCAAGAAGGGCGATGCATCCTTTTTCTCAGACACCTTCAAGCCTTCATGCAATTAATAATTCGTAGGGGCATGTCCTGTTTCTCCCTGTGAACTAACAAATGTTCTCTCGTCAGACAGGGGGACGCAAATGATCTCCTCATGACATATGGCTGCGGCTTGGTTATCGGATAACTAGTCTACGTCAAAAACTACGTTGTTACAACCCAATTGAATGAGTGAAAGGTTGATATTAAATTTTCGCGCTCAAAGTTCGAGTGTGCGTCTGTTAATTTCTTCTCCAGACTCAACTAATTTATCGTCGGCCAATCCTATGGAATGAGGGGATGTCTAGTTTACTTGACTCTAGGCCAAGTATATTTTGAATTCTAGGGGGATGAAACTAATACCGACACCGGTATGAAACCAAAATGGATGCAACGGGTTAGTTGGTAGGAAAGTATCGATGACCCTTAATGACTTCACATGGCTCTGCTAATTCCCCATTAGTTAACTTGATAGGGTAAGGCTTGTCTAACCTACATGTCTCTAATTCATGTATAGGCTTAATATCTAGAGACACTAAGTTAAGCTGACGTTGGTATCCAAATAATTTATACATCCTGGCTGTAGAGTAGAACGTACCCATGGCAACATTGGGATTTTGGGGAGTATTCATAGCTCTACTCATACACTCACTCATTCACTTACTTGATTCGTCCTCAGACATCCATCCTCGTAGTGATCTATTTGCCACAGTTAAAGCCTCCTTGTTCTTTTTTTTTTTAATATAACTAACTCATTAGTTTCCGTTTTGTGCCTAGTCTCACCACACTGCTACTCTTGGCACTTTTACAAGTGCACTCATGGTGAAAGTTTCACTTATCTCATTAAGAATTTTGACAAGTTATCTGCATACTTCTTGATGTCAGCTTCGTATCTCATGGCTAAACCCCAAATGTAGCACTCAGTGCATTTGGATTCGGATGTTATCAAATATGCAACACTCCTTGAGAGATCGTAGAGGCGTCGGGGGTAACCAACAACATTAGCTCTAATCATGACCGAGTTCTGGAGTTCGGTTCCGAACCTTGGATTTTTTCCGCTAGCGAGCAATACTCTTCTCACGTAGGATCCTTGAGTTCTTCCCATGACAACCACTTTGTTGTATTACTTCCTATAGTTTGGACTTGGAGGTTCCACCAAGTTAATGTCTCCTTCAAAAGAAGACTATTCGTTTACCTAACTGTTTACTTAAGAGTACATTTACTAGCACGGTTAACTAACTTCCTTGTCTTTATTTAGGGGACAGAACTTACCGCACCTCCCGTATCCATGAGGTCACGCGGCCTATAATCCGGAAATGCCTTCGAATTAAAATCCGGTTTGATTGCATTTCCATGTGTGGCATTGCCACTCGTTCTCGTCCCATCGGAATTTGAACCACTTGAACTACCGGTACCATACGTACTATCACTAGTGTCGACTCGACAGCCTCATGTGGTTCAGTTTCCACAACCCCGTGTTGTTCCATAACAACTCTATTTTGACTTTAATGGCAGGGCGTTGATTAACTGCCCCCTTTTGGACGTAGATTTTCTTTTCGGCGCCATGTTATTGTTGATACTTAGTATCACAGGGTCTAGACTTGTATTTGGACAGATATAGCCTACCATTCGCCTACGAATTTAGAATGTAATTGGTCATGGAAACCTCAAGACCGCATTGTTCATGCATGTTTGAATAATGATAACATGAATAACCGCAATCCAAAATGTGTAATACCTCTTGTGTGTATTGGCCATATGCCTAAGTGGGAAAAGGGGTAATTCATTGAGGAGGAGAAACGAAACGGTCGTCTCCATCCTTACAGTATCTATTCTCTACCTTATGGACCTCAATCGTCCCAAGTAGGAAAGTCCTTCGCCGCACTAACCCGTGTGACAAATACATTGATATCCCTTGAGCTCCACGAGCTCCATACAAATTGTTATAATTTCCATAGATGTCGAATAAAATGCAATGAAGGGGTTGTAGCATGGCTCATGCCATATCGTCCATTGGAATAAGACAAATGTCAAATGACGGAGTTTAGTTCAACCACGTCCAATAACTAAGACAAAGGAAGGTGCCATAGACACCAAGGAACCAATCCGATGTACAAGAATTCCGATAATATTAAGGAAAATCCTCCATGAGTGGCTAACAAATTTTATTTGCTTTTGATGACTAGTCTCGAGCAACCCGTGTTATAGATCAAATGTTAAGTGTGAATAATACGTGTGGTCTTCCTGTATCGTAGAGTGTTATAGTAACCATCCCGGTTAGTGTTCCACTAGATAGAAACTTGAACAACTTAGGAATTCCGTATGGCTAGTGATCATTAGCTTGACCCGCAGAGCTCACCAGGATTCCCATACACTACAAGTTGTTATTATGTGGGCCCCCGTAATAATAAATTGTCTTGTATGGTCACCCTAGCATTCTCTCGTTCAAGCAGCCGATCAGTCAAAGAGAGGACACTATTTCCTATATCCTTTCAACATAGAAGGGACCTTCGTGATGGTCCACATGCTAATGCCCATTGTCATTATTCGTGAAAGGGGCACAATGTTAGACGAAATATAAGTAGAGAGAATCCGCCACAATAGCAGCTGGAGGGGCACCTTTAAGATGAGTACTTCACTTTCCTTGTCTGGACGAGAGTGTCATCAATCACGATTAGTATGAGCCTCAGGGACCTCTTCCCACTAGTAGAGTTGTTGTCCAAGGCCATCACTACCGAAGACGGACATATACCATCCGAGGAATAACAACCATCTTCCACGGGATCAATGCTTTAGGGTCTCGCTTCGGGACCACGTCCGCCGTAAGCTTCGTAATAGACGCGAGGTCATCACTCTCATCACGTGAGTCAAGTGTAATAATAGAATTCGTAGTCGAAGGTATTTTCGTTCATGGCAAAATATTCCGTACAACACATATATAAATACATTATATATATAATCACTAAATCTCATGTTGTTTTTGTTCTCGTGTTTCACATGTACTTCCTAATGTTTCAAGTCTATTCCTTAAAGACTAACCATGTATTGATCCTCCTTCGCCACTTATGGCTGAGCTCGCATGATAGATCCTCGTGTCATCATGACACAATGAAAACCTTTTGTCACTTGTCATACTTTTGAAAACACCTTTGTAATGTTATCAATTTTGTTTTCATGTGAGAGCCCTTTGGTGATTGTAGACCAAACTTTAATAAAAAAATTTTCCCCGGTTCACTACAATCGGAGCTCTGATACCAATCTGTCACACCCTGCTAGTAGCGGAAGCGTATTTGTCACACCCCAACCGGTGGCGGAATCATCGGGGCATGGCACTGAGCGAAACAGATTGTCCAGAAGTTTCCATAACAACTATCATTACCATTTAATTAAATAATACGTCCCATACCGTATCTCAAACAGTTAAATAGTTATTACAGACAAAGCATCAAGACAAATATTCTGTTCCGATAACTCAGATTTAAACATAACAATTTATTCGATGCTTTCTAGGACTCCATTCCCTAGCCTCAAGTTCATCACAGCACAAAGAGCATAAAAGCAACCTAAGCACCTGTCATATACGTTAAAATAAAGTCAATACATAAAATGTAAAGGTGAGCATACAAGTTTGATAGTAGCATATAGAGTTCGAATTCGTTTACGCATAACCAGCACGTACACATAGTGAAATGAAGCACGTTAGTTATCGACATAGATCCATCGATACCAATGACTGCGGGTTGACTGCCCGAGGCAGTTCGCAATACATGATTACCACCGTAATCCATGCAAGTAAAAGATCCTTAGCAACCCCCGTGTGAACGGGTGCTGAGTCCAAACTATAGTACTATCGTTGCTAAGGCAGGTAGACAGCATTCCATGTGTAAACATAACAAACAAGCATTCATAAGCCACGTATATCATGCATAAATGGTTTAGCGTTAAAATAGCTTGAGTAGTGTGATTGTTGTAGTTTGAATATTCGTAACGTATGTAACACCCAAAAGTGCTAAAGCAAAAAGGGTTCGAGTATACTCACAGCGATTATGGATTGAAGGGAGCGCTTTTCAGCGAGTACGGTTAGCCTGAATAGATTCGATAATGTAAGGATAAGTGGCACGCAAAACAGTACAAGGTGAGAGTGGGTAGGGTGACTGGTCGTGTGGATTGGTAATCCGTGCGAGTGGTAATCCGTCCGGATTAGTCACTCGTGCGGATTGTTATCCGTGCGGACAAGTTGTTCGTGTGAGTGGTGATCCGTCCGGATTAGTCACTCGTGCGGACTGTTATCCGTGCGGACAAGTAATCCGTGCGGATTACACTTCGTCCGGACGAGTCACCCGTGCGGATAACATGTTCGTGCGGGTAACTATTCGAGTGGATTGTTTCTTCCTAAGTTAAGGATGTGTTTGTGTATGATGGCTTGTGCTTTGGAGTTTTCGTTGTAGCATTTAGAAAACATATAAGTATTTCTACCTTTCAAGCCGGTCGTGCGGACACGTCTCTGAGGCTGAGCCACTTGATAAAGTTTGTGGAATCCGTCCGGATGGTAATCCGTGCGGATGGTGATAATCTGTCCGGATAGTTGTTCGTGCGGACAGACAATTCGTTCGGATGGTCTGTCCGTGCGGAAAACTTGTCCGTGCGGATGAACATTGTTTGAATTTATTTCAAGGTCTTAGTATCTCATGATCCGAAGAGTAATCCATTCAGAGGTCGTCCATCCTGATTGTCCATTCGTCGATACTCAAACCTTGCTTTTGAAAGTGGGTCCCAAGTGTAGTTCGTCCGGGTGACAACCCGTCCGGATCGTCCGTCCGTGTGGACCACTTGTCCGTGCGGACAACTTGTCCGTTCGGACAGTCTCTCGTCTGGCTGTTCCGTTCGTCTACTCTTGGTTTCTGTTGTCGTTTATCGAGACGTTCTGATTACGTGGCAACCACTTGGAATTGTATTCTTACTCGCATGACTAAGCCGGCCAGGAACCACCCTAACTCGACCTATCGGTGGCTCAGAACGGTCATTCCAGTTTGTCTCGTAATCAGGTGTCTTGTGGGTAGAATCCAGATCTAGGACTAGTGCTTCACTATTATCAAGTAGAAGACTAGAACCGATCAGATTCGTACCGATTCTAAGGGTAAAAGAAGGAGAAAACTTGAGTTTATTTCTTTCAACCCTTTTATCCTTTGAAAAGTTTAGATTTAGGTGATGTTGTTGTGAAATCTTATGGAAAGCGTTCAGATCTGAGTTATTCTTGGTGGAATGGGGTCAAGCTTGAAGTTCATGAGAACTTCATGATGACGTCACCCGAGAATACTCAATTCTTGATGGTTTCACGGTTGAAAGTTGAGATTTGAAAGATGGAAAGGTGTAGAATTGTGTAGTGATCAAGAATATACAAGAATTAGTGCAAGATCTTACCTGGATTGAGAGAAATCTGAGAAAAGGTGAAGAATGCGTGCGGTTCGGACGTCACTTGCCAAAAGTGGAAAATTTGGAGAGTGGCCCGTGTATTTATAGGATGCCAAAAAGGGAAAAGGGTAATCCGTGCGGACAACACGTTACTCGGATTGGGTTATCCGTTCGGATTGGTCATCCGTCCGGATTGGCGTTTGAAATGTTTCCCACAATCGTGAAGTAAACCGAGCATCACGATCAGAGATGATGTCACGAGGCGTCCCATGTCTACAAATGATATTGTCGGTGTAGATTCGGGCTAATCGTTCCACCTTGTAGTCTTCTCGTATTGGCAGAAAGTGGGTTGATTTCGTCAAACGGTCAATAACAACCCATATGCTGTCGTGACCTGATGATGTGGTTGGAAGCTTGGTTACGAAATGCATGGCTATGCTCTCCCATTTCCCCATAGGAATTGGTGGTTGTTCGAGCAAGCCAGAGGGTCTTTGATGTTCAGCCTTGATTCTAGCACAAGTTAGGCATTTTCCGACGTAGAGAGCGATATCCCGTTTCATGCCCGGCCACCAGTACCTATAGCGAAGATCCTGATACATTTTGTCAGCACTGGGATGGATGGAATAGCGGGATTTATGGGCTTCGTCCATGATAATCAGTCGTAAATCGGTTCGCTTGGGAATCCAAATCCGGTCTAAAAAGTGGAATATCTCGTTCGATTTGCTCACTAGTTGGGCTCCATCGTGGTAGATTCGTTCTTTCTTCAATGTGCGCTCGTTGAAACACGCATGCTGGGCGTCGCGGATGAGAGTTTCGAGGTTGTGCTGGGCTGGGCTTGAACATTACGAGTGCTAAGCAGATAGCTCCGTCTGCTAAGTGCGTCGGCAACAACATTTTCCTTGCCTGGGTGATAACGAATCTCACAGTCGTAATCGTTGAGAAGTTCTACCCATCGGCGTTGACGCATGTTTAGTTCCTTCTGATTAAAGATGTGTTGTAGGCTCCTATGATCGGTGAAGATCGTACACTTAGTACCATACAGGTAGTGTCGCCAAATCTTTAATGCAAAAACAACCGCGCCTAGCTCGAGATCATGGGTTGTATAGTTCTTCTCGTGGATTTTGAGCTGACGAGATGCGTAAGCTATGACCTTGTCCCGTTGCATGAGGACACAACCAAGACCAAGGTTGGAAGCATCACAATAGACAATGAAATCGTTGTTTCTGTCGGGTAGTGTGAGAACAGGAGCATTGCAAAGCATGTGCTTGAGGGTTCGAAAGGCAGACTCTTGTTTGGTTCCCCAGACAAAAGGCTGGTCCTTATGCATGAAAGAGGTAAGTGGTACAACAATCTTCAAGAATCCTTGGATAAATCGTCGATAGTAGCCCGCCAGCCCGAGAAATGAGCGGACTTCGGACGGGTTCTTAGGCGTAACCCAACTCTTAACAGCTTCAATCTTCGCAGGATCGACGTGAATACCCTGACTATTTACAATGTGACCCAGAAACTGAACCTCCCCCAACCAAAATTCGCACTTGGAGAATTTGGCGTAGAGTTGGTTCCCCTGGAGTAACTCGAGAACCAAACGTAGATGTTGCGCGTGTTCGGCTCTCGACTTGGAATAAATCAAGACATCGTCGATGAATACGATGACGAAACGGTCGAGATATGGTTTACACACGCGATTCATCAGATCCATGAAAACTGCGGGTGCGTTTGTTAGGCCAAATGGCATGACAACGAATTCGTAATGGCCGTAACGAGTACGAAACGCGGTTTTGGGTATATCCTCCTCTTGAATACGCAGCTGATGATATCCGGAACGTAGATCGATCTTCGAGAAACACGTAGCGCCTTGTAGTTGGTCGAACAAATCGTCGATGCGGGGCAAAGGATAGCGGTTCTTGATAGTTAGCTTATTCAATTCCCGGTAGTCGATGCACATCCTGAACGACCCATCCTTCTTTTTGACGAAAAGGACTGGTGCGCCCCAAGGGGAGGTGCTCGGGCGAATGAAGCCTTTTTCAAGTAATTCCTGGAGTTGGGTTGAGAGTTCGCGCATTTCGGACGGCGCGAGTCGATAAGGAGCTCTGACGGTAGGATTAGCTCCAGGAATGAGATCAATTTGAAAATCAATATCGCGTTTTGGAGGTAGTCCGGGAAGGTCCTCTGGAAAAACTTGAGGGAATTCCCGAACCACAGGAACGTCTTTTACTTCCTTCTTCTCTTTCTTGTCCTTCTCCGCTGCTACGACGTTAGCCAAGAAAGCCCTGTATTCCTTGCAGAGATACTTGTTAGCTTGTAGGCATGATATAAGCTTGATCCCCATTGCAGTAGTATCGCTATAAACACACAATGAATCACCGTTTGCGAGCAAAAAACGAATCATCTTATCGAAGCACACAACTTCGGCATGGTTTTCGCGAAGAAAGTCCATGCCTACTATGACGTCAAAGCTTCCGAGTTGCATCGGAATGAGATCAATTGGGAAGATGTGATTGTTGAGCTCAAGAGTACAATCACGGATAACGGAGTTAACAACGACGGTCCTTCCGGTAGCGACTTCAACTTCGAATGCCGAGGAGAGTTTGGAACGTTTACGACTAAGGAGTTTCTCAAATTCGAACGACACAAAGCAATTATCCGCTCCAGTATCAAACAAACATGAAGCATAAATACCATTCACGAGGAACGTACCATTGACCACGTTGTTGTCGGCCTGAGCTTGACGAGGAACGTACCATTGACCATGTTGTTGCTGCTGTTGTTGTTGCTGCTGTGGTTGCTGCTGTTGCGGTTCTTGTTTCACTACCCTGTTCGGGCACATGTTGGCGAAATGATTCGGGTCGCCATACGTGAAGCAGGCTCTGGCCTTGACTGCGGGTGCCGGAGGAGCTTGTTGACCCTGTGGGGCAGTTAGTAGAGCTTGATTGGCAGGAGCTTGATGAATACGGCAGTTGGCAGTGAAGTGGCCGTACACATTGCAATGAGCACAAAAGCGGCATTGAATAGCAGTCGGGTGGTGGTAGGTGCAAGTAGGGCAGAGCGGGTGCGGCCCAGTATATGCACGCTTCGCAGGCGGTGCATTGGCCACAGGCGCCGCTACTTGACGCTGTTGGGCAGGTACAGCTTGAACCGGTGCAGCAGTGATCGCACGGTTCTTGTTGGTGGAGTTGTTCTTTCTCTTGCTGCTTGATGAGGTAGGTTCAACAGTTGGTGCGGTAGCGGTAGCTTGATGCAGATGCTTGGAGGTTTTATCCAACACCCCGGCCTTAACCCTTTTGTCATTGATTTCAGCGGCTAGCAGATAGGTTTCCTCGATCGTGGTAGTCTTAGCCGCTTGCACGAAATCAGCAACGCAGTCGGGCAAAGCTCGGATGTACTTCTTGATGGTCATCTCAGGAGTCTTGACCTGGTCGGGACAGATAATGCTGAGCTGTTTGAAGCGAGCAGTGAGACTAGCATTGTCTCCATCCTTCTGATGTATGTGCCAGAATTCATCCTCGAGCTTTTGTCGTTCGTGAGGAGGGCAGAATTCCTCTAGCATGACTTCCTTGAGCTCATCCCATGACAAACCGTAGGCTGCATCATTCCCTCGCTTGTTCCTCTCGGCCGTCCACCAGTCTAGAGCACGGGACTGGAAGACGCCGGTAGCGTTCAGAGTTCGAAGGTCATCAGGGCAACCACTTTGTCGTAGAGTAACCTCGATAGAGTCAAACCAGTGGAATAGTGCAGTAGGACCTCCTTCGCCTGTGAATTCTTTCGGCCCACATGACTTGAATTGCTTAAAACTGAAGGGCCTTGCGTTGGCCTTGGGAGCTTCGATTCTCGATTCCTCGGATGATTTGCTAGCATTCTCGTACGCATCACTCACGGCTTTAGCTACCCTCTTCGCGATGATAGAAGCAAGGCGTCTGTCCCTCTTTTCTTGACGAGTGAGTGGATGACGAGATCCAGACGACATTGTCTGCAATAGACATCGCCACGGAACTCAACACATGTATTCGAATCTCACCTCACACGTCTACTACTACTAAAGCTTAGTAACACGTACCATGTAATCGTATATAGTCACAAATTCACAGAAGTACACAAAATCACATAAACACATAGGGCACATAGTCACAATATTCCTAATCACGTAAGCACAATAGCAAGAAACACATACGCCTTAGTCACTAGAGGTATATAGGAATATAAGAACATTCTGAATGCCTCTATTGTCGATTTGTTAACGATGTGCTGTGTGAGTAGCCAAGGCCAAAAGCATTAGATTGAAACCGGTAGTACCTCAAAACGCTAACAAATAAGCATAAAACACGTAATTCACGTAAAAGCGACGAAAACTTGAAACACATAAAATCGAGAATAGATTGTATGCGGCTAGTAGACTTCGACTATCCAAAGTGGTTCGACTATTCACAAGGATCCTGTGTGCACAATTACCTCCAGGACTATGCCTTCGCCTCGATTCTTGGGCGTTGGCGCAATTCCCATTGGTTATATTGTGTCTTCAGGCCGTTGGAGTCCATCGAAACTTTGGTGGGAGTTTTGTATGAAGGCAGGACAAGTTGTCAAGGTTAGGGTTTCACCCCTATCTTACAACTTCGTCCTTGTTCTTTAAAAAAATTGAGGAGATTATTCATCAAAATATGGATTTCAGTCCTAATTTGGTATGATTCTCCTCGTTTGTAGCTAAAACGCAAGCTGATTAGACAACTTTAGTCGATAGTTTGCGGTTTTCACACCTATTCTCGGCCTTATTGTCCGTTCATAACTTGAAAATTTGAGTGTGGTGATAGTGTAGGTAAATGAAAATAGTGAGGAATAAGCTCGTATACTATTCAGTAGGGATGCACTCGAGTTGGTCTGCTGGTTCCTGACTATAGACTAGGTCTCTAAGACTTCGACCCGGACTAGGTCGAGTCTTGCCTAATTCCCTATAGTTATGGCTCTGATACCAATCTGTCACACCCCAACCGGTGGCGGAATCATCGGGGCATGGCACTGAGCGAAACAGATTGTCCAGAAGTTTCCATAACAACTATCTTTACCATTTAATTAAATAATACGTCCCATACCGTATCTCAAACAGTTAAATAGTTATTACAGACAAAGCATCAAGACAAATATTCTGTTCCGACAACTCAGATTTAAACATAACAATTTATTCGTTGGTTTCTAGGACTCCAGTCCCTAGCCTCAAGTTCATCACAGCACAAAGAGCATAAAAGCAACCTAAGCACCTGTCACATACGTTAAAATAAAGTCAATACATAAAATGTAAAGGTGAGCATACAAGTTTGATAGTAGCATATAGAGTTCGAATTCGTTTACGCATAACCAGCATGTACACATAGTGAAATGAAGCACGTTAGTTATCGACATAGATCCATCGATACCAATGACTGCGGGTTGACTGCCCGAGGCAGTTCGCAATACATGATTACCACCGTAATCCATGCAAGTAAAAGATCCTTAGCAACCCCCGTGTGAACGGGTGCTGAGTCCAAACTATAGTACTATCGTTGCTAAGGCAGGTAGACAGCATTCCATGTGTAAACATAACAAACAAGCATTCATAAGCCACGTATATCATGCATAAATGGATTAGCGTTAAAATAGCTTGAGTAGTGTGATTGTTGTAGTTTGAATATTCGTAACGTATGTAACACCCAAAAGTGCTAAAGTAAAAAGGGTTCGAGTATACTCACAGCGATTATGGATTGAAGGGAGCGCTTTTCAGCGAGTACGGTTAGCCTGAATAGATTCGATAATGTAAGGATAAGTGGCACGCAAAACAGTACAAGGTGAGAGTGGGTAGGTTGACTGGTCGTGTGGATTGGTAATCCGTGCGAGTGGTAATCCGTCCGGATTAGTCACTCGTGCGGATTGTTATCCGTGCGGACAAGTTATTCGTGCGAGTGGTGATCCGTCCGGATTAGTCACTCGTGCGGACTGTTATCCGTGCGGACAAGTAATCCGTGCGGATTACACTTCGTCCGGACGAGTCACCCGTGCGGATAACATGTTCGTGCGGGTAACTATTCAAGTGGATTGTTTCTTCCTAAGTTAAGGATGTGTTTGTGTATGATGGCTTGTGCTTTGGAGTTTTCGTTGTAGCATTTAGAAAACATATAAGTATTTCTACCTTTTAAGCCGGTCGCGCGGACAACAATCCGTCCGGATGGTGATCCGTGCGGACACGTCTCTGAGGCTGAGCCACTTGATAAAGTTTGTGGAATCCGTCCGGATGGTAATCCGTGCAGATGGTGATAATCCGTCCGGATAGTTGTTCGTGCGGACAGACAATTCGTTCGGATGGTCTGTCCGTGCGGAAAACTTGTCCGTGCGGATGAACATTGTTTGAATTTATTTCAAGGTCTTAGTATATCATGATCCGAAGAGTAATCCATTCAGAGGTCGTCCGTCCGGATTGTCCATTCGTCGATACTCAAACCTTGCTTTTGAAAGTGGGTCCCAAGTGTAGTTCGTCCGGGTGACAACCCGTCCGGATCGTCCGTCCGTGCGGACCACTTGTCCGTGCGGACAACTTGTCCGTTCGGACAGTCTCTCGTCTGGCTGTTCCGTTCGTCTACTCTTGGTTTCTGTTGTCGTTTATCGAGACGTTCTGATTACGTGGCAACCACTTGGAATTGTATTCTTACTCGCATGACTAAGCCGGCCAGGAACCACCCTAACTCGACCTATCGGTGGCTCAGAACGGTCATTCCGGTTTGTCTCGTAATCAGGTGTCTTGTGGGTAGAATCCAGATCTAGGACTAGTGCTTCACTATTATCGAGTAGAAGACTAGAACCGATCAGATTTGTACCGATTCTAAGGGTAAAAGAAGGAGAAAACTTGAGTTTATTTCTTTCAACCCTTTTATCCTTTGAAAAGTTTAGATTTAGGTGATGTTGTTGTGAAATCTTATGGAAAGCGTTCAGATCTGAGTTATTCTTGGTGGAATGGGGTCAAGCTTGAAGTTCATGAGAACTTCATGATGACGTCACCCGAGAATACCTCAAATCTTGATGGTTTCACGGTTGAAAGTTGAGATTTGAAAGATGGAAAGGTGTAGAATTGTGTAGTGATCAAGAATGTACAAGAATTAGTGCAAGATCTTACCTGGATTGAGAGAAATCTGAGAAAAGGTGAAGAATGCGTGCGGTTCGGATGTCACTTGCCAAAAGTGGAAAATTTGGAGAGTGGCCCGTGTATTTATAGGATGCCAAAAAGGGAAAAGGGTAATCTGTGCGGACAGCACGTTACCCAGATTGGGTTATCCGTCCGGATTGGTCATCCGTCCGGATTGGCAATCCGTGCGGATTTGCAATCCGTGCGGATTGACCATCCGTTCGGATGTCGCCTGATTTGGTGCGTTCGGTGCGATGATGCTTCGGATTCGGTTTTTGAGCAATTAGATAAGGTTTCCTAGTCAAATTACTTTTAGTCCCAACTACTTTGTTTACGACAAGGTTCGATTTGGGGTTCGGGTCCGAGTTCGATTGTATTTCGAGTTAGACTTCGAGTTTCGATTGAGTTCGCTTGATTATCACAATATATCATAAAATACACATGCACAGGTAACACATAAGGCACTCACACACGTATAACGACAAGTAAAATACATAGTTCGAGTTACGATTTGATGTCGATTCGATTATTATAGCTTGATTATTAGTTGATTAACTTTATCGCATTGTTACTTCCTATCTTTCACAGTCGTAGGTCGATTTGGGTACGATTAACACGATTTGATTATTGCAAGAACGACACTTACTCCACATAATAAAAATAAAATAAAAACATTTCTACGAGTCAAGTCGCGCGAAATCGGTAGTTGACTTTGATCTTGACTTTGACTTCCACTTATGAAAACACGGGGTGTTACAGTATTGTGTGTGACGTAAGAAAGGTAATCATTGCATCCAAATGTTTAACGTAATAAACCACAACGATGCCATACATATATTGTTTTCAAACCAAGTTTACAAGTTTCCAACATAGTTTTCTAGTTTCCACAACGTTCACAAACGTTAATCAAAACATAGTTATACTACACAACACAAAAGATAGTTTTTGACTTAAAACATTATGAGGTTTTGTCCCCTATATACCCATACGAAGTTGGGATATAAAAGACAAACCCTCCAAAAGCGGCTATCGTTGTCATAGACCTTCCCGTTCCCCATAGTGTATCACCGGCTCAAGACTTGTTTCCTGAAATACATGTAGTTTTAAAAAGTTAACAAAACTTGAGCGAGTTCATGCAGTTATTGTTATCATATGAAATCTTTGTATTCTTGTAATGAAATCCCGGTATGTTAATAACATATATGGAGTTTAAGGATCCATCAGTGGGTAGCGAGCCCCCTGACATTATGTACCATAAGTATGTAACCAAACCAAGACAACTTTGACATTTTCTGGGATCACAAAAGCACTCCAGGGTATACCAACCAGGAGTGGAGCGTATCTCAAGCTCAATAGAGCTACACCTTTTGTACCTTGGTCACTAAGTGATTAATGGTTACTATGTTATCATCCTACTTATGTACATTGATCGTGTTATCATCTAAACCCATTGTAACAACTGTGCTTGTAATCATTATGAACAGTTCTATTATCAATAAAACAATGTTATTTGATCCCAATGTTTGTTTGGTTGTGTTTTACATTTCTTCATGTTTTGACTTTTATGTAATTTCAAACTCTACATCGCTTTCTGGAGAGTTATACGCAAACTGATGCGTAAACGTACTCAGTTCAACGCGACAAATACTCCGGAACATCAACATATACTCAACATACCTTAAATAACCTTTACATAACTTAGAAATAAGTTTTAAAGGCTTTGGTATGGCAAAAACAAGTTAATTCGTTTACAGGGACTAAGCTTGACAAACTACGAAAGTATGCCAATTTGAACTGTAACGAACATTCCGAAACATGACCATAAGTTAAACATACCATAAATATCCTTTACATAGCTTAGAAATAGGCTTTGAGGGGTTCGGTATGCTAAAACAAACTTTTGGGTCATTCAGGGACTAAAAGTGTCAAAAAGTGCACAAGTTTGCATTTTTGCGCATAACTTACGTTCTGAATACATCCGGACATCCAAAAATTTATGTAAGCATGACTATATTATGCTATAGTGTTTGGCTTGCAAAAAAATTCATTCGTCGCGTCATTTGGATCGTTTTTCGCGCTTGTGCGCATTCCGTCGTAATTAAGCGAACATCGCGTTCGTACGACCAAACGAACCATCATCCAGCATATTTTTGAACATGTTTCATGTCCACAATGTTTAGGCAACATTTTAGGGCCTTAAAGTTTCCTTTACGGGCCTTAGAAGTGTCGGAAATGGCCTTAAACACGTGCAGGGACCAAAACTGTAATTTCTGAAACTTGTTTTCTGATCAGAAGGGCCAGGCGGCCCGCCTCAGTTTCTGTAAATCCTCACGCGGCCCGCGTCCCACTATCAGACCAGATTAACTGCATTTAACAGCAGATTGCAGCTGTTTGATCCTCACCCACACATTCCCAATTGTCTAGTCAGCTGATAAGGATCACTTTCTAGCTACCATAAGGTCCCGACACTTGTACGGATGCGATTAAAGCACGGTTTCCATGAAACGATCTTAACGGTGGACCGAAAACTATATATACCCCATGCCCCCCATTGCTCAAATCACTAGAATTTTGATTTGAGAAACTCTAAGTTGAAACTATTGTTTCATACCTGAGATTTTTGAATCGAAATTAGCATTCGGGGACCCTTCGTACGTATTCTTTCGTTCTTTTATTGCTTTTCGAGTCTTTCGAGTCTGAAAGTCAAACTTTGTTTGACTTTCTGCATTGACCAGTTTATGGTCAATGCGAAGTTCGTTTGAACTTCGCAACGTGAGTGTAATCACGTTGGTTATAGTCCCTTGGGACTATGCCTACTGATTACCACGTTGTCTAGGGTCGTAGGGTAAGCGATCTAATAAATCGCTTATACCTTCGAACCCGACCCATTTGGTCGATCATTAGGATCCGACCAAACACATTAGGTGACCATAGTAGGTAGGGAATAATCTTCCGAGGTTATACCCTATGGTCACATCGTTTGAGTAGTTGTATGATAGGTAGTTTATATGCCTTAGGTAAATTACCAGAATACCCTTTTCATGTATAATTGGTAATTAAGCATATGTAACCTAAACCTTTGTCACATAACTGATTATGTAACATGTTTAGGCATATAACACTTGTCATAGGGCTAGTTAGGCGGTCCGAACGCGTTTCACGCGAACGACGCGTTAAAGTAGCATAAGCTACCTAAACGGGTCGTAATGGGTCGTAAACATTTATATTAGGTTTCATTTAGTATGTAGGCTTTGTTAAACCATATGACACGAGTCTCTACACTCGTTTGGTTTACGAACCTTCATTCTATCCGATCCTCCGATTTAGGTCCGGTTTATTAACATAGTTACCTATATTAGGTGCCGTTTGATTCCGTGATCACTATCATTGTTTGATTATCACTCCAGGACTACTGAGTAATCACAAGTGAGTACATAAACCCCTCTTTTACTGTTTTCCAAACTGTTTTGGGGTGGAACACATGTGCCTACTTGTTACTTTCCTGCTTTCCTGTTTTCACATCATATACCGACTATGTTTGTTAGTACATTATAGTACATCATTTCATTACATTTCATGCTATGTATGTCCATTGTGTGCATACTTAGTACATTGTTTTACATTACATTTCTGCTATGTATGTTGTCTGATAGCATGCTAGCACATTGATTTACAAGACTTTTCTGCTTTGTATGTTAACTTAGCATACTTAGTACATTGTTTTCATATGACATATATACAACTGCTATAACATTTGGTTTGCACAAACGGGTCTTTATTACGTTCATTAACATTTGCTACGCCGCTCGGGAGTAAGTAGTGGTACCATAGGACTTGACAAATCCCATTCCTGACATCCCGGGTTTGTTTGGATGTAAGGAATGACTGAATCCGAATACAATTCTTTTGATAACCTTGACTGAAAGGGTTATCCGACTGTCTCAAGGCTTGAATGTATGCGTTAACTTACCACATAAATGTTTGTATCAATGTATCATGCATCACTTTGCAAAACATAACTTTTTGATATATTCAAAATACTTGGTTTTGTACATTTTTACTTATGGTTTAAGTAGTCTTATTTTACTTACCATACATAACATTTGTTACACATTACTTGACTACTTTTGGACTATCAACATTTGACATGATTTATACAAGGACTTTTGACTATTGGTTTAAACATAGACATTATACTTTGTTGGTTGGTTTAAGTGACTTAAGTAACGAGATGTGAGTAATATGATACAAGCATGGTGGATACGTCGCTGGTACTTCCTATATATAAGTGTTTGTATTATATTACATATCATAGCGTTATTTAAATCATTCATTTTGGACTTATACATTTTATACAAGTAACATGTTTTCACAAGACTTTGGTTTACAATACGGTTTATATTATACAACTCATTCTACATGGTTATACATTTGAACCATACATTATTCACTTATTTATACATATCATCTAAACTTATTGTTTTTCAAGCAATTTACAAAACAAATCAAATTACAAGGTTCATGACTAAACATTTTTCTTAAACTTAAGTCATGAATCCTATTTTCACAAAATCTATGTATCTCACAGGCATTTTTATGCTGACGTACCTACTTTCACATGTGTTTTCAGGAGCTTTTCCATAGGATGTTGATCAGGACACTAGGGCGGACATGTGCCTTAGAGACTAAAAACGATGATAGACTTTGTTTAATTATGTTATAAACTCTATATTTCCTGTGTTAAGACAATGTAACTCTTGTTTAATAAATAAAATACAACTTTGTTTGCCATGGATTTGAAACAATAATTCTGTTACAACACTCCCCGACGTTTTCCGCCACGTCTTGTATGATATACGTGGTCGGGGTGTGACAGAAGAGTTGGTATCAGAGCCAATGGTTATAGGGAATTAGGTTATTAGTAATTCTTTGACCTAGACTATAACCTTTCTAGGACCCTAACACAAGTTGTCTTGTGTTTAGAATTTAAAACATGCACATCACCTATCCTTAGGTGATTATCAAAACAAAAACCAAATTTTCCGAAACGATTTTTGATAAACAATCTTCTGTTTTTGAATGATTTATTACAAGGTTTTGAACCCTCTATTGTAAGGTTTTGAACCCTCTGTTATATGGTTTTGAACCCTTCCAGTTTGGTTTTTGGCCTTGTGCCTTCAAACTTTCAAAATCTCGTCAAAGTTTTGGGTTCTAAATAGTGTGAACACGTGCAAACTGGAAGACTGAATGCCTGTATTCTGGGTTTTCTGTCTAGGCAAGCACTTCGTATATATCTCATCAGACGCGAGACCAGTTGTGCTTACCTGGGAATTCTTGGGATGAGTGTTCACTTATAGGCGAGCATGTCTTCGTGATACATTATTTTTGACCCATTTACTTTGATTAGTCACTGTGATTTGTTTGTTTGCTTGGTAATGCGGACGAATGATCACCATCTTTGCTTTTGTTGATTTAGTTTCATCTCATTCTCTTCATCCAATCATCTCACTCGTTTCCTTTCATGTTTTCCTCTTTTAGAATGCCTCCTCGACGCGAGAACCAGATAGCAACTGCCGAGTTGGCAGAAATTATTGCGCAGCAGATGGCTGCTCAATTCCCAAATCTCTTTGCTCAATGGCAACAAGCCAACAACAACAACAATGCTCCATGCAAATACAAGGATTTTAACTCGGCTAAACCACTCAAGTTTAGTGGTTCTGAGGGAGCGACTGGGCTTCTTCAGTGGTTTGAGAGCATTGAGAATACTTTCCGCCACGTGCAGTGTCTTGACAATCGCAAAGTCGAGTTTGCTTCGAGCGTATTTCAGAAGAGGGCTTTGACATGGTGGAACGGGGTTATGAGGGACCAAGGTGCAGAAGTTGCTCTCGCACAGACATGGGCTGAACTTAGAGCCCTTATGATGAGGGAATTCTGTCCTTGCCATGAACAGCGAGCGTTGGAGAAAGAGTTTGATAATTTGAAGCAAGATAGTGGTGAGCATCGGGCGTATACTGATAGGTTTGAAGAGTTGAGTCTGCTTTGCCCGACTATGGTTACCCCACTCGACAAGGCCATCGAAAGGTACATCGACGGCCTACCTGACTCAGTACAAGACATCCTTACTGGTAGTGACCCTACCACACTCCGTCAGGCGATCGAGTTATCAGCGACATTGACTGAGTCGCAGATTCGTAAGGGAAAGCTGCATAAGAAGGGTGACAAGGGTAAGAAGCAGGCATCTGACAAAGGGGATGGTAAGAAAGGTGAAAACAAGAATGGGAAGAATTCGGGTTCCGCAAGAGGGTCTAGGAAGCGAAAGGCTTCCCAAAACTATGCCATTACTGCACAGGCTCAAGCTGCACCAAATCAGCCTGCGCAACCACCCGCCAAAAAGCCTTATTTTGGAAATGCACCTTTGTGCAACAGGTGTAATGGCCATCACCAACCACATCTCCAGTGTCGTCAGTGCACCAACTGCGGAAGATCTGGTCATCTTGCTGTCAACTGCCGCATTCCTGTTAACCAGAACCAGGCAGTTCAGAACCAAGCTCAACAAGTTGCTCAGCCTCTTGCTCAGCAACAAGGCCAAGCTGCACGACCTCATTTTCCTCCTGGTTCGTGCTACAATTGTGGGGATCTGACCCACTACAGGAACCGGTGCCCAAGGCTAGCCAACCAGAATCCGAATCAGGCTCCAGCTCGAGGCCGAGCCTTTAACATGAATGCCCAAGAGGCACAGGCTGACGATAATGTGGTGAACGGTACGTTCCTTATTAATAATCAACCTGCATCTGTTCTTTTCGATTCGGGTGCCGATAAGAGTTTTGTGTCATTATCTTTTGAGCCATTACTTCGAGTGTCTAGAACAAAACTAGGTAAACCTTTGACAGTAGAAGTTGCTAGTGGTGAACCCATTATTCTTGATTCTGTTCTACGCAACTGCCAGCTGAACCTTAACGATCATCTTTTTCCTATTGACCTCGCGCCTATGCAACTTGGAAGCTTCGACATTATTGTGGGAATGGATTGGTTATCCAAGCATCACGCAGAGATAGTTTGTTCTGAGAAGATTGTTCGTGTGCCGCTTTCGACAGGCGAGATCCTGCAAGTTCAAGGTGAGAAGCCTACCGGTGGTCTCAAACTCATGTCTTGTTTTAAAGCTCGTAAGTATCTACAAAAGAACTATGTGGCTTTCTTAGCACATGTTACAGAAGATAAAGGCAAGGGTAAGACTATTTCATATATTCCTGTCGTTCGGGATTATTCTGAAGTATTCCCTGAAGATTTACCTGGTCTACCTCCAGCACGCCAAGTCAAGTTTAGCATTGATCTCGTACCTGGCGCAAATCCCGTTGCCAGAGCTCCATATCGTCTTGCACCGTCTGAGATGCAAGAGTTGTCTAAGCAGCTTCAGGAGCTCTCTGACAAAGGTTTTATCCGTCCTAGCTTTTCACCCTGGGGTACTCCCGTTCTTTTTGTCAAGAAGAAGGATGGATCCTTTAGGATGTGTATCGATTATCGTGAGCTTAACAAGCTTACCATCAAGAATCGATATCCCCTACCTCGCATTGATGATCTCTTTGATCAGTTACAGGGCGCTTCTTATTTTTCAAAGATTGATCTACGTTCTGGGTATCATCAACTTCGGGTGCATGAAGAAGATATTCCCAAAATAGCGTTCCGTACTCGCTATGGGCATTATGAGTTCACAGTCATGCCATTCGGTTTGACTAATGCTCCTGCTGTTTTCATGGACTTAATGAATAGGGTCTGCAAACCTTATTTGGATCAGTTCGTCATTGTTTTTATTGACGACATCTTGATTTACTCTAAGACACGAGCTGATCACGAGCAACATCTTCGTCTTACCCTAGAACTCCTAAAGAAAGAGCAACTTTTCGCCAAATTCTCCAAGTGCGAATTTTGGCTTAAAGAAGTTCATTTTTTGGGGCATATTATCAACGAACGAGGTATTCATGTAGATCCCTCCAAGATCAGTGCGATTAAGGATTGGGATACACCTTCTACTCCTACTGAAGTTCGTTCTTTTCTTGGTCTAGCGGGTTATTACCGCCGCTTCATTGAAAACTTCTCAAAGATTGCAGTTCCTCTAACTGCTCTAACTCAGAAGAACAAACCCTTTGATTGGGGATTCAAACAAGAGAAAGCTTTTCAACACTTGAAGCAGAAGCTTTGCGATGCGCCTATTCTATCATTGCCTGAGGGTGATGATGATTTTGTCATGTATTGTGATGCATCGAAGTTGGGTCTTGGTTGTGTTCTGATGCAAAGGAACAAAGTCATAGCCTATGCATCGAGGCAGTTGAAGATACATGAGAAGAACTACACCACTCATGATCTTGAGTTGGGTGCAGTTGTCTTTGCTCTTAAGATCTGGAGACACTATTTGTACGGTACAAAATGTGTGGTTTTCACGGACCACAGAAGTCTTCAGCATATCTTCAATCAGAAAGAACTCAACATGAGACAGCGACGTTGGGTTGAGCTTTTAAACGACCATGACTGCGAAATTCGCTACCATCCTGGTAAGGCGAATGTCGTAGCTGATGCATTGAGTCGTAAGGAACGTACTAAGCTTCATTGTGTACGTGTTCAGTCTGTTACTCAAGCTCGATCCGATATCCAAGCACGCATTTCTCAAGCTCAACAATCTTGTGTTTCACAAGGTTTGATGGATAAGGATTTTCCCTATCACATAACACCTGCTCTGGAACTGAAGGACAATGGATCGTATTACTTCATGGACCGTTTGTGGGTCCCAAGCCAGGATGATCTTCGTACCTTGCTTATGGATGAAGCCCATAAGTCTCGTTATTCTATTCATCCGGGCTCAGATAAAATGTATAAGGATCTTCGTATTCACTATTGGTGGCCTGGTATGAAGAAAGACATTGCCTTATACGTATCAAAATGCCTTACTTGTCTTAAGGTTAAGGCTGAACATCAGCGTCCTTCGGGTTTATTGGTGCAACCGGAGATCCCAGTTTGGAAATGGGAAAACATTACTATGGATCTCATTACTAAACTTCCACGCACCAAGAAAGGTCATGATGCCATCTGGGTAGTCGTTGATCGTCTTACTAAGTCAGCGCATTTCTTGCCAATCCGCGAGGATTTTCCTGCTGACAGACTTGCTCAAATCTATGTGGATGAAATTGTAGCTCGACATGGTGTTCCATTGAACATCATTTCTGACAGAGATGCTCGTTTCACTTCTCATTTTTGGAGAACCATGCAATCTGCTATGGGGACCCAACTTAATCTGAGCACAGCTTATCATCCGCAAACGGATGGTCAATCTGAGAGAACAATCCAGACTCTGGAGGATATGCTTAGAGCTTGTGTGATCGATTTTGGTGGTAGTTGGGATTCACATCTTAAGTTGATTGAATTCTCCTACAACTACAGTTATCACACCAGTATCAAAATGGCTCCTTTCGAGGCTCTCTATGGTCGAAAATGTCGTTCACCAGTCTGCTGGAATGAGATCGGCAAGGCTCAACTTACTAGACCTGCCCTCATTTTAGAGACAACTGACAAGGTCAAGAAAGTTCGCGATAACCTTCAGACAGCTATGAGCCGTAGTTGACTTTGATCTTGACTTTGACTTCCACTTATGAAAACACGGGGTGTTACAGTATTGTGTGTGACGTAAGAAAGGTAATCATTGCATCCAAATGTTTAACGTAATAAACCACAACGATGCCATAGATATATTGTTTTCAAACCAAGTTTACAAGTTTCCAACATAGTTTTCTAGTTTCCACAACGTTCACAAACGTTAATCAAAACATAGTTATACTACACAACACAAAAGATAGTTTTTGACTTAAAACATTATGAGGTTTTGTCCCCTATATACCCATACGAAGTTGGGATATAAAAGACAAACCCTCCAAAAGCGGCTATCGTTGTCATAGACCTTCCCGTTCCCCATAGTGTATCACCGGCTCAAGACTTGTTTCCTGAAATACATGTAGTTTTAAAAAGTTAACAAAACTTGAGCGAGTTCATGCAGTTATTGTTATCATATGAAATCTTTGTATTCTTTTAATGAAATCCCGGTATGTTAATAACATATATGGAGTTTAAGGATCCATCAGTGGGTAGCGAGCCCCCTGACATTATGTACCATAAGTATGTAACCAAACCAAGACAACTTTGACATTTTCTGGGATCACAAAAGCACTCCAGGGTATACCAACCAGGAGTGGAGTGTATCTCAAGCTCAATAGATCTACACCTTTTGTACCTTGGTCACTAAGTGATTAATGGTTACTATGTTATCATCCTACTTATGTACATTGATCGTGTTATCATCTAAACCCATTGTAACAACTGTGCTTGTAATCATTATGAACAGTTCTATTATCAATAAAACAATGTTATTTGATCCCAATGTTTGTTTGGTTGTGTTTTACATTTCTTCATGTTTTGACTTTTATGTAATTTCAAACTCTACATCGCTTTCTGGAGAGTTATACGCAAACTGATGCGTAAACGTACTCAGTTCAACGCGACAAATACTCCGGAACATCAACATATACTCAACATACCTTAAATAACCTTTACATAACTTAGAAATAAGTTTTAAAGGCTTTGGTATGGCAAAAACAAGTTAATTCGTTTACAGGGACTAAGCTTGACAAACTACGAAAGTATGCCAATTTGAACTGTAACGAACATTCCGGAACATGACCATAAGTTAAACATACCATAAATATCCTTTACATAGCTTAGAAATAGGCTTTGAGGGGTTCGGTATGCTAAAACAAACTTTTGGGTCATTCAGGGACTAAAAGTGTCAAAAAGTGCACAAGTTTGCATTTTTGCGCATAACTTACGTTCTGAATACATCCGGACATCCAAAAATTTATGTAAGCATGACTATATTATGCTATAGTGTTTGGCTTGCAAAAAAATTCATTCGTCGCGTCATTTGGATCGTTTTTCGCGCTTGTGCGCATTCCGACGTAATTAAGCGAACATCGCGTTCGTACGACCAAACGAACCATCATCCAGCATATTTTTGAACATGTTTCATGTCCACAATGTTTAGGCAACATTTTAGGGCCTTAAAGTTTCCTTTACGGGCCTTAGAAGTGTCGGAAATGGCCTTAAACACGTGCAGGGACCAAAACTGTAATTTCTGAAACTTGTTTTCTGATCAGAAGGGCCAGGCGGCCCGCCTCAGTTTCTGTAAATCCTCACGCGGCCCGCGTCCCACTATCAGACCAGATTAACTTCATTTAACAGCAGATTGCAGCTGTTTGATCCTCACCCACACATTCCCAATTGTCTAGTCAGCTGATAAGGATCACTTTCTAGCTACCATAAGGTCCCGACACTTGTACGGATGCGATTAAAGCACGGTTTCCATGAAACGATCTTAACGGTGGACCGAAAACTATATATACCCCATGCCCCCCATTGCTCAAATCACTAGAATTTTGATTTGAGAAACTCTAAGTTGAAACTATTGTTTCATACCTGAGATTTTTGAATCGAAATTAGCATTCGGGGACCCTTCGTAAGTATTCTTTCGTTCTTTTATTGCTTTTCGAGTCTTTCGAGTCAGAAAGTCAAACTTTGTTTGACTTTCTGCATTGACCAGTTTATGGTCAATGCGAAGTTCGTTTGAACTTCGCAACGTGAGTGTAATCACGTTGGTTATAGTCCCTTGGGACTATGCCTACTGATTACCACGTTGTCTAGGGTCGTAGGGTAAGCGATCTAATAAATCGCTTATACCTTCGAACCCGACCCATTTGGTCGATCATTAGGATCCGACCAAACACATTAGGTAACCATAGTAGGTAGGGAATAACCTTCCGAGGTTATACCCTTTGGTCACATCGTTTGAGTAGTTGTATGATAGGTAGTTTATATGCCTTAGGTAAATTACCAGAATACCCTTTTCATGTATAATTGGTAATTAAGCATATGTAACCTAAACCTTTGTCACATAACTGATTATGTAACATGTTTAGGCATATAACACTTGTCATAGGGCTAGTTAGGCGGTCCGAACGCGTTTCACGCGAACGACGCGTTAAAGTAGCATAAGCTACCTAAACGGGTCGTAATGGGTCGTAAACATTTATATTAGGTTTCATTTAGTATGTAGGCTTTGTTAAACCATATGACACGAGTCTCTACACTCGTTTGGTTTACGAACCTTCATTCTATCCGATCCTCCGATTTAGGTCCGGTTTATTAACATAGTTACCTATATTAGGTGCCGTTTGATTCCGTGATCACTATCATTGTTTGATTATCACTCCAGGACTACTGAGTAATCACAAGTGAGTACATAAACCCCTCTTTTACTGTTTTCCAAACTGTTTTGGGGTGGAACACATGTGCCTACTTGTTACTTTCCTGCTTTCCTGTTTTCACATCATATACCGACTATGTTTGTTAGTACATTATAGTACATCATTTCATTACATTTCATGCTATGTATGTCCATTGTGTGCATACTTAGTACATTGTTTTACATTACATTTCTGCTATGTATGTTGTCTGATAGCATGCTAGCACATTGATTTACAAGACTTTTCTGCTTTGTATGTTAACTTAGCATACTTAGTACATTGTTTTCATATGACATATATACAACTGCTATAACATTTGGTTTGCACAAACGGGTCTTTATTACGTTCATTAACATTTGCTACGCCGCTCGGGAGTAAGTAGTGGTACCATAGGACTTGACAAATCCCATTCCTGACATCCCGGGTTTGTTTGGATGTAAGGAATGACTGAATCCGAATACAATTCTTTTGATAACCTTGACTGAAAGGGTTATCCGACTGTCTCAAGGCTTGAATGTATGCGTTAACTTACCACATAAATGTTTGTATCAATGTATCATGCATCACTTTGCAAAACATAACTTTTTGATATATTCAAAATACTTGGTTTTGTACATTTTTACTTATGGTTTAAGTAGTCTTATTTTACTTACCATACATAACATTTGTTACACATTACTTGACTACTTTTGGACTATCAACATTTGACATGATTTATACAAGGACTTTTGACTATTGGTTTAAACATAGACATTATACTTTGTTGGTTGGTTTAAGTGACTTAAGTAACGAGATGTGAGTAATATGATACAAGCATGGTGGATACGTCGCTGGTACTTCCTATATATAAGTGTTTGTATTATATTACATATCATAGCGTTATTTAAATCATTCATTTTGGACTTATACATTTTATACAAGTAACATGTTTTCACAAGACTTTGGTTTACAATACGGTTTATATTATACAACTCATTCTACATGGTTATACATTTGAACCATACATTATTCACTTATTTATACATATCATCTAAACTTATTGTTTTTCAAGCAATTTACAAAACAAATCAAATTACAAGGTTCATGACTAAACATTTTTCTTAAACTTAAGTCATGAATCCTATTTTCACAAAATCTATGTATCTCACAGGCATTTTTATGCTGACGTACCTACTTTCACATGTGTTTTCAGGAGCTTTTCCATAGGATGTTGATCAGGACACTAGGGCGGACCTGTGCCTTAGAGACTAAAAACGATGATAGACTTTGTTTAATTATGTTATAAACTCTATATTTCCTGTGTTAAGACAATGTAACTCTTGTTTAATAAATAAAATACAACTTTGTTTGCCATGGATTTGAAACAATAATTCTGTTACAACACTCCCTGACGTTTTCCGCCACGTCTTGTATGATATACGTGGTCGGGGTGTGACACCCATAGCTAACATACCCATAGTTTAACATGTATTTCCCCTCGACAGTTTTAAAACAAAACATTGAAATCATTGAAAGGAGGGACATGAACTCACAAATTTGCGTTCCGTATTATGTAATACCGTAGGTGAGCGTCCGTACGCGTGAATAACCTACATGTGCACTAACTTGATTAGACACTAGGTCTTATCGGACCTCGTACAAGTTGTTCATCTTGAATTCTTTATTATGCTATCGCTTGTCATCTTTGGAACAACTTTGTATTTTTAGAGCGTTGGTAGTTTACTCGCTCGATTGTTATATATATTGAATTCATAAGTGTATACATGTATTCTGTGTGTACTGAATTATGTGTGAACGGGCTTCGCCCTTCACATGTCCTCGTGCCGCGCACGCATGTCATTGAGCCTTTGCTCATGTCATTGGACCTAGCCCATGTCATTGGGCCGAGCCCATGTCACCCTTTTATTTTGCGAAAATATACGTTTAAGTTCATAAGAACTATTGAATATTTGAGGCTTAACTATTCTCATCAAAGCTTCCATAATGACGTTTAAAACCACTAATCGCATTTAACTTTGTTAATCACCCTTTAACCCCAAATTTAATCGCGATTAGATTTTTAGAAAAATTCGCCATAGTTTCCCCTAAACTATGACGTTTCCCACGTTTTCAAAACACGTTTAAATCACCAAATCAAGTTTCTAAATCATCACAATTTTACCAAGTTTCACCAAATATCATTTTTACAACATTAATCAACACTCTTTCCTTCAAATTTCTCATGAGCATTACTTATGTTAAATTTCAAGACTTTAAAGTTAATCAATTTTCAAGTTAATCGTTTACATAAACTTGATTATGCTTGTTTTATGCTTTTAGAAATCCACAAGTCTTACATATTTCAAGTTTATTAAGAATACCAAGACTTTTTATGTAACACTTTTTATAAACAATTTTATATAAACTTGTTTCATGTAAAAACCAAGTCTTGATTCAAGTTCATTCTCATGTTCTATCTTTCAAGCACACTAATCAAAGCTTCATGTATGTAATACTCACGAATTTGAAGGTGATGATCTTGTAGAATTTAAACATATATATGTTTAAATCACATTTTCAAGTTTATTATGGCTAGAATAACATATCTATGAAATACTACAACAAATAAACATGAAGATCATCATAAATATCATCTTTTAATAACTAATCTTGACATAATCAACATAATCAAGAAGATTACACTAACTAGTTGCACTAATCTACACAAATAACCACATAATAAGTTTAGATTAATAGATTATTAGCTTTGAGATTAGGGTTTTTGGTGTGCTTTTTATTAATCTTCAAGATAATCAACTTATACTTCTTAAATCTACACATAATAAGAAGCTTAAAAATGGTTTGAAGAAGCTTACAACTTTGCATAAGCTAAACAAGGTGATTAAGAAGTGATTAGGCCTCCAAAGAACTCCCTAATGCTTCTCCATGCTTAATCCTTACATTAATGACCTTAAAGTGCCTTGAATGTGGGTAATTTATGGTGTTTAATGGTGATTTAAGGTGGGTTTTATGGGGTTCCTTCTTGAGCCATGAACAAGGAAGCAATAATGGGGGTTTTTAATGTTTGAAGATATGGTCAAAGATATGAGGAAGGCAGTGATGTTTGATTTGTTATAATTTACAAGATTTATCAACTTTAATGGCCATACTTCCATGAATCCTCCATACATGAGATCTTCATTATTTCAACAAAAATCTTGTGGGTGGGACCCACTTTGACCTATTTCTAGAATGCGGGGGGGGGGGGGGGGGGGTAAAGTGTAATTTAAAAAAAAATATTTAAATCTATATATTTTGGTGATTAATCAAAGTATGGTGATTATGGGTTTAATTGCACCATTAGGGGGTAATTAGGGATTTGGAATGTTAACCGGCATTAACTAGTAGAAATTGCCTTTTGATGCTTTAGATGTTTTTCGTTTGGTCGTCAGCTAGTTTACAACACTTTTGCGTCGTACCGACGAAACTTCGTCGCAAGTTGTTATCTCACCGTCAAGCGATGCATGAAGTGATTCCGAGTCCAGAAATAGGCTTATCTAGTTCACTAGCTTCTTTGTTTGGTTGTTTTGTGACGAGAATACCGCTTACTAGTCTTCCGGGTCGATAACAGACTAGTTAGGTGTAGAGCGATATAATACCGAAAGCTTGTTATTTTGGACACTACAATAATATTCCCAAAGTGTTCTAGCGTATATGTCATCAATTATCATCATTCCGAAGTTCCAGAAATGCTTAATTATAGTTTCGGACGAGTTAAAATGTCATTTTTTTAGCGAAACGGACGTTTTAGTATTTAGGGCGTTGTACTAGAAAGTCCTAGATTTTGCAAGATATGTTTTCTCATTAGTGTTTTCTTATGTAAATGGACTCAGTTATGTTATCCGTGTGTCGTTTTTTATTGTTTCGTTCTATTTTCACGGTTTTGCTGGCATGAATAGTGTAACCGTGAATAGTGCGCGCAGCACTTTCTACCAACACTTTTAGGACATTGTTTGATTGGTTTCGAAATACGACGAAAACCAACATATGTTTTAGCATTGTTTTCTTGTCCTAACATTGTTATCTAATAAACGACACAGTTACGTAATTAAATTACGCTAAATGCATGAGATTATGTAAATAAACATAGTGATTAGATTGTACGGAATCACCGGTTATTTGCCATTTGTCACGTCCGAAACCTTTCTTCTACGGTTCTACCTCCAAGTCAAACTACACCCATAATCAAACATACCTCAATTTTCAAACAGCGGCGCAATTAGCTCCCGTGGGTTTGGTTCCCAAACCGGCAAGTCGATAAACGGTTGCCTCAACCACTGTTCTTCCGCATCACATAATGTTTCCACAACATCACAAAATCTTGAAATTTCAGAAATAGTAGCTTCCTGAGCTTCAACCTTTAAAAGCAATCAAATTTCCACAAAATCACCTTCAAAGTTCAAACCCCATTTAAAGGAAACTTTAAATTCCCAACCCCTATGAAACCCTAAAAAACCCTAAATGGTTCAACTCTGGGTATAGCAAATGGGTACTTCTTAAACACTAAAGTGATCTGTGTTTTTTTTTTTTTTTTTTTTTTCTGATTTGTATATGCAGGTTGGAGTGATGGTGAAGGGGGAATACAGGTTGAGTGATGGTGAATGAGGAATACGAGAAAAATGGGGTAGTGGGTCTTTGATGATCTGGTTTAGGTGGTGATACGTGGTTGTAATGGTGGTAGTTTTGGGTGAAGAAGAAATACGGTGGATCCACAAAGATTTAAATATTGTTTTAGTTAAACTATTTTTATTTTTGTGTTTTTAATAATTAAGGGTACTTTGATCATTTCACAAATTCTTAACTAGACACTTACCTGAGAAACATAACATGGGTTAGTGTCAAGGATCACCCAAGTTTAAAAATTGCAACGACTGAGACCAAGTGTGTAATTAGCAAACTATTAGAACCAAATCTGCAATTTTCGCAAACCACATGATCGTCGGGTTCAAATGACACACCAGTAACTCAAAACGGGTCAACGGGTCCGATCCATTTCCCAAACCGTAATACACCAAAACCAGTTCACAATCCCCCATTGACACAACCAGCAAGCTCCAAATCAAAGAGATCTGGAACGATGTTTCTTCGGAGGTTTGCGCGGCCATCATCACTGATGATGATGGCGAAGGTGAAGGAAACAACGGGGATCGTAGGTCTGGAAGTGGTCCCCAACGCACGGGAGGTGTTAATCGGTCTATACAACAAAACCCTTACCGAGATCCAGCGAGTACCGGAGGACGAAGGCTACCGTAAGGCCGTCGAGAGCTTCACGCGCCACCGCTTGAAGGTATGCGAAGAGGAAGAGGATTGGGAGGTTATTGAGAAGCGCCTTGGTTGTGGTCAAGTTGAAGAGCTTATTGAAGAGGCTCAGGATGAACTCAAACTCATTGATAAAATGATCGGTGCGTGTTTAATATTGTTTGTATAGATTAGGTTTTGGTTATTGTTGATTTGATGATGAAAATTAGGGCAAAACAAATACAAGAACTTAGGAATTAATATAAAGATCAAAAATCAAAAAAGTCAAAAACAGATATCAAAAACCCCTGAGGCGCGCAACCTTTTTAGCGCCTCAGCCCCTCTGAGGTGCAAATACTACATAAACCCCCTGATGCGCGCTTCAGAATCGTTTTTGGCCGTTTCGCCTCGAGGCGCATGCCTCAACCGTTTTTTAAAACCTGCATGTAGAATGTACCTTCCCTAACAGCAGTTGAGGATAGTTTGTCATGAATCAACATATGGCTTCTTTCTTCTCTTTATCAACTTCTTTTGATTTTCTCATCTTATTGGTACAAGGGTTATGGTCGGTACTTTTGATTTTCACCATGTTTGATTATGTATGCTACATCATGAATGAGATTGATGGTTATGTTCATTCTTAAATAGACTGATCACATGGGGTTGGTTACGGTACAAACCATATTTATCCTACAAACCGTGAGAAAAGATCTTAGCACTTAAACAAAGTTAAATTAGCGCATACTAAAACAATACATACATAAAAGTAGCACTTTTGAATTATATTAACACATGAAAATTAATAAAGATAATGGATTTTAGCACATATGTGAATGATATCAGCACTTTTCTTTTAGAATAATTATATCAGCACATTGAAAACAAAGGAAGATCCAAATGAAGAATTAATTGCTTGTTAGCATAATTATGGGGAATTCAATATAATTGATATTATTTATGTTATTATTTACCATTTGTCTATAATTTGTTGGATGCCACATAATACTTTTTAAATGATTCTTACAGTTTGTATACGAAATGTGGTTTGTATTTGATCCTATTTCATGAATCTTTCAAATGGGCCTTATACTGCAAATCAGTGCATATAATCCTGTTTGATTATGTACATTCCATCATGAATGAGATTGTTGATCATGTTCACTGTTGGAACCGTAAAACCTTTGTGCATCTTGTTTACTGACATGCTATTGTATCAATTGGCAGAGTGGGACCCATGGGGTGTACCTGATGACTATGAATGTGAAGTAGTTGAAAACGACGCTCCGGTTCCAAAACACGTGCCACTGCACCGGCCCGGTCCTCTTCCCGCGGAGTTCTACAAGACGTTGGATGCTATCATGACCGGAAAATTAGAAGCTCCCCCCAAGAAAGATGAGCCCGTGATCTCGTCAACTTCTCAATAAGCATGAGCCCTGCTGGTTCGGGTATTTGGGCTTTGTTTCATTATTTTGAGTTAAAGGTTCGTTTCTATTTATAGAGAGCTGAATCTTTACCTTTAAAGAATTGATGTTCGTGTTTTATCTAAATATTATCTTGTCAGCGCTTGAATTTAGGAGTTTAATAAACACAAATTCTGAGGATATTTTGGCATAAAAAATTTATGAGTTTAATAAACACAAATTCTGAGGATATTTTGGCATAAAAAATTTATGAAAATGATCTTTGTTTCTGATTGAGTTCCACTTTTATTTTTGAAAAAGGTTAGGTGAATTGGTTGACTGAAGCTATACATAATCTCTATAACGTAAAATAAAATGGAAACGGGTCAAATGAGTTGAAAATTTTAACTTTTAAGTATAAGCTATTAGTCTTTAAATTAGAAACTTGCTTTTCTCAAACTAAATATGGTCATTGCACTTTTGAACGTTGTTCGAGATTGACCATTTTGGTTCAACCGGTTTAAACAACAAATGTGGTGTTTAACGTTTATAACTTTCTATTGACCCCCCTTCCCTCATTTTTAGGCCAAGAGTAGTGGGGCAACGTCCCCCCTTCCCTCATTTTTAGGCCAAGTGTAGTGGGGCAACGTCCATGCCAAGTGGCGAGGGCTTAGGGTGTGAAGGGCGTGAAACACCGCCCAAAAAGGCGTGATGAGGGGTGGTGTGGGTGACTGGGTGTGAATTGTATAATGCTGGTGAGATGTATGGGGTCCATTTCTTTTTCTTTTTTCAAAAAATAAGAAACCAACAAATCATCAACACTTTCTTTTTTCATTTTTATATTTTTTATTTAAAGATCATTTTAATGGGATTACACTTGTGGCCTAGTGGTAGGAGGCTTGGGTCATTCTGGGGTGGATATAAGCAATGAAATATTTGAACTAGGACTTGTGCATGGTTGTCAGTTTGATTCCCGAGCCCACACGGGTTTTCGTCCCACCGTGTGTTATGCCAGAGAGTTCTGCTTATGTGGCATTACAACGACTGTCAAGTGGCAGCCGACAGTATGGTTTCCCGGGGGAACGCTCGTAAAAGCCAAACTCTGAAGCTAGCGTGGGCCTGGTTAAGACAAGATAGTTTGGCCGGAGTGGGGCAAAATGGGACTCTCCGATTTGGGAAGTGTGGTAACCTAATACATGAAGTTCACCGTTTAACGAAAAATTAAAAAAAAAATGAAAAACCATACACAGTGAAGGTGAAAAAAAAGTGAGATCTCATGCCTACGTGACAGTGATGTGACACTATTGGTTGGGTTTTGTTTTTTGTAGACCGAACAAGGTTTATAATGGGTTTTGGTTTTGGAAACCATATTCGGATTTGAATTTGTCTTTGAAAACGATTTAGGCGGTGTCTGATGAAATTGGTGTACATAAGTCGATTTTGTTGGTTGGGTGGTTCAAAGTATTTGTGTGTTGAAGGGTATGGAGGTGACTCGTGCTGGATTCTGGTAGCTGGTAGCTGGTGGTGGCTGATGGCGGTTATGATGAACACATGAAGAATATTGTATGAGCATTGGAAGGTTAATTAGAAAAAGGTTAAGCTTATATATGTACAATGTTTTTAAAACTAATTGATAAATAGATAGAAAACTAATAATGACATAAAAACTTATACAAACTGGTATCTAAACATTATAGAATATTAATTATTAATAAAAACTTGTACAAAGTGGAGCAAGCGTATAAGACCATTCGTAATGGTTAATGCCTCCCAAGTGACATTATCTGCTATATATGCATAATAACGCTCCTTTAAAAAATGCTTAATGGTTAACGTACCTTAATGTCCTTTCAATCATTACTTTCCGTTTTGTTCTCTCCATTGGGCATTATACTAGAAACGTTTCTTCCTCTTCATGCATCTATAACGCCAGAGGAGACGGTGTTGGAGGCGTTATCAAGTCCCTTCACATCCTTGTAATGTCCCATTCCGCTGACCTATAAGTGTTATGAACAATCCAATAGAATGTAAGATTACCCAAATTCCCCTAGCTTTCTTAGCATAATCATAAACAAACTATGCTACTGTTAAAATAT
The DNA here is from genome assembly GCA_030545235.1 of Helianthus tuberosus. NCBI lineage: Eukaryota > Viridiplantae > Streptophyta > Magnoliopsida > Asterales > Asteraceae > Helianthus > Helianthus tuberosus. The sequence goes on along the minus strand of CM060400.1, from coordinate 114,372,954 downwards.
TCAATTAGAACAAACTATGCTGGTTTGTATAAGTTTTTGTATTAAATTCATATTTTATTTCATCTATACCGGCTGGTATAAGTGTTTATATTATTCTTAAAATTCTATATGTTTTTTTGTCGATTAGTTTTGTTAACTTAGAACATTTATATAATCTTTACACATATAATCTTAAATTTTTTTATAAAAGCTTAATATTTTTTTTTCTTTAATCTTTAAATGCTCTTAAACAAACTATAATAAACCTCCATTACACATGGCCCAGGGGTCTTGCCTCAGATTCTTTCTTAAATACGAAAACTCTGATGTCCCGCTCACTATTCATTGAGAGCAAGCTCTAAAGTGTCATGAACAATCCAATAGAATGTTTGAAGATTACATAAATTGAAGCACACGTAGTTATAAACATTCCAATAAATTACCTAAATGCCCCTAGCTTTCTTAGCATAATCATAAACATGGGCGCAACTTAGAGGAGGCCGGACCGGGCCTCGGCCCGTGCGGTTTTTTCGCCCAGTAGTGTTAAATTTCAGGTTTTCGAGAATTTTTTTAAATGTGTATTGGTTCGGCCCAGCCTAATTTTATCTCCAAAAAGCATCGGCCCATGCTGAGTTTTAGGTCTAGATCTGCCACTGATCATAAACAAACAATGCCAACGTTCAAACATTCAATTAGAATGTTTATAACATTTACACGCATATGCTGGTTTGTATAAGTTTTTTGTATTGTTAAGTCATGGTTTATCACGTCTATACCGGTTTGTATAAGTTTTTATATTATTTTTAAAATTCTATATGTTTTTTTGTCAATTAGTTTTGCAAACTTAGAACATTTATATAATCTACAAACATATAATCTTTATTTTTTTATAAAAGCTTAATATTTTTTAGTTAATCTTTAAATGCTTTCAAACAAACTATGGTAAACCCAAATCAAAATTGAAATCAAATCAAGGGTGGAGATATGATAGGAAGTTTATTTCGCTAGGAAGCATAGGAAGCAATCATAACCGTCCAATTGCACAATCTACGGTCTAGATCAAAATCAAATTAAAAACTGTCATTTAAACACGCTCTCCGGGCTTTCAAGGGTATTATCGTCAAATTCCAAAATAACCGCCGTTGAATATACATAGAAACGCTTCGAAAAAAAGTTCATTACGTTTTACACTTCCATTGAACGATCACACACATACAGAAATTTGAGAAAATCATACTCCGTTGAAGTTCATGGCGTCGTCGAGAGATAATTTGAAGGTTTACATTCGACTTACTGAAAAGAAATCCATCTCTGAAAACCCTAAATCATCAAAGAAGCCAAAAACATCATCAGCTGAAGAGAACATAGATCAACAAGTAAATATTAGCCGAAAATCAACAATGAAACAATAAAGTAGTAGAAAACGCAAAGAGATTTCAGACAATGGTAATTTTATGTATTTTTGCTTTTTAACTGAATTAAAGTTACGTTTTATGAAGTGCAATAGACCTAATATATCATATCCCTTCCCAAAAATTGTTAATGAGTGATATCTTATCCCTATCTTAACATTTTTGTTATTAGAGACTACATTGCGTTTTATATTAAAACTATGACCTAGGGTGCTAATGTTTTTTATGGGATTTATATATTGTGAACTAATGCGTTTTATCTTAATAAATTTGCAGAAACAAAGAGATTATTATTATGATAATTGTAATCGAATTTTAAAACATTGCGTTTTATCTTTGAATTTGCTGAGATGCATGTGTTGTTAACTATTGCGTTTTATCATAATACTATCAAATGCTTTTTTTCTTTCTTGACTAATGCGTTTTATATTAAAATATCATAAAAAACAAAATGAGATTATGTAATGTTAATTTGCTGTGTTAAATGTAATATGATGTAAAGTATTGCGTTTTATCTTAAAACTGTGAATTACTGTTTTTTATCTTTATAGTGTTAGCTAATGCATTTTATCATAAATTTGTTAATTGACATTGTTTCATTATTCTGTTTAAAGTTAAAAAACAAGAGGAAAAACAAAAGAGGAGAAGAAATAAAGTGGTGATAGAATCTTCAGAAGATACAGATTCTGTTTCAAAGGATGAAAATACTAGTCGAGCTATAGTTTTGCATACTTCTGAACAACAACAAGTAAATTCAGGTAACATAAAACGCATTTAACAAATTTCATGAAAAAAAATATATGTTTCTAAAACACTTCAATGTATCAGATGATGATTTTGTTGATCCACCACCAAGAGTGAAACAGACAAAATATCAAAAGAAGGAAAAGGCAGAATCAAAACCAAAAAGATCATTGAGGAAAGATAAAACAGAAGAACAACCAGAACAACAACCATATTATGATTACGACGGAAAAAAATAAACATAAGATGTGCAGTCAATAATCTAAAAGATTATATTGAAAATTTGTCAAAAGAGCAAAGGAAAGTTGTTAGAGAAATAGGGTTTGAGAGCATACTATCATTCAAGCTGCATTCAGTTCCACGCAAATTCGGATATTGGCTGGTAAAAAACTTTGATGCTGAAAATGATGAGATAAATACAGGAGATGAGAAGATTAATATCACAGCTGAATTGATCCAAAAGGTATTTCAAATACCAAATGGAAAAACAGAGATTGAGGAAAAAATGAGACCAAAAGAACTGATCTTATAATTAAATTCTGGCGCGGTCAATTCAACAAAGATATTTTGAAGAGAATGTATGCTGCCAACTTGATTAAATATTTAAAATCAAGAAATGAGCTTGGAAGAATGTTCAAACTAAACTTCTTGGTTATATTTTTTACGGTCATGGAAGAGGCAATGCAAAGTAGTAACGTTAATCAAAGATTCTTGCCATCGATGAAAAGTGACAAAAAAAACCCAGGATTTTAATTGGTGTGAATATATTCTGACTGTTTTAAGGCGTACAAGAAGACAATGGCCTGGAAATGACAAGCTCTTCAATGGACCTATTGCATTGTTAGCGGTATGAAATCTGATCTTTCATTATTGCTACATATTTGCTGAATGCTTGTTTAGGCTGCTTGTTTATATTCTTTGTTTAAAATATGTTTGATTAAAACGCAATGTATATAAAGTTACAAAACGCAATGACTTGTTTATATTATTTGTTTGTTTGTTTAAAACGCAACGTTTATAAAGGTACAAAACGCAATAACTTGTTTATAAGCTTTTTTCAAACTATGCTTTATTAAAACGCAATGTTTGTGTAAAACGCAATGTTTTTGTAAAACGCAATGTATTTAAAGTTACAAAAAATTAGTTGTGTAAGTTGTTTACAATGATTTATATTATAAAACGCAACAAAATTAGTATTGATTATTTTTTAAAACACAATGAATCATACAGATACTATATGCTTACAAAAAACAAGGATTTGACGATGCTGAAAACACTGAAGAGTTCTCTCTTGATAAAATTGACTCTACAACATTACAAGAATTTGAAGATGAATTGGAAATTGTTGCGCAAAATGAGGGGAGAGGTCTTGTAATGGATAAAAAGAAAAAAAGAGAAAAAAGTCAGAAAGAATAAACAAAAAAAGAAAGATGAGGAGGATGAATTTTATGTTTATCCATCTGAATCCGAGAATGAAAACGAAGAAATTTTTCAAGATGAATCTGAAGAAAAAGATGAAGACGATGCTGAAGAACACCCAAACATCAATATAAACTCAGAAGAGATAAAAGATGGAAACACCTTACTTAAAGCTGCAACAGACTGGATTGAACAAGAGAATCAAGAGGATGTTCAAAACATCCAACTTAAAACCAATGAAACTGAGAAAACACAAACAGAAAGTGGAGGATCATGGGGGCAATTCTTCATAAAACCATCAAAAGGAAATAAAGATAAATTGTGGGTAGACAGTCAATGCCGATTGCGTAATTTCATGCCATCACAAAATCAAAGTGAAGGTCTTTCTGACATTCATTCAACAAAAAGTGGCGATGAAAATATGAAGAACATTGAAGATAAAAAATCAAATGAAGAATATGTTGTGACTGCCTTGGATAATCATTTTAAAGGATTTGAAGAAATTTTCGAAAGCATCAAATCACGCATAGATGAGATCATTGAAGAATATCCAAACAGTGAAATTGTTCATAACAAAGTAAACGAATGGGCGTCATTGATTGAAAAATTCAACGATCAAGCTAAAAAACACAAGAAAGTTAATATTGATTCAACTCTGATGGAAACACCATCAAGATTTCTAAATTTGAGCCAAAATGAAGACATCAAAAATCAAATCATTTCAACTCCATTGATTGTAAAACGCAATGATGATGCTACAAAACGCAATGAAGATAACACAGCTGTAGTCCAGTCCTCCAATCCAGAAAAAATCAGTGAGAATGAACCTGCATCGATTCTACAAACACACACTGAAAACCCTTCAATGGTACAATAATCATTTAGCGAAGAAACTCCATCATTAATGTTGGAGATAATCCAAAAGACAGATGAAGAAGAAAAAAAATCAAATCAAAAGAAAATTCAAAATGATGAGGTAGCATCCTTTGATTTGAAAATTTCTCAGTTGTCTTCAAATGTTGATGAAAATGAAGTGGAAGTTGATACTACTCGCCACGCTGCACAAACCGAAATTCAAGCGGAATCTGAAAATAAAACAATCGAAAAAGAAGTTTAAATTACTGGAATACAAACAATGTTTGATAGAATTGAAGAACAGAACACTGAAAAGGAAATCAGTGATCTAATTCAAAACACATCATTCCTCAACCCACAAGAAGATCCGTATAAAACACCTGCAAAATCAGTTCATCAAGAACAACCAACAAGTGATATAACCAAAACAGAACAAATAATCACAAAGATGGTACGACCAGATCGACAGAAAAATGTACCAGAAGTATTTTGTTCACCATACTATCTAAGACAAGTAGCAATGAAGGAAGCAAGAACGGCACACGAAAACAACATATTGGGATATGCTTTCCATGCAGAAGGAGAAATAATGTAAAAAATCATTTATATACACTAACACAAATCAAAATATTATAATTTAATTATTTTTTTTGCAGGGACACTCTCTTTGAAATTAGAGATCATGTATTTCTGTCGAGATATGGTGCTGAAACAATGAGGCCAGGATTGGAAATCACCGGAGAAGTAATCAATTGTTGGACATATATTTTGAATGAAGAAGAAAAAAGAAGATCAAAAGACAACAAAACTCCAAGATTTTTCTGTACTATTCGAATGCTGGTAAGATATATAAAACGCAATTTGTCTGTTTTATAGAAATAATATATGTATAATGAAGTTTTTTGAAGTTTCATTGAATGAAGTTTTATAAAACGCAATTGACAGCTTTATTTCTTTCATAAAACGCAATGTATACTTTGTTTGAATGAAGTTTTATAAAACGCAACTGTATGTTTTATTACCTTCATAAAACGCAATAATATGTTAATTTGTTTAATGTTATGCAGGCTTTAACATCGACTGATAAGGAAGAAACTGAAAAGGAAGAAAAGATGATAGAAGCATTCACAAAGAACATTGAAAAAATTCTTCAAGGTGCAAAGCTAAAAAGCATAAAAGATTTTAAAATTATCCTTGTCCCGATTCTCCATTCAGAGCATTTCTTTGTGATCTCGTTCAATCTTGAAGAGAAACAAATATTCATCATTGACAACAGTGCGAAAGAAGTCACAAATAAAGAAAAGAGTTATTTGCCAAAATCATCCCTGAGGTTTGAGCACGTTTGTCATTTTCGTCCAAAATGACACTTTTGTACCAAATTGCCCCCAACATTTGTAACTTTTTGCCATTTTCATCCAAACCACTAACTTAGTTTATTTTTTCTGTTAAGTTGAGGATATTTGGATGAAACTGGTAAATATAAAACCGCAGGGACGATTTTGGCAATTTACTCAAACTCTTTTAAATTTCTTTTATAAAATTAATTTTGTTACATATATAATAAAAAAGAATATACATGCAATTTTTATATGAAAAAAATAATAGCTTTGTCACATAATTTTTATAAATTTTTATCCAACCACTAACTAAGTTAATTTTTATATTAAGGCGAAGGATGTTTATAAACTAAGAAATAAATTAATTTCTAATTTTTTATATAGATCAGTTTTATAAAAATAAAATCTACTTAAACCTCTAAATTTTATAAAACTAAAATGCTGGTGACCTTATTAGAAAATGTCAAATAAAATAATCTTATCATATGTACCAAGTTTGTAATTTATCTTTTACTCTTTTAAATTCGCTCCTAAGGAAAAACAGAAGCCAGTGCCCCTCCCCCCTCTATCAAACAACGTATCGTTACCAAACATTAAAATTACCCACCAAATTGTAATTATAATGCTATGAACCAAAAGTTTCTTTACTCAAGCCACTCAGAATGAGTATTAGTTAGTTACCCTCATAATATTAATTAAATAAATATTTTATTTCTAGCAACATATTTCCTAGGTGCTCAACACATTTAAAAAATATGTAATGTTTTACAATTTTTTTCTATCTCTACAACTGATAAATACTAAAAGTTGTAATCGATTGTTATGTGTTGCACACCAACAACGTTTTCTCTTTATAAAACTGATTTATATAAAGAAGCTGTAAATTAATTTATGTCTTAATTTATAAAATTTAAAACATCCTTCACATTAACAGAAAAAATAAACTGAGTTAGTGATTTTGATGAAAATTTATAAAAATTATGTGACAAAACTATTAATTTTTTTTTCTAAAAACTCCATGTATATTCTTTTTTATTATATATGTAACAAAAATAATTAAATAAAAGAAATTAAAAAGGGTTTGAGTAAATTGCCAAAATCGTCCCTATGGTTTTATATCTGCCAGTTTCATCCAAATATTATCAACTTAACAGAAAAAATAAACTAAGTTAGTGGTTTGGATGAAAATGACAAAAAGTTACAAACGTTGGGGGCAATTTGGTACAAAAGTGTCATTTTGGACGAAAATGGCAAACGTGCCCAAAGCTCAGGGACGATTTTGGCAATTAACTCTAAAGAAAAATATGGTGATGTGCCTGAAAATACAGTAAGTATTCTTACTTATGCTTTTAAAACACAAATATAAACCACCTAATCTTTTTGTTTTTTTTTTTCTGTAGAGGAATGCTTTGGCAGGTTACCTTAAATCTGTTGGACATGAAAATGCAGATGCTATAAAGGGAATAACCCCTGTTAGAGTGGAGATGAAATGGAGGACAAAAGATAACGGCATTGACTGTGGTATATTCTGTATGTGTCATATGGAATGTTATAATGGTGAAGCAGTCGAAAAATGGGATTGTGGGTTTAATGAGGAATATGAAGAACCTGCAATTATCAAGAAGGGTAAAAACAAAAAACGTGAACAAGCAGACCGCACAACTTGATGATTTAAGAAGAAAGTTCATCGCAAAGATATTATTGCACGAAATCAACGAACGCAAAGATTATGTTATTGGGACTCAAAGAAGTTTCGGAACCTTAGTGCGAAACTTAAAAAACAATCTTATGACACTAGTTTAGAAAGGATTAAAGAGGGCATGCTCTTGCTGGTTTACTTTGATTTAGAAATGCTACTTATTATAAAACGCAATGTTTTTTCTTTTAGCATAATTTTAATATAACGCAGTATTTTCTTGATCTTGCTGGTTTACTTTGATTTAGAAATGCTACTTATTATAAAACGCAATGTTTTTTCTTTTAGCATAATTTTAATATAACGTAGTATTTTCTTGATCTTGCTGGTTACTTTGATTTAGAAATGCTACTTATTATAAAACGCAATGTTTTTTCTTTTAGGATAATTTTCATATAACGCAATATTTTGTTGATATATTTAAAATGCTACTATTTGTTTGTTATTTTAAAACACAATATGTATCCTTTCTTTTAAACATATTATTTAAAATTTGTACAATTTATCAATAAAAATTTTATATAATATATTTAAAATGAAGGATACATATATAGTGAAATGTTATTATGATAAAACGCAACATTTTAATAGTATGCTATAACTCAACATTCTCTATTTATTTGTTGTTTGACATAAGTTATTTATTCTAAAACGCATTACAAAGTGTTTCCTAATTATTCATTTCCAAACATATAACGCAATATATCTTTATAACGCAATAAGAGTTTTTTTTTACTATTTTTATAACACAAAACAAATTAAAGGCTTAATTACAATAATGACAATCATAAAACTGATATATTATACTCTTCTAAACCGCAATGTTATAAAATAAAATAATAATAAATGAGGAGTTGATAAAACAAAGAAAAAACTGATAGCTTAATGACAAAGAAATTGATTAGACAAAAAGCCTTAAAAAGCCTTTTGGATTCCTGATAAAATACTGTATGATTGAACAATCAATTCAAAGAAAAAAATAAAAGATAATCATTTTTATTATTAACACACTTGATACAAATCCCTCTACCAATCCATTATATAAGAACAAAAACCCTAAAACAACAAACACACACACAAACCCTAAAATGGCTAATCAACAACTATCAGTTTGGTGGGTTAAAAGAGAGAATTTCGTTCTTCAATTCCTTGATGGAAAAAAAATAAGATACCATTCCGTTGCTTCTGTTCTTTAAAACTGCAATGAGAATGTGTTGAGAAGGATGAATGAAATAGGTATACCACCTGCTCGTTACACAAATCAGACAGCCGCACTGTTCAGAATTCTACACAAAAGATTTGGAAATCCGAATCAAACTGCAACTGAAGAAGCCCAAGTTACATCTTGGGAGTTCATTGAGGAAACTTTCAAAGTTTCAGTGACTTGGGACGATGGTGATGTGGAGATGTATGACCCAAAGGACATATCTTCTAGTGAGGATATAAAATTTTTGAAGCAATTATATGAAATACCAATCATCAACAACTCTGCTAGCAAATTTGCAGAGAAGCTTCAAAAGGCAGTAGTCTCACAGGTTGAACTTTGGACTGAATCTGAAAGTGATGAGGAAATCCCTGATGGAAGCTTAGGGTTCTCATCCGTAGAAGAAACAAACTTTGATCCTAGTAATTTTTATTTAATTTTGGGGTTTGTAAACATCATCTTTGTTTAAAACTATCATCATCTATATAACGCAATGTTAATGATATCCACTTGCATTTCTTGTTTAATTTGATCTGTGATCTGTGTTATAATAAAACGCAATAATCTAAAAATTCCATTTACAGTATATTGTTCTATGTATAAAACGCAATAACAATATACTGTTGTTATCATAAAACACAATTAACCAAAAAAAGTTGATATTTATGAAGGATATCACAAAACGCAATAACAAAAAGAGCTGAAACCTATACATCATAAAACGCAATGACAAAAATTTTTTCTTTCTTATTGATATCAGAATTTGACAGAATTTGTATACATACTTACATTGCATTGCTAGAACCTATAGCATTAGAAGAAACCTTATCTTTACATGTGCGACTGTTATGTCCTTTTCCACCACATACACGGCACGATTTATGGATCTTTGATGATTTCTGAATTGCAATCTCACGATTAGACTTGATCCTTTTTTGTACACGGCATCCTTTGGTCCTTATTTTGATCGGGACACGAATCATAGAATCAGACTTTTCTAAGTTCCCTCCAATATCAACAAATCTTTCCTTGCGACTAGGAGGCGGCGCAGCAACCATAACCTCATCCGCTTTATCAATATAACTTTTAATATGATCTCTGTAACGACAAAGCTCATCTAAATTCCCCAACCAACCTATTAACCACATACTCATTTGCAACAACGATTTCTCTAAAAACTTTATCAATTTCACTATTCCTACCAATTTTATCAAACCGAATATTGCAATGAATTGATCCATTTGAAACAACATCTCTCATCCATCTTCTAAGAACATATCTTCTTGGAAACTCAGTTATATCATCATACCGTAGAACATAAAATATATGGCGGCACAATATACCAAATTGTTCAAACTGTTTGCAAGTACAACTTATACTTAAACCATCTTCTTGTTTGCTGTATTGAACCTGTAAATAAAATTAAAAAGCTATATAAAATTAGTGAAATGTAATATAAAACGCAATGAATAATAAATATAATACAAAAATTAAGTATATGATCATATAATGATAAAACGCAACAACTGATGGAAAAAATAAAACGCAATACATTTTTTAAAACACTATAAATTAAAAAAATTACCTTGAATAAAGATGTGTATGGCTGTTTGAAATCCTTTATTTCAAAATATTGAACATCACCCACAGTATCATGAGACTTTGACATACACTTTGTAATGGCAGCATCAATTTCAATCTGAATATCTTTAAAAATTGTTTTGGTATATATTTCTGATGCTTGTTTCTCCAATACAAAGTCACTCCAGGTCTTAGCCTGAATATACCTTGTATCATGATCATTCCGCCTATGCTCATGCCTTTGAAAATCCATTGCAGTCTCAAAATGAGTGAAAAATTCAACAAGAGTACATCTTGGATTGCAAAACTGACCAAAGAAGTAATTCTCGCTTTCACATCTAGACGTAGTACGCATAAGACCAGCCAAATTCTCTCCATGGTAATAAGAGGGAATCCAATCAAATCGAAGATCGTACATATATTTTAACCACGCATGATTTTCCAATCCAAAAGTAGACATTATTGAATGCCACTCAGATTCAAAATCTTCTGGAATAATAGTACCATTCCAAACAACATGAGTCATTCTTGTATTAAAATCAATGTTTGATGACAAAACAGGACCAACATGTATAAAAAGCAATAAAATAATTAAACATAAAACGCAATAATTTAAAACGCAATATCATAAAAATAATAAACATAATGCATTAATGGTAAAACACCATTGTTTTGTTATATTAAAAAGCAATTCTATTGATAAAAATGTTTGGGGATCTTATTGTATAATACATAAAACGCAATAATAAACCTATATAAAAATTGCAGTTTATTATATCATAAAACGCAATATAATACCTTTGTCTTCAATTTCTCCCATATATGCCATATACATAACCTATGCCTACTTCTTGAAAGTACATCCTTAATAGCTCTCTTCATTGCAGCATCTTGATCAGTAACAACAACTTTAGGCTCATTTCCAAAAGCATTAACAAAGCACCTTAAAAGCCATCTATAAGAATCTGCAGTCTCAGAACAAAGTAATGCACCGCCAAATGTGACATTCCTAAAATGATTATCAATCCCAGTAAATGGCACAAAAACCAAATCATATCTACATAAAACAAATTAACAAAGCATTAGAAAAAATAGAACAGGAATATATAACGCAATAGAATATATAACGCAATAAAAGAAAAAAACTTACTTGTTTGATTTATAAGTAGCATCAAAACCAACTATGTCACCAAACACTGTATAATTTGTTTTTGATTGCTCATCAGCCCAGAAAAGTCCTTTCAATCTTCTATCTTCACCAATAACATAATCACATGTGAAACCAGGACAACATTCTTTCTTCCTAATAAGACGCCTAACTACCATTTCTGCATCATACTCCCCTATGTAAAGATTCAAATCCCTTCTATAGTTCTTACAATCAACTTTACTAGCACCAACTTCACCAAAACCACCATACATTATTTTCATAATATTGAATGCTTTAATAGGTCCAATATTGATTGCAGACAATCCAGATATAAAACTTTCTTTAACATAATCAATACTTCTGGCAGCCGGCAAGAAGTGAATATCTTCATCTTCAACAAATATATGATTATGTTCTTCTTCAAAGTAGTAGATTTTAAACATATTATTGTTCTCTAATATCAATTTCACATGAGCATTGCATCCAACTCTTTTTGAACCTCTATTACGTCTAACAATCTTTTTACTATTCTCATCAACTGAACCAGAATCAATTTCTTTGCTAACATGAAATCTTTCTTTTGAGCAGACAATATATCTTATTTTCACTAAACCACCACCATTTTCCAAGAGGTATTTTTTCTTGCAGAAAATCCTGCAGCAAGTGCATATCTCTGATAAAACGCAAAAGCCTCATCAAATGATTTAAAAAACATTCCAACAGAAGATGTAATGGATCCACTGACTTTAGGTTTGAAAAACTTTCTTCCACTGTTTAAGCATACACGTTCCTCCCACTTAAAAATGTGATCTGAAACAATTAACAAATAACTATAAAACGCAACACCTCTTAAATAATAATGTTTTAGTCTTAAATGTCATATGTTAAAAAAAATTTAAAAATACAGACCTTTAAAGTTTGTATATGAACTAATATGGTTAAAAGCATAAAACGCAATACGTTCAGTAAAACGCATCAAATGATGAACAAACAAAACAATGTATGAAACGAAAAATGACAGTTATTGCTTTATATTACATCAATCTTAAATTTAAAAGTTTGTATGCATATAATGTGAATCAAATCATAAAACGCAACTCTTCACTAAAACGCAATAACAGAAGAAGAAACAAAACAATGTATGAAACGAACAAAACTCTAAAAGTGTACAACAATGACAGTTATTGCTTTATATTACATCAATCTTAAATTTAAAGTTTGTATGCATATAATGTGAATCAAATCATAAAACCCAACTCTTCACTACAACGCAATAACTGATGAAGAAACAAAACGAACAAATTATGTTAAATTATACAACAATAACAATTAAACTTATGAAAAATCAAATATTAATAACAGAAAAACGAATTATAAAACGTAAAACAATGAATTTCGGCAAAATAACAAAAAATTACTCAAAATTGAAGCTAAACTTACCAACAGAGTCTGAAGAAGACATTGAGGTTATCCAATTGACAAACGAAACAAGATTATTGCTTGAAAAAAGATGAATTTGCGACCGATTGCGATTTAGGGTTATAGAATCTTCAATTCTGTTATGAAATTGATGAACTAAAAAGAGAGGTAACAGAATCTAATCGTATTAGGAAGAAGATATGATAATGTAAAATGACGAAAAAGCCCACGCGTCTAAAATTTTAAAAATAGTAGATGAACGGCTAAGATTGCTTCCTATACTTCCTAGAGAATATAAACTTCCTATTTGATCCCCACCCATCAAATCAAACAATAACCGGAATCATTAAAAAACACTATTCTTGGATTAGTCAAGGTGATAGAATTATTATTACTATATATTACTATTATTATTACTATATATTACTAAACGAATTGAAATGAATAGTGATTTTAATATTATAATAATATATTGTTTTTTAATACTTTTATTATTTTAATATTAAAATAATAATTATTTTTTTTTACTTTTAACTTTAATCCTTATTTTAATATCAGGGGTTGGGATAAGCTTGGTGTCAACCGGTATCGAACCAGTACTAGTATCAAAAATACCGGTACGGTCCTATTCGGTATCAGTACATGATGGTAAAAACCCGAACTAATACAGAAAACGCCAAAAGTTGGTGCTGAATTGATATTGGAAATCTTTTGGTTCGGGAAATTCAGTGCTGCTACCCGGTACCATTTGCTCATCCTTGATCACGGTTACCGTACGAACAACGGTATCGTACAACTTTTTTTTTGTTGATTTTCTTCAACTTTTAATTTTTTCTGTTTTTTAGTTTCAAGGGTAGGGATGAGCTCGGTGCCAACCGATACAGAATCGGTACTGATACTGAAAATACCGGTTACGGTACCGGTATATGAAGGTAAAAAACGGTAGTGAACCGGTACCAGGAACGCCAAAAGTCGGTACCGAATTGGTACTTAAGATCTTTGGTCCGGCAAATTTGGTATATTTTATTATTATATTTTTGCAAAATCATATTTTCTTTTTCATTTATTATTTATTTTTTAAACTTAATTTCTGTGAATAGTACTTTATTTTTATAATAATATATAGCTTTCTAATATTCTTTTATTTAGTAACCATATTTTCTTTTTCATTTGTAATTTATTTTTCTGTGAATGGTACTTTATTTTTATAATAACTAGCAAGATTTCCCCGCGCGTTGCGGCGGAGATTCGGTCGGTAGTTTGGTTTGTGATGGTATGGTATAGACACTTGGTTTAAAGTCATGATATGCGCAAAAGAATGTGTTTTATATTGAAAACCATAAAAAGAATACTGGTACCCGTTCCGTTAATAACAATACCAGTACCAATGTCGATAAAAACAAATACCGGTTCCAATAAAAACAAAACAATATCAGTGCCGATGATGTTGGTAGCTGTTCGGTTCGTCATGATACTATTTTGAATAAAACTATTTTTCAACAAAAAAAATATTAAACACATTCACGTATTCAGCTTTTAAAAACTAAATGAGTGAAAAAACGTTTATTATTTGAAGTAGAAGGTGATAATCGAATACAAAACATAATTAACATACAAATTTGTTTTACCATTCATCATCTTTTTAAATTCATATGTATAATCAACATAAAATTTTGTTTTACTATTCATCATTGTTTCAATGTCATTGTATAACTAATGTATAACTAACGGGTTTCCCGTGCTATGCGGCAGAAATTCAGTTTGTATCAGCTTGAATTGGTATGGTACCATCACTCGTTATACCAAACTACTTATTCAACTTCTTTTTGAAAAGCTTAAAGATTTTTTTTTTTAAAGCTTAAAGAACAGAAGTTGATAAAAAATACAATCGTTTATCAATACTAATAAAATAATATCAATAAATGTTCATCACTTAATACAATAATAAAAAAATTCGTAGCGTGAATTCAATTGGTATCGGCTCGACTTGGTACAGTATAGTCACTCGTTATACCAAATGAAAGAGAAAAAAAAATAAAGTTGTGAAATGACCAAAAGGATATAGTCGCATGTTTTACATAAATCGAAAATCATAAAGCCAAACACTGGTACCGATTATGATAATACACATACATGTACCGATGTTGTTGGGTCATAATTGGTTAACTTCGTCACAATACCTATACCAAAGAAATATTCTATTTGAATACAAAACCGTTTTCGAAAAATTAGAAGAAAAAACTTTTATTAGAAAGTCAAGAAAAAAAAGTTTAAATACAACTACTTATTCAACTTTTCTGAAAAAACTTACGAACAAAAGTTGATAAAAAATACAACTATTTATCAATATTAAAAAAATAATATTAAGAATTAATTTAATTTAATATATTAAATGTTCATCACCTATGATTCTAATAACAACTATTAAATGTTCTTCACTTAATATAATAATAATAAATTTTCAAAACACTATTCATGGCAAGGTTCTGTTAATATATATAAATATAATAATATAATATAATATAATATAATATATAGCTTTTTAATATTCTTTTATTAATATTATAATAATATATTCACCTTTAAGTTTAACATATTTTTATATTGTTATTATTTAAAAAAATAAAACAGATATACTTTTTAAAATGCTTACCAACTTCGGGGTCCTCCGATATGTCGAGCCACACCCGTGCTAACGCGTATTCCTCGTCTTTTGTCCAAGCTAGGTAGGTTCCCTTTCGACGAGGAGCGTTTTGGTCCTTTTTATGAGACCGTTTACCACGTTGAGATGCCTCGGCAATGGGGGCTCGGGTTGTATCTCCGGTACCGTTTCTATATCGGGTTCGGTTTCTTGGGTGGACGGTTGCGAACCGCCCATGGATGCAAAGGCTTGTGGACCTTGAAAGAACGGTTGCGAACCGCCCATGCCTAGTATTTGTGCGTACGCAAACATATTCGGGTCCATCTCTTTAAAATTGAAGTTTGGTTATGGTTGGGTGGTATTCAGGCGATATGTAGTGTGGTTACCGGGTCTAGACGGAACACCGAAAGGGGGTCGGAAGGGATTCATGATGTAATTTAAAAAAAAAATGTAGTATAGAAGAGAGTAGGGAATGTTTATAAAAAAAATAAGTGAAAAGTGGGGTGTTATATAGGTAAGAAAGTGGAATAAGAAAAATAAAATTTATTGTTTGTTACCGTTCTTAAACGGTCAAATTTTGAAAAGTGTACGATAATTTGGCATTTTATAAAGCATGCTCCGGGTTTTTTTTTTTTTGGAAAAAACGTCCAGGGGGCGGTTTACTGGTGGGGGGGGGGGGGGATTATTTTAGGAAAAAAAAACGCCAAAAATCCTCCCACTATGGGTGGTCTTAGAGATCTTCGTTTAAGTTTCTAGTGGTTTTTCTTTATTTTGAACTTTACGTTATTGTTCCCTTCTTGTGATATTAGAGCTTATTATCACAGGTAAAATTACTAAAATAGACAATGTTAATCTTGACTTTTCTAATTAGACACATTATTTCTACTTTTTCAAAATAGACTTCGGGTAACCTTGTCAGTTAACTCTGGCTAACCTTGCAGGCTAACCGGCTAACATTGCCGGCAAAACAAAATAAACATGAATTTCAGTGTTAAAAAGTCTGGCTGAGACTTAGACCATGGGGTATGAAATGGATAGTCTCTTGAAGACTACCCACCACGTAGGCGCCAGGTCATCACGGGAGGAGGAGCATCCTCTTGAGGACTACCCAAGGGTGTGGAGGACTACCCAACCCCACAATAAAAATTAATATAATATATTATATAATAAAAGTGGAGAGAGAGAGAGAGAGAGAGAAAAGTCAGAGGGGCCCACCACCTTGGTCCGTCTCCAACGTCTTGGAGAAGACAGAGAAGCCGCGACGGAGCAGTCGGGGCCGGTGTGCGACGACCCGGGACGGAAACGACGGGGCGGAGACGAGGCCCATACCGGGCGGTCTTAGGTGTTGTTTTCTAATTAGTCTAAACATTTTAGTAATTTTAAGAAAGCCTTAGTCAACATTATCCGCTTTAGTAATTTTCCCTTATTTCATAAGATTACAAAATATCACAAGTCACTACAACCCAAAGCAATTACCTAGGTAACATGAAGCTAACTCTCTTTAAAGGAGGTAATGTTTTTGTCTTAGGATATGGTTATAAAACAAAAGGCTTAACACTATTTGATTCCCAGAGATTCTGGACGAGATACATAAAAGTATAAATATTAAAAAAATAATATATTCTTGACGGTGTAATATTGTAGTATTGTGCTTCTTTTCTTATTGGTCTGTCTTTTTTAAGAGCGATATGACAGGGAACACATACACTGATAATTATATAAGATGTTCCATTTTTTTTAGTAAATTACACTTAGTCATTTATGTTTATATCAATTTTTGGTAGTTATCCTTTGCCTAAAAATAGTTAGAACTCACAAGTGGTCCTTTATGTTCAAATTGTTTACGAGTTTGTCCTTTTCACTAAAGGCCATTAAACTTTAGGGTTAAATTCGATTACATGCATTACATATGAGGATAGTGTGATCTTTTTTACTATATTTACTTAAAAAAACATTTGATTATACGACAAATAAAAAATAAATCAAAAGATAATAGTTGACTCCCACCTTTTTTAATAAAACAATATATAAAAATGAAATCATATATAGATATGTGTGTAGTCTCCATCTTACTTAGAACACCCTGCAGCCATCAAAGCCCACCACAGTCGAAGAAATCTTACCACCACCTCCATAAGTCGTTGATCACCACCATTCTCTCATCTTCTTCCACCGCACGCACTATAACCATTGAAGGACAATTAAGTAAAGCAGAGAGGGGCCATGGTGTACAACATGTAACACCCTGCTTTTTTCGTACTTTCCTTAATTAGAATGATCGTCTTGTATTTCTAGTTTTTGGAAACTTGTATTTCCCTGTAATCGTATTTCGTTGTACCGTTGTAAAATCCGAGACTTTGATCGTAATAAAATTCGTTATTTCATACAAATAATACCTTATTCATTCGTGCATGCTTATACGTTATATTCATTATACCTATGATACATTATTCGTGATTCTTGTAAACGTGTGTTAAGCTTTCGAATACATATCATACATACGCAATTTATACGATTTCATGCATGTTTATACGTCTTTGACACTTACGAATACTTATTCATACTTGTTCATATGTGAAAATTACTTAAAACCACCTTATACTTTGTGTACCTAAAACACCCTAATTCATAACTTATATAAACATAAGGGACCAAAGGTGACAAAAATCAAACTTGTTTCCCAGCCCTAAGGCCTCGCGCTGCGCGACGGAGCCCCATGATCATCGTCGCGGCCCGCCACCCCCATGGATCCGCAGAAAGTTGTGGCTAGCTCGTGTATTGGTCAAAATTGTGTTAGTTTAGTTGTGTTTTCTTCATTAAACACTCACTTAACTCACCCTAAACCTCACCTATATAACCCACTTCATTCCCACACTTTTTCCACTTTGCAAACACATTAATCCTCACTCAAAATAACCTAAATCAGCAGCAAGTTCTCAGATTAAAGTCAGATTCAAGGCAGGTTCTTGCAACTTACAAAAGTGAGTTCAAACTCACCTTTCTTCCATGTTTCTTCACTTCTTCTTCCTCTACAAGTTTGGAACACCTCTAGGAGTGTTTTCACAAGGTTTTTCATGGAAAACCAAGGTGGAACAGCACCATTTTGAGGTCCAACTTTCTGTTTTGGAATAAAACTTTATAAAACTTTCTTTGAACTTATGTTTCCTTCAAACAAACTTGTGTTCTAGAGCTCCTAATCAAGTCCATGATTAGTGAGCCTAAACAAGGTTGTTTCATACAATTAGGAGGTGTTATTTGCCTCCAAACTTTCTGTTTTGTAAGGGTTTTAACCCACAAGTGTTGTATCCTTCCAAGCTTGTTCTTGTAACAAGACTTGTGTTTGGTTGTGTGTGATTACTTGGAAGCCTTGGCTATCCTACTTTCAATCCACCACCTCACTTGATGATCTACCCCTTGAGTAGTATGTACATTTCATTTCCATTTCATTTCATTCATGACCATCCGAGTTGTTCTTGTGACAACTTGTGCATTGGTGAATCTTATGAAAGAGGTTAAAGGAAGGTTATCCTCCTACCTCCATGCATGACTTCTATGAACTTCCATGACAAACATGTTGGACTTATTACATAACTATATAATATATATTAAATATATAAATGCATAACCGAACCTTTGATGATAATCAAGTGATTATTTGTCATAGTAGTAAGTTATATTATCTAAGACTTAAAACCCTCGTTACGATTCTAATGGGTATCTTAACCCATGAAATCATTCTATCCCATACGTGATTCATAGTGTCAAAAACGAGTGTTTAAGTCTAGATGATTAATTTCTCATATACATAATTTCTTGTAATTTAATTCCGAATCCTAATCCTACGTTATCATCCGAATACTCACACACCTATGTTTCCTCGTGTAGGAGAACTCGGTGTTCCATCTCCAAACCAATAACTCTTCACGGATTAACAAGTGGAAGCTTGCAAAACTGTGAGTACACTTGACCCATTTTCCTTTTTACACAATTTGGGTTGTAACATGTTAACGTACTAAATTCACAAACACACACAAACATACTTTATATTCTCAATCCGTTATACATGCTACTTGTTATACTTAGGTTCATGCTAGATTCATACTTTGCTACTTGTCATTAACTTAGCTAGCCCAAACTTAACATATATAGTGCTATAGGAATAGCACGCCGCCCGTCGGCGTCTTGTTAAGCTTTTGTTCATAATTAGTCTCGTCACTTTTGTGGCGATTGACACTTAATTCTTATGGACACTTGGGGTTTGACATTTAGTATTGCATGCTAGTTTGCCTTGTATACAATTGCAATATGGATTTGAGTAAATTCTTTTTATACTTATGCTATGTAAAATAAAACTTGTGTACTCGCCAATGCTTTTGCGTTGAACCTTTATTTTTAACATGTTACAGGTTGATGATGATATTTATGACGAATCTAGTAGGGACGACATAGAAACGCACAAGAAATACTAGATTTGAACATTTTGTTATGTTGAACTTGTTGTACTTTTCTTTTAATTGTTGTATTTGAATTTCCTTCAATGTATTTGACAATTCATGATTATTAATGAAATTGGTTTTGAACTTAATTATTATCGCAAATAGTGTTATGTGTGATGAGCAATCTATTTCGTCTCACTCCAATGATTCCGCCATCGGTTGGGGTGTGACACAACACCTCTCTATTCTTAAATCAGAAAATTGTTCTTCAACAACCACTAAATATACTAACTTGCAAGACATATGACGTGGCAAATTTAACGCCCGTTAGTGGAAATGAAGAAACATGTAAACAAATTTGAACATAAAGTTTGTTTGACATTTTTAGGGTAAATGACAACCGCTGAAAATTGGGGAAAACATATATGACAATAATAAATTGGTTTACTCAATAACACCCCAACATGGATTGGAGTGACGTGTTACAATATCAGAGATAGAACTAAGTCAAAAGGTAAAGTTCCACTTATTTAATCAGAAGTCAAGCGTTACGGACTAAAAAGTTGTTCACAGCCTAAAGGCCAA
Source organism: Helianthus tuberosus (assembly GCA_030545235.1). Lineage (NCBI taxonomy): Eukaryota > Viridiplantae > Streptophyta > Magnoliopsida > Asterales > Asteraceae > Helianthus > Helianthus tuberosus. Next base: position 114,352,496 of record CM060400.1, on the reverse strand, counting down.
CATACATGATATTCTAGGTAGGTGGCAGAGATCTTCAAATAGCATCCTAGGGTTTATTCTTCTCCCTTCACCCCGCCCAAAGTAACATGTGAACATGTGTGAAAATAAAGTTTACGGAATGAGGCGAATGCTTAGTATAGAATAATAGGCTCAAGTAGTAACGTTAGCATAATAACAATAACAGTAACATGATAACAATAACAGTATAAGATGTAATATCACAGATGTATCCATAAGTTAAACACAGGTGACAACCACAAAGTCAGTAGCATGAGATGGTGTGGGTCGGCCTACCCAACATCCATCCTTAGAAGGGTACCTAGGATATATCCATATGCCTCCTAGTAGCTCTGTATCGCACTTGTACTTGGGAACAACATTGAAGGGGTAAGGTCCCAAAAACCTCATAATAAGTACCTGGGACCATACCACAACCTTACTTTTCAGCCTTATACCTTGCGCGGCCGCGCACTGGTCTCACAAGAAAAGACTTAAAGAACAGTCAACACTCGCACGCTTAAAGGAAATCATAAATCCTTGCGCTTTCTCCCAGAGACAAAGGATAAAAATCCTGAAGTAAACACTTCCGCTTAAATATCCAGACCTAGATGTTATTTACTGAGACTTGGGATTTATTTGTTCAGCTGTCTCCACACAATAAAGTGCCATACCAAATTACTGCAGTAATCTTCTAGAAGAAATGTAATCGTGCACCACCAAGATGGTTATAACCGTCTGGACACGTGTCATCATCTCAGGCATCCCTGAAGCCACAACAAAAGCATGTAATTAGAGAGTAATCTCCACTTGGTCACTTTACACGTGGCAAATCCCCAGCCTTCGATCTAAGCCACGATCCGTGTGCTCTCACGTCGGATCGAGGAACTTGACGAAAGGAAATGTAACCGCTTACGGGGTTAGCATCTTCCGTCAACCTTTCACTAACAGGTTTTCCCGCCTAAACGACTCTCGGCTATAAATATGAGAAACAACCCAGGTATGAATTCAAGTTACACACACTTCTCAAATACATCTTCTTCCTCATTACCCATACTTATTCTCACACTGGAGTCGGGTCAAGGAGAGAACCCTTTTCTCCCCTTGGCGAGGCTAACGGTGCTCTTTTTTGCAGAATTATCGGACAAGAAGATAAGTTGCAACCGAATCAGATGAGAGGAAACTAACCTTTTTATGCGGATTCAAACCCCCTAGATATCTCGGTTCCGACCATTTATCTAGTGTTTCTTCATTGGCGCCCACCGATTCCTCTGTCTTATCAATTTTCATCTCGTTTCGATTCAGTTCTTTTCATTCTCTGTTTTTCACATGACAGAGAATTCATTATCTCACCCATCAGGTCCTCGATCTGAGTTCGAGGGTTCTACAACCCAATGTACCCAGATTGACAGAATCATGGGAACAAACAAAAACAATGGTCACTCAGGCAGGAAGAACTTCTTGGATCAACTCATAGAAAGATCCCCAGAGTACTGGTTTAACAGATGCCAGACTGCTTTAAACACAATTGTTATGCAAATTACCAGATCTGAGTTCCCAAACATCAGATCTGGTGAAGAAATTGACACAGTAGTATTGGACCCACCAACACCCTGTCGGGGGGACATCCAATCTAGTCAAAATATTGATATACGTCAACAACCCAGAAGTAGCAGTCATCAAAAAGTCAGATCAAAGCAAATAAACATGATTCAAGGAGGTCCGTCACGAAGGCCAAATAAACGAAACCATGATCAACATTGGAGGGAACAACAAGTCGTGTTTCCCGTGGTTCCTGGAGGCCCTCAGGAAGAGCGACCAGTAATTATCACTGGCATCTTCGGCCATTACCGAACGGACTATATGTTTATAGATCCAGGAAGCTCGATGGACATCATATACGAGCAATGCTTCAAACAGCTTGACCCAGAAGACAAAGCACGTCTAGAACCGGTCGATTTTCCTCTCACTGGATTTTGTAATGAAGCTGCATTCCCATTAGGGCAAATAGCTTTCCCTGTGACTCTTTCTGATGGGCATCTTCTGCTACACTAAAATGCCCTTCGGCCTGCGCAACGCAGGCGCAACTTACCAACGCCTGATGGACACAGTTTTCAAAGGTGACATTGGCAAGACAGTTGAGGTATACATGGATGACCTCGTCATCATGAGCCATGAGGAAGACACGATGCTCAACAATATTCAGCGCACATTTGACTCTCTGCGCAGCGTGAACTTGAAACTCAATCCAACAAAATGCTCTTTCGGCATGGAGGAAGGAAAGTTTTTGGGCTTTATAGTCACAAGAGACGGTTTTAAAGTAAATCCAGAAAAAGCACAGGCCATCCAGCTAATGCCATCACCTGCAACAATAAAAGAAATGCAAAGACTCGCCGGGCGATTAGCAGCCTTGAACAGATTCTTGGCTAATCACGCGGCAAAATCTTATCCATTTATCAGCACGCTACGAAACTGCGCGAAGAAAACCCACTTTCAGTGGACACCTGAAGCGGAAGCAGCCTTCAGACAAATGAAGGAATGTTTAATTCAGTTACCAACACTAACAGCACCACGAGAAAAAGAACCATTAATCTTGTATTTATCTGCTGCGGAAGTAGCAGTTGGTGCAGTATTAATGGTGGAACGAGAAAACGTTCAGACTCCAATTTACTATATTAGCAAGATGCTCACCGGTCCGGAAACTCGCTACTCAATGATAGAAAAACTGGTCCTAGCACTAGTACATGCATCACGACGCCTTCGTCGATATTTTTCGGGCCACGTCATCACGGTTCTCACAAATTATCATTTAGGCCAAATCTTATCCAAACCCGATGTGGCGGGAAGATTGGCTAAATGGGCCATTGAGCTGGGAGGATACAATATCTTCTACAGGCCAAGACCAGCAATCAAAGGGCAAGTTCTAGCAGACTTTGCCACCGAAGTTCCCATCAACAAAGTTCAAGAGTGCGAGGCAATCCAGAACCCTATACCCGTTTTCGACGATAGAGTTTGGACTCTACACACAGATGGAGCCTCCAATGACGACAGAGCCGGCTCAGGCCTCCGATTAGTCAGTCCCGATGAGCACGAGCTTACTTATCCCATACGCTTGGATTTCCAAAGCACGAACAACGAAGCTGAATATGAAGCATTCTTGGCAGGTCTTCGCTTAGCGCTCAAAATGGGGGCAAGAAACCTCGAAGCCAACGTCGATTCAAAGCTGGTGGCCAAGCAAGTTAATGGCCACTATGATGCAAAAGGAGAAGCTATGGCATTATACCTTGAACAAGCACGGATGCTAATCAGCCAATTCCAAACGTTCAAAGTTAACCATATAAACAGAAGCGGGAACAAACACGCAGATGCGCTAAGTAAATTGGCCGCTACTAGCTTCAAGCACTTGGCAAAAGAAGTGCGCATAGAGGTACTGTCCAATCCTTCTGTTCCTCTCAAACAAGTCAACATCATAGAGATCGGTAGTCCGTCCTGGATGTCCCCGATCATCTTATACTTGCAGCATGGGAAACTCCCAGAAGAAAAAGCAGAAGCCAGGAAAATCCAGAACAAAGCAATAAACTACGAAATGGCGGATGGCATTCTATACAGAAAGTCATTCATGGGACCATTACTCCGGTGCGTTGACAAGACAGACGCGCAATACTTGATCAGAGAAATTCATGAAGGCTTGTGCGGAATACACGCCGGACCACGTATGGTAGTAGCTAAAATAATGAGCGCAGGATATTATTGGCCAGGAATGCACGTGGACGCGGTAGAAATATTACGGAAATGCGCATCATGCCAACGCCACGCGCCAAAAACGCTCAGACCAAAGAATCCGCTAGTACCTGTCACGTTCGCCTGGCCATTTCAACAATGGGGCATCGATCTTGTTGGCCCATTTCCTGACGCGCCAGGCGCAGTAAAATTCATCATTGTGGCGGTCGATTACTTCACCAAATGGGTGGAAGCTAAAGCATTGGCCTCAACTACAGCAATGGTAATCCGTAAATTTATATGGGAACATATCATTTGCAGATTTGGATTACCATTGCGCATTATCTCTGACAATGGCACAAACTTCGCCTCAGAAGATCTTCAAAAATGGTTCAAAGAAATGAAGATCGAGCATAACTTTGCCTCCGTCTCGCATCCACAAGCTAACGGTCAAGTTGAAAGCGTCAACAAACAGATAGTCGACGACATCAAAACGCGACTAGGCACAGCGCGCAGGGGATGGGTTGACGAACTCCCCAGCGTCTTATGGGCCCATCGTACAATGCCAAAGACTAGCACGGGAGAAACCCCATTCAACCTGGTCTACGGGTCTGAAGCGGTAATTCCAGCCGAAATTGGTCTTCCATCACCGCGTATGTTAGCTATGGAAAGACAAAACAATGAGCATGAACGAAGACTGGATTTAGACCTCCTCGAAGAAAGGCGTGAGAATGCCGCCATCACAGAGGCCAGGTACAAATCCAAACTCGAAAAATATTACAATGCGCGCGTCCGCGTATGCACATTTGTTCTGGGTGATTTCGTCTTGCGCGACAACGAAGCATCAAACGCTGAAAAACCAGGCAAATTAGCGCCAAAATGGGAAGGACCATACGTCATCAATGAGGTCCTAGGCAAAGGGGCATATACCCTAAAAAAAATTGACGGGACTCTAGTTCCACGCACCTGGAACGCGCAGCAGTTGCGCAGGTGTTACATATAGGACAAATCATTCACAAGGCAATGTATTTCCTATTTACATTTGTATTGAAAGCCTTGCGCTTTATTAATACAAACACTGTTTTCATACGTGTTACTGTTTGTTACAAATTGCATGAAATTTCTTTGGTTCGCGCGAAAAATGGTAAATATTGTACACCTCATGAACAGTCTGAGAAAAGCGCAATAAAAACGCATATTCTGACAAACGTTCACACATGAGCACAATATCATCTCTCATTCGCTCTACCTGATCAAAGCAATTAAAACACATGCAACATATTGTAATCCAAACATATAAAAACAAACCATACAGGGATAACAGTATATCAAAATATATATACATCATCAAAAGTGTAACACAAACACTTAACAAGATCATGGCAATGATCTTCAAAAAATTGTTCAGATTTACAAAAAACATTAACAAAGGACGAGAATTAGCCCTAAGGTTAAACACCTAACCAGCATCGGAACCACCATCAACGGCAGGCACCTGCTCACACCGACACGTTTTCCGGCGTTGATATACTAGCCGACATTCTCCTTTCTGGATCATCGAAAAGCGAGCTATCAAGCCATCAGCATCCAGCACAGTACTACCATCATCAGTGACACCTTTGTGCTGAAGAACCTTACAGCCGGAACCAACAGTCACCGGAGAAACAAGTTCGACCAGATTCTTTGCCGTGATAGCAATCAGAGGTGGTGAACAAGAAAGAAGCATGAGACCTTCAGCAGCTTCGTAAACCCTAAGAACATCCAACAAAAGACGAGTATGGTAAGAGCGTTTCATCTTCTTTGCCAAAAACCAACAAGAAAACAAGGTGTCTCGAATGTACATATATATAGAAGAATCCAACTTTGAGAAAGGAGAAACCTAATCATCATGATTAACTGTCAGCAAACATCACATCCAAACGGCGCTACAGGAACCAAGGTCATATCCCATTAATGAAGTCTGACAGAGCGCCATTACGTATCCCAATATAAGAAGACAAACTCTTGCAAATATCAACTTTTACTGCCAACTGACGTCATTACACGTCAAGGTATGATTACAAAACAACAAAAGTCATAATTTTCCTTAAAAAACTCCCCCTTTAGAAAAAATTAAATCTTCTCATGGAAGATTCTTTGTTTTCCGCGCCTAAAAGCATTTCCTCTTATAAGTCCAGTGCTCCACTTACTTGCATAAGTACAACACTAGACTGGGGGGACTTGAAGGGGTAAGGTCCCAAAAACCTCATAATAAGTACCTGGGACCATACCACAACCTTACTTTTCAGCCTTATACCTTGCGCGGCCGCGCACTGGTCTCACAAGAAAAGACTTAAAGAACAGTCATCAGTCAACACTCGCACGCTTAAAGGAAATCATAAATCCTTGCGCTTTCTCCCACAGACAAAGGATAAAAATCCTGAAGTAAACACTTGCACTTAAATATCCAGACCTAGATGTTATTTACTCAGACTTAGGATTTATTTGTTCAGCTGTCTCCACACAATAAAGTGCCACACCAAATTACTGCAGTAATCTTCTAGAATAAATGTAATCGTGCACCACCAAGACGGTTATAACCGTCTGGACACGTGTCATCATCTCAGGCATCCCTAAAGCCACAACAAAAGCATGTAATTAGAGAGTAATCTCCACTTGGTCACTTTACACGTGGCAAATCCCCAGCCTTCGATCTAAGCCACGATCCGTGTGCTCTCACGTCGGATCGAGGAACTTGACGGAAGGAAATGTAACCGCTTACGGGGTTAGCATCTTCCGTCAACCTTTCACTAACAGGTTTTCCCGCCTAAACGACTCCCGGCTATAAATATGAGAAACAACCCAGGTATGAATTCAAGTTACACACACTTCTCAAATATATCTTCTTCCTCATTACCCATACTTATTCTCACACCGGAGTCGGGTCAAGGAGAGAACCCTTTTCTCCCCTTGGCGAGGCTAACGGTGCTCTTTTTTGCAGAATTATCGGACAAGAAGATCAGTTGCAACCGAATCAGACGAGAGGAAACTAACCTTTTTATGCGGATTCAAACCCCCTAGATATCTCGGTTCCGACCATTTATCTAGTGTTTCTTCATTGGCGCCCACCGATTCCTCTGTCTTATCAATTTTCATCTCGTTTCGTTTCGATTCAATTCTTTTCATTCTTTGTTTTTCACATGACAGAGAATTCATTATCTCACCCATCAGGTCCTCGATCTGAGTTCGAGGGTTCTACAACCCAATGTACCCAGATTGACGGAATCATGGGAACAAACAAAAACAATGGTCACTCAGGCAAGAAGAATTTCTTGGATCAACTCATAGAGAGATCCCCAGAGTACTGGTTTAACAGATGCCAGACTGCTTTAAACACAATTGTTATGCAAATTACCAGATCTGAGTTCCCAAACATCAGATCTGGTGAAGAAATTGACACAGTAGTATTGGACCCACCAACACCCTGTCGGGGGGACATCCAATCTAGTCAAAATATTAATATACGTCAACAACCTAGAAGTAGCAGTCATCAAAAAGTCAGATCAAAACAAATAACATGATTCAAGGAGGTCCGTCACGAAGGCCAAATAAACGAAACCATGATCAACATTGGAGGGAACAACAAGTCGTTTTTCCCGTGGTTCCTGGAGGCCCTCAGGAAGAGCGACCAGTAATTATCACTGGCATCTTCGGCCATTACCGAACGGACTATATGTTTATAGATCCGGGAAGCTCGATGGACATCATATACGAGCAATGCTTCAAACAACTTGACCCAGAAGACAAAGCAAGTCTAGAACCGATCGATTTTCCTCTCACCGGATTTTGTAATGAAGCTGTATTCCCATTAGGGCAAATAGCTTTCCCTGTGACTCTTTCTGATGGGGAGCATTCACGAACAGTCACAGTTAATTTCATGGTCATGCCGGCAACATCACGCCATGATGTCCTGCTCGGAAGAAGGTCAGAACGAGAATTCAGCATGATCACTTCTATCCCACATGCTGCATGCGGATTTCCAACGGAAACCGGAGTTGCAATTCTATACTCAAGCAAAGAAGTCATGTACGTGGACGACGAGCCACCGGCGAAGGTAGTCAAACCTTCAGCATCAAACGAACCAGAGAAATGGGTCCTGAACAACGAATATCCAGAGCAGACCATTCTGCTAGGACATGCCATTTCACCGGCAACATGAATACAATTAAAAGATTTATTGTCTAACAACAAAGACATATTCGCTTGGTGCCCAGCAGACATGACTGGGGTTCCACGCGACGTAGCACAACATTTCCTGAATATCAAGCCATCAGCCGAACCTGTTGCTCAGGGAAGGCGCAGCTTTAGCAAAGAAAAAGCGAAAGCTATGGACGAACAAGTAACAAAGCTACTCAATGCGGGAATCTTGCGCGAAGTAAAGTACCATACATGGGTTGCCAATCCAGTAATGGTACAGAAACATAGTGGCGGATGGAGAATGTGCGTCGACTTCAAAGACCTGAATAAAGCATGCCCAAAAGATTGCTACGCGCTTCCAGAGATAGACAAAAAAGTCGACTCTCTAGCGTCATTCAGATGGAAGTGTTTTCTCGACTGTTACAAAGGATATCGTCAGGTCCAGATGAAGGAAGAAGGCGAAGATAAAACCGCATTCCGTACTGATAAGGGCATCTTCTGCTACACTAAAATGCCCTTCGGCCTGCACAACGCAGGCGCAACTTACCAACGCCTGATGGACACAGTTTTCAAAGGTGACATTGGCAAGACAGTTGAGGTATACATGGATGACCTCGTCATCATGAGCCATGAGGAAGACACGATGCTCAACAATATTCAGCGCACATTTGACTCTCTGCGCAGCGTGAACTTGAAACTCAATCCAACAAAATGCTCTTTCGGCATGGAGGAAGGAAAGTTTTTGGGCTTTATAGTCACAAGAGACGGTTTTAAAGTAAATCCAGAAAAAGCACAGGCCATCCAGCTAATGCCATCACCTGCAACAATAAAAGAAATGCAAAGACTCGCCGGGCGATTAGCAGCCATGAACAGATTCTTGGCTAATCACGCGGCAAAATCTTATCCATTTATCAGCACGCTACGAAACTGCGCGAAGAAAACCCACTTTCAGTGGACACCTGAAGCAGAAGCAGCCTTCAGACAAATGAAGGAATGTTTAATTCAGTTACCAACACTAACAGCACCACGAGAAAAAGAACCATTAATCTTGTATTTATCTGCTGCGGAAGTAGCAGTTGGCGCAGTATTAATGGTGGAACGAGAAAACGTTCAGACTCCAATTTACTATATCAGCAGGATGCTCACCGGTCCGGAAACTCGCTACTCAATGATAGAAAAACTGGTCCTAGCACTAGTACATGCATCACGACGCCTTCGTCGATATTTTTCGGGCCACGTCATCACGGTTCTCACAAATTGTCATTTAGGCCAAATCTTATCCAAACCCGATGTGGCGGGAAGATTGGCTAAATGGGCCATTGAGCTGGGAGGATACAATATCTTCTACAGGCCAAGACCAGCAATCAAAGGGCAAGTTCTAGCAGACTTTGCCACCGAAGTTCCCATCAACAAAGTTCAAGAGTACGAGGCAATCCAGAACCCTATACCCGTTTTCGACGATAGAGTTTGGACTATACACACAGATGGAGCCTCCAATGACGACGGAGCCGGCGCAGGCCTCCGATTAGTCAGCCCCGATGAGCACGAGCTTACTTATGCCATACACTTGGATTTCCGAAGCACGAACAACGAAGCTGAATATGAAGCATTCTTGGCAGGTCTTCGCTTAGCGCTCAAAATGGGGGCAAGAAACCTCGAAGCCAACGTCAATTCAAAGCTGGTGGCCGAGCAAGTTAATGGCCACTATGATGCAAAAGGAGAAGCTATGGCATTATACCTTGAACAAGCACGGATGCTAATCAGCCAATTCCAAACGTTCAAAGTTAACCATATAAACAGAAGCGAGAACAAACACGCAGATGCGCTAAGTAAATTGGCCGCTACTAGCTTCAAGCACTTGGCAAAAGAAGTGCGCATAGAGGTACTGTCCAATCCTTCTGTTCCTCTCAAACAAGTCAACATCATAGAGATCGGTAGTCCGTCCTGGATGTCCCCGATCATCTTATACTTGCAGCATGGGAAACTCCCAGAAGAAAAAGCAGAAGCCAGGAAAATCCAGAACAAAGCAATAAACTACGAAATGGCGGATGGCATTCTATACAGAAAGTCATTCATGGGACCATTACTCTGGTGCGTTGACAAGACAGACGCGCAATACTTGATCAGAGAAATTCATGAAGGCTTGTGAGGAATACACGCCGGACCACGTATGGTAGTAGCTAAAATAATGAGCGCAGGATATTATTGGCCAGGAATGCACGTGGACGTGGTAGAAATATTACGGAAATGCGCATCATGCCAACGCCACGCGCCAAAAACGCTCAGACCAAAGAATCCGCTAGTACCTGTCACGTCCGCCTGGCCATTTCAACAATGGGGCATCGATCTTGTTGGCCCATTTCCTGACGCGCCAGGCGTAGTAAAATTCATCATTGTGGCGGTCGATTACTTCACCAAATGAGTGGAAGCTAAAGCATTGGTCTCAACTACAGCAATGGTAATCCGTAAATTTATATGGGAACATATCATTTGCAGATTTGGATTACCATTGCGCATTATCTCTGACAATGGCACAAACTTCGCCTCAGAAGATCTTCAAAAATGGTTCAAAGAAATGAAGATCGAGCATAACTTTGCCTCCGTCTCGCATCCACAAGCGAACGGTCAAGTTGAAAGCGTCAACAAACAGATAGTAGACGGCATCAAAACGCGACTAGGCACAGCGCGCAGGGGATGGGTTGACGAACTCCCCAGCATCTTATGGGCACATCGTACAATGCCAAAGACTAGCACGGGAGAAACCCCATTCAACCTGGTCTACGGGTCTGAAGCGGTAATTCCAGCCGAAATTGGTCTTCCATCACCGCGTATGTTAGCTATGGAAAGACAAAACAATGAGCATGAACGAAGACTGGATTTAGACCTCCTCGAAGAAAGGCGTGAGAATGCCGCCATTATAGAGGCCAGGTACAAATCCAAACTCGAAAAATATTACAATGCGCGCGTCCGCGTATGCACATTTGTTCCGGGTGATTTCGTCTTGCGCGACAACCAAGCATCAAACGCTGAAAAACCAGGCAAATTAGCGCCAAAATGGGAAGGACCATACGTCATCAATGAGGTCCTAGGAAAAGGGGCATATACCCTAAAAAAAATGGACGGGACTCTAGTTCCACGCACCTGGAACGCGCAGCAGTTGCGCAGGTGTTACATATAAGACAAATCATTCACAAGGCACTGTATTTCCTATTTACATTTGTATTGAAAGCCTTGCGCTTTATTAATACAAACACTGTTTTCATACTTGTTACTGTTTGTTACAAATTGCATGAAATTTCTTTGGTTCGCGCGAAAAATGGTATATATTGTACACCTCATGAACAGTCTGAGAAAAGCGCAATCAAAGCGCATATTCTGACAAACGTTCACACATGAGCACAATACCATCTCTCATTCGCTCTACCTGATCAAAGCAATTAAAACACATGCAACATATTGTAATCCAAACATATAAAAACAAACCATACAGGGATAACAGTATATCAAAATATATATACATCATCAAAAGTGTAACACAAACACTTAACAAGATCATGGCAATGATCTTCAAAAAATTGTTCAGATTTACAAAAAAACATTAACAAAGGACGAGAATTAGCCCTAAGGTTAAACACCTAACCAGCATCGGAACCACCATCAACGGCAGCCACCTGCTCACACCGACGCGTTTTCCGGCGTTGATATACCAGCTGGCATTCTCCTTTCTGGATCATCGGAAAGCGAGCTATCAAGCCATCAGCATCCAGCACAGTACTACCATCATCAGTGACACCTTTGTGCTGAAGAACCTTACAGCCGAAACCAACAGTCACCGGAGAAACAAGTTCGACCAGATTCTTTGCCGTGATAGCAATCAGAGGTGGTGAACAAGAAAGAAGCATGAGACCTTCAGCAGCTTCGTAAACCCTAAGAACATCCAACAAAAGACGAGTATGGTAAGAGCGTTTCATCTTCTTTGCCAAAAACCAACAAGAAAACAAGGTGTCTCGAATGTACATATATATAGAAGAATCCAACTTTGAGAAAGGAGAAACCTAATCATCATGATTAACTGTCAGCAAACATCACATCCAAATGGCGCTACAGGAACCAAGGTCATATCCCATTAATGAAGTCTGACAGAGCGCCATTACGTATCCCAATATAAGAAGACAAACTCTCGCAAATATCAACTTTTACTGCCAACTGACGTCATTACACGTCAAGGTATGATTACAAAACAACAAAAGTCACAATTTTCCTTAAAAAACTCCCCCTTTAGAAAAAATTAAATCTTCTCATGGAAGATTCTTTGTTTTCCGCGCCTAAAAGCATTTCCTCTTATAAGTCTAGTGCTCCACTTACTTGCATAAGTACAACACTAGACTGGGGGGACTTGAAGGGGTAAGGTCCCAAAAACCTCATAATAAGTACCTGGGACCATATCACAACCTTACTTTTCAGCCTTATACCTTGCGCGGCCGCGCACTGGTCTCACAAGAAAAGACTTAAAGAACAGTCATCAGTCAACACTCGCACGCTTAAAGGAAATCATAAATCCTTGCGCTTTCTCCCACAGACAAAGGATAAAAATCCTGAAGTAAACACTTCCGCTTAAATATCCAGACCTAGATGTTATTTACTCAGACTTGGGATTTATTTGTTCAGCTGTCTCCACACAATAAAGTGCCACACCAAATTACTGCAGTAATCTTCTAGAAGAAATGTAATCGTGCACCACCAAGACGGTTATAACCGTCTGGACACGTGTCATCATCTCAGGCATCCCTGAAGCCACAACAAAAGCATGTAATTAGAGAGTAATCTCCACTTGGTCACTTTACACGTGGCAAATCCCCAGCCTTCGATCTAAGCCATGATCCGTGTGCTCTCACGTCGGATCGAGGAACTTGACGGAAGGAAATGTAACCGCTTACGGGGTTAGCATCTTCCGTCAACCTTTCACTAACAGGTTTTCCCGCCTAAACGACTCCCGGCTATAAATATGAGAAACAACCCAGGTATGAATTCAAGTTACACACACTTCTCAAATATATCTTCTTCCTCATTACCCATACTTATTCTCACACCGGAGTCGGGTCAAGGAGAGAACCCTTTTCTCCCCTTGGCGAGGCTAACGGTGCTTTTTTTTGCAGAATTATCGGACAAGAAGATCAGTTGCAACCGAATCAGACGAGAGGAAACTAACCTTTTTATGCGGATTCAAACCCCCTAGATATCTCGGTTCCGATCATTTATCTAGTGTTTCTTCAAACATGAACTAATAACTCCATCCTGGAAGGAGCCATAGAGTTTAGGGTAACAAATCTCGATTAGCCAGAAACAGATATAACAATAACTTAACATATATCATAAGCATCAGAACATGCGTACGTCCTATTGGTGGCCTGGAATGAAGAAAGATATCACCACTTTTGTTTTGAATTGTCTCACTTGTTCAAAGGTTAAAGCCGAAAACCAACGTCCCTCTGGCTTGCTCGAACAACCAGAAATTCCTGTCTGGAAATGGGAGAGCATTGCGATGGACTTTATCACCAAACTTTCTCGTACGTCGTCTGGTCATGACAATATTTGGGTAATCATTGACCGATTGACCAAATCCGCTCACTTTCTCCCCATTCGTGAAGATTACAAAGTCGAGAGATTGGCTCGTATCTACACGGATGAAATCATTTGTTGTCACGGTATCCCCATTAACATCATCTCTGATCGTGATGGTCGCTTTACGTCCCGCCTTTGGCAAACATTTCAATCCGCTATGGGTACTCACCTTAACCTTAGCATCACTTTTCATCCTCAGTCTGACGGACAAACCGAGCGTACTATCCAAACTCTAGAGGATATGCTTCGTTCATGCGTAATCGATTTTGGTGGCAACTGGGATATGCACTTGCCTTTGATCGAATTCTCGTACAACAACAGTTATCACGCGAGTATTCAAATGGTACCTTTCGAGGCATTGTATGGTCGTAAGTGTCGTTCGCCTATTTGTTGGCACGAGATCGGAGAAGCTCAAATCACTGGTCCCGAGCTTATACAAGAGACGACGGATAAGATTTTATAGGTTCGAGATAACTTGCTGAAAGCCAGAAGCCGACATAAGAGTTACGCTAACAAGCGTCGCAAACCTTTGGAATTCGAAATAGGTGACTTTGTACTTCTCAAGGTATCCCCTTGGAAGGGTGTGGTTCGTTTTGGTAAGAAAGGGAAACTCGCCCCTCGCTATGTAGGTCCTTTCAAGATTCTCGAAAGGATTGGCAAGGTAGCGTATCGACTGGACCTACCTGAAGAACTCAACAACGTTCATCCTGTTTTCCACGTCTCCAACTTAAAGAAATATCTAGCTGAAGAAGGACTTCAAGTTCCACTCGAAGATCTTCAAATCAACGAGACTTTACACTTCATGGAGAAACCTGTCGAGATCATGGACCGAGGAGTCAAACAATTGAAGCGCAGTCAAATTCCAATCGTCAAGGTTCGATGGGAAGGAAAACGTGACGCTGAATTTACTTGGGAACTCGAAAGTGATACGAAGGCTAAGTGTCTGCATCTGTTTATTACATCTTCCTAAATTTTGGGACGAAATTTCCTAAAGGAGGGGAGACTGTAACGCCCTGCTCTTTCATACTTTCCTTAATTAGAATGACCGTCTTGTATTTCTATTTTTTGGAAACTTGTATTTCCCTGTAATCGTATTTCGTTGTACCTTGTAAAATTCGAGACTTTGATCGTAGTAAAATTCGTTATTCATACAAATAATACTTTATTCATTCGTGCATGCTTATACGTTAAATTCATTATACCTATGATACATTATTCTTGATTCTTGTAAACGTGTGTTAAGCTTTCGAATACATATCATACATACGCAATTTATACGAATTCACGCATGTTTATATGTCCTTGACACTTACGAATACTAATTCATACTTGTTCATATGTTAAAATTACTTAAAACCACATTGATGTGCTAAAAGTGGTCAAATAAATATAAACTAAATTAGACACCTAAATTTTAAATTTATAAAACTAAGACTCTCTAACCTAGACACACAACCGGCAAGTGTACCGGTCATTGCAGTATAGCTACAGTAAGTCCGAGTATCGAACCCACGAGACTCTCTAATTACGTTAACTAGACTCTATCTAGACTTAGACTGACACGGACTCTAACTGTACTTATGTTGAGGGGGGTTTTCTAAATATCCTAAAATTGCAATTAAAAATTAAGCTAAATTAATTAAAATAACTAAATACGAACTTGGACGAAGACTTAAACCAGTGGCGATGAAGACTACTTAGGCTAGACGCAAGTTTAACTTGGAGTGGATTTCTATTCGAAGATAATGTGGTATGGAACCGGGATCTTTAGATACTAAACCTATTAAGACACCAACTAAGCCCCTCAACCCTTCTCGAGGTGAAACTTATGGCACTACCTAGGCCGTTACGACTACCGGTTGTTAGATTTCCTTACAGTCCTCTAACTTCTTGAAAAGTGCCTTAATATGACAATCTACCTTACAGCGCGAAAGTCTAAGGCAACTATGGATTCTAACTTGGTTTAATAGACACGAGCGTGATTAGGGAACTAAGACCGATTTCTTACAAAACCTAATCCTAGCTATATACCAAACCGAGACCTATTAATAACCCCGAGCCTTACAGCGACAAGATTAGTAGAACACTTGATTTTAATAAGATTACCAAATATTACTTCTACGGTTATTAGCGCGATTTCACCCTAAAGAATTAAAGATTTATTACGTGATATAGACACTCACCAAAATCTAAAACCCTAGCACGACTCTCTTATGTGATAAAGACCGTCACAAAGAATCGTACGAAGCAGTAATCAATGATCAAACAATATCAAGCACGCATATACACCAAATCAAAATACCATAATCGTTTACTTTTCAAGAAAACCCATAAACCACATTAATAACGAATAAAATCCAAACTTTATTAAACCATTGTCATAAGCCTAGGTAGTTTAAGAAAACTAGCCAAGAAACATAGTCTTAAAAATAATCAAACAAAATCTCAAACAAGAATTCATCGAAGTAAAAACAAGAAACTAGAAAATAAAAGAAATCGTAAAGTAGAACCCGTAAATTTCTTGATCTCTAAGCTTCCCACTTGACCCAATGATTCCCGAGCTTGATTTCTTGCAAGACAATCTTCAAAACTGATGTTCTTCGTGCGTCTGATGTTTCTGTCTTCACTCCGTCCCCTTCTTACGTGCGTCTGATTGCGAATATATATATTTCTTCCCCCTTGTTCCTTGTGTCGTAATATCTATTCAAAAATATGGCAGCTGCCTTCTCTTATTTAATTATTCACGGCCCAATAGCATGTAACGTTTACATCATTACATTCGCTGGGTTGGAATATTTTACGGCCCACTTACAGCTTTTGGGCTTACTTCTCTTGCAAATTCAAACAAGATTCCAACATGTGATCTGCTCCTAATTCGTCCGATATATTTCTTGTATGTGCGTCTGACTTTGTCCAGCCCCCAAGGATCCTTTTGTTTAAGTATATGGCAGCCTTTTATATTAATACTAATATATAAATTACAAAACCTAGTGGCCTGGCCACTCATATCTCTTCGAATTTTTGCCAAAGATTGTAGGCAACAACCTCTTTTCCCTTCAATATTTAACTAGTAAAAAGCCCCGCACGCGTTGCGGCGCGGGTACATTGCAAACATCGAACGGATTAGTCAAAGCGTTATGTGATGCGTTAACCTTATAAAAACACGCGTTTCAACGTATCCGGTTGAACTCAACGTAACATATAGCCGCATTGCGATTGGATCAAAACATAACGCAAATCAAATTTATACCGTACAATAATAATGTATTATATGTGACCCGACTAAATTGAATTTATACCGTGAAGTCAAAAACTCTCTAGGGGTCAAAGTGACATTTTACAAAGTTCATAAAAAGTTATGGGGTTAAAAATTACATTCCTTACACTTAAGGGCTAAGAGTGAGTAAGAATGAGATTTGATAAAGTTGGGGGTTAAAAAGAAATTATAACAAAGTTAGGGGTATAAAGGATAGTACCACAAAATCAAAGGGCTAAAAGGCAAACAACTTGTTTTTGTCGATGGCATTGGCCACCGACTTTCTACTTTAAGAGTATGGCATTGGTGGGCAATGATAGGAGACACAGGGAAACCTGGGTTGGATCCTTGAGCCAAACGAGTTTTACCGGTAATTTCACCGTCGTGCCTACGGGCGGGTGGGTTACCGGGTTTTCCCCGGAATTTGTGGTGGACTCGGGTTCTCGGAGTACCCCGTTTGTTCAGTGGGTGCCCCGAAAGTGCTCGGGATTGAGTTTGTTGGCCGTTCAAAAAAATATTTTACATGTTCTAATAGTTATTATTATAATGTTCTAATAGTTATTATTATATACTTATTGTGATGATACATTAAAGTTATTATTATTTATTTTTCCTTTTTTTAATCACAAAAAGATACATCAAGTCTTTTACTTTTGTCGGTAAAAAATTTCAATCAAATGTATAACTTCTGTTCACGTCCGGAATTTTATCTATATGGACCCCCAAATTAATTTATTTCCCAAAGACATAAAGTCATGAACTCAATACCAACCCATAAAAAGCAAAATACAGAGCCGGACCTCCACGATGTTTCACGGCCAAGGCGGACGACGAGATGACGAAGCCATCGTTTTGCAGGAGGCGGAGGTTCCGACTCTGGTGGGTCTCGTGTTTCCAACTGTGACCTCCAGGCACCCCAAATATTAGCTAAACGATAGATGATAACTGCATCTGGGTTTACATCGGTTACTACGTAGATTATTTCCGACGTTTTAAGGTCATTGCATTCCCGATCTAGCACTGCATGTGGTTTTCTCGACCCGGTCTGTGTCGGCTAGGGTTTCACAGTAGGTTTCCGACCTCTTTTTCGATATTCTAGCTATAATTTTTTTTTCTTTTCTGCCCTTTAAGGACATTCCCGTCGTATTAGGGATTATGTTAGCCACGATGAAGTAAGTTTCACAATGTTGTGACTCTGATGCCATTCGGCGCGTGAAGAGTGAAGGTGGTTGTGTGGACCTGAAAAATTGTTCGGCGTGAGGACTCAAGACTGAAAGTGTGTACCTGTACTATGTAAACTGAAACAAAGGTTAACTTAGTAATTTTAGACAAAAGGACATAATTGTAATTTCAGTTGGGTTGTCGGTGGCATTTGCCACCGACTTTGTACTTTAAGATTATAGATAATATATGTCCAGCAATAAATCCCCTCCAACATATTTTAATAGCCGCCCTTCTCCTTTATAATAATAACATTAATGGCAGTACCCTATCATAAATAGGCAATCCCTATTCTTTTATAATTCGTCCACCAATAAAAATGGGCTTGACCCTCCTGATGATTCTTTGATACATGGGAGCGCTTAATAGATCACATAGAGATAGCGGACTCGTCTCACTCGAGAAAATAGCAGCAAATTTACTTAGGTCTCTGGTACCTCACTCTGCCCAATTGGCTGGTTATTTCCATATTGTTCGTTTTTGCTCCATTTGCATCGGTACCTGACAAAACACAAAATAATATAATATACTACTAAAAACTAAAGAAAACAAATAAAACCTATACAATAATTATACACTTTACACGGGACAAATATGTATATTTTACCACACATCACACCTTATACTATACTTTTTGTACCTAAAACACCCTAATTCATAACTTATATAAACATAAGGGACCAAAGGTGACAAAAATCAAACTTGTTTCCCAGCCCTAAGGCCTCGCGTTGCGCGACTGAGCCCCATGATCATCGTCGCGGCCCGCCACCCCCATGGATTCGCAGAAAGTTGTGGCTAGCTCGTGTATTGGTCAAAATTGTGTTAGTTTAGTTGTGTTTTCTTCATCAAACACTCACCTAGCTCACCCTAAAGCTCACATATATAACCCACTTCATTCCCACACTTTTCCACTTTGTAAACACATTAATCCTCACTCAAAACACCATAAATCAGCAGCAAGTTCTCAGATTAAAGTCAGATTCAAGGCAGGTTCTTGCAACTTACAAAAGTGAGTTCAAACTCACCTTTCTTCGATGTTTCTTCACTTCTTCTTCCTCTACAAAGTTTGGAACACCTCTAGGAGTGTTTCCACAAGGTTTTCCATGGAAAACCAAGGTGGAACATCACCATTTTGAGGTCCAACTTTCTGTTTTGGAAGAAAACTTTATAAAACTTTCTTTAAACTTATGTTTCCTTCAAACAAACTTGTGTTCTTGAGCTCCTAATCAAGTCCATGATTAGTGAGCCTAAACAAGGTTGTTTATTACAATTAGGAGGTTTTATTTACCTCCAAACTTTCTGTTTTGTAAGGGTTTTAACCCACACGTGTTGTATCCTTCCAAGCTTGTTCTTGTAACAAGACTTGTGTTTGGTTGTGTGTGATTACTTGGAAGCCTTGGCTAAGCCTTGGCCCCTTGAGTAGCATGTACATTTCATTTCCATTTCATTTCATTCATGACCATCCGAGTTGTTCTTGTGACAACTTGTGCATTGGTGAATCTTACGTAAGAGGTGAAAGGAAGGTATCCTCCTACCTCAATGCATGACTTCTATGAACTTCCATTACAAACATGTTGGACTTATTACATACCTATATAATATTTATATTAATTATATAAATACATAACCGAACCTTTGATGATAATCAAGTGATTATTTTTCATAGTAGTAAGCTATATTATCTAAGACTTAAAACCCTCGTCACGATTCTAATGGGCATCTTAAGCCATGAAATCAACTAGAATTCTCGTGAACAAACTAAATTTATACTCTTTTTACGCATTCATATGTGTTTATGCTTGTTGAATACCTGGTAAATTTATACTCTTTTGAATTATGATCAAGTCTCACCCTTTCCTTCTCTTTCGTTTCTTAGATGTCTTCTCTTAGTCTTTCCAATAAGACCAAGTCCAAGAAGGGTTCCAACTCGAACTCGATGTCCAAGAAGGACTGTATGAAGTTTATGGCCAAGCAAATGGCTAAGATCATACTAGACATCGTCTGCAAGATCCAAACCAACCCCGATCCACCCCATGGTTTTGTTGACTTGAAGGTGGAAACACCTAGATCGACGTTCCAATTTAAGTAGTTCATGGCCTGTAAGCCTCTCGAGTTTACTGGAAAAGATGGTGCCACTGCCATGATGAACTGGTTTGATGCTATCGAACTCACCTTCCTCCAAAGCGGGTGTCCCAACAACCTACGAACCCTGAACTCAATAGGGGTATTCTGTTCGAGGGCTCTCGAATGGTGGACCTCCGAGTGTAACAAACGAGGAAATGACGCATCCCACGCCTTGCCCTGGGATGAACTGAAGCAATTGATGAAGGACGAGTTTTGTCCTCCCCACGAGCTTCAAAAACTCGTAAACAAGTTTTGGAATTTGAAGCCAGTTGGGAGCGACAACGCTGGTCTGATAGCGCGCTTCAAACAACTCAGTGTTCTCTGCCGTGTTCAAGTCGACACCGTCCCCAAAGCCGTTGCCAAATACATTCGCTGCCTTCCACTTACCTTGATGAATCATGTTGCGTCTGCCTGCCCCAAAACCCTCGAGGATGTATTCCGTATATCCGCTGAACTCAACAACAATTGTATTCTTCATGGAATCTTCGACAAGGTTTCAACAAAGAATGCGCACCAAGCAACCACCGATACCACCACCGTTGAACCCTCACCCTCCCGACCTCCTAAGAAGAAAAAGAACAAGAAGCGGAAGGCTTTTAGTCAGAACTGTGTGATTGTTACTCCGCAAAACCCGATGCTTTTGCAGTCTGTTTTCGCTACCCCAAACACTGAACCACCAAAGAGGAACTACACTTGGCCGTGGCCCAAATGTAACCAATGCTCTTACCAGCATCCCGCTAACACCCCGTGTCGCAAGTACGCAACCTGTGGCAGGTTTGGGCATTTCACCGATCGATGTCGCCTTAACCTAAGACCCAACCAAGACTAGGCTATTGTTGAAAACCCTGCTCCCAACCAAGCTCAACCCCAAGCTGCTCCTATACGAGCATGTTTCAAGTATGGCGACCTTAATAATCTCGCCAACGTTTGCCCTCAGCGCAACCAACCACAACAGCAACAACAGCAGCAGCAACAACAACAACAGCAGCCTCAGCAAGCTCGAGGCCGAGCACTTGTCATCACTGCCGCTCAGGCACAGAATGCCAATGACGTCATTATTGGTACGTTTCTTGTCAACCATGTTTATGCTTCATGTTTATTTGATACTGGCGCAGATAAGAGTTTTGTATCTGTAGAATTCGAACCTTTGCTTAAGTGTAAACGCTCTAAGTTGCCAAGATCATTCGCTGTCGAAGTCGCAAATGGTAAATCTGTCACTATCGATTCCGTCCTTTCTAAGTGTTCTTTGAATCTCAATGATCATGCGTTTCAAATTGATCTCATACCTATGCAAATGGGTAGTTTCGACGTCATAGTAGGTATGGACTGGCTTAGGCGAGTTCGTGCTGAAGTTGTTTATTCTGACAAGTTCATTCGTCTTCCTCTTGCCAATGGTGATTCTCTGCACATCTATGGCGAGAAAGCTTCTCAAGGTCTCAAGCTTATGTCGTGTATTCAAGTGAACAAGTACTTGCGCAAAGGTACCGTCGCCTTTCTTGCCCACGTTGTGGAAAAGAATAACAAAGGCCCAAGCATAAGTGATGTTCCTGTTGTTCGTGACTTTCCTGATGTTTTTCCCGATGATCTTCCTAGTCCGCCTCCTGCTCGTTCTGTTGATTTTCGAATTGATTTAGTGCCTGGCGCTACGCCTGTCGCTAAGTCCCCATATCGTCTAGCACCCTCTGAGATGCAAGAGCTTTCGAGCCAACTTCAAGAGCTTCTTGATAAAGGCTTTATCCGCCCTACTACTTCTCCTTGGGGCGCTACCGTTCTATTCGTCAAGAAGAAAGATTGATTGTTTCGAATGTGTATTGACTATCTTGAGCTCAACAAGCTTACTGTAAAAAACCGATATCCTCTTCCTTGTATTGATGATCTCTTCGATCAATTACAAGGCGCAACTTGCTTTTCTAAGATTGATCTCCATTCTGGTCATCATCAACTTCGAGTCATCGAAGAAGATATGCCTAAAACCACTTTTCGAACGCGTTATGGTCATTATGAGTTCGTGGTCATGCACTTTGGTTTGACCAACGCACCGACAGTTTTCATGGATTTGATGAACCGCGTGTGCAAAACATACTTTAGACCGTTTCGTGATCGTCTTCATCGATGATATTCTCATCTACTCCAAGACTCAAGAAGAGCAAGAGCGACACTTGCGTCTTATCCTTCATGTAACACCCCAAAACCCGAATGTTTATATTTGTCGTATGTTCCTATATGACTTAGTATGAAATAACTAACTAGACTATTTAACGTAGTTAAGTGTGTGGTTAAAAGTCTTAAATGACTAAAGTAGTGCAATTTATGTTAAGTGACAAACATGAGGGGCCAAATGGAACAAGATGAAAGTTAAGTTACTAAATAACAAAACTCTCACACACAAACACACACATCGTGTGTTCGAGAATGAGCAGGAAGCTCCCATGGAGCCAAGAACCCTAACTTCATCCTTTTCATCAAATTGAAAGGCAAAATGAAGCTTAAATTCATAACCGAGCATAGATTAATGATCACCTTCACAAGGGGATCGCAAGGTATGTCTTAAAAGTTAGTTTGGTGATTATGCATGAAGCGGGTTATGTTGTAAATCACGAATTTGTATGAAATTGGGTATGAGTATGTATTAGAATCATCATTTGGAACATGGATTATGCATGAATTAGGTTAATTTGATGTTTAAGGGTGAAACCCATAAGTTATGGTGAGAATGATGATTTGAATCATCATCCATGTCTAATTCTTGTTGAATGTTGGTGTATTTTGATTTGTATGATGGATTCTTGTTAGAGGAATTGAAAGAATGTGATACTAGTATGTTTGATGTTTATGCATGTATGATTCATGTTGATTAGAAGGAAGAAATTGATGAATTATGTATGAGATTTGAAGGATATGCATGAACTAGTTGTACACTATGCTTAGAAGGTAGTACACATATCAAAAGTATGATGAAATTATGAAGAACTTAAGAGTAGATCACTTGTAAGTGATTAACAAGTAGTTATGAAGTGGGTTTTAGATGATGTAATGTAAATTGATGATTTACATATGTTAATAATGTTTGGAATCATACATGTGTGTGAATGTTTAAAGAAATCGGGTAAGAAATGATGGATTAGCATGTTATAAGGTTGAATGATAAATTCCATATAAGATCCGTGTAATGAAAAAGCTGTGATGAATGATGAATAAGCTAACTATCTTGAGAATGATATATGATAGTTGATGCTTGATAAGCGACATGGAAGCTTGGGAAAGAAGTGGGTCAAATGGAACTTATGTGCACGGGAAGCGTACTCGGATGCAAAGTAAGTTAAGCTTACACCCTCCTTGTAGAATACCTATTCATTTTATAGATTATGAATATGATAAGTTTATAAATGAGGTATGAAGTTCCGACAAGTTTTGATATGGGTCGAAACATGTGTTCATGACAAGAAACTAAGTTTGATGGTTAAAAAGGGATAAAAGGGTATTATGGTAATTTTGGTTGCAAGTTAACAAAGTAATAAGTTACATGGATGGGATGACGAATAACTAACATCCCACAAGGATAAAATGGACATTTAGACTTAACGGGTCAAACGGTGAAGATGTCACCTTTTGGCGTTATCGACTAATGAATTTATTTGTTAAGTATTATGAATTTTTAGAATGTATAGAAAAAGGATTTGCGTTGCTATTATCTAGCAATTCAGCGGATGAAGTATTAGAACGGGTCATAGCTTTGATCCGAGCCAGGTATGTGCATTTACCATTGTAGATAAGTCGCATGGTCGGTAATTTATGAAATGAAGTCTTTAGTAGTAAAGGATGGGTCAAAGATGACAAAAACGCCCTTGATGGGTACAACGAGCAAATGGTCCTAAAAGTTGATTACAAACAAGCTATTTGATTAAATGAATGTTTTGAAAAAATAAGAAAGCGAGAAGTATGATTTTCGTAAGCTAAGGACTTTGAAATGCGCAAATACCCCGAACGGGTCAAAATAAGCTCTTGAGCGAAAATGGGTCATGAGGATGCAAGACATCTGAGAACTTAATCTTTTATGATAGACAATGTTGAAATTATAGGGTTCTTGAGGAATGTAGGTCAAACAATCAAGTTATGTTGATGAATGCATGAACGGGTCAAAATTTGGTAAGCGAGTAATAAGCCGAAGAGTTAAAAGTCTGAAATTTTATTATGTCGGATGTTGGATATTAACTCCATTAGATGGAGAATTAAATTACGGACGTATAGGAAAAAGAATCGGGTAAAACGGATTAAAAACGAGAGAGTTATGCTCGTTTCCGTGAAATCGGGTTATGCTGGGAATCTGCAGCACCAGCAAACAACATTCTGTCGAAAACAGGTGCTAGCGTAGCGCGAGCATGTGCTAGCGCTACGCGAGAATGTGTCAGTTTCGCGAAAATCGTTTATTTTAACCGTTGATGCATTGCGAACCTGTCCGGACCGTTTTTAAACGCGTATAAGCTAAGAATGACTAATTTATTCCTTGTTTTAGGAAGTGTAGATACGTATGTATGTATGTATGTATGTATGTATGTATGTATGTATGTATGTATGTATGTATGTATGAATATAAGTTGTATGTATGAATGAAAGTATGTTTGGATGTATGCAAGTAGGGATATATATGAGCGTATGCACGTTTGTAGGCATACGTGAAGATATGAATGTATGTATGAATGTATGTATGTAGGTGTGTATGTAGGTAGTACGTATATGTACGCAAGTGAGTATGTACGAATGTATGCACGTATGTAGGTTTGTGTGAAGGCATGTAATAAGTATGTATGTATGTATGAATGTATGTATTTAGGTATGCACGTATGTAGGTACGTATGTGTGTAAGTTGTTATGTGTGATCGTAGGCATATGTATAAGTTTGTATGAAAGTATGTACGCATGCATTCAATGAAATTGAGTACTAACGATAATAATAGCGTGCCTGGTGAATGAAGTGTAACGCAGGAATATCAAAGAAGTCTCACCGCGGATTGTATGATCAGACGGATAGCCGGAATGTAAAGAGTTAACGGAATGAAAAATAAACGTGAATAAATCTTATATGTTTATGATACGTACTAATGTTATGAATTTTATGTGGTGAGCGCAGGTAGTACGAGCCATGAGGATCATCAAGGAATAGAGATCGAGGATCGAGTCACTAGAGAGATTGTACGGGAACGTTGATGTATATAATGTAGTAAACATAAGCTATGTTTTTACTTAGTAAATAAGTCGATTGATGGATTTATGTGAAAGAGTTATGTTAAAGTTAAATTCTAAATAAGTTAAGGTATTTATAATGAAAGAAATTTTAGACATGAACTTCCGCTGCGACTTTTGGTCAAACGTGAATTAGGGTCTTACAAGTTGGTATTAGAGCCCTGGTTTGAGAGAAATCAAGTATGAGGAGGTAAATACTTGAACTCAAACTCGTGTGCTCTCGTGACCAGGAACCCGTACAATCCAAGACTCGATCAAGATCTAAGGGTAAAAGCCAAGGTAAGTATGTGCTTAAGTATGTATTGGAAGATAACTAACAATATGTTATGTGTAAGGTAAGCATGGTTGCTTGGAAAGAATGATTTGTGGATGCGGTCTAGCACCGGCACCAAGGTATTTAATATGATATATTGACCCAGGTACATATATTTAATATATGTAAGTACATGTGATGGTAAAACCTATCAATGAAAGGAAAATTTTAAATGAAAAATAATGATAAGAATGGTAATGAAGTTTTGGTGAATGTTACACGTGCCGAAACCTAATTCTTCGGACATAAGGTGACAATTACACGAAGACACGAAACTAGTATGTGGATTGTGTACCTGGCCAGTACACAAGAAACATATGACGTTCGTGAGCCCGTGATAATTGTTACAGGTGTGTCCGTTAGAATTGGGTAGCAGGTGGGCGTATGGGTGAAATGGGTAGTAAGACTCTCGGAAGATTGAGAGTACTACGTAAGAGTAAAAAGTATAAGTGATAAGAATGAAGAATGTTGAATCCGTAAGAAAGTACGGATCAACAAGATATGAATGCAAAGTTTGAATCCGCGAGACAGATTCAAAGAATGAAAGATATGAATGCAATGCTTGAATCCGCGAGACGGATTCAAAGAATGAAAGATATGAATGCAATGCTTGAATCCGCGAGACAGAATCAAGGAATGAAAGGTATGAATGCAAAGTTTGAATCCGCGAGACGGATTCAAAGAATGAAGGATACAAATGCAATGCTTGAATCCGCGAGACGGATTCAAGGAATGAAAGACATGCATGGAATGTTTGAATCCGCGAAACGGATTCAAAGAATGAAAGATGTGAATGCAATGTTTGAATCCGCGAGACGGATTCAAAACATAGAAGGTACGAATGGTATGAATAATGTGTTCAAATCTGCGAAATAGATTTAAGATATAAAAGACGAAACTAGTCTACATAAGAAGAAGTCGATAGCTTGACCACGTTCGCGTCAAACAAGTCATATAAGTAAATGTAAAGCAAATGAACAAAAGAATGATAAAAATGAAAATATTCGAATGTGTAAGTAAACTCCCGGACTCCATCTTTAGTAGTAATGGAATTAATTGTATGATAATCGTTAAAGGTTATGTTGAAATGCGTTATTGAAGATGATATCGAATGAGTAGTATTAAGTGGTTTCCGAATCACTTCTTAGATTATTTAAGTAGAGTTCTATGCTAGTCAATTAAGTATGATAATCGAATCCAATTAGAATTTAGTTGTTTAGAAGTGAAGGTTTTCGCTATGTAGACCATCGGGTCAAAATAAGAGTTTATTTCGTTACGGAATATAATGGCCTTTCATAAGTATAGACTTGTTAAGAAGAAGTCAAGTGTATGAATAATTATGAAATGAGATAGGATGATTACTTATAATTATGATGTGGTGTTAAGTCAAACATAAATGTGTGTGTGTGTGTGTAAGAGGAAATGAGAAAGGTTTCGGGGACGAAACCTTATTTAAAGGGGGTAGACTTGTAACACCCCAAAACCCGAATGTTTATATTTTTCGTATGTTCCTATATGACTTAGTATGAAATAAGTAACTAGACTATTTAACCTAGTTAAGTGTGTGGTTAAAAGTCTTAAATGACTAAAGTAGTGCAATTTATGTTAAGTGACAAACATGAGGGGCCAAATGGAACAAGATGAAAGTTAAGTTACTAAATAACAAAACTCTCACACACAAACACACACATCGTGTGTTCGAGAATGAGCAGGAAGCTCCCATGGAGCCAAGAACCCTAACTTCATCCTTTTCATCAAATTGAAAGGCAAAATGAAGCTTAAATTCATAACCGAGCATAGATTAATGATCACCTTCACAAGGGGATCGCAAGGTATGTCTTAAAAGTTAGTTTGGTGATTATGCATGAAGCGGGTTATGTTGTAAATCACGAATTTGTATGAAATTGGGTATGAGTATGTATTAGAATCATCATTTGGAACATGGATTATGCATGAATTAGGTTAATTTGATGTTTAAGGGTGAAACCCATAAGTTATGGTGAGAATGATGATTTGAATCATCATCCATGTCTAATTCTTGTTGAATGTTGGTGTATTTTGATTTGTATGATGGATTCTTGTTAGAGGAATTGAAAGAATGTGATACTAGTATGTTTGATGTTTATGCATGTATGATTCATGTTGATTAGAAGGAAGAAATTGATGAATTATGTATGAGATTTGAAGGATATACATGAACTAGTTGTACACTATGCTTAGAAGGTAGTACACATATCAAAAGTATGATGAAATTATGAAGAACTTAAGAGTAGATCACTTGTAAGTGATTAACAAGTAGTTATGAAGTGGGTTTTAGATGATGTAATGTAAATTGATGATTTACTTATGTTAATAATGTTTGGAATCATACATGTGTGTGAATGTTTAAAGAAATCGGGTAAGAAATGATGGATTAGCATGTTATAAGGTTGAATGATAAATTCCATATAAGATCCGTGTAATGAAAAAGCTGTGATGAATGATGAATAAGCTAACTATCTTGAGAATGGTATATGATAGTTGATGCTTGATAAGCGACATGGAAGCTTGGGAAAGAAGCGGGTCAAATGGAACTTATGTGCACGGGAAGCATACTCGGATGCAAAGTAAGTTAAGCTTACACCCTCCTTGTAGAATACCTATTCATTTTATAGATTATGAATATGATAAGTTTATAAATGAGGTATGATGTTCCGACAAGTTTTGATATGGGTCGAAACATGTGTTCATGACAAGAAACTAAGTTTGATGGTTAAAAAGGGATAAAAGGGTATTATGGTAATTTTGGTTGCAAGTTAACAAAGTAATAAGTTACATGGATGGGATGACGAATAACTAACATCCCACAAGGATAAAATGGACATTTAGACTTAACGGGTCAAACGGTGAAGATGTCACCTTTTGGCGTTATCGACTAATGAATTTATTTGTTAAGTATTATGAATTTTTAGAATGTATAGAAAAAGGATTTGCGTTGCTATTATCTAGCAATTCAGCGGATGAAGTATTAGAACGGGTCATAGCTTTGATCCGAGCCAGGTATGTGCATTTACCATTGTAGATAAGTCGCATGGTCGGTAATTTATGAAATGAAGTCTTTAGTAGTAAAGGATGGGTCAAATTTGACAAAAAAACGCCCTTGATGGGTAAAACGAGCAAATGGTCCTAAAAGTTGATTACAAACAAGCTATTTGATTAAATGAATGTTTTGAAAAAAATAAGAAAGCGAGAAGTATGATTTTCGTAAGCTAAGGACTTTAAAATGCGCAAATACCCCTAACGGGTCAAAATAAGCTCTTGAGCGAAAATGGGTCAAGAGGATGCAAGACATCTGAGAACTTAATCTTTTATGATAGACAATGTTGAAATTATAGGGTTCTTGAGGAATGTAGGTCAAACAATCAAGTTATGTTGATGAATGCATGAACGGGTCAAAATTTGGTAAGCGGGTAATAAGCCGAAGAGTTAAAAGTCTGAAATTTTATTATGTCGGATGTTGGATATTAACTCCATTAGATGGAGAATTAAATTACGAACGTATAGGAAAAAGAATCGGGTAAAACTGATTAAAAACGAGAGAGTTATGCTCGTTTCCGTGAAATCGGGTTATGCTGGGAATCTGCAGCACCAGCAAACAACATTCTGTCGAAAACAGGTGATAGCGTAGCGCGAGCATGTTCTAGCGCTACGCGAGCATGTGTCAGTTTCGCGAAAATCGTTTATTTTAACCGTTGATGCATTGCGAACCTGTCCGGACCATTTTTAAACGCGTATAAGCTAAGAATGACTAATTTATTCCTTGTTTTAGGAAGTGTAGATACGTATGAGGTATGTATGTATGTATGTATGTATGAATATAAGTTGTATGTATGAATGAAAGTATGTTTGGATGTATGCAAGTAGGGATATATATGAGCGTATGCACGTTTGTAGGCATACGTGAAGATATGAATGTATGAATGTATGTATGTAGGTGTGTATGTAGGTAGTACGTATATGTACGCAAGTGAGTATGTACGAATGTATGCACGTATGTAGGTTTGTGTGAAGGCATGTAATAAGTATGTATGTATGTATGAATGTATGTATTTAGGTATGCACGTATGTAGGTACGTATGTGTGTAAGTTGTTATGTGTGATCGTAGGCATATGTATAAGTTTGTATGAAAGTATGTACGCATGCATTCAATGAAATTGAGTACTAACGATAATAATAGCGTGCCTGGTGAATGAAGTGTAACGCAGGAATATCAAAGAAGTCTCACCGCGGATTGTATGATCAGACGGATAGCCGGAATGTAAAGAGTTAACGGAATGAAAAATAAACGTGAATAAATCTTATATGTTTATGATACGTACTAATGTTATGAATTTTATGTGGTGAGCGCAGGTAGTACGAGCCATGAGGATCATCAAGGAATAGAGATCGAGGATCGAGTCACTAGAGAGATTGTACGGGAACGTTGATGTATATAATGTAGTAAACATAAGCTATGTTTTTACTTAGTAAATAAGTCGATTGATGGATTTATGTGAAAGAGTTATGTTAAAGTTAAATTCTAAATAAGTTAAGGTATTTATAATGAAAGAAATTTTAGACATGAACTTCCGCTGCGACTTTTGGTCAAACGTGAATTAGGGTCTTACACTTCAGCTTCTACGAACTGAATGTCTTTATGCCAAATTCTCCAAGTGTGAATTTTGGTTAAAGGAGGTTCAATTCCTTGGTCACACTGTCAACGAACTTGGTATTCACGTTGATCCTGTAAAAATCGAAGCTGTGAAGAACTGGATTGCAGTTAAGTCTCCGTCTGAAATTCATTCGTTCCTTGGTCTAGCTGGTTACTATCGTCGTTTCATTTCCAACTTCTCGAAAATCGCCGTTCCTCTTACCTCCTTGACTTAAAAAAAGAAACCTTTTGTTTGGGGTCCTGAACAAGATGAGTCTTTCCAAACGTTCAAGGACATGCTTTGCAATGCTCCTATCCTCACTCTTCCCGATGGTACCAGACAAGCGCCTCTTGAACGAGATCGGTTAGGTGCTCATGAACGTTTAATGTGCGATTATTTTTGTGAAAATCCGTTGTACGACGATGCACAATTTAGGCATCGGTTTCGTATGAACTGTCGTCTTTTCTTAAGAATTTCTAATGATCTTGCGGCCGAATTCCCTTTTTTCACCCAAAGAGAAAATGCTAGTTGCAAAATTGGGTTCTCTGGAATACAAAAGTGTACTCCCGCAATTCGGCAACTTGCGTACGGCATAACGAGTGATGCGTGAGATGAATATTTAAGGATGTCGTCCAGAAGTTGTCGTGACTGTATTGAAAATTTCTATGACGGTATTATTATTATTGTTGTTATTATTATTGTTATTTTTATTGTTTATAGTTTATTAACAATATTATATTAGGTGTTAACTTTCTTTACGGGAGGCGATATTTGAGGATGCCAACAGCTACCGATGTTCCACTTTTATACGAGGCCCATCAGCGGATACACGGGTTTCCTGGGATGCTGGGTAGTCTTGATTGCACGCACTGGGAGTGGGCGACATGTCCAACCGCTTGGAAAGGGCAACACCATCGTGGTGACCACGAGGGTCCTACCTTAATATTACAAGCGGTCGCGTCTCAAGATTTATGGATTTAGCATGCGTACTTTGGCATGACCGATGCGAACAATGACATCGTTGTTTTACAATCTTCGGGTCTTTTCGACGATGTCATAGATGGTGTTGCACCAAATACTTCATTCTATGCAAACGGCGTGGAGTATAAGTATGGGTACTATCTTGTTGACGGTATTTATCCGGAGTGGGCGACATTGGTGAAAACTCTTTCATGTCCAAATGACGAGAAAAGATTGTATTACAAGAAGAAACAAGAGCCGACAAGAAAAGATGTCGAGCGGGCTTTCGGTGTATTAAAAAATAGATGGTATATCATTGCCCAGCCTTCGAGGATACTTGAAAAGAGTAAAATAAGAAACGCCATGTATACGTGCATCATCTTGCATAACATGATGTTGGAGGACTCGGGCAGAGCGTTTTGTAGAGAAAGTTATGATGAAGGTAAACAACCGACGAACCCACTACTCGCATACGCTCAAAAAGAAGTGACACACATCATAACCTTCGAGCTGATCTGACCGAGCACCTATAGCTTTATCGTGAACAAGGAGGAGACGACGAGTGATTTTTTTTTTCAGTAACATTGTATTAGGGATGAGATGTTTTACCGAAATACCGGTATCGTACCGATGCCGTACCGTACAGATCATAAATGGTACCGGTATCGGTAATAGATTTTTCGAAATTCGGTATCGGTACCGGTATTTTTCAGTAAATACCGTTATTAATACCGAATTTAATAAAGAATTCCAACAGGTAAAATGTTTTTATCTTTTCAAGCTTCTTTTACATTTTTTTGTTACATTAATTTTGTTTATTAAATTTGTCTATTTAATTATTAGATATTTTGGCAATTGAAATTTCCACCATTGCGTCCGAGTCGGTGTTTAGTACGAGCAGTCGGGTCCTAGACGCATATAGAACAATATTGTCAAGTAACATTGTTGAAGCTTTGGTTTGCACTCAAGATTGGGTGAGAAAATCAAGAGAGCCGATTATTGATGACATAGATGATATTTTAAAGGATGACGAACTTGCCATAGGTAAAATAGTTCTTATTCATTCAATGGTTTGGTTGTCAAATAATATGTATTAACTTTCTTTCTTAGTTTTCTATAGAGATTGAAGATGCGATAAATAATATGCAAAACGAAAGAGGAAAAGGGAAAATGCAAAGCGATTAGCGAGATTAAACTAATATCAAATTTCTTTTGTTTGGTTATTTTTAATCAATTATGATGTTTTTTAGACATGTTGGAATTTGGATTTTAAAAGTCGAACCCAAGGATGTTTACCTTTTAATTTTTTTGACTACTTAATATGTTTACTTTTTGTTTACATTCCTCTATATATTACTCTAGTTCAGTCAATAATGGATGGATGGGTTGCACATGATATTTTTTAGGTAAAACAATGAATGACACCAAAGCGATACTAATGTGGTAAAGTACCGAAATACCGGTATCGATACCGGTACCGAATCTATAAATACGGTACGGTAATCGGTATCCACTTTTCCTCAATTTCAGTAACGGTATTTACAGTATTGGTACCAGTACGGTACCGGTATCGTATCGATCTCATCCCTACATTATATTTTTTTATTTAAATTATGACATTGTATTTTTTTTATTTAAATTATGAGTTTTATATTTTTTCTTGTTATTTAAATTTAAATTAATATATCAAAATTAAATAATGTTTAAATTTAAATAAAAATAATAATTAGGTAATGATGATAGAAGCTTTAAATCATTGTATGCAAGTTGAAGGGAGAAGACTTAAAGGCCCCTATGTGACATAACGCTTATGTGAATCTTACATAGCGTAATAAAATTCCTAGAGGCTTTAAGGGTGTAAGGAGTGGTTAAACACTTAGGAGTGGCAAACCAAAAAACCGACCAATCAGAGCGCGCCATGCCAATCAGTAAAAAATGTTTAAACTTTGATGAAAAGTGTTGACAATGGTTTAGACACTTGGTGAAGTGGTAAACTATTTTCTAAAAAAAAAGAAAAAGGTATGATTGGTTGAGATTGGAATGGACCCCACTCCTTATACACACACGCACTTCTTCATCGCTCGGCATCATCCTACCGATTTGGTAAACTTTGGTGACTAAACTTTTGTTGGTGGTGGTGTTACCGAGTGGCAAACTCACTTTGCCGAGTGAGTTTGCCGCCCACTCCTTACACCCTAAACCACACAAACTTCTAGTAAGATACAAGTTGATAAGTGGAGTTTGTGATTTACAGAGAATGTTTGATATCTTCCTATCAAAATGTTATTTTAATATAAATATATGAACACATGGTTGATTATCAGCCACTCATTTTTCCCACATTCAATGCAAGTTGGGGAATTGTTCAGTGACCCATAAAATACAAACTAAATTTCCAGAAGACAAAAATCGTTTTCTTTTGTTATTCATTTTTTATGTAGGGAAAGTATAAGCGTTTTGGGTTATTTCATACTCTTTTTTTTTTAATTTAATAAAGAACTAAAGAAATATATTAAATAGAATAAAATGCTATTTTTATTGTTTAATTTTGTAAAATGTATTAAAATTTGAAAAAATTATTACTATTTAAATATTATAGGGGAAGTTACTTTGAAAATCAACAATATATTTTAAAGATTGTATCATATATTTTAAATGTTGTAATTGTTTATACTCTTAAATTTATATAAAATTACTTTTTTTTTTATTTTTCTTATATCTATTATAATGCAGTATAATTATAGATTTAAAGAAAATAGGCCCCATTAGAGGCTGGTTTTGGGCATTGTTGTGAAAAATCATCCATCACAATTATTAGGAATGGCTCCCACAAAAAACGTTAAAACACATCCATCACAATTGTTAGGAACTAGGATGGCATGCTTGTACGTTGTAGGCTTGTAGCCACCACCTAAATCGAGTTAACCAATTAAATTTATATTTTTGATAAAAAAACTATAACAATGGCAAAATTGTAATTTTTAACAGAGGGAAAGTTGTATTTTTTGACTGGGGTAAAATCGTAAATTGCCAAAAGCTAAAGTGATGGCAGTACTGTAAATTTGAAGGGGAGGGGGGGGGGGGGGGAATTTGAAATTTTAATAGGGACAAATTCGTAATTTTGCACCTAGGGTAACAGCGTAATATAAACTTGAACTACGGACACAATCGTAATTTTAAGCTGGAGGCAAAAGCACAATTTTATTTTGAACCGAGGGCAAAATCGTAATTTTGAGTTTGGGGCAAAAGAATCATTTTATTTTGAAGGGGGGAAAAACGTAATTTTCAATTGAGGGCGAAATCGTAATTTTTTTAACGGGGAAAAATAACATTTTTTTACAGAGGGCAAAATCGTAATATCATTTTATTTTGGACAAAAGCGTAATATTATTTTGAGCTGGGGGGCAAAACCGTCATTTTAAAATGGATATAAAATAATAAACTGGTTGGTCCAATGGGAGAGTGGCAGACGAAATCGTAATTTTCGCTTGAGGGCAAAATCGTATTTTTGAGATGGAGACAAAAGCGTAATTTTAGTTTGAGCTAGGGGCAAAACGGTAAAAAAAAAAAAAAAAAAACCTATTAAAGTTGCCGCCCATTTTGGCCAATGGGAGGCAACAACCGACCTTGTCATTTGTAGTATTGTATAATGGCTCCCATAATAAAACGAAAACGTGTTCTACATGTTAAAGCTGTTGATCAGTTCTGTTTTAGATGTAATGAAAAACATGAAAATATACCTGTGATTGCAGACATGCCAGCAGAGAATCCAGTAAGTGATGCAGCCATAGAAGTCGACATGCTAGTCAAGGTGATCTGGTTCCTCCTTAGGGTGCAATCTAATGATGGTGATGATTAAAACCGAATAGGGAGTTCGGTTATGGAGAGGAGGTCGAATGATGTTATTAGTAATTAGGTGTGTGTGTAACCCTTTAATCTCTACATAAGTCTCCTTATATATGATCAGGAGTTAACACTCATTTTAGCCTTAAACCAATAACTATAGCAAAGAAATAGAACCGTTGAATCATCATGCAACTCAGGACCCCAATTAGTCATACTATAGCCTCAATTTAAAACCTAATCGTTATGGTCAAAATACGCATAAGCCCTTTGTTTGATTTGTAACTTTATTTGTCTATATGCCATTATATCGGTTAAACATATTCTTAGAGACATGCAAAATCAAACTGAGAAAATTTCATTAACATAAAACATAAGCTAGTACAATATGCTAAATAAGGTCTTTGGTAAATCCCATATTTTGAACATGTTCTTCGTAAACCTTAGGTGGGAGACCTTTTGTCATCGGATCCGCAAGCATATCTTTAGTACTAATATACTCAATACAAAGATTATTTTCCTCAACTCGTTCACGTACGAACATATATTTTGTATCGAGATATAAACCAGCTCTAGTCGAACTGTTACTGTTCGAGAAACTAACGGCAGCTAAGTTATCACAATAAAGCTTCAATGGTCTAGAAATGGAATTAACAATTTTGAGTCCAGTGATCAGATTTCTAAG
The DNA here is from genome assembly GCA_030545235.1 of Helianthus tuberosus. NCBI lineage: Eukaryota > Viridiplantae > Streptophyta > Magnoliopsida > Asterales > Asteraceae > Helianthus > Helianthus tuberosus. Next base: position 114,316,667 of record CM060400.1, on the reverse strand, counting down.
CAACATTCCATGATAGGTTGCGTTATAAACAACAATGTATTCTGCCATCATGGTGGAAGTTGAGATCAACTGTTGTTTATGACTCTTCCATGAGATGGGTCCGCCTGCTAACATAAAGATATAGCTCGAAGTGGATTTCTTGTCATCTTTACATTTGGCAAAGTCAGAATCAGAATAGCCCACCATTTCTAAATGATCACTTCTTCTATAAGTCAGTTTATAGTCTTTCGTCCCTTACAGATATCGAAGTACCTTCTTAGCTGCTTTCCAGTGATCTAGGCCAGGATTAGTCTGATAACGGCCTAACATTCCAACAATATAAGCGATATCTGGGCGAGTATAGACTTGAGCATACATCAGGCTCCCGACTACTGACACGTAAGGTATCTGGCTCATTTGCTCCTTTTCAACTTCTGTTGTCGGACACTGGAATGAACCGAAAACATCTCCCTTAACTACTGGAGCGACTGAGGGTTTGCACTGTTGCATGTTATAACGTGTAAGGACACGATCTATGTAAGCCTTTTGAGACAATCCTAAGATCCATTTGTGTCTATCTCGGTGAATTTCGATGCCAATGGCGTAAGAAGCATCTCCGAGATCCTTCATGTCGAAGTTATGCGAGAGTAATCGCTTCGACTCATGCAACATGTCTAAACTATTACTTGCCAATAGAATATCATCTACGTAAAGGACAAGTATAGTAAAGTTACTCCCACTCATCTTGAGGTAGGTGCATTGATCCACTTGATTCTTCATAAAACCTTGTTTCTTCATTACTTCATCAAACTTGAGGTACCATTAACGTGATGCTTGTTTTAACCCGTACATGGATTTCTTAACTTACAGACTAGATGCTCCTGACCTTCAGGTTTAAAGCCTTCAGGTTGTTTCATGTAAACATCTTCGTCTAAGTTTCCGTTGAGGAAAGTGGTTTTAACGTCCATCTGATGCAGCTCTAAATCAAAATGAGCTACTAGGGCCATGACGATCCTTAATGAATCTTTACGAGAGACAGATGAAAACGTCTCTTGATAATCAATTCCCTCTTTCTGAGTGTAGCCCTTTGCAACCAATCTCGCTTTGTAGCTTTCAACGTTCCCATTCGGATCCAGTTTTGTTTTGAACACCCAATTACATCCTACGGGTTTGACACCGTTGGGTGATTCTACCAAATCCCAAACGTCATTTTTTTCATGGATTCAAGCTCATCAATCATTGCTTTATTCCATTCAGAAGACTGATCACTGTTAATGGCTTCATTGTAAGAGATAGGATCATTGAGCTTTCCGGGATCCATTTCAGTCAGGTAGGTAACATAATCATCCTAATTAGTAGGCCTTCTTTGCCTGGATGACCACCTGAGTTGATTATCGGGTTCAGTGTTGTCTTGGTTTTGAGCGTTTGATGTGTCTTCGTTATGAGGTATAATGGGTTCTGATTGTAGAGGTTAATTTGGAGTTGGTGCAGTAGCTTCAGGTGCAGTAATTGCATTGGGTACAAGAGGAGTAATCGGAGTAATGTTAAGCGACGGGTCTCTCCCCCCCCGCGTCTTGTACTTCTTGAAATTCTTCGTAAGGGTTGGTACTGCTCCCACTGACCTTGAAATCCTCCAGAAACGATAACCCTTTGAAGTATCAGGATACCCGATAAAGAAACAGGTAACTGTTTTAGGGTCAAGTTTCCTTAGGAAAGGATTGTAAATTTTTGCTTCAGCAATGCAGCCCCATACTTTCATATATCTAAGACTCGGTTTCCTTCCTGTCCAAAGTTCATAAGGAGTTTAAGGGACAGACTTAGAAGGAACTCCATTGAGTATATGAACAGCTGCTTTTAACGCTTCGGTCCAGAGGAATAATGGTAAATTAGTGTTGGCTAACATACTGTGCAACATGTTCATAAGGGTACGGTTTCTTCGTTCAGCGACACCATTCTGCTGATGTGACACCCGGCTCTTCAGGCCCTACCGTACAATTGCAAAACGTGATGTGAATAGGTAACAGGGCTATATTTGTCTGGCTATGGTGTTTATACGTGAAATTTAATGTGTTGGTAAAATTAAACTTTGATAAAAATTATGTTGGCAGCGGTAAGATAAACGCTTATCGCGTAACGATTAGAATGCGAAACGAACATCGGTGACCACCCGGATAGTGTTAAAATCCTAAAAATAGCCTGTTATGATTAAAATGATAGTTTTAATCCTATTCGTGAGGAAAAATAAATTTAAACGCTAAGAGACTTTATTTTTCGAGTTTAAGCGCGTACCGCGCGATGCAGCGCGTATACCGACAAAATACTGTCAACACAGCCCGTCAAGACAACTGAAAATCATTTTAGCAATAATTTGATAAGTTTATTCTTATAGAATGACAAAAATAAATAAAAACGCTTAAATTTATATTTTTGCGATTTTAAACGTGTACCGCGCAGCACAGCGCGCATACTGCCAAATACCGACAACGTAGCCAATTGAGGCAACTGGTAATTATTTCAGAAATAATTTTAAGTGATTATTTTTATAGAACGATAAAAATAATTTAAAACGCACTAAAACGGGTTTAAAACGCTAGATAAAATACCCGGTATCCAGTAAAATACCTGTTTTTATTCACTAATCTTCAAATGTATATGTATATATATATGTTTTATGTGTGTATATAAGAGAGAGAAACATAGGTGGCTGCTAGAGGGGGGTGCCACCCACCTTGGAATTGTGAGAAATGGACATGTGGGTCTTGTGAAGTGTGTGTAATGATTTGAGCTCTTAAAACACTCAAACTTCATTTAAACAAGATCAGACAAGCTCTCTATCTCTCTTCCTCTTGAACCTTACGGCCGAAACCCCCTCTCACACATACACTTTCAAAAATTTTAAACATTCCATGAAGATTCAAGAGTCTTTCAAGATGATTTCAAGCTAAAAAGGGTGTTTGGAAGTGATTTCAAGCAAGAACAACCTCCATCTCATCATCTATTCTCAAAAACCCATCTAAAATCTTGAAGGTATAAAATTATTACATAAATCTTGTTTTGATTCTTGATGATCTTAAATAATGATGGAAGTTTCTCTTGTTCTTGAGTTTAAACACTAACTTAAAACAAATAACAAATGGGTATTCAAAGAGATTAAACATGGATGTGTGTACATATGTATGTATGGCCGTAGGTATATATGTGTGTAAGTGTTTGTGTTTTTGATTTTTGTTGAAAGATTCTTGAGTTACACGATTACTTGAAAAGTAGGATGCATGTAAGAATCTAAGTGTGTCATATAAGAATGTTCTAAAAGCGATTTAAAGATTTAAAGTGACATGATGAAAAGTGATTTTTTGGTGGTTTATGTGTGCGTATACATGTTTCATATATATATGTATGTATGTATGTATGCATGTAGGTAAAAGTTTGTCATAAGTTCTTAAATATGAAGGATATTAGCATTTATGCATGAATGATTGGATGATAATGATGATGTGTGTGTTGTTTTTTGCAAGAACATGATATTAATGTGTTCTTGATGTATGATTAGATCATACATAATGTTGATGATGTTGTATAAGTGCAATAGATGCACATATGTGGACATGCATGTTAATATGAAAGCATGAAATGATCATTTGAGCATGATTTGATAAAAATAAATTTTGATCAGATTATAAACCTTAAAATAAAGTTATTTTGAAGTGTTTAATGATATATAACTTTGTCATAATGTTTGCTAGCTTTGCATGTTGTATTTGGTGCATTAAAAGTTGTAAAATACGTGAAATCGCATGATTTATGTGACTTAGACAAAAACTGCACTAATCTGATTATAACCATCATTTTAATCAGTAAATAACGTGTATTGTGTTAAAATATCGAGTCGTTTCGAGTTGGGATGATTATAGTAACGTTTAACGCAAAACTATGCGTTAAAACGGTAAAAAATCGGCTTTTCGGGTGATTTTTATAAAACTGATTTAGATCAGTAAATAGATTGATTTTTTTTTAGTTTAAAAACAAGTATTTTAACAAATTGTTAGTTTACTTGGTGTTTGGTTGGTCATATGTGACTTCCGACGCCCGAAAACGTTACCGAATCGCTAAAATACACATTTTTCAATGAATAGTAGTATGGGTGAATTTTGAGTGAATCTTATGTGATAAAATGTATTAAGTAATTTGAACATGTAAATGTGATAATATGTTAAGTGTTAATTTGACAATGAGTAATTTAGACTATGCATGTATGCATGTACGTTTTGTGCGGTAGGAACGGTAAATTTTGCGTTAAATGTGTAACTTGTTTGTCGAGCATGAAATTTGGTACATATGAGATGTTTTATGTATATTTTGCCTTAAAAATGACAAAATAGTTAAGTTAGTGAGGTTTCGTGTGTTTCGGTGTTAAAATATGTGAACATTTATGTATATATATATTACGACGCGCAAATCGTAGATATATTGCGTATAAACGGAAGAGTTGACAGATTTACACAATAATGGTCACAAATAGAATCGTTCAAATTGTAAAATCATAAAAATATATATATGGACTCATATATGTATATTAACACGCCAACATAATAAAAAATGACAACTTTTCGAGAAAATCTCAAAGTTATGTGATAATTCCAAGAAACGGAGAAACTTAGGATTTTTGTGCTAAATATGTATATTGATTTAGAATTGTTCCTATATTAGGACGTATATATATATCAAATTCTGGGATTTGCGATATTAAAATACGCATCCAAAGGTGAGTGTCACTAAACCCCTCTTTTTACTGTTTTGTATATATTTTGGGGGTGGAACACGTCGTTAAAAGGGTTTAATAATGTTTTCGAAATAAAACATACCTTTTAATATATAATATATATATTTTCGCTGAAAATATATGAATTTGATAAGTTATACGTTTTGAAGTAAAACAATTTTGAAGAATGAACATTATAAGTGCGGTATTTCTTAAGTGAAACGAGACCGTACGAATTGAGGATGAATTCCGGACTGAGTCTCAACATTTGAGTGACAGGGGAATTCGTAAATCGTAGTATATTAAATTGTCATATTAGTAGGATATATATATTGTACGTGAGGCAGACATCATATTGTTCTTCGAGAAAGAACCCTGCGCCCATGATGTCATTTAATCAGTTAAATATGGTACGCGAGGAATTGTTGGTAGATCTATCGGGTTGACAACCCCGTCTTGACCGGTCGCCCCGTGTCAATGTCAAACGACGAATTATTATTCTGTGTATTGTCTAGCATTTATTATCCCTACATGGTTAATATATAGTTCGTATCGTCTAGCTAAAATACGAGTCTGAAAATTAACGCAATAATTTAATATACAAAACCTGGGCAGTATTACTGTTGTTGGAGTAATGAACCGATGGAAGGCCCATGGATTTTAAATAAGGTAGTAAAATGGACTTTCTAAGAATTAAATGGATGTTTTTTTATAAACACCTAATTAGAAAGTTTTCCTTGGAATAAAATTTGTTAGTAAACGAATAAGTGAACTCATCTTCCTTTGTGTTGACACTTGATTTTAACGTGTTCTACAGGTACTTGAATTCGGCTTCGGGAAATCATGGCGTATCTTGTGTTTGAATGATGCAGGTTGTTTGTTTGAAAATGTTGGACAACTTTTAAACTTTCTGGGACTTTTGTAATAAGACCCTCAATGGTCAAAGACATCTTAACTATGTAGTTGTGTCGTGTCTTAAAACATAATGTTTAATAATTTATGTTTTAAAATAAACCAATATGTCCAACAATAAATTGCATCGCTCGACAAGATATACATGGGCACCAACTTCCGTCTCCACTACGTTTAAATATTCCGCTGCGACGTTTTTTGGGTGTGACAGAAGTTGGTATCAGAGCCATTGGTTGTTTGTGAACTAGATGTTTTCGCGGAAAACACTAGACTTCAACCGGAGAATTTTGAAATATAAAGTCCAAAATTCTCGAAGCCAAGATTTTTAAATAAACATAGAAAATATTTTATCATGTGTGAAAACCATTATGTGTTTTATGTGCATACGTCAATTTCTGTTTATTCTGAGCCTTATGTGTTACTATTCAAGTTGATCACACACTTACTTGTACGGTTATATATATGTGTCACAGATGTCGCACAAGCACGAGGTCATCGACTCAAGTAGCGAGCCAGATTTCGAGACTTCACCCAGATCCATTTTACCAGAGACACCTATCACGACCCCACAAATGGTTGGTATGGCTGAGTTTGCTTCATCATTCCATGTCGACCCTGCTTTCGCTTGCCAGGTAGACCCCAGATATGCTTTCACAAGCAACGGGTGGATTGATGACAACGATGACGCTCCTCTCTCGATCCATGAGACAGGACAATCATCTGGCACAGTACCAGTTATCGAAGACGTGATTAGAGATGTCCCTGTATTTGGAGGACCTTTTAGTATTGCACCAGCAGTGGATGCCACTATTGTTACAGCTCGACCATTAGAGCCGACTGTTGCTCCACCAGCTACTGTGATCGAGCCCGTTGCTGAGGTCCCTCCACCTGTTTTGTCAGAGTCACCTTTACCTGTCATTGAGTCACGCGCATCTTCTACGCCTCTATTAGTGTATTATCGTCGCAGAAAGAGAGTTAGGCCTGCTGGAGACGTTGCTTCTACGTCACAAGCGGAGACCGCATCTGCTTCTAAGAAGTAGAAAGGAGTTTGGGTGGATCGATGTTATCATTGTGACCGAAAGTTTGCTTCCATGCGCGAAGAACTGGAAACGACCAAGGGTAAACTGAAGGACCTCGAAGGGCAGATGGATTGGTACGAAAAGTTCAAGGAATTAGACGACAGCGCGATGAATCAGATGCATTGGAGGATTGTTGATTTGGAGGATTTGGTTAGGAAGATGCTAGATTTCATAGGAATGAAGCGTTAGATGTTGTTTGTGGTTGTTTGTTTTTGGTTGTTGTGTCTGGATACTCTTTCTGATGCTTTTCTTTTAGGGGCCTGCGTGTCAATTATATTTTGTGACATTAGGTAGAAATTCTGTGGAAACTTGTTATGGGTGTCGATGTAGACATACCAATGATAGATATCATGTACCGAAAAACAAGTTGTTAATTTCTAGGGTAATATCAGATGATTAACTTTTGGCTTAAAAATTGATCTCATTAATATGTGGATACTATACATGCGCAATGTTTGGTCCACTGATATCTAATGATTGAATTATTTTTATTTTGGTTATCGTCTCATGTGATTATTATTGTTGTAAATAATAGAAACGACGAAAATGCCGCCAAAAGCAAAACCAGATACTGGATACCTGCCACCCCGGAGGAGTTGGCTCGACTCATAACCCAACACGTTAATACTGCCTTGGAACTGTCACACCCTGGCTTTGCGGAAGCGTGGTTAATTTGGTGTGACTTCTTAATACCATAGCTTAATCGCAACAAGCTATATGAAATAAAAACCATGCAAGATCATCCATAGATTTAAGTTTTAAAACCGAAGTAACATAACATTGTCTTAGGGACTACAACACTGAAACACAAAACATTGTTTTGAAAGACATGAACATCAACATGAATAAAACGCAGTTTAAGATTTGTGACTCATCCAGGAAAAAGTCACATTTCCTAAACCGGGATGACCTCGGAACCCATATGCTGCGGGAAGACACAACATACCGCGCCAGATCTTTAATTCCCTGAAATACATGTAAGTTGAAAAACCAACAATAATGTTGAGCGAGTTCATGTGTAAGTGAGTAAATAAACCTTTGTATGTATAAAAACCCTGGTATGTAGCAAATAAGGAAAAAGAGATCACCAATGGTTTGCAAGGCCATTGATATGTGTGAAGTGCAAGTAGGAAGACTCAAACCTAGCAGATTTATGCGTTGGGTACAAAGTCACCCCGAGGTCCGTTCTGTTTGGGCCTGGGGCTGGGCTCGCTACACCCTGATAGATCTACCGCTCCTGCCCCTCGGTCCTACCTTGAGGATTAATGGCCTCAAGTTTCTGCCTACCCACTCACACGATCTAAGTAGTAACCCTCCTTACGCTAACCATACCATGTAAAAAGTACTCGTAATCATAGTAACATGTATTTCACCCCCGCAGTTTAGAAAACTGAAAACAGTTAGAGAAAAGGGGGACATGAACTCACAGTGGTGCGTCTCTACCAAGTATATCTCCTGATCAAGCAGCTGTGCGACGACCTACACGTACTAAATCTATTAGACGGACGGCCGTGCCTTAGCTTAAGGTTTAAGTTTTTGGGAAATAGTTAGACAACTATTTCGTGTTTATATTTTTGTAAATACTTGGTAATTATTCTCCTTCCCAAGGATGGGGGATTTAATACATGCGTGTTCGTAAAATTCGAAATACATTATTAAGTCTCACTTAATATATTTTATTTCTTACTTCAAAATATAAATATTCTTCCCAAAATAATATTTTGACAAAAATACGCGCTCATAAGTATTTTCCGAAATGCGTAAGTTACGTTTTAAAGATCAGGCGGTAATAATTATACCGTTGTAACTTATTATTAGTTATGAAGGCGCTTGTATTATTTTTGGAATCGTTATCATTCGGTAATATTATTTTTACCCTAAAAATAATATTCGTATATTTCACAAAATAATCATAAACATTTTACAAGTGACGCTATGAAAAACATATATTCTAAATATATATATTTCAGGTTTTATTTTGTGAAAATCCCACCTCCGACACTTTGTAAATAAAGTCATGGCGAAATTTACGTTTTGAAAACAAGTCAAAAATATATTTACAACACTTGTAGTGAAAATATCCCAAGTGTTCGGTTTTTAGAAAAATTTCGCCAGAGTTTCCCCTGTAACTGGAGGTGGCCACGCTTTCAAGCGTATCATTTTCTTTTATAATTCAAATCAACAATTTTCTCATTCAACCAAAACAATATTCAACTAGTCAAAATAGATATAATCGCAGAAGTACATGAACTTGCGGTTTTTCCAAAATATGTAGTATCTTTCCATTATTTTTAGTGAATCTTTGTATAGATCAATTCGGTTACTTGAAAGTCTCGTTTTTTAAAGAAGTTACATCTTTACAACTTCTTGTCAACATTTACAAAAATAGTTCCTTTGTTAAAAATTTTGTGTTACACAAGTGTCTACACACTTGTGTGTTTACAAAAATCACTCTTGTTTAAGTAAAATCCGGTTTTAGAAAATAAGATTTCCTTGACACTTGGTCCTTTGAAAGTACCGCTTGTAGATCCGTAGATCTACTAGTTTTGAACACTATTTCATAAGAAAAATCGATTTTACACAAGTTCTTGTTTAGTGTGTAGTAGAGTTTCATCATTTAACCCTTTTCATTCTTAACATATTCTATGTCATGTTTCATGAACATGACTAATCCGGGTTAGATGATGATCCGAGCTACCACAACATAGATCGGCACTAAATAATCACACAAAACAAATCTTACAAGATTTACACAACCCTTGTGCTATTAACCAACATTTTTAACATTTTAGTAGACTTTTACATATCATCTTGTATATTCATAGATTTTAACCGACAAAGTTCTTTTTAACCACTTTAAAATAGATCGAGAGTGTGTTTAAAGCAACTTACTACTAGCTCGAGGCTAGGGAAGAAACTAGTCGAAGAATGAGTGGATAAAAGAAATGAGAAGAGGTCCTTCGCGTTCCGAATGCACCAAGCCTCCTCGTATGTGATCCTCAACACTTGTATGCTCTTGGAATGAGAAGATCAAAACCGAAAAATGGATGGATGGTGTAGGGGGGTTCGGCCGAGAGCTTTGGAGAGGAGAGGAGAGAGTTTTGTGTTGGTGAAATGTTAAGTGAAAGAATGAGGGGTTTAGTGGTGATCTTATAGGCAAAGTTTAGGATTATGGTCCAATGGATTATGTGTCTCTTAGATATTAGACATAAGAGATTAGTTTAATCAAAATAGGACATGAGGTGTCCCCTTGGGGACGGTTTGGTTGGGGGGGGGGGGTAATCTAGTTTATTTCCAACTAAACATTAGTTATTAGTTAGGTTAATTTAGTTAGTTTAGGGATTAACCCGGTTACTAGTGTGTCATGCATTATGACGGGTGTTAGGGTATTCAGGGACCCTAACTGGCTCAGAAAAAGATAAACAATGTTATTGGCAATATTTTTATGTTCCGGGTAAAGTCCGGTTGTTTGATTGGATATTAATCCGTTAAAGCGCTTAACAAAGCTTTAAAGTGTCGTTATTATTATTTTTAGTGAGACAAGTTATTCCCGACACTTTGGAACGTGTCTAGTAACATTTTTCTCATGTTTTGGCACTTTATTAGGTAGCTTAATGCTGAATTTTTATTTAAAGTGCTGAATTTTGTACTTAAAGTACGTTTTAGGCACATCCGGTCACTGTAATCTCATTCCTAGTGACGCAGTTCTACAACCCTTATATCCCTACACTCACCACTAGTGTAGCAAACTATCTCAGGCTCTTACAGGCCTTAGAGGCAGTACCTGCCTGGTGCTAGTTATGACAGCACGTTTAATAGGTTATCCGTTCATTGTGCTACTGTGCTTTTGGTGCATCAAGGTTGTCACAAAGGTGTTGTAAGCAAAACATGGAGTGACAGCAAGTAAAGTATGATGCAAGTAAGTACATGTATCAGTATTCAAGTAGCAGTTTATCCACAAGTTCAAGTAAGCACAGTAATTAAGCAATAATTAATTATTAATTAAGTCGTACGGATACCTGGTTTAGTGAGGGTTGTCACATTCTCCCCCCGTTAGAAAAATTTCGTCCCGAAATTTTAAGTTCTGCTTCTAGAAGCAGGGTTCTTGGGAAATAGGTGGGGGTATTTTTCTTTCATCTGGTCCTCACGCTCCCAGGTGTATTCAGGACCATGTCTGGCATTCCAACGAACTTTGACGAGCTTGACACTGCTCCGGCGGGTCTTGTTTACTTTCCAATCCGTGACCTCAACAGGTTCTTCAACAAAATGGAGTGTGTCATCAACATGAATCTCGTCGGTGGGAATGACAACGGTATCTTGAGTTGGACTTTTCTTCAGGTTGGATACATGAAATGTATCGTGAACTCCATTCAGCTCGGCAGGTAAGTCCAGCTTGTATGCTACTAGTCCTATTCTTTCCAAAATTCTGAAAGGGCCAATGTAGCGCGGATTCAACTTCCCACACTTTCCGAAGCGTGCCACAACCTTCCAGGGTGAAACTTTCAATAAAACCATATCTCCAACTTGGAACTCCATATGTTTCCGGTTTGGATCTGCATAAGCTTTCTGTCTTTCGCGAGCTACTTCGATGCGTTTTCGAATCTGCGCAATCTTGTCTGTCGTCTCTTGGACGATTTCGGGACCAACAAGCTGCCTATCACCTGCGTCAGCCCAGCATAGGGGTGATCGACACTTCCGTCCGTAAAGAGCTTCGAATGGCGCGGCTCCAATACTAGTGTGGTAGCTGTTGTTGTATGAAAATTCGACCAGTGGCAAATGCTTATCCCAGCTACCGCCCAAATCCATAACGCATGCTCTCAGCATATCTTCCAAGGTCTGAATAGTCCGCTCGCTTTGACCGTCGGTCTGAGGGTGAAATGCCGTGCTCAGATTTAATTGTGAGCCAAAAGCTTCTTGGAAGGATTGCCATATCCTTGACACAAACCTTCCGTCTCTATCAGAGATGATCGAGAGAGGCACTCCATGACGTGCGACAATCTCTCTCATGTATATTTCTGCCAGTTTGCTGGTGTTATCCTTCTCTTTAATTGGCAGAAAGTGTGCGGACTTTGTTAGGCGGTCAACAATCACCCATATAGTGTCATGGCCTCTTGGCGTTCTTGGCAACTTTGTAATAAAATCCATGGAGATTTGTTCCCATTTCCACTTGGGAATCTCAGGTTGTTGCAGAATTCCTGAAGGATTTTGGTATTCCGCTTTCACCTAAGCACACGTTAAACACTTGCTCACATAAACAGCAACATCGCCCTTCATCCTAGGCCACCAATAGTAATCCTTGAGGTCTTGGTACATCTTATCCGCTCCTGGATGGATATTGTACCGCGATTTGTGAGCTTCATCAAAAACAACTTTCCTTAAACCACCAAACAGAGGAACCCAAATCCTTTTCTCAAAACATAACGTTCCTTCCTCGTTTGGTACTAATAGCTTCTCCATCCCACGAAGATATTCTTCTTCAAGATTTCTTTCCTTAAGAGCTTCTTTTTGCGCGACACGAATGCGCAAGGAAAGATCGGTTTGGATAATCATTTCTAAAGCCCTAACCCTTATGGGCTTGATCCTCTCTTTTCGACTTAGGGCGTCGGCAACCACATTCGCCTTCCCTGGATGATACTTTATCTCGCAATCGTAATCATTTAACAACTCAACCCATCGTCTTTGTCTCATATTCAACTCCTTCTGGTTGAATATGTGTTGTAGGCTCTTATGATCTGTAAAAATTGTACATTTCGTACCATATAGGTAGTGTCTCCAGATCTTTAAAGCAAATATCACTATGCCTAGCTCCAAATCGTGCGTGGTATAGTTCTTCTCATGTACCTTCAACTGACGTGATGCGTAAGCAATAACCTTCTGGCGTTGCATCAACACGCAACCCAATCCTTGACGCGAGGCGTCACAGTATACCACGAAATCATCAGTACCTTCCGGTAGTGCTAGAATCGGCGCATTGCAGAGCTTATCCTTCAACAGCTGAAACGCTTCTTCCTGTTTGATTCCCCAATCAAACTTCTTATCTTTCTGGGTGAGGAGCGTCAATGGTTGAGCGATCTTCGAAAAATCCTCAATGAACCTTCGATAGTAGCCAGCCAAACCCAAGAATTGTCGAATCTCGGTTGGCGTCCTTGGCGTTTCCCAATTCTTGATCGCTTCGATCTTGGTTGGATCCACATGGATTCCATCTCCATTTACCACATGTCCAAGAAATTGGACTTCACGTAGCCAAAATTCACACTTAGAGAATTTGGCATACAGCTGTTCTTTCTTCAGCAGCTCCAAAATAGCTCTTAGATGCTGTTCGTGCTCAGCCTTTGTCCTTGAATAAATCAAGATGTCGTCGATAAACACAATCACGAACTTGTCCAAGTACGGCTTGCAAACTCTATTCATCAAATCCATAAAGACTGCAGGTGCGTTTGTCAATCCAAACGGCATAACAAGGAACTCGTAGTGTCCATAACGAGTTCTGAAGGCTGTCTTCGGGATACTCTCCTCTTGTATCCTCAACTGATGGTATCCAGATCGCAAATCGATCTTTGAGTAAAAGCTTGAACCTTGCAGTTGATCAAACAGATCATCAGTTCTTGGCAGAGGATATCTATTCTTGATCGTCAGCTTGTTCAGCTCCCGGTAGTCTATGCACATTCGAAAACTACCGTCCTTCTTTTTGACAAACAGGACCGGAGCTCCCCAAGGCGAGAAGCTTGGTCGGATAAATCCCTTGTCTAACAACTCTTGAAGTTGTGTCGACAATTCTTGCATCTCAGACGGGGCAAGTCTATAAGGTGCCTTAGCCACAGGCGCGGCGCCTGGGACTAAATCGATGTGAAACTCCACTTGCCTCTGAGGTGGCAGTCCAGGCAAGTCCTCCGGGAAGACTTCCGGATACTCCCTCACGATAGGGATGTCTTCGATCTTCGGTTCTGCAGCTTTCTTGTCTACAATGTGTGCCAGGAAGGCAGCACACCCTTTTTGCAAACACTTTCGCGCTTTGAGGCAGCTGATAATTCTTAACGGCGTATCGCGCTTTTCGCCATGTACCACAATTGTTTCACCATCTTCGGTTGGGATGCGAATGACCTTTTCGTGACAAACAATTTCTGCCTTGTTGCTTGATAACCAATCCATTCCTACTACCACGTCAAAGCTCCCCAGCTGGACTGGTAGTTGATCCAAAGTAAACTCACGTTCTCCCAACTCGATTGCACAACCTCTGATCACTTCATTGGCTTCTACTAACTTCCCATTAGCCAATTCGATTGAGTAGGGAATATCTAACTTACTAGCGGCTAAGCCAAGCATATTCTTAAATTCTAATGATACGAAGCTATAGTCGGCACCAGTATCAAATAAAACGGATGCATAGCGTTGGTTTACAGGGAACGTACCAGTAACGACATTGGGGTCCTGGCGCGCTTCCCTCGCTTCGATATGGAACACTCTTCCACGGGCTTGGTTCAACTCTGGGCAGTTCCTCTTAAAGTGCCCGATATCACCGCAGTTAAAGAATCCAGTTCTTTGCCCGTTTCCACCTCCATTTCCAGCTTGGTTATTCCTTTGGTTATGATTTACAGCGCCTGCTTGATTCGCATTGTTGCCTCGATTCCCATTACCTCCATTGTTTCCTTGTGGGCGATTTCCAATTCCACCCCGGTTATTGTTTCTGTTTCCAAATCCTCCTTGGCCTCCCTGACCAACAGTGGCCCAACAAGAATCCTTCAAGTGGCCAGGTTTCCCACACGCTTCACATACCTTCAAACCACATCGGCCAGAATGGTGACGCTGGCAGGTGTTGCACTTGGGCTGGGTGCCCATATATCCCTTTCCTTTCTTTCCACCACCAGCTGTAACCTGAGCTGGCGCGTTTGGCTCTCCTTTCTTAACAACACCACTAGTGCCTTGTTTAAAGTTCGAGAACTTTCGTTTGTTACCTCCGGATGACTCGACGTGAGTCTCTTTCTTCTTTGTCTCGATCTCATCGAACTTGTTCAGGCGGATAGCCTCCTCAGTGAGAGCTACGCTCAAATCGATTGCCTCAGTAATTGTTGCAGGCTTGGAGGAGGTCACCATGCTTATGATTTGAGGAGCTAATCCTCAAATGAAGCGTTCAATCCGCTTGAATTCTGGAGTGACCATATAGGGTACCACATGCGACAGGTCGTGAAACCTCTGAACATATTCCGCGATCTTCGGACCTTCCATCTTCAAATGCCAGAACTCAGTTTCCAATATTTGGATTTCAGCGCGAGAACAATACTTTTTGCGCATTAGTTCCTTCAGTTCGGTCCATGTTAGTGCGTAGGCAGTAGCTTCACCAAGTGTCTGCATTTGCAAATTCCACCAAGATAGGGCTCCATCCAGAAATAGCCCAGAAATGTAGGTGACTTACTGGTTTGGTGCACATTTGCTCATGCGGAGAACAGATTCAGTCTTCTCGGCCCAACAAACAAAAGCGACAGCACCTCCGGTGCCATCAAAGTTGACAGGCTTGCAGTCTAGAAACTGCTTGTAGGTGCACCCTGCACATACGTTACAACATATGAATGGCATTAGCATCCTTGCTAGAGATATACAATTAGATCATGGTATGTCTTAATGACTTAGTATTACCATGAGGTGGATTGTTGTTGCCATTGTTGTTTGAGCTGCTTCCGCTGGGTCCTCCTTGCGAGGCGGCATATTGCGCGATGGCAGCAGCGATGACTTGTTGGAGTTCTGCCTCATTGGTGGGCATCGGCGTTTGACGTCTCGGCGGCATCTTCTAAAAGATGGGTTCACGTCGGTCAGGCCAAAATAAAGCGTACGTATATAATGGTAGTAATAGTACATAACATCTCATGTTATAATCATATCAATCACACAACATCCCATGTTATAAAGCATGAATAATCAATCAAAACATCACATATGATGAGAATACTGCGATTGTATTGCAAAACTCGAGACCACATGGTAGAGTGTACAAGTACATAATAGTGTCAGACATCATCATCGACTAAGGGCTACATCACCCCGGTCCAAAAGAATATCAAATCAGTGTCAATACATCCCATATACATGATCAACAAAAGTCAGAATCAGAATGCAGTCTCCAAAAATGCTGTGTGGTCGGAGCAATCGCCGTCTTCTCACCAACGTCTACCCATGCTGTACTAAAGATGCCCTAAACTGATGGTGGTGGAGGAGGGGGAAAATGGGTGTAGAACAAACGTCGCAAATGGAGCCAGTCCTCCTCCATGGCTCTCTGGGTACGCAACCAAGAAGCAACCTGCTGCTCAAGTGCCAAAAGGCGTGCAGCATAGTCAGGCAACAATGGTCGAGGGTGCTGCGAAGAAGCAGGGTGGGTCTGACCCTGACACTGGCACGGCGGTGGCTGAGCTCTCTCAAGCTCCTGAATACGTCGTGTGAGTGCCTCCTGCTGGACAACAAACGACATCAGAACGTCCTCAATAGAATACCCCATATGGAAAGAATGGTAGGGGTCGGTCGGTGGCATAACAGAAGGTGACGTCCAGAGAAACGGCTCGCTGGCTGGATCAAAAGGCGGCACAAAGAATGGTGGTACAGGGGGAATAGCAGATGAAGACTGTGGCATAACTGGAATATATGTCGGCACATGTCCAAATGGACGAGCCGAGGAACCCTCTCCAGGTCGAGCTGGAGGTGTGTACTGTGCAAATGAAAAAGAGAAATCAACGTGACGTGCATCGGTGGTATGAGGAGGAATAGGTGGAAGCTCATCATCCGCAGGAATCCACCCATGCTGGGCGTGCTCATCTCATGGGTCAATTTGTGCCTCAAAAAGTGCTCGATCAAACTGTACAGGTATAGGGTCAAGATGGGGTGCAATAAGAGGGTCAGCAGGTATATCAGCGATAAGTGGGGGATCAACATGATCAGCAGCAATAACATGGTCACCCTCCAGTAGTGGTGCATCGGCAGGGTGATCATCAATGGGTGGGTCAGCAATCACAGGATCAATAGGTATGCCAGCATGAGCAGGGTCATGCTCAAGCACTGGGTCAGGAGCAGCTACTGGCTCGAGGGCCATGGCAGGCTTGGGATCAACGAACTCCATATCAAAATCTGCATGATCAGCGAATGCAGGGTCAACTGGGTCTACTGGGTCAACCATAGGCTGATCCAAGTGGATGAACTCTATCTCCCGGTCCGGGTCAAATCCAGGGGGAAAAACAGGGTCTGAATCGTCATCGAGGTCGTGATCGAAAGCAAATCTAGGAGGAGAGACAGCAGATGATGCCCTGTCAGGATCTGAACCGTGTGAATAGTGTTGTGCGCTCCGAGTGTGTGACGGTGCAGAGGCCACAGACTCGAAGGAGTCTGGAGCGGGTGAGTGTGCAGGTGACTCCTCAGCGGGAGAATCTGCGAGTAACAAAAGACCACCGTCAGCTAGAAGGGCCTCGCCCTCAACATCGTCCTCCAGGGGCTCATCATCAAACAGATCAACGTCGTCGGCAACGTCGGCGTCGAGGAGCATATCGTAAGCAGGATAAACGGCCAAAGGTATGGGAGCAGGGACCTCTACGAGTGGTAGGTACCCAGCAAAAGGACCATCAGCGGGCTCATCAACAGCGTCGGGCAGCGCAAAGGGCTGAAAGTCGTCCTCGTCTATGCTGGTAACATCTGATGTGTGAACCTCGTGCTCTGAAGACTCTAAGTCGTCTGATACTATGGGTCAAGGGCCCGTGGTGTCCGAATCACCTGTGCCGGGCGAGTCCATGGTGTCTGTAACACAAACACAAATATGTACAAATAATCAATCATACAATCAGATAAGCACATTAGTCACCAAGTAAGCAATCAAATAATTTCTCCTAGTCCCACTAGCCTCCCAGCCTCTCAGACTGCTCTTCCTAGTCCTACTAGCCAAATTCTCCCAGCCTCTCAGACTGCTCTTCCTAGTCCCACTAGCCAAATTCTCCCAGCCTCTCAGACTGCTCTTCCTAGTCCCACTAGCCTATTCTCCCAGCCTCTCAGACTGCTCTCCCTAGTCCTACTAGGCAACTACCTCGGTCTCCTAAACCGAGCCTCGGTCCTCCAGACCGAGCTTCAGCCTCTCAGACTGAGCCTATAAATAATAAATAAATGTGCTCAACATCTGTTTGTAAAAAGTTTTGGATCTGGACTTGAGTGGTATGCAGCGTAAAAATGTTTTCGTGAGAGCCCTAGTGATCATAGTCTAGACTCGAGAAGGAATCCTAGTTCGCTATGATCAGAGCTCTGATACCAACCTGTCACACCCTTGCTTTGCGGAAGCGTGGTTAATTTGGTGTGACTTCTTAATACCATAGCTTAATCGCAACAAGCTATATGAAATAAAAACCATGCAAGATCATCCATAGATTTAAGTTTTAACTATGTAGTTGTGTCGTGTCTTAAAACATAATGTTTAATAATTTATGTTTTAAAATAAACCAATATGTCCAACAATAAATTGCATCGCTCGACAAGATATACATGGGCACCAACTTCCGTCTCCACTACGTTTAAATATTCCGCTGCGACGTTTTTTGGGTGTGACAGAAGTTGGTATCAGAGCCATTGGTTGTTTGTGAACTAGATGTTTTCGCGGAAAACACTAGACTTCAACCGGAGAATTTTGAAATATAAAGTCCAAAATTCTCGAAGCCAAGATTTTTAAATAAACATAGAAAATATTTTATCATGTGTGAAAACCATTATGTGTTTTATGTGCATACGTCAATTTCTGTTTATTCTGAGCCTTATGTGTTACTATTCAAGTTGATCACACACTTACTTGTACGGTTATATATATGTGTCACAGATGTCGCACAAGCACGAGGTCATCGACTCAAGTAGCGAGCCAGATTTCGAGACTTCACCCAGATCCATTTTACCAGAGACACCTATCACGACCCCACAAATGGTTGGTATGGCTGAGTTTGCTTCATCATTCCATGTCGACCCTGCTTTCGCTTGCCAGGTAGACCCCAGATATGCTTTCACAAGCAACGGGTGGATTGATGACAACGATGACGCTCCTCTCTCGATCCATGAGACAGGACAATCATCTGGCACAGTACCAGTTATCGAAGACGTGATCAGAGATGTCCCTGTATTTGGAGGACCTTTTAGTATTGCACCAGCAGTGGATGCCACTATTGTTACAGCTCGACCATTAGAGCCGACTGTTGCTCCACCAGCTACTGTGATCGAGCCCGTTGCTGAGGTCCCTCCACCTGTTTTGTCAGAGTCACCTTTACCTGTCATTGAGTCACGCGCATCTTCTACGCCTCTATTAGTGTATTATCGTCGCAGAAAGAGAGTTAGGCCTGCTGGAGACGTTGCTTCTACGTCACAAGCGGAGACCGCATCTGCTTCTAAGAAGTAGAAAGGAGTTTGGGTGGATCGATGTTATCATTGTGACCGAAAGTTTGCTTCCATGCGCGAAGAACTGGAAACGACCAAGGGTAAACTGAAGGACCTCGAAGGGCAGATGGATTGGTACGAAGAGTTCAAGGAATTAGACGACAGCGCGATGAATCAGATGCATTGGAGGATTGTTGATTTGGAGGATTTGGTTAGGAAGATGCTAGATTTCATAGGAATGAAGCGTTAGATGTTGTTTGTGGTTGTTTGTTTTTGGTTGTTGTGTCTGGATACTCTTTCTAATGCTTTTCTTTTAGGGGCCTGCGTGTCAATTATATTTTGTGACATTAGGTAGAAATTCTGTGGAAACTTGTTATGGGTGTCGATGTAGACATACCAATGATAGATATCATGTACCGAAAAACAAGTTGTTAATTTCTAGGGTAATATCAGATGATTAACTTTTGGCTTAAAAATTGATCTCATTAATATGTGGATACTATACATGCGCAATGTTTGGTCCACTGATATCTAATGATTGAATTATTTTTATTTTGGTTATCGTCTCATGTGATTATTATTGTTGTAAATAATAGAAACGACGAAAATGCCGCCAAAAGCAAAACCAGATACTGGATACCTGCCACCCCGGAGGAGTTGGCTCGACTCATAACCCAACACGTTAATACTGCCTTGGAACTGTCACACCCTGGCTTTGCGGAAGCGTGGTTAATTTGGTGTGACTTCTTAATACCATAGCTTAATCGCAACAAGCTATATGAAATAAAAACCATGCAAGATCATCCATAGATTTAAGTTTTAAAACCGAAGTAACATAACATTGTCTTAGGGACTACAACACTGAAACACAAAACATTGTTTTGAAAGACATGAACATCAACATGAATAAAACGCAGTTTAAGATTTGTGACTCTCCAGGAAAAAGTCACATTTCCTAAACCGGGATGACCTCGGAACCCATATGCTGCGGGAAGACACAACATACCGCGCCAGATCTTTAATTCCCTGAAATACATGTAAGTTGAAAAACCAACAATAATGTTGAGCGAGTTCATGTGTAAGTGAGTAAATAAACCTTTGTATGTATAAAAACCCTGGTATGTAGCAAATAAGGAAAAAGAGATCACCAATGGTTTGCAAGGCCATTGATATGTGTGAAGTGCAAGTAGGAAGACTCAAACCTAGCAGATTTATGCGTTGGGTACAAAGTCACCCCGAGGTCCGTTCTGTTTGGGCCTGGGGCTGGGCTCGCTACACCCTGATAGATCTACCGCTCCTGCCCCTCGGTCCTACCTTGAGGATTAATGGCCTCAAGTTTCTGCCTACCCACTCACACGATCTAAGTAGTAACCCTCCTTACGCTAACCATACCATGTAAAAAGTACTCGTAATCATAGTAACATGTATTTCACCCCCGCAGTTTAGAAAACTGAAAACAGTTAGAGAAAAGGGGGACATGAACTCACAGTGGTGCGTCTCTACCAAGTATATCTCCTGATCAAGCAGCTGTGCGACGACCTACACGTACTAAATCTATTAGACGGACGGCCGTGCCTTAGCTTAAGGTTTAAGTTTTTGGGAAATAGTTAGACAACTATTTCGTGTTTATATTTTTGTAAATACTTGGTAATTATTCTCCTTCCCAAGGATGGGGGATTTAATACATGCGTGTTCGTAAAATTCGAAATACATTATTAAGTCTCACTTAATATATTTTATTTCTTACTTCAAAATATAAATATTCTTCCCAAAATAATATTTTGACAAAAATACGCGCTCATAAGTATTTTCCGAAATGCGTAAGTTACGTTTTAAAGATCAGGCGGTAATAATTATACCGTTGTAACTTATTATTAGTTATGAAGGCGCTTGTATTATTTTTGGAATCGTTATCATTCGGTAATATTATTTTTACCCTAAAAATAATATTCGTATATTTCACAAAATAATCATAAACATTTTACAAGTGACGCTATGAAAAACATATATTCTAAATATATATATTTCAGGTTTTATTTTGTGAAAATCCCACCTCCGACACTTTGTAAATAAAGTCATGGCGAAATTTACGTTTTGAAAACAAGTCAAAAATATATTTACAACACTTGTAGTGAAAATATCCCAAGTGTTCGGTTTTTAGAAAAATTTCGCCAGAGTTTCCCCTGTAACTGGAGGTGGCCACGCTTTCAAGCGTATCATTTTCTTTTATAATTCAAATCAACAATTTTCTCATTCAACCAAAACAATATTCAACTAGTCAAAATAGATATAATCGCAGAAGTACATGAACTTGCGGTTTTTCCAAAATATGTAGTATCTTTCCATTATTTTTAGTGGATCTTTGTATAGATCAATTCGGTTACTTGAAAGTCTCGTTTTTTAAAGAAGTTACATCTTTACAACTTCTTGTCAACATTTACAAAAATAGTTCCTTTGTTAAAAATTTTGTGTTACACAAGTGTCTACACACTTGTGTGTTTACAAAAATCACTCTTGTTTAAGTAAAATCCGGTTTTAGAAAATAAGATTTCCTTGACACTTGGTCCTTTGAAAGTACCGCTTGTAGATCCGTAGATCTACTAGTTTTGAACACTATTTCATAAGAAAAATCGATTTTACACAAGTTCATGTTTAGTGTGTAGTAGAGTTTCATCATTTAACCCTTTTCATTCTTAACATATTCTATGTCATGTTTCATGAACATGACTAATCCGGGTTAGATGATGATCTGAGCTACCACAACATAGATCGGCACTAAATAATCACACAAAACAAATCTTACAAGATTTACACAACCCTTGTGCTATTAACCAACATTTTTAACATTTTAGTAGACTTTTACATATCATCTTGTATATTCATATATTTTAACCGACAAAGTTCTTTTTAACCACTTTAAAATAGATCGAGAGTGTGTTTAAAGCAACTTACTACTAGCTCGAGGCTAGGGAAGAAACTAGTCGAAGAATGAGTGGATAAAAGAAATGAGAAGAGGTCCTTCGCGTTCCGAATGCACCAAGCCTCCTCGTATGTGATCCTCAACACTTGTATGCTCTTGGAATGAGAAGATCAAAACCGAAAAATGGATGGATGGTGTAGGGGGGTTCGGCCGAGAGCTTTGGAGAGGAGAGGAGAGAGTTTTGTGTTGGTGAAATGTTAAGTGAAAGAATGAGGGGTTTAGTGGTGATCTTATAGGCAAAGTTTAGGATTATGGTCCAATGGATTATGTGTCTCTTAGATATTAGACATAAGAGATTAGTTTAATCAAAATAGGACATGAGGTGTCCCCTTGGGGACGTTTTGGTTGGGGGGGGGGTAATCTAGTTTATTTCCAACTAAACATTAGTTATTAGTTAGGTTAATTTAGTTAGTTTAGGGATTAACCCGGTTACTAGTGTGTCATGCATTATGACGGGTGTTAGGGTATTCAGGGACCCTAACTGGCTTAGAAAAAGATAAACAATGTTATTGGCAATATTTTTATGTTCCGGGTAAAGTCCGGTTGTTTGATTGGATATTAATCCGTTAAAGCGCTTAACAAAGCTTTAAAGTGTCGTTATTATTATTTTTAGTGACACAAGTTATTCCCGACACTTTGGAACGTGTCTAGTAACATTTTCTCATGTTTTGACACTTTATTAGGTAGCTTAATGCTGAATTTTTATTTAAAGTGCTGAATTTTGTACTTAAAGTACGTTTTAGGCACATCCGGTCACGGTAATCTCATTCCTAGTGACGCAGTTCTACAACCCTTATATCCCTACACTCACCACTAGTGTAGCAAACTATCTCAGGCTCTTACAGGCCTTAGAGGCAGTACCTGCCTGGTGCTAGTTATGACAGCACGTTTAATAGGTTATCCGTTCATTGTGCTACTGTGCTTTTGGTGCATCAAGGTTGTCACAAAGGTGCTGTAAGCAAAACATGGAGTGACAGCAAGTAAAGTATGATGCAAGTAAGTACATGTATCAGTATTCAAGTAGCAGTTTATCCACAAGTTCAAGTAAGCACAGTGATTAAGCAGTAATTAATTATTAATTAAGTCGTACGGATACCTGGTTTAGTGAGGGTTGTCATAGGAACAGCGTGATGCTAACCAAAATGACAGTCAGAAACGTGAATGCGGTACTCCTGGGCAGGATCTTGGTGGGACACAGATTGGAAACCCTTCAGGTAAAATAATGATCGGAAAGTTTTGGTTGTTCATTTGTTATGATCTCATTGGAACGTATTCCTGATTTCTATTAACCATATGAACAGTGCACCGGAGCGTACACAAAACAATCCAGGGTTGTAGCCCAAGATCATTTACTGGTGTCCTATGCAATGATGTGACCTCGATATGCGTGATATCACGCTGTCAGAATGAGTCAGTTATCTGAGTGTTTCAGCGATCTGAACATGGAATTGGAAGTTCGAAGAAGCGCAAACCCGAGAGCTCCAAGAAGACTCCCGAAGTTGGAAGTAGGAAGAAACGTAAATTGGAGAAAGCAAGTGCAGCTAACCCTCAAGAGTCAGGAAAGGGTAAGGACGACGATGGGCAAGAGAAGTGCGCCAGATGTAGCCGAACCGGACATGTGACTTCCCAGTGTTACGCTAAGAGTACATTGGATGGAGCTGCGCTTGAAGGATGCTTTACATGCGGTGGACAAGGACACTACAAAAGGGAATGCCTGAAATCGAAAGGACAGGACGTTAAGAGTAATTTCGTTGGGACAAGTGCCAGGAAGGCAAGTGAGAGTCTTGCTACGGTTACCGGTATGTTTCGAATCAAAAGCCAATCTATGTTCATACTTATAATGCTAAAGCTGACTTGAGTTTCGTTCGAGAAACTATGAACCATTGTTGTGTTCACCTATAAGTAAGCGAAGTATAAAGTGTCCGATAGAACTAACAGTTGGTAAATTGATAGGAACTAGCAAGATCGTTCGTAGTTATAGTATTTAGTTAGGAGATTGTAGTTCTAGACATTGGGTTATTATCAGTGGAGCTGGGAAGCTTTGACGAAAGTGCAAGAATGAATTCACTATCAGAGGAATAAGTGAGGACTATCGCTCGGAGAAGCTAGTTGGAATATTTCATCCTGGTGATAATGGAAAGGCGGAAGCTACTTGCGGGAATCATTTAAGACAAGTGTTGAGTGTTAATAGTCGAGAGTGGTCAGTGTTGTGAGGATGCTGAGTTGTTGTGAAAGGGGCTATCCAGCGTTTGCAGTGAACGCGATGGATACGGAAACCGAATGAAGGAACGTCGAAGAGATTTCTATCAAACGTAACTATCCTGAAGTCTTCCTAAAAAGACTTACCTGGATCTTCTCTACGAGATGGATCGAACTTCGTATCGATCTGACTTACGGTGCTACGCCCGATTGCACAATCTTCATACAGATTAAGCACCGCCGGAAATGGTAGAAATAGTTTTAAGAGTATTTGGACAAGGAATTCATTTGATTGAGCTTATCGCCATGAGATGCATCAGCCTTGGTGGAATAAAGAAGGATAATGAGAGTATGCTTATTGATCAGTTTGTGATTGGGAAACGTGTATCATGGACAATTGAAGGTTCAGTTTTGTTGAAGGAGTTATTTTGAGAGAAATGCTATAGGTTATAGCAGAGGAGAGAAAAGCTGAGCCACATTGATTGGGTCCTTTCGAGAGCCCATCCTGAGACGGATCAGTTGCATATGGGCTCAAGTTACCATCAGAAATGAGTAGTGTACGTGATGTACTATTCGAATGCATTTAAAGAAATGTATAATGAGTAATACACTAATCTTGTGCATTGTAGAGATTAATTGGGAGATAAACGAAGGTTTATCGAAGCATCGAAGAAGCAGTGTGTATAGCTAGAAGGTTATGTTACTAACTTGAAGGGCGATTTCAACATTCCAGTAGTATCTATGATTTATAGGTCGTGTAACCGGTGGATACCCGAATTAATGGAGCCTTGACTCGAATCTTCTTGATTTAGAGCTTGTGAATATTGGACCCTAGAGAGGGTGGAGAATGTTGAGATGAGAGTTTAGGAATCGAAAACGTGTGGAATATAGATCTACAAGGATTCTTCGTAAGAATCCAAGTTTCTCGCAGAAACCATGAGACTATATTCATTAGATTCGTTTGGTTTATTCCTATTAGTGCGAAAACAAAACCTGTAGAGTAAAAATTTCGGGGACGAAATTTCCTAAATGGGGGGAGACTGTGACACCCGGCTCTTCAGGCCGTACCGTACAATTGCAAAACGTCATGTGAATAGGTAACAGGGCTATATTTGTCTGGCTATGGTGTTTATACATGAAATTTAATGTGTTGGTAAAATTAAACTTTGATAAAATTATGTTGGCAGCGGTAAGATAAACGCTTTTCACGTAACGATTAGAATGCGAAACGAACATCGGTGACCACCCGGACAGTGTTAAAATCCTAAAAATAGCCTGTTATGATTAAAATGATAGTTTTAATCCTATTCGTGAGGAAAAATAAATTCAAACGCTAAGAAACTTTATTTTTCGAGTTTAAGCGCGTACCGCGCGATGCAGCGCGTATACCGACAAAATACTGTCAACACAGCCCGTCAAGACAACTGAAAATCATTTTAGCAATAATTTGATAAGTTTATTCTTATAGAATGACAAAAATAATTAAAAACGCTTAAATTTCTATTTTTGCGATTTTAAACGTGTACCGCGCAGCACAGCGCGCATACTGCCAAATACCGACAACGTAGCCAGTCGAGGCAACTGGTAATTATTTTAGTAAAAATTTTAAGTGATTATTTTTATAGAACGATAAAAATAATTTAAAACGCACTAAAACGGGTTTAAAACGCTAGATAAAATACCCGGTATCCAGTAAAATACATGTTTTTATTCACTAATCTTCAAATGTATATGTATATATATATGTTTTATGTGTGTATATAAGAGAGAGAAACATAGGTGGCGGCTAGAGGGGGGTGCCACTCACCTTGGAATTGTGAGAAATGGACATGTGGGTCTTGTGAAGTGTGTGTAATGATTTGAGCTCTTAAAACACTCAAACTTCATTTAAACAAGATCAAACAAGCTCTCTCTCTCTTCCTCTTGAACCTTACGGCCGAAACCCCCTCTCACACATACACTTTCAAAAATTTTAAACATTCCATGAAGATTCAAGAGTCTTTCAAGATGATTTCATGCTAAAAAGGGTGTTTGGAAGTGATTTCAAGCAAGAACAACCTCCATCTCATCATCTATTCTCAAAAACCCATCTAAAATCTTGAAGGTATAAAACTATTACATAAATCTTGTTTTGATTCTTGATGATCTTAAATAATGATGGAAGTTTCTCTTGTTCTTGAGTTTAAACACTAACTTAAAACAAATAACAAATGGGTATTCAAAGAGATTAAACATGGATGTGTGTACATATGTATGTATGGCCGTAGGTATATATATGTGTGTGTAAGTGTTTGTGTTTTTGATTTTTGTTGAAAGATTATTGAGTTACATGATTACTTGAAAAGTAGGATGCATGTAAGAATCTAAGTGTGTCATATAAGAATGTTCTAAAAGTGATTTAAAGATTTGAAAGTGACATGATGAAAAGTGAATTTTTGGTGGTTTATGTGTGTGTATACATGTTTCGTATATATATGTATGTATGCATGTAGGTAAAAGTTTGTCATATGTTCTTAAATATGAAGGATATTAGCATTTATGCATGAATGATTGGATAATCATGATGATGTGTGTGTTGTGTTTTGCAAGAACATGATATTAATGTGTTCTTGATGTATGATTAGATCATAAATAATGTTGATGATGTTGTATAAGTGCAATAGATGCACATATGTGGACATGCATGTTAATATGAAAGCATGAAATGATCATTTGAGCATGATTTGATAAAAATAAATTTTGATCAGATTATAAACCTTAAAATAAAGTTATTTTAAAGTGTTTAATGATATATAACTTTGTCATAGTGTTTGCTAGCTTTGCATGTTGTATTTGGTGCATTAAAAGTTGTAAAATACGTGAAATCGCATGATTTATGTGACTTAGACAAAAACTGCAATAATCTGATTATAAACATCATTTTAATCAGTAAATAACATGTATTGTGTTAAAATATCGAGTCGTTGATGATTATAGTAACGTTAAACGCAAAACTATGCGTTAAAACGGTCAAAAATCGGCTTTTCAGGTGATTTTTATAAAACTGATTTAGATCAGTAAATAGACTGATGTTTTTAGTTTAAAAACAAGTATTTTAACAAATTTTAAGTTTACTTGGTGTTTGGTTGGTCATATGTGACTTCCGACGCCCGAAAACGTTACTGAATCCCTAAAATACGCATTTTTCAATGAATACTAGTATGGGTGAATTTTGAGTGAATCTTATGTGATAAAATGTATTAATTAATTTGAACATGTAAATGTGATAATATGTTAAGTGTTAATTTGACAATGAGTAATTTAGACTATGCATGTACGTTTTTTGCGGTAGGAACGGTAAATTTTGCGTTAAATGTGTAACTTGTTTGTCGAGCATGAAATTTGGTACATATGAGATGTTTTATGTATATTTTGCCTTAAAAATGACAAAATAGTTAAGTTAGTGAGGTTTCGTGTGTTTCGGTGTTAAAATATGTGAACATTTATGTATATATATATTACGACGCGCAAATCGTAGATATATTGCGTATAAACGGAAGAGTTGACAGATTTACACAATAATGGTCACAAATAGAATCGTTCAAATCGCAAAATCATAAAAATATATATATGGACTCATATATGTATATTAACACGCCAACATAATAAAAATGACAACTTTTCGAGAAAATCTCAAAGTTATGTGATAATTCCAAGAAACGGAGAAACTTAGGATTTTTGTGCTAAATATGTATATTGATTTAGAATTGTTCCTATATTAGGACGTATATATATATATATATATATATATATATATATATATATATATATATATATATCAAATTCTGGGATTTGCGATATTAAAATACGCATCCAAAGGTGAGTGTCACTAAACCCCTCTTTTTACTGTTTTGTATATATTTTGGGGGTGGAACACGTCGTTAAAAGGGTTTAATAATGTTTTCGAAATAAAACATACATTTTAATATAAAATATATATTTTCGCTGAAAATATATGAATTTGATAAGTTATACGTTTTGAAGTAAAACGATTTTGAAGAATGAACATTATAAGTGCGGTATTTCTTAAGTGAAACGAGACCGTACGAATTGAGGATGAATTCCGGACTGAGTCTCAACATTTGAGTGACAGGGGAATTCGTAAATCGTAGTATATTAAATTGTCATATTAGTAGGATATATATATTGTACGTGAGGCAGACATCATATTGTTCTTCGAGAAAGAACCCTGCGCCCATGATGTCATTTAATCAGTTAAGTATGGTACGCGAGGAATTGTTGGTAGATCTATCGGGTTGACAACCCCGTCGTGACCGGTCGCCCCGTGTCAATGTCAAACGACGAATTATTATTCTGTTTATTATTTAGCATTAATTATCCCTGCATGGTTAATATATAGTTCGTATCGTCTAGCTAACTTACGAGTCTGAAAATTGACGCAATAATTTAATATACAAAACCTGGGCAGTATTACTGTTGTCGGAGTAATGAACCGATGGAAGGCCCATGGATTTTAAATAAGGAAGTAAAATGGACTTTCTAAGAATTAAATGGATGTTTTTTTATAAACACCTAATCAGAAAGTTTTCCTTGGAATAAAATTTGTTAGTAAACGAATAAGTGAACTCACCTTCCTTTTTGTTGACAGTTGATTTTAACGTGTTCTACAGGTACTTATAAAAACCCTCCTGAATTTTTTTTGACACCCTAATATATTTTAAAATACCCCTATATGTCTTAAAATACACCGTATGTGAAAACCGAGCCCAAAATATAAAATATCATTAAAAACAATTTAAAAACAAGAAAAACGGATTTTAGGCGGGCCGCGTAACCCTTCTCTTAACCCTTACGCGGGCCGCGACAACTTAAAGGTCCAGCGAACCCCGGTGTTGACACGTGTCACGCAACATGTTGAACCTAGTCATGACCCGGATCAGCTACGCCTAGACCCCTATGCCACGCGGGCCGCGTAAGCCCTTGTCTAACCTTTACGCGAGCCGCGAGAAAGTGAGAATCCGGCACTATAAGTAGCAGGCATCGGATCTTCAGAAATCTCGTTCAATTATTTTCTTTCTAAGCGATTTTCTGAGAATAGGCATAATATACGGGTATTATATCCCCCTAATTAGCGAGGTTCTGCTCCGTTGTAAGTATTATAACCCCAGTTTCGTATTAGATACGCTGCCCGATTGATCCAGGATTCCGTAACAACTGTCGTGGTTCTGCCCGACGTAGTTGTTGGAATACCGTCTCGGGGAGGGTATCGTTAATATAATTAAAGGGTTATTATACTAACATATGTACATTTGTGTAAATTATAGATTAACACCAGGAAACCCTAGAAGAAGTCTAAAACAGCAATGTGAGTTTATCCGCTTTTTGTTAACCTTTTTGTAACTATTTTACAAAACCTTAAATGTTTTACAACGTGATTAAGCAGTGATTGAGTCTTTGTAGTTCTTCAATTACTGCCGGTATGTTGGGGTTTTGTATACAAAATGTGGAACACGTTACCATTGGACGACGAGTTAGCCAATGTGTAATATGACCCACCAGTCAGGATTGACAGTACTGAATGAGTAATTGTGTAGAAATAAACAATGTGATCGCTCTCAATACTGTGTTAATTGATAAAATATATCTTGATTAAATTGGGATTCACTCACCAGTATTTCCCACTGACAAATGTTTTTAAAACGCGTTTCAGGTAACACAATGTGACAACCAATTAGTAAAAAGCCAGCTGGAGAGCACTGACGGCTTGGAAAAATGTGGCTATAAAAGTTACCAAAAAGACGATGTTTTAAAATTCAATAAAATAGGGTTTATCCCTATAAACATGTTGTAATAAAGAAACTTGGGTTTTACCCATGTAATTATTAATATAAAATATGGTGGTTTTACTCTGATAAACATTTCCTAACTACGGTCCTGATGTAAAATCCGCTACCAAATTAACAAACTGATACCACGACAAATAAATTGTCACACCCCGATATTTCCACATATTACCGGTGGGCCTGGCGGGGAATATCGTGACGTAGTTGATATCATCATTGTCAATACACACAATATAATAGCACAGCGGAAGGCTTGGTGAATAAACTATTACAAACCATAATGTCTGTGTGTCCAAATGAAAGAATATACAGACTCGGTTGTAATGAGATCCACAGGCGGATCATAAAAGTACAAAGAAACATAATAACAGACTTCAGGTATCTTAGGGATTTGCAAGATCCTCTTATATGACACCTAATAGCTCCAGCCTATTTACGAGAGGTACCTGTCAATCAGTATTTAGAAAAATACGTCAGTTTACACTGGTAAATACAATTAACTGACTCTTTTGAAAACATTTATGAAAATTCATTTAAGTGCACATGGCACAAATCATTTATAACTTGGGACAATTATTTAAAGATAATCTTGTATATAGATTTACATGTTTGTCTTACAATTGGGGCCGGTTGGAAGCCGGTCGTGATTATCCGACTCACCACTTATAGAACCCATAAAGGAGTTATCCCCAACATGTGGGTTTATATTTTTAGCATTTGCATCTGTCAGGTGTATGCCTACACCCCGTGCATAGGTCGTGGCCATTTTCAAATGAAATGAGCCGAGGATATCCAGCACACGGTCGAATTAACCCCCAATGCTTATGTTATCAAACAAGAAAGATTAAAATGGGTTATGTAAATTTATTAATCACAATCCGATTAAATGATTTCATACCCGACCAAGTGGTATTATTATAATACCATATCCCAAGCCCGTATAAGGGAAAATAAGTTAAAAGTATTTACCTGAGCTAATGTGAAAGGTAACTCAGCAGTATAATCCTAAGCTGTATGATGGTACCTTCTACTGGATGCTACTTAATCTGTATAGAAGGTTTAATAACCTATTAGGATGCTAACAGGTCTTTAGTTAAGTCAAGGACTTAGACCGGCTAGCTAGAAAGAAACTTTACGGTTCTAAACGCTAAATTAAGCGTAGACCGGAATAGAATGTGGTTTAGACCCGACAAGCTTGGATACTTGTATAATATGGGTAAACTAAATACATTCTGGAATTTGATGATTTAATGATAAGGTTAAACCCGTTTCGGCTATTTTACGTAAACTAGTCACATAAACCGATCCGAACGCATAAACGCGTAACCAAATGAATTATATACAAGTCTCAAATGTTATTATGCTTAAGATATGTTAATACATCAGTAGGATGTTAACATACATGCCCAAAAAGTAATTAAAACAAATTTAAGTCCCATAAGGGCATTTTGGTAATTTTAATGCTTATAAAAGAGATTTTATAATAAACTGAAGTTCTGGTCTTTTGAAATCAGTAAAAATATTTAATTTATCACATTACATCAGTAAGATATTATACATATGTGAAATTTATTATTTATGACCAAACTATGCCCCGAAAGGGCATTTTGGTCATTTCACATAGGCTTTTAAGGACATTTTTGGACATCTGAGTTCATGACTTATACCTACTATAATTATTTTTAAATTTGTTTAGAAATTCAGTATGTAACAAGTCTTAGGAGTTAAATATGGTTTTAAACCATACTATGCACCTAATTAGTGTAAAACTCGCTAATTGACGATAATCAAGATGTTTATGTAAATCTGAGATTTTGATCAGTTTTAAATGCTTAAAATAATTTATTTAATGTAAGAAATCAGTAGGAAAAGATTTGGCATTCAAATCATTTGTTAATCTCATTTTATGCTTAAAAAGGGTATTATCGTCATTAACCGAATTATACAAGAACTCTATGTTTTAAACAGATAATAATCTGACCAAAAATCTTAAAATTCCTTAAAAATAATATCTTAACAGTAGGTAATGAGTTTTGGTTCAAAATCCAAGTTTAAACATGCATTATGCAAGATATCGCAAATTAATTAATAACAAGCTTCTAATTACGATATCACGCATAACTCCTATTTGAGACCAAGAACTGATTTCAAATTTTCGAGACAAGCTTATATATCAGTAGCAAAGGTTTTTTTCCACTCACATTCCTAAAAATCTCATTTGTGTGTCAAAAGGGCATTTACGGCATTTATAAGCATATTAACGATCAAGAGCATATATTTCAAACAACTAAGAACCATGCAATATAACTCCAGGGGGTTATACTACTGAGTAATGTGGTCCAAATGGAAGCTTATAACATGGGAGAATTAAGCTTGAACGGGTCAGAACTGAAAGTCAAAGCAAAAGTCAAGCTTTTGCGACTTTCGGTTATAAACTGACCTTAGACTGATAATTGTCGGGTTAGGACTGATAAAACATGTTCTAATATTAATTACCAAGTCATTAGAATGTTAAAATATAATTTAGAACCTCTGTTTTATTAGTTTTATTCATTTTTAAACTTTTTGTCCAGTTTGACTTTTTGTCAAACTAGTTGGAACCCGACAATTAACTAGTCAAACGAAATAATTAGGAGGTGCCCTTTTAAGGGTTAATCACCTACCCTAATATGGTTCCATAACCACTTTCGTTTTGGTCAGTGGCACGACCATATGTGATTAAACCGAAAGTTAAAGCTTAATTACGATAAGTTTGACTTTTCGGTTTTTAAACTAATTAAAAGGAGTAAGCAGGGATTAAGACTCTTACTAATGGTCCTTGATATCTTTTCTACACTTCTAATTCTTCACCTAGTGTTTGCTTGCTCCAGAGATGAGTGTTTTGAAACTTGTTGCAAATGTGAGTTCATGAAACATGAACTAGCACTTCTTATATAGTAATTTGCCATGTCCTTAGATCATTGCAGCTGTTAAGGAAGTCCCTAGGATCACCCCAGGTGTCCTAGTGGTTTATCAAGACCGACAAACACCCCTAGGTTTGATTCAAATGAGTTTAAGTTGGTTATGCAGATGAAACATACATCTGTCCAAAACTTCTGCCCAACGACGAGCTTACGGACCGTAAGCAAAAACCCTTGCGGTCCGTATCCACCTCTTATGGACCGTAAGTCGAAACTGATGCGGTCCGTAACCAAACCTGAATTGCATCGCCCAGTTACAGTCCTTGCGGACCGTAAGCCTAAGGCCATACGGTCCGTATCCAACGAATAGAAGACAAAAAATTTTAGAATTTTTATATTTGATCATGCAACTTTTAAAACTCGAATCTAAAGTCATTTTTCAGCAGGAATGGTTCACATGATCAGGTCTACATTGTTCAGAATACAATGCCATGCATTAGTGTCTTCCTTGGAGTCTTTTGAGATAGCCATTGAATGAAGAATTGTCGGTTCTTGCACATGAGACTTCATTTCTTGAAAGTTGAATAACTCATCACAAATTAAATTTGATGCTTATGAATTCTTTAACAGATATTCATGAGGGTGTACTTATATTTTACGAAGCTTTGGGGATAATAAAAGGTCACTCAGAGGTAAAATTAACATGTTGACACGTTTAATCCTGCAGCTTTAAAATCTTCCGATTATATTCACAAACAGCTTGTGATATTCAATTAATCACTCGATTAAGAATATATTCTCCGTGTACTGTCATTCAGAGGCTTAAGTTTGGCATGTTGACACTTTTAGTCCCTTCGCACACATATTTTCACTGTTTGTCAACTTTAGTCCTTCAAACTAAATCTTTCACATATTTAGAGTTTAGGACACGTGTCTATACATAAATGGACATGTTTTTACGTGGTGTTACATCCTCACCCCCTTAAAAGAAATCTCGACCCCGAGATTTACTGGAATAAGTGAGGGTACTTCTGTCGCATAGTGGACTCAACTTCCCACGTATATTTGGGACCTCTACGTGCATCCCATTTGACCTTTACTATAGGCACATGCTTTCTTCGGAGCTTTTTAACCTGACGATCCTCGATCGATATAGGTCTTTCAACAAACCTCAGGCTTTCATCAATCTGTACGTCTTTATGAGACATAGCTAGCGATTCATCAGCTAGACACTTCTTGAGATTACAGATGTGGAACACATTATGAATCCCACTGAGCTCCTCTAGCAAGTTTAGCTTATAAGCTACACTACCGACACATTCGATGATTTCGAATGGTCCAATATACCTAGGGCTTAACTTACCCTTCTTAACAAAACGCATCACACCTTTCCAGGGTGATACTTTCAGTAAGACTTTATCGCCAACTTCAAACTTTAAAGGTTTTCGCCTCTTATCAGCATAACTTTTCTGCCTATCCCTGGCAGCTTTCAGGCGATCGCGAATCTGGACAATCTTGTCCGTTGTTTCAAGGACTATGTTAGGTCCTGATAACTGAGCTTCTCCTACTTTCGCTCAACAAACAGGCATCCTGCATTTCCTTCCATACAATGCCTCAAAAGGCGCAGTCTGAATGCTCGTATGGTAGCTATTGTCATAGGAGAACTCGATCAATGGTAGGTGGTCGTCCCAACTACCACCTAAATCAATAACACATGCACGAAGCATGTCTTCCAAAGTTTGAATTGTACGCTCGCTCTGTCCATTTGTCTGTGGATGGTAAGTAGTACTAAAATTCAAACGAGTGCCTAAAGATTGTTGGAAACTTTTCCAAAAGTGAGAAGTGTATCTAGTATCTCTATCGGATATAATAGATACCGACACTCCGTGGATGGCTAAGATTTTATCCACGTACATTTGGGCTATCTTATTAGAGCTATTAGTCTCCTTAATGGGCAAGAAATGTGCTGACTTAGTCAGTCTATTGACTATAACCCATATGGTATCATTTCCATGTTTTGTTTTAGGTAACTTGGTTATGAAATCCATGGTTACCATCTCCCACTTCCATATAGGAAGTTCTGGCTGTTGAAGCAGACCTGATGGCTTTTGATGTTCAGCTTTAATCTGAGCACAAGTCAGACACTTAGCTACATGTGTGGCAACAGATTTCTTCAAACCTACCCACCAATAATTAGCTTTTAAATCCTGATACATTTTGTCACCTCCAGGGTGAACTGAGTATTTGGAGTTGTGGGCTTCCTGGAGGATTACATCTCAAAGTCCTCCATGAATAGGAACCTAAATTCTTCCACTCATTTTGAGGATTCCATCCTTGCCAGGTGCTAACTGTTCAATAGTTACACCAAATTTTCATTTGGAAGATTGGCTTCCGAAATAGCTTCTTTCTGTGCAGCTAATAGCCTTTCATTCAGGCTATTCTTCAACTCAATGCTCTTGGCATTGACCCCGATTGGTTTAACTCTTTCCTTTTGGCTTAGAGCATCGGCGACCACATTTGCTTTACCTGGATGGTAGCGAATCTCACAGTCATAATCATTTAAAGTCTCCATCCAGCGGCGCTGTCTCATATTGAGCTCTTTTTGATTGAATAAATTTTGAAGGCTTTTGTGATCCGAATAGATCACACATTTAGTTCCATATAAATAATGTCTCCATAACTTAAGTGCGAATACAACGGCACCCAATTCCAAATCGTGGGTGGTGTAATTCTTTTCACGCACTTTTAGTTGACGTGATGCATAGGCAATCACCTTGCCTTTCTGCTTAAGCACACAACCCATACCGGTGTGTGAAGCATCACAATATACGACAAACTCTTCAATTCCATCAGGCAATGTTAATACCGGAGCATTACTCAACTTTTGCTTAAGAATCTCAAAGGATTCTTGTTGCTTTGGACCCCAGTCAAACTTAACATTCTTACGGGTCAAAGAAGTTAATGGTGCAACTATCCTTGAGAAATTTTCAATGAATCTTCTATAGTAACAAGCTAAACCCAGAAAGCTACGAATCTCGGTTGGAGTCTTTGGTGCTTCCCAATTCATTACGGCTTCTACCTTAGCGGGATCCACTTGGATGCCACGCTCATTAACAACATGTCCGAGGAATTGGACTTCGCGAAGCCAAAATTCGCACTTAGAGAATTTAGCATACAATTTCTTCTGTTGAAGCAATCCTAAGATACATCGAAGGTGCTTCTCGTGATCAACTTGATTACGAGAGTAGATAAGTATGTCATCTATGATGACGATGACAAACTTATCTAAGTATGGTTTGCAGACTCTATTCAAGAGGTCCATGAATGTTGCGGGTACATTAGTGAGCCCAAAAGGCATCACTAAAAACTCAAAATGTCCATACCTTGTTCTGAACGCTGTCTTAGGTACATCATCAGTTCTAACTTTGAGTTGATGATACCCAGATCTCAAATCAATCTTCGAGAAGAAGCTCGCTTCTTGGAGCTGATCAAATAAGTCGTCGATCCTGGGTAAGGGATAACGATTTTTGATTGTTACCTTGTTTCGCTCATGATAATCAATGCATAAACGCATTGATCCATCCTTCTTTTTCACAAACAATATTGGAGCTCCCCAAGGCGAAGAGCTGGGTTGTATAAAACCTTTTTCCAGTAAGTCATCCAATTGAGTCCTGAGCTCTTTCATTTCAGTAGGCGTTAGGCGGTAAGGAGCTCGTGCAATTGGTGCGGACCCTGGTAGAATGTCTATCCTGAACTCAACTTGCCTCTCTGGAGGTAATCCAGGTAATTCATCAGGAAAGATATCAGGATAATCGGATATAATGGGAATGTCTTCAATCTTGGGTTTCGGGTCATTCACTGTCACTTGTGCCATGTAGATGACACATCCGCTCTTCAAAAACTGCGATACCTTGAGAATGGGCACATTGTTGGGCAACCCATATTGTGTATCTCCTTGAATAGTGACCGATTCACCAGAAGGGGTTTTGATAATAACTAGCTTTTTATCACAGGCAATTTGGGCTTGGTTATGCGACAACCAATCCATGCCCAAAACTATATCAAACCCAACCAATTTCATTGGCAAGAGGGATAGCGGGATAGAATGATTCTTAATGGATATGAAGCATCCATCGAGAAGAGTTGAAGCTGTTTCTAAGGTACCATCGGCCAGCTCTACCTCATATTTTATGTCTAGAGTCTTAATAGGCAAATTCAGTGACTTACAAAACTTATGGTCTACAAAAGACTTATCAGCACATGAATCAAATAAGACTCTAGCATAATTATTATTGATGAGGAAGGTACATGTTATGACGTTCTCGTCGTTCACCGCTTCCCTAGCATTCATTTGAAAAACTCTCGCATTGTTTTTCTTCGCCTCCTCGGGCTTCTTAGCATTCTTGGGGCAATTTTTTTTTATGTGCCCCTTTTCATTGCAACCATAATAGGTTGCATCCTTGATATTCCGTCAATCCACAGACTTATGCCCTTTCTTTTTACAAATCTCACATGGTTTTGCTTGTGGGTCTTGGTTGCACTTTCCAAAGTGCCTTTTATTGCAGGTTTTGCATCTGGGCTTGTCACTTAACTGACCCTTCTTGAAGTTAAAGTTCCCTTTACTCTTCTTGTTCGACTGAGGAGACTTGTCTTTATCCCTCTTCCTCTTCCCATCATCGGTAGCTTTCTTTGCCCTACTCCTCATAACATCAAGAGTGAGGGACAAAGATAGATCCACAGCAGATCTATATGTGGCTGGCTTAGAAGCCTTAACATTCCCTTTCACTTCAGGAGCCAAACCACCGATGAAACGCGCAATGCGTTTGGGTTCAGGGGTGACCAAGTATGGTACAAGCCTTGACAATGAGTTGAAACTGGTCACATAGGATCTACAATCCAGATCCTTCATCACCAGGGTGAGGAAGTCAGTTTCAATCCTTTCAACTTCATGTTGAGGACAATAAATGTCCTTCACCAAATCAACAAACTTGTTCCATGAAAGGTTGTACAAAGGGACCTTTGGCTTGCACTAATGCCTTCCACCAAGTGAGGGCATCGCCCTTGAAAGATTGAGACACAAATTTCACTATGTCTTCCTTAGCACATCCAGTAATGTCTATCACAGTCTCCATCTCATTTAACCACTTTATACAGTCTATTGCTCCCTTTTCTCCTGTGAAATCTCTCGGTTTACAGGAGATGAAGTATTTATAGGTACAACCCTTGGTGTACCTGGGAGTCGGTTCGAGGACAATTGGCCTCTGTGGTTCACTTCTCTGATTAGACGAGTGTTGAGATTCACTCTTTTTCTGTGTAT
Organism: Helianthus tuberosus; assembly: GCA_030545235.1. Classification (NCBI taxonomy): domain Eukaryota; kingdom Viridiplantae; phylum Streptophyta; class Magnoliopsida; order Asterales; family Asteraceae; genus Helianthus; species Helianthus tuberosus. The sequence continues at coordinate 114,278,327 of CM060400.1, read as the reverse complement.
GCGAATGAGAATGGGACTTTGAATGAGTTTTGGACTGAACATTACTCGGCTCCTAAAACATATCATCCACAGCCTGAGCAACTGCTGTGGTTATCATTGCTTGCAACTCAGCACCAGTGATATTGATCCTGGTGTTGTTGTTGTCTTCCACGGGGTGACTGTTTGCTTCGTCAGAGCCAGCCATAATTCATGTACTATATCAAACATTAATGATATATTTAAATTATATAATGAATCATCACATTGATGATTAGATGGTCATGGTATTATTAAACCATATAGACTATTTCAAATAAAAATCAATTTAATCATGCTTTGCCTAGGTTACAACGGAACCATAATAAGCAATTAATAGGATATAATCCTTTATATTTATTAGACAGGGGATATGAATCATAAATGTCAATGTCATGAAAGACATCTTCATATAGCACAAGGCTCGTCTCGAAGGACATTTAGATGGCACGAAAGGCCTTGTCACAAGGACAATTATAATCATTGATATCTTGGATCAATGATCTCTTTAAGGGTCGAACAAAGTTCATCGCCTTTTTTTTGACAAGAAGTTTATAAAATAAAACTTTCATTGCCTTTATTACACCTTTGCTTATAAGCATACATCTCAAATGGATATTTTGGTGTATACATTATATTGATGTTTATTAGCCATGATTCATATTGATCATATGGGCTATATAAGTGACTTGGAAGAATCCAAGTACATCTGGAAGCTTGTGTGGTTTCTCGTACCGCACAGCCAGGAATGTTAACATATTTTCAGATGTTAACAGAGATTTATTGTCTTAAAAAGGTTGTACCATCATAGCCATTTAATATTTTGACTAGGTTATACCTCTAAGAAATTTTTGGCAGATCAATTATAAATTGAAATGATAAAGCATGATGATGTAATAAAGTACATAATTAAAATCCAAAGGAATTCCATTGAACATAAAACTATTACAAAGGTGCCCTAAACGGGTCTTGAAAAGAACATACTGCCCACGCAGGGGCTACCGAACAAGAAAATAAGTCCACACAGGGACTTGGTACTGAAAATAAAGCAAATGTCCTCGCAGGGACTTGATTAAAAGACAATATAAGATAAATTAAACGACTTCCTACTTCTTCTTGCCTTTAATAAGGCTCGCAAGGCCCTTGAGAAAGCTATTATGCTTCTTTTTGGTTTCATTTGCTTCATGCTCAACCCTGTCTAACCTTTGCAGGATCTCCTGAGTTTGCTCCTGATTGGGAGGAGGAGGTTGCTGGTAGGGTATTGATACCCCTGCACCAGATATCCAGTTGGATAAACTGGAGGGTAAGAAGAAGGATAGAGTGCATTATACTATGCAGCAGTAAGATATGGATCATGGGTTCCATAATCAGATGGATAACCAGATGGGTTATGCCCAGATGAACCTGGGTATGTTGGTATGGGGTTGTCAAACCCACTGGTGGTGGCGGTGGTGCATAAGAAACTGGCGGAGGATTGACCTCTGGCACCACATGCGAGGGTCCACCCATTTGGGGGTCCTCGGGAATAGGAGGGTAAGAGCTTGAACCTTGAGGAGAACTGAACCGAGGTCCTCCTCTTACGGATATTCGTGCATTCCTCCTTCTCCTTGGTGGCTCGGGAGGTAGCTGAGGTGGCTCCTCAATAGGAAGAGGTGGTGGTGAAACTGCTTGAAGTTGTGGTTCAACCAAAGGAGGTTGAGCAGGAGAGTTATGGTATGAAGGAGTAAAGAACCAATCATACGTGGCCATCCTCTCAGCATATGAATCAGGCCCTCGGTACGGCAATCCTTGATATGGAGAACCGCTAGAGATGCTAATAGGGTGGCCCGGTGTTCCGGTTTGCATTCCTGGGTCCGGGTCGTCATCCATTTCCATCTCCTGAGAGAAATGATCCTCGGGTCCTAGAGGATTAAAACCCAAAAAGTCGTTGACGTAATCATTGGGATTAAACTGGGCTGGAGAGTAGGTAGAATCCGAGTGATGAAATGAATGAAAATGCAAGGAATGGTAAGATTGATGGGAATGGTGGGAATCATGCTAATGATGTGATGCATGGGAGTGATGAGAATGCTGGGGCTCATCTGGAACAGGCGGCCCGAATGATGGATGAAAAGAAGGTGATGAGCTCAAAGAGACAGAATGTCTCGCTGGCTCGAAAGAATGACCCCAATGGTCACGTGATTCAGAACTAGAAAATGTTGCCGACGGGGTGCGCCTATGTGAAGGCCCCGCATGTGCCGGTGGTCCACCTCGCATGGGACCCTTTCCTTTGCCTCTCACTCTTGGCGGCATTGTTGACGATTTATCCTGTCAAGCAAGTAAAACAAAAATAAAATATAAACAACAAAGGAAAGTTAAGAATAAATCCTAGGTCATTGGCCTAGACTCGGAAGTCTAAGGAATGTGCTTATTGTGTCATTGAGATTAAACACAAAAGGTTAGTGTTTAATTTACTCAATGTTGGCTCTGATACCAACCTGTCACACCCCGATATTTCCACATATTACCGGTGGGCCCGGCGGGGAATATCGTGACGTAGTTGATATCATCATTGTCAATACACACAATATAATAGCACAGAGGAAGGCTTGGTGAATAAACTATTACAAACCATAATGTCTGTGTGTCCAAATGAAAGAATATACAGACTCGGTTGTAATGAGATCCATAGGCGGATCATAAAAGTACAAAGAAACAAAATAACAGACTTCAGGTATCTTAGGGATTTGCAAGATCCTCTTATATGACACCTAATAGCTCCAGCCTATTTACGAGAGGTACCTGCCAATCAGTCTTTAGAAAAATACGTCAGTTTACACTGGTAAATACAATTAACTGACTCTTTTGAAAACATTAATGAAAATTGATTTAAGTGCACATGGCACAAATCATTTATAACTTGGGACAATTATTTAAAGATAATCTTGTATACAGATTTACATGTTTATCTTACAATTGGGGTCGGTTGGAAGCCGGTCGTGATTAACTGACTCACCACTTATAGAACCCACAAAGGAGTTATCCCCAACATGTGGGTTTATATTTTTAGAATTTTCATCTGTCAGGTGTATGCCTACACCCCGTGCATAGGTCGTGGCCATTTTCAAATGAAATGAGCCGAGTATATCCAGGACACGGTCGAATTAACCCCCAATGCTTATGTTATCAAACAAGACAAATTAAAACGGGTTATGTAAATTTATTAATCACAATCCGATTAAATGATTTCATACCCAACCAAGTGGTATTATTATAATACCATATCCCAAGCCCGTATAAGGGAAAATAAGTTAAAAGTATTTACCTGAGCTAATGTGAAAGGTAACTTAGCAGTATAATCCTAAGCTGTATGATGGTACCTTCTACTGGATGCTACTTAATATGTATAGAAAGTTTAATAACCTATTAGGATGCTAACATGTCTTTAGTTAAGTCAAGGACTTAGACCGGCTAGCTAGAAAGAAACTTTACGGTTCTAAACGCTAAATTAAGCGGAGACCGGAATAGAATGTGGTTTAGACCCGACAAGCTTGGATACTTGTATAATATGGGTAAACTAAACACATTCTGGAATTTGATGATTTAATGATAAGGTTAAACCCGTTTCGGCTATTTTACGTAAACTAGTCACATAAACCGATCCGAATGCATAAACGTGTAACGGGTAACCAAATGAATTATATACAGGTCTCAAATGTTATTATGCTTAAAATATGTTAATACATCAGTAGGATGTTAACATACACGCCCAAAAAGTAATTAAAACAAATTTAAGTCCCATAAGGGCATTTTGGTAATTTTAATGCTTATAAAAGAGATTTTATAATAAACTGAAGTTCTGGTCTTTTGAAATCAGTAAAAATATTTAATTTATCACATTACATCAGTAAGATATTATACATATGTGAAATTTATTATTTATGACCATACTATGCCCCGAAAGGGCATTTTGGTCATTTCACTATGCCCCGAAAGGGCATTTTGGTCATTTCACATGCTTTTAAGGAAATTTGTTTAAAAATTCAGTAGGTAACATGTAACACTCATCTTGTAAATCCGATATTTTAAAGGTTTTCGTATATAAAACGAAAATATAACATGTAATTACGATTAAGGATACTTAGAAATTCGAGTAATTTAAAACTTTTACAAATTAAAAGTTTGCAACATAATTTATATATATAAGTTCGTCATTTAGAACGACATCAAAACGCCGTGCGGAAGCTTCATTCTGATGTGTTCGGTTCTTGTAAATCGCTTGATCTTCATCCGGACATTTTGGGAGCATTCGCCTATTGCCAAAACCACACAAACTGTTAGTTTTGACATGTATAATCACGTATAATCAAGTTCTAAGGGCCAACAATAGAAAAGAAACAAAATTTCTGAAATAATAGGCGGTCGCGCCCCACGACCGTTCTCTAGTCATCCTTCGCGGCCCGCGACAATGGTCGCGTCGCGCGACCGTAATGTTGATATGCCGTCGCGCAGCGCGACGGCCTGTTTTTCACAGCAAGTTTGTTTCATTGTTGCTGCACTTGCCCAGCTACGAAAATTAACATTTAACAACTTAAAACCTGCATAACTTTTGCTATACAAGTCCGTTTTGCATGATTCTTTTTCTTAAGCGTTCGTAATTTAATTCTCCATCTCATAGAGTCAATACCTGATATTAAACTACTTCAAAAATTCAGATTTCAAGCTCTCGGCTTGAAATCCCTTTTCAACACTTTTGACCCGTTTACGATTTAATAAACAAACTTGTTAATTACCTTCAAAATGTCATGCAAATCACATTATATCGGTTTACTAATATTCAAGGTTCAAATGACGGGTTCTTATGCAAATCTTAACCCGTTTTGCATATCTACTCATTTTGACCCGTTACGGGGTATTTAACACTTTTAAGCTTAAATCACGCTTCTTTTAGCTTACACCCTATCTCCATTTTAGACATATCCCAAGGACTCAATTAAACAAAACACTTATTTCTAAACAACTCTTAAAGGTTGTTTTTCCCTATTTACCCCTCAATGACTTTTTGGTCAATTTTAATCCTTCATTTTGTGACGAAGGGATTTCGCCAACAATTGACCGCGATATCGCTTCTAACTACAATACAAAATATGCGTACCTGGCTCGGATCAACATATTGACCTGTTTAATACCTTGCGTCCATAATATGCTAATTCATAGCACCGCTAAATCATAACCATTTTATCCTCTTCGCATAAGACTCGACAAACACTTATTAGTCATTATTTGTCAAATGGTATCTACATTACCATTTGACCCGTTTGGTCTAAACAATTTAAACACTTTGCGCTTATATTGGAATGGTATCTCTTTACCATTTCATTAAATAACTAAATTCAGATTTCTTACCTCTTTAGCTATGTCTCTTAAACCCTTTTTCCTTTCGCATTTAGCCCGACATGACTTATGTCGCTTAGTGTTGTTCTATATTCCAACTTTTACCTATTTGTTCGTGACTAAATCACTGTTTCCCGTTTTTACTCGTTTAGGCTTACTTATAAAGTAGCCGTTCGAAAACCCATTTTTATTTATGTCACTTCATGACCATTTTGCCTCTTTATCATAAAACATAGTTTTTCATCATTAGATATGCTCCGACCCGTATCGTTTCGTGTCGGAGCCATATCTTGAATATCATTTTAATCATATAAGAAACTTTTAGAACAAACACATATTCTACAAAAAGTGTAAGTTTCACTTACGTTGCATCCGGTTATGCTCTTTTTCCGCGTACTCGATCCGTTTGACCCGCTTCTTTCCCAAGTCTTCATCTAGCTTGTCTAGATTCAAACTATCATCATCACAATTCGTAAGACGATTAGATTAGTCATAATCATTTACGACTATTCCACCCTACGGGTTTTATGTCGAATTTATCATTCGCCCATATCAAAATTATCATTCGATCTAATCATTGGTCAGTTTGACTTTTTAAAAGTCAATTGACTTATCAACATATTCAAATGCACATTTGGTTCAATGAACTCACTTAGGCATATTTCATCCGAACTCTTAACGAGATCAAATTTTACATACTAACTAGTAGGCCGCGATTTCATTTAGGCATTTCATATCACTGAAAATGGGCTGTATTTGGTGACTTGTTTAACCTGTTTACAAGTCTTCAAAAATTATGTTTTTTTATGTGGCGTACCTCTCAGAGGGTTAGGCCTTGTGTTAAAATTTCAAGATCTAACTCTTTACCAAAAATTCGTAAAAATTCATTTACTAAGCTGCAATCAGATTCATCACTTCTGACTGCAGCTTACGGAAAAATTCATTAAAAATTCCTCGTTTATCCGATTGACGAATTTCCAAATGACAATTCTTTTAATAGCCTAGAACTATCTACAATAAAAATTTGAGATCATAACTAAATTCCTAAATTGAGTTATGACATTCGTAATGGGCTGCAAATTATGCCAGAAAACACAGCTTGAAGCTTTGATACGGAAAAAATCATAAAACGCTCAATTTTCGTCGAAAAAATGCGATTCCATGGGGTTTTAAAGATATTTCCTAGAATTACATTTTAGACTCAAGAGACACATGTTTTGGTCATGTTTTGTTCAGGTTACAGCCAATACAAGTCGGCTGTAAATTCTGATTAGGAGCTGTTTGAATTCAGCTTTCAATTTAAGCATGTTCTTGACATCATAACACTAATTTTTAGCAATCAAAACCCTAAAAACATCTCATACATGAATTTAGCATCAACAAAATCTGAATTTACTTGAGCTAGGCATGATTTCAATATATTCTTGTCTAGGGTTTACTCCTAAACACTATTTCACTTGAATATCATCCGTACCACAATCATGCAACATCAATTTCGAATTTCTTATGTACATCAAGAATTCTCAACTTCATAAATATCAAAAATTTGACATACCTTACGATCCTCACGACTAGGTGATCGTTTCTATGTATTCATGCATCGATTTGGGGCTTGAATCAAGCTTCAATTTGTTGATTTTGCTGAAGTTAGGATTTGAGCCCCTTTTTTGTTCTCCTGGTCGATCTCTATCATGCACACAGACTGTGTGTTGTGTTTTTATTTTGATTTTTAATAACTCAAGTTTTTCACTTAACATTATTAGCCCCTCATGTTTCGTTAATTAGTAAGTAGGCTACAACCTACTTGTCTTCAACAATATTTTGTTTTATTAACTAGGTTAAACTTTCCTTGTTAGCTTAGTGAGTTCGAGATAGTCATAACCCGTTTAATTTAAGCCCCGTTAACTCGGGCCTCTTCACATACTTTGTTTTCTCAAAAGCTTTCGTTCAGCTTTTATTTAATATTAGGTTTATTTATTTAAAAATCCTAATATTCACCGGGTTACTTTTAACCCTAACGGTAATTTACCCGTCTTTTAGTAATAACGTAGTTTAATTACCAAATCTGTTTTCGGGGTGTTACAAGTCTACCCCCCTTAAAGAGGTTTCGTCCTCGAAACCTTTTCTTACATAATTTATCGAGTTTAACTTATGCATTTGCTCTCGTTAATCAATTGAGCATTGCTCATATTTTAACCAATTATTAGTGTTACCAGAAAAGTGTGGTAATATCTTTTTGGTTATTAATCATCTACGTATCTCATACGACATAATACAACTTGAAATAACGTAATCTCGTTATTTCCACTAGTTTAATTAACTTAGCAATATTTATGGCTCGGCTCTAATGTGATTATACTTCACATTACACTTCCTGACCGTGATCACGCCACGCCATGCCAAATTTTATATCAACTTTTATTTTAAAAATATCACTTTTCGAATATATCGTCTTGCAACTGTCAGTGTCAAGACTTATATCTTTCATGTTAATCATTTTCCGAATTCGTTTCATAATATTTGTGTTTGTTGAAGCGTTGTTTCTCACTAATACTGAATTTTAGTTTAACACTTTTCTCTTGAGCTCATGTCAATTCCAAGGAATTTACGTCCAAGGATTTATTCCCTTCCGTTGTCATTTCGGTAATGACATCATCCACTTTGGTGACGTAACACAATTTAAATAATTGTGAATTCTTGTCATTTTTGCCCGTTTAAATGTTTTAGTGAAGATTCTTCACTTTTGTCAACCAGACCTTTCACAATCTCTTCGCTTTTAACCCATTTAATTAACTTAGCGAAACCCATCGCTTTTATACGAATTTTATCTCCCGTTATTATTTTACGCGGGAAGTTACAACCAGTTTCCTTGTTTTATACTATTGACCCGTAGGTTCTTTCGCTTAGCCTCGTAAGCTATTTCTTTGTATTTTCACATTTTTACCTTATTAAGGTGAGACCCCAACAATTCGTTTCTTTCCATTTGCGACCCGAAGGTCTTCTTGGTCCCGTAGACCTTAGCCTCATTTATAATCTCGTAGGTTATGATAATCCCGTAGATCATCTTTTATTCAAGTCTTTATTCAAAGGTATATACATTTATATATGTATATGGCGTTAAGGCACCCCTTTTTTATGTTCAAAATCATTTATTTTCGCCTTGGTATTTCCTTTGACCTTGACCGTAGTCTAAGGCTACATTTGTTTTCTTTCAGAAAAATTTTCCGACTTTATGACTTTTCACGTCATTTATGCGTCGGTTCATCTTATGCTCACCATTATCTAGTTTACATATATCCGCATTTGATTATGTCCCATTACCGGGCTCATTATTCTTTTGCTTTTAACGCTACCGTTATCCCGCTTGCGCTTACTCATGCCATCCGGCATTATATTATATTCGACCTGTTTGACTCATTCATGTGAAATTTTATCATTTATGGATGTCAACTTCATTCTTTGTTCGACCCGTTCAACTTTAAAATAGTTGAACATAATTTATCAAAATTTCTATTTACATTATCTTGTCGTCTTTTAGTCATGACTCAAAACCCGATTCTTTTAACTTTCCATCCGAGTTCCCGTTTCTCGGTCGACGCATGTGTTTAATCCTTACCCATCAACCAAGTATTTTACCGAAGTCGTTATTATTGCAACCCTCCCGGTATGCATTAAGACTTCACTTCACTTTAATATTCTGACTTTGTCCTCAAATTTGACGTTTTACAAAAACGGCCCGTTAAGAGACACATTTGCATTCTACGGGTTCGAGTATAAGTACACCCCCTCCCAATGCATATCTTAATCATTTTACATGCTTGCATTTTCCGGGTTCGAGTGTAAGTACACCCCCTCCCAATGCATATCTTAATCATTTTACATGTTTGCATTCTCCGGGTTTTACATGTTTGCATTCTCCGGGATCAAGTGTAAGTACACCCCCCCCCCAATTCATATCTTAATCATTTTACATTAATCTTTGTCCCTTCACTCGGGCTCATTATCCTAATGTAATACGCTTCCGTCACCCGGCTGTGCGTTTACATTATTATCTAATATTTTGCTCATTTGATTCATTTGGGTACTTTTTATTTTGTCCCACTCACCCCGTCCTTACTACATCGGTTGTAAGCATGTCCATCATAAAAAGTTCATGGTACCAAGTGCTCACCACTTACTTGGCCAGAGTAAGCGATCAGTACCTGGTATACATGACCTTTTTATAATTTTCACATTACACCCCATGTAAGTAATGCCTCTATTTGTTTCTCTTGGAAACAATATCCCGAATAGATTTTCTATTCGGGGTTTTCCAAGTTTTTAATATACATATGCAACTTTCAATTTCTACATATTTGTTGCATATTACTATTTGTGCAATTAAATATAAAATGTGCACCTTGTAATGCTTGCCCTAACGGGCTTCTCTTGCCATTAGCCTTGTTCGCGACCGCCACGCGATTTAGGTCCTTGATGAGCATACTCTTTGGACCGTTCCTCTATCAAATCCGCGATTTATTAAACTCTCGCTATCTTCATATGCGAGTGTCCTTCAACTAAAACATTTACAACAGTTAGTAATTTCGACATTAATGGATGCCCGTATTATAATACAAGGCTTTTCTACTATGCGAATCGACGCGTGTAATTTCGTTGACTATATCTAATCCATATCGTTTTTATTGGTATAACGTGTATTACAAGATAACCATATGTGTTGTTCTCAACACTTTAATCATACTAAACCATTGATATACATGTACTTACCGGATTTGCGATCAAGCCTCGAACCGAACACACTTTATTCTTTAACCATGAGCTCTGATTACCAACTTGTAACACTCATCTTGTAAATCCGATATTTTAAAGGTTTTCGTATATAAAAAGAAAATATAACATGTAATTACGATTAAGGATTCTTAGAAATTCGAGTAATTTAAAACTTTTACAAATTAAAAGTTTACAACATAATTTATATATATAAGTTCGTCATTTACAACGACATCAAAACGCCGTGCGGAAGCTTCATTCTGATGTGTTCGGTTCTTGTAAATCGCTTGATCTTCATCCGGACATTTTGGGAGCATTCGCCTATTGCCAAAACCACACAAACTGTTAGTTTTGACATGTATAATCACGTATAATCAAGTTCTAAGGGCCAACAATAGAAAAGAAACAAAATTTCTGAAATAATAGGCGGTCGTGCCCCACGACCGTTCTCTAGTCATCCTTCGCGGCCCGCGACAATGGTCGCGTCGCGTGACCGTAATGTTGATATGCCGTCGCGCAGCGCGACGGCCTGTTTTTCACAGCAAGTTTGTTTCATTGTTGCTGCACTTGCCCAACTACGAAAATTAACATTTAACAACTTAAAACCTGCATAACTTTTGCTATACAAGTCCGTTTTGCATGATTCTTTTTCTTAAGCGTTCGTAATTTAATTCTCCATCTCATGGAGTCAATACCTGATATTAAACTACTTCAAAAATTCAGATTTCAAGCTCTCGGCTTGAAATCCCTTTTCAATACTTTTGACCCGTTTACGATTTAATCAAACAAACTTGTTTATTACCTTCAAAATATCATGCAAATCACATTATATCGGTTTACTAATATTCAAGGTTCAAATGACGGGTTCTTATGCAAATCTTAACCCGTTTTGCATATCTACTCATTTTGACCCGTTACGGGGTATTTAACACTTTTAAGCTTAAATCACGCTTCTTTTTGCTTACACCCTATCTGAATTTTAGACATATCCCAAGGACTCAATTAAACAAAACACTTATTTCTAAACAACTCTTAAAGGTTGTTTTTCCCTATTTACCCCTCAATGACTTTTTGGTCAATTTTAATCCTTCATTTTGTGACGAAGGGATTTCGCCAACAATTGACCGCGATATCGCTTCTAACTACAATACAAAATATGCGTACCTGGCTCGGATCAACATATTGACCCGTTTATACCTTGCGTCCATAATATGCTAATTCATAGCACCGCTAAATCATAACCATTTTATCCTGTGCGCATAAGACTCGACAAACACTTATTAGTCATTATTTGTCAAATGGTATCTCCATTACCATTTGACCCGTTTGGTCTAAACGATTTAAACACTTTGCGCTTATATTGGAATGGTATCTATTTACCATTTCATTAAATAACTAAATTCAGATTTCTCACCTCTTTAGCTATGTCTCTTAAACCCTTTTTCCTTTCGCATTTAGCCCGACATGACTTATGTCGCTTAGTGTTGTTCTATATTCCAACTTTTACCTATTTTTTCGTGACTAAATCACCGTTTCCCCTTTTTACTCCTTTAGGCTTACTTATAAAGTAGCCGTTCGAAAACCCATTTTTATTTATGTCACTTCATGACCATTTTGCCTCTTTATGATAAAACATAGTTTTTCATCATTAGATATGCTCCGACCCGTATCATTTCGTGTCGGAGCCATATCTTGAATATCATTTTAATCGTATAAGAAACTTTTAGAACAAACACATATTCTACAAAAAGTGTAAGTTTCACTTACGTTGCTTCCGGTTATGCTCTTTTTCCGCGTACTCGATCCGTTTGACCCGCTTCTTTCCCAAGTCTTCATCTAGCTTGTCTAGATTCAAACTATCATCATCACAATTCGTAAGACGGTTAGATTAGTCATAATCATTTACGACTATTCCATCCTACGGGTTTTATGTCGAATTTATCATTCGCCCATATCAAAATTATCATTCGATCTAATCATTGGTCAGTTTGTGTTAGGACCGGTTTGACTCCGAACGATTGCGAACCGACTCGTACGACGTGCGGAATCCATGTACGAGCAAGTCCGAAACACACGAGACGTACAATAAACGTGATTCTTTGATAGATCTGAAAGAATACAAGAACCTTGAATCACCTTGAACAAGCTTTCTCTCTCTACTTTCTCTCTCTAGAATTCTAGCTCTCCAAGTCACAAATGGCAAAAGTTTTTAAAAGTTAACCCTAACTCACCTATTTATAGGCCAAGGCTTATAAGAGCTTTCCTCTTTTTTACACTATTGCCACCTTGCCCTTTTCTAGATATTTCTAACTATTACAACATAAAGCCTAGAATTTAACAGTTTCTGCTACGGTTTGAGATGACGGAGGCGATAGACATAAATGCACTAACAGACTCCCCCTTGGATATTGCCGCAGTCAATCTCAAACATTCAGACTCGTAGCTTCTTTTCTTTCTCTCTCTCTAGCTCGAACAGAATCCTCGTGGATCTGTCTTCAGATCCAGCTCCCCCTTTCGGTAGACTCTTCAGACTCCCCCTTTCGTCAAGCTTCCGTGCTTTGGGATCGACACCTGGCTTTCCGGTTACAAGCTCTTCCAGGAAAGAATCCTGGCTCCTATGCACGCTTCCCCTTGCGTTGAGCTCGTCTTCAGACTCCCCCTTAGACTCGGCTATCGGGATCGTAGCCTGGAATCTGCAAATCTCAAACATTTATAGGTACTAATGTTTTCAGTTGTCCAGGTATCGTAACCTGGCTCTATTAAATTTTCTAAATCAAGATCCTGGGACTAAGATATAATAATATGAAATATATCCAGGATTACTTGATACACTCCCCCTATCAACAATCTTCAAAGATTTGGTAGTTTCAACGAACCGGATCGGAAACTAGCTCTTTTAAAGATTTTAACAATTTAAGCATCCAAATCCTTCACGGTTAATCATCCAAGTCCAAATTAATGACCTTGGAGATATCACAAACTGTTTTTGATTTTTGATTATAAAACTTCAAGTTTCGAATTAATGAACTTGTTTTTACTTTCAGAAACACAATCAGCATACTTAGATTTTAAAACTTAGCTCTCAGACATCGGTTGTCGAAAATAAAGCAGAAATCAAAATCTTTTTGTATTTTTCTGAAAATATAAAGCAGTAAAGAAATATGTACAAACTTATTTACAGACAATATTTTTGTTTGAGTTTGCGTTAGAGGATCATATCAGTTTTTGACAAGTCACAAGTACCGTTGAGCTTAGTTACACATTAAGAATTAAACAATTCACTTAGATTGTCGATATATTGATCCACTTAAATTTTCACACAAATTTCAACTGATTCAGGATACGAATTAGGTATTTTAAGAACTTAAACTCATTCATGTGTCCCACCTCTTGAATATACTCCCGTATCCAGAATCCCAATAATCAGTCTTACAGGTGAGTATACTACAATGATATCTGTACATAAATTAGGTATGCGAGGGCCGAGGGATCTCAGATCGATACTTCCGTATACGCAGAGAGATATCAGCTTCGACTTTACGGAATGTCCCCTTTTAGAGGATCTTTTAGCTACAACAGCAGCGACTATCAATTTTATTGTTTCATCGGCATGCTGAGGGTTTATGCTATGTTTCAAGCATTTGCAGAAAGTATTATCCAAGGACTAGGTCAGAACTACCGTTCAGCAGAAGTCCCGGAATAATACCCCAGACATCATTGAGTATAAAGACCTAGTATATCAGATTATGAGACCTTTCAAACAAGATTTCAGGGGTTACCTATATATCCAAGTAGTGTTCCCCACGAAATAAGTAAGTTTGAATTTAGGTTTATATCCCGAAAAAGTTTACTAAATGTATAAAAATCTACCGACACATCCACGGTGAGATCGTTTAACACATTTAAACTTTTCAATTCTTTAGCGTACTGTAAATGTCTACTGATGTACTATCATTTCCTCTTTTTACGCAAAAACTCAATTTTGAATTTTATCATGTTTTTGGCTTTTTCAAATTTTTCTAATGTTTTTGGATTTTCTGACAATATTACTCCCCCTAAAATTCAAAACCATTCTAAAGAAAATTTGACAACCAATACTGATAGCTTTGTCTCGCCATCCATTTTCTGCTTAAAGTGCTCTGATTTGCAGAAAATATACATACCCCCATGATTTACAACCCATTGATTTTCGACAGTTTGAAAACCGTTTTTCAATCTTGTGAAAGTAATCATGTTTGTTCAGCCGTGAGGGTTTCGGCGTATTCAAGCAACACATATTTTTGTATTTTTGAATATTTTTGACAAAAACAAAACATATTTTTGGTTTTTCAAAATTTTCAATTTTTAGGGTTTATGAAATATTGTTTATTTATTTACAGAACAAACAAACTCCCTGTTTCAACCATCGCAGGGATCAGCAGCCTCCTCTTCTCGTGCCAGGCTGCTTCGATTCTCTTCTTGTTGACATTCAGATTTCTTCAGAAGCACCTGCACATTCAAATTACTCAATTACTTGAACAATTTAGCCCAGGTCTGTTGGACCTTAGGCATTTCAACACAATAATCTTCATTCAATGCCGGAAAGTCTTTGTCGTCTTTCACAAAGACCTTATCAACTTTGACTTCAACTTTTTCATCTTTTACAAAAATCATCGGTTTCTTAATACTCCATGTCTGGCCTTTCGGAGTACCTCTTTTGTAAAAATGTGACTCGTTTTGAACTTTTTGATTTTGAACAAAAACTTTTGGTTTCCAAAACTCTTGGGGTTTTGTCATATCAACTGATTTTTGCCAACTTTGTGTTGTTCTAAATCTGGGTGTGTGAGAATTCCAGGTCTGTCTAGAATCGAACTTGTTCGGATTTGATTTCCAATTTTGATTCGAAGCAAACTTGTTTGTGTTATACCTCCAAGTTTGTTTTGAGTCAAATCTGGTTAACCTTTGTCTCACATTCTCAGATTTTTGTTTCTCAGCATCAATCTTCTTTTTGTCAACATCCATAGGTTTTAGATTAGGACACTTGCGTGCAAGATGTCCCTTTTGATCACATTTGAAACATGTTCTCATGGACACATCTTTGACCTGTGGTTGTTGCTTTTTCTTTTTAGCAAAGAACTCATCATTAGACTGTCTCATTTTGAGCTCTTTTTCTTTTGCTAAACTGTCTCCTTGAACAAAACTCATTTTTGCCTGATAATTTGGCGTTTCATTTTTGTTTCGATTCTTTTTCTTCTTATAACCCAACCCAGCCTTCATGTTTTTCTTCTTGTAACCAGGTTTGTTATACGAACCTCTATGACTCTTACTAGCAAACTTAGAAATCTCAGACTTCTCAATCTCAACCATTTTGAAAACTTTATCAACCTTTTCTGAAATCACATTCTGAATCGGGAATACAATATCTAAGAATAATTTGTCCAATCCAATCATGGTATAAACCAATCCTTTTGAATCATCACTCAAATTTTTCTCGGATTTTGTGTTTTTCAGATATCCATCATTAAAATTACCTTCATTTTCATCCTGTGATTCAGATTTACCTGTATCAACCGACTCTTCTTTCAACACACTTTCAACGACTTTACCTACCACCTCTGAATCATGAGAATCATCAGATTTGGAATAGGTTATATCAATGTTGTCTGGCAATTGTTCTACCATGTTGAAAGCTTTTTCGACCTTTTCCTCATCATAAAACACAAACTTTCCCGGTGGTGGAACTTTATGAAATTCTGAGCCAATGCCTTTCTTGTTTTGCTCAGACTCACCATCCTCCGGTTTTATGTTGAAAATACGTTCAAGCACATATGATGACGCGTGATAACTTTTTAACTTGTTATTATCCTGTTCTAAATCAGCAATCTGACGCTTTAGCTTAGCAACATCCTCAATGTAAGAATTAACAACTTGTTGCTTTATTTCATACATTCGTTTATACTCATTAGTTGTTTCAGAACAGTATTTCAATCTTGATTGAACAAGTTTCATTTCACTTTTTACTTTTTCATATGATTCTTTTGTAATGTGATAAGCCAATTTTATCGAATCATATTCCCTTTTCATTTCCTGAAAAGCATTCTCTTTTTGATCACATTCTCCTGTCTTTTTCGAAACATTTTCTTTCAAAACTTCATTTTCTTTTTCTAGATTTTTACATTTTTGAGAAAGTTTTTCATCATTTTCTTTTAAAACCTTTTCATTTTCTAACATTTCTTTACATTTTTCTTTGAAAACATTTTCGATTTTAGTGAATTCAAGATCTCTTATTCTGAATTTTTCATCTTTTTCAATACAAGCACTGCATGGTTCCATGCATTTCTTGCATTGTTCATCAATTTTGATTACAGTTTCAGAATCAGAATTTACCTCAGTGATTAGCACTTCGGTGTTTGCAACAGTTTCTTTCTGATGCTTCTCATCAACAGCTTCAACACCATCATCTGTTGATCTTTCAACCTTCACTTCTTCTTCTTCTTTCTTCACATCTTCTCTAACCTACTGTTCTTCAGTAACAGCTTCCTTCACTACTTCTTCATTCACTACATCCTTGATCTCCTCAGCAACTTTCTTCAAATCATCAACCATTTCTTCAACATTCTTCTTCATTCTTTCTTCATTCCTCTTCCTCAGTTTTATTGTCATAGCATCCCTGATGATTTTATCCAGCCGTTTCACATATGTCTTGTCTTTTGCAACATTGGAATAATATTCGCCGGATCGAGGAATTACTAAAAGAACATCATCGTGAACTATGTCACTTCTGGGAACGACCGGTTCACCTTGTTTGTTGGCATAACATTCTTGCTTTTTATCCCATCTTTTGTTCGCAACAGCATTCTCATATTCTTCCTGCATTTTCTCCATTCTGCACCCTACAATGAATCTTTCTCTTGGAGTTTTTTCTTTCAAAATCTCTTCTCGAGTTTTCTCTTTGACCTCAGCAACAACATTATCTTCTTTGTTTTCTTCACTAATTTCAGCAACAAGAACATGATGCTGGGCCTTTGATGTTTTTCTCCCATGAGCTGTTATAGGACGATCTTCATCTGGTAGAATCTGACTCCAATCATATCCTTCATCATCGTGGATTACAGCATAAGCTCTGGACTTCTCTCTGGGTTTATCTTCGATCATCTTTGGCTCTTCTCTGCTACGGTGGTAAATTGCCTTTCTGTAGTAATCATCATTGAATGGATGTTCATTTCCACCAACCGCAGAGTTAGTGCACTCTCTCTTGAAATGACCTTTCTGCTTACATTTGAAACAGGTCACTTTGGATTTATCAAATCCAAGCTTTGTGGATGCACCACCGAGAGATTGCTTCCCAGTAATTTCCATATATCTTTGAGCTCTGCGAATGCAGCTTGCCAAACACCAGTGGATGTCAATGAGTTCCATCTCTTCCGGATCAATCTGGTCGTAGTCTTCTTTGGCTAACTCACAGTTACCAATCTTGCCTGAACTAGACCTTCATACGATTCCAGAACAGATGCAAGGAAGCTCATTTGTTGTTTAGCTGCATTGATGCTCATTGCAGGAGAATTCTTCAATTTAAGAGCAATGTTGCACAAAATCTCCTCAGTTTCATCAGAACTTGATTTTGAAGATGAATGATATCCAGAATGATAACTTGATGAAGTTGTTTGTGGTTCTTTCATCTTCTCACCACTGAATGCTGTCTTTGGTGAACTGCCAACTTTCTCCAAAGGTACATTGCCTTTGTAGTATAGACCAACATTCTGATGATGAGATGAACCACTCATCTTGTTTTGCTTTTGTAGCTCCAGATCATGACTCTCAATCTTTTCTAACAATGCATCAAGAGAAATTGTATCAAATTTTTCATCATTTTTCAAGATAAAAACAAACGTTTGCCACTGATCAGCTCGTGGTAACGCTTCGATTACTTTATCAACAATTTCTTCTCTAGTTTTCACAATTTTAAACCTTTCAAGTTCAATCTTTAAGTGGCAAAACCTCTCAATCATTTGCCTCACAGTTTCTCCCTTTAAACTGTCAAACAAATCAAATTCTTTTTTCAATAAAGCTATTTTGTTTTTCTGGATTTGTTTACCTCCCTTAGCTTTAACCTTCAAAGCTTTCCATACAGATTTAGATGACCCATTATGAACTAATAATGAAAAGATGTCATCACGAACTGATTGCTGAATCAAAGCAATCATCTTCTGTTCATAAGAAAATTTCTTTCGGTCATCTTCTGAATAATCTTTGATCAGAATTTCTTCTCCTTTGTCATTTGTTGGGTTCTCATAGCCAAACTTTAGACAAAACCAACTCTCATGTGCATATGCCTTTGTCCAATTGACAAACCTCTCCTTCCACCAAACATAATCCTCAATGTTATTCAGCTTCGGAGGTTTTGAATATGTTCCATAAAAGTTGTCATTGTTAATGTTGTCTTTGATGGTTTTCGTTATCGCTTTGGGTGTATCGTTTGAACCTTCCACTGTATCCGAGTTAAACGCATTGTAGAAAGTATTGATAAATTCTTCAGCCATGATGTGATCTTCTCGTTTAACAGCACCTTTTAATCACCTGAATCACAAACAAACAATCACAATGAGTTTAAACAATATCAAACAAATGAATCGGACGGGTATTTGATCGAATAAGTCAACACAAGTCAACAGTGAAAATAATCGTGTGACAACGTTGTCCGTTCGGATGAGACTGAATTCGTTCGGGTGAGATAATATCCGGATGAAGATCCGTTCGGACGGAGATCCGGGAGATGTTATACGCACGGGTGGTGATACGCGAGATGTTGTACGCACGGGTGGTGATACGTGCGGGTGGGGATCCGTGAGACGTTGTACGCACGGGTGACTTGTACGTGCGTATGACTTGTACGTATGAGTGCCTTGAATTACACAACTAACTCACATGCTACCTGACACTTATCACATGAAATGCAATTTATCAAAACAAAAGCCACGTGATTATTCAGATAACAAATGAATTTGATAAGGCCGAATATATTGATCAGATCATATTGATTTTTTATTGAATTTGCCGACAAAATCAATTAATATTTATATAAAACAGAGACAAATCACGTGCAATACTGAAATCACATGTCTCGTAATGATATCCGAGTGAGTAATGTATCCGTGCGGACACGTTAGCCGTATGATGATGTTATCCGCACTAGTTGTGTATCCGTCCGTATGGTCAAATAATCAGTCAACGCGTATTGTTATCCGTGCGGATGGTGATACGCACGGGTAGGAATGTTATCCGCGCGGACAAGTTGTCCGTGCGTGTGACAAGTCAACAAGTCAACACGTATGGCTGAAAGTAATCCGTGCGGGTGGGAATGATGCTATACGCACGGGTGGGCTATCCGTGCGTATGAAGTTGACCTTTTGACCACAATTAATAACCGACAATCTCACTTACAACCTGTAATCTATCACATGCACTCACTATGATCACGTGCAAACTTATTGAAAAAGACAAATTCACATGGAATGATTATCGAATGCACAAGTTCACTGATTGCAATTAATGAATCACATGTACTACTGAAAGTGTTGACTGACAAGTCTTGAAAGTTGACTAAAATGACAGACACGGTCGAGTGAAATGAATTAACACGTATTGTTATCCGTGCGTGCGACTTTTGCGTACGGATAGGTCAACACTCAGTCAACGCGTATGGTCATCCGCACGGATTGCCATCCACGCGGACAACAACAAACGTAACAGCAGCAACTTTTATCATTTTTCGATCAAAAAATCTCAAATTTCTCACAAAATACTTTGAATTTGATTTTGAAAATTTGAAGGCTTGTAAATCATGCATATACGCACAACATATCCAAATTTTAGCTGATTTTAACCGTAAAATCTTGTTTAATTTTGCGTTTTTCAGTTAGAAACGTGAAAATATGAAAATATGAAGAACTTAGACAAATTTGAGTGAAATTTCGATCTGAATCTGCTGAAATCAAGTGCGAAATTGTGTGAATGATCTTCGCAACCGAGCTCCTGCTCTGATACCACTTGTTAGGACCGGTTTGACTCCGAACGATTGCGAACCGACTCGTACGACGTGCGGAATCCGTGTACGAGCAAGACCGAAACACACGAGACGTACAATAAACGTGATTCTTTGATAGATCTGAAAGAATACAAGAACCTTGAATCACCTTGAACAAGCTTTCTCTCTCTACTTTCTCTCTCTAGAATTCTAGCTCTCCAAGTCACAAATGGCAAAAGTTTTTAAAAGTTAACCCTAACTCACCTATTTATAGGCCAAGGCTTATAAGAGTTTTCCTCTTATTTACACTATTGCCACCTTGCCCTTTTCTAGATATTTCTAACTATTACAACATAAAGCCTAGAATTTAACAGTTTCTGCTACGGTTGAGATGACGGAGGCGATAGACATAAATGCACTAACAGTTTGACTTTTTAAAAGTCAATTGACTTATCAACATATTCAAATGCACATTTGGTTCAATGAACTCACTTAGGCATATTTCATCCGAACTCTTAACGAGATCAAATTTTACATACTAACTAGTAGGCCGCGATTTCATTTAGGCATTTCATATCACTGAAAATGGGCTGTATTTGGTGACTTGTTTAACCTGTTTACAAGTTTTCAAAAATTATGATTATTTATGTGGCGTACCTCTCAGAGGGTTAGGCCTTGTGTTAAAATTTCAAGATCTAACTCTTTACCAAAAATTCGTAAAAATTCATTTACTAAGCTGCAATCAGATTCATCACTTCTGACTGCAGCTTACGGAAAAATTCATTAAAAATTCCTCGTTTATCCGATTGACGAAATTCCAATTGACAATTCTTTTAATAGCTTAAAGCTATCTACAGTAAAAATTTGAGATCATAACTAAATTCCTAAATTGAGTTATGACATTCGTAATGGGCTGCAAATTCTGTCAGAAAACACAGCTTGAAGCTTTGATACGGAAAAATTCATAAAACGCTAAATTTTCGTCGAAAAAATGCGATTCCATGGGGTTTTAAAGATATTTCCTGGAATTACATTTTAGACTCAAGAGACACATGTTTTGGTCATGTTTTGTTCAGGTTACAGCCAATACAAGTCGGCTGTAAATTCTTATCAGGAGTTGTTTGAATTCAGCTTTCAATTTAAGCATGTTCTTGACATCATAACACTAATTTTTAGCAATCAAAACCCTAAAAACATCTCATACATGAATTTAGCATCAACAAAATCTGAATTTACTTGAGCTAGGCATGATTTCAATATATTATTGTCTAGGGTTTACTCCTAAACACTATTTCACTTCAATATCATCCGTACCACAATCATGCAACATCAATTTCGAATTTCTTATGTACATAAAGAATTCTCAACTTCATAAATATCAAAAATTCGACATACCTTACGATCCTCACGACTAGGTGATCGTTTCTATGTATTCATGCATCGATTTGGGGCTTGAATCAAGCTTCAATTTGTTGATTTTGCTGAAGTTAGGATTTGAGCCCCTTTTTTGTTCTCCTGGTCGATCTCTATCACGCACACAGACTGTGTGTTGTGTTTTTATTTTTGATTTTTAATAACTCAAGTTTTTCACTTAACATTATTAGCCCCTCATGTTTTGTTAATTAGTAAGTAGGCTATAACCTACTTGTCTTCAACAATATTTTGTTTTATTAACTAGGTTAAACTTTCCTAGTTAGCTTAGTGAGTTCGAGATAGTCATAACCCGTTTAATTTATGTCCCGTTAACTCGGGCCTCTTCACATACTTTGTTTTCTCAAAAGCTTTCGTTCAGCTTTTATTTAATATTAGGCTTATTTATTTAAAAATCCTAATATTCACCGGGGTGCTTTTAACCCTAACGGTAATTTACCCGTCTTTTAGTACTAACGTAGTTTAATTACCAAATCTGTTTTCGGGGTGTTACAAGTCTACCCCCCTTAAAGAGGTTTCGTCCTCGAAACCTTTTCTTACATAATTTATCGAGTTTAACTTATGCATTTGCTCTCGATAATCAATTGAGCATTGCTCATATTTTAACCAATGGGATTATACTTCACATTACACTTCTTGACCGTGATCACGCTACGCCATGCCAAATTTTATATCAACTTTTATTTTAAAAATATCACTTTTCGAATATATCGTCTTGCACCTGTCAGTGTCAAGACTTATATCTTACATGTTAATCATTTTCCGAATTCGTTTCATAATATTCGTGTTCGTTAAAGCGTTGTTTCTCACTAATACTGAATTTTAGTTTAACACTTTTCTCTTGAGCTCATGTCAATTCCAAGGAATTTACGTCCAAGGATTTATTCCCTTCCGTTGTCATTTCGGTAATGACATCATCCACTTTGGTGACGTAACACAATTTAAATAATTGTGAATTCTAGTCATTTTTGCCCGTTTAAATGTTTTAGTGAAGATTCTTCACTTTTGTCAACCAGACCTTTCACAATCTCTGCGCTTTTAACCCATTTAATTAACTTAGCGAAACCCATCGCTTTTATACGAATTTTATCTCCCGTTATTATTTTACGCGGGAAGTTACAACCAGTTTCCTTGTTTTATACTATTGACCCGTAGGTTCTTTCGCTTAGCCTCGTAAGCTATTTCTTTGTATTTTCACATTTTTACCTTATTAAGGTGAGACCCCAACAATTCGTTTCTTTCCATTTGCGACCCGAAGGTCTTCTTGGTCCCGTAGACCTTAGCCTCATTTATAATCTCGTAGGTTATGATAATCCCGTAGATCATCTTTTATTCAAGTCTTTATTCAAAGGTATATACATTTATATATGTATATGGCGTTAAGGCACCCCTTTTTTTATGTTCAAAATCATTTATTTTCGCCTTGGTATTTCCTTTGACCTTGACCGTAGTCTAAGGCTACATTTGTTTTCTTTCGGACAAATTTTCCGACTTTATGACTTCTCACGTCATTTATGCGTCGGTTCATCTTATGCTCACCATTATCCAGTTTACATATATCCGCATTTGATTATGTCCCATTACCGGGCTCATTATTCGTTTGCTTTTAACGCTACCGTTATCCCGCTTGCGCTTACTCATGCCATCCGGCATTATATTATACTCGACCTGTTTGACTCGTTCATGTGAAATTTTATCATTTACGGATGTCAACTTCATTCTTTGTTCGACCCGTTCAACTTTAAAATAGTTGAACATAATTTATCAAAATTTCTATTTACATTATCTTGTCGTCTTTTAGTCATGACTCAAAACCCGATTCTTTTAACTTTCCATCCGAGTTCCCGTTTCTCGGTCTACGCATGTGTTTAATCCTTACCCATCAACCAAGTATTTTACCGAAGTCGTTATTATTGCAACCCTCCCGGTATGCATTAAGACTTTACTTCACTTTTATATTCTGACTTTGTCCTCAAGTTTGACATTTTACAAAAACGGCCCGTTAAGAGACACATTTGCATTCTCCGGGTTCGAGTATAAGTACACCCCCTCCCAATGCATATCTTAATCATTTTACATGTTTGCATTCTCCGGGTTCGAGTGTAAGTACACCCCCTCCCAATGCATATCTTAATCATTTTACATGTTTGCATTCTCCGGGTTTTACATGTTTGCATTCTCCGGGTTTTACATGTTTGCATTCTCCGGGTTTTACATGTTTGCATTCTCCGGGTTCAAGTATAAGTACACCCCCTCCCAATTCATATCTTAATCATTTTACATTAATCTTTGTCCCTTCACTCGGGCTCATTATCCTAATGTAATACGATTCCGTCACCCGGCTGTGCGTTTACATTATTATCTAATATTTTGCTCATTTGATTCATTTGGGTACTTTTTAATTTGTCCCACTCACCCCGTCCTTACTACATCGAATGTAAGCATGTCCATCATAAAAAGTTCATGGTACCACATGCTCACCACTTACTTGGCCAGGGTAAGCGATCAGTACCAGGTATACATGACCTTTTTATAATTTTCACATTACACCCCATGTAAGTAATGCCTCTATTTGTTTCTCTTGGAAACAATATCCCGAATAGATTTTCTATTCGGGTTTTTCCAAGTTTTTAATCTACATATGCAACTTTCAATTTCTACATATTTGTTGCATATTACTATTTGTGCAATTACATTTAAAATGTGCACCTTGTAATGCTTGCCCTAACGGGCTTCTCTTGCCATTAGCCTTGTTCGCGACCGCCACGCGATTTAGGTCCTTGATGAGCATACTCTTTAGACCGTTCCTCTATCAAATCCGCGATTTATTAAACTCTCGCTATCTTCATATGCGAGTGTCCTTCAACTAAAACATTTACAACAGTTAGTAATTTCGACATTAATGGATGCCCGTATTATAATACAAGGCTTTTCTACTATGCGCATCAACGCGTGTAATTTCGTTGACTATATCTAATCCATATCGTTTTTATTGGTATAACGTGTATTACAAGATAACCATATGTGTTGTTCTCAACACTTTAATCATACTAAACCATTGATATACATGTACTTACCGGATTTGCGATCAAGCCTCGAACCGAACACACTTTATTCTTTAACCATGAGCTCTGATTACCAACTTGTAACACTCATCTTGTAAATCCGATATTTTAAAGGTTTTCGTATATAAAACGAAAATATAACATGTAATTACGATTAAGGATTCTTAGAAATTCGAGTAATTTAAAACTTTTACAAATTAAAAGTTTACAACATAATTTATATATATAAGTTCGTCATTTACAACGACATCAAAACGCCGTGCGGAAGCTTCATTCTGATGTGTTCGGTTCTTGTAAATCGCTTGATCTTCATCCGGACATTTTGGGAGCATTCGCCTATTGCCAAAACCACACAAACTGTTAGTTTTGACATGTATAATCACGTATAATCAAGTTCTCAGGGCTAACAATAGAAAAGAAACAAAATTTCTGAAATAATAGGCGGTCGCGCCCCACGACCGTTCTCTAGTCATCCTTCGCGGCCCGCGACAATAGTCGCGTCGCGCGACCGTAATGTTGATATGCCGTCGCGCAGCGCGACGGCCTGTTTTTCACAGCAAGTTTGTTTCATTGTTGCTGCACTTGCCCAGCTACGAAAATTAACATTTAACAACTTAAAACCTGCATAACTTTTGCTATACAAGTCCGTTTTGCATGATTCTTTTTCTTAAACGTTCGTAATTTAATTCTCCATCTCATGGAGTCAATACCTGATATTAAACTACTTCAAAAATTCAGATTTCAAGCTCTCGGCTTGAAATCCCTTTTCAACACTTTTGACCCGTTTACGATTTAATCAAACAAACTTGTTTATTACCTTCAAAATATCATGCAAATCACATTATATCGGTTTACTAATATTCAAGGTTCAAATGACGGGTTCTTATGCAAATCTTAACCCGTTTTGCATATCTACTCATTTTGACCCGTTACGGGGTATTTAACACTTTTAAGCTTAAATCACGCTTCTTTTAGCTTACACCCTATCTCAATTTTAGACATATCCCAAGGACTCAATTAAACAAAACGCTTATTTCTAAACAACTCTTAAAGGTTGTTTTTCCCTATTTACCCCTCAATGACTTTTTGGTCAATTTTCCTTCATTTTGTGACGAAGGGATTTCGCCAACAATTGACCGCGATATCGCTTCTAACTACAATACAAAATATGCGTACCTGGCTCGGATCAACATATTGACCTGTTTAATACCTTGCGTCCATAATATGCTAATTCATAGCACCGCTAAATCATAACCATTTTATCCTGTGCGCATAAGACTCGACAAACACTTATTAGTCATTATTTGTCAAATGGTATCTCCATTACCATTTGACCCGTTTGGTCTAAACGATTTAAACACTTTGCGCTTATATTGGAATGGTATCTATTTACCATTTCATTAAATAACTAAATTCAGATTTCTCACCTCTTTAGCTATGTCTCTTAAACCCTTTTTCCTTTCGCATTTAGCCCGACATGACTTATGTCGCTTAGTGTTGTTCTATATTCCAACTTTTACCTATTTGTTCGTGACTAAATCACCGTTTCCCCTTTTTACTCGTTTAGGCTTACTTATAAAGTAGCCGTTCGAAAACCCATTTTTATTCATGTCACTTCATGACCATTTTGCCTCTTTATTATAAAACATAGTTTTTCATCATTAGATATGCTCCGACCCGTATCGTTTCGTGTCGGAGCCATATCTTGAATATCATTTTAATCGTATAAGAAACTTTTAGAACAAACACATATTCTACAAAAAGTGTAAGTTTCACTTACGTTGCATCCGGTTATGCTCTTTTTCCGCGTACTCGATCCGTTTGACCCGCTTCTTTCCCAAGTCTTCATCTAGCTTGTCTTGATTCAAACTATCATCATCACAATTCGTAAGACGGTTAGATTAGTCATAATCATTTACGACTATTCCATCCTACGGGTTTTATGTCGAATTTAGCATTCGCCCATATCAAAATTATCATTCGATCTAATAATTGGTCAGTTTGACTTTTTAAAAGTCAATTGACTTATCAACATATTCAAATGCACATTTGGTTCAATGAACTCACTTAGGCATATTTCATCCAAACTCTTAACGAGATCAAATTTTACATACTAACTAGTAGGCCGCAATTTCATTTATGCATTTCATATCACTGAAAATGGGCTGTATTTGGTGACTTGTTTAACCTATTTACAAGTCTTAAAAAAATTATGATTTTTTTATGTGGCATACCTCTCAGAGGGTTAGGCCTTGTGTTAAAATTTCAAGATCTAACTCTTTACCAAAAATTCGTAAAAATTCATTTACTAAGCTGCAATCAGATTCATCACTTCTGACTGCAGCTTACGGAAAAATTCATTAAAAATTCCTCGTTTATCCGATTGACGAAATTCCAATTGACAATTCTTTTAATAGCTTAAAACTATCTACAGTAAAAATTTGAGATCATAACTAAATTCCTATATTGAGTTATGACATTCGTAATGGGCTGCAAATTCTGCCAGAAAACACAGCTTGAAGCTTTGATACGGAAAAATTCATAAAACGCTCAATTTTCGTCGAAAAAATACGATTCCATGGGGTTTTAAAGATATTTCCTGGAATTACATTTTAGACTCAAGAGACACATGTTTTGGTCATGTTTTGTTCAGGTTACAGCGAATACAAGTCGGCTGTAAATTCTGATCAGGAGCTGTTTGAATTCAGCTTTCAATTTAAGCATGTTCTTGAGATCATAACACTAATTTTTAGCAATCAAAACCCTAAAAACATCTCATACATGAATTTAGCATCAACAAAATCTGAATTTACTTGAGCTAGGCATGATTTCAATATATTCTTGTCTATGGTTTACTCCTAAACACTATTTCACTTCAATATCATCCGTACCACAATCATGCAACATCAATTTCGAATTTCTTATGTACATCAAGAATTCTCAACTTCATAAATATCAAAAATTCGACATACCTTACGATCCTCACGACTAGGGGATCGTTTCTATGTATTCATGCATCGATTTGGGGCTTGAATCAAGCTTCAATTTGTTGATTTTGCTGAAGTTAGGATTTGAGCCCCTTTTTTGTTCTCCTGGTCGATCTCTATCACGCACACAGACTGTGTGTTGTGTTTTTATTTTTGATTTTTAATAACTCAAGTTTTTCACTTATCATTATTAGCCCCTCATGTTTTGTTAATTAGTAAGTAGGCTACAACCTACTTGTCTTCAACAATATTTTGTTTTATTAACTAGGTTAAACTTTCCTAGTTAGCTTAGTGAGTTCGAGATAGTCATAACCCGTTTAATTTAAGACCCGTTAACTCGGGCCTCTTCACATACTTTGTTTTCTCAAAAGCTTTCGTTCAGCTTTTATTTAATATTAGGCTTATTTATTTAAAAATCCTAATATTCACCGGGTTACTTTTAACCCTAACGGTAATTTACCCGTCTTTTAGTACTAACGTAGTTTAATTACCAAATCTGTTTTCGGGGTGTTACAAGTCTACCCCCCTTAAAGAGGTTTCGTCCTCGAAACCTTTTCTTACATAATTTATCGAGTTTAACTTATGCATTTGCTCTCGATAATCAATTGAGCATTGCTCATATTTTAACCAATTGTTAGTGTTACCAGAAAAGTGTGGTAATATCTTTTTGGTTATTAATCATCTACGTATCTCATACGACATAATACAACTTGAAATAACGTAATCTCGTTATTTCCACTAGTTTAATTAAATTAGCAATATTTATGGCTCGGCTCTAATGTGATTATACTTCACATTACACTTCTTGACCGTGATCACGCCACGCCATGCCAAATTTTATATCAACTTTTATTTTAAAAATATCACTTTTCGAATATATCGTCTTGCACCTGTCAGTGTCAAGACTTATATCTTTTATGTTAATCATTTTCCGAATTCGTTTCATAATATTCGTGTTCGAGTATAGGTACACCCCCTCCCAATGCATATCTTAATCATTTTACATGTTTGCATTCTCCGGGTTCGAGTGTAAGTACACCCCCTCCCAATGCATATTTTAATCATTTTACATGTTTGCATTCTCCGGGTTTTACATGTTTGCATTCCACGAGTTCAAGTGTAAGTACACCCCCTCCCAATTCATATCTTAATCATTTTACATTAATATTTGCCCCTTCACTCGGGCTCATTATCCTAATGTAATACGCTTCTGTCACCCGGCTGTGCGTTTCCATTATTATCTAATATTTTGCTCATTTGATTCATTTGGGTACTTTTTAATTTGTCCCACTCACCCCGTCCTTACTACATCGGATGTAAGCATGTCCATCATAAAAAGTTCATGGTAACACGTGCTCACCACTTACTTGGCCAGAGTAAGCGATCAGTACCTGGTATACATGACCTTTTTATAATTTTCACATTACACCCCATGTAAGTAATGCCTCTATTTGTTTCTCTTAGAAACAATATCCCGAATAGATTTTCTATTCGGGTTTTTCCAAGTTTTTTATCTACATATGCAACTTTCAATTTCTACATATTTGTTGCATATTACTATTTGTGCAATTAAATTTAAAATGTGCACCTTGCAATGCTTGCCCTAACGGGCTTCTCTTGCCATTAGCCTTGTTCGCAACCGCCACGCGATTTAGGTCCTTGATGAGCATACTCTTTGGACCGTTCCCCTATTAAATCCGTGATTTATTAAACTCTCGCTATCTTCATATGCGAGTGTCCTTCAACTAAAACATTTACAACAGTTAGTAATTTCGACATTAATGGATACCCGTATTATAATACAAGGCTTTTCTACTATGCGCATCAACGCGTGTAATTTCGTTGACTATATCTACTCCATATCGTTTTTATTGGTATAACGTGTATTACAAGATAACCATATGTGTTGTTCTCAACACTTTAATTATACTAAACCATTGATATACATGTACTTACCGGATTTGCGATCAAGCCTTGAACCGAACACACTTTATTCTTTAACCATGAACTCTGATTACCAACTTGTAACACTCATCTTGTAAATCCGATATTTTAAAGGTTTTCGTATATAAAACGAAAATATAACATGTAATTACGTTTAAGGATTCTTAGAAATTCGAGTAATTTAAAACTTTTACAAATTAAAAGTTTACAACATAATTTATATATATAAGTTCGTCATTTACAACGACATCAAAACGCCGTGCGGAAGCTTTATTCTGATGTGTTCGGTTCTTGTAAATCGCTTGATCTTCATCCGGACATTTTGGGAGCATTCGCCTATTGCCAAAACCACACAAACTATTAGTTGTGACATGTATAATCACGTATAAACAAGTTCTCAGGGCCAATAATGGAAAAGAAACAAAATTTCTGAAATAATAGGCGGTCGCGCCCCACGACCGTTCTCTAGTCATCCTTCGCGGCCCGCGACGATGGTTGCGTCGCGCGACCGTAATGTTGATATGCCGTCGCGCAGCGCGATGGCCTGTTTTTCACAGCAAGTTTGTTTCATTGTTGTTGCATTTGCCCAGCTACGAAAATTAACATTTAACAACTTAAAACCTGCATAACTTTTGCTATACAAGTCCGTTTTGCATGATTCTTTTTCTTAAGCGTTCGTAATTTAATTCTCCATCTCATTGAGTCAATACCTGATATTAAACTACTTCAAAAATTCAGATTTCAAGCTCTCGGCTTGAAATCCCTTTTCAACACTTTTGACCCGTTTACGATTTAATCAAACAAACTTGTTAATTACCTCCAAAATGTCATGCAAATCACATTATATCGGTTTACTAATATTCAAGGTTCAAATGACGGGTTCTTATGCAAATCTTAACCCGTTTTGCATATCTACTCATTTTGACCCGTTACGGGGTATTTAACACTTTTAAGCTTAAATCACGCTTCTTTTAGCTTACACCCTATCTCAATTTTAGACATATCCCAAGGACTCAATTAAACAAAACGCTTATTTCTAAACAACTCTTAAAGGTTGTTTTTCCCTATTTACCCCTCAATGACTTTTTGGTCAATTTTAATCCTTCATTTTGTGACGAAGGGATTTCGCCAACAATTGACCGCGATATCGCTTCTAACTACAATACAAAATATGCGTACCTGGCTCGGATCAACATATTGACCCGTTTAATACCTTGCGTCCATAATATGCTAATTCATAGCACCGCTAAATCATAACCATTTTATCATGTGCGCATAAGACTCGACAAACACTTATTATTCATTATTTGTCAAATGGTATCTGCATTACCATTTGACCCGTTTGGTCTAAACGATTTAAACACTTTGCGCTTATATTGGAATGGTATCTATTTACCATTTCATGAAATAACTAAATTCAGATTTCTCACCTCTTTAGCTATGTCTCTTAAACCCTTTTTCCTTTCGCATTTAGCCCGACATGACTTATGTCGCTTAGTGTTGTTCTATATTCCAACTTTTACTTATTTGTTCATGACTAAATCACCGTTTCCCCTGTTTACTCGTTTAGGCTTACTTGTAAAGTAGCCGTTCGAAAACCCATTTTTATTCATGTCACTTCATGACCATTTTGCCTCTTTATCATAAAACATAGTTTTTCATCATTAGATATGCTCTAACCCGTTTCGTTTCGTGTCGGAGCCATATCTTGAATATCATTTTAATCGTATAAGAAACTTTTAGAACAAACACATATTCTACAAAAAGTGTAAGTTTCACTTACCTTGCATCCGGTTATGCTCTTTTTCCGCGTACTCGATCCGTTTGACCCGCTTCTTTCCCAAGTCTTCATCTAGCTTGTCTAGAGTCAAACTATCATCATCAAAATTCGTAAGACGGTTAGATTAGTCATAATCATTTATGACTATTCCATCCTACGGGTTTTATGTCGAATTTATCATTCGCTCATATCAAAATTATCATTCGATCTAATCATTGGTCAGTTTGACTTTTTAAAAGTCAATTGACTTATCAACATATTCAAATGCACATTTGGTTCAATGAACTCACTTAGGCATATTTCATCCGAACTCTTAACGAGATCAAATTTTACATACTAACTAGTAGGTCGCGATTTGATTTAGGCTTTTCATGTCACTGAAAATGTGTTGTATTTGGTGACTTGTTTAACCTGTTTACAAGTCTTCAAAAATTATGATTTTTTTATGTGGCGTACCTATTAGAGGGTTAGGCCTTGTGTTAAAATTTCAAGATCTAACTCTTTACCAAAAATTCGTAAAAATTCATTTACTAAGCTGCAATCAGATTCATCACTTCTGACTGCAGCTTACGGAAAAATTCATTAAAAATTCCTCGTTTATCCGATTGACGAAATTCCAATTGACAATTCTTTTAATAGCTTAAAACTATCTACAGTAAAAATTTGAGATCATTACCAAATTCAGAAATTGAGTTATGAAATTCGTAATGGGCTGCAAATTCTGCCAGAAAACACAGCTTGAAGCTTTGATACGGAAAAATTCATAAAATGCTCAATTTTCGTCGAAAAAATGCGATTCCAGTGGGGTTTTAAATATATTTCCTGGAATTACATTTTAGACTCAAGAGACACATGTTTTGGTCATGTTTTGTTCATGTTACAGCCAATACAAGTCGGCTGTAAATTCTGATCAGGAGCTGTTTGAATTCAGCTTTCAATTTAAGCATGTTCTTGACATCATAACACTAATTTTTAGCAATCAAAACCCTAAAAGCATCTCATACATGAATTTAGCATCAACAAAATCTAAATTTACTTGAGCTAGGCATGATTTTAATATATTCTTGTCTAGGGTTTACTCGTAAACACTATTTCACTTCAATATCATCCGTACCACAATCATGCAACATCAATTTCGAATTTCTTATGTACATCAAGAATTCTCAACTTCATAAATATCAAAAATTCGACATACCTTACGATCCTCACGACTAGGTGATCGTTTCTATGTATTCATGCATCGATTTGGGGCTTGAATCAAGCTTCAATTTGTTGATTTTGCTGAAGTTAGGATTTGAGCCCCTTTTTTTGTTCTCCTGGTCGATCTCCATCACGCACACAGACTGTGTGTTGTGTTTTTATTTTTGATTTTTAATAACTCAAGTTTTTCACTTAACATTATTTTTCCCTCATGTTTCGTTAATTAGTAAGTAGGCTACAACCTACTTGTCTTCAACAATATTTTGTTTTATTAACTAGGTTAAACTTTCCTAGTTAGCTTAGTGAGTTCGAGATAGTCATAACCCGTTTAATTTAACTCCCTATAACTCGGGCCTCTTCACATACTTTGTTTTCTCAAAAGCTTTCGTTCAGGTTTTATTTAATATTAGGCTTATTTATTTAAAAATCCTAATATTCACTGGGTTACTTTTAACCCTAACGGTAATTTGCCCGTCTTTTAGTACTAACGTAGTTTAATTACCAAATCTGTTTTCGAGGTGTTACATAACAAGTCTTGGGAGTTAAATATGGTTTTAAACCATACTATGTACCTAATTAGTGTAAAACTCGCTAATTGATGATAATCAAGATGTTTATGTAAATCTGAGATTTTGATCCGTTTTAAATGCTTAAAATAATTTATTTAATGTATGAAATCAGTAGGAAAAGGTTTGGCATTCAAATCATTTGTTAATCTCATTTTATGCTTAAAAAGGGTATTATCGTCATTAACCGAATTATACAAGAACTCTATGTTTTAAACATATAATAATCTGACCAAAAATCTTAAAATTCCTCAAAAATAATATCTTAACAGTAGGTAATGAGTTTTGGTTCAAAATCCAAGTTTAAACATGCATTATGCAAGATATCGCAAATTAATTAATCACAAGCTTCTAATTACGATATCACGCATAACTCATATTTGAGACCAAGAACTGATGTCAAATTTTTGGGACAAGCTTATATATCAGTAGCAAAGGTTTTTGTCCACTCACATTTCTAAAAATCTCATTTGTGTGTCAAAAGGGCATTTACAGCATTTATAAGCATATCAACGATCAAGAGCATATAATTCAAACCACTAAGAACCATGGAATATAACTCCAGGGGGGTATACTACTGAGTAATGTGGTCCTAGTGGAAGCTTAAAACATGGGAGAATTAAGCTTGAACGGGTCAGAACTGAAAGTCAAAGCAAAAGTCAAGCTTTTGAGACTTTCGGTTATAAACTGACCTTAGACTGATAATTGTCGGGTTAGGACTGATAAAACATGTTCTAATATTAATTAAAAAGTCATTAGAATGTTAAAATATAATTTAGAACCTCTGTTTTATTAGTTTAATTCATTTTTAAACTTTCTGTCCAGTTTGACTTTTTGTCAAACTAGTTTGACCCGACAATTAACTAGTCAAACGAAATAATTAGGAGGTGCCCTTTTAAGGGTTAATCACCTACCCTAATATGGTTCCATAACCACTTTCATTTTGGTCAGTGGCTAGACCATATGTGATTAAACCGAAAGTCAAAGCTTAATTACGATAAGTTTGACTTTTCGGTTTTTAAACTAATTAAAAGGACTAAGCAGGGATTAAGACTCTTACTAATGGTCCTTGCTATCTTTTCTACACTTCTAATTCTTCTCCTAGTGCTTGCTTGCTCCAGAGATGAGTGTTTTGAAACTTGTTGCAAATGTGAGTTCATGAAACATGAACTAGCACTTCTTATATAGTAATTTGCCATGTCCTTAGATCATTGCAGCTGTTAAGGAAGTCCCTAGGATCACCCTAGGTGTCCTAGTGGTTTATCAAGACCGACAAACAGCCCCTAGTTTTGATTCAAATGAGTTTAAGTCGGTTATGCAGATGAAACATACATCTGTCCAAAACTTCTGCCCAGCGACGAGTTTACGGACAGTAAGCAAAAACCCTTGCGGTCCGTATCCACCTCTTACGGACCGTAAGTCCAAACTGATGCGGTCCGTAACCAAACCTGAATTGCATCGCCCAGTTACAGTCCTTGCAGACCGTAAGCCTAAGACCACACGGTCCGTATCCAACGACCAGAAGACAAAAAATTTTAGAATTTTTATATTTGATCATGCAAATTTTAAAACTCGAATCTAAAGTCATTTTTCAGCAGGAATGGTTCACATGATCAGGTCTGCATTGTTCAGAATATAATGCCACGCACTAGTGTCTTCCTTGGAGTCTTTTGAGATAGCCATTGAATGAAGAATTGTCGGTTCTTGCACATGAGACTTCATTTCTTGAAAGTTGAATAACTCATCACAAATTAAATTTGATGCTTATGAATTCTTTAACAGATATTCATGAGGGTGTATTTATATTTTATGAAGCTTTGGGGATAATAAAAGGTCACTCAGAGGTAAAATTAACATGTTGACACGTTTAATCCCTGCAGCTTTAAAATCTTCCGATTATATTCACAAACAACTTGTTATATTCAATTAATCACTCGATTAAGAATATATTCTCCGCGTACTATCATTCAGAGGCTCGAGTTTGGCATGTTGACACTTTTAGTCCCTTTGCATACATATTTTCACTGTTTGTCAACTTTAGTGTAAGGACCTACAAAAATGTCACAAAACGACCCGTAAGTGAAAACCCAGACCCCTGAAACCCTACTGTGCATGAAAAACCAAGAAAAACAGATTTTTGGGTTTCACGCGGGCCGCGTAAGAGTAAGCCTAGGCTTACCCGGGCCGCGACAACTCACCAAATCTCCAGAGCAGCGAACAGACGTGGTACACACGTGGCAACCCTAGGTATGACACGCTAGCCCTAGTCTACGACTAGGTGGCTCTCGCGGGCCACGTAAGAGCCTACTAAGGCTTAGCGGGCCGCGTAAGACTTAAATTTTTGCTATAAATTGCTAGGCCATGAGCAGTTCACATGTGCTAGAGATTTCAGTCAAAAACGAAGTTATACTGCTCAAATTCACAAATTTAGGGTATCAAGGTGCTGCTACGATACATGGTATTAACTCGATCGCTGCTAAAATTCAATGTCCGATCGATTGAAACCAATCCAATGGATGTTTAAGTGCTGCCCACATTAGGGTTGTACTTTGTCATTCGTCGTGAATTCGATGGATGTTTAAGTATGGCACTTTGTCAATCGTTGTGAGAGTTTTAATCTCGTGAGTTATCGTAAATGTTGTATTAAGTTACTAACCTAGTTCGTATGCAATGTTATTTAAATTAGGTTACAAGGCTAATCAGTAGGCTAAACTCTGCCCGTTAAATCTGCAATGTGAGTCATTCTCTTTTATCAAAAGTGTTTTACAATACTCCAATTATTTTCAAAGGTTATAATTACAGGGATTAAGTCATGGTTATCTTGAATCACTGGCTAGTGGGGTATTGTGCACATTACTAATTTCTCACGGTTAGGCTAATAAATCCTAATAGTGATAATCATCACTATTTGGGTGAAAGTACCCAATAGTGGTATGACCATCATCACCAGGAGGTGACACGGCGCCAGATAAAAATAAGATAAAGGCCATTGTAATCGCTCTTATACTGTAATTCATAACTAAGGTGTCGTTTTATATAACCTGAATGACTCGCCAGTATTTCCGCGCTGATAAAATATTTTTCAAACATGTTTCAGGTGACCTACTGTGAATCAAGAAAAAGTGCTACGGAGCACTAACAAGCTTGAAGTAGTGGCTTAAATAAATAAATAAACATGTTTTGTAAAACAGGGAATTCCCTATTGTAAATTACGGGGTTCATCCCAAATTATGAAATAAAATAATCGGGCATTTTAAAGTTAGAAAATATCCTCCTAAAACTTCCGCTGTCAACTCAAATAATAAATACCATGAGTTTCTGTCCCGCGGCTTCTGGATCGGGTCAAACCGGGCCGGGGGCCGTGACAGAAAAAGGTGGTATCAGAGCCACTGATTTAAGCCAATTAAGTATTTAGAAATACTTAATTTTCCGATTATCATTTTGTGATTATGTATGTTTTGTGTTATTTGACTATTTGTAGTTTACAATATGGGTAAGCAAAGAATTTCGGACATCTATCGTCAATTAGAAAATTCACCAAAAGATAAGGGAACCTCATTCCAATCAAATTCCTCAAGATACTCAGCAGATACTGAGGAATGAATATTTGTTCGCAAGCCACAGTTTGAGAAACCACTTACCATTAAGAAAAGAAGTTGGATTATTAGGAAAAGTCAAGAGAAAATAAAGAAGTCACAACCAAAAGGAGGGATAATTAATAAGGAAACTTAGGAAACCGGTAATAACCTACCATGGGAAGATAAATTAGACAAACAATGGGAAAATCTCTACATGTTAGCCACTACAGCAGTAAATGTTAACTTATAGTTGAATCACCAAACCAGTACCTATGCCACCTACGAGCCAGAAACTTTAAAAGAACTTCACCCATTAGATAATAACCTAGTAGAAGAAAGAGACAGAACAAACTTTACATAAACGCATGTTGAGCATAATACTCCTATAACCTAGCTAGACTAGAATAATTCACGGATGCATAACCACTAGTATATTTTGAAATTCAGTTGTAAATATTAATATATATATATATATATATATATATATATATAATTTGCAATATTTCATTTTAATCAATTTGTTTGTATAATTGAATTAGATATTTATAATTAATATTTTCTTATTGCCATTCTGTGATTCTGTGAGAATTTAATCTACCAAATTTTAACTTAGAATTTTGTATGTTTCTTCATGTATGTTAACTGCATGAATGAACTATCAGAAGCACTCCAAAACTTTTCTATCCATAGTACAAATATGGATACCACCAGTACCTTCACTGGCTACCAGGCTGACACTGAAGAGCCAATGGTATTCCAAGCCCAACCCCAGGAGAAACCTAAACTGAAGAAAAGAAGAAGATTCGTGGGCTGGAGGCGTGTAGGTAGGAAGAAACCAGCAACACGAAAAGTTATAGAGACTGAGGATCCGATGGATAAAGGCAAGGGAATAGAGATCGGAGAAAGTTCCAGGCAAGACCAGGAAATACCATCTTGGGAGGAGCTGGATCATAGACTGGCACTTAGTAACCTCATCGGACCTGCCGATGAAAATCTCTTCAATCACCCAGCTGAAGCCCAACTTCCAGTCAATCTGGAACCAGCTATTCCAGATCCCCTTGTTAACCCCCGACCTTAAGTAGAGCTAGAAGAATGGTGGACCACTGACTGGCAGTTTCAGAACCTTTTGAATAACCCTCATACCTTTTTCCCTCAATTTGACCCCGAGCCTCCACTACACCCACCTATGAGCTCAGAAAACTTGGCTGAACTCTGCCATTATGGCGAGGAACTGGTGGACGCCGGGAATAGAATCCGAGATGTGGGGGAAATGATATCCTGGAAGTACGACGAGAGGGAACGTCGTTTCTGAGATGCCAGCTGACAGGGATGGTGTGGTTGTGGTTGTATAATAACAAAATAATAATAATAAAAATATAATTATGTGAAGTAACTTAAAAATAAAACTTTTGTAAGATAACCAGTGTGTACGGATTCCTATTATAATATATAAAATATCTAACGTCGAAAAATCGACAATTTTGACTATACGTATTGACATGATTATGTGCGCTGGTTTTGTTATGTTTGGTTGTTAATTATTTTATGCTAATCACTTATATAAATTAATTACCAGATGGAACACGCTGGTAATGAACAAGTTAACGAGGGTAACCAATCCGCACAAAACCATGAAGATCAATTTCTGAATAGGCAAGATATCGAGAATATCGTTGCTCGGGGAATAGCCAATGCTATTCCAACAATCCTTGCTGCTGCTCGAAATCCAGTTGAACCTCAACAAATTATTCCTAGCAAACGTACTCATGAAGACAACCTCAGTAATAGCGTAAATGGAGGTGGTAATATTAATAATAATGATAATGATGTACTGCAAGCCCCAATTCTCAAAAGAATGAAAGCTGCAACGCCTGGTTGCACTTACAAGGAATTCCTTGCCTGTAAACATGTTGAGTTCGCAGGCAATGAAGGGGCGACTGCTACACTGTGTTGGTTGGAGAAAACCGAGGCAGTAATTAAAATAAGTAAATGTGCCGAGGAAGACAAGGTCATGTACGCGTCACATCTTTTTAAAGAAGGGGCGCTAGAATGGTGGAATACAGTACTACAAGCCAAGGGAAGCGATGTGGCCTATGCCATGAGCTGGGAAAAATTTAAGCGGCTGGTGGAAAGAAAATTTTTCCCTGAATATGAAAAGGAGCAAATGGCAAATAAATTCTTAAACCACCGGATGGTGGATGTAGACTGTCGAGGGTATACTTCGACATTCTTCGAGTATGCGAGAGTGGTACCAACTCTGGCTTCGCCAGAACCGGTACTTATTTCCCGCTATATTTGGGGATTGATTGGTGAAATCCGTGATATCGTTAAAGCTGCGAGACCCCACACTATTGACGATGCAGTGGAATTAGCCAATACTTTGACAGACGGATTGGTGCGTACGCGAGAAGAAAACTGGAAAAAGGAAGTGGCCCAAAAGATTACCCAAGGATTCCGTGTGGGTAACCGTAGTAATTTCAAGAAAAAGGGAACTGGGCAATCTTCCACGGTTCCATTTTGCAATACCTGCAAAAGAAAGCATTTTGGAAGATGCAAAGGGTATTTCAATTTCTGCAAAATTCCGGGGCATCAAGATGAAGATTGCAGAAAGAAGAAAGCAACAATCTGCTACAACTGCGGAGAAGCTGGACATTTTAGGCCAGACTGCTCGAAATTAGTCAAACCAGCTGATAACAAAGCCAAACCTGCAGAAGGAACTACCAAGAAAAACGCAAGAGCCTTCCAGTTAACTACTCAGGAAGCCGAACTAATCCCTGACGTGATAGCTGGTACGTTCCTAATTCATGACGTTTATGAAAAAGTATTATTTGACTCTGGTGCAAACCAAAGTTTTATAAATACTTCATTCTGTCAAGCTCTTAAATTACCCTTAACCAACCTTAGGCAGATTTTTACAGTCGAAACGACAGATGAGAATTCTGTTAACATAAATAAGGTTTTGCGAGAAGGAAAGATAGAACTCTTAGGCCATAAGTTTTCTGCAAACCTTTTACCTATGAATTTAGCCGGGTTCGATGTGGTATTAGGAATGGATTGGTTAGTAGCCAACCATGCTCGAATTCTTTGTGATAAGAATTCCATAGAAATTCATACACCCACAAGAGAATTAGTGGTGATTACAGGAGATAAGCCACGTAAGCCACTGAAATTCATTTCAGTAATGAAGATGGCCAGTTATTCAAGAAAACAAGAAATAGTGTATATAATTTTGGTAATCATTAACACTAAAGGTAAAGACCTTAAGGAAATTCCAGTAGTGTCAGAATACTCGGATGTATTCCCGAAAGAACTACCTGGACTACCACCCGATAGGGAAGTAGAATTTATAATTCATCTAATTCCTGGAACTATATCGATAGCCAAAGCACCTTATCGATTAGCACCCACCGAAATGCTAGAATTGAAAAAGCAGTTAGATGAATTATTAAGCAAAGGATTTATACAACCCAGTTCATCCCCGTGGGGAGCGCCAGTGTTGTTTGTGAAAAAGAAAGATGGGTCAATGCGAATGTGTATCGATTATAGGGAATTGAATAAAGTTACAATTAAGAATCGATACCCATTACCTAGGATTGATGATCTTTTTGATCAATTGCA
Organism: Helianthus tuberosus; assembly: GCA_030545235.1. NCBI lineage: Eukaryota > Viridiplantae > Streptophyta > Magnoliopsida > Asterales > Asteraceae > Helianthus > Helianthus tuberosus. Next base: position 114,237,997 of record CM060400.1, on the reverse strand, counting down.
AGGAGCTAGATACTTTTCTAAGATAGATTTACGCTCCTGATATCATCAGTTGAAAGTACAAGAAGAAGACATACCCAAAACTACTTTCAGAACTAGGTATGGTCATTACAAGTTTACAGTAATGCCCTTTGGACTAACAAATTCTCCTGCAGCATTTATGGACATGATGAATAGGATCTGTAAACCGTACTTGGATAAATTTGTAATTGTCTTCATCGACGATATACTTATTTATTCCAAAAGTCAGGACGAGCATTGTCGGCACCTACATGCACTCTTAACTTTTTAAGGAAGGAGAAGCTTTACGCCAAATTCTCGAAGTGTGAATTTTGGCTACAGGAGGTGTAATTTTTAGGTCACATGGTGAATCATGAAGGTATTCACGTAGATCCTGCTAAAATAGAAGCGATCACCAAATGGAAGGTCCCACAATCAGCTACAGAAGTTAGAAGTTTTCTAGGCTTAGCTGGATACTATAGGCGCTTCATTAAGGATTTTTCTAAGATAGCTGTGCCATTAACTAAGCTAACCTGTAAAGTAGTAAAGTTTAAATGGGGACCTAAGCAAGAAAAGGCTTTTAGGATTTTGAAACAAAGATTAACCAACACCCCGATTCTTGCCTTACCAGAAGGGACAGAGGACTTTGAAGTTTACTGTGATGCTTCTAAGTTAGGATTAGGATGTGTACTAATGCAACGCTAAAAGGTAATTGCGTATGCCTCAAGGCAATTGAAGAAGCATGAAGAAAATTATACGACTCACGACTTAGAATTAGGAGCCATAATTTTTGCCCTTAAAATTTGGAGACACTATCTGTATGGAAGTAAGTTTACTGTCTATACAGATCATAAAAGCTTAAGGTACATATTTGGGCAAAAAGAATTAAACATGAGGCAAAGAAGATGGATGGAAATTTTAAGTGACTACGACTGTGATATTCAATATCACGAAGGAAGGGAAAATGTAGTTGCAGATGCCTTAAGTCGTAAGTATCATGAGAAACAACGACGAGTTCGTGCTCTTAGACTAAGTCTACAATTAGACTTAATGGAAAAATTAAAGAATGATCAGGAAACAGCAATCAAGGATGATGCTGAATGAATGAAAGGAAGAATAAAGGATTTAGAGAAAGGAGTTGATGGAATTTGGAGATTCCACAAGAAGAGGATTTGGGTACCTAAGCAAGGAAAGTTAAGAAATAAGATTTTAGAGGAAGCCCATAAATCTAGATATACCATGCATCCTGGTAACAATAAGATGTACCAAGATTTAAGAAATAACTTCTGGTGTATAGGAATGAAAAAGGACATAGCTAGATATGTTTCTAAGTGTCTTACTTGTTCACAAGTTAGGGCAGAACACCAGAAACCCTCAGGTCTACTACAACAGTTAGAAATGCCTATATGGAAATGGGAACTTATAACTATGGACTTTATTACTAAATTACCCAAAACCAGAAAGGGTAATGACGCGATTTGGGTAATTGTGGATCGATTAACCAAATTAGCTCATTTTCTACCTATGAAAGAAACCTTTAGCATGGAAAGGTTAGCAAAGTTGTACGTAGACGAGGTAGTATCCTTACATGGAGTCCCACTCTCCATTGTATCGGATAGGGATAGTCGTTTCACTTCCAAGAGGCCATGGGGACTAAACTGAATTTATATATCATCCTCAAATAGACGGACAAAGTGAAAGGACGATCCAAACCCTGGAAGACATGCTTAGGGCATGTGTAAAAGATTTTGGTGGAAACTGGGATGACCACCTACCCTTAATTGAATTCTCCTATAACAATAGTTACCATTCAAGCATTGAAGCTGCCCCATTTGAAGCACTGTATGGCCGCAAGTGTAGAACTCCAGTTTGTTGGGCAGAAATAGGAGAAAGTCAATTATCGGGTCCTGAAATAGTGCAAGAAACTACCGACAAGATCACTCAAATCAAGGAAAGATTAAAGACGACTCGCGATCGCCAGAAGAGTTACGCAGACAATAGACGTAAGCCGTTGGAATTTCAAATTGGAGACAAGGTTCTCTTGAAAGTTTCTCCTTGGAAAGGAATAGTTCGGTTCGGTAAGAAAGGAAAGCTGAGTCCAAGGTACATAGGACCATTCTCAGTAATCCAACGCATAGGACCAGTTGCATATCGCTTACAACTACCAGAAGAACTAGTTGGGGTACATGACATATTTCATGTATCCAACCTCAAGAAATGTTTATCTGACGAATCCCTGGTAGTACCTCTTCAAGATATAGAGGTAAATGAAAAGTTAAAATTTGTTGAGAAACCACTGCAAATAGAAGACAGAAAGGTCAAGTTTCTCAAGCACAAAAGACTAGTACTGGTCAAAGTCAAGTGGGATTCAAAGAGAGGACCAGAGTACACCTGGGAACTAGAATCGGAGATGAAGCGAAAGTATCCTCACTTATTTCAGTAAATCTCAAGGACGAGATTTTAATTAAGGTGGGGAGGATGTAAGGACCTACAAAAACGTCCCAAAATGACCCGTAAGTGAAAACCCGGACCCCTGAAACCCTACTGTGCATGAAAAACCAAGAAAAAAATATTTTTGGGTTTCACGCGGGCCGCGTAAGAGTAAGCCTAGGCTTACGCGGGCCGCGACAACTCACCAAATCTCTGGAGCAGCAAACAGGCCACGTGTCACACACGTGGCAGCCCTAGGTATGACACGCTAGCCCTAGTCTACGACTAGGTGGCTCTCGAGGGCCGCGTAAGAGCCTATTAAGGCTTACGCGGGCCGCGTAAGACTCAAATTTTTGCTATAAATTGCTAGGCCATGAGCAGTTCACCTGTGCTCGAGATTTCAGTCAAAAACGAAGTTATACTGCTCAAATTCGAAAATTTAGGGTATCAAGGTGCTGCTACGATACAGGGTATTAACTCGATCGCTGCTACAATTCGATGTCCGATTGATTGAAACCAATCCAATGGATGTTTAAGTGCTGCCCACATTAGGGCTGTACTTTGTCATTCGTCGTGAATTCGATGGATGTTTAAGTATGGCACTTTGTCATTCGTTGTGAGAGTTTTAATCTCGTGAGTTATCGTAAATGTTGTATTAAGTTACTAACCTAGTTCGTATGCATTGTTATTTAAATTAGGTTACCAGGCTAATCACTAGGCTAAACTCTGCCCGTTAAATCTGCAATGTGAGTCATTCTCTTTTATCAAAAGTGTTTTACAATACTCCAATTATTTTCAAAGGTTATAATTACAGGGATTAAGTCATGGTTATCTTGAATCACTGGCTAGTGGGGTATTGTGCACATTACTAATTTCTCACAGTTAGGCTAATAAATCCTAACAGTGATAATCATCACTATTTGGGTGAAAGGACCCAATAGTGGTATAACCATCGTCACCAGGAGGTGACACGGCGCCAGATAAAAGTAAGATAAAGGCCATTGTAATCGCTCTTATGCTGTAATTCATAACTAAGGTGTCGTTTTATATAACCTGAGTGACTCGCCAGTATTTCCCCGCTGATAAAATCTTTTTCAAACATGTTTCAGGTGACCTACTGTGAATCAAGAAAAAGTGCTACGGAGCACTAACAAGCTTGAAGTAGTGGCTTAAATAAATAAATAAACATGTTTTGTAAAACAGGGAATTTCCTAGTAAAATTCCTCTATTGTAAATTACGGGGTTCATCCCAAATTATGAAATAAAATAATCGGGCATTTTAAAGTTAGAAAAGATCCTGCTAAAACTTCCGCTGTCAACTCAAATAATAAATACCACGAGTTTCTGTCCCGCGGCTTCTGGACCGGGTCAAACCGGGCCGGGGGCCGTAACATTTAGTTCTTCAAACTAAATCTTTCACATATTTAGAGTTTAGGACACATGTCTATACATAAATGGACACGTTTTTACGTGGTGTTACATCCTCACCCCCTTAAAAGAAATCTCAACCCCGAGATTTACTGGAATAAGTGAGGGTACTTCTGTCGCATAGTGGACTCAACTTCCCACGTATATTCGGGACCTCTACGTGCATCCCATTTGACCTTTACTATAGGCACATGCTTTCTTCAGAGCTTTTTAACCTGACGATCCTCGATCGATATAGGTCTTTCAACAAACCTCAGGCTTTCATCAATCTGTACGTCTTTATGAGACATAGCTAGCGATTCATCAGGTAGACACTTCTTGAGATTACAGATGTGGAACACATTATGAATCCCACTAAGCTTCTCTAGCAAGTTTAGCTTATAAGCTACACTGCCTACACATTCGATGATTTCGAATGGTCCAATATACCTAGGGCTTAACTTACCCTTCTTAGCAAAATGCATCACACCTTTCCAGGGTGATACTTTCAGTAAGACTTTATCGCCAACTTCAAACTTTAATGGTTTTCGCCTCTTGTCAGCATAACTTTTCTGCCTATCCCTGGCAGCTTTCAGGCGATCGCGAATCTGGACAATCTTGTCCGTTGTTTCAAGGACTATATCAGGTCCTGATAACTAAGCTTCTCCTACTTCCGCCCAACAAACAGGCGTCCTGCATTTCCTTCCATACAATGCCTCAAAAGGCGCAGCCTGAATGCTCGTATGGTAGCTATTGTTATAGGAGAACTCGATCAATGGTAGGTGGTCATCCCAACTACCACCTAAATCAATAACACATGCACGAAGCATGTCTTCCAAAGTTTGAATTGTACGCTCGCTCTGTCCATTTGTCTGGGGATGGTAAGCAGTACTAAAATTCAAACGAGTGCCTAAAGATTGTTGGAAACTTTTCCAAAAGTGACAAGTGTATCTAGTATCTCTATCGGATATAATAGATACCGGCACTCCACGGAGGGCTACGATTTTATCCACGTACAACTGGGCTATCTTGTCGGAGCTATAAGTCTCCTTAATGGGCAAGAAATGTGCTGACTTAGTCAGTCTATCGACTATAACCCATATGGTATCATTTCCATGTTTTGTTTTAGGTAACTTGGTTATGAATCCATGGTTACCATCTCCCACTTCCATGTAGGAAGTTCTGGCTGTTGAAGCAGACCTGATGGCTTTTGATGTTCAGCTTTAATCTGAGCACAAGTTAGACACTTAGCTACATGTGTGGCAATAGATTTCTTCAAACCTACCCACCAATAATTAGCTTTTAAATCCTGATACATTTTGTCACCTCCAGGGTGAACTGAGTATTTGGAGTTGTGGGCTTCCTGGAGGATTACATCTCGAAGTCCTCCATGAATAGGAACCCAAATTCTTCCACTCATTCTGAGGATTCCATCCTTACCAGGTGCTAACTGTTCAACAGTTACACCCAACTTTTCATTTGGAAGATTGGTGTCACACCCCGAATTCCACGTGTCACCGGTGGGCCCGGTGGGGAGTATCGTGACGTGGTTGGCAACATAATAGTCAAACAACACAATATTTAAATGCACAGCGGAAGCAATTGAAAGATACATTTCAACCGAATAAAATATTGCAATATCGTGTATCACAAACAGTTGAAAGTTTATCCACAGACGAATCGAAATAAATAGGAAACAGTAGTTCAACAGACGATAGGCATCTTAAGCTTGCGAGACTCTTTATTGATGCTAAGGAGAGAATCCAGCCTATTACGCTTAGTACCTGAATTTAATCTTTTTGGGAAAATACGTCAGTTTACACTGGTAAATACAATCAACTGACTCATTTTGAAAATGATTAAAAATTGATTTGGATGCACGTGGCATAAACATTTTATAACTTGGGATAATTATTTAAATATATAATCTTGTAAAAGAATTACATGTTCCTTATGCGTTCAGTAGCCCGGAGCGTGCCGGGTTAAAGATCAATAGACACACCACATCAACTATTTATGCACTGACGAGTGTACGCCTACACTCCGCGCTTAGGTCGTGGCCATTTCGTAAAATGATGCCATGGATATCTGGGACATGGTCATTAACCCCCCAAAGGCTTTAAGTAAACAAAACGATTTAAACGGGCCGATCAAATTATTCAATTAACCACCAAACGATGGAAGATTTAATGCCCGACCAAGCGGTATTTTATATACCGTAACCCAAGCCCGTATAGGGAAAATAAGTTAAAAGTATTTACCTGAGCAAAGTAATAATCACAATAAGCAAATGCAAGTAGATTTTACTGGTCCTCCTAATCTGGAACGAAGGTTTATAATAACCTATTAGAATCCTAACGGGTCTTTAGTTAAGCTTAAGCTTAGACCGGTTAGTTTCAAAGATACGGTTCGTACGCACGATTAAGCGAAGACCGGATAGAATGTGATTTAGACCCGACAAGTGTGAATACTTGCTTAATATGGGTATTTCATACACATTCTGGATTTTGAGATAAAACCGATAAGGTTTGACCCGTTTCGGCTAATTTATGCAAACTAGTTACATAAACCGAACCGAACGCGTAATAAGCGTAGCGGGTACTTATTAGAGCCATATACAGGTTTCCTAAGTTAATATGCCTCAAATATGTTGTGACATCAGTAAGATATCTTTTATTATGCCCGAAACGAATTTAAACACAAACTATGCCCCGTAGGGGTAGTTTGGTCATTTAAACGGTTATAAAAGAGTTTAAGTATTAACCTGAGTTACAGGTCTAATGTAATCAGCAAAAATACTCAATTTAATAAGTTATATCAGTAGGGTAAAGTATATATGTGAAATTTATCAATTATAACCAAACTATGCACCGTAGGGGCATTTTGGTAATTTCACATAAGCCGAAAAGCTCAAAACTGAAGTCTGAGTTAAACAACTTTTGCTTACTGTTAAAATATTATAATTTACCTAAAATATCAGTAGGTATTAACCCATGTATGTTTAAAATAGTTTTAGTACATACTATGCGTTAAAAACGCTTAAAAAGGCGATTAGAAGCCATTTCCGGGTTCTATACATAAAGCTGATATTTTTATCATTCCGGAAGGCTTAAAATAATTTATTTATCATATGTAATCAGTAGCAAAAGGTTTGGAGTCAATTAGATATGTAAAACTCATTTTATAGCCCGTAAGGGTAAAACCGACAATTACCGGATTAAGCCTATGACTATAAGTTATGCTGAGCCTAAAATTAATTAAAAATATTCAAAAATCCCAAAATAATATATTACATCAGTGGGTAATAATTTTGATATCAAAAATTAGGTTTAAATATGCTATACGCTAATTACGCCGTTTAATCGCTAAAGAAGCTTCTAATTACGCTAATGAGCATAACTCTCAAACTACACCTCAAACTGATGTCAAATTTTGGGTGCAAGTTTATAATTCAGTAACTAAGGTTTCTACTCTTTTACATTTTCAAAAATCACGTTTTAAGGTGAAAAGGGCATAATGGTCAACATATGAGCAATTAACGGAATCATGCATATTAATTGGATAACTAATGAACCAAGGTGTATAATCACAGAGGGTTATACTAGCATGTAACCTAGTCCAATTAAAGCTCTAAGGCATTTCTAATACATGCCTAAACGGGTCAGAATTGAAGTCAAAGCAAAAGTCAAAGCTTTGCGACTTTCGGTTCCGAACCGGGTCTAAACAGTAAATTGTCGGGTTGAACATGTTTAGACATGTTCTTACACTAATTACCAAGTTATATTAATGATCAAACAGGTTGTATGTGTTCTACATTGCTAATTATGCATAAATTAGAAAATAAGTATCATGTTGACTTTTTAATAACAAGTTTGACCCGACATTTGACCTAGTTAGAGTGGGAATCAGGGGGAACCCTTTTAAGGGTTTATTGCCCACATAATTACCCACTTATAACTACTTTCAATTCGACTAATCACTGGACCATTAGTGATTAATCTTGAAGTCAACCGTTAACTACGACGGTTTGACTTTTAAGCTAAAACTAAGCAAAAACTTAACTAAGAAAGGTTAAGCAAACTTACTGAAGTCCTATGCACGATTTGTGAAGCTTAGAGAGAAGTCTTGAGCTCCATAAATGTTCCAAAGTGCAGATGGAAGATGTGAGAAAATGGTTGCAACTCAAGGCCCTTTTATAGTGAATTTTGATCCATAAAATGGTGACAACCAACTCTATCAATGGCCATGGATCATCAACAGATGTCCCTAAGTGCCTAGGACTGTTTAGGGGTCGCCCATGTTGTGAAAATATCTGTTTTGGGTCGGTTATGCGCGAAATCAGGCTTCTGTCTAAAGATTCTGCATCTGTGCATCTGACGCGACCCGCGTAAGATGTTAACATCTCTTACGCGACCCGCTTGGGCCATGATTTCAGGTTTAAACATTTTCAAGTTTTTGCATATTGTCCCTTGGCCTTTCGAAGGGTCAACTAACTTATATTTTGCACTTTGAGCCCTCCATATTTACCTACAAGGGATTTAGGACTTATACCCACTTTATTTAGTCCTTGATCACTTTGTTATTACCCGAAAAGTCATAACTTTCATCGTTGATGCTTTAACCCCTCGCATACGAATTTGATCATAACTTTCTCATACGTTAACGAAACTTTATGAAATTTTTATCGTGCATTCTAGTGAGCATAATTAATCATTACAAAGCTTCGGGTTTGCTAAAAGGTCACTCAGAGGTATAACTTAAACATGTTGACACATTTAACCCCTGTAGTTTGTAATCTCTCACTTTTAGCTTCGTATGATCCATGATTTATTCGTTTGATGGTATAAACATCATGTAGGGTTATTATAAAGTATATTTATTCACTGTTGACATTTTGAATTCGTATATTCACATACTTTCCATGTTTGTCAACTTTAGTCCCTCAAGAACATTCTTTCACACGTTCAAACTTATGACACGTGTCAACACATTATAGGACGTGAATTTTCGAGGTGTTACATCCTCACCCCCTTAAAAAAATCTCGACCTCGAGATTTACTAAAATAAATAAGGGTACTTTTCTTTCATTGTGGTCTCAACCTCCCACGTATATTCGGGACCTCTACGGGCATCCCATTTTACCTTTACAATAGGCACATGCTTCCTTCGAAGCTTCTTAACCTGTCGATCTTCAATCGACAATGGTTTTTCCACAAATTTTAAGCTCTCATCTATATGCACATCTGTATGTGGTATGACCAGTGATTCGTCAGCGAAACACTTCTTCAGATTGCAGATGTGGAATACATTATGAATACCACTGAGCTCTTCAGGTAAGTTTAACTTATAGGCAACTGATCTGACACGTTCGATGACTTTGAACGGTCCTATGTATCTCGGGCTTAGCTTGTCTTTTTGACCAAATCGCATCACTCCCTTCCAGGGTGATACTTTAAGTAAGACTTTATCACCTACTTCGAATTTCATAGCTTTACGCTTTGGATCTGCGTAACTCTTCTGCCTATCTCGGGCAGCTTTGAGACGGTCTCAAATCTGGAAAATCTTGTCCGTCGTTTCAAAGACTATCTCTGGTCCTGATAATTGGACATCTCCAACTTCCGCCCAACAAACGGGCGTTCTACACTTTCTACCGTATAAGGCCTCGAAAGGCGCAGCCTTGATGCTGGTATGGTAGCTATTGTTGTAGGAGAATTCGATTAACGGCAGGTGGTTATCCCAACTACCACCCAAATCAATCACGCATGCTCGAAGCATGTCTTCCAACGTTTGGATAGTACGCTCACTCTGACCGTCCGTCTGAGGATGGTAAGCCGTACTAAAATTCAAACGCGTGCCCAAAGATTGTTGGAAACTTTTCCAAAAATGTGACGTGTATCTAGTATCTCTGTCAGAGATAATAGACACATGTATGCCATGTAAAGCTACAATCTTATCCACGTACAAATGGGCTAACATGTCGGAGCTATAAGTCTCCTTGATGGGTAAGAAATGTGTTGACTTAGTCAGTCTATCAACTATAACCCATATCGTATCATTTCCTTTCCTTATCTTGGGCAACTTGGTGATAAAATCCATAGTTACCATTTCCCACTTCCAAGTAGGAAGTTCAGGTTGTTGTAGCAAACCTGACGGCTTTTGATGTTCTACTTTGACTTGCGCACACGTCAAGCATTTAGCTACATAGGTAGCTACAGACTTCTTCAAGCCTATCCACCAATAATTTGCCCTTAGATCCTGGTACATCTTATCAGCTCCAGGATGAACGGAATATTTGGAACTATGGGCTTCCTGAAGAATAACATCTCGAAGTCCTCCATAAATTGGAACCTATATTCGTCCATTCAATCTCAGAATTCCGTCTTTGCCAAGAGATAACTGCTCCTCAGTTACTCCTAGCTTTTCGTTAGGATAGTTAGCTTCCAACACAGCTTCCTTCTGTGCAGCTAACAACCTTTCATTCAAACTGTTCTTTATTTCAATGCTCTTGGCATTGATTCGAATGGGTTTCACCCTTTCCTTTCTGCTCAAGGCATCGGCAACCACATTTGCCTTGCCTGGATGGTTGTAGGATCGAATTCGGACCTAAACGAGTCGCTTAGAAGAGTTTATCTCAGTTTGAACGGCGGAAACAGACAAACCGAGTACAATTCAGCAAGTATTCACTATAAACTGTCGATATTATTGATCTGGATAACGTTTACAACCTGTTGACACTTTGGCAGCACTTCGTGGCTCACCGGAAGACAACACCTAGAACTATATGTGTGATTTCGCTCATAGACCTATTTATAGGCATGCAGGTTTCGCTTTTACATACACTGACCACATAAGCGAAACCTCAAGACTGTCATATAAACGAAACCTCCTAGGGACATATAAGCGAAACCATGTCTATGACACAAAAGCAAAATCATGAAATACATTTTGACCGAACTCATCATCTAACTTTACATAAATGCTTTTGTCTTTTGTGTAATGATGTCATGATGACTTCACCATTATGATGTCATCATCCAAGATGTTGACATCATCCTCTTTCAGATCCGCAACGAAACTGAGACTCGACATAAGACGAAGACGACAGATGTGTGCACTAACAGACTCCCCCTCAGATGTTGACGAGTCTTAAGTGTCGAGTCTTTGCATCTTCAGTCTTTATCAGTCCTCTTGAACTCTTTGAAGTGTCTGACGCTGTAAGAATCCTCAAATCTTCTCTCTTTCTCTTTTCATCAACAAACTTCTTCTCTTAGATGTTGACATCTTTAAATTCATCATCATCAACATGCACTCCCCCTCAAATGTTGACTCATCCTGCATACAACTCTACCACAAACATAAGTTTTATGATAAACATTTAAGCATATAGACACCATTTAAAACTATCTCAAACAAATATATCAATTCATTTCTGATGAACCACTTGAAACTATATCGTTTTTCTTATCAAAATAACACACTCTCCCAAACCATCTGTTCATCATGTTTAGCACTTGGAATTTTGAAAATCAGCTCTTCAACACCAGTTTTCGAAAATCTTTTTGTATTTTTCAAAAATTTATGCTAAAACACACTGAAAATCTTTTTGAATTTTTAATAACTGACAACACTTGTAGAATCAAGAGAATGTAGAAATGAAATATTTACAGACAATATTTTTGTGAGTTCATGCAAGAGGATCATATCAGTTTTTGAGACAAATCACCAACACCGTTAAGCTTTAAACATTTTAAGTTCTAAACGATTCACTTAGATTGTCAGTATACTGATCCACTTAAATTCTCACACAGAGTTCAACTGATCCGAGATACGATATTAATGTTTTAAGCACTTAAACTCAATCGCGTGTCCCACCTCAGAATATACTCCCGTATCCAGATCCCAATATTCAGTCTTACAGGTAATTATGACACAAATGATATCTGTAGGGGTTAATAAATTATGAAGAATCATGAGAGCTCAGGTCAGAACTACCGTTCAGCAGAGAGATCATGACTCATCGTGTGGGTGTGTCCCCTTTAGAGGATCTTTTTTACAACAGCATTCCTAAGCAATTTTATTGTCTTATCATATATGCTGAGGGTGATGCTATGTTTCAAGCATTGCGGAAAGTATTATTCGAGGACTAGGTCAGAACTTCCATTCAGCAGAAGTCCCAGAATAATACCCCAGACATCATTGAGTATAAAAACCTAGTATATCAGATTATGAGACCTTTCAAACGAGATTTCGGGGGTTACCCATATATCCGAGAGATGTTTCCCCACGATATAAGCAAGTTTGAAATTTAAGTTTATATATCGTCACAATCTACTAAATGTGCAAAAATCTACTGGCACATCATCAGTGAGACCGTTTATCACTTTTAACTTTCCAATTCTTTAGCATGTTGTGATCGTCCACTGATGTACTATCATTTCCTCTTTTATACAACAAAACTCATTTTTGATTTTTATCATGTTTTTGTCTTTTTCAAATTTTCTAATGTTTTTAGATTTTCTGAAATTTCTACTCCCCCCTAAAATGCAAACACATGTTAGGAAATTTGAAAACAAACTATACAAGAAAGTGACAACTGATATCAAATCGCATCAATTCGCCATCCACTTGGCATAAACAATCAGAACTCCCCCTTTCAACAAACTATTTTCTCATTTAGATTTCAAAACACTTAAGTTTGTTTTAATCAAAATGATTTTTTCCGGAAAATAAGTTTGTTTTTACCACTTATAGGGGCATGGTTCATCATATTGTCATACAACCACTTGTATGAAAATTACATCAAGTTCAAATTAATGACCTTGAGTAATTACTATGTCAAAACAAACCTCTGTATCACTTGTACAATGAACTTATCAAAGTAAGTTTCAAGATAAATGCCGATACCTACTCCACACTTACCAACCTGGGAGTTCCGGCAAGTCACATTTAACCTGTAAAAATTTAAACTTTATAAGATTCATTCACAAACATCAATTTTCAAGAAAGATGCCGATTCCTGATCCACGATTACAAACTTGGGATCTCCGGCAAGTCCACAGACTTACTGTTCATAGTATGTACCATCCCAGTCACAAACCAGGGATGGTTCAACTTTATCTATCTTCGTCTTCTTCTCATAGAACTCTTTAACCTCTTTGACTTTTCGATCAATCATTTTACCAAAAATATGTTTCACAGTGGGGTTAAAGACCTTTTCAACATCAAAAACCTTTTTATCATCATAAAATTGGTTTGAAATCTCAACTTTACCAATTTTCTTTTTATAATTTTCAGTCCGAAGTGATGGAAAATTTTCATCATCCACAGTCAGAAATGATTTTTCTCCTTTTACCTCAACCTGTGGCTCATCTGATTTTGTGGAATCAGATTCATCGCCAGAAGATAGCTCCTCTGATTTTGACCTATCAGAATCATCGCTAGAGCTACCAACAGACTTCTTAACAACCCATTTCTGGTTGTCAGATTTAGCTCTTTTGTTGTAAAACTTGTTTGAACATTCACCAATTTCAAATGTAGAATTTTTGAAAAGTTTGGTTCTGTCAATTAGTGGTTCAAACACAATTTCCTTGTCTTTCGAGTTACGAGAAACTCCCTGTTTTGACTGTATTGCATTTGAACAATCTTTGGCAATATGTCCAACATTGTTGCATTTGAAACAGGTTCTCGTTTCTTTCATCTCTTCTTGCTTCTTTGCAAGGAATTCTTTGTTCGATTGTCTCCAGAATTCTTTCTTTTCTTCCTCTTCTGCTGATGTACCTGAAACAAATTTCATCTTTGCTTTAAAATCACGAACATATTTTTCATTTTTCTGTTTTTCTGTTGGAATAAATCCAAGACCTTTTTTTTTAAATTACTGTTTTGGTTTGATTTCTTGTGAAAACCAGAACCAGAACTGTAACCTTTTTTCTTGTTTAATCTTTGTTGTACTCTTGAGGTGTAATGTTTAGGTTTACCATTAAGATTTAAATCTTTTATTTCAGAAATATTAATTTCTATTAGTTTGAAAACCTTTTTGATCAATTCAGTTTTGACACCTCTTATTGGAAATTCCTCATCAGAATATAATTTGTCAGAATCATTCAAAGTATATGCAACTTTAAACGTTTCATCATTCAAATTAGATTTTGATAACAGGAATTCTTTGTTGTAAACCCTTTTAACCGAAGATTTTGGACTATTGACTGTCGAACTCGAACTTTCAGAACCAGACTTTGACTCTGACTCTGAGTTTGACTCCAACTTTGACTCCTCAGTTTCATCTTTATCCAACACCTGATCGACGACTTTCTTTATTAACTCGGACTCATGATCAGTGTCAGATGATGTAAACGTCACATCAATATTTTATGGCAAGTTAACTGACGACTCCGACTCCCACTGTAAATTTGTTGCCTTTTCGACTCTTTCTGAATTTGGATTTCTTGGAGAATATCCATTTTCAAGCGGGGGTGGACACTTGTTGTAACCAACATCTTGTTTCTTACCAAAATCTTTCTTGTCAGTCTTTTTCTTTGTGTCACTCTTCTTCTTGTTCTTCTTTTCTGGAGTCTTTTCTTCAGTCACTTTTCCATCATCCTTCTTTTCTTCAGTTACTTCATCCTCTTCAAATGCCTTCATGCCTTCAACAGTCGGATAAATCCTGTCAATGACATAAGAAGTACATGAGTAACTTTTCAACAAACGATTAACTCTTTCAGTTTCTATTCTTTGAAGTTCCAGTTTCTGTTCAAGAACAACACACTTCTCGATGTAGTTGTTCACCACTTTTTGTTTCGTCATAAAAGCACCCTGAAGTGTCTTCATTGCTGTTGCTTGTTCTTCACTTGTTTGATTATACTGATTCATCGCTTTGTTCAACACATCATAAGATTCCTTTAAACTGTTCAAGTTATAGATCAATGTGCTGTTTTGTTTCTTCACAGCTTCACTGTTTTCACACTTCACCGGAATCTTCTTTGCATCAACTTTGAACTTTGGAACTTCAACCTTTACTTTCCTTTTGATTACTGGAACAATCTCATCATCACTGCTTACTGGAGTCTTGACCTTTTTCTTCTTCTTTTTAACCTTTTCATCTTCACTGTCACTTTCAGCAATCAGTTTCATATCAGCATCAAATTTTCTTGCCCAATATTCACGATCATCATCACTATCTTCTTCAACTCGGGCTACAAAAGCTTTTTGATTTGAAATTTCTTCATTTGGACAATAATCATCCCAGTTGAAATTTGCCCAGCTAAACCCTTCTGGTAACTTTTCATCATCTTGATCTATTATCAATGCACTACCATCAGCTCTCTTTGAAGAATCTTGATTAACCGCACAAGCTCTCTTTCCAGAGTCTTCAATAATGTGCATTCCATGTGCAGTTTGTGCTTGATGTTGATGTTGTTGAGACGGTTGTTGAGCAACTTGATGGTAGATGGCTTTTCGGTAATAATCATTGTTGTTGTTGAAAGGATTCTGAGCTCCACTTGCTTTGCGATTGGTGCACTCCCTCTTGAAGTGACCTTTTTCCCTGCAACGAAAACAAGTGACTTTAGATTTGTCAAAACCTAAAGTAGAAGTACCAGCCTCACGAAGATCATCTCTTCCAGTGATTTGCTTGAATTTCTCAGCTCTTCTCAACACGCTGGCCAAGCACCATTTTATGTCCATCAGTTCCATCTCTTCAGCATCAATCTGGTCGTAATCTTCCTTTGTCAGCATTGGATTCCCGATTCGACCTGCAACAAAACTACCATAAGATTTAAGAACAGTTCCCAATAAAGACATATGACTTTTTGCTAACTCTTCAGAATATTCCTGATCATTTTCAATGTTCAACACAATATTGCATTGAATCTTTTTGCCATTTCTTGTTGTTGACACATTTGGATCAAATGATGGAAATGATGTAAAAGTTGTTTTGCTGTTTGATCCTGATGATGAACTTCTAGAAGAATTCTTGAGGTTGTAAGCAGTTTCTATTTTTGGAGATAGATTTGTAGATTTCTCATTCACTCTTGCTTTGTAATACAACCCAATATCCTGTTCACCATCAAAATCTTTCATTCGAATAATCTTTCGTTGCTCCATCTCTTGAGCTTCCAACTTCTCAATGAACTTGCTGAGTGTCAAACTGCTAAAACCTTTCTTGTTTCTAAGCATCATGAGATATGTGCCCCAAGTCTCGTGTGGCAATGCATCAGCAAGCTTTTCTATCAACTCTTCATTGTCTTTCTCGATGCTCAATCTCTTCATGTTTGCTAGCAGATTGCAATATCTTTCAATAATCTCCCTTGTGCTTTCATTCTTCAAACCACGAAACAGGTCGAACTCTTTCTTCAGAAGTGACTTCTTGTTCTTTATCATTTCTTGACTACCAACAAACTTTGATCTTAAAGCTTTCCAAATCAAGTATGAAGTTCCATTATGTTGTAATAACACTAAGATATCTTCTTTCACGGATTGTTGTAGAAGACTCAGCATCATTTTCTCATCTTTGTATTTCTTTCTAGCATCGACGCTTAGATCTTTAATAGGAACCACTTCTTCATCATCATTCATCGGTCGAATGTATTTTGTCTCGACACATTCCCACGCATCCAAGTAGTTAGCTTGTACCCAATTCTCGAAACGACCTTCCCAACCCTTATATTCTTCGATGTTCATTAGTTTGGGCGGTTTTTGCATTGTTCCTGTTTCGTTTTCCAACATCGTATTTTGTGCAAGAGAAATTGGAGTAACAGGAGTAGCGAACGCGTTGTAGAATTCCTCGTCCATGATTCGGTTTTTCAAATGAACTGTATCACCTTGTAAGAATACCTGTTGAACAAACAAACAACAATCAGTTTAAAAAATTATCGATTAACAAAATAAGACTGGTACTCGAACTGATGATTATTTTGTGCAAACTGAAGATAGACAGACTGTGCCGACTGAAGATTGACACACTGTGTGGACTGCTTTGACCTTTTCCAATGACCTGGCTAAAACACACGACCTTGAACGAATCTGAATTCAAACTGACTGAACCACCTTTTGAGAACTGATTTGATATGATCTTTCAATTGAACTTTGGATGCGAACTGACCACTTGATTGTAATTAATTTACGACAAAAACAACTTTGATTCTCTTTAACAACACATGAGCCAACAACAACAATCTAGAAAATGATTTTATTGAACCGTTTCTAATGAATATATTTGTTAAATGAGACAAACAACTTTGAAACTTGGGCCGAGACTTTCATATATCCTCAAACATTCATCATGGGCTAACAACTTAACACAACTATGATTGGACCTCAACCTACTAGTCACATGCACATTGTTACCCTTTTCAACTTAGCCGACAACATATCTGAACATGCAATCTTGAACCAATAATTTGCTTTGACCACACTTTGTTTCTTTAATCAACACAATATTATCAATTTTTTTGATTGGGCCGCAACTTTTCAGTTTTTATCCAAAACTTGGGCTAACAAAGTTTACTTATTTAATTCTGTTTGAGCCTCTATGTGTAACACATGGACCTGATTAACTCTTGCTGACACAAACTCACATGCACAACTTTGAATTACTTAATCCAACCGATGCAATCGAGACCAACTGACACACTAAAGCTGTCAACACCACATTTAATGATCACATGCAGCCTGGAATAATTCTGATCACCTAAACACTTTGGAGCTGAATTCCTAAGTGTCACTATGAGCGAAACCTAAGTTTGAACCCTTGGAGCGAAACCTTGTATGTCACAAAAGCGGAACCTTGAACTGTTCAAATAAGCAAAACCTAAAGTTGTCCAAATGAGCGGAACCAACTTGTTCATATGAGCGAAACTAGCTGATGGCATCATCATGTTCACGAGTCCATAAAAGCGAAACCTTGAAAATCCTAAGTTCTAGGTCGATTTTAGCTTTGCAATTTTCAAGGGTTTATTAATGCATGATTCTGAGTGCTGTGTGTGAAATTGAACTGGTTTTACCGTGAAAAATTTTCAAAAATGACAAAGAAGGTGTAGAATATCAGAATATGCAGCTGAAATGTATAGAACTCTTCTTCACCGGCTCTGATACCAATTGTAGGATCGAATTCGGACCTAAACGAGTCGCTTAGAAGAGTTTATCTCAGTTTGAACGGCGGAAACAGACAAACCAAGTACAATTCAGCAAGTATTCACTATAAACTGTCGATATTATTGATCTGGATAACGTTTACAACCTGTTGACACTTCGGCAGCACTTCATGGTTCACCGGAAGACAACACCTAGAACTATATGTGTGATTTCGCTCATAGACCTATTTATAGGCATGCAGGTTTCGCTTTTACATACACTGTCCACATAAGCGAAACCTCAAGACTGTCATATAAACGAAACCTCCTAGGGACATATAAGCAAAACCATGTCTATGACACAAAAGCGAAATCATGAAATACATTTTGACCGAACTCATCATCTAACTTTACATAAATGCTTTTGTCTTTTGTGTAATGATGTCATGATGACTTCACCATTATGATGTCATCATCCAAGATGTTGACATCATCCTCTTTCAGATCCGCAACGAAACTGAGACTCGACATAAGACGAAGACGACAGATGTGTGCACTAACAATGGTATCGGATTTCACAATCATAATCATTTAAAGTCTCCATCCAACGGCGTTGCCTCATGTTCAAATCCTTCTGATTAAACAGGTGCTGGAGGCTCTTGTGATCAGAATAGATCACACACTTGATACCATACAAGTAATGCCTCCACAGTTTTAGTGCGAATACAACGGCACCCAACTCCAAGTCATGGGTGGTGTAATTCTTTTCATGTACCTTTAACTGCCTTGAAGCATAGGCAATAACTTTGCCTTTCTGCATAAGCACACACCCCATGCCAGTGTGAGATGCATCGCAGTAAACTACGAATTCTTCGGTATCTTCAGGCAATGTCAGTACAGGAGCGTTGCTCAACTTTTGCTTCAGAATATCAAAAGATTCTTGCTGTTTAGGACCCCACTCGAACTTTACCTTCTTACGAGTCAATGAAGTTAGGGGTGCAGCAATCCTTGAAAAATTTTCAATGAAACGCCTATAATATCCTACCAAGCCTAGGAAGCTATGAATCTCTGTATGCGTCTTTGGCTCTTCCCAGTTCATAAAAGCTTCAACCTTAGCGGGATCCACTTGGATACCACGCTCACTAACCACGTGTCCAAGGAATTGGACTTCTCGAAGCCAAAATTCACACTTAGAGAATTTGGCATAAAGCTTCTCGTGATGTAGGAGTTTAAGAATACAGCGAAGGTGTTTCTCATGGTCAGCTTGGTTCTTCAAGTAGATAAGAATGTCGTCGATGAAAACGATGACGAATTTATCTAGGTACGGCTTGCAAACGCGATTCATGAGATCCGTGAACGCGGCAGGTGCATTAGTGAGCCCGAAAGGCATCACTAGGAACTCGTAATGACCATAACGAGTCCTAAATGCGGTTTTGTGTACGTCTTCATCTCTAACCTTCAGTTGGTGGTAGCCTGACCTCAAGTCAATCATCGAGAAATAACTTGCCCCTTGCAATTGATCGAACAAATCGTCGATCCTGGGCATAGGATACCTATTCTTTATTGTGACCTTATTAAGCTCACGGTAATCGATGCACAGACGCATCGATCCATCCTTCTTTTTGACAAACAAGACTGGTGCTCCCCAAGGAGACGAACTAGGTTTAATGAACCCTTTAGCTAGCAATTCATCTAGTTGTGTTCTCAATTCCTTCATTTCTGTGGGCGCCAACCTATAAGGTGCTCTAGCAACAGGGGTTGCTCCAGGGATGATGTCAATTCTGAATTCCACTTGCCTATCTGGTGGTAAACCAGGTAGTTCTTCCGGAAAAAAATCAGGGTATTCAGAAATGACGGGGATGTCTTCCATCTTGGGTTTCGGCTCATCAATAGTCACCTGTGCCATGTAGATGACACAACCCTTTTTCAAACACTTAGAGGCCTTGAGCATAGTCACTTGCTCAGGCAATCCATACCGGGTATCTCCCTGAATGGTAAGTGATTCACCCGATGGAGTCTTGATTACCACTTGCTTTTTATTACAGACAATCTGGGCCTGGTTACGAGATAACCAGTCCATGCCTAAAACGATGTCGAAACCGGCCAACTTCAAAGGAAGTAGGGACAAAGGAAAAGAGTGGTTCTTAATGGATATGAAACATCCATCTAATATGGTTGAGGCGGTTTCTATGGTGCCATCTGCTAACTCCACCTCATATTTCACACTTAAAGTTCTAACAGGCAAATTCAGCAATTTGCAAAACTTATTATCTACAAATGATTTATCTGCGCCTGAATCAAAAAGTACTCTTGCATAGATATCATTTATGAGAAAGGTACCTGTGATCACGTTATCGTCTTACACAGCCTCTTTCACATCCATCCTAAAGACCCTAGCATTGGTCTTCTTGGCCTCTTCAGGCTTCTTGGCGTATTTAGGGCAGTTGGTGTTAAGGTGCCCTTTCTCATTGCAACTGTAGCACGCTGCATCCTTCAGCTTTTTGCAGTCCAAGGTCTTGTGTTCCTTGGACTTGCATATCCCGCAAGCAAAAGTTCTTGACTGAGTCTGCGAGTTCGAGTCGAGCCTGCACTTTTCGAAGTGCTGTTTCTTGCAAATCTTGCACTTGGGGTTCTCACCAGACTGATGCCCATCTTTCCTTGACTCAGATCCCTTCTTGTTGTCACCGTTTCCTTGGTGCTTCTTGTTCGACCTCCGTGAATTATCATCTTCACGTTTTCTCTTCTCAACATCTTTGTTCCTCAGCAATCTTTGTCTGACTGCATCCAGAGTGAGGGACAAAGATATGTCAGCTACAGATCTGAAAGTAGCTGGCCGAGAGGCCTTCACGCTTGCCTTTATCTCAGGGGCTAAACCCCCAATGAAACGAGCTATTCGTTTGGGTTCCGGGGTTACCAAATACGGAACCAACCTCGACATTGTATTAAAGCTCGTGAGGTAAGCTTGGCAATCTAGATTGGTCATTACCAACGAAAGAAAATCTGAATCAATCTTCTCGACCTCATGCTGAGGACAGTAATTCTCCCTGATGAGGGCAACGAATTGTTCCCATGACATGTTGTACAATGGGATCTTCCCAGTGGCTTGAATCAGTGATCTCCACCAGGCTAAGGCTTCACCCTTAAATGATTATGACACAAACTTGACCACATCCCTCTCAGCGCATCTGCTGATATCCACAACTGTGTCCATCTAATTCCATGACAATTCAGTCTCTAATAGACGTTGTAGAGACTGAGAATTAGTCCCTGATAACATGCCATTTCATTCCTTAATATATTTTTTAGGGACTGAAAAATAATCTTAGATGTCATCTTATTTAGTTTCGAATATGTTTTTTAGAGGCTGAAATTTTGTATCTTTTAAGAACTTTTTCAATCCCGAATATGTTTTTTTAGAGACTGATAATCAATCCCTAATATGTTAATTTCGTAACTAAATAATAGTCGCCGATGCTATGACTGTTTCTAGTTATGATTTTTTTGAAGACTAAAAAATAGTCTTTGATACTACATTTGATAGTCGATAGTATGCATGCTAGGGCTGTTCACGAGCCGAACCGAACCGATTGGACCTTTGCTCGTGCTCGGTTCGTTTACAAACCGAACCGAACCGAGTGTTTTTTCAACCGGTAACATTAGTGACTGTTTTATGATGCTGATATATAACTGACAAAGATGAAGTTAGTTACTGTCAAAAACATGATATCTAAAACAACAAAAAACTCTTTATAAGGTATAGAGGTCTTTAAGCAAAACAAGGAACAAAACACGGTACAAACCACCGTTTAAATAGGAGCATATACTCGGCAGATCATCAACTGAGTAATCTGCACAATGTAATGAACAAGCAGCGACCAAGAAACTCTCGAACAAACAAAAAAGGGTTAAAACCTTAAGGAGTGAATGTTCTAGAGAGAAATGAGGGGCTGCAGCTGTAAACAAGAGACCAGACACAGCAGATCATCAACTAGATGATCTGCGCCTGGTGATGAACAGGCTCGACTACACCAACTCTCAAACACAGGGAACCGAGCATCTTGAAGGTTCTTGAGAGAGAAGGACGACCAGCCAAAGCAGCCGACAACCGCCGGAGCAGAGACCCGAGAGAGTGCGTATGACTGATCATGCTTGAACTTCTAAGGCACCCGCCTCTTTATAGAACTGAAACAGCAGACAAGGGAGGAACACTAGGTCACGCGCATCTTGAAGAGAGGAGCAGGAACCATTTTCTTGTGGACTGGAACTGAAGGGGCATGCTTCTCTTTATAGGGAGGGGCTGTCTTGAAAAGAAGAAAAAACATTGGCATGCGACCTCTCTTGAACAGACCGCACCATCTTGAGCAAAGGGCTCCAACGCACTCCCTTCCTTTTTATAAGATTCCAAGCTCAAGGTGTGTACTGGACAAAAGACAAGAAGACGAAAAAAGGTTAAAATAATATATAAGACATATTGAGTTGGGTATTTCAACACCCCCCCACAAGTCAATATGCAAAACAAATAGAAAGGCTAAG
Organism: Helianthus tuberosus; assembly: GCA_030545235.1. NCBI lineage: Eukaryota > Viridiplantae > Streptophyta > Magnoliopsida > Asterales > Asteraceae > Helianthus > Helianthus tuberosus. Next base: position 114,215,564 of record CM060400.1, on the reverse strand, counting down.
TTTGCCACAAGCCACTGGTAAGAAAACATACAAGTTGACTCATTGAATACATTTTCCTTTTAAAACCAAACTCGTCAGTAAAGTGTAAACCAAAAAGCCTTTTGTAAAACAAGGTGAGGTCTATATCAAAACTTAGTGGCCACTTAGTATATAATAAGTCATGTTTGACAGATCAAGAACAAACAACACAATATCAATTAAACAAATATTGTTGAGTCAAAGATATTTGCTGTTATAATAACAAAACAAAACCAGTACAGAGGAAGCACACAGCAGAGAGTCATCCACACCTTTCAAGATATAATACTCAAAAAATGTTATATTTATTTTCCAACAAAACTATCAATAATAGAAGACATAAACAACAATGTTTGAGCGGAGAGTTAACTCAACATATGAAGCTATGAAGTTACAGCTTGGCGTTAGTAGAGAAATCTTACTCATCATGTAATTCCCACATAATTTCAACTAGTAAGAAACAACTTATATTTGTGAAAAATTATCAAGATAGAACACAATCTAATTAACTTCAAGTAATAGTAACTTTCTAGCAACATAGTTGTTCCACACATATTCTAAAAGAACAAAGAACTTTTAAATTCATCATTGATATCAGTGAAAAACTTACACAGTGGCACAAAGCACACCATAAACTGTAGTAATCACCACAAAAGAGAACAATCACAGATCATATTTCATTTTACGAAGAAACATAGGCTTGCATAACAACTATCAGAAACACAACTATTGACAATCAAAGAGTCACAAAACTCTAAGAAACTAATAACATCTGAAAAAATTGAATCTTATGATTCAACGACAGTACCAAACATATGTGATAAAACAATTAGAAAATATATTTTAATTCAACAATGAATCACACGATTCACTAACAATACCACAGTTATGTAAGATAAACTACAAAGTCACACGACTTTCAAAATTCAGAATCACATCTGAAGGAAAACTGAATCGGAATTCAAACAAACAAGACCTGAACCGGATTCTAACCTGAACCGATTAAACTCGAAACCCGAATCGCGACCCGAAACAGGAACGTGTCTGAACTCGAACCTGAACCATCGAGCCGCCGCCCGTCGTTCCGATCTACCGCCGCCACCGCCGCTCAAACCTTCGTCGACCTTCTGTGTTCGTCGTTGCCACCGAGAAGCTGGCGCCGCCGCCACCCGGAGTGGTGTCGGCCACCTGCTGGAGAGAGAGGGGGAGATGAGCGAGAAAGAGGTGAGGAGATAGGGGGTGTTGTCTGCTTTAAGTGTTGTAGGGTTTTGTGGCCGTTGGATTGGTTTTGATCAACGGATGATGGTGATAGCATGGCGATCCGTGTGAGTTTGAATAGACCAATCAGTTAGTGCTAGAATATTGCTTTTTTTAATTCACCCATTTTGTTTTATTTTAACAAAAAACAAATCCTTTTTTTTTTTTTTGAGAGATTTATGATTTTTGCTAAGAAAGGGTTTGGGTAACAAATTTGATTAAGTATAAATATTCCATATGTAAAGAAAATAGACTTGAGGAGTAACAAATTTGTGTTATTGACCATTAATTGAAACCGATTACATAATTGATATATAAGTTAGTTGGTATTTTAACTTGAACTGTTATTTGTACTCGTACGTTGTTACGGAATACGGAATACCCTACCTTTTAGCGGATTCCGACGATGAATAGTTAAATTAGGTTTTTTTATTTATTTTTATATTTTAATGTCATGTTAGTTATTTTAATTTTATGCAAATGCAGTTTAGATGGGTTATGCAAGATGGCTGCTTACTAATCATTGCTTCCAGTTTGAGACATCGTCATAAAGAAAGAATATGATTGGTCAACAAGAATATCCATGTTTGTGTAGTTCTTTTGTAGTGTGTACGAACCTCGTCTCGGCCCGAAACTCAATTTGAAGGTCGTGATTCCGGTGGAGTGGGCGGCGATGGTCGTGAACGGTGGTGGAGTAACTGGTTGCATATAAGAAAACCCTATTTTGGGGTTTAAGTTTTATTTACATCCCACTTTGGCCCCTGTGGTTCCACATTTACCTAAATAGTCCCTGTAATAGTTAACTGGGTATATTAACTAAGTTAGTTGTTTAATAAGGAACCTTTACAAATCCATTAACTCGGTTAGAATATAAGGTTAAAATACTTTTAAAAATAACCAAATCAGCCCCTGAAGTAGTTAACTGAAAAGACTAACTAGGTTAGTCTTTTTAATAGAAATCCTTTTATAATTTTTAACTGGGTTAGTCTTATTTAGTTAATTCAGTCACGGACATCAGTCACAAAAAAAATCAACCTCTAATACAATTAGTAACTAATAAATTAGTCCCAGATACTACGTATCCGAGACTGATAGATTAGTCCCTCATAGTTTAGTCCCTCGGTGTCAATATATTACTGACTGAATATTAGTGACCAATAAAATGGCGCCATTTTTATTAATGGGGTCAGTTATTTAGGACTGAATTTCAGTAACCAATAAGTTTCCCCCCAAAATTTATTTTTAGACAAACATATTTGTGACTAAAATTCAGTCACGGACATCAGTCACAAAAAAATCAACCTCTAATACAATTAGTAACTAATAAATTAGTCCCAGATACTACGTATCCGAGACTGATAGATTAGTCCCTCATAGTTTAGTCCCTCGGTGTCAATATATTAGTGACTGAATATTAGTGACCAATAAAATGGCACCATTTTTATTAATGGGGTCTGTTACTTAGGACTGAATTTCAGTAACCAATAAGTTTCCCCCCAAAATTTATTTTTAGACAAACATATTTGTGACTAAAATTCAGTCACGGACATCAGTCACAAAAAAATCAACCTCTAATACAATTAGTAACAAATAAATTAGTCCCAGATACTACGTATTCGAGACTGATAGATTAGTCCCTCATAGTTTAGTCCCTCGGTGTCAATATATTAGTGACTGAATATTAGTGACCAATAAAATGGCGCCATTTTTATTAATGGGGTCTGTTATTTAGGACTGAATTTCAGTAACCAATAAGTTTCCCCCCAAAATTTATTTTTAGACAAACATATGTGACTAAAATTCAGTCTCAGATAAGTTTTCCAAGTATTAAGGACTGATTATTAGTCACGGACATCAGTCACAAAAAAATCAGTCTCTAATACAATTAGTAACTAATAAATTAGTCCCCGATACTATGTATCCGAGACTGATATATCAGTCCCTCATAATTTAGTCCCAAATGGTCATTTTTCTTGTAGTGCCCATTGAACCTTATAGGTCACATTTGAGTTGTCACAAACCACCGTACAAGAGACATACTGATCCTCCAGCTGTGTCCCCCTACGGCCGTCACATAGGTATGAGTGTGTGTCGCTGGACCTTATAAGCACGAAGTGCCTGTGGGTACAACACCTTATTACCCTTCCCAGAGTGACATACCTCATTAAGCATAATAGGATCCCATATACCCCTACTGACACATGCATACTGCAACATTCTCATTATTACCAGTTATGGACGAGTGTACTATCACAGTTTAAAAGACAAGTATGATGACTCACCTGATTAGCAATTGCTTAACAGCCGCTAGTACGACTGGGTTATGTCTCAAGGTCCTGACACAATTACATAATCCTAGGTTAGGTAATAGTACACCTAACTAGTCATTATCATGGTTGGATATTGGTTAGTGATGCCTTGTTTAAGCATGGTTGATCAGTCTATGCTTAACTAAGGCTAGGCTACCCAATACCCGCCCCTGACAATAACCCTAGTACCTAAAAATAATACTAACATTACTACTACTAATAATAATATTACTACTAATAATAATACTCCTATTAACTACTAAAATTAAATAATAAATAACTAAACATAGATGTAAACGAGAGCATACCTTAAAACTATCTACGGCACGTTGATGTATAGTTTCCCTACTCCTGCTCCTACTCGCGCTCCAAAAACGCCTACTAACAACACCCAACGGGGTATCGTATACTTAGGATTCTCTGTACTAGAGCATTCCCGTTAAAGAAACTGATACCTAAACAAACTACTGAGACTCTTATTTAAAGGAAGCAAGCAGGCATCTCAAATTATTTCTGAGGCGATGTGGGATCAAGTGACGTGCCTACCTGCCTGCCTGCTTGACCTGCTAGCTTTCTTGCTTATATATATTAATTCAGGTGCTTTACTCGTTTTTCTCGTATAACTTTTAAAATATGACGTTTTATAAAACGATGAATATATCATTAGAACGAGCTTATTTTTATCTACGTTTTAACCTAAGTTTCATTAAAAACGGAGTAAGGTCAAAAATAATATATTTAATTATTAATATTAAACGGTCTCCTATATTAGCCAAGGCTTGTCAAGATATTTCACCTTTCACACAATCATCTTTACTCGTTTAACAATATATGAAATATAAATTACATAATTCATACGTTTATAACCAGTACATTAAGGTTCGGGGTATTACAGTAAAGGAGGAGGAGCATATGAAGATGGATCGCACTACTGATGTTGCTAACTTCACCACCTCCAACTCTAAGAAGAGGAAGAACAATTATCACAGAAAAGATGCTTTCAAAGTCCAAAGGCCCAATCCTAATACAAGTGCACCTTCCAACTCTAAGAACTCCTTAGGCAAAATCCACTGCAAGTTCTGTAAAAAGACAGGACATATGCAGAAAGAATGCCCTGACTTTAAGGAGTGGCTGGCTAAGAAAGGTAACGATTATTTTATGATACTTGAGTCCTATAATTTAAATGTTCCTGCTAATTCTTGGTGGTTTGATTCTGGTTCTATGGTTCATGTTACCAATTCTACTCAGGGATTCCTTTCAATCTGGAAGTTGGGAAGAAACCAAAGAACCAATAAGGTTGGGGATGATCGAGAATTAGAAGTGAAGGCCATTGGAACATTACAATTATTTATGAAAACTGGTTTATGTATTAAATATTATGATACCTTATATGTTCCTGAGGTAACTCAGAACCTTTTATCAGGACCAAAGTTAGACATGGACGGTTTTATTGTTTCCCATGGTCATCGCAAACTCTCTATCCTCTATGATTCTGTTTTTTATGGTACTGGTATTCTAGATGGTGGTCTCTATAGATTAGAACTAGATGATGATTTTTCCAAATCTTTGTTGTCATGTAACATTAATGAATCACTTACAAAGATGAAAGAGAAACGAGACTTAGAGACTTCATCCATGTTGTGGCATTAACGTTTTGGCCACATCTCAAGAGAACGATTAAATCGTCTTGTAAAGGATGAAGTCTTACCTCCTCTCGACTTCTCTGATTTTGAAACATGTGCCAAATGTCTTAAAGGTAAAATGACATTAGTGAATAAGAAAGGTGCCACTAGGAGCTCTAATTTATTAGAACTCATTCACACTGACATTAGTGGTCCCTACCAAATCGCTGTCATAACAGGACATACTTCATTTATCACTTTCATTGATGATTATTCTCGTTACATGTATTTATATCTTATTAAGGAGAAATCTGAATCTCTTACAACTTTTAAAGATTATAAAGCTAAAGTTGAAAAGCAATTAGATCGTCAGATTAAAGTTGTGAGATCAGATAGAGGCGGTGAATATTATGGAAGACATACTGATGTGGGCCAAGCTCCTGGTCCATTTTATGAGTTTTGTAATGGCCAGGGTATTGTGAACCAATACACCATGCCTGGTACACCTCAGCTGTCACACCCCAAAAACGTCGCAGCAGAATATTTAAACGTAGTGGAAACGGAAGTTGGTGCCCATTTATATCTTGTCGAGCGATGCAATTTATTGTTGGACATATTGGTTTATTTTAAAACATAAATTATTAAACATTACGTTTTAAGACACAACACAACTACATAGTTAAGATGTCTTTGACCCTGGCGGATCTTATTACAAAAGTCCCAGAAAGTTTAAAAGTTGTCCAACATTTTCAAATAAACAACCTGCATCACTCAAACACAAGATACGCCATGATTTCCCGAAGCCGAATTCAAGTACTGTCGCAACCCCCACTCCCTTATCTGTCCCGGGAACGGGCGTCCGCTAACATTTGTTTGTGGTGGTATCAGTTTGTTAATTTGGCAGCGGAATTTACATCAGGACCGTAGTTAGGAAATGTTTATCAGAGTAAAACCACCATATTTTATATTAATAATTACATGGGTAAAACCCAAGTTTCTTTATTATAAATGTTTATAGGGATAAACCCTATTTTATTGAATTTTAAAACATCGTCTTTTTGGTAACTTTAATAGCCACATTTTTCCAAGCCGTCAGTGCTCTCCAGCTCGCTTTTTACTAATTGGCTGTCACATTGTGTTACCTGAAACGCGTTTTAAAAACATTTGTCAGTGGGAAATACTGGTGAGTGAATCCCAGTTTAATCAAGAAACATTTTATCAATTAACACAGTATTGAGAGCGATCACATTGTTTATTTCTACATAATTACTCATTCAGTACTGTCAATCCTGACTGGTGGGTCATATTACACATTGACTAACTCGTCGTCCAATGGTAACGTGTTCCACATTTTGTATACAAAACCCCAACATACCGGCAGTAATTGAAGAACTACAAAGACTCAATCACTGCTTAATCACGTTGTAAAACATTTAAGGTTTTGTAAAATAGTTACAAAAAGGTTAACAAAAAGCGGATAAACTCACATTGTTGTTTTAGACTTCTTCTAAGGTTTCCTGGTGTTAATCTATAATTTACACAAATGTACATATGTTAGTATAATAACCCTTTAATTATATTAACGATACCCTCCCCGAGACGGTATTCCAACAACTACGTCGGGCAGAACCACGACAGTTGTTACAGAATCCTGGATCAATCAGGCAGCGTATCTATTACGAAACTGGCTATAATACTTACAACGGAGCAGAACCTCGCTAATTAGGGAGATATAATACCCGTATATTATGCCTAGTCTCAGAAATTTGCTTAGAAAGAAAAGAATTAAATGAGATTTCTGAAGATCCGATGCCTTCTACTTATAGTGCCCGATTCTCACTTTCTCGCGGCCCGCGTAAAGGTTAGACAAGGGCTTACGCGGCCCACGTGGCATAGGGGTCTAGGCGTCGCTGATCCGGGTCATGACTAGGTTCAACACGTTGCGTGACACGTGTCAACACCGGGATTTGCTGGACCTTTAAGTTGTCGCGGCCCGCGTAAGGGTTAAGAGAAGGTTTACGCGGCCCGCCTAAAATCCCTTTTTCTTGTTTTTTAATTATTTTTAATGACATTTTATATTTTGGACTCGGTTTTCACATACGGGGTGTATTTTAAGACATATATAGGTATTTTCAAATATATTAGGGTGTCAGAAAAATTTCAGGAGGGTTGTTAAGTTTGATTGGGGTCCAAAGCAACAAGAATCCTTTGAGATTCTTAAGCAAAAGTTGAGTAATGCTCCGGTATTGACATTGCCCGATGGAATTGAAGAGTTTGTCGTATATTGTGATGCTTCACACACCGGTATGGGTTGTGTGCTTATGCAGAAAGGCAAGGTGATTGCCTATGCATCACGTCAACTAAAAGTGCATGAAAAGAATTACACCACCCACGATTTGGAATTGGGTGCCGTCGTATTCGCACTTAAGTTATGGAGACATTATTTATACGGAACTAAATGTGTGATCTATTCGGATCACAAAAGCCTTCAACATTTATTCAATAAAAAAGAGCTCAATATGAGACAGCGCCACTGGATGGAGACTTTAAATTATTACGACTGTGAGATTCGCTACCATCCAGGTAAAGCAAATGTGGTCGCCGATGCTCTAAGTCGAAAGGAAAGAGCCAAACCAATCAGGGTCAATGCCAAGAGCATTGAGTTGAAGAATAGCCTAAATGAAAGGCTATTAGCTGCACAGAAAGAAGCTATTTCGGAAGCCAATTGTAACACCTCGAAAATTCACGTCCTATAATGTGTTAACACGTGTCATAAGTTTGAACGTGTGAAAGAATGTTCTTGAGGGACTAAAGTTGACAAACATGGAAAGTATGTGAATATACGAATTCAAAATGTCAACAGTGAATAAATATACTTTATAGTAACCCTACATGATGTTTATACCATCAAACGAATAAATCATGGATCATACGAAGCTAAAAGTGAGAGATTACAAACTACAGGGGTTAAATGTGTCAACATGTTTAAGTTATACCTCTGAGTGACCTTTTAGCAAACCCGAAGCTTTGTAACGATTAATTATGCTCACTAGAATGCACGATAAAAATTTCATAAAGTTTCGTTAACGTATGAGAAAGTTATGATCAAATTCGTATGCGTATGCGAGGGGTTAAAGCGTCAACGATGAAAGTTATGACTTTTCGGGTAATAACAAAGTGATCAAGGACTAAATAAAGTGGGTATAAGTCCTAAAGCCCTTGTAGGTAAATATGGAGGGCTCAAAGTGCAAAATATAAGTTAGTTGACCCTTCGAAAGGCCAAGGGACAATATGCAAAAACTTGAAAATGTTTAAACCTGAAATCAAGCTGGCCGCGTAAGAGATGTTAACATCTTACGCGGGCCGCGTCAGATGCACAGATGCAGAATCTTTAGACAGAAGCCTGATTTCGCGCATAACCGACCCAAAACAGATATTTTCACAACATGGGCGACCCCTAAACAGTCCTAGGCACTTAGGGACATCTGTTGATGATCCATGGCCATTGATAGAGTTGGTTGTCACCATTTTATGGATCAAAATTCACTATAAAAGGGCCTTGAGTTGCAACCATTTTCTCACATCTTCCATCTGCACTTTGGAACATTTATGGAGCTCAAGACTTCTCTCTAAGCTTCACAAATCGTGCATAGGACTTCAGTAAGTTTGCTTAACCTTTCTTAGTTAAGTTTTTGCTTAGTTTTAGCTTAAAAGTCAAACCGTCGTAGTTAACGGTTGACTTCAAGATTAATCACTAATGGTCCAGTGATTAGTCGAATTGAAAGTAGTTATAAGTGGGTAATTATGTAGGCAATAAACCCTTAAAAGGGTTCCCCCTGATTCCCACTCTAACTAGGTCAAATGTCGGGTCAAACTTGTTATTAAAAAGTCAACAGGATACTTATTTTCTAATTTATGCATAATTAGCAATGTAGAACACATACAACCTGTTTGATCATTAATATAACTTGGTAATTAGTGTAAGAACATGTCTAAACATGTTCAACCCGACAATTTACTGTTTAGACCCGGTTCGGAACCGAAAGTCGCAAAGCTTTGACTTTTGCTTTGACTTCAGTTCTGACCCGTTTAGGCATGTATTAGAAATGCCTTAGAGCTTTAATTGGACTAGGTTACATGCTAGTATAACCCTCTGTGATTATACACCTTGGTTCATTAGTTATCCAATTAATATGCATGATTATACACCTTGGTTCTACTTTGTTTTGTTTTGTTTTTGTCCTTTATTTTATATATTCTTGTCGTTATCTCATGTTGTATTGACAGGATTAATTATGCCACCAAGATTCTTTCGACGAAGAGGACGAGGCAAGGGGCCAATCACCGCCCCCACTGACGACGAGGCAGGACCTTCGCACATGCGAACTCCTACCACCACTGCGAGTGCTGACCCTAGAGAAAACCGGAGGAACCTTTTTGAACCTGCTAGACGATCTGTCTCGCACAGTTCGACACCTCCCATTCACAACTCATATGGGCCACAGTCGGAAAATGAGCCCGATAACCCTCAACCTTCTTACATACCTCTTCAGCGATCCCTATCGCATAATTCCTTTGGTAACCCCACACCTGTTTTTAGGGGCCGGTTTAACCCGGCAAATTACATACAAGAACCAGTGGGTTTTAACCCATTGGGGCCAGAGGATCATTACTCAGGCGATCATGCAGAGGATATGGACGAGGACACCGATCCCGTCGAACGCAACGGGAACTCCCAACCATCCTATCGAGGTTTCGGATGGTTCATCTTTTCATGGATCACCCTACCATGGTCCGGACAGTTATCAGGCACGATTTAATCAACACGAGTGGTATTTTACACCCTCGCATCATTCGTCGCCTCACCAGCAGCAGCAGCAGCAGGATCCCTCTAAGGATTCACGATTTGTGGCAGTCACGCCACCGCCTCCACCGCCACCAGTTCAGCCGGAACCTCCGAAGCCGCCGAGGCGTAGGAGAACCGGAGCGCGGATGTCCGCACGAGGAGGAGATTTTCATTTTAGCTCTCCTCGACAATCAAGTGGCAGTCATTATCCGCCACTTCAAGAAGATCCACAAATGGGTGGACCTACGAACCCAGTTGCACCGCAACCACCACCGATGGGTTTTGATAACCCGATTCCAGCATACACGGGTTCTATGACGTACAACCCTTTTGGGCCGCCGATTCACACCAACTACAATTACGCTGAAGCCGACCCTTACTTGGTAGCGTCAAATTACAACACCTTTAACCCTGAAGGACCGTATGGAGCTCCTTGGGGAGCAGGGTACCCAACTCATGGGTATCAAACACCTACTAGACCTATAATTCGGCAACAATCGCAGCCGCCAAGGTTCTCCCCACCAGAGCGTGAAGAAATTCTTCAAAGGTTGGACCAGGTCGAGCGAGACTTTCACCGAGATCGCAGGGAGCGACAAACCTTCTTCCAAGGATTGACAAGCCTAATAAAAGGGAAGAGCAAGAAGGACCATTGAATCTTTCCACTGTTGTTGTAATTTTCCTTGTATCATTTGAGCCCCTGCGTGGGCCTGTCTTGCTGTATTGACCCCTGTGTGGGTATGTATGTTTGTTTGTTTTGACCCCTGCGTGGGTCTATCTTTCTGTTAACCCCTACGAGGGTATGATGTTTGTTTAAGTCCCTACGTGGACTAGTATGTTGTTTGACCCCTGCGTGGGTATGTTGCTTTATTAAAAAGTCTCGTTTAGGGCGACGTGTAACCTATTAATAATTAATGGAGTGTTATGTTTATAAATTTCATTTTGCTATTATATGCATAAATATATTACATGAAATAAATAAATCAAAATCATTCCTTTTAATAAAAATCTGCCTAATAATTATTTAATAAGAATCTTAAGAGTGAAACCTAGCCTGAATGTCATTGTGAAGACCTGGCTATGATGGTAAGACCTGTTTAAAAGATTCAAATCCCTGTTAACATCTGAAAACGTGTTAACGCTCCTGGCAGATGTGATTCGTTAAAATCACACACGTCATTTATATAAGGATTCTTTAAAAGATTCCTAACCCAACTAGATGATCTCTGAATCATGGGTTTAAATCATCAATTTAGATGATCATGTTTTGACCATACATTGGTAATATAGTGCCTACGGGCCTTGCTCATTTCTACATGAGCCAAAAAAGACAGTGGTAGCTATGACTCCCTGTCCGAAAAAGGTAATGAACTATGTTCAAGCCTTAAAAGCTTTGATTCTCTGAAATCATAGCTTATAATTTATAAATGTCCTTGTGACTAGGCCTTTTGTGCCACTAATAAAACTGTTATTGTTTTATAATTTGGATAAATTATAATAGAAATCCTAAATAAATGTGATTAATAAATTAACCAAATATGGTCTCTGTTTACCATGGTTAATGAATTGCCATAAAAGACAATTCCATAATAAACTCCCAAGTAAACTATTGTCCTTGTTTTATGTAACAGTTCAATTAAAATGGCTGGCTCAGATGAAATTAATAGCCACCCAAGGGAGAACAATGATAACGCCCGAATTAATTTAACGGGTGCTGAACTGAAAGCGTTAGTAGACGACGCAGTTACAAAGGCCTTAGAGCGGCAGTACGAAGAGTATAGTGGGACTCGGAGTAGGACCCTATCTACACCACATTCGAAGCCACCTTCCAAGAAGGAGGAACCCAAGAAAGATGATGATAGACTCTCCTCAAACCACCACAGTGCTCCATCTCAACAGATTGTACTAAATCAAGAACCTCGTAACAAGGGTTGCTCCTATAAATACTTTATTTCATGCAAGCCCAGGGATTTCACTAGGGAAAAGGGAGCCATTGATTGCATGACATGGTTAGATGACACTACAAAAAAGATCGCAATCTGAGACTGAAAAATCAGTCTCTAAAACTCCTAAATCAGTCCCTAATGGTTATTAGGGACTGATTTTGCCAGTCCCGAGCCAGTCCTAATTGTCTAGTCCTAGATACTTTCATTAGTAACTAAATTTCAGTCCCGATTGTATGACACCAATAGAGACTGATATTCAGTCTCCTATACATATAAAATCAGTCCTTAATATACGTTGTGGTACAACATCATTTCAGTCTCGAATACATTTCGTCGGTGACTGAAAATCAGTCCTTGATACTAGGCCTTTCAGGACTGAAAATCAGAACTTGAACCTTGTCTATTTTGTCCCAAATACATTTACTTAGATTTGGGGAGGCCCAACCTGACTATAATGTGGTCACATGCCCATATTGTGTATGCATATAATGTAAACTGTGGTCTGTCTTTATAAAAATTGTATAGTATGAGCTCACCAGTATATATCTGACGTCGTTTTGAGTATACTTATCTCAGGTGAGTCATGAGGAAAGCTATAAGAACTACTTGACAGTTGTGGAGTTTTAGAAGATCAAGGAGTTCTTAGTTTCCAAAAGCTTGTAAATAAATAAAGTGATGTACTCAGACTATTATAAGTTTTAATGAAAGTTTAGTTTGTTTCCGCTGTAAGTGTATCAATTGTGCATAATCACCCTGTTTACGGGGTGGGTGTTACATGTACGCACATAGCGACCAGCTCACTCATTGTCCATTTGTCCTTCTGAGTGTTGTAATTGATCTTGAATGCTTCAAAAGACGAAGGAAGCGAAGTAATGATGAAATGAACGAGGAAACCATCACTGATTTCACTTTCTAGCCTCTTCAGCTTATTGGCCATGTGATTCATCATCATGATGTTTTCGAGAATGCCGCTTCTCCCATCATACTTCGTTGTCACCAGCTTGAGGATAAGAGTACTAGCGTGTGCTTTAGATGTCCCCTTGAATTGGGCCTCCACGGAAGCCGGGTAGGTTTTAGCATCTTCAGAATCAGGAATGGCTCCTTTGATTGCATTGTTTATGGACTGCTTCATAAACATGAGAGACATGTGGTTACACCAATCCACTTTTAATGAATCAGCTGCTCAGCAGCAGTACTTTGAGGAGTAAGGTCCGTTGGCTTATCCTCTCTTAAATCATAATTGAAGTCCAGCAATCCAAGCGTAAGCATAAGAGAGTCCTTCCATGCAGCAAAGTTATCACCAGTCAAAGGTGGAATCCCGCAATTGGGTGCTGATAGTGGAAATAAGATGATCGAATTATGATACAAATCAAGAAGTCCTAATGTGATCTAAGGGCATGTTATACTAAGGCAGGCATAAATAATGACCATTTTAATTATGTAGCTGTGATATTGTCTATTACTAACATCAAAATAATAGACTTAGTTAAAATTCTACTTAAACGAAGACAAATCAGCTTTGGCCAGAAGTGTAATCATTTAAGCATGTGTGCAAAGTGATTATGACAAATCAGCTTTAGCCAGAAATGAGACAATCACTTTAGTTATGCACTTGTTAAGTATGCTATACATGAATGAATTAAATCAGCTTTGGCCAGATATTAAGACATTCACATTTGTAATGCACACTTAACATAGCTTTCGTAATACTTGAACGATAAATAGATGTATCAAATCAGCTTTGGCCAGAAATGATACATCAGAAGCTCATTCAAGTTAAGCCATTTTGGTTTTGTAAAACATGTCTGATTCAGATTAATTAACTAAGTATTTACAAAACCAATTATTTAATAGCAAACCACCTGTTAGCACGGATCGAGTGAGATTTTGAGTTCAGCCTTAGATTTCGAGTGAGATCTCGACTCAATTATGAGATCTCGAATCAGATATGAGATCTCGACTCAACATAAGATTTTGAGTGAGGATTCGAGTAATGGTTTCGAGTCGCAAAAAACCTGATTACGAGTCATTTATGCCAGTCGAAACCTCAGTCGAAATCTCGAGGTTTCGAGTTATGAAGGTTAATGCATTAATGAGATTTTGACTTCATTATGAGGTTTCGAGTCGTAACCAGCTGACTGCGAGTCGAAATCTCAGTCGCAATCTCGGATGCCTTAATGAGATTCCAACTTCTTTATGAGGTTTCGAGTCGCAACCAAACGATTGCGAGTCGAAATCTCAGTCGGAACTTTAGTCGAAACCACCTAATTCCCGAAGCTTATTCTCCAAGTCTCAAAATAGCTGTTAGTGGAAATAAAACTGAAAGTCCGATTATTAGGGATTTCGAGTTATAATTTCCTATTTTAGTGCTGATCTAATTTTATCAAATATTTCAAAAATTATAATATGTTTATCTTTTAACAGTTTTCGAAAATCTTCAGAGGACAAAATCAGATCAAAACAGGAAAAACACTCAATAATCCGAATCATATTCCAAAACATAAAGGAATTTCGAATTTTCCTAAGAACACATGATGAACCCTAAAAATAAAAACATGATTCTGGAACCCGAAGCCTGAAAAATAAGGCTTCTAAACAGATTTCGGACATAAAAATTTACTCATATTGGTTTCGAGTCATATTATTTACCAACTTAATCTTTTAAACAGTGATATTGAATCACTCGAAACCGGATGTGATGTTTATTAAGTTTTCAAAACTTCTGTTTTCCATATTTCAATCTCAGAATAATGGATACGAAAACATAACTGATTAATCAACATATGCTCTGATACCACATATTGATAAGTTCTGTTTTAGATGTAAATGAAAACATGAAAACATACCCGTGATTGCAGACATGCCAGAAGAGAATCCAGTAAGTGATGCAGCCATAGAAGTCGACATGCTCGTCAAGGTGATCTGGTTCCTCCTTAGGGTGCAATCTAATGATGGTGATGATTAAAACCGAATAGAGAGTTCGGTTATGGAGAGGAAGTCGAATGATGTTATTAGTAATTAGGTTGTGTGTGTATCCCTTTAACCTCTACATAAGTCTCATTATATATGCACACAAGAGGAAACCTAATTAGTTAATAAGGGTAATTTGGTCCATCAACAATTACCAACTAATTATTTAATAGGTCATTTTATATTTTGATCTATATAATGTAAATGATTATAATGGCTACTAGATTAAATATTAAATTATAACATATTTAATCTTACAAAAGCCACCAAAAACCAATTATTAGAGATGAGGTAGTCTTAAAGTTTTTAGTGGTTTTTGCTTATTTTCTACTTGCACAGTCTTAAAGTTTTTAGTGGTTTTTGCTTATTTCCTACTTACATTATTCTTCCGTTTTCTTCTCACAATTACAGTTATTCAGAGCATTCACATCTAGCTCCCTAAAAATATACATACATTTCACTAAAAAACAACTCCTATATCAATATATTTCCACTAAAAACAAATACTTTTTATCTCTCATTTTCAATTAAATAATATTTGTATACCTTTATCATTACATTTTTCTCTCTCCTTCACTCACAACCACTTTCAATATATATTAAAAAAATATAGTGGGTGAATAGTGTCCCCCCAAATATACAGATGAACAGTAACATTTTCCCTCTTCTCCACTCACAACCACTTTTTATACTATTTATATTTTAAAAACCCCACACACAGATTTTAATTCCCAGGATGTGAATGCTCTCACTCGAAAAATTACTAAAAATAACAATGTTAACTAGGGCTGTAAACGAACCGAACGTTCAACGAACAGTTCGTGAACCGTTCGGCGGGAAGTTCGTTTATGTTCGTTCGTTTAATAAACGAACGAACATGAACAAGAAATTTCGTTCGACTAGTTAAATGAACGAACATGAACAAAGGTCTCGTTCGTTCAATTGTGTTCGTGAACGTTCGGTAAGGTGTTCGTGAACATTCGTTCATTTGCGTTCGTTTATGTTCGTATGTTCGTGTTTTAATTAAAGATTTTTATACTTTCATATATTTTATCTATACTTTTTATACTATTAAACTTTTATTTATATCATTACCCTAACAATTAAACTAGGAACCCCTCTTTCACCTTGTTTATGCACCATTCCCTTTTCTTTTCTCATTAATTACATCGAAGAATATGATCTACCTCCGTTCCACAATAAGGGATTCAAGTTCCAGTGCTACTCTCTGGGCCATCCACCTTTATCCTTCATCGCGTTCGCCAAATTTATTTGTGTTCGTGAACCGTTCGTGAACAAGCTTATTTCCTTAATGAACGAACACGAACATAAAATCTCGTTCGGTAAGTGTTCATGAACCGTTCGTGAACACATTTATTTCCTTAACGAACGAACACGAACAAGGCTTCGTTCGTGTTCGTTCGGTTCGTTTACAGCCCTAATGTTAACCTTCACTTTTACAAAATAGACATACTTTTTAGTTTTCCCAAAATAGACTTCGGCTAACCGGCTAAATATGAATTTTTGTGCGAAAAAGTACCGGCCCAAATTTTGGTATTGCTTTCTAATTGTTCTAAATACTTAAAAAATAAAAAAAAATTCTATTTTTGGAAAAAAAAATAGTGATTAACAATGTCTATTTTGATAACTTTTCTTTTATCACGATTTCATAAGGCTAGGGGTGTTTTTTAAACTGAAACTCGAAAACCGACCCAAATAAAACAAACCCTGAACCCAATTATAGTGTTACCCGGTTAACCCGAACTCGAATAAGACCCGAAACCCAAAAGAAGTATTCGGGTCTGTAATTGGGTTAAAAAATGTTAATCGGATTGTCCCGATTAACTTGAAATACATAAAAAATATCAACTATATTTATACATACATAATAACATAAAGGTCTAAATTTCTTCCATTTGTTGTTTTTTTGTGAACATGATATTTTGTTTCGTTGGTTGTATGAGCGAATAAAAAGATTCAGCTCGGTTGATACGATTTGACATTTTTTTAGTTTATACGATTGGTTGAAATGGTTTGGTTTTATGCTTATTGTATTCAACGTATTTTTAGTATATATGTTTAATTTAATACATGGGTTTGAACATTGGGAGCGTTTTTATTTGACATTTTGTGTTTTTTACTTGATAATAATTTGTTAAGTTAAATTGTAAAGTATGCATTGCAACTTGCATATAAAAATCCGTATACCGATTAACCTGACACGAATAAACCCGAAACCGATTAACCCGAATCTTATTTGGGTGGATAGGATTGCTATAACAAAAAAAATACCCAAAGAACCCGACTCAAATAACCTGAAACCCGATTAAAGAACCCGAAAAACACCGCTAGTCACTGCAACCCAAAGTAGTTACCTAGCTAACATCAAGCTAAAGCTCTTTAAAGGAGGTATAGCAAAAGTGTTTGATTAAGCTTTGTGATATGTTTAACAAACAAAAAGCATAACACCATTTAATTTGATTCCTAAAGATTCTAGACGATATACATTAAGTATAAATATTGCAAAACATATAATGTAGTATTTGATTCCTAAAGATTCTAGACGAAATACATTAAGAATAAATATTGCAAAACATATAATTAGGGGGGACGGGGCGCCATGTGATGGTACCTCCACCACGCGTGGATCCATCACGCACACCGCCACGGCGCCGCCACCCGTTTTGACAACGTGTGGAACCCAAAACGCGTCATCTTTTTCATGCGTGAAACTTGAATTTTGTTACCGATGATTAGTTGCTAGTTGCTATTTTGGACTGTTGCGAAGGTGTGAATCTGGTCATTTTGCAGTTGTGAAGGTGTGAAACTTGAATCTTCACGCTGGATTTGCAGTTGTGAAGGTGAAAGAGATGAAGATGATGACTTGTAGGAGGAGAAGGGGTTTTGTCCTTTTTGTTTTGTTTGGTGGGAGAATGCAAGACGAAATGATGGTGGTGTACTTTTTTTTTCTTATATTTAATAAAATTTATAATTTTAGTGTTTTTATTGTTAATTGGTAATTGAAAAAAAAAAGGTTGTGAGTGATGGAATTCCATCATAAGTGATGAGCATTTTCACTAAAATCCATCACCAGTGATTGAATAATGCTTGATGATATGACGGAACTTGATTGGAAGTTGTGAGTAGGGGTGCAAACGAGCCGAGCCGAGCCCGAGCTTGACCAGGCTCGACTCGAGCTCGATTAACTTTATGTGAGCTCGGGCTCGAGCTCGGCTCGTTTGTATTTTCTCAAGCTCGAGCTCGGCTCGGGCTCGGCTCGTTTATTATTTATTAATTTGTATATTAAATAAAAATAATATAAATAATAGACTTTTTAGGCTCGTGAGCTCGATAAGTGAAGCTCGGGCTCGGGCTCGTTTACTAAATAAGCTTATTTTTAGGTTCGAGGTCGGCTTGTAAACAAGTTTAAATAAGCTCGGCTCGACTCGGCTCGTTTACACTAAAGCTCGATAAGGCTCGACGAGCCTAACGAGCTTCACATGCAAGGCTCGAGCTCGGGCTCGATAAACAAACGAGCTTTGTTTTGAGGCTCAAGCTCGGCTCGGGCTCGATAAAGCTCGGCTCGTTTCGAGCTTTTTCTCGAGCCGATCTCGAGTAGCTCGCGAGCCGTCTCGGCTCATTTGCACCCCTAGTTGTAAGTGATGAGTGATGGACGCCCCTATCCCCTTAGTATATTGTGCTGCTTTCCTATTGTTGTCTTTTTTTTATTATTTATTTATTTTTTAACATTTTGCTATTGTTTTGTATTTTATTTTGTTATTATTATTTTTTTAACATATTACAGGCTATTCTAAAACAGTTTATGTTTATTTCATTCAGCTAGTGTCTTAACAAATAACCACTCAGGATAAATAAGAAGTAACAAACAAAAACTCTAAAACAACCTCTAGACGTCACAAATAAAAACATAAAAACTGTTGGTACAACGACTAGCACCTTCTTATGTCATGTTTTCTTTCATAATCGACGTTTAACAGCTACCACGATGCAACTAACTTAGACAGAGCCATCCGAGAAGACCCATCGTCACTCATTGCAATCGCCGCCTCCTCTTTTCTCGCCTTCGCCACCTCCCTAACAACTTTACCCTCCTCCCCCTCCATCAACTGCCTAACCCGCTTCTCCACTTCCATCGCGGTCACCAACCCACCTTCTGACTCATCCATAGGTAGCACCAACTTCATTTCATCCCTCAACACCACCTTATTGAACTTTTGTTCCGCGTACAGCGGCCATGCCACCATTGGAACCCCAGCACATACGGCTTCCAAGACCGAGTTCCACCCGCAGTGTGTCACAAACCCGCCCACAGACTTGTGGTTGAGAACAGCCACTTGCGGCGCCCATTTCTTCACCACTAGTCCTCTATATTTCGTACGCTCCAAGAAACCTTCTGGCAGTAGTACATCCAAGTCTGGCTCAGGCGGTGGCAGAAACCGGTCTTCTTTTTTGTTCGACGGGGGGCTTCTAACCACCCAAAGAAATCGAACTCCACTCATCTCCAGCCCCTTTGCAATCTCCTTCAACTGCTCACTCGAAAACACACCCAAACTCCCGAAACACAAATACACAACACTTCCACTCGGTTGCAAATCCAGCCAATTCAAACACTCGTGCGAGCCATCATCACCACTCGCTATCAATGGTCCCACGCAGTAGATCGGCGGCGTAGGCCCATCCGTGACACAAACTCCGTCGTTTATGGCTTTAAGCGCTTTCGGCTCCAGCGAATCAAACGTGTTAACAATAATCCCAGCTGATTTGGGCAAGTGCTCGCATTTTCCAAGGAAATCAGAATATTCAGTAGAAGTTCTATCAAGAAGCGGGCCTAGCATATCCGATGGCGGTATCGGTGGCAACCCGGGCGAATGGATGAGTGTATTCATATCCTTAATGCTTTTAGTGGTGGTTTTATGAATTGTAGGCATGTAAAGGAGCAGTGCAAGGCAGCACGCACCAGAAGTAAAGAAGTAGTAAACCGGCACGTTAATATTCTCAGCCAAAGACATCGCTGGAGAGCAAAACGTGTCGATAACGAAGGCGGTGATGTTAGAAGATGAAGAAATCGATTGTAGAGCGTGATCGACGCTGGGGTTGCTAAGTCGAATAAGCTCAAAGATGATGGCTTCCATTGAGGGGAAAAGTAGGGGGTCAAGAGGGATATCAGGGAGGTGGTGGAAGGTGATGGCAGGGAAGGTGGCGGAGATGTTGCGGACATAGGCGGCGGTGGTGCCGGTGTTGAAGGAGGGGATGAGAGTGAGGACGACGATAGAGAAAGAAGGGTAGTGTTTGGTGATGAGTTTTCCGAGCTCCACCATTGAAATGAGGTGGCCCATACCCGGAGAAGGATACAAAACTATAATCGCCATGTTTTATGATTGTTTGAGAGAAAGAAGTGAATGGATGGAATAATGAAGTTAATGTTAGGTTTTTGAGAACGACATCAATGATTGTGTACACGACAATGATTTTCTTTGTATTTACATGAATAATAAAATAACATGTATTAATAAGTGGTGGTAGGGTTTTATATCATTTAGTTTTGCACGCGATCACGGAAGTAGTCCAATAATCACTCGTCCTTACAAATTTTCAACTACCTCAAAACAAGTGTCGGCCGCCGACACCGTAATAGTAGTGTGCTTTCATTGGGCTTAATGTGCGTTAATAGTGTCAGGCAGCTGCCAGACACTCCCCTATTAGCCCAACAAATTTACGATTTTATCTGTCTTTAAAATTAAGATTTTGTCATCAGTTAAAAATTATGTTTTCGTCCTCGCTTAAAAATAGATTTACACTTTTGCTGCCAGCTAAATATTTCAATTTTTCCCCCGGTTAAAAATTACGATTTTTACCCGTTTCAATTTACAGTTTTGCCATTAGTTTTTCCCTTAAAATTACGATTTTGCCATCAGTTCAAAGTTATGTTTTTACCCCCACTTAAAAATAAATTTACGCCTGGCACTCCCCTATTGGCCTAACAAATTTACGATTTTATCCCCCTTTAAAATTACGATTTTGCCATCACTTAAAAAATATGTTTTCGCCCCTGCTTAAAAATAGATTTACCCTTTTGCTCCCAGCTAAATATTTCAATTTTGCCCCCGGTTAAAAATTATGATTTTTACCCGTTTCAATTTACAGTTTTGACATTAGTTTTTTTCCCTTAAATTTACGATTTTGCCATCAGTTCAAAGTTATGTTTTTACCCCCACTTAAAAATAAATTTACGCCTTTGCTCCCAGCTAATAATTCCAATTTTTCCATCGGTTCAAAATTACGACTTTGCCCCGTATAAATTTATACTTTTGCCGTTAGTTTTTTTTTTCTCACATACAAGTTACGATTTTACCCCCAACTTAAATTTACATTTTGCTCATCGTTTTTGTTTGTTTCCCTGGTGAAATTACAATTTTGCCCCAGTGTAAAGTTACTGTCATGCCGGCAGCTTCTTGGCACTCCCCCGTTGGTCCATTTAGTTTACAATTTATCCCCGAATTAAAATTATGATTTCGCCCTCAATTAAAAATTACGTTTTTCCTATCGTTTTAGTTTTTTTTTTTTACCAAAACTATAAAAGTTTTTTTAATTGTTTTACTCGATTTAATTTTTTTTCATGTCAAGGAGCTGGCTAACACTGGCTCATTAGTCCTGAAAAATTACACTTTTGCCCTGAGCCCGAAATTACGATCTTATCATCGTTTTTATTTTTTTTTTCCCTAACAAAATTATAGTAGTATTTTTTTTTCTAGTTGCAAACATAAGTCGAGCTTTTTTTCAACAGGATTGTTGACGAATTTGTCTTTTTACTAAAAATGGGTTATTTCAAAATATATTTATTAAAATAGTGATATTATATTTACTTTTGATTTTTTAAATTAACCTATTTTATTTTCTTTGTATTTTTCTGGTGTTAACAGAAAAATTTAATTCTGTTACGATTTTGAATCAAAATGGCAAAAAAAAAATGAAACCATAGGGACCCGGATGCAAAATGTTTCAAATTTGGACTAAAGTGGCAAAATTGCCCAAACATCAGGGACCATTTTGGCAGTTTACTCCTTTCTTTATTACTAAAATGGGTTAGTGGAGTGGTTGGGGAAAGACTTGGTGTTCCTTGTGACCTAGGTTCGACTCCCACTCTATCCATTATTTTCCGCGACATCCAGGTGAAGGGCGAATACCGGTGGCACCAGTTCGTCTTGGATGGGAGGTGGTGTTTTGCCGATTATTCCACTACCGTGCATTCGGGAAGGTGGAGGTCGGGTTTTCGCGCATCTGGGATAGCCAAGGGGCTGGCGGCGGTCAAGTAATTGACCTTGGCCACAGCGCCCGGTGTCACGGTTGTTGGCACGCCGTTCCTTGGCGTTCAACAAAAAAAACTAAAATGGGTTGTTTGAAAATATCATCATCATCACCATCATACTCAATAAATTCCATCAATAGCAAAGCTAAGGTAGGGTCTGAGGAGGGTAGATGTAGACAGCCTTGCCTCTACCCCGTAGGAATAGAGAGGCTGCTTCGAGTGAGACCCCCGGCTCGATTGTAGTTTTGTATCAAGCCTTGGACCTAAGACACATAACACTCAAACAATCGGGATAGAGACTGATTGGTGCATGTACCCCGTGTCTTTCAGCTATCAACGTCATCACGTGATGCATGATTAACCATCCGCTGCTTTTAACGTTATTTTCACGAAATTAGTAAAATAACGTTAACGTTAGTACCATTTCACTTTTCCCCTGAGCGCCTACACATATATACATTATATGTGCACACCGCAAGCAGGGCATAGGTTATTTATTAAAATAGTGAAATTAAAATAGTGATATTAAATTTACTTTTGATTTTTTAAATTAACCTATTTATATAATATAAATTTACAACCATATGGTGCAATGCTAGTTGTACTCTCCGCTGCTAATGTTGGACAGTGGTTTTTTTTATATTGGTTGTTTTATAACTTTATTTATTGAAACTATCATTTCTCTCTCTTAGATTTCTCTCTCTAATCCGACGTTCACCTAACGTTTGTTGATCTCATTGTTTTGGACCATGATGGTGATTCATATTATTTGAGCTTTCGTCAAACACAGAGAGGGGTGTTGCCCCGCTGTTGTCGGCGGCCACCTATGGCGGCAACGAACCTGTGCGACCCTCTGCCTCTCTTTGTGTTCGGATTTTTTTAGTGTTAAGCTTTATTTGCATGTCATACGAACTACTGCATATGTTCTTGGATGTAAACCCTAGGCAGTAGCTTCTATGTGGCCGCCAGTTTTTATTGGTTTGGTGGTGATGGTTATTCGGCATCATTATTTGGGTTGTATCAGTGCTATGACTTTAATTTATTGTTGTCTAAGCCGATGTGAAATCCGTTCGAGGATGATGGTTGTTCTTGAGCCCTAATTGTTTTGTCCACTTTGTTCTTTTCATTTCGAATTACTGTTGCCGAGCCGTTGATGATGGCGCTGGTTCGTCTGAGGTCTTTTTTGGTTTCCAAGTCGATGAGGATGATGGAAAATCATTTGAGATAAACAAAGATGTGGTGATGATGATGGACAAGTCTCACCTGAACCTAATTATTCAGAAACATTTTCTCTTCTCATTTTTATTTTTGATTTTGCTTTTTGTTTTTGCTTTGGTTTGATTTTGATTGTGTTAGATAAAAGAAATAAGAAGAGACTGTTTCTAAATGAAAATTATAAAGATGAGACTTGTAACAACTCTCATTAAAAAGTACTAATTATTATTTTAATTGACCAATAGGAAACCCTAATTGAGACACCCAATTGATTCTGAACAAGCCCTAAAATTTTCAGAACAATCAGAATTAGAATCAGGGCCCCTAAAAAGGGGGGGGGGGGTAAAACCTAGTTGATATTATCTTTACAGATTTACGTGGAAATTGAATTTTAACGAATTGTCGACTCACCTGAGCTAGTTGGACACGTACCTACCCTACCCTAAAAATGTCACCACAGGCGACACGCGGCACGTGACACGGATTCTTCCGCGACTAGCGGGAGGTGCAATTTTTGGGTATAAATAGAAGGGCCTGGCACTTGCATTCTGTTGTTCGTTCGACGAAGAAATTCATTTTAGGTACTGAGTTATGCTCTGTTTACCACAATTAACACACACGGATCACTAATCGACGCCGCAATCAGGGTAATAACTCGATCGCTATTACGATTCATTTTCCGATCGATCAATGTACTCAATGGATGTTTAAGTGCTGCCCACATTAGGGTGATGCTTTGTCATTAGTCGTTAATTCGATGGATGTTTAAGCATAGCACTTTGTCATTCGTTGTGAGGGTTGATCTCGTGAGTTATCGTAAAATGCTGTATTGATTATTAACTCAGTATTGCGTGCCTGTTATTAAATTTAGGTTAAAAGGCTAATCAGTAGGCTAAACTCTGCCCGTATAAATCTGCAATGTGAGTCATTCTCTTTTTATCAACTATTTTACAATACCTCAAATTATTTCCAAAAGTTATAATTACAGGGACTAAGTCGTGGATATCTTGAATCACTGGCTAGTGGGGTATTGTGCATATTACTAATTTTCTCCCAGTTAGGTTCATTGACCTACTAGGGATAATCATCACTATTTAGGTTCATTGATCTAATAGTGGTATGACCATCGTCACCATTGTGACATGTCACCATTGTGACAGGACGCCAGATAAAAATAAGATAGAAGCCATTGTTATCGCTCTTATGCTGTAATTAATAACTATGCATCATTTTATGTAAATAGAATGATTCACTCAGTATTTCCCGCTGACAAAACCTTTTTCAAACATGTTTCAGGTGATCTATTATGATCCAGGAAAAGTGCCGTGAAGCACTACAAGCTTGAGAAAGTGGCTCAGGATAAAATAAAGAAACATGTTTTGTAAATTAAAAGATTTCTCCGTGAAATCTCAAGATTGTAAATTACCGGGTTTTATCCCGAGTTGTGAAATAAAATAATCGGGAAATATTTCAGTTTTTTAAAGATCCTGATGATAAACTTCCGCTGTCAAACTCAATTAATTAAATACCACGGGATTTCTGTCCCGCGGCTCCTGAAACGGGTCAAACCGGGTCGGGGGCCGTGACAGAAAAAGGTGGTATCAGAGCCACTTATCGAGCCACTGATTTAAGCCAATTAAGTATTTAGAAAATACTTAATTTTTTTTTTGTTAATTGCTATTTTCTGATTATGTGTTTTCTTATCTGACTAATTTCGTACAATAGGGGCAGATCTTTATATGATAAGCCAGTGTAGCAGTAAATACAAATCTTTAAATATTTTTATTCAAGTTTTATCACCCTTATTAAATATAAGTCAGAAACCTGATTCAGTAAATAAATAAATAAATTTACAAATAAAACCTAGTATGTTTTCATATTCGGTTATTTCATAGTTACCCAATATGAAATAATATTTAAAGGTTTTCTATGAAATTTGATATAATTTTTAACTTAGTATTTGTGGGTATTTTGCATAACAGCATGAGTGACTTGTCTGACGCCCTTCAGAATTTAAATCTCTATCCAGTAAAAATAGAGGTTTCCAGAGATTTCAATAGGTATATACCAGACATAGAAGAACCTATAGAATTCAACGCTTTATCTCTCGAGAAACCCAAGCCTAAGAAAATGGAAATTGGGGAAAGCTCTGGACAAATTAAGGGGTTACCATCTCAGGAAGAGCTAGATTTTATAATGGCAAGCTATAATACTATCAAACCTGTTAATGAAAATATTTTTATTCAATCTCTTGAAACACAACTACCACTGAACTTAGAACCAGCTATTCCAAATCCTTCAATCCACCCGCAAATAGACGAATGGTTGACTAATGAAATACAGTTACAAAACAATCCCTATAAGCTTTTTCCTCAGTTCAATCCAGAACCTTTACCAAATCCACCAATGAGTAACGAGAATATGGCTGAACTCCGCCGCTTTGGCGAAGAACTAATGGATGCTGAGAATAGGATCCAAGAGATTAAGGGACAGATCTCCTGGAAATACGATGAGAGGGAACGCCGTTACTAGAATATCATCTGACAAAGGATAGGGGATTTATGGAACTGTGGTTGTGTAATAGTAATAGTAAAATCAGTATGTGTAAAATAAATAATAAAACGGTTGTATATAGAAGCATGATATAATCTATAAAACAAATGAAATTTTAGAAAATTTACAATTTTGTTGTATATTCGTTTATGTGATTATGTGCAATTAATTGTGATATTGGATTATTTCTTTTATACTAATTAATTATCTATAAATTAGATATCAAATGGAAAACGCTAATAATGAACCAGTTAATGAGATTAATCAATCTGAGCAACAACCGGGGGATCAATATATGACTAGGCAGGATATAGAAAATATCGTTGCTCAAGGGATAGCCAACGCTATTCCAGCAATAGTTACTCAAGGGATAGCCAACGCTATTCCATCAATCGTTGCTGCTATTAAAAATCCAATCGAACCGCAACAAATCGTTCCTAGCAAACGTATTTCTGAAGATAACTTCAGTAATAGCGTGAACGGAGGCAATGATCATGTTAATCATGATAATGAACCACGGCAAGCTCCGCTCCCTAAGAAAATGAAAGCTGCAACGTCTGGTTGCACTTACAAAGAATTTCTTGCTTGTAAACCCACTGAGTTTGCAGGCAATGAAGGAGCAACTGCGGCACTGCGTTGGTTAGAGAAAACCGAGGCAGTAATTGCCATAAGTAAATGTGCTCAGGATGATCAGGTCATGTATGCGTCGAACCTTTTCAAAGAAGGGGCGCTAGAATGGTGGAATACAGTGTTACAAGCAAAAGGAAGGAGGATGGCGTATGCTATGAACTGGGAAGAATTTAAGAGCTTTATAGAAAGAAAATTCTGTCCCGAGTATGAAAAGGAACAAATGACAAATAAGTTTCTAACCCACCGGATGGTGGATGTAGATTGTCGAGGGTATACTACGACATTCTTCGAGTATGCTCGAGTAGTACCAACCCTGGCTTCGCCAGAGCCGGTACTTATTTCTCGTTATATTTGGGGATTAATTTCCGAAATCCGTAATATCGTCAAAGCTGCGAAACCTCGCACGATTGATGATGCGGCAGATTTAGCCAATACTCTGACTGACGAACTAGTACGGACAAGAGAAGAAAATAGAAGGAAGGAAGTAGCCCAAAAGATTACCCAAGGATTCCGTCTGGGTAACCATAACAATTTCAAGAAAGGAGGGAATGGGCAATCTTCCAATAGTCCATTTTGCAATTCTTGCAAAAGGAAGCATTTTGGAAGATGCAAAGGATATTGCAATTTTTGCAAAATTCCGGGGCCTCAAGAAGAAGACTGCAGGAGGAAGAAATTTTCAGTATGCTACAACTGTGGAGAAGCTGGACATCTTAGGCCAGATTGTCCAAAACTGAACAAACCATCTGACAATAAAGCCAAACCTGCAGAAGGAGCAAAAAGGAATGTAAGAGCCTTCCAACTGACTGCTAAGGAAGCAGAGCTCATTCCAGATGTGATAGCCGGTACGTTCTTAGTTCACAACGTTTACACAAGAGTATTATTTGACTCTGGTGCAAACCAAAGTTTTATAAATACTTCATTCTGCCAAACTCTTAACTTACCTTTAACCAACATTAGGCAGATTTTCACAATAGAAACGGCTGATGGGAATTCAATTAAAATAAATAAGGTTCTGCAAAACATAGAAATAGAATTTTTAAGTCATAAATTTTCTATAACCTTATTATCTATGAAATTAGTTGAATTCGATGTTGTGTTAGGAATGGATTGGTTAGTAAACAATCATGCTCGAATTATCTGTGATAAGAATTCCATAGAAATTTGTGCATTCACTGGAAAAGTAATAATGATTACAGGAGATAAGCCATGTAAAACCATAAAGTTCATATCAGTAATGAAAGTTGCTAATTATGAACGAAAGCAAGGAACAGTATATATGATTTCAGTAATCATTAATACTAAAGATAAAGAACTTAAGGAAATTTCTGTAGTTTCAGAATACCCAGATGTATTCCCAGAAGAGTTACCAGGGTTACCACCAGATAGGAAGGTAGAATTTAGGATTCATCTAATTCCAGGAACTATACCGATAGCCAAGGCACCTTATCGGTTAGCACCCACAGAAATGTTAGAACTGAAAAAGCAATTAGATGAATTACTAAGTAAAGGTTTCATACAACCTAATTCATTCCCCGTAGGGGGGGCACCAATGTTGTTTATTAAGAAAAAGGATGGTTTGATTGATTATAGGGAATTGAATAAAGTTATAATCAAGAATCGATACCCATTACCTAGAATTGATGATCTATTCGATCAATTCCAGGGAAATAGATATTTTTCTAAGATCAACTTACGTTCTGGATATCATCAATTGAAAGTACAAAAGGAAGACATACCTAAAACTGCTTTCAGGAATAGGTATGGTCATTACGAGTTTACAATCATGCCCTTCGGATTAACGAATGCACCTGCAACATTCATGGACATGATAAATAGGATCTGTAAACCATATTTGGATAAATTTGTAATTGTCTTCATCGACGATATACTTATTTATTCCAAAAGTCGGGAAGAACATTGTCAGCACTTGCATGCACTCTTAACTTTGTTAAGAAAAGAGAAGCTTTACGCCAAATTCTCGAAGTGTGAATTTTGGCAGCCAAAAGTGCAAATTTTAGGTCATATGGTGAATCATGAAGGTATTCATGTAGATCCTGCTAAGATTGAAGCAATTACCAAATGGAAGATTCCGCAATCTGCAATGGAAATTAGAAGTTTTGTAGGTTTAGCCGGATACTATAGACGGTTTATTAAGGATTTTTCCAAAGATAGCTATACCATTAACTAAGCTAACCTGTAAAACAGTTAAGTTGAATAGGGACCTAAACAAGAAGAAGCATTTAGGATCTTAAAGCATAAATTAACAAATGCACCAATCCTAGCCTTACCAGAAGGAACAGAAGATTTTAAAGTATACGGTGATGCTTCAAAACTAGGATTTGGATATATGTTAATGCAACGCAAAAAAGTAATTGCGTATGCATCAAGGCAATTGAAAAAGCACGAAGAAAACTATACCACTTATGACTTAGAATCAGGAGCCATAATTTTTTTCCTTTAATATTTGGAGACATTATCTGTATGGAAGAAAGTTTACTGTCTATACGGATCATAAGAATTTAAGATATATATTTGGGCAAAAAGAATTAAACATGAGGCAAAGGAGATGGATGAAAATCCTAAGTGATTACGACTGTGATATTCAGTATCACAAAGGAGAAGCTGAAGACGACTAGAGATAGCCAGAAGAGTTATACAGATAATAGACGAAAGCCGTTAAAATTCCAAGTTGGAGACAGAGTATTGTTGAAAGTTTCTCCTTGGAAAGGAGTTGTTAGATTCGGTAAGAAAGGAAAGCTAAATCCAAGGTACGTAGGACCATTTCCAGTGATCCAACGTATAGGACTAGTTGCTTATCGTTTACAATTACCAGGAGAGTTAGTTGGAGTACATGATGTATTTTATGTATCCAATCTCAAGAAATGTCTATCTGACGAATCTTTGGTAGTACATCTCCAAGATATAGAGGTAAACGAAAAGTTAAAATTTGTGGCGAAACCTCTTCAGATAGAAGATAAAAAGATCAATTTTCTCAAAACACAAATGATTGGTGTTAGTTCAAGTAAAGTGGGATTCAAAGATAGGACCCTAATACACTTGGGAACTGGAATTAGAAAAGAAGTGAAGGTATCCTCAAGTATTCCAGTAAATCTCGAGGACGAGATTTTTATTAAGGTAGGGAGAATGTAACAACTCTCATTAAAAAGTACTAATTATTATTTTAATTGACCAATAGGAAACCCTAATTGAGACACCCAATTGATTCTGAACAAGCCCTAAAATTTTCAGAACAATCGGAATTAGAATCAGGGCCCCTAAAAGGGGGGGGGGGGGTAAAACCTAGTTGATATTATCTTTACAGATTTACGTGGAAATTGAATTTTAACGAATTGTCGACTCACCTGAGCTAGTTGGACACGTACCTACCCTACCCTAAAAATGTCACCACAGGCGACACGCGGCACGTGACACGGATTCTTCCGCGACTAGCGGGAGGTGTAATTTTTTGGTATAAATAGAAGGGCCTGGCACTTGCATTCTGTTGTTCGTTCGACGAAGAAATTCATTTTAGGTACTGAGTTATGCTCTGTTTACCACAATTAACACACACGGATCACTAATCGACGCCGCAATCAGGGTAATAACTCGATCGCTATTACGATTCATTTTTCGATCGATCAATGTACTCAATGGATGTTTAAGTGCTGCCCACATTAGGGTGATGCTTTGTCATTATTCGTTAATTTGATGGATGTTTAAGCATAGCACTTTGTCATTCATTGTGAGGGTTGATCTCGTGAGTTATCGTAAAATGCTGTATTGATTATTAACTCAGTATTGTGTGCCTGTTATTAAATTTAGGTTAAAAGGCTAATCAGTAGGCTAAACTCTGCCCGTATAAATCTGCAATGTGAGTCATTCTCTTTTTATCAACTATTTTACAATACCTCAAATTATTTCCAAAAGTTATAATTACAGGGACTAAGTCGTGGATATCTTGAATCACTAGCTAGTGGGGTATTGTGCACATTACTAATTTTCTCCCAGTTAGGTTCATTGACCTACTAGGGATAATCATCACTATTTAGGTTCATTGATCTAATAGTGGTATGACCATCGTCACCATTGTGACATGTCACCATTGTGACAGGACGCCAGATAAAAATAAGATAGAAGCCATTGTAATCGCTCTTATGCTGTAATTAATAACTATGCATCATTTTATGTAAATAGAATGATTCACTCAGTATTTCCCGCTGACAAAACCTTTTTCAAACATGTTTCAGGTGATCTATTATGATCCAGGAAAAGTGCCGTGAAGCACTACAAGCTTGAGAAAGTGGCTCAGGATAAAATAAAGAAACATGTTTTGTAAATTAAAAGATTTCTCCGTGAAATCTCAAGATTGTAAATTACCGGGTTTTATCCCGAGTTGTGAAATAAAATAATCGGGAAATATTTCAGTTTTTAAACGATCCTGATGATAAACTTCCGCTGTCAAACTCAATTAATTAAATACCACGGGATTTCTGTCCCGCGGCTCCTGAAACGGGTCAAACCGGGTCGGGGGCCGTGACAAGACTGCATAGTATGAGAAAGTTGATGAATAAATATATGTCTTTTAATTAAAAAGGAAATAAGTAAGATTTTTTTGAAGAATAACTAGTGAGTTACACCCGCGCTACGCAGCGGGTGACCCGATTTTTAACAAATTTTACGTGGAAAGTAGATGCAACAATAAAAATAACGTTAATGCCAGGAATTCGTTTTGTATTGATTCAGTTTATTACGTAACCAATACTCGCTATAGAAATAATAAAGTCATGATATGATAAAAAAGGATGTCAGACGTTTCTTACATCTATAAAAAAACAATAAAAACGAATACCGGTACTAACGTTGTTCGGTTGGTATCGATCTGATTTTTTGTTATATATACAATAAAGGAACATTGACATATGTTTCACATTGATCAAAAACCATAAAAACGAATATCAATACCGATGTTGTTCGAACGGAGTTGAAGTGGAACTCATATTGTTGTGAAGGTATTCGTTAGTAACAACACTCGTTATAGCTTACAATATAAGAAAGATACTCCATTTTCATTGCGTATACAACTCTACTTTCAATAAAATATGTCGAAATTAAAAAAAAAAATTTACATGAATGGTATAAAAATATCATTTATCATTACAACTTAATTTAAATTTTTTTGAACAAATTGGTTTAGAACAAAAAACCACTAAAGCTACATGTACAACTCATATATGCACAAACTTGTTGCAAAATAATAGTAAATAAATGGGGTTGTATACTGTTATAAGTTGGTTTATGGGGTAGTATACTTTATACCAAATGCTTGGTAATGCTGAAGTGTTTTTGGTTATTTATGATTCGGTTATTTATGATGTTTTTGGTTGATCAGTTGTTGATGGCAGTGAATGATGGTGGTCTTTTCTCAGCGTCGGCGATGTTTTAGTCTTTCTCAGCGCTGGCTGTCACACCCTGAAATATCAGAGCTGGCGTGACTGGACCGGTATCTTCATTGCACAGCGGAAGCAAATAAGTTAAGACTTCTAGAAAACGAACGCCCACTAAGTACTCGAATCTCCAATGGTTCTCCTATTCCAACCGTGTCATAATTTTGAAATGCGACCTGAGAAAGAACATGCGAAAAAGTCAACATAAAGTTGAGCGAGTTCATACTTTGTTTTTTAAAAAGATTTTAAATCAATCTTTTTGAATAACCGGTTTTTATAAGTTGTGGAGAAAAATTAGTAAAATCATTTTCTCGACATGTTGTATGAAAACTGTGAGTCTAGCCCACTAGAGTCTTTGTAAGTAGGACCAACCCGTCCTCTTACTTGTACATAGGTTGGAAACGTTACCCAAGTTTGTAAATCCATGTAGTATGAGTTTGCGTCAAATGAATATTAAAAACATATGAAAGTTATAGTGTTGTAAGTTGGTATGTAAAGCGTCTATGAACATGTTGATCATTAATGTTTCGCGAGTACATTAATATATGCGACGACATAGGAGGTACTCAGCCCGCGTAGGCAATTTAAGTGTCGAACTCTCGACAGTGGACACAACAGCACTCTAGTGGTCACCCCCCGACCGTGAGTGGGGCTCGCCCGTACCCATTAGATCTAACCTTTGTTCCTTGGTCCTCAAAAGGATTAATGGCACCTCAGTTACAGCCTATGCTCACATGATCTAAGAGTT
The DNA here is from genome assembly GCA_030545235.1 of Helianthus tuberosus. Lineage (NCBI taxonomy): Eukaryota > Viridiplantae > Streptophyta > Magnoliopsida > Asterales > Asteraceae > Helianthus > Helianthus tuberosus. Next base: position 114,182,682 of record CM060400.1, on the reverse strand, counting down.
CATTCCATAACTTAATCATACCTAAGTTTGACATGTATTTCCCCCCGAAAGTTGTAAACCGAAACGTTGGAAGAAAATGGGGACATGATCTCACTGAGTTGTCTCGTTTTTCGTACGCAGGCCAACCCAGTCCCGTTGTTGTAACTAGGACATTCTCGTCACTTGTCATGAAAATCATGCACGTTTCGAAAATACACATTTGTTTTGTAAAACCGGTAGGTTTAGTATAAATCGTTCGTGAACCATTTGAGTTCCTTGAAATCCATTCGTAACATGGTTTAGAAATATGAGTTTTCGTTCATTGAAAAGTTGTTTATTTTTTCAAAACTTGCATGTATTTCCACCCCCGAAAACATTTATGAAAATGTAAAACAGTAAAAAGTGGGGGTTATGAACTCACCTTGACATTCCCGTGCAAAGCTAGCTTAGCGTGATTCCGTAATGTCATCCCACGAATGTGAACTCGCTAGCGTGCAACTAAAGCATTCCAAATCAAGGAATAATTATAAGTTTCTAACTAAACGTAGCTAAACTACGTGTCCGAGCTCTACCGAGTCGTTAACAAAATGACTCTAAGTTAGTGTGACTTTGACTTAGAATAACCAATCTATGGTTATTTGGTCCCATTTATAATCGGAATAAAACTAAGTCTCGAAAACAACTTAGTTTTCGAATGGTTGAGAATATATATATATATATATATATGGAGCCGCTAGAATGAGAACCACCTCCAATTATGAGAACCATGAGAACCACTCTCAACCAATCAGAATTTGACACCCCAAATGGTATTATGGTCATTTACTCTAAATGTCATTTCCCACCCTCTCTCCTCATTAATAGTTGTTAGTACTCTCTCTCCTCCACCATTTTAAAACCCGATTTCATCTCCTACCTAATTCACTCCTTCTAATTCCTAAATTCTAAAGAAATCTCCTGCTTCACCTCCACCATTTTAAAACCCCATTTCATCTCCTCAACTTACTACACTCCTTCTAATTCCTAAATTCTAAAGAAATCTCCTGCCCCTTCCGTTTCCCCTCTGCCAGCGACCACCACGGGAAATCAGTTGAAGATTATGATGATTGATGGTGGGGGTGAAACCGTCGCCCACCACTGATTCACTCTTTCCCACCCTCGTTCATCGGAGTTAAATCCTTGGTCGCCGCCGCCGCCGTATCTTCCGCCATCGTCGCCGTCTCCTCCGCCACCGTTCAGCACCGTTCATCGGAGTAAAAACATCGGATCCCTTTCTCTCCTTTCTCAGATCTCTCTCTCCTTGTTCACCACCGGAAATATGGTGGTGGTAGGCAGAGTTCGGTGATGGTGGTGGTGTGGGGTAGAGGTGGGCGACGGTGTTGGTGGTAGTGGCGTTAGGGTTGGTGGCGGTGGGGGGGTTTTTTGGTGGTGTGTGGCAGAGGTGGGTGACCGGTGGTTTGTGGGGAGAAGGTGGTGTGGCAGGTGGTGTGTTCGGAAGCCGAAGACGGTGCCGGTGGTCATCGGTTCAAGGTGTTCATTGTTTTTGCTTGGTGTTTATTGTTCTGTTTGGTGTTAACTGTTCTGTTTTGTTCTGTTTGGTGTTAATCTGTTCTGTTAGCTGTTTGGTTCGCTGTGTTCTAGATAGTTAATTTGGGTTTAATTGTTTTGTTTACTGGAATGTTCTAGATTCGAAACCTTTCGAGTGGGGTTGAGTTGGCAGTGATAGAACGAAAAACATTTTTTCCGACAATTGATGACGATGGCGTGGCAATGACGGTGGAGGGTAGGTTTTTGAACCTGCAACCCCACATTTTGCAGCCATGATTAGCGGAAACTTTGAGCCAAAACCCGTTTTTTTTTCTAGACCCACGGATGGTTTTTTAGTTCTAGATGTTTAGTTGTTTGATTTTTTTTTTCAGTCGTCCATGATGATAAGTTTTCATCTTATCTGAGACAGCTTGGTAAAACCCGTAAAAAGTTTTTTTTAACCTGTAATTTTTTTTTGGCATAAAACATAAAGCGTAAAACGTAAATTTTTTAACGTACAACGTAAAACGTAAAGTGTTTAAACGTAAAACGTAATTTTTTAAAGTGAAACGTACAACGTAAACTTTTTAACGTAAAACGTAAACTTTTTAACGTAAAACGTAAAAAGTTTTACGTAAAACGTAAAAATTTTAACGTAAAAAGTTTAACGTAAAACTTAAAATGTAAAAAGTCTATAAAGGTTAACGTAAAACGTAAAAATTTTAACGTAAAAAGTTTTACGTAAAAGGTTTTACGTTAAACGTAAGACGTTAAACGTTAAAAGTTTTACGTAAAACGTAAAATGTAAAAATTTTAACGTAAAAAACGTAAAACGTAAAACGTAAAAAGTTTTACGTAGAAAACGTAAAACGTAAAAAGTTTTATGTAAAACGTAAAACGTAAATTTTTTAACGTAAAATGTAAATTTTTTTTAACGTAAACCGTAAAACGTAAAAAGTTAACGTAAAATGTAAAAATTTTTTAACGTAAACCGTAAAACGTAAAAAGTTAAACATAAAACTTAAAAAGTAAAAAGTAAATTACGGCGCGTAAAACGTAAAAAAAACGTTAACGTAAAAAACAGGCGCGTAAAACGTAAATTACGTTAACGTAAAAACGGCGCGTTGAAAAACGGCGTTAAAAAACTGCGTTAATAAACGGCGCGTAAAAAACGGCGTTAAAAAATTGGCGCGTAAAAAACGGCGTTAAAAACCGGCGCGTAAAAAACGGCGTTAAAAAATTGGCGCGTTGAAAAAACGGCACGTAAAAAACGGCGTTAAAAAATTGGCGCGTAAAAAAACGGCGTTAAAAACGGCGCGTAAAAAACGGTGTTAAAAATTGGCGCGTAAAAAATGGCGCGTTGAAAAAACGGCGCGTAAAAAAACGGCGTTAAAAACGGCGCGTAAAAAATGGTGTTAAAAAATTGGCGCGTAAAAAACGGCGTTAAAAAATTGCGCGTAAAAACGGCGCGTTGAAAGAAGGGCGTTAAAAAACGGCGTTAAAAAATTGGCGCGTAAAAAACGGCGTTAAAAAACGGCGCGTAAAAAACGGCGCGTACAAAAACAGCGTGTAAAAAAACGGCGCGTTTAAAAAACGGCGTGTTAAAATGACGACGCTTGAAAAAACCAGGCGTAAAAACGGCGCGTCAAAAAAACGTAAAACTTAAAAAGTTTAACGTAAAACTTAAATTGTAAAAAGTATAAAATATCTTTAAAAAAATCCGAATTTTAAAATGTTTTTAATAAAAAAGTTTTGTTTAAAAAATAAAAAGTAATATAATAATTCAAAAAACTAATAAAAAACAATAAAGATAATAAGACAAAATAGAGTTATTTTACTAAATTACCCTTTTGAAATACAACTCAGAATTCAGTCGTTTGAACTAAATATTAAAAAAACTATATTTAGTTCGTAAGAAATTTTAAAATCGGCGTTTAAAATAAATATAAGCCTTATATTTATTTTATAAATGTGTTCAAGTATCTCGAATTATCGGTGTTTTGAAATAACATAAATAGTCATGTTTATTTTATAAAATGTCGAGTTTCGTTAAGTAGTAGCTTATGTTTGTCGGAATATCTTAACTTTGTTTTTAAAATTCATAATACGTTACCAAAATAAATCATACACTTTATATTTACTTTGAAGAAGAATATACTTTGATGTCGTTTAGGAATTACAAATGTTTCGTATATCGGATTTTTACGAAAAACGGACAGAGTTTCCTCTGTTTTTAGGATAACCCGACAATAAAAGTCGTTTTTTTCTTTTCAAAACTCAACCAAATAACCCAACAATATATATATATAACTTTTCGCCAAAATTTGCAAGAATCGTAAATAAATCACTAATGTATAAACGGTTAAACCGGTCGAGCTCGATTCGCGTAGGTAATTAAAACTATGTAAATAACGTAATCAATAGCTATCTTTACCATCTCTCGTGTTGAAACGCTGAACATGCTGACTGAGTTGACCGGGTCAACTGAGTTGACTAGTTTAGTTAACCGATTTAACTAACTGTGTTGACCAGGTTTGACCGAGTCGACTCAGTTTGACCGAATCGACCCGAACCAAAAATCTGAACCGAAATGCACCAAATCTGAACCATGTTGGAACTGTTGACCAGCTGACTCTAACCTTTGGTTGCTGTTGACTTCAGTTGACCATTCTTGACCGGATTTGACCCGGTGATGACCCAAAAACCCGTGGGTAACCTGAAATCCAAACCTGACCCGCTTAAAGGTGACCCAGATCTGACCGAGACCGACCCGAAGCTAACCGTGACACCCGAACACCCGAACTAACCATCTGAGCTGCAATCAACACGCAAAACAATCCCACACCATAATTAATCCTACCTGATAGAAACTAAAACTCGAACATTAAACCAAATCAGAATTCAAACCTCGAGCCTAAGCAAATCCCGCTCTTGCTGAACTGAGATCGAACGGAAGGAGGCCACAAACGACCACCACAGCCGTCGTCGGAGCTCCGTCGCCGGTCTGCCGCCGTCACCATCTCTCTCTGTCTTCCTCTTTGCCGTCGCCGGCGAGCTCCGCCGAGACCCGCCGCCGCTGCCATGCTCCTTCTTCACTCTTTCTCTCTCATCGTCTCCCTTTTCTCTATCAACTTTCTGTCTCTCTCTCTCTCCGCCCCTGTGTCTCGTCGCCAGGCCACCACCAGACGGTGGTGGTGGAGGTGGTCGACCGTCCGATCGAGTGAAGGGAGGAGGTGTCTGGTTGTTGGTCTTCATCGAGAGGAAGAGGGAGTAGGTGTGGGAGTGTGTTTGCTTCCTGTATGTATAACCGAGAGAGGGGAGGCAGATAATGTGTGGGTGCGGCTGGTTGTTTAGGTAAGGAAGTTAGGGTTTTCAAGGTAGGAGATGGAGAGAATCAGTAGTGTGCGTGTGTATTGGTCTGATGATTTTAATACGAGGATAAGGTTATGGCATATAATATATATCTAGGGTTTACTAAATGGGCTTGGGCCCCAGGCCCACAAGCCCGTTTTTTTTGTGCGGCCCAATACGTTAACGAGGCCCACTTTTGTTTTTCGAAGTCCATAAAGTGTCGTACAACAACATTTTTGAGTCAAAACACCTAAAATTAGGTCGTATATCATTTTAGACAAGTACGCGCTTGTAACACCTCGAAAATTTACGTCCTATGATGTGTTGACACGTGTCATAGGTTTGAACGTGTGAAAGAATGTTCTTGAAGGACTAAAGTTGACAAACAATGAAACTATGTAAATATAACGGTTCAAAGTGTCAACAATGAATAAATATACTTTACAATAACCCTACATGATGTTTATAACCTTAAACGAATGGATCATGGATCATACGAAGCGAATTGTGAAAGAAAGTGAGACATTACAAACTACAGGGGTTAAATGTGTCAACATGTTAAGATATACCTCTGAGTGACCTTTTAGCAAACCCAAAGCCTTGTAACGATTAATTATGCTCACTAGAATGCACCATAAAAATTTCACCAAGTTTCGTTACCGTATGAGAAAGTTATGATAAAATTCGAGTGTGAGGGTTAGAATCGTCAACATTGAAAATTAGGGTTTTTCGGGTGATCACAAAGTTACCCGATGACTTGACAAAGATGGTATAAGCCTTAAAGCCCCCATATGTCAAATATAAAGGTTTAAAATGCAAGAAACCATGTGAAAATGACCTTTCGGGGGACCAAGGGCCAAAAGTGCAATTAAAGAAAGTTGGGAAACCTGATCCGAAGACTGAGGTGGGTCGCGTAAGGTCATGAAGACCTTTACGCGGGCCGCGTGACAGCTACCAGCGACAAAACAAACAGGCAGCTGCCTGTTGATGTTGTAACCGACTTAAAACTCAAGTTTTCGATTCTATGGGCTGCCTATGATGGTTTTGAGACTCTAGGGGGCACTTGGATGCATCTTATATCACTAGTAGCCTTACATGTCATCAATCAAATGAGTTTTGAAACTTATATAAAGTCCTACAAGTTGTCAACTTTGTGTTCATTCTTTCCTATCATCAACTTAGCATTTCTGGAGCATAAGGACAATTCTCAAGCCTTCCTAATCATCCATTAGACAAGTGTAAGTATGTTTAACCTTCTTGTTTTAAGTTTAGCTTAGTTATTTAGCTAAAAGTCAAACCGTCGTAACTATGGTTTGACTTCAAGATTATTTATATTTGGCTCAGTCTTATCTCGATTTAAAAGTACCGTTAAGTAGGTAATTATATGGGTATTAAACCCTTATGAGGGTACTCACTGATTCCAATCCTAACTAGGTCGTTTGTCGAGTCAAACGTTGTCCGAAAAAGTCAACAGAAATGCTAAACTTTGATTAAACGCGTAATTAATGATATAGAAGGCGTGTAACCTGTTTTATCATTCATATAACTTGGTAATAAGTGTACGGACTTGTCTAAACTTGTTGATTCGACAACTTTCTGTTTTGAACCGATTCGGAGCCGAAAGTCGCATAGTTTGACTTTCTGCTTTGACCTCGATTCTGACCCAGTTTTGATAGGTTTAGACATGCCTTAAAGTTCCATTAGGACCTAGTTACATGCGTGTATAACCCTCTGCGTTTATACTACATAAATCCTTAATTGTCCGACGTTTCCGTTAAGTGCTTAAATATGGACCATAATGCCCTTATGACCATACAACGAGAATTTTGGAAATGTGAAAGTACAAAAATCTTAGTTACTGATTATTAAACGTGTCCCTAAATTTTTACATCAGTTGGAGGTCTAGATTAGGAGTTATGCTTAATGGTGTAATTAGAACGCTTCTTTGTATTTAAACGGCGTCATTAGCGTAAAGCCTATCTAAACCCAATTTTTGACACCAAACCTTTTACCCACTGATGTAATATAATATTTTGGGATTTTTGAAGATTTTTAATTATTTTTAAACTGATCATAAGCTAGGATTAGTGCCTTAATTCGGTAAATACCGAATATGCCCTTTTAAGCCATAAAATGAGTTTTACAAATCCTTTTGATGCCAATCCAATTGCTACTGATTTTAAATAATAAATGAAGTGTTTTGAACCTGTTTAACTGATCAGAAAACTTAGAATCCTATTTTAACCCGTATGTCGCTTAAAACGGCTTTATACGCGTATTATACGCATAGTTTGGGTTGAAAATTATTTTGGCAAATAAGACTTATAATCAAATGTTATAACCTGTAAAAATAAGCTATTTTACTGATTTATTCAGACCCGGATCACAGAAGATAAATTAATCCCTTTTATAATCTTTAAAATGACCAAAATACCCCTACGGGGCTTAATATGTGATTAAACTCGTTTTGGGCATAATAGAAGATATCCTACTGATATCACAACATATTTAAGGCATGTTAACTTAGGAAACCTATTTAGGACTCTTATGATTACCCGTTACGCTTCATACGCGTTCGGTTCGGTTTATGTAACTAGTTTACATAAATTAGCCGAAACGGGTCAAACCTTATTGGTTTTATCTCAAAATCCAGAATGTGTATAATATACCCATATTAAGCAAGTCTTCAAACTTGTCGGGTTTAAATCACATTTTATCCGGTCTTCGCTTAATCGTGCGTACGAACCGTATCTTTAAAACTAACCGGTCTAAGCTTAAGCTTAACTAAAGACCCGTTAGGATTCTAATAGATTATTATATACTTTGTTCCAGAATAGGAGACCCGGTAAAAGATACTTTCACTCGCTGATTGTGATTTATTCTTGCTCAGGTAAATACTTTTAACTTATTTTCCCTATACGGGCTTAGGGTACGGTATATAAAATACCGTTTGGTCGGGCATTGAATCTTTAATTGTTTTATGGTTAAAGTATTGAGATGTCTCGTTTAATTTGTTTTGTTTGCTTAAAGCCTTTGGGGGGTTAATGACCATGTCCCGGATATCCCTGGCATCATTTTACGAAATGGCCACGACCTTAGCACACAGGTGTAGGCGTACACCTGTCAGTGTCTCATTTAAATAATGTGGTGTGTCTATTGATCTTTAACCCGGCTCGATCCGGGCTACTGAACGCATAAGTAACATGTAAATCCTTTACAAGCATTATATTCAAATAATTATCCCAAGTTATAAAATATTATTTGTGCCTTGTGCCTTAAATTCATTTTCTTAAACTCTTTTCAAAATGAGTCGGTTGATTGTATTTACCAGTGTAAACTGACGTATTTTCTCAAAAAGGTTAAGTTCAGGTACTACGCGTAATAGGCTGGCTTTTCTCCTAGCATCCACAATAAGTCTCGCAAGCTTGGATGTCATAGACTGTTGAACATTGTTTCCTTTTATTTTGATCTACCTGTGGATTTATATTCAACTACTTGTGATACTTAATATTACAATATTGTTTGGTTGAAATGAATCTATACTTTGTTTCCGCTGTGCATTTAAATATTGTGTTGTTTGACTATTGTGTTACCAACCACGTCACGATACTCCCCTACCGGGCCCACCGGTAATATGTGCAAATTCGGGGTGTGACAGGTTGGTATCAGAGCCAACATTGAGCGAATTAAACACTAGCCTTTTGTGTTTAATCTCAATGACACAATTGCACATTCCTAAATCTTCGAGTCTAGACAAAGAACTTAGGAATAATCCAAAAGATTTTTATTGATTTTACTTTTTACTTTGTCCTTTATTTTTCCTTGTTGTTACCTTTGTTTATATTGACAGGTTTAACAATGCCCCCAAGATTCAGGCGAGGAGGACGAGGAAAAGTGCCGATTAGCGCTCCTAACGACCACGAGGCCGGGCCTTCGCGCCGGCGAACTCCTTCTTCTACAAGGAGTGCAGATCCACAAGAACCTTGGAGGATTTATGAGGAGCCTTCCAGACGATCTACGTCGTATAGCTCAACGCCTCCGTATCATCACTCCTATGGGCCTCAGTCCGAGAATGAGCCCAACAACCCGCAACCTTCATACATACCCCTAGAGCGATCCTTATCGCACCGTTCCTTCGACGACCCTACTCCTGTCTTTCGGGGCCAGTTTAACCCGGCGGACTACCTACCAGAACAAGGGGGCTTTAACCCACTAGGACCAGAGGATCATTTTTCAGGTGATCAAGCGATGGACATGGACGAGGACACAGATCCCGTCGAGGCTTCAACCGGAACCCCGAACCATCCTTTTGTGATCTCTGATGGTTCGTCTTTTCACGGAACACCTTACCAAGGTCCGGATAGTCATCAGGCACGGTTCGATCGGTGTAAGTGGTACTTTACACCATCTCACCATTCATCGCCTCAACAGCAGCAGCAGCAGCAGCAAGATCCCTCTGGTGATCCACGTTTCGTGGCAGTCACTCCACCGCCTCCACCGCCGCCAGTTAATCTAGCGCCTCCAGCACCACCAAGGCGTAGGAGGACTGGCGCTCGGATGTCCGCAAGAGGAGGGAATTTTCATTTCAGCACCCCTCAACACTCTAGTGGCAGCCACTACCCGCCAATATATGAAGACCCAAAAATGGGTGGACCTTCAGTTCCAGTTTCAGAGGTGAATTCGGCACCTATTGCACCGCCATCACCGGGTTTTGGCAACCCTTTCCCTGCTTATACTGCTACGGCAGCTTACAACCCATACGGACCGCCGGCATACCATAACTATAACTATGCCGAGGCCGACCCATACCAAGTGGCAGCAAACTACCTTGCCCAAAATCCTGAGGGACCATATGGAACCCCTTGGGGAATGGGACACCCAGCTCGTGGGTATCAAGTACCTGCTCAGCCACCACTTCAGCATCAGCCACCACGGTTTTCCCCGCTAGAGCAGGAGGATCTCCGTCATAGGCTGGACAGGGTTGAGCGAGACCTCCAGAGAGAGCGTAGGAAGAATCAGGGATTCATGAGTGGTTTGGCAAGTTTGCTGAAGGGAAAGAAGAAACGGGATCGTTAAATCCCAATATGTATTATTGTATTTCCTTGTTTAAATCAAGTCCCTACGTGGACATTTATTTATGTGTGTATGTAGTCCCTGCGTGGACATCTATCTTTGTACTTAGTCCCTACGGGGACTTGTCTCTATTAGTCCCTGCGCAGACATTTGTTGTTGTAGACAGTCTCTGCGAGGACTTGTATTATTAGTATAGCTCCTGCGTGGGCAAGTGTTTCTGTGAAAAGTCCCGTTTAGGGCAAAGTGTACTACTTTTAATTTTTTTAATGGAACGTAATTTTATAAATTTCATCTTTGCTATGTTATGCATAATTAAATTATATATGAAATAAATAAATCGGAATCATTCCTTTTAAAAATCTATCTACCAAATTTTAATTATTAGTTAAGGATCTTAAAGGTATAACCTAGCCTGCATGTCATTTTAAGAACTGGCCAAGATGGTAAGACCCGTTAAAAAGATTCAAATCCCTGTTAACATCTAAAAACATGTTAACACTCCTGGCAGACATGATTCGTTAAAAATCACACGTGTTATTATTATATATATAAGGATCTTTTCAAGGATTCCTAACCCAACTAAATGATCTCTGAATCATGGGTTAAATCATCAATAAATATGATCAGTTCTTTTTACCATTCATTGGTAATAGAATGCCTACGGGCCCTTCTCATTCTCATATGAGACAAAAGACAGTAATAGTCGGTGACCCTGTCTGATAAAGGTAATGAACTTTGTTCAAACCTTCATGCTTTGATTCTCTGAAATCATGGCTTGTAATTTAAAATTTGTCCCTGTGACTAGGCCTTATGTGCTAATAAAACTGTTATTGTTTTATAATTAGGATAAATTATATTAGAAATCCTAAATTAATGTGAGTAATAAATTAACCATATATGGTCTACGTTTACCACGGTTAATAAATTGCCATAAAAGACAATTCTATAATAAACTCACCAATAAATTGATGTCGATATGTAACAGTTCAAGCTACATGGCAGACTCAAATGAGGTCAACATTCACCCAGGGAGAGAGCATGATAATGCCCGAGTAAATGTAGCGGGTGCAGAATTACAGGCAATGATAGATAATGCCGTTAATCGAGCTATGGATAGACAGCTCCATGAATCCGGTGGTAACCATACAAGGACCCAATCTGCACCACACTCTAGAACACCCTCCAGGACCCACACTGCCCACAACAGTAATTCTCACCACTCATCAAACCAGAGGAGTGCTCCATCCCAAAGAGTCATACCGAATCAAGAACCCCGTAATAAGGGTTGCTCCTATAAGTACTTCGTTTCGTGCAAACCCAGGGATTTCACTGGGGAAAAAGGAGTAGTAGATTGCATGACTTGGTTGGACGAGATGGATACGGTTGTGGATATCAGTGGTTGCAATAATAGGGATATTGTGAAATTCGTGTCACAGTCTTTTAAGGGAGAAACATTAGCTTGGTGGAGATCTTTGATCCAAGCTACGGGGAAAATCCCGTTATACAATATGACCTGGGAACAGTTCATGACGCTGATCAAAGAAAACTACTGCCCTCAACACGAGGTTGAGAAAATAGAAGCTGACTTCTTGTCGCTGGTCATGAGAAACCTAGACTGTCAGGCCTACCTCACCAGTTTCAACACTTTGTCAAGGTTGGTTCCATATTTGGTAACTCCGGAACCCAAACGTATAGCTCGATTCATTGGGGGTTTGGCCCCGGAGATCAAGGCAAGTGTGAAGGCCTCCAGACCAGCTACTTTTCGGTCTGCAGCAGACATATCATTGTCTCTTACCTTGGATGCGGTCAGGCAGAAATCGCAGAGGAACACCGATACCGAAAAGAGGAAGCGTGAGGATGACAACTCACGACGTTCAGACAAGAAGCATAAGGGAAACAATGACCACAAGAAGGGGTCAGGATTTAGGAAGGATGGTCAGCAGACGGGTGAAAAACCCAGATGTAAAATCTGCAAGAGACAACATTTTGGGAAGTGCAGGTATGAATCGAATTCAAATTCACAATCGAAAACTTTTGCATGTGGGTTGTGCAAGTCCAAGGAACACAAGACCTTGGATTGCAAAAAGATGAAGGATGCGACCTGCTACGGTTGCAATGAAAAGGGGCACATCAAGACCAATTGCCCAAAATACGCCAAGAAGCCTGAAGAGGCTAAGAAGACCAATGCTAGGGTCTTCAGGATGGATGTTAAGGAAGCCGTCAAGGACGACAATGTGATAACAGGTACCTTTCTCGTAAATGATGTTTATGCGAGAGTGTTATTTGATTCAGGCGCTGATAAGTCGTTCGTAGATAATAAGTTTTGTGAATTGTTGAAATTACCTGTTAAGACTTTAAGTGTGAAGTATGAGGTGGAACTAGCAGATGGCACTTTAGAAACCGCCTCAACCTTATTAGATGGATGTTTCATATCCATTAAGAACCACTCATTTCCTTTGTCCCTACTTCCTTTGAAACTAGCCGGTTTCGACATAGTTTTGGGTATGGACTGGTTATCTCATAACCAGGCCCAGATTGTCTGTAACAAGAAGCAAGTGATGATCAAGGCTCCGTCTGGTGAATCACTTACTATCCAGGGAGATACCCAGAATGGGCTGCCTGAGAAAATGTCAATGCTCAAGGACTCTAAGTGTTTAAAGAAGGGTTGTGTCATCTACATGGCACAAGTGATTATTGATGAGCCGAAGCCCAAGATTGGGGATATCCCCGTCGTTTCTGAATACCCTGGTGTTTTTCCTGAAGAACTACCTGGTTTGCCACCAGATAGACAAGTAGAATTCAGAATTGACATTATTCCTGGATCAGCACCGGTAGCAAGGGCGCCTTATAGATTGGCACCAACAGAGATGAAAGAATTGAGAACGCAGTTAGATGATTTACTAGCCAAAGGTTTCATCAAACCTAGTTCGTCTCCTTGGGGAGCACCAGTTTTATTTGTCAAGAAGAAGGATGGATCGATGCGTCTGTGCATCGACTACCGCGAGCTTAATAAGGTCACTATCAAGAATAGGTATCCTTTGCCCAGAATCGACGATCTGTTCGATCAACTTCAAGGGGCAAGTTTCTTCTCGAAGATTGACTTGAGGTCAGGCTACCATCAATTGAAGGTTAGAGATGAAGACGTGCACAAAACAGCATTTAGGACTCGTTATGATCATTACGAGTTCCTAGTGATGCCTTTTGGGCTCACTAATGAACCGGCCGCGTTCATGGATCTCATGAATCGCGTTTGCAAGCCGCACTTAGATAAATTCGTCATCGTTTTCATCGATGATATCCTCATCTACTCGAAGAACCAAGCTGACCATGAGAAGCATCTTCACTGCATTTTGGAACTACTTCATAAAGAAAAGCTCTATGCCAAGTTCTCGAAGTGTGAATTCTGGCTTCGAGCAGTCCAATTTCTTGGACATGTTGTTAGTGAGCGTGGTATCCAAGTAGATCCCGCTAAAGTTGAAGCTGTCATGAATTGGCATGAGCCAAAGACGCCTACAGAAATTCGTAGCTTCCTAGGTTTGGCAGGATACTATAGGCGATTCATTGAAAACTTCTCAAGGATTGCTGCACCCCTAACTTCGCTGACGCGTAAGAAAATTAAGTTTGACTGGGGTCCTAAGCAGAAGGAATCCTTCGATATTCTGAAACAAAAGTTGAGCAATGCTCCAGTACTGACATTGCCTGATGGAATTGAGGAGTTTGTAGTTTATTGTGATGCATCACACACCGGGATGGGATGTGTGCTTATGCAGAAAGGCAAAGTCATTGCCTATGCTTCACGCCAGTTAAAGGTGCACGAAAAGAATTACACCACCCATGACTTGGAATTGGGTGCCGTTGTATTCGCACTAAAACTTTGGAGGCACTACTTATATGGAATAAAATGTGTGATCTATTCTGATCACAAGAGCCTTCAACATCTATTCAATCAGAAGGAATTGAACATGAGGCAACGCCGTTGGATGGAAACTCTGAATGATTACGATTGTGAAATAAGATACCATCCTGGCAAGGCGAATGTAGTCGCCGATGCCTTGAGTCGAAAGGAGAAGGTGAAACCCATCCGAATCAATGCCAAACGCATGGAAATAAAGAACAATTTGATTGAAAGGTTGTTAGCTGCACAAAAGGAAGCTGTGTTGGAAGCTAACTATCCTAATGAAAAGTTAGGAGTAACTGAGGAGCAGCTATCTCTTAGCAAAGACGGAATTCTAAGATTGAATGGAAGAATATGGGTTCCCGTATATGGAGGACTTCGTGATATTATTCTCCAGGAAGCCCATAGTTCTAAATATTCCGTTCATCCTGGAGCTGATAAGATGTACCATGATCTAAGGGCAAATTATAGGTGGATAGGGTTGAAAAAGTCTGTAGCTACCTATGTAGCTAAATGCTTGACGTGTGCGCAAGTCAAAGCAGAACATCAAAAGCCGTCAGGTTTGCTACAACAGCCTGAACTTCCCACTTGGAAATGGGAAATGGTAACTATGGATTTTATTACCAAGTTACCTAAGACAAGGAAAGGCAATGATACAATATGGGTTATAGTTGATAGACTGACTAAGTCAGCACATTTCTTACCCATCAAGGAGACTTATAGCTCCGATATGTTAGCCCAACTGTATGTGGATAAGATTGTAGCCTTACATGGCATACCTGTGTCTATTATCTCTGACCGAGATACTAGATACACGTCACACTTTTGGAAAAGCTTCCAACAATCTTTGGGCACGCGTTTGAATTTTAGTACGGCTTACCATCCACAGACAGACGGTCAGAGTGAGCGTACTATTCAAACGTTGGAAGACATGCTTCGAGCATGCGTGATTGATTTGGGTGGTAGTTGGGATAACCACCTACCACTAATTGAGTTCTCCTACAACAATAGCTACCACACCAGCATTAAGGCTGCGCCTTTCGAGGCCTTATACGGTAGAAAGTGTAGAACGCCGGTTTGTTGGGCGGAAGTTGGAGATGTCCAATTATCAGGACCAGAGATAGTGTTCGAAACGACGGACAAGATTGTCCAGATTCGTGACCGTCTCAAAGCTGCCCGAGTTAGGCAGAAGAGTTACGCTGATCCAAAGCGTAAAGCTTTTAACTTCGAGGTAGGTGATAAAGTTTTGCTTAAAGCATCACCCTGGAAATGAGTGATGCGATTTGGTAAGAAAGGCAAGTTAAGCCCGAGATACATAGGACCTTTCGAGGTTATCGAACGTGTCGGGTCAGTTGCCTATAAGTTAAACTTACCTGAAGAGCTCAGTGGAATTCACAATGTGTTCCACATCTGTAATCTGAAGAAGTGTTTCGCTGATGAATCACTGGTCATACCACATTCAGATGTGCATATAGATGAGAGCTTGAAATTTGTGGAAAAACCATTGTCGATCGAGGATCGACAGGTTAAGAAGCTTCGAAGGAAGCATGTACCGATTGTAAAAGTCAAATGGGATGCCCGTAGAGGTCCCGAATACACATGGGAGGTAGAGTCCACTATGAAAGAGAAATACCCTCATTTGTTTCAGTAAATCTCGAGGTCGAGATTTCTTTTAAGGGGGTGAGGATGTAACACCTCGAAAATTTACGTCCTATGATGTGTTGACACGTGTCATAGGTTTGAACGTGTGAAAGAATGTTCTTGAAGGACTAAAGTTGACAAACAATGAAACTATGTAAATATAAGGGTTCAAAGTGTCAACAATGAATAAATATACTTTACAATAACCCTACATGATGTTTATAACCTTAAACGAATGGATCATGGATCATACGAAGCGAATTGTGAAAGAAAGTGAGAGATTACAAACTACAGGGGTTAAATGTGTCAACATGTTAAGATATACCTCTGAGTGACCTTTTAGCAAACCCGAAGCCTTGTAACGATTAATTATGCTCACTAGAATGCACCATAAAAATTTCACCAAGTTTCGTTACCGTATGAGAAAGTTATGATAAAATTCGAGTGTGAGGGTTAGAATCGTCAACATTGAAAATTAGGGTTTTTCGGGTGATCACAAAGTTACCCGAGGACTTGACAAAGATGGTATAAGCCGTAAAGCCCCCATATGTCAAATATAAAGGTTTAAAATGCAAGAAACCATGTGAAAATGACCTTTCGGGGGACCAAGGGCCAAAAGTGCAATTAAAGAAAGTTGGGAAACCTGATCCGGAGACTGAGGCGGGCCGCGTAAGGTCATGAAGACCTTTACGCGGGCCGCGTGACAACTACCAGCGACAAAACAAACAGGCAGCTGCCTGTTGATGTTGTAACCGACTTAAAACTCAAGTTTTCGATTCTATGGGCTGCCTATGATGGTTTTGAGACTCTAGGGGGCACTTGGATGCATCTTATATCACTAGTAGCCTTGCATGTCATCAATCAAATGAGTTTTGAAACTTATATAAAGTCCTACAAGTTGTCAACTTTGTGTTCATTCTTTCCTATCATCAACTGAGCATTTCTGGAGCATAAGGACAATTCTCAAGCCTTCCTAATCATCCATTAGACAAGTGTAAGTATGTTTAACCTTCTTGTTTTGAGTTTAGCTTAGTTATTTAGCTAAAAGTCAAACCGTCGTAACTACGGTTTGACTTCAAGATTATTTATATTTGGCTCAGTCTTATCTCGATTTAAAAGTACCGTTAAGTAGGTAATTATATGGGTATTAAACCCTTATAAGGGTACTCACTGATTCCAATCCTAACTAGGTCGTTTGTCGAGTCAAACGTTGTCCGAAAAAGTCAACAGAAATGCTAAACTTTGATTAAACGCGTAATTAACGATATAGAAGGCGTGTAACCTGTTTTATCATTCATATAACTTGGTAATAAGTGTACGGACTTGTCTAAACTTGTTGATTCGACAACTTTCTGTTTTGAACCGATTCGGAGCCGAAAGTCGCATAGTTTGACTTTCTGCTTTGACCTCGATTCTGACCCGGTTTTGATAGGTTTAGACATGCCTTAAAGTTCCATTAGGACCTAGTTACATGTGTGTATAACCCTCTGCGTTTATACCACATAAATCCTTAATTGTCCGACGTTTCCGTTAAGTGCTTAAATATGGACCATAATGCCCTTATGACCATACAACGAGAATTTTGGAAATGTGAAAGTACAAAAATCTTAGTTACTGATTATTAAACGTGTCCCTAAATTTTTACATCAGTTGGAGGTCTAGATTAAGAGTTATGCTTAATGACGTAATTAGAACGCTTCTTTGTATTTAAACGGCGTCATTAGCGTAAAGCCTATCTAAACCCAATTTTTGACACCAAACCTTTTACCCACTGATGTAATATAATATTTTGGAATTTTTGAAGATTTTTAATTATTTTTAAACTAATCATAAGCTAGGATTAATGCCTTAATTCGGTAAATACCGAATATGCCATTTTAAGCCATAAAATGAGTTTTACAAATCCTTTTGATGCCAATCCAATTGCTACTGATTTTAAATAATAAATGAAGTGTTTTGAATCTGTTTAACTGATCAGAAAACTCAGAATCCTATTTTAACCCGTATGTCGCTTAAAACGGCTTTATACGCGTATTATACGCATAGTTTGGGTTTAAAATTATTTTGGCATATAAGACTTATAACCAAATGTTATAACCTGTTAAAATAAGCTATTTTACTGATTTATTCAGACCCGGATCACAGAAGATAAATTAATCCCTTTTATAATCTTTAAAATGACCAAAATACCCCTACGGGGCTTAATATGTGATTAAACTCGTTTTGGGCATAATGGAAGATATCCTACTGATATCACAACATATTTAAGGCATGTTAACTTAGGAAACCTATTTAGGACTCTTATGATTACCCGTTACGCTTCATACGCGTTCGGTTCGGTTTATATAACTAGTTTACATAAATTAGCCGAAACGGGTCAAACCTTATTGGTTTTATCTCAAAATCCCGAATGTGTATAATATACCCATATTAAGCAAGTCTTCAAACTTGTCGGGTTTAAATCACATTTTATCCGGTCTTCGCTTAATCGTGCGTACGAACCGTATCTTTAAAACTAACCGGTCTAAGCTTAAGCTTAACTAAAGACCCGTTAGGATTCTAATAGATTATTATAAACCTTCGTTCCAGAATAGGAGACCCGGTAAAAGATACTTGCACTCGCTGATTGTGATTTATACTTGCTCAGGTAAATACTTTTAACTTATTTTCCCTATACGGGCTTGGGGTACGGTATATAAAATACCGCTTGGTCGGGCATTGAATCTTTAATTGTTTTATGGTTAAAGTATTGAGATGTCTCGTTTAATTTGTTTTGTTTGCTTAAAGCCTTTGGGGGTTAATGACCATGTCCCGGATATCCCTGGCATCATTTTACGAAATGGCCACGACCTTAGCACACAGGTGTAGGCGTACACCTGTCAGTGTCTCATTTAAATAATGTGGTGTGTCTATTGATCTTTAACCCGGCTCGATCCGGGCTACTGAACGCATAAGTAACATGTAAATCCTTTACAAGCATTATATTCAAATAATTATCCCAAGTTATAAAATATTATTTGTGCCTTGTGCCTTAAATTCATTTTCTTAAACTCTTTTCAAAATGAGTCGGTTGATTGTATTTACCAGTGTAAACTGACGTATTTTCTCAAAAAGGTTAAGTGCAGGTACTACGCGTAATAGGCTGGCTTTTCTCCTAGCATCCACAATAAGTCTCGCAAGTTTGGTTGTCATAGACTGTTGAACATTGTTTCCTTTTATTTTGATCTACCTGTGGATTTATATTCAACTACTTGTGATACTTAATATTACAATATTGTTTGGTTGAAATGAATCTATACTTTGCTTTCGCTGTGCATTTAAATATTGTGTTGTTTGACTATTGTGTTACCAACCACGTCACGATACTCCCCTACCGGGCCCACCGGTAATATGTGGAAATTCGGGGTGTGACAGGGCGTCGGTCACGTTAAATTGCGTAAATTGCGTAGTTTGTTATCTTTAAATCTGTTTCTCGATCCGTTCTTGACTACAGATAATAAATTTCGAAAACGAGGTTAAATTTATCAAAATATATCAGTTTTAAAACTAATACGCGCATCTGATGCTTCCGTTTCGTTTCCGGTGTGTTCCTGTAGTCGCGTTTTTGTTCACGTTTACGCTTTGTGCCGTTCGAAAGCATAATGTTTTCACAAAACCACATTCATAAGTATAAGTTATACGTATAAACTTCGTATTTGTCGGCATGGTCAGTATTGTAAATTGCGTAAATTGCGTAGTTTGTTATCTTTAAATCTGTTTCTCGATCCGTTCTTGACTACAGATAATAAATTTCGAAAACGAGGTTAAATTTATCAAAATATATCAGTTTTAAAACTAATACGCGCATCTGATGCTTCCGTTTCGTTTCCGGTGTCTTCCTGTAGTCGCGTTTTTGTTCACGTTTACGCTTTGTGCCGTTCGAAAGCATAATGTTTTCACAAAACCACATTCATAAGTATAAGTTATACGTATAAACTTCGTATTTGTCGGCATGGTCAGTATTTTGTACAGCGTCAGTTCGTTTCCGTGTATCGCTCCGCAGATTTCTCTAGAAATCACCATACGCGCACTGTAACGTCTGATAAGCGTTCCTAGGCATTCCAATAGCCTAATTGAGCTATTTTATGTCTTAAACACTACTTATCATTGCTTTTAACGTTTGTTAATCGTGTTATTAAGAGGCGTTAATTACCGGTTGTCACATTCTCCCCCTGTTACAGAAATTTCGTCCACGAAATTTAGACTATGTTATCTTCTCAGAGTTGTGTAGTTCGTAGATAAGTCCGAATAATAACAAAGTGAATGACCGTGTAATCGAATCAAGACTTTTTCAGATTACGTGAGTGTAAGGACATTTTGCATCATTAAGAACCCAACGGTTCAAATGAGTTTGTTCCAGAAATCGATGTCAAGTGAACGAAGTTTAGTGATAATATAACCAATGCGATCAAGTTTACAGGGTTCAATAAAAGAGGAATTTCGACCAATAGAATTCCAAATGAACGTTCACAATATACGATTCAATTTTGA
This sequence comes from Helianthus tuberosus, assembly GCA_030545235.1. Classification (NCBI taxonomy): domain Eukaryota; kingdom Viridiplantae; phylum Streptophyta; class Magnoliopsida; order Asterales; family Asteraceae; genus Helianthus; species Helianthus tuberosus. The sequence goes on along the minus strand of CM060400.1, from coordinate 114,162,686 downwards.
AACAATAGAATATACTACCAATGGAAACTTGCGTTGGTTGTTGTATAAGTATAAGTCGAATTCAACAAGCTCGAATAAATAGAATCATAAAAATGATTTGTCAATTAATGAAACATTAAACGAATAAAATCAACATGTTGCAAGGATACACCGAAATGAAATACAACCGAAACTGGTGTATCATCGTCTTAATACATAGTTGCATTAAGACTACTTAAATGATGTGTCAAACGAAAAGCATATATAGTTTCACATGGGACGGCTGATCGTAATTAGCACATGCTACAAGTTTATACCGACGCCACAAGGTGTCGTAGTGAATGAAACAATTCAATAATAGCGGTGATCGAACAAATATCACCTGTGTTTTGCATGAAACGCTCGATCATGATTAGCCCAAGATAAAAGTTTATACCGACGCCACAAGGTGTCGGAGTGATCGAAATAATTCAATAATAGTGGTGACTGAACAAGCATCACCTTGTTTTGAAATCAAGTGAGAGATTCAATGAAGTAAATCTGAATATCTGTTTCAAACATTTCTCATAGGATTTTCAATTGAAAACGAAACAAATAAACAATGTTTTCGAGCGAAGATGAAAAGCAATAAATATCACAAAATATTCGTTCGATGGTGTAAGAACCGTTAAGAGGTACACCGAAATATGACATGAATTTGTGTACCATTATCTTAACACACGATTGTATTAAGACTGCTTTAGTTTGATAAATCGACAAAGCGGATTTAATATAAATAAACAAATAAATAATTAAATAATTAAATCCGTGCATGATGTGAGCAACGATATTAGCGCAAGCTTCAAACTTGAGAAATACGCCACCACAAGGTGATCGTGATCAAAGAAACGATTCAATGAAGTCGAAGACCAAACAAGCATGTTATGGTTCAAAGCAAATGAAGTGCTTGTTGGGATTATTTCTAATATGATGGCCTCAATCCATCATATGGAATCTTGGGTCGAATATATTACGAGCAAGTTCAATAAATTGAACTTGGTAGAAACACAATCCAACAATAAATTCATGTATCAATAAGATAGTTTCGACATGGCCACAACGAAAACCATATATACCACTCAAAAGAAAATGAGTTTTACAATAAATTTGTCGACTTGATATCAAAGAGTCAACACTTTGCAATAATGCGGTTCATCTAGATCACAATGCAATAATCGACATAGCGAAAAAATATTGAACGTTGATAAAGCAACAATTTCGAGTGAAGCCACATGCGTAACGAACAACGCATGTGTAACATATGAATTTGTCAAGAATGAAGCAATTAAGTGTTCGTTATCATGAAATAAAATCTTCGTGATGCAATGACCATTAGGGGGAGTAGAAATGCAAAAATCTACTCACTATATGCAAGAAGTCGAAATTTCAACAAAAGAAATGTAAGGACTTTACCTGGAATTTCATGCGATGACCGGTTGTTAGGTGACATTACCATGGAATGTTGAACATAGCGTAATCGCCATAAATGAAATAGGGGGAATGAGGAGACATGTGACTTCTTTTGCAGCGCCAATAATTGTGAGTCTCATTAGACCAAGTATCGATCGTTATGAAATCTTGTTTCAACGTACCTCAGCATGATTCGTGTTGCTTGCAGGATCACTTGGCGAATTGCTGCATTTCAATACGTAGTTCTCCCGCTGACGGGATTAGCATCGCTGTTGTCATGCCCAATCATGTTTTCCAAAGGCCTTGCATCGAAAGTCGTGTGTGATGTAATTCGACGTCCACTGACGTATAGTTTAAGTTTCATGTATACTTGTGCACTAGCGTTTCGTTCCGCGTAGGTTACCTGCTCGGGTAATTAAGATAGCATATACAACATAATATAATGGCGTTTTCCAAAGTTAATAGTCGTAGTTCCTACGTAATGACCTTTAATGGATTTCGACATAAATTCTCCAAAGGTCCTGGATGCATGTTATCAAAACTCTCAAGGTTTTGCCTACCGTATGTAGTCGTTTTCATGTATCGTGTATCAAACACAACTCTTGTCCATGTTTAAAATCAAGACAGTTGACTCATTGTTCTTGGCAACGGTTGGAACCCATATTCGAGTCTTAGGCGTTCTGTACGTGTTCAATTCTTGATATCTAAGTCCCCAGAGGAGAGTGAGGTTAAAGCCTAGGTATCTCTACAGAAACCGAATTCGCTGAAACCTATAGCTCTGATACCAATCTGTCACACCCCGAAATATCAGAGCTGGCGTGACTGGACCGGTATCTTCATTGCACAGCGGAAGCATATAAGCTAAGACTTCTAGAAAATGAACGCCCACTAAGTACTCGAATCTCCAATGGTTCTCCTATTCCAACCGTGCCATAATTTTAAAATGCGACCTGAGAAAGAACATGCGAAAAAGTCAACATAAAGTTGAGCGAGTTCATACTTTGTTTTTGAAAAAGATTTTAAATCAATCTTTTCGAATAACCGATTTTTATAAGTTGTGGAGAAAAATTAGTAAAATCATTTTCTCGACATGTTGTATGAAAACTGTGAGTCTAGCCCACTAGAGTCTTTGTAAGCAGGACCAACCCGTCCTCTTACTTGTACATAGGTTGGAAACATTACCCAAGTTTGTAAATCCATGTTGTATGAGTTTGCGTCAAATGAATATTAAAAACATATGAAAGTTATAGTGTTGTAAGTTGGTATGTAAAGCGTCTATGAACATGTTGATCATTAATGTTTCGCGAGGACATTAATATATGCGACGACATAGGAGGTACTCAACCCGCGTAGGTAATTTAAGTGTCGAACTCTCGACAGTGGACACAACAGCACTCTAGTGGTCACCCCTGGACCGTGAGTGGGGCTCGCCCGTACCCATTAGATCAAAACTTTGTTCCTTGGTCCTCAAAAGGATTAATGGCACCTCAGTTATAGCATATGCTCACATGATCTAGGAGTTCATTCCATAACTTAATCATACCTAAGTTTGACATGTATTTCCCCCCGAAAGTTGTAAACCGAAACGTTGGAAGAAAAGGGGGACATGATCTCACTGAGTTGTCTCGTTTTTCGTACGCAGGCCAACCCAGTCCCGTTGTTGTAACTAGGACATTCTCGTCTCTTTTCATGAAAATCATGCACGTTTCAAAAATATGCAATTGTTTTGTAAAACCGGTAGGTTTTGTATAAATCGTTCGTGAACCATTTGAGTTCCTTGAAATCCATTCGTAACATGGTTTAGAAATATGAGTTTTCGTTCATTGAAAAGTTGTTTATTTTTGCAAAACTTGCATGTCTTTCCACCCCCGAAAACATTTATAAAAATGTAAAACAGTAAAAAGTGGGGGTTATGAACTCACCTTGACATTCCCGTGCAAAGCTAGCTTAGCGTGATTCCGTAATGTCATCCCACGAATGTGAACTCGCTAGCGTGCAACTAAAGCATTCCTAATCAAGGAATAATTATAAGTTTCTAACTAAACGTAGCTAAACTACGTGTCCGAGCTCTACCGAGTCGTTAACTAAACGACTCTAAGTTAGTGTGACCTTGACTTAGAATAACCAATCTATGGTTATTTGGTCCCATTTATAATCGGAATAAAACTAAGTCTCGAAAACAACTTAGTTTTCGAATGGTTTAGAATATATATATATATATATATATATATATATATATATATATATATATATTTATATATTTAAATATAAATATACTTACGGCGTCGTGTTAGTGCTCGCGATTAGGAATACGTAGGTGGATAGCGGTTCGTGTCGCCGTATTTATCGTAAGATGAAAATAAATATATACATATATTTTAAGCCGTGGTTTTTGAAATATAACTCAGAATTCAGTCGTTTGAACTAAATCTTAAAAAAACTATATTTATTTCATAAGAAAGTTTAAAATCGGCGTTTAAAATAAATATAAGCCTCATATTTATTTTATAAACGTGTTCAAGTATCTCGAATTATCGGTGTTTTGAAATAACATAAATAGTCATGTTTATTTTATATAAATGTCGAGTTTCGTTAAGTAGTAACTTATGTTTGTCGGAATATTTTAACTTTGTTTTTAAAATTCATAATACGTTACCAAAATAAATCATACACTTTATATTTACTTTGAAGAAGAATATACTTTGATGTCGTTTAGGAATTATAAATGTTTCGTATATCGGATTTTTACGAAAAACGGACAGAGTTTCCTCTGTTTTTAGGATAACCCGACAATATATATATATATATATATATATATATATATATATAACTTTTTGCCAAAATTAGCAACAATCGTAAAGAAATCACTAATGTATAAACGGTTAAACCGGTCGAGCTGGATTCGCGTAGGTAATTAAAACTATGTAAATAACGTAATCAATAGCTATCTTTACCATCTCTCGTGTTGAAACGCTGAACATACTGACTGAGTTGACCGGGTCAACTGAGTTGACTAGTTTAGTTAACTGAGTCAACTAACTGTGTTGACCAGGTTTGACCGAGTCAACTCAGTTTGACAGAATCGACCCGAACAAAAAATCTGAACCGAAACGCACCAAATCTGAACCATGTTGGAACTGTTGACCAGCTGACCCGAACCTTTGGCTGTTGTTGACTTCAGTTGACGATACTTGACCGGGTTTGACCCAGTGATGACCCAAAAACCCGTGGGTGACCCGAAATCCAAACCTGACCCGCTTAAAGGTGACCCAGATCTGACCGAGACCGACCCGAAGCTAACCGTGACACCCGAACACCCGAACTAACCATCTGAGCTGCAATCAACATGCAAAACAATCCCACACCATAACCGATCCGACCTGATAGAAACTAAAACTCGAAAATGAAACCAAATCAGAATTCAAACCTCGAGCCTAAGCTAATCCCGCTCTTGCTGAACTGAGATCGAACGGAAAGAGGCCACAAACGACCACCACAGCCGTCGTTGGAGCTCCATCGCCGGTCTGCCGCCGTCACCATCTCTCTCTGTCTTCCTCTTTTCCGTCGCCGGCGAGCTCCGCCGAGACCCGCCGCCGCTGTCGTGCTCCTTCTTCACTCTTTCTCTCTCATCGTCTCCCTCTCTCTCCGCCCCTGTGTCTCGTCACCAGGCCACCACCAAACGGTGGTGGTGGAGGTGGTCGGCCGTCCGATCGAGTGAAGGGAGGCGGTGTCTGGTTGTTGGTCTTCATCGAGAGGAAGAGGGAGTAGGTGTGGGAGTGTGTTTGCTTCCTGTATGTATAACCGAGAGAGGGGAGGCAGATAATGTGTGGGTGCGGCTAGTTGTTTGGGTAAGGAAGTTAGAGCATTCACATTCAATCCATCAAATTATACATACATTCCACTAAAAAACAACTCCTATATCAATATATTTCCACTAAAAACAAATACTTTTTCTCTCTCCTTTCAATTAAATAATATTATCATTACATTTTTCTCTCTCCTTCACTCACAACCACTTTCAATATATATTAAAAAAATTATACTGGATGAACAGTGTCCCCCCAAATATACAGATGAACAGTAACATTTTCTCTCTCCTCCACTCACAACCACTTTTTATACCCTTTATAATATAAAAACCTCTCCTCTCATTATTTGATGGATTGAATGTGAGTGCTCTTAGGGTTTTCAAGGTAGGAGATGGAGAGAATCAGTAGTGTGCGTGTGTATTGGTCTGATGATTTTAAAATGAGGATAAGGTTATGGCATATAATATATATCTAGGGTTTACTAAATGGGCTTGGGCCCCAGGCCCACAAGCCCTTTTTTTGTGCGGCCTGATACGTTAACGAGGCCCACTTTTGTTTTCCGAAGTCCATAAAGTGTCGTACAACAACATATTTTAGTCAAAACACCTAAAATTAGGTCGTATATCATTTTAGACGCGTACGCGCGTCGGTCACATTAAATTGCCTAAATTGCGTAGTTTGTTATCTTTAAATCTGTTTCTCGATCCGTTCTTGACTACAGATAATAAATTTCGAAAACGAGGTTAAATTTATCAAAATATATCAGTTTTAAAACTAATACGCGCATCTGATGCTTCCGTTTCGTTTCCGGTGTGTTCCTGTAGTCGCGTTTTTGTTCACGTTTACGCTTTGTGCCGTTCGAAAGCATAATGTTTTCACAAAACCACATTCATAAGTATAAGTTATACGTATAAACTTCGTATTTGTCGGCATGGTCAGTATTTTGTACAGCGTCAGTTCGTTTCCGTGTATCGCTCCGCAGATTTCTCTAGAAATCACCATACGCGCACTGTAACGTCTGATAAGCGTTCCTAGGCATTCCAATAGCCTAATTGAGCTATTTTGTGTCTTAAACACTACTTATCATTGCTTTTAACGTTTGTTAATCGCGTAATTAAGAGGCATTAATTACCGGTTGTCACACTGGCGATGTTCGTTTTGGTAAACACTATTTTGCTATTGTTTTTTGTTGATGGTTGTCAATGATGGTGGTTGCTTTTGGTTTTTTTTTTTTTTTTTTTGTGTTTCACCAATGAGATGTGTTCATCTTAGATATCTGATTATGGTATTTATGCTTCTTTGGGTTAGATTCATGGTTGATGGTAGTCGATGATGGTAGTCGATGATGGTAGTTGTGTGAATATTTTATTGTTGGTAATCTTATAGAGTTAACTACAAACTCTCATGAATTTGAGAGATGTTTTGGAGCTTTAATAGTTTCAAGCAAACCCCGTGATCATACATCCCGAGTTTTATTTATTTGCGGTTACCCATCTTTAACATGTTGTGGCTTGGCAACCTGCATATTTTGTTTACAAAACATTTCTGATCTCAAAGATTGGGATGTTGTCATGAAGTGGAAAACATGTTATGGTGTGGCAACCTGCATGTTTCTCCAGTATACAAAACATTCACAGAACGATTTGGCATACTGAGCCACAAAAGCTCATGTTTGGTTGCACTTTCAAAACATGATTATACCATAAAGCTTACATTTATATAATGTCAGTTGAGCGAGTATCTTATTTAATCTGAGTTCAAAAGTGAAAGGAGTAATTAAGATTGCAGGCTTATGTTTCCAAGACTTTTCTAAGCTGGAATCCATTTCGGCATATTTTGTTTAATGGTAAACTTTATGTATAAGGTTATCACACTCTCCAAATCGGAGAGTACTGTATTGCCCCACTTTTGCCAGGCTATGTTGTCTTAACCAGACCCATGCTGGTCCGACCAGTAAACCAGTAAGACGCCCGATTCAATGTCCGATCCAGTTATAAAAACATTGGTTTTGGAACAGTTTTGGAAAACCATCCATCAAAATCAACTCTCAAGAATGGCTCCCACAATTAAAAAAAAAAACACAAAACCACATGTGCTAGTTTTTTTTTTTTTTTGAAAATAAAACTTCATAAAAAACCAACCTCCGACCCAAACGGGCAAAAGGCCAATACAAAACAAACGCCCCCGACCCAAACGGGCAAATGACCAAATTACAACATATACATGGGATATTTACACCATTCCCTCCAACTTATATAATTACATGATGTTCTATTTTTTAGCCACCCAAAACCTCTCGTTTTGATTTCAATCATAATCTCTTGAGAATTTCTCCTAATCTGGTTGAACACCAATTCGTTCCTGGCCTTCCATATGCACCAACACGATATAATAACCAATCCCCGTAAAATCTTCTTCATTTTTTTCCTCCTTGATTAGAATTATGAATTTCCATCAGATCCTTAAAATCGAAAGCAAATATCGGGGGAATGTTGCACCAAGAACTGAATTCCGCCCAAACTCTCATCGGCAACGAACATGCAGTAAATAAATGTTCCACCGATTCCTCGTATTCGTCGTAGAAAGGACACAAAACCGATGCTATATCCATGTTTCTTCTTCTCAGATTGACTCTCGTAGCTAGGCGATCCAAGTTACCTCTCCATGTCATAATATTGCATTTAATAGGAACCTATTTGCTCCATTCGAAATTGGGAAGATGACTGATTCCCCTATAAAAAATTAACGCCTTTTTCACCGAGTTCACCGAGAATCCGTTCTTTTTATCAATGTTCCAGATCCAAGTATCCTTCTCATTTGACAAATTCACCATGACAATAGCTTCTAGACATTCCTGCCACTCTTTTCTTTCAGTATCAGACTCGGGTAATCTAACCCAACTCCAACAATATCCTCCCGTTTCTGGGTTCGGCCTAAGTCTCTCCGAAATCCTGCAAGATTTATTAGAATCCAGAACAAACAGATGTGACCATCTTTCTACGAAAGGAAGATCACCCACCCATGTGTCTAACCAAAAACGAATCTCCCCCCCCCCCCCCATTCCCCACTTTGCCCATAATCACCTGATTTATGCCTTTTCCATTTAATTTTAATTTGGAAATCAATTTAGCAATATTATTCCAGCACCCCGTAAACTTTCCGTTACAAGGCAAAAAACTCCTTTGATTGATATTCTTATGACACGCATCGACCACTTTCCTCCAAAGGCTATGACTTTCAACTCTATATCTCCATCCCCATTTAAAAAGAAGAGCTTCATTTACTTCTTTTAATCTGTTAATTCCCAACCCCCCTTTTTCCTTTGGCCACGTGATCCAATCCCTCGCCACCCAATTCATTTTGTTTTTGTTGTTAGACCCCGCCCAAAGAAATTTTCGCATCTTCGCTTCAAGACTCTTAATTATACCAGCGGGAGCTTTGTATAAAGAGAAATAATAGATAGGAAGACTCTCCAAAACAGAGTTAATCAAAGTGAGTCTCCCTCCTATAGACATAGTTTTTGCTTTCCAGACCGAAAGCCTTTTATAAAAAATATCCATAATCGTGTCCCAGTTCCTTATTCTGTTCATGTTAGCCCCAACCTTAATACCCAGATAAGACAACGGAATGTTATCAGAATTACACCCAATCACTTTAGCCATATCCTTTATTTCTTCGGTATCCACCCCCAACCCATATAAATTAGATTTGTGCAAATTTATTTTTAGACCCGAACATAAGTAAAAAATTCTAAGACATCTAGCCACATTCATCAAATTATCCCTATCCCAATCCCCAAGAATAAGAGCATCATCCGCATAAAAGAGATACGACATAACCGGACCGTTATTCGGGGTTTGAATGCCTTTGAAAATTCCCTCAAGCCCTGCTTTGCAAAAAATGCTAGACAAGGCTTCCATAACCAAAAGAAACAAAAACGGAGATAATGGATCTCCCTGTCTGATTCCTTTTGAACAATTAAATTCAAAAGTGGGCGATCCGTTAACTAACACAGCGGATCTAGCTGATTTCAAGACCCCTTCCACCCATTTACACCAAAGATCAGGAAATCCCATCTGTCCCATGATAATCAGCAAGAAACCCCAACAAACGTTGTCATAGGCCTTTTCAAAATCGATTTTTAAAAGGAATACCTTTTTTTTTTAACTTTTTTAATCCAAGTAATTATTTCATTTACCATTAATGGACTGTCAAGGATATACCTGCCTTTAAGAAACGCCGTTTGGTTCTCCGATATGATAGAACCTATGACCTTTTTAGGCGATTAGCGAGAACCATAGAAATCGTTTTGCTGATCACCCCAATAAGGTTTATCGGCCGATAATCTCTCATCCCCACCGGATCCTTGCATTTAGGAGTAATAGTAATGAAAGAGGAGCTGCAACTTTTGTCGATATATCCTTTTCTTTAAAAATCAGCCAACAAGTTATGAAAATCAAGCTCAAATATATTCCAATACCTTTTTATGAAGTTGAAATTGAATCCGTCTGGCCCAGGAGCTTTGTCAGCCCCACACTCGAACACTGCTCTCTTAATCTCCTCGTTCTTAAATGGATTTGTCAGAAACGCCGCATTTTCCTCCGAGAGCCTCTTTATACCATGGCAAAAAATATTAGGCCTGTTGTAATATTTTTCTTTGAAAGCCTCTTTGAAGAACCCCATTATCTCTTTTTTGACTAAGGACGGTTTTGTCGTCTAAACTCCATCAATCAAAAGGCCGGGAATATTGTTTGTAGCCCTTCTACTGTTTATAAACCCATGAAAAAAGGCCGAGTTCTCATCTCCCTCCACATCCCATTTAATCCTAGCTCTTTGTTTGAGGTCTTTATTTTTTTAACTCTTCCATCTCCTTTAGATCCTTTATACATTCCGCTTTGATCCACTCTTCCTCCTCAGATAATTCTCTAAATTCCGACCATTCAACCATTTTTTCAAGCTCTTCCTTAACAATAATCTCATTCTCCCCTTCCTTAGCTAAGACCTCCTTTTTCCAAATTTTTATATCATCCCTAATCTTTTTAAATTTCTCCGTTAAACGCACATCCGCATCTCCAAATCCGGAAAAACTTTCAGAAGCCCTTTTTATAACCTCGTCGAAATCGTCTCGATCTAACCACGAGTTAAAAAATCTGAACGGCTTGGGGCCGAAGTTTTTATTCGAACAAGATAGAATAAGCGGGCAATGATCTGAGTGAACCCTAGGCAACGCCCTCACACATGCCATCGGCCACTCCGAAAAAAAATCTTGACAAACCAAAACCCTGTCGATCTTGCTATGTTTGTTGCCCTTGGTATTATGATACGTGAACTTCCTTCCTTTCATGTCGTATTCTCTCAACCCGTTACCATTTATAAAGTTGTTGAAGTTGGAAGCACATTTTTTGTTAAATTTAGAATTCATCCTTTCTTCCAAACAGCGAACCGCGTTAAAATCTCCCATAATAACCCACCGACCCGACATACTACCCAGAAGACCCCCAATGATATCCCACAATGATCTCTTTTGAGACACACTTTGGGGAGCATAAACGTTAAAAACGTTAACCGCAATGTTGCTCCCCTTTAAGACCCCATAGATAAAAGGAAATATTGATGTTTAAAAGAATCATGTACCTTGAATACAGAAGGATCCCATAAACTCAGCACTCCCACGGATCTCCCAACCGCTGGCACATGATCCATCTCAAATTTACCCGAACCCCAGAACTTCTCGAACTCTATACCTGAAATATCATTAAATTGAATTTCCTGTAAGGCAATAAAATCAATGCTATTCTCCTTTCTTAAATCATTAACCCAACCCGCTTTATTGTTATCCCCCTGACCTAACCCTCTAATATTCAGGGAAAGAAAATTCATTAAAAAACTTTTTGAATTCCTTCTTCCCTGATCGCTTCTCTAATCAAGTGCTCACGTTCTTGTAGGTTAACCCCCACAACTCCCCCAGAGTAGCCGTAAGTTGAGTCTCTAGATTGAGATTGTCGTTCTCGTCGTTGAATTGTTCATTGACTTTTCCTGTTGAGTTTCCGTTACTGATCCCGTCTACTGACTCTTCTGTATTTTCACAATTCCTTTTCGGTTCATTTTCAGCAAATTCTTCCTCTTTAGAAATATAAATGTTATTTTCTTCCTGCTCCAGTGCTCCTCATTTGTATCACTAGCCTCATCAATACCAATAATTTCATTTAGGTCAAATGGGTCATCCTGTCTTCTCCTTTTCTTGGGTCTCGGCGCCTCTCTTATATCCTCCACCACTGATTTTTTACTTCTAATTTTTTTAAAGTTTTTCTTTTTATCCTTCCTTAGCCCACCAACCTTAATCTCAACATTGAAACCTGAGTAGATGGGTCCAAATCCATTTACGTGACCTGTGTCTTTGAATATTTCTTTTCTTTTTTCCTTATCCCCACTAAAATAATTAAAATCCTCAAACCTAGGGAAGTCCCAAACCGTCCCCTCCCTAGTTTGACCAAACACTTTCTCTCTCTCATTAATTTCCTTGGCCATAACACCCCCATTTATTGTTTCTACAAAACTTTTCCAATTCTCCGGCATAGAGCCGTTATCGGCCGATTTCACGAGTTTTTTGCACAAATAGGGGATCTCAGCCTCCAAAGAGTGCAACTAGGTGACCTGCAAAATTATGAGTAATTGTAGGTAACTCGCTGTTTTAAACAGCGATCTTCTTCCTCATTTCTTCAAAAGCCTGCAAAGTCTGCAGGTTTCCTGCAAATGACCTAAACATCGCCGTTTGAAAGCTATAACTAATGAAGTCCGCTGTTTGATACAAATACCTTACCCAAGTCCGCTTATTTGAACCAATATCTTCTTTAACAAACACAGGTCAGTGGATTATTTCAAATATGATGAGATTGAGGAGACTTTTTTACATGTCAGTGGACTTTCATACAAATAATATAATATAGTTTATCTATATTCTTAGAATAAAGGTTATTATATTTGCAGCTTGACAATATGTGGTTTATGTTAAAGTTAATTTAAGTTTTAGTGTAACTAGCTGTTTACCATGTGCGCGCGTTGCGGCGCGCTAAACCAAATCGTTCTATAAGAATGACAAAACATGTCAAATAACAAAAAGTAGCTCGAACTAAAACGTAACGTATTTTCGGTACCGGTTCGGCACCGGTATACACCGATTTTTACCCTCAAATACCGGTGTTGTACCAGTACCAACCGGTACCGAACCGTACCGTACCAGGTATATTCGGTACCGGTACATACTTTTGAGGATTTCGGTAACGGTATTTTCGGTACCGATTGGTACCGAGCTCATAAAATCCTGTAGCAACGTAGCAATGCAAGTAATTGCACAGTTTAGATTACCTTTTATACACACAGTAAGTAAACTGACCGACATTATTCTTCAAACGATTCGAGATAAACGATGCGTAACCAGTCATATCCGGCATCGTGGAGTGCATTAAAAAGGGAGAAGTTGGACGATTGGATGCTGGGCTAGGTGTTTCTTGGAATGCCCACGGATTGTTCGGGTCAAAACCACGATTATGAGGATTCATTTTTCGTATTGTGGTTGGAAGAGGATTTTTTTTTTAAATAAGATAGAGATCATTATAGAAGAGGTGGAGTAGTTGTGGTAAAAAATGAATAGAAGTGTGAGTATTTATAGTGAATAGATAATTTTTTTTAAACACATAGCCGTTGGCCAACGGCTAGCCCAAACGGCTACTTGTCTTGGTCAATGAGATCCCGCCATGTCATCTTGATAGCCCCGCTCAACGCCCGGGCTGAAACCCCCGCCCAAGGGGCCACGCTGAAACCCAAGCCCACCCGGGGTGGTGACTTGGGCGTTTGTACCCAACCCACGCCACAACCCCCGCCCCATACCCCATATTCTAATATTTCCTAGATCTTTTTTTTAAACACATAGCCGTTGGCCAACGGCTAGCCCAAACGGCTACTTGTCTTGGCCAATGAGATCCCGCCATGTCATCTTGATAGCCCCGCCCAACGCCTAGGCTGAAACCCCCGCCCAAGAGGCCACGCCGAAACCCAAGCCCACCCGGGGTGGTGACTTGGGCGTTTGTACCCAACCCACGCCACAACCCCCGCCCCATACCCCATATTCTAATATTTCCTAGATCTATTTTTTTAACACATAGCCGTTGGCAAACGGCTAGCCCAAACGGCTACTTGTCTTGGCCAATGAGATCCCGCCATGTCATCTTGATAGCCCCGCCCAACGCCCGGGCTGAAACCCCCGCCGAAACCCAAGCCCACCCGGGGTGGTGACTTGGGCGTTTGTACCCAACCCACGCCACAACCCCCGCCCCATACCCCATATTCTAATATTTCCTATATCTTTTTTTAAACACATAGCCGTTGTCCAACGGCTAGCCCAAACGGCTACTTGTCTTGGCCAATGAGATCCCGCCATGTCATCTTGATAGCCCCGCCCAATGCCCTGGCTGAAACCCCCGCCCAAGGGGCCACGCCGAAACCCAAGCCCACCCGGGGTGGTGACTTGGGATTTTGTACCCAACGCACGTCACAACCCCCGCCCCATACCCCATATTCTTATATTTCCTAGATCACTATTGATTTAGTTTGTTTTAATTAACATAGGTTCAAATCACTATTCATTTGTTATAATTAATATATGTTGAAATCACTATTCATTTAATTAATATATATTGAAATCACTATTCATTCAGTTTGTTTTCTATTAGTATATAATGGTTATAAGTTATAACTAATGTTTTTAGAACCGGACCGGACAACGAACCGACAGTGGTTCACTGGTATGAGTGGATTTAAGAGCCGGATAATAATATAAAACTTAAAACTATATACTATGTACATGCCTCGCGGACTTACATAGAGTGGGTCGGGGTCCCAGACCTCAATGTTTTTAAAAAAATTAGTAGATTCAGTATATTAAATTGTATAAGAACCCCGTAAATATAATTAGGTGGACACCATAGAAAGAAAAGGAAACCTGGTGTATTCTGGTAATTAATCCTATCTACTTGAAAATATGGGTTGAATAAGATATTAAAACACGTTTAGTTTAAAATATACATAGAAAAATGTGTGTATATGCATATAAAACTAAAAATCACATATAAAATCTCAGTTTAATTAATCGCTAGTCGGTATCTCACTAGCCGACCAGCGCCTAGCGATTCTTACAACTTTGAATTGTTAAGTGAACTTAAAAGTATGCCAATTGTTAAATAGAATTACTAAGAATATTGATAATATTATTTGTATTAAAGTCCACTGACAGGTTGCAAATATAATAACCTTTATTCTAAGAATATAGATAAACTATATTATATTATTTGTATGAAAGTCCACTGACATGTGTTTGTTAAAGAAGATATTGGTTCAAATAAGCGGACTTGGGTAAGGTATTTGTATCAAACAGCGGACTTCATTAGTTATAGCTTTCAAACAGCGATGTTCAGGTAATTTGCAGGAAACCTGCAGATTTTGCAGGCTTTTGAAGAAATCAGGAAGAAGATCGCTGTTTAAAACAGCGAGTTACCTACAATTACTCATAATTTTGCAGGTCACCTAGTTACACTCTTTTGAGGCTGAGATCCCCTATTTGTGCAAAACTCCGATTTCACACCGTCTTCATTATTTTTTGGTAACGTTCCGGTCACCGGAAACGGTTGATTTTCAGCTTGATTATCGCCGCCGTTCTTGATTATTTCCGATGTTCTTGAGTTACCCTCTGTAACACCTCGAAAATTCACGTCCTATAATGTGTTGACACGGGTCATAAAGTCAAACGTGTGAAAGAAATATTATGGAAGGACTAAAGTTGACAAACATGGAAAGTATGTGAATATACGTATTCTAAGTGTCGACTGTGAATAAATATAATGTATATTAACCCTACACGATGCTCATACCTTCAAACGAATAAATCATGGATCATACGAAGCTAAAAGTGGGAGATTTCAAACTACAGGGACCAAATGTGTCAACATGTTTAAATTATACCTCTGAGTGACCTTTTGACAAACCCGAAGCTTTGTAAATATTAATTATGCTCATAAGAATGCCCCACAAAAATTTCATAAAGTTTGGTTAACGTATGAGAAAGTTATGATCAAATCCGTGTGCGAAGTGTTAAAGCGTAAACGTTGGAAGTTAGGACCTTTCGGGTGAAAATAAAGTTACCCGGGGACTTGGCAAAGTGGGTATATGTTTTAAGGCCTTACTAGATCAATTATAAGGGTTTACCATGCAAGAATCAAGTGTCTAACCGGAGTTTGAAGGGGCAAGGACCAATTAGCAATATAAAAAAGAATGAAGATCTGCTGAAGGCCTCGCGCCACGCGAGGGGTCCCTCGCGCCACGCGAGGGACTGCCAGTTCCAGAATTTTTGTTTTGGCTGCCTTTTTGCAATCTGCTCGATTTTGTCCGAGTTTCCTCATTCTTCTTGGCCCCTAGACACCCCCTAAACACTAGGAACAAGTGTTGATCAGTTGTGGTGAGTTGTAGACACACATGTCAAGGATTTGTGGTGGATTAAACACTATATAAAGGCATGTTATGCAACCATTGTTCTTCACACCTTCAAGTGCATAACTGATCAATTCTGGAGCTCCCAAGCAGGTCCAACTGATCATAAGTCGTGCATAGGACTCTTGTAAGTATGCTAGTCCTTCTTTATTTGAGTTTAGCTTGTTTAATTAGCTAAAAGTCAAACCGTCGTAAATACGGTTTGACTTCGAGATTAGTCATTAATGGCTCAGTCATATCTCGAATTAAAAGTAGTTATGAGTTGGTATTTATGTGGGTAATAAAACCCCAAAAGGGTTTCCTTTGATCACCACTCTAACTAGTTCAATTGTCGGGTCAAACATGTACTTAAAAAGTCAACAGGATTCTTAAAATGTCATTTATGCATAACTAGCTATCTAGAACATATATAACATGTTTGATCATTGTTATAACTTAGTAATAAGTATAAGAACATGTCCAAACATGTTCAACCCGACTATTTCCTGTTTAGACCCGGTTCGGAACCGAAAGTCACATAGTTTGACTTTCACTTTGACTTTCAGTTCTGACCCGTTTAGGCATGTTTTAGAAATGCCTCAGAGCTTAAATTGGATTAGGATACATGTTAGAACAACCCTCTGTCATTACACACCTTGGTTCACTAGTTATCCAATTAATATGCATATTTCCGTTAATTGCTCATATGTTGACCGTTATGCCCTTATTACCTTAAAACGTGATTTATGAAAATGTAAAAGTGTAGAAACCTGAATTACTGATATGTAGACTTGTAGGCAAAGTTTGACATCAGTTCGACTTGTAGATTAAGAGTTATGCTCATTATCGCAAAATTAATACTTTATGTTAATAAAATGGCGTAATTAGCGTATAGCCTAGTTAAACATACTTTTTGGTATCAAATCTTTTACCCACTGATGTAATATATTATTTTGGGATTTTTAAAGATTTTTAATTAATTTTAGGCTGAGCATAACTCATCGTCGTAGGCTTAATTCGGTAAATGTCGGTTTTGCCCTTACTGGCCATAAAATGAGTTTTACATATCTAAACGACTCCAAACCTTTTGCTACTGATCACATAGGATAAATAAATTATTTTAAGCCTTCTGGAAATATAAAAATATCAGATTTAAGTATCGAACCCGGAAATGGCCTTTAATCGCCATAATTAGCGTTTTTAACGCATGGTATGCCTTAAAATCATATTGGACATACCCGGGTTGATACCTACTGATATATGAGGAAAATTATGATATTTTAACAGTAAGCAAAGGTCGATTAACTCAGACTTCGTTTTCGAGCTTTTCGGCTTATGTGAAATTACCAAAATACCCCTTCGGGGCATAGCTTGGTTAAAAATGATAAATTTCACATATATGCTTTAGCCTACTGATATAACTTATCAAATTGAGTATGTCTGCTGTTTACATCAGACCTGTAACTCAGTTAAACATCTAAAGTCTTTTACAAACTTTAAAATGACCAAACTACCCCTACGGGGCATAGTTTGTGTTTAAACTTGTTTCGGGCATAATGAAAGACATCTTCCTGATGTCACAACATATTTGAGGCATAAATTAACTTAGGAAACCTGTATATAGCTCTCATGAATACCCGTCACGCTTCTTACGCGTACGGTTCGGTTTATGTAACAAGTTTACATAAATTAGCCGAAATGGGTCAAACCTTAACGGTTTTATCCCAAAATCCAGAATGTGTATGAAATACCCATATTAGACAAGTCTCTGAATGTGTCGGGTTTAAATCACATTCTATTCCGGTCTTCGCTTAATTGTGCGTACAAACCGTATATTCCCTTAAGACTAACCGGTCTAAGCTTAAGCTAAATTAAAGACCCGTTAGCATTCTAACTGATTATTTATACCATCATTCCAGACTAGAGCATTTCGGTAAATGGTACCTACGCTTACTTAAGTGAATACGGCTGAGTTATTAGATTCTTGCTAATTAAGACAGGAGCTAGCTCAGGTAAATACTCTTAACTTATTTTCCCTATACGGGCTTGGAATACGGTATAATGATACCGCTTGGTCGGGTATTGAATGTTTAATCGGATTGTGATTAAATTATTGAGGTAACCCGGTTTAATCTGTATTGTTTGAAATAAAAGCCTTTAGGGGTTAATGACCATGTCCCGGATATCCTTGACATCATTGTATTATAAAATGGCCACGTCTTAGGTACGGGGTGTAGGCATACACCTGACAGTTACTAAGTAATAACGGTATCCCACTCTCTTGTGGGCCTATACTTGTGGCGTGTCTGTTAATCTTGACTCGGTTTCTACATCGGGCCCTGAACGTACCACGAACATGTAAATCTGTATACAAGGTTATAAATATAATTGTTCCAAGTTAAAAAGGGTAATTTTGCCTCTGTGCATTTTAATCAAATTATAAATAATATTTGTGCCACGTGCATTCAAACCAATTTTCTTAAACTCTTTTCAAATGAGTCGGTTGAGTGTATTTACCAGTGAAAACTGACGTATTTTCCAAAAAGGTTAAGTGACAGGTACTGAACGAAATTGGCTGGAAGCTCAGGGCGCTAATAAGGAATCTTGCAAGTCCTAGGCGTCTAAAGTCTGTTGAACAAATGATATGTTATAAGATCCGCCTGTGGATCCTTTACTTTCCGATGTAATACTGGATAGTACTTTATATTCGGAAATGTAATAATATTTATCCTTTGCTTCCGCTGTGCATTTATATATTGTGTTGTTTGACTATTATGTTGCCAACTACGTCACGATACTCCCCACCGGGCCCACCGGTGACACGTGGAAAGTCGGGGTGTGACAGGTTGGTATTAGAGCCAACACTGAGTGAATTAAACACTAGTATTTTGTGTTTAATCTCAGTTACACAATTGCACATTCTTGAGTCTAGACAAGAACATAGGACAAATTCTAATTTGTTTTTGGAGTCCTTTGTTATTTTGCTGATTAAGCTCTTGCACGGGCAAATCAATTTTATTAGAAGTCCCGTTTAGGGCAACCATATACTTGTTAAATTTTTAAAGGAACGATTATGTTTAAATTATCATTCCTATATTATAAGATCTACCATTATAATAAAATGGCAAAATCTAAAAGGACAAGACCTAGCTTCGGGTCATATTAAGACCGGCCAAGATGGCAGTTCCATAATTAGATTTAGATCCATATTAAACACCTCAATTTAGGATTGCTCTGCGTTAAATATTAATAAGAATCTTAAGAGTGAAACCTAGCCTTCGGGTCATTTTAAGGCCGGGCTATGATGGTAAGACATGTTTAAAAGATTCGAATCCCTGTTAACATCTGTAAATATGTTAACACTCCTGGCAGGCGTGATTCGTTAAAATCACACACGTCATTTATATATATGGATTCTTTAAAAAGATCCCTAACCCAACTTAATGATCTCTGAATCATGGGTTTGGATCATCAATTAAGATGATCATACTTTGACCATATATTGGTAAAATAATGCCTACGGGCTATAATATATAGTCCATTTGAGACATTGACATTTGATCTTTATGATTCCTTGTCTATGGTGGTGAGCTACGCTCAAGCCTATTAGTCTGTATGACCAATGCGATCCTGACTACTATCATCAAATGAAGATGATCATATAATAAACATCCCTTAGAAGGGAAATGCCTACGGGCTATAGTTAATGCCCTCTGAGACTAAAGACAGTGGTAGCAATGACTCCCTGTCAGATAAAGGTAATGAACTAGGTTCAAACCTTAATGCTTTGATTCTCTGAAATCATAGCGCATAATTTATAAATGTCCTTGAGACCAGGCCTATTGTGCCAGTATACCTTAATGTTTTGATTCTTTGAAATCATAGGTTAAATAAAAATGTCCACGAGACTAGGCCTTTTGTGCCACAAATAAATCTGTTATTGTTTTATAATTAGGATAAATTATTATAGAAATCCTAAATAAATATGATAAATAAATTAACCAAATGTGGTCTCCGTTTACCATGGTTAACGAATTACCCTAAGGGGCAATTCCATAATAAACTCCCAAATAAACTATTGCCCTTGTTTTCTGCAACAGTTAAATTGTAATGGCTAACTCAGACGAGGGTAATAGTCATCCAGCGGAGGTTAATAATGACGCCCAAATAAATCTAACGGGTGCGGAATTGAAAGCGATCATAGACGGCGCTGTTACACAGGCTTTGAAAAGGCAGTACGAAGAGTATAGTAGGACCCTATCTACACAGCCTTCAAAGCCTAAAACACACTCTGAAGCTCACAGCAAGCCACCTCCCAAGAAAGATGATCCCAAGAATGGAGATGACGATCGTCGCTCCTCGAACCATCACAGTGATCCGTCTCAACCAATCATACTGAATAAAGGACCCCGTGATAATGGCTGCTCCTACAAGTACTTTGTGTCATGTAAACCCCGGGATTTTACAGGGGAGAAAGGAGCCATTGACTGTATGACATGGCTGGACGAGATGGATACTATTGTGGATATCAGCGGATGCGCTGAGAGGGATGTAGTGAAGTATGTATCCCAATCATTCAAGGGAGAGGCGCTAGCGTGGTGGAAGGCTCTCATTTAAGCTACTGGGAAGATCCCACTTTACAACATGTCATGGGAACAGTTTGTTGCTCTCATTATGGAGAACTACTGCCCTCAACACGAGGTCGAAAGAATTGAATCTGATTTCTTGTCATTGGTGATGACAAACTTAGATTGTCAAGCTTACCTCACCAGTTTCAATACCCTGTCCAGACTGGTTCCTTACCTTGTAACACCAGAGCCCAAGCGAATTGCTCGCTTCATTGGGGGTTTAGCCCTAGAAATAAAAGCCAGTGTTAAGGCTTCAAGACCTACTACATTCAGGTCAGTGGCAGATCTGTCGCTATCTCTCACACTCGATGTGGTTAGAAACAAGGCTGCCAAAGTCTCGGAAGATGGAAAGCGTAAAAGGGAGGATGAGAATTCCCATCGTTCCGATAGGAAGAGGAACTCTGAAGATAAGAAGAGTTCCGGGTTTAAGAGAGACAGCCAGCAGTCGGGAGAGAAGACCAGGTGCGAAACCTGTAAGAAATACCATCTTGGGAAATGCAGATTTGAGTCTCAGCCTCTACCGTGTGGAATTTGCAAATCTAGGGAACATAAAACCCTGGATTGCAAGAAGTTGAAAGATGCAACCTGTTATGGTTGCAACGAGAAGGGGCATATCAAGACCAACTGCCCTAGGAATCAGAAGAAGCCCGAGTAGGCCAAGAGAACAAATGCACGAGTTGTCAGGATGAACGCCCAAGAGATGGTGCAGAATAATAATAGTATAATATGTACTTTTCCTTATCAAGCAGTTTATGCAGAAACTTATTTGATACTGGCACATATAAATATATTATGAATGATAAAGGTTGAGAACTGTTGTCTCCACCTGATTAAGACTCCGGTCATTTAATGCACGGTAGAAAGTGACCGATGCTACTTTAGAAAATGCTCCAACAAATCCTATATTGATATTTAATATCTATTAGAAATCACTCTTTTCTAATACCCTTATAGCAAACTTTTGGTTGCATACATAAGGACTCAATATAGTGATAAAAATCGATTGGTTGCCTCGAAAAAAAAAATCAAGCCCATATCGTGGGTGATAAGAAGCAATTAATTATCAAGACTCCTTATGAGACAACTCTCATAATTACAGGTATCTGTACGAGTAATTAATATTAAACATAAAAAAATGGTGGAATTGGCCGTCCCCGGAATCGAACCTGGGTCTAGGCCGCACCCTTTCGCGCGCCTAGCCAACTGAGCTAGGTGCCTAGTTTGTGAAACTTCCATTATTGATTAAATATAAGCACTTGTACAATAAATTTCCTTATCATTTATCAATGATAATTTCTGCTAAGTGTCCTGTTTTTAGTACAGGCAATAATAAATATTCATGAACCATAAACTTAGCAAATTTTTTTTTTATCATCCACAAGGTATAACTAACAAGGAAACCATAGTAACCGATTCTTATAGATCGGCAAGGAATCCTTCCGAAAATCTAAAAGCACTCTTTCTTTGCATAGAGTACGACAACATATGTTATTTTAATTATTTTTCTCATTGTTTTCTATCACCTGCGAATGCCAAACTATGTTTGATTAAAGTGTCATATGAGGATTGGCATATCCTAGTGTGTCCCATAGATTATTTCCATGTCTGATCAGCATGGAGGTTTAATACATGGAACCCCTGAGATATCCCAATGGTCATATTGTACTAAAGTCGACTAGTAGTATTCCAAGAAGATATCCAAAAATGGAAATTTATTTTTTGTAAATGTTCCCGACTAAGGAATTCGTGGACTTATAACATAAAGGTGTCACTTATTTGACACGAGTAATGGTGGATGAACTGGAGCCTGAGATATGGAAAATCTCTGTAGCCTCCTTGCAATCTTGATTATCTTCTCATAAGTTTTCCCTGCTTACCTCCGGGAAGGCAGGTAGAATTAAGATTGTATCCCGCTGTGGGCTGGAGTATTGTGAAAACTCCATATTGATTATGGAATAATCGAAACCTTGATTAAGTAGGTTTTAAAACATAGGCACATAAAGCCTGACTCAATATTCTGAGGGTTTTATGTTATTAAATAAGAAAGACGGTTCATATTGCTTATGCATACATGCCGCAACCCTAATTAGGCAACGATTAAGAATTGCCATCAGCTACCCAGGATCTAAGGGCAAACTAATGGTGGATAGGCTTGAAGAAGTCTGTGGCCACCCATGTAGCAAAATGCTTGACATGTGCGCAAGTCAAAGCCGAGCATCAAAAACCGTCAGGTTTGCTACAACAGCCTGAACTTCCTACGTGGAAGTGGGAAATGGTAACTATGGATTTTATTACCATGTTACCCAAGACAAGAAAAGGAAATGATACGATATGGGTTATAGTTGACCGACTGACTAAGTCAGCTCATTTCTTACCCATCAAGGAGACTTATAGCTCCGATATGTTAGCCCAGTTATACGTTGATAAGATTGTAGCCTTACATGGCATACCTGTAGCTATTATCTCTGACCGGGATACTAGGTACACGTCACATTTTTGGAAAAGTTTCCAACAATCTTTGGGCACACGTTTGAATTTTATTACGGCTTATCATCCTCAGACTGACGGTCAGAGTGAGCGTACTATTCAAACGTTGGAAAACATGTTGCGTGCATGTGCGATCGATTTGGGAGGTAGTTGGGATAAGAACCTACCATTAGTCGAATTCTCCTACAACAATAGCTACCATACCAGCATCAAGGCTGCGCCTTTTGAGGCATTATACGGTAGAGAGTGTAGATCGCCAGTTTGTTGGGCGGAAGT
Source organism: Helianthus tuberosus (assembly GCA_030545235.1). NCBI lineage: Eukaryota > Viridiplantae > Streptophyta > Magnoliopsida > Asterales > Asteraceae > Helianthus > Helianthus tuberosus. The sequence continues at coordinate 114,139,540 of CM060400.1, read as the reverse complement.
AGGAGAAGTCCAGTTATCAGGACCAGAGATCGTGTCCGAAACGACGAACAAGATTGTCCAGATTCGTGAAAATCTCAAAGTTGCCCGAGATAGGCAGAAGAGTTACGCTGATCCAAATCGCAAGGATTTTCACTTCGAAGTAGGTGACAAAGTCCTACTTAAAGTCTCGCCCTGAAAGGGAGTGATGCGATTTGGTAAGAAAGGCAAGCTAAGCCCGAGATACATAGGACCTTTCGAGGTTATCGAATGTGTCGGGTCAGTTGCCTATAAGTTGAACTTACCGGAAGAGCTCAGTGGAATTCACAACGTGTTCCACATCTGCAATCTGAAGAAGTGTTTCGCTGACGAATCACTGGTTATACCACATACAGATGTGCATATAGACGCGAGCTAAAAATTTGTTGAAAAACCTTTGTCGATTGAAGATCGACAGGTAAGGAAGCTTCGAAGGAAGCATATACCTTTTGTAAAGGTCAAATGGGATGTCCGTAGAGGTCCCGAATACACGTGGGAGGTTGAATCCACGATGAAAGAAAAGTACCCTTACTTATTTCAGTAAATCTCGGGTCGAGATTTATTTTAAGGGGGTGAGGATGTAACACCTCGAAAATTCACGTCCTATAATGTGTTGACACGTGTCATAAAGTCAAACGTGTGAAAGAAATATTATGGAAGGACTAAAGTTGACAAACATGGAAAGTATGTGAATATACGTATTCTAAGTGTCGACTGTGAATAAATATAATGTATATTAACCCTACACGATGCTCATACCTTCAAACGAATAAATCATGGATCATACGAAGCTAAAAGTGGGAGATTTCAAACTACAGGGACCAAATGTGTCAACATGTTTAAATTATACCTCTGAGTGACCTTTTGACAAACCCGAAGCTTTGTAAATATTAATTATGCTCATAAGAATTCCCCACAAAAATTTCATAAAGTTTGGTTAACGTATGAGAAAGTTATGATCAAATCCGTGTGCGAAGTGTTAAAGCGTAAACGTTGGAAGTTAGGACCTTTCGGGTGAAAATAAAGTTACCCGGGGACTTGGCAAAGTGGGTATATGTTTTAAGGCCTTACTAGATCAATTATAAGGGTTTACCATGCAAGAATCAAGTGTCTAACCGGAGTTTGAAGGGGCAAGGACCAATTAGCAATATCAAAAAGAATGAAGATCTGCTGAAGGCCTCGCGCCACGCGAGGGGTCCCTCGCGCCACGCGAGGGACTGCCAGTTCCAGAATTTTTGTTTTGGCTGCCTTTTTGCAATCTGTTCGATTTTGTCCGAGTTTCCTCATTCTTCTTGGCCCCTAGACACCCCCTAAACACTAGGAACAAGTGTTGATCAGTTGTGGTGAGTTGTAGACACACATGTCAAGGATTTGTGGTGGATTAAACACTATATAAAGGCATGTTATGCAACCATTGTTCTTCACACCTTCAAGTGCATAACTGATCAATTCTGGAGCTCCCAAGCAGGTCCAACTGATCATAAGTCGTGCATAGGACTCTTGTAAGTATGCTAGTCCTTCTTTATTTGAGTTTAGCTTGTTTAATTAGCTAAAAGTCAAACCGTCGTAAATACGGTTTGACTTCGAGATTAGTCATTAATGGCTCAGTCATATCTCGAATTAAAAGTAGTTATGAGTTGGTATTTATGTGGGTAATAAAACCCCAAAAGGGTTTCCTTTGATCACCACTCTAACTAGTTCAATTGTCGGGTCAAACATGTACTTAAAAAGTCAACAGGATTCTTAAAATGTCATTTATGCATAATTAGCTATCTAGAACATATATAACCTGTTTGATCATTGTTATAACTTAGTAATAAGTATAAGAACATGTCCAAACATGTTCAACCCGACTATTTCCTGTTTAGATCCGGTTCGGAACCGAAAGTCACATAGTTTGACTTTCACTTTGACTTTCAGTTCTGACCCGTTTAGGCATGTTTTAGAAATGCCTCAAAGCTTAAATTGGATTAGGATACATGTTAGAACAACCCTCTGTCATTACACACCTTGGTTCACTAGTTATCCAATTAATATGCATATTTCCGTTAATTGCTCATATGTTGACCGTTATGCCCTTATTACCTTAAAACGTGATTTATGAAAATGTAAAAGTGTAGAAACCTTAATTACTGATATGTAGACTTGTAGGCAAAGTTTGACATCAGTTCGACTTGTAGATTAAGAGCTATGCTCATTATCGCAAAATTAATACTTTATGTTAATAAAATGGCGTAATTAGCGTATAGCCTAGTTAAACATACTTTTTGGTATCAAATCTTTTACCCACTGATGTAATATATTATTTTGGGATTTTTAAAGATTTTTAATTAATTTTAGGCTGAGCATAACTCATAGTCGTAGGCTTAATTCGGTAAATGTCGGTTTTGCCCTTACGGGCCATAAAATGAGTTTTACATATCTAAACGACTCCAAACCTTTTGCTACTGATCACATAGGATAAATAAATTATTTTAAGCCTTCTGGATATATAAAAATATCAGATTTAAGTATCGAACCCGGAAATGGCCTTTAATCGCCATAATTAGCGTTTTTAACGCATGGTATGCCTTAAAATCATATTGGACATACCCGGGTTGATACCTACTGATATATGAGGAAAATTTTGATATTTTAACAGTAAGCAAAGGTCGATTAACTCAGACTTCGTTTTCGAGCTTTTCGGCTTATGTGAAATTACCAAAATACCCCTTCGGGGCATAGCTTGGTTAAAAATGATAAATTTCACATATATGCTTTAGCCTACTGATATAACTTATCAAATTGAGTATGTTTGCTGTTTACATCAGACCTGTAACTCAGTTAAACATCTAAACTCTTTTACAAACTTTAAAATGACCAAACTACCCCTACGGGGCATAGTTTGTGTTTAAACTTGTTTCGGGAATAATGAAAGACATCTTCCTGATGTCACAACATATTTGAGGCATAAATTAACTTAGGAAACCTGTATATAGCTCTCATGAATACCCGTCACGCTTCTTACGCGTACGGTTCGGTTTATGTAACAAGTTTACATAAATTAGCCGAAATGGGTCAAACCTTAACGGTTTTATCCCAAAATCCAGAATGTGTATGAAATACCCATATTAGACAAGTCTCTGAACGTGTCGGGTTTAAATCACATTCTATTCCGGTCTTCGCTTAATTGTGCGTACAAACCGTATATTCCCTTAAGACTAACCGGTCTAAGCTTAAGCTAAATTAAAGACCCGTTAGCATTCTAACTGATTATTTATACCATCATTCCAGACTAGAGCATTTCGGTAAATGGTACCTACGCTTACTTAAGTGAATACGGCTGAGTTATTAGATTCTTGCTAATTAAGGCAGGAGCTAGCTCAGGTAAATACTCTTAACTTATTTTCCCTATACGGGCTTGGAATACGGTATAATGATACCGCTTGGTCGGGTATTGAATGTTTAATCGGATTGTGATTAAATCACTACAAGAAAACTGGGTTTTTAGTACGCGCAAAAGCGTCCTAAAATGCTATTTTATAGGACATTTCATTTAATAGGACCAATGTTAAAAGCGTTTTATGTAAAGGGGTCGTAACAAGTCCCGGAACTAGAAAAACGTCCTAACATCTCAAATATGATTATGAAACCAATTTTATGGTCGCATAATATGTCTTTGAACAACCAAAATACTGTCCTAATAAAAATATATTAGGACACTTTTACGATGTTCTAACATGTGCTTACATAGTTTTAATCTTTTGATACACTTACAAGCGTCCTTAGAAATTAATTGATAGGACCCTTATGATGTAACATTATAGGTAGTTTAGTACCAAGAAAAGGGTCCTAATATACCAAATAAGATTATGAAACCAATTTTATTGTCGCATAATATGTCTATAGACAAATTAAATAGCGTCCCAAAAAGAACATATTAAGACACTTTTACAATGTTCTAATATGTGATTACCTACTTTTAATCTTTTCATACACATACAAACGTCCTTAAAAATTAATTTATAGGACCCTTATGATGTAACGTTATAGCTACTTTAATATCAAGAAAATGGTTCTAATATCCCAAATAAGATTATAAAACAATTTTATAAACAGACATCAACATATAACATCCTAATAGTTATTGTATAACATCAACTAATGAAAGAAATAAAACTTCATTATATTTCAAATAAGCATGTTCATAACAAAAACACTAACCATAAATAAGTTATAACATTATCTAACATAAAGTCTTAACATTTAACAAAGAAATTAAAAGCAATTAAACAAATAAGAATCACAAAATCTTGAGTCATCATGCGTCCTCAATCCTCATGGACTACCTACAAATAAACCATCCATGTATAAGCATTAAGTTCCATGATATTAAAATTATTTGTATCACAAGTTTAACAAATACATACCGAGATGAATGGATAGGGCCATGAGATGGATGCACCAATACAATCTTGAATTGTAGAAAATAAACCATATGGTCTTACCAAGTTTTCATCTTTTTTTATTGGTACTTGAACGTTTACCTCGCACCATTCTGGTCCAATCTCTATACCACCAACTACGTATCCTAAATCTATAAAATTGGTGTGCTAAAATAATAAAGGCATTGCATCCGTTACTAATTCATAAACATCATTTAAAAACCTTATACTTTACATACACAACATAAGAATCCACAACTCTTATATTAATTTAGAATTCTCAGAAGTTATTTTACATGTAAAAAATTATGTGAAAACTAAAATTGTCAGTTAAAATAATATACAAGAACACCATACCCTAAAAGGAAAATATATACGGTCACAAAAAAAACACAGTAAAAAAGTTCAAATTACGATTAGATTTTACATGTTAAACATAGAAAAACAACAAGAATCTCTATGAAAAATGGATAGACCAGAGTTCTAGTCAAGTGTTTGTTGACTATCTTCATCAGTTTAACCAAAGAAAATGTGTGGTAATTATCTGCTACTTTAACTAAAAAATGTTGATACATGAAAATTCAAAACATTTCAGCCAAAAATCCTAAAAACACATAACATGACATCATAAATAAATCGCAGAAGATTAAACAACTAATAATTCTCAAAAGAACATTGCAATTTAAAAGCGATATCATCAATTTGCTGATGTTCATACAATCAAAAGACACAAATTGAAAGTGATAGTGCTAGAGTTATAATACCGTTAAGAAGCCAACCATAACCCGTCCTCTGCCAAATAAACAACGCCAAAAGGTTTAAATCGGTAGAATCTCCGCAGAGGCCAAATGCAAAGCCCATAAAATAACGATCATCATCCTGTTTCAAATCGTTAGCATCAGAATGATATCGATTTGCTAAAATCCGATATGCAGATCTAATCTCGGAATACGTAGCATTTATCTTCACATTTGAAACATCATACAAACTCATCAATTTATATTCATAGATTCAAAAAGTGGTTCATCGATTACGGCATGAAGCAATGCTTAAATTTGAGGTCGATTCATTGAGTTTGCAGTAGAGAACCGATCACCATTGGTTGCCCCGGCGTAATTAGTTAGGGTTCCGGCCATATCGATCAGTTCGGTACGGTTTAGAAGAATTTGTGGTTTGGGGGAGGCGCTGCTATCTTGATGTGGAGATTAGAACAAATTTTTATTCCAAATATGCCCCTCCGTGTATTTTAGTTGAAGTTCACTTTGAATCCTTTAAATTAGATCTCAACCGTTATTTGAATGATCCAAAGGCTAAAAAGGAGGTTCCCGGTTCCCCACTTTTTTGGTGTTCATTTTTTTGCTTATAAACATAAAACATGTTAATAAATATTAGAATAATGGATTTTAATAATCCCATCTATTAGCCGTTGGCCGGCAACGGTCCCAACTTCAAAAATTACCAGTGGTGGTCCCACCTTTTCACATATTGTAAATCAATGGACCTTACTAACATAATCTTAATTTCTTTTTGTTTCTTTTTCCTTTTATGTTAGCAAAGGTCCACTAGTTTACAATATGTGAAAAGGTGGGACCGCCACAGGTTATTTTTGAAGTTGGGACCGTTGCCGGCCAACGACTAATAGTTGAGATTATTAAAATCCATTATTCCATAAATATTTTGTATTTAGCTATACTAAAACTAATATTATTTATAAATAATTATAACTAGATTTCATACATTACTAATCAGTTTCATCAATAATTCATTATCATCTAAATCTAACTCATCAATAATATAAAACATAGAAAATAATAATTAACTCGATTTAGGACTCACGCGTTGTGACAAACTTATTAAACGGGAATAGTCTCAACTTCCATATGGCCTAATTGAGAGGTTGGCTTCGAGCTACTTACTAATAGAAATGTACGATTTTTAACAAACCTGTTTTGGTGAATAGTCTCAACTTCCATTAAAGGTAGGATGAAGTTCACCAATTGAAATAGCCTTTCCATACACACCTTGCAGCACAAACGACATAGGCACACATTCAGTCACTAAAACTATAACATAGAGCCAGTAAAAAAAATCAATATAACAAGCACCAGGCAGAGAACTAAAAATAATATGGATAAATTACATTTTCCGTCCTTTATGTTTGTAGCGGGTTGCAATGGATGACCTTTAACTTCCATAATTACAATCACAATCCTTTATTTGGAAAACTCATTACACATTTCGTCCTTTAGCACTAACTAGGTTAAAAATTTTAGTTAAGTCTGTTCACTTAAGGGTATTCTAGTCATTTCACGTTTTTATTTTAAGTGTTTATTAATAATAATGCCAAAAAAAATATATATACATCAATTTCCCTAATTTCCCCAATTCCCCATTCCCAGCCCTAGAATATCTCTCTCCTTCTTTCTCTGTCTATCTTCAACTAACCACCACCACCACCAGTCCACCACCACCACCATATCCCACCTGAATCCTCTCATTGTCGTCGGATGCCTCCGCCACTAGTCGTTTTTCCGGTGGTGGTGAATTGAGCGTGCTTGTCGGCTGCCACCAGTCATCTGAAGCGTGCCACCGCCCTTGGTCGTTTTTTCCAATTCACCATCTGTTTCAGATCTGCTCTAAGCAATATCTTCTACAACCGTTTTATCGCAAATGGTTATCTGATCTGAGTATTGAATGTCCTATGATTACTTTTAAAACACACATTCAAACACCACATTCTGTTGGTATTCTCATGTGAGCTGCAAGTTTAGTGGATAAGCTCTGTTGATAGTATTATTAGATTTCACCTTCTGTTGCTCTGTGGAGATGGCCAAATGTCAATATGTTGACTTAATATGAAGACAAGAAAAAATCGACATATGAAGAAAAGAACCAATATCAGTGATACATTCTTAGAAAATTAGAAAGGTATACATTTGACCCTTTAAATCTTATTATTTAGTTCCAAGAAATTTTTTTTTTTAGACAAAATGGTGTCCTAACAGTGAGAGGGAGACAGCGACGATGGTAGGTTCATTTAATTGAAGACTTGGAGATTAAGCGCTCAACGAATTTCATATATGCGTCTATCTCTCTCCCTGTTATTGAAGATAATAGGTTCAACGAATTTCATATCTGCGTCTCTCTCTGTTGTTTATGTTCCTATTTCTCTCGCTTATTTAATGTAATTAACACATATGTATGGCAGGAGAGAGTGGTGGTGATGGTTGGCAGCAGATGGTTAACACATATGTATGGCAGGAGAGAGTGGTGGTGATGGTTGGCAGCAGATGGTGGTGGTTGGCGGCGGGGTGATGGTGGTTGTCGTAACTGTCGGTGGTGGTGGTTGTTTTAATTTAGATACATTTTAAATAAAAGTGTGAAATGACCAGAATACCCTTAAGTGAACAGACTTAACTAAAATTTTTAACCTAGTTAGTACTAAAGGACGAAATGTGTAATGAGTTTTCCAAATAAAGGATTGTGATTGTAATTATGAAAGTTAAAGGTCATCCATTGCAACCCGCTACAAACATAAAGGACGAAAAATGTAATTTACCCAAATAATATTATGTTTATGTGTTGCTTATAGGCTACCCTTCACTAGTTTCTTGCAAGAATTGCCACTAACATGCAACAAAACATTTAAAAATCTGCATATTCCATCAAGAAGCCATATCTATATCCTATTCAACAAAACATCGATACACCAATTTGAGGCGCCTTTCAAAGTTTCAAATCATCCATAGAGTCCTAAGATGCAAAATAAATTATAGATATTTCTTTTGTTTCAGCATACACACACATGTATATAAGAGTATTATGTTAAACTTACCATGTAAGAAATTTTCAATACTAGGAATGAAGATAAGAAGCTTTGAATTAAAAAAGGAACAGAACCATGTGATACTTTCGTTCCTTTTCTCCTTTGTAGAAACAATATGATGCTTTCATTCCCCTATCTCTGTAAAAAAAATCGTCTAATTTGTAATCAATATGTAAAAATATACAATGACCACACATAGAATGACAGATATGCACTTACATTACAAAACCCTTTCCACAAATTTCATGATTTTTGGAATTCTAGTTTTGTCATTATAAGCCTAAGTACCAGATACTTAACTATTTACTTGAGTTACTAAACATGATGGCATGATTAGCCACTCCAAGATATCCATCGAAAACCCTAGATAAATTTCAACAGTTGAGATATAAGAGCAAAAAATAAATAGCTTTGTGCCAAAAGAATTCATATCAAACATGTCTAATAAGTAAAATGATTTAAGCAACGGGTTCATAGAGATTCACATCACATATCTAAACATAAATCCAATAAACTACATGGTATGATAAAGACGCAATTGAAAACACACCAAAAATGCTCTCTTAAATTCAACATCTATAAACAACGATCTACTCGGTTAACCAACAATATAAGACATATATGTAAGTTTCTCAAGATAAAAGAAACGAGAGTAAGGCATACCTCTAAAATCTGTGAAAATGGAAAGTGAAGAAAACTACTAATTCACTCACATACCAGAATGAGAATGTAAAGCGAACAAGATACGATTGAAAAATTGGCCGGAGCAGGCGAGAAAAAGTGACCGCTAGACAGATTGACGCCGTCACAGGGAAGAGCGATGACATTTTCTCAATTCCATATACCCTTTTGCTGGAGAAACCTAGATTTAGATATACGAATGAGAGGGAGATAAAACAATTTTGGGGAAAGGGCATGTACGAAGAAACTATATATTATAATTATAATTATACACATTATATAATGTAACTTTAAAATGATTGTTTATATATTTTGGTTATAAATATAAAAACGTTTCAACACATATTATACCTAGAATAAAAATAAAAACTTCAAAACCCTCTCACCACTAGCCACCCGCCGCCGCCCATCGTCGCCACTCACCGAACACCACGACCACCGCCACCACAACCCACTGTTTTCGCCACCAATCACCAGTGCCAGCGTCACCACTTCCCAACACCTCCACCACTACTACCCTAAGCCGTCAATCACTGACGTCGTCGATGACCATGTTACGGCTGCCATCCGCCACCGGTGCCACCACCACCCACCGCCACCACCAACGAACACCACTAACCACCGCCACCACAACCCAGCACCACCTCCACCTGTCGCCACCACAGCCAACCACCGCCACCAAACACCAACGTCACCGCTTCCACTGGTGTTGTCGCCACCGCTATCGACCACCACCGTCGCCACCATCGATTACCACCACTACCTATAACCACCACCTACCACCGGTTTTCTTCCTTCTTTTTTCCAATCCTACAAGGTAATGATTCATTCCATTCATATGTAGTAACCAAACAAGACCATGGAATGGAATGATCAATTTCAACCTTTTGTACACTCCATTACCTCGTACCAAACAGACCCTAATAGTATATCACAATGAATAATAAAAGATTATACATGTCTTCATGGACTATATTGGGCCTTACCGGTCATGATTGCTCTGAATGGGCCATTATGGGTTTGTTAGGTCATACCAAGTCTTAAGGGTTATCGGGTTATAGTTATACCGAGTCATGCTGAACCATGATGAACATCAATAAATCATAGATGTCTTAATGGAATGTATCTTAATAGTCACGATGACTCTTAATATACGATGGTGCACTTTATTAAGTCATACTAGGTCCAAAGGGTTATATGAGGTCATAATGGGCAATAATAGATCATACATATATTAACGGACTATATTAGGCCTTAACTATTATGACAACTCTTGATTGACCATGATGGGCTTTATTAAGTCAACTAGGTGTTAAAATGTTATATTGGTTTATAGTGAGATATACTAAATAATAAATGAGTGATAAGGGTGAGCGGGGCGTTCGCGGTGACCCCGTGCGGGGACCGATTTCGCCGAGCGGGAACACCCCCGCCATCCAGGCGGGGACCCTAATCGGGGACCAAATCCGGGGGGTCTTCACCGAAGAAGAAGGAGGGAGGAGGTGGGGCCAGCCGCAATTTCAGCCAATGAAATTTTTTTTTTTTTTTTTGAATAAAAAAAGCAATTCCCCTAAGAGGGGAGTGGCGCCATCAAATTGGGGTGTTAGGGGAGTTGACGTGGCACACGAGGATTGGTTATGCGTAAGAGAGGGGACTCCCCTCTTAGGGGAGTGCCCCGGACACCCTAATAGATTATACATCTCTTAACGTCTCATATTGGATCTTAGTAGTTATTGTGACTCTTAATGGACCAGCTACATGCTACATTGCTATATAAAGTTAAACTTGATCAATTACATATTTACATTCATATATTTTCTATAACACTTATTATTACATATAAAATTAATAAGTTCTTTTTTAGTAACACGCAAACTAAATTTTAAATTAGATTAAAATACACAAACTATATATAAATTAGATTTAAATATACAGATAATAATATTAATTTTAGATTTTCAGTTTTCTAATTAGATTATAACTTCTTTATATATAATACTAGGTTAGAACCCCGTGTATTACACGGGTTTAATAAATGTAATTTTATATAGTGAATGGAAAAATAATAAATTTTTAAAAACCTCTTTTATAACACGTGTTGAGTAAATATAATTTTATATATTAAATAATAAAAAGTTATAATTTTAAGAACCTCGTGTATTGTGCGGTTTGAATAAACGTAATTTTATATACCAAATAATAAAAAAGTTATATTTTTAGAAAACCCTGTGTATTCACGGGTGAAAAAAATGTAATTTTATTTACTAAATAATAAAAAAAAATTATATTTTAAAAAAACTCTGTATATTGTACGGGTTGAATAAATCTAATTTTATATAGCAAATAATAAAAAAAGTTATATCTTTAAAAACCTGTGTAATACACGGGTTTATCTATTGTTAAAAAAATCTTTCTAAATCAAAATGGATTTTTTTTATTTTTATCCATTAGTTTTTTTTAAATATAATTTTCTTATTATTTGGTATATAAAATTATATTTATTCAATCCGTGTAATACACGATGGTTTTTAAAGATATAACTTTTTTATTATTTGGTAAACAATATTACCTTTATTTAACTCATGTAATACACATGGTTTTAAAGATATAACTTTTTTTATTATTTGGTATATAAAATTACATTTATTCAACCCGTACAATATGATTCTTATAGATATAACTTTTAATTATTTAATATATAAAATTACATCTATTCAACCCGTGCAATAAATGTTGTTTTTAAAGATATATTGTTTTATTATTTAGTATATAAAGTTTATTTATTCAACTCGTGTAATACACGGGGTTATAACCTAGTTATTATTTATATTAAATATAAATTAGAAAATCTATCAACATCCAATTTGTGTTTCTCTTTGGGGTCGGTTTAGAATACTGAACATGTTATGCGATATTATTTTTGTATAAAAGATTTATATTAATTTAATTTATATTTAATAATTTAAATTAAATAATTATTATCTATAATTAAGGATGGTCTAGAATAATAACAAGTGTCCATTCATTGGTTTCTTTTATTATATAGTATAGATTTTTATTTTTATAATGATATTATGTATTTAATTAATGTAAGAGGCTGTTGTATATTTTAATTTTAATTTGATATACAGTAAAGATTAATAGATTAACGATTTCTCCATAAAACCAGATTCACCTCCTAATTTTTAATATACTAAAAGATAAAAAAATAATTTCTTCTTAAAACTAGTTTTTCCCTCCTAATTTTCCTTCAATTATTATTTCCCACCAATTATTATTTCCCACACAAACTTAGATGTCTACCGCCATAAATTTTAGGAGGGAACTTTGAAAGAAAAGTAACTAAATAAAAAGGTTTAGATATTAAATAGAAAAATATATTATTATATTTTTAAAATTGAAAATTATAGGATAAACTTATATAGTTTTAAAACTAAAAGTAGATTATGAAGACAATATTTTTGGTGATGTTTTGGTGGGTTCATTGGTGTGTCAAATTGCAAAAAAAAAACCTATTTTTAACCTTTTGGATTTCATGAAATCCATTGGTAATTTTTCTAAAACGATTAATGTATTTTATTTATTTCTTAAGATTCGGTCAAAATTTATCATACCTGATATTTTAACATATAAAAAATATTATGTTAATATCAAATGTCATTAAAATAACAATGAAAGTAATCTATTATATACAAATCAAAACTATCTATATTTTTTTTCCATTTTCATTGAATTAAAAAAAGTTGCATTAGATATATTAATGCAATATTTATACTAAATGGAGTTGCATTAGAGTTAAATGCAACACAATTGATAAATGTTGCATATAAAAAGTTACAATAGCCTCATTTTCTAGTAATGACCACCACTCACCGGCCACCACCACTACTAAGACCCTAGTGTCAAGTGTCCTATTAAGTTATGTTATAATAGAACTCTAGCGAATAAGTGTCCTATAAAACCGATGTTTTATGACTCAAATATCAGGTGTCCTATTATAGTGTATTATAATTATAATTAACACCACAATGATTAAGCATCCTATAAAGGTTAAATTTATAAGACCCAAGTGTCAAGTGTCTTTTTAAGTTATATTATAATAAAACTCTAGCGAATAAACGTCAAATAAAACTAATTTTTTATGACTCAAATATCAAGTGTCGTATTACGGTGTATTATAATAACACCACAATGATTAAGCGTCCTATAAAGTTTAAAGTTATAAGACCCAAGTGTCAAGTGTCCTATTAAGTTAAGTTCTAATATGACTTCGACTAGAAAGGGTCCTATAACACCGAACATTTATGACTTAACTATAACGTGTCCTATTAAGTTATGTTATAATAGGACCCCAGATGATCAAGTGTCCTAATACAGTACCACATAATGGGACACTAACAATTAAATGTCTTGTAAAGTACTTTATTAGGATCTACATTTTAATTGTCCTATTAAATTATATGATAATAGAACCCCAAAAAATCATCCATCCTATTAAATTGTTTTTTAGGACACCGGTTTAGTAGAGTATATTATAAAAGGACCCCAAAAGTTCATTAGCCCTATTAAATTGTTTTTTAGGACCCTCTTTTACGAGCGTCCCACAGTAAAGATCCTAAAAAGCCATTTTTGTTGTAGTGAATTATTGAGGTAACCCGGTTTAATCTGTATTGTTTGAAATAAAAGCCTTTAGGGGTTAATGACCATGTCCCGGATATCCTTGACATCATTGTATTATAAAATGGCCACGTCTTAGGTACGGGGTGTAGGCATACACCTGACAGTTACTAAGTAATAACGGTATCCCACTCTCTTGTGGGCCTATACTTGTGGCGTGTCTGTTAATCTTGACTCGGTTTCTACATCGGGCCCTGAACGTACCACGAACATGTAAATCTGTATACAAGGTTATAAATATAATTGTTCCAAGTTAAAAAGGGTAATTTTGCCTCTGTGCATTTTAATCAAATTACAAATAATATTTGTGCCACGTGCATTCAAACCAATTTTCTTAAACTCTTTTCAAATGAGTCGGTTGAGTGTATTTACCAGTGAAAACTGACGTATTTTCCAAAAAGGTTAAGTGACAGGTACTGAACGAAATTGGCTGGAAGCTCAGGGCGCTAATAAGGAATCTTGCAAGTCCTAGGCGTCTAAAGTCTGTTGAACAAATGATATGTTATAAGATCCGCATGTGGATCCTTTACTTTCCGATGTAATACTGGATAGTACTTTATATTCGGAAATGTAATAATATTTATCCTTTGCTTCCGCTGTGCATTTATATATTGTGTTGTTTGACTATTATGTTGCCAACTACGTCACGATACTCCCCACCGGGCCCACCGGTGACACGTGGAAAGTCGGGGTGTGACACCCTCACCGGAACCTGTGTCACCACCCTCTCCACGTTTGCCGAAGTTTATATTGTTCTCTATTTGCGCGTTTTCGTCGGACTCTATCTCCATCCCCGGTGAACCTGCCAAACCGTTATTCAGGTCAAAATCCGTCTTTTCCGGTACCTCACCACCAGTGGCGCCGTTGCTCCCTGCTGAGATCTTTGTAATCGGCTCGGACACAACGGTTTCATCTATACTTTCCTCCTGGTTCTCGATCGAGTCTGGAACCCAATCACCTCTTTCCTCTTCGACCCACACTCTGAATCGTTTGCCTGCCTCCACAACGGTGACCACTTCTTCTATCCTACCAACCGTGTCGGTTAGCACGCAAACACTATCTGAGGTTAGAAGGTTATCCTCCGACTGCCGTTGTGAAGCGTGAATGATTTTGCCAAAAATTCTCCCAATCGAGTCAAAGGTCTCATTACCGGAGAGATGTAACGGAACTCCATGAATATTCAGCCACGCGATTCTTTCGAAGGAAAAAGCCTGTCCTTTCCAAGTGTCAATATTGGTGAACCATCCGAACCCAGGTGCCTGTGCCGTGAAAGATTCTGCCTCATCTTCTGTTCCGAAAACAATCATGACTCTCAAACCTCCCAGGTATTTAATAATCGACTCTCCATATTTAGCTTCCTTTAACAAAATATCTATCTTCCTAAGAGTCCAAAGATCTTTTGTCTTTCCGATAATGGCCTTCCCCTGCTCCTCCACGTAGGCTTTGGCATACTCAGAAACAACAATCTCTTTCGTAACCGGTGTTGTCTGTAGTTTGTCGCTCACTATACTGGCGTAAGACTTACCTCCTGTTACAAAATTGTTAAAGCTCCCCTCCTTCCTAAGACCAAACTGACTCCCTTCCTGCATCTTACCTTTCTGAGCAAATGAGTTCATGTTTTGATTTCCTTTCTGAGCAAATGAGTTCCCATTATGACTTCCTTTTCCTTCTTCATTCTCCAAAGAGAATCTAGCAATATTGATGAACAATTTGAAGCTACCCATCCAAACATTTTGCTTAGTCTTTTCCATGAACGCCGCGTCCTTCACTCCCTTAAAGCTAACGAAACCGAATCGGAACCCGTTTTTGTCCCTTTTCCTCGCTACATACACACCTTCGATCGAGCCGAAAACACCTAAAGTTTTTTCGATGTCTTTCGATCCGCACCTCTCTGGTAGCCTTGCTACGTAAAATTTTGTTAAACCTTTCGAGCCCTTCGTATTTCTGTCTTCATCGCCGTTGTTACCCTTTTTCCGGCCGTCCATTGCTGCCGGATGCCTCCTCCGTTGTTCAAACTATGTTGTAACTTCTATAACTAACGTTGTGATTGTTCCCTGTTCACTAATTATTTAACTAAGACATGTGCTAGTTAGTTTGATAATCAGAACATGTCACAGGTAAAATTATGAAAATGGACATTGTTAATCTTGACTCTTCTAAATTAGACACTATTTTTACTTTTTCAAAATAGACTCTCGCTAACATTGTCGGCTAACTCCGGCTAACTTTGCAGGCTAACCGGCTAACTTTGCCGGCTAAACAAAAAGTACCGGATAAACATGAATGTCTGTATTAAAATGCATTGACTGGGAATTAGGTATTGATTTCTGATTAGTCTAAACGCTTTTGAAAGTTAAAAAAAAAATATGTATTTTTTAGAAAAGTTTTGATTAATATTGTCCACTTTAGTAATTTCCCCCTTTTTTTTTCGTAAGAATACACAAATATCACAAGTCACTACAACCAATAGTAATTACCCAGGTAACATGAAGCTAAATCTCTTTAAAGGAACTAAGAAATGTTTTTAATAAAAGTATCACAAGTCACTACAACCAATAGTAATTACCCAGGTAACATGAAGCTAAATCTCTTTAAAGGAACTAAGAAATGTTTTTAATAAAAGTATAATATTAAAAAAATATATCCTTGACCGTGTAATATTGTGCTTCGTTTCTTATTCGTCTGTCTTTTTATTTTTCTTAATATTTATATATTTCATATAACAACATATTCTAAAACAGCTCATGTCTAAAACAACCTCTAGACGTAACAAATAAAAATAGTTGGTACGACGATTAACACAATGGTATATTTTCTTTCTTTTGTAATCAACGTTTAACAGCTACCACGATGCAACCAACTTGGACAGAGCCACACGGGAAGACCCACCGTCACTCACTGCCATCGCGGCCTCCTCTTTTCTTGCCTTCGCCACCTCCCGAACGACGTTGCCTTCCTTCCCCTCCATCAACTGCCTAACACGCTTCTCCACCTCCATCGCGGTCACCAACCCGCCTTCTGACTCATCCATAGGTAGAACCAACTTCATTTCATCCCTCAACACCACTTTATTGAACTTTTGTTCCGCGTACAGCGGCCATGCCACCATTGGAACCCCAGCACATACGGCTTCCAAGACCGAGTTCCACCCGCAGTGAGTCACAAACCCGCCCACAGACTTGTGGTTGAGAACAGCCACTTGCGGCGCCCATTTCTTCACCACTAGTCCTCTATCTTTCGTACGCTCCAAGAAACCTTCTGGCAGTAGTACATCCAAGTCTGGCTCAGGCGGTGGCAGAAACCGGTCTTCTTTTTTTTTCGACGGCGGGCTTCTGACCACCCAAAGAAACCGAACTCCACTCATCTCCAGCCCCTTCGCTATCTCCTTCAACTGCTCCTTGGAAAACACACCCAAACTCCCGAAACACAAATACACAACACTTCCACTCGGTTGCAAATCCAGCCAACTTAAACACTCGTGTGAGCCATCACCTCCAGTCGCTATCAACGGTCCCACGCAGTAGATCGGCGGTGTAGGCAGATCCGGGACACAAACTCCACCGTTTATGGCTTTAATTGCTTTCGGCTCCAGCGAATCAAACGTGTTAATAATAATCCCAGCTGATTTGGGCAGTTTCTCGCATTTTCCAAGAAAATCAGAATAATCAGTAGAAGTTCTATCAAGAAGCGGGACTATCATATCCGATGACGGTATCGGAGGCAACCCAGGTGAATGGATGAGTGTATGCATATCTTTAAAACTTTCAGTAGTGGTTTTATCAAGTGTCGGCATGTAAAGGAGAAGTGCAAGGCAGCATGCACCAGATGTAAAGAAGTAGTAAACCGGCACGTTAATATTCTCAGCCAAAGACATCGCGGGAGAGCAAAACGTGTCGATAACGAAGGCTGTGATGTTGGAAGATGAAGAAATCGAGTGCAGAGCGTTATCAACGTTGGGGTTGCTACGTCGAATAAGCTCAAAGATGATGGCTTCCATTGAAGGGAATTGTAGGGGGTCAAGAGGGATGTCAGGGAGGTGGTGGAAGGTGATGGCGGGGAAGGTGGCGGAGATGTGGCGGACATAGGCGGCGGTGGTGCCGGTGTTGAAGGAGGGGATGAGAGTGAGGACGACGATAGAGAAAGAAGGGTGGTGTTTGGTGATGAGTTTTCCGAGCTCCACCATTGAAATGAGGTGGCCCATACCCGGAGAAGGATACAAAACTATAATCGCCATTTTTTTATGATTGTTTAGAGAGAAATAATTGAATTGATGGAGTGATGAAGTCAGAAGTTATATGGTTATGTTTTGAAAACAACATCAATGGTTGTGCACAACACAACCATGTGCAAAACAAGCAAACGAGTCTTTATCTTGATTTGTCCTTTGTTTTTTGTATTTACACGAGTAATAAAATAACATGTATTAGATTTTAAGTGCTAGCCATAATTTAGTATTGTACGCCATTAGGCCATCCGTAGTCATAAAGCCCCTTGTGGGGCGTTATGCGACACGTGTCGTGCCACGTCACACGGGGGCTTTATGGGGCGTTATATAACTAGAGCCCGTAGTCATAAAGCCCATACCCATCATTACCTAATTCTTAATTTTCAATTTCATTAAATATTATAAAAACCCTTAATAATTTTTGATTGGTCAACACTTCAAAAGCACACCCCATACCGCCGCGAAATTAATCGCGCCACTCCCCCATTTCTCATTGATAGCGCCCAAGGTTTTGGTGTAGCCGGCGTTTTGGCGGCGCCATGAAGGGGGAAAGCGCCCCACTACGTATACTCTTAGGGAAGTGGTCCAATTACTCGTCATTGACAATGTGAGGTGTGAAACTACAGATACTTGTATATTAATAAAAAATATCAAGTTTTTTGTGGACATGTAATGAAAAAAACACCCCATCTAGTTGCGCACTTGCGCTTGTGTATTGGGGTTTAAGTTTTCATTCTTGCATAAAAAAAATATTGTTGATTTTTTTCTTTTTACTAAAATGGATTATTTCCCAAAAAATTTATTAAAATAGTGATATTAATTTACTTTTGATTTCTTAAATTAGGGGTGGATCATGTGTAGGGGCAAACCACAGTGTGACACATGCGGAGTGTGAAAAGGGTATTATTGTCTTTTCATCACGTTTCATATGAAAAACAGATTTGAAGCTTATTTGAACTTGATTATGATATATTAGTTTACGATTTCGGTATGAGTAGGGATAAATTAGGTCTGTAAACGAAGTGAACGAACATGAACAAATGCATGTTTGTGTACGTTCATTTAACTTTAACCCAAGAGTAACACGAACAAGAACATATAATCGAACACTTTTTTTTGTTCATGTTCATTCATTAGGGGAATGTTCATTGGGAAACACTAAAAAAGTGGGGAACAACGGGGAACCGACTCAAACGAACTCCGATTGGGCTCATTCCAGCGGCGTTAGAACCGGCTTGTCAAACCCTAACTAAGATCTCTTAACCCTAAACCCTAAATCCTAACTCATAAACTCTAAACTCTAAAGCTAAAAAATAAGGCTAAAACCTAAGCTAAACCGTAAAATCTAAACTATAAACCCAAAAAGCTAAACCCTAAAGGCTAAATCCTATAGCTAAACCCTAAAGCTAAACCATAAAGCTAAACCCTAATATATTTAGGGTTTAGGGATTATGATTTAGGGTTTAGGGTTAAGAGATACTAGTTAGGGTTCGATGAGCCGGTTCCAACGCCGATGGAATGAGTCCAATGGGAGTTCGTTTATTGTTACCCAATGAACCTCACAATATATATATATATATATATATATATATATATATATATATATATATATATATATATATATATATATAGGAATGAGATCTAGAGAAAACGATTTGAAGTGTAAGAACACTGAGAAGGGTATTCAACCATAAGATCTTTGTAATTTGTCACTAAGATGATGCGGTGGCATTTTTGTAAATAATGGGAACCTTATAACTACCTGGAGGGGTAAAATAGGAAGATCAAAACAAGGGTGCACATGCTAATCACATGTCATTTCCCCCCATCATATTTAAACGCCAATAACTTTTTTATACGTGATTATTTTTCTAAAAAAATACACCATAAAACTTAGCGTTTTTTTATCTTTCCAAAGAGTATACTATTGATATACTTTAAAAAAAATAAATTGGCTTTTTATGGCATTTTTCTGAACTAGGGGTTTTATAGTATTTTAGACTAGGTATTTTCATGGCGTTTTACTGAATTAGGTGTTTTTTTCATGGCGTTTTTCTGAACTAAGTGTTTTATGGCGTTTTCAACTGAGTTTTTCATAGCGTTTTTTTTTTTTTTCTGAATTGGGTGTTTTATGGCATTTTTAACTGGGTATTTTCATGGCGTTTTTCTAAATTGGGTGTTTTATGGCGTTTTATTTGAACACCCAGTTCATGTCAGTGGGTTTTTGATAATATGGCCCTTAGTGTAATTTAGCATCAATGCACATGTCAACACCAGAATCGTTCTCACCGTTCTTACACTTTTCAACGATTTCCCTAAATTCTGACTAGGGGTGCAAACGAGCCGAGCCGAGCCCGAGCTTGACCAGGCTCGACTCGAGCTCGATTAACTTTATGTGAGCTCGGGCTCGAGCTCGAGCTCGATTCGAGCTTTGTTTTCAAGGCTCGAGCTCGGCTCGTTTGTATTTTCTCAAGCTCGAGCTCGGCTCGGGCTCGGCTCGTTTATTATTTATTAATTTGTATATTAAATAAAAATAATATAAATAATAGACTTTTTAGGCTCGTGAGCTCGATAAGTGAAGCTCGGGCTCGGGCTCGTTTACTAAATAAGCTTATTTTTAGGTTCGAGGTCGGCTTGTAAACAAGTTTAAATAAGCTCGGCTCGACTCGGCTCGTTTACACTAAAGCTCGATAAGGCTCGACGAGCCTAACGAGCTTCACATGCAAGGCTCGAGCTCGGGCTCGATAAACAAACGAGCTTTGTTTTGAGGCTCAAGCTCGGCTCGGGCTCGATAAAGCTCGGCTCGTTTCGAGCTTTTTCTCGAGCCGATCTCGAGTAGCTCGCGAGCCGGCTCGGCTCATTTGCACCCCTAATTCTGACCCTATATATATATATATATATATATATAGGGTGAGGTTCGGCTACAAAATCATAAAACATTACAATTTCAGCCATAAAACACACTCAAAACCCATAAATAATATAGTGAAGATCACTAAAACACAATATCCAAACCCTAACAGTCCTTAAAAACTTCAAACACACCATTGTACAACTATGAACATAAAACACAACATGATAATCAACATAAAACACACTAAGTTACTCATTCGATAATCAAAGCCTCATCATCCACAACAAAATATAAAACCCACAAATATGGTGTTTTAGTAATCTTCACTATGTTATTTGTGAGTTTTGAATGTGTTTTATGGTTGACATTATAGTGTTTTATGACTTTTTACACTTTGTAGGAAAAATGAACTTTGTAGCTAACTCCCACCATACATACACACATACATACATACATACATATACATACATACATACATACATACATACATACATACATACATACATACATACATACATACATACATACATACATACATACATACATACATACATACATACATACATACATACATACATACATACATACATACATACATACATACATACATACATAGGGGAAGGTTCATTGGGGAACACTAAAAAGTGGAGAACAACGGGGAACCGACTCAAACGAACTCCGATTTGACTCATTCCAGCGGCGTTGGAACCGGCTCGTCGAACCCTAACTAAAATCTCTTAACCCTAAACCCTAAATCCTAACTCCTAAACTCTAAACTCTAAAGCTAAAAAAATAAGGCTAAAACCTAAGCTAAACCGTAAAATCTAAACTATAAACCCTAAAAGCTAAACCCTAAAGGCTAAACCTAAAGCTAAACCCTAAAGCAAAACCCTAAATCTAAACCCTAAACCCTAAAACTAAACCCTAAACCCTAAAGCTAAACCCTAAAGCTAAACCCTAAGGCTAAACCCTAAAGCTAAACCCTAAAAGCCAAACCCTAATATATTTAGGGATTAGGGGTTATGATTTAGGATTTAGGGTTAAGAGATCCTAGTTAGGGTTCGACGAGACGGTTCCAACGCCGCTGGAATGAGTCCAATCGGAGTTCGTTTGAGCCTGTTCCCCACTGTTCCCCACTTTTTTAGTGTTCCCCAATGAACCTCACACTATATATATATATATATATATATGGGAGCGCTAAAATGAAAACCACCTCCAGTTGTAAGAACCGCGAGAACCACTCTCAACCAATCAGAATAAAGGGTAATTTGGTCATTTCCTTCAAATGTCTAATCTCTTCTCTCTCTTCATTAAAGTCACCTGACTTTATTAATATCTCTCTCCTCTCTCATCTATCATCACCCCTATTCTCTGATCTCTCTCTCTCCAAAACCCTCATCCCTCCTTCCCCTGCTTCATCTTCAAGTTTCATTCCCCTGTCACCATAATATCCAAAGTCAAATTCTCAACAACACTCATGGTTCCCCCCTTTCGATTTCTCATAACACACAAACCCCTTTTCTCCTTTTATTTCAATTCACGTTTCCCTTAAGCAAATCCAAAACCCACCATAAATCACTTCCATTCACACACCAACCAAACCACCCATCAACCCACAACAAACTTCAACAAATGAAGCACCAAACAAACATTCAACCACTCTTAACCACCCTCCTGACACCTTCTCAGGCGGACAAGCACCGCAGGCGGCAGATGAAGACGCGTCGCCGCTCACGGCGGCAGCTGCGGTGAGTCGGAACGACGGCACAACCCCCTTTTTCTCATTTTTTCTGATGATGGATGAGGTTAGATGAAGGTGATGATGAATCGAGAGAGATTGAGCTGAGAAGAAGTGTCGCAACCCCCGCCCCCTTATATGTCCTGGGAATGGGCGGCCGCAAACATTCGTTTGTGGTGGTATTAGTTATTTAATTATTAATTTGGCAGCGGAAATTACATCAGGACCGTAGTTAGGAAATGTTTATCAGAGTAAAACCACCATATTTTATATTTATAATCACATGGGTAAACCCAAGTTTCTTTATTACAACACGTTTATAGGGATAAACCCTATTTTATTGAATTTAAAACATCGTCTTTTTGGTAACTTTTATAGCCACATTTTTCCAAGCCGTCAGTGCTCTCCAGCTGGCTTTTTACTAATTGGCTGTCACATTGTGTTACCTGAAACGCGTTTTAAAAACATTTGTCAGTGGGAAATACTGGTGAGTGAATCCCAGTTTAATCAAGAAACATTTTATCAATTAACACAGTATTGAGAGCGATCACATTGTTTATTTCTACACAATTACTCATTCAGTACTGTCAATCCTGACAGGTGGGTCATATTACACATTGGCTAACTCGTCTTCTAAGGGTAACGTGTTCCACATTTTGTATACAAAACCCCAACATACCGGCAATAATTGAAGAACTACAAAGACTCAATCACTGCTTAATCACATTGTTAAGCATTTAAGGTTTTGTAAAACAGTTCATAAAAAGGTTTACAAAAAGTGGATAAACTCACATTGCTGTTTTAGACTTCTTCTAGGGTTTCCTGGTGTTAATCTATAATTTACACAAATGTACATATGTTAGTATAATAACCCTTTATTTATATTAACGATACCCCTCCCCGAGACGGTATTCCAACAACTACGTTGGGCAGAACCACGACAGTTATTACGGAACCCTGGATCAATCGGGTAGCTTATCTAATACGAAACGGGGGTGATAATACTTACAACGGAGCAGAACCTCACTAATTAGGGGGATATAATACCCGTATATTATGTCTACTACTTCAGAATTCGATTAAAAAGAAAAGAAATGAGTGAGTAGATTGAAGATCCGATGCCCTCTATTTATAGGGGCTGTTTTTTACTTTTACGCGGCCCGCGTAAACATAAACAACGGGCTACGCGGCCGGCGTAGTAGCCCGGGTAGGGTTTAGGGTGTACGGGTCATCGTATAGGGTTGCAGGGTGTTGGGCCACGTGGCGACCTGAGGTCGTGCCAGCCATCACCTTCTCGCGGCCCGCGTAAGGGTTAAGAGGAGGGTTACGCGGCCCGCCTAAAACCCATTTTCTTTGTTTTTTTAATTATTTTTAATGTTATAACGTATTTTGGGCTCGGTTTTCACATACATGGTGTATTTTAAGACATATAGGGGTATTTAACATATATTAGGGTGTCAGAAAAATATTCGGGAGGGTTGTTATATCCTCCCCACCTTGTTTTAGAGCTTGTCCTTGAGGTCTACTGGAACAGGTGTGGGTATTTTCTTTGCATTTCTGATTCAAGTTCCCATGTGTATTCTGGTCCTCTTTTGGAGTCCCACTTCACTTTGACTAAAACTAGTCTTTTAGTGCTTGAGATTCTTAACTTTCCTATCTTCAATCTGTAGAGGCTTTTCCACAAACTTTAACTGCTCATTTACCTCTATATCCTTAAGAGGTACTATTAGTGACTCATCAGTTAACCATTTCTTGAGATTAGATACGTGAAATACATCATGTATTCCTGCCATTTCCTCTGGCAGTTGCAGTTGATAGGCTACAGGTCCTATTCTTTTAATAATCTTGAAAGGTCCAACATACCTGGGACTTAGCTTTCCTCTTTTTATGAATCTTACCACTCCTTTCCAATGAGAGACTTTTAATAACACTTTATCTCCTACTTGAAATTCCATTGGTTTTCGCCTGTTGTCAGCATAATTTTTCTGTCGATCACGTGCTGCTTTCAGTCGTTCCTTGACTTGAATAATTTTTTCTATTGTTTCTTGTACTATTTCAGGTCCAGATAGTTGCTTTTCCCCAATTTCTGCCCAACAGACTGGGGTTCGGGACTTTCGTCCATAAAGTGCTTTAAATGGTGCAGCATTTATACTTGTGTGATAACTATTATTATAAGAAAATTCTATCAATGGTAAGTGATCATCCCAATACCTCCGAAATCAATTACACAAGCTCTAAGCATGTCCTCTAGTGTCTGAATTGTCCTTTCGCTTTGTCCATCCGTTTGAGGATGATAAGCTGTGCTTAGATTCAACTTGGTTCCCATTGCTTTTTGGAAACTTGTCAAAAAATGAGAGGTAAAACGACTATCTCTGTCAGAAACAATTGATAGAGGAATTCCATGTAAAGAAACTACTTCATTTACATACAATTTAGCTAATTGTTCCATACTAAAAGTTTCTTTCATTGATAGGAAATGAGCTGACTTGGTTAGTCTATCTACAATCACCCAGATTGTATCATTACCTTTCTTTGTTTTGGGTAATTTAGTAACAAAATCCATTGTTATCAATTCCCATTTCCAAACAGGCATTTCTAACTGTTGCAATAAACCTGAAGGTTTCTGATGTTCAACTTTAACTTGTGAACAGGTTAAACACTTAGAAACATAGGCTGCTATGTCCTTTTTCATTCCTATCCACCAGAAATTCTTTCTTAAATCCTGGTACATTTTATCACTTCCTGGATGCATCGTATATTTAGACTTATGGGCTTCTTCTAATATGCGATGACGTAGGTTTCCTAATTTAGGTATCCACATTCTTTTCTTATGGAATCTCCAAATTCCATATGTTCCTTGTTCTAATTCCTTGATCATTCCTTTTAGTTTTTCAGTATCATCCTTGATTACTGATTCTTGTGCTTTTCTAATATGTTTATTTAAATATACTTGTAGATTTAATTTAAGAGAACGTGCCCTTTTTGGCTGTTCGTGATATTTTCGACTTAAAGCATCAGCAACTACATTTGCTTTTCCTGCATGATACTGAATATCACAATCATAATCACTAAGTAGTTCCATCCAGCGTCTTTATCTCATATTCAATTCCTTTTGCCCGAAGACATACCTTAAACTCTTATGATCGGTGAATACAGTAAACTTACTACCGTATAGGTAATGTCTCCAAATCTTAAGGGCAAAAATTATAGCTCCAAATTCTAAATCATGAGTGGAATAATTTTCTTCATGATTCTTAAGTTGTCTGGATGCATAGGCTATAACCTTTTGACGTTGCATTAACACACATCCATAACCTAATTTAGAAGCGTCACAATAGATTACAAAATCTTCAGTTCCTTCTGGTAACGCTAGTATGGGTGCATGGGTTAATCTTTGCTTAAAGATTTTAAAGGCTTCTTCTTGTTTTGATTCCCATTCAAACTTAACAGATTTACAGGTCAGCTTAGTTAAAGGAATGACTATTCTTGAAAAATGTTGAATAAATCTTCTATAATAACCGGCTAATCCTAAGAAACTTCTAACCTCGGTTGGTGACTCAGGGGTTTTCCACTTGGTTATTGCCTCGATTTTGGTGGGATCTACATGAATTCCTTCATGATCAACTAGGTGTCTGAGAAACTATACCTGTTCTAACCAAAATTCGCACTTTGAAAACTTAGCATAAAGCTTTTCTTTTCTTAATAAACTTAAAAGTGCGTGCAAATGCTTTGCATGTCCCTCTTTACTCTTAGAGTAAATGAGAATATCATCTATAAAGACAATTATGAATTTATCCAAATATGGCTTACATATTCGGTTCATCATATCCATGAATGCAGCTGGGGCATTGGTTAGACCAAATGGCATGACAGTAAATTCATAATGGCCATACCTTGTTCTGAAAGCGGTCTTAGGAATGTCCTCTTCCTGTACCTTTAATTGATGATATCCTGACCTTAAATCGATTTTAGAGAAAAATCGTGCTCCTTGCAATTGATCAAACAGATCATCAATTCTTGGTAATGGATACCGATTCTTAATTGTGACTTTTTTCAATTCACGGTAGTCAATGCACATTCGCATTGATCCGTCCTTCTTTTTAACAAATAAGATCGGCGCTCCCCAGGGTGATGAACTGGTCTGTATGAATCCTTTCTCTAGCAATTTGTCTAATTGCTTCTTTAGTTCTTGCATTTCTGCAGGTGCCAAACGGTAAGGTGCTTTGGCAATTGGTGTCGTCCCTGGTATTAAATGGATTCTGAATTCAACTTCTCTATCTGGAGGTTGCCCTGGTAATTCTTCTGGAAATACATCTGAAAACTGAGATACCACTGGAATATCCCTTAATTCTTTTCCTTTAGTGTTAGTGATTATAGAAATCAAATACACTAATGATCTTTTTCTTATGTAACTTGCTGTTTTCATCACAGAGATGAATTTAGTGGATCTAGAGGTTTTATATCCTTTAATTGTGATCTTTTCACCCTTTGGTGAATTTACTTGTATCGAATTTTGATCACACAAAGTACTGGCTTTATTGGCTACTAACCAATTCATTCCTAATACTACATCAAATCCTGCCAGATTCATGGGGTAAAGGTTTGCAATAAATTTCTGATTTAGAATTTCTATTCTTGCTCCCTGCAAGATTTCAGAAATTTTAATGGTGTCCCCATTTGCTGTCTCTACTAGACATTCTTGTGGAAGTTTAGTTAATGATTGATTGAGAAGTTTGCAAAATGAAGTATTAATAAAACTTTGGTTTGCACCAGAGTCAAATAATACTTTAGCAAAAATATCATTAACTAAAAACGTACCAGTGATCACATCCGGGATCATCTTTGCTTCTTCTGCAGTAAGAACAAATGCTCTAGCATTTTTGGTATTCTTTTTATTCGTAGCTGGGGCTAACTTTGGACAGTTAGGCTTGATATGACCTTGTTCTCCACAGTTGTAACATACCCAGTTATTAGCTTTCTTCCTGCAGTCTTCTTCCTTGTGTCCTGATATTTTGCAAAGTTACAGTATATGGAGCATCTTCCTGAATGCTTCCTTTTGCAATTCTTACAGTAGGGTGTAGAGGTAGAACCTATATTTTTCCCACGATTAGAATTTCCAGAACGAAATTCTTGTGTGAGCTTCTGGGTTAGGTTCCTTCTTTGATATTCTTCTCGTGTACGGATTAATTGTAACACCTCGTAAAATCACGTCCAATGATGTATTGACATGTGTAATAAACCCTAATAAAGTCAAACGTTGAATTTGAGGGACTAATTTTGCGAAAAATCAAAAACTTTGATTATAGAAGGACTGTAAATGTTAACATGCTTATTATAAGCCTCTGAATAACGTTACACGGTAATCATGTTCACAAATGAGCCACTTGTTGATCAAGAGTAGCCGTTTGCGTAATTAATTGAAAGTTTGGGCGATGAAGGGTTAAAAGCGTCAACATGTTAATTCTTACCTCTGAGTGACCTTTTAACAAATCTAGAGCTTCATGATAATTGATTATACTCTCAGGAATGCCTAATATTGGCCATTAAGGGCTTTTATGCCTATAAGTGAAGTTACGCGCAACTTTGCAAGTTAAAGGGACTAAAACTGTCAATATGTTTAATTATACCTCTGAATGACCTTTTAACGAACCCGAAGCATTATGATGTTTTATAATACTCTCAAGAATTCCTAATATGGATTAGATAAGGCTTCGATGCTATTTAACGATGATATGCGCAAGTTTGCGCATTAGAGGGACCAAAAGCGTCAACTTTTGAATCTACGCCTTTTGGTGACCATTTAAGCGAACGGGAGCATATTAATAATTAAACACATGCTTGGGAATACCCATTATGGGCCATTGAAGGCTTGGATATCATTAAATGACATTTCGCGCTACTTTGTGCGATTAAAGGACTAATTGCGTCAAACTGCAAAAGTCTATCGATTCGTATGGTATCGAACCTTCCGGAATATGATCATAAGTTAAACATGCCCTAAATATCCTTTACATAGCTTAGAAATAGGCTTAGAGGTGTTTGGTGCGCAAAAATAAACTTATTTGATCAACAGGGACTAAAAGCGTCAAAAAGTGCATAAGTTTGCACTTTCGCGCATATCTTACGTTCTGAATATATCCGGACATCCAAAAATTTATGTAATCATTAAAATATTTTATTTTAGTGATCGGCATGATAAAATTCCATTCGTCTCGTAATTTGGATCGTTTTTCGCGGTCGTTCGTGTTTCGTCGGAATTAGCCGAACGACGCAACCGTACGACCAAACGAACCGACATCCGGCATATTTTTGAGCATGTTTTATGTTCCCTATGTTTAGGAATCATTGTATATCCTTGAAAATGGATTAACGGGCTTTAAACATGTCAAAATGGGCCTTAAACACTTGCAGGGACCAAAGCTGTAAATAAGCAAACTGTTTGCTGAACTAAAGTGCATCAGATCTGCAAAAAATAGCTGATTTCAATTCAGCAGCTGGGTTTCTGGTTTACAAATGTTTTTGATCATTCTAGGGGCTATTTTTGGGGCACCCGTGGTATTCTAAAACCATGGGCACATATGTAAGGCCCAGATCGAAGCACGTTTATCGATGAACGATCTTAACGGTTACCCGAAAACTATATAAACCCCATGATTTCATTTGCAACACACCATGATCTGATCATATTCTCTAAGTTGGAGTGTTTATACTCCATACCTGAGAATTATTAGATCAAACCTCCATTTCTTGGACCACCCCTTGTAAGTATTCTTTCGTGCTGTTATGCGTTTTTAGCACAAAAGTCAAACAATGTTTGACTTTCTACTTTGACCAGTCAATGGTCAACATGAAGTCTGTTTGAACTTCGTAACGTGAGCGTAATCACGATGGTTGTAGTCTCTTATGACTATACCTCCTAATTACCACGTTTGCTTAGTTAATTGTCGGGTCAAAGTAATTAAAATAAAAGTCAAGCGAGTCGGTTTTAAAAAAAAATTCATAATTAATGATGTAAAGGCAATAAAATCAGTTTTGTCACTTTAATAACTTGGTAAATATTAATTGAACATGTCTAGGCATGTTCGACCCGACGATTCTGAGTTTAGGCACGGTTCGGAACCGAAAGTCGCAAAAGTTGACTTTTGCTTTGACTTTCAGTTCTGACCCGATTTAGCTTAGTTTAGTTATGACTTAGGATTCCTTTAGGACCATATTATATGTTAGTGTAACCCTATGAGGTTATACAACATGGTTCCATAGAAATCCTAGTTCATTGCATGTTTCCGTTAAATGCTTAAAAGTTGACCATTATGCCCTTTTGATATTAAAACGAGAATTTTGAAAACGTGAGAGGACAAAAACCTTTATTACTGATTTATAAACATGTCCTAAAAATTTGACATCAGTTTGAGGTCTAAATTAGGAGTTATGCTCAATATCGTAATTTGAAAGCTTTTTATTAATTAAACGGCATTATTAGCATAAAGCCTATTTAAACCCGAATTTTGACACCAAACCTTTTGCCCACTGATGTAATATAATATTTAGGGGTTTTTGAAGATTTTTTTTGAATTTTAAACTGATCATAACATAGAGTTCTTGCATTGACTCGGTAATTGACGGTTATGCCATTTTTGCTAATAAAATGAGTTTTACACATCCTTTACATATCAAACCTTTTTTTTACTGATTTTATATATTAAATAAATTATTTTAAATAGTAAAGGCTGTTCAAAATCTCAGATTTACTTATTTAACCCGAATACCGTCAAATACCGACTTTTATGCGATTTAGGCGCATAGTATGGTTTAAAACCATATTTGGCACCTAAAGCTTGTTACCTTCTGATGTTATGAATACATTTTTATATTTTAATAGTAAATAAAAGTTTTGAACTCAGATTTCCAAAATTAACCCTTAAAGCATATGTGAAATGACCAAAATGCCCCTACGATGCATAGTCTGGCCATAAATGATAAATTTCAAATATGTGAGATATATTACTAATGTAACTTATTAAAATAAATATTTTTACTGATCATTTTAGATCAGGACCTCAGATTATTATTTAACCTCTTTTATAATCTTAAAAATGACCAAAATACCCCTACGGGGCTTAAATTGATTTTAAAATCGTTTTGGGCATAATGGAAGGTATCCTACTGATATCACAACATATTTAAGGCATATTAACTTGTGAAACCTGTTCATGACTCGTTATGCATTTTACGCGTTCGGTACGGTTTATGTAACTAGTTTACATGAATTAACCGAAACGGGTCAAACCTTATGATTTTCACTTCAAAATTCAGAATGTGTTTAGTTTACCCATATTATACAAGTCTCCATACTTGTCGGGTCTAAATCACATTCTAATCCGGTCTTCGCTTAATCTTGCATTTTGAAGCGTAAACCTTTCCTTAAAACTAACCGGTCTAAGTTTCAACTTAAATAAGACCCGTTAGGAATCTAATAGGTTAATATAACTATGATAACCCTCGTAATTCCATGTATCCGTACAATTTATTAATGATAATTAAAGTGCTTGGTGACTGTGTCATACTTACATGTGTTTGTAAACGTACTTGGCTTGTGCAGAAAACTTGACTAAATGGTCCTGAATATTTTCCTATGTATTAGGAATTAAAAGTGTTACAAAAATATATATATAAGACACCGTACGGAATAATTAAACACTTTAACGGAACAGTATCTGACCGAACAACCGGACATTACCCGGGACACCAAATATTTGTCAAACACATTGTTTATTTATTTCTTGGCTTGTCATGATCCTCGTACACCATAACACCCGCTAAAATGCCTACTAACTAACATATGTAAACAATACTTGGGAACTAACTAATGTTTACCTATTAGTTGCAAAATGTTACATAAAGCCCCCCCCCCCCCCCAACCGATTTTAGTCCCAAGAGGACCCACAAGATCCACTCCATACTTCCTAGATCTCTTAGTATATTTTATTAGATATTATGTGATGTCTTGCTTGAGAATATGAACATAATATATGGTGTAAGATTATAAGTACCTTTCCAATATCATAACCATCATTCCTCAATCTTTCATCTCACTCTTCACACTCTCTCTCTCCCTCATGGTTTCACCCCAAACCGCCACCATCACCACCCCTAAACCACCACTTTCATCCACCTTCAAGTCTCATCCAAGTATAGAAGAAGGGCTATAGGAACTTGCAAGTTGAAGGGCTTTCTAAGGAGCTTCTTTCACTTGCTTTTCACCATCATCTTCTCCATCTTCTTCACTAAGAATCATCCCTAGCTTTAAGCTAGTAGTAAGTTCCTTATGTCACCTTTGTTCATCTTGTTTCATGATTAAAAGATGTAATATGTTAAATCTACAAAAACACTAAAAAGGGTTTAAACAAGAAGATGAAACATGATGTATTTTTTGTTAGTATGAAGTTGTCTTGAGATGTTGCTAATTTCTTGCTGATTACTTGTTAATATTGATTACTAGAAATGTTGTTATTCGCTGAACATGTTAACGGAACCACAATAACTCGCATTAGAATGTAAAGGCTGAAAAACAGAAAGCTGTTTGGTGATTACAGCCAACTTCAGTTGGCTGTAACCGGACCCTAATAAAGCGAAAAATGTATTTTCTGAAGTCTAGATTTATGTACTATGAAATACGGTTCTAATGGCAGTGGAATCATAATTTTTGGACTTCGTTTACTATTTTAAAAGTGTCGTTTTGTAACAGCAGCTAGAGCTGCATTTTTCCTGCTAAAAATATGCGTTCTGTTTTCCGTCATAACTTGAATTCTAGGTAGTGTTAGATCATGAAATTTGTACAGTAGATGACAACTGATGTATTTGTAATTACCCCACTGGAATTTCGTAAATCGGACTCTCGACGAATTTTTAATAAATTATTCCGTGGACTGCAATCAGAAAAAGATGAATCTGATTGCAGTCCGGAAAATGAATTTTTATAAAATATTGGTAATGAACTGGATCCCGAGATTTTTATACAATAATATTTGGATCGTTTAAGACCTTCTGTAAAAATTTGAGAATTTTTGGAACATGTTAACTATTTTATTAAAATCCCCGAAAACAGCCCAGTTTCGATAAAAGCTGAAATGACATAAGTAGTGATTTGCGTGTCTAAATGTCGGGAAGGTTATCCGAGAATGATATTACGTGTTATATGTCTATAAAAGTGTTATGTGCAATGTCGTATGTTTGTTTATGAGTGGGTAATAGATGGGAAGTTTATATGGGCATGAACCGTTAAAGTGATGCATGTTATGTGATAGATACGTGTAGGAACTTTGTGTTCTATTTGAAGTCACTAATAAACTAAGTGGTAATCATACTAGGACGTGATTGACCGACCTTGACTGTTAGCTATATTTGAGAGTCAAACCGAGCAACCGAGGTGAGTTCACACTTTCTACAAGCCATGGGATTCCCGGTGGTTTGGGAATGGGTTAAGAAACTAAAATGAAATCTACATATCCTCCTTGGGTAGGATATATACGGCCATCCTCCATAGGTAGGATGCCATTATTAATCCTACGAATTCTCCTTGTGCAGAAAACGTATGTTCGTCCTCCTTGGGTAGGACAACAACCTTAAAACTTACTAGACAAAACTCTATCACCTAAGCCCTCAAATTTATATCGACTTAATCGCCGAGGCCGATGGCGAGCGGGTCATTAGTTAATAGCGCTATTAGGTTTAACAAACCTCACACCGTGTCGTTCGAACGGGCGTGTACTAATGGACTATGGCAAACTGTCAATGATGATATAACATTGATGTAGGGCACGTTATTCGTCAGTTGTCGATATCAGGACAGTCTGGTGGTTTACATGGGGAAGCCCCCCATTAATTATGGGTATGATTTGGGTAATAAAAAGAATCTGGTTAAACATACTTTCAACTAAGGGGTAACCCCCACGGCATATAAGCCAACGAAAGTCAAACCACGTTTTTCAGAAACAACTTAAAACTAATCAACCAACCGTGAACTCACTCAACTTTGTTGTTGACTCATTGTTACATGCCTTACAGGTCGCTAGACGCTTATAGAGCTTGCCCGAGGAATAAGTCGTTGTGGGATGCGGACTGTTATGTCCCGTACTTAATAATTGAACTTTATAAACTATGGAACTTATGTTTTGGTTTAACGTCTTATGCTGCTGCTGTTTAAATTAAACTTGGTTAACTTTCTTTTGGTCACCAATCGTATTGTGGTCAGTTTTATTTACTTAATTTTGTTGTTCAATATGATTGGTGGCTCGGTCCTGGTCATGTCACGCCTCCAAGCGGTGATACCCCGCATGGTGGATTTTGGGGGTGTGACAACCTTCATTCCAGATTGAGAGCCCCAGTAGAGGTACTTGTGCTTGCTGATTAGAATATACGGCTGAGTATAAATTGCATTTTAAGCTCAGGTAAATACTTTTAACTTATTTTCCCTTATACGGGCTTGGGGTACGGTATATAAAATACCGCTTGGTCGGGCATTGAGTTGTTAATCATATGAAGGTTAATTTATTGAGATGACCCGTTTAATCTGTTTTGTTTGCTTAAAGCCTTTGGGGGGGGGGTTAATGAGCATATCCCGGATATCCTTGGCATCGTTCATTGAAATGGCCACGACCTAAGCACGGGGTGTAGGCATACACCTGCCGGTGCGTATATAAAAAGATATAACCGCCTGTTCCAGAATAACTCGTCGTGGGATTATATTATGTGGTGTGTCAATTAATCTTTAACCCGGGCTACTGAACGTATAACAAACATGTAATTCTTTTACAAGTTTATATTTAAATAATTATCCCAAGTCTTAAAAGATATTTTGTGCCTTGTGCATTTAAATCAATTTTCATAAATGTTTTCAAAAGAGTCAGTTAATTGTATTTACCAGTGTAAACTGACGTATTTTCCAAAAAGGTTAAGTGACAGGTACTGTACGTAATTGGCTGGGAGCTCAGGGAGTTAATAGGGAATTTTGCAAGTTTTAGATGCCTAAAGTCTGTTGAACAATGTTTATCTTTCTGTTTTAAGATCCGCCTGTGGATCCATCTTACAATCCGTTTGTAATAATTGATGTTACTTTTGAATCGGTTGTAATATATTTACTTTAGACTTCCGTTGTGCTTTGAACTGTGTTTATTTTGACTATGATGATATCAACTACGTCACGATACTCCCCACCGGGCCCACTGGTAATACGTGGAAATATCGGGGTGTGACAGGTTGGTATCAGAGCCAACATTGAGTTAATTAAACACTAGCCTTTCTGTGTTTAATCTCAATGACACAGTAGCACATTCCTTAGACCTTCTGAGTCTATACTTAACATAGGAATACTCTCATCCCTATTCTGTAACATATTGTTTTTGATTCTATGTATTTTGAATATGTCGCCAAGCAAAGAAGCCATAATGGAAATTCTCCACATCCGAAGCCTAGAAATGCCGAGCTTCGTACCGCGGCTAGAATAAACGTGCAACTAAGGAGAAAACATTTAGAAATAAAGTGAAGAAGAAGGAACTCCTTTCGCGGAATTTTTGATTCTTTAGTAGTCCTTATAAGGACATATTTATCTTTTAGTCCCTTCGTGGACAATGTTATTTCCTTCAAGTCCCGTTTAGGGCAATTATGTACTCCTTTTAAAAATTATTGGAGTGTTTTATTTAAATTTCATTTTTATCATTATATATGAATATAATATATGAAATAAATCAAAATATCATTCCTTTTTGTAATTGACCTGCCAGTATATATTAAAAAGAATCTTAAAAGGTATAACCTAGCTTATATGTCATCAAAGACCTAGCTATGATGGTAAAACCTGTCTAAAAAGATTCAGATCCTTGTTAACATCTGAAAACATGTTAACCCTCCTGACAACAGTGATGCGATAAAATCACACTTGTCATCCTTATATTGGGAATTTCCAATCCCTTATTTAGCCTAATGATCTAGAATCATGGGTTCAAATCATCAATTAAGATGATCATATATTTAAACATCCATTTGTGATAAAGTGCCTACGGGCCATGTTTATTGTCCTCTGAGACAAGAAGACAGTAGTAGTCTATGACTCTCTGTCAAGAGAAGGTAACGAACTATGTTCAAGCCTTAAATGCCTTGATTCTCTGAAAATCATGGCTTATGAATTAAAAATGTCCTAGTGACTAGGCCTTTTGTGCCACTGATAATATCCTTAATGTTTTATAACTAGGATAAATTATAATGAAAATACTAATTAAATATAATTAACAAATTAACCAATATGGTTTATATTACCATGGTTAATGAATCGTCAAAAATGATGATTCCATAATAACCTCTGAATAAATCATTGTCAATATTTATGTAGCAATCGAGCTACAAGGCTGGATCAGATGAGGTTAACAGCCACCGAGAGAGAATAATGATGCTACCAGAGTTAATATAGCTGGTGTAGAACTGCAGGCATTAATAGATAATGCCGTTACCCAAGCTCTTGACATACAGTATAATGAATCAAGTGGTACACGCACCAAGACCCAGTCTGTGCCTCATGCAAAACCACCTTCCCAAACGCATGTATCTCATAAGGACGATTCTCATCACTCATCGAATCAGGGGAGTGTTCCGTCTAGACAGGTTGTGCTTCATCAAGAGCCACGTGTTAAAACCTGTTCATATAAATATTTTGTCTCCTGTAAGCCCAGAGATTTCACTGGGGAAAAAGGAGCCATCGATTGCATGACTTGGCTCGATGAGATGGATGCAGTGGTTGATATTAGTGGTTGTGCAGAACAGGACATTGTGAAATTTGTGTCACAATCGTTTAAAGGTGAAGCGTTAGCTTGGTGGAGGTCCCTAATCCAAGCTACAGGGAAGATCCCATTGTATAATCTGACGTGGGATCAGTTTGTTGCTCTCATCAAAGAAAATTACTGTCCTCAACATGAAGTTGAGAAAATTGAGACTGACTTCTTGACCTTGGTCATGAAGAACTTAGACTGTCAGACATACCTTACCAGTTTCAATACCATGTCTCGACTGGTTCCATACTTGGTTACACCGTAACCAAAACGTATAGCTCGATTTATTGGAGGTTTAGCTCCGGAAATTAAGGAAAGTGTGAAGGCATCAAGACCTACCACCTTTAGGTCAGCGGCTGATCTGTCACTATCTCTTACCCTTGATGTGGTTAGGCAGAAATCGCTCGAGAATTCTGAAGAAGGGAAAAGGAAACATGAGGATGAGAACTCACGCCGTGCTGATAAGAAACATAAGGGGAACTATGAGGATAAGAAGAGTTCCGGGTTTAAGAAGGACAACCAGCAGTCGGGTGAAAAGACCAGGTGCAAAACCTGTAGGAAATACCATCTCGGGAAATGCAAGTATGAATCTCAGCCTCTACCTTGTGGGATCTGCAAGTCTAAGGAACATAAAACCTTGAATTGCAAGAAGTTGAAAGATGCAACCTGTTATGGTTGCAACGAGAAGGGGCATATCAAGACTAACTGCCCTAAGAATCAAAAGAAGCCTGAAGAGGCCAAGAAAACAAGCGCGTGAGTCTTCCAGATGAACACTCAGGAGGCAGTACAAAAAGATAACATCATAACATGTACCTTTCCTTATCAATGATGTTTACGCGAGAATTTGTTTGATTATGGCGCATAAAAGTCTATTGTGGACAATAAATGTTGTAAGCTGTTGTATCCGCCTGTTAGGACTCTAGACATATAACGCGAGGTAGGATTGGCCGACGATACGTTAGAGACTGCTTCAACAATCTTAGATGGGTACTTTATATCCATTAGGAATCACTCTTCTCAAACATCCTTATGAAAAGCTTTCAAGCTATCCAAAATCATCAATATGATCAAGACAGATGTGACATTTGATCCCCTGTCAAAAAGGTGATGGACTAGATCCAAACCTTAAATGCCATTGATGGTCTTTTTATGGCCTAGGCTAAATATAATTGGTATATATTTAAATAACATTCATTAAGAATGTTCGTACTATATTAGCCTGTATGGTTTAATGATACCATGGTTAGTATATGTTAGGTCATCAGGATGATGAATAGCGGTTGCTGGATTGCAACTAAGTAATTGTTTCATTGGTGTTAGGAACCAAGTCTCGAGTATGACAAACTCGGATAAGACAACCGTCAATCGCGCCATCGATGATGTGACACATGCTAATGATGCTACAATTGTGAACCTCAAAATTGACAAAGATGTTCTCCAAGCTATGACTGACGTAGATGTTGGAAAGGCTGTGAGAAAGGTCGTGAAAAAGTTTAAGGAACCCAATGCTACTTGCTCCAAATCCCATTTAAAACCACACTTCCTTACACACAAGAAGGATCTTGCTCATGCCTCGAATGCGAAGAATGAACTAAAAAGGAAAAAGGAGAAAGATAATTCCCATACTTCCAAGAAAAAGGGTAGGCTTGAGCTTAAGGAGAACAAACAAAAGTCCAACAAGAAACCTGTATGCAAGACCTGCAAGAAGCGCCATCTAGGGAAGTGCAGGTACGAACCAAAATCCCAATCGCAGCCTAGGGCTTGTGGGATCTGCAAATCTAGTGAGCATAAAACATTAGAATGCGAGAAGATAAGAGACGCAACTTGTTGCGACTGTAACAAGAAGGGGCATATCAAGTTAAATTGCCCAAAATATGCAAAGAAGCTTGAAGAACTTAAGAAGACCAACGCTAGGGTCTTTCAAATGGGTGCAAAGGAGGCCATACAAGATGACAATGTTATAACCGGTACGTCCTTATCAATGATGTATATGTAGGGGTATTGTTTGATTCGAGTGCAGATAAATAGTTTGTGAATAATAAATTTTGTAAGTTATAAATCTGCCTGTTAGAACCCTAAGCATAAAATATGAAGTAGAATAAATGCTAAAGAGTTCTATTTTTAATAGAACACCAACAAATCCTTCATGGATGGTGAGTATAACAAACTTTTAAAGTCTTCCATAAGAACCTCAGATATTAAGCGTAAGGTAAAACTTACACACGAAAATCATAGGAACCATTTCTTCTGCTCCTGTCAGAAATCTTCAGTCATAAAATTCTAGAGAACCCTCTCTCCAGATGAAGTACGTCATCATATGTAGTTGATATCTCTTTGATCTCTATCCATTGCGAATACCAGACGGTATGACAAACGCGCTATATGAGGATTAGTGTATCTTAATATGTTCCATAGATTGCTTCCATGCCTGATCAGTATGGAGGTTTAATGCATGGAACCACAAAGATATTCCAATGGTCATATGGTACTAAAGTCAGCTAACGGTATTCAAAGAAGATATACATAATGGAATTGTCCAAGTAAATGTCTCTGATTAAGGAATCCGTGGACTCGTAAAGAAAATGTGTCACTTATCTGACACGGGCAATTATAAATGAACCAGAGCCAGAGATTTGGAAAATCTCTGTAATCTCCTTGTGACTTGATTATCTTCTCCAAAGGCTACCCTGTTTACCTCCTGAGACAAGTAAAGTTAAGATTAACATCCCGCTTAGGGCTACAGTATTGTGTAATCTCCGTGACGATTAGTACCTCCAACTCGGGAATAATAGAAACCCTAGTTAGATGGATTTTAAGATAAAGGTCCTTAAAGCCTAATTCGTAATTCTAAGAGTTTCAATATTATTAGTTAGGAAAGACGGTTTTCTTGCTTATGCATTAGTTACCGCAACCCTATTTAGACAACAATTAAGAATAGCCATAAGCTGCCCAGGATCGTCGATTTTTTCGACTAACTGTAAGGATTAACTATTCCTTAAGATTGGTTTTAAGCTGTAGTTGGAATAACCATCTTTCCTTAAATAAGCTCTTCTATAATAGTTATTATAAAAGTATCAAGGCTGCTCCTTTGGAGACCTTGTTTAGATGGAATGTCAAAATTCCGTTTGATGGACAGAAGTTTGGGTAAGTCCAATTATCAGGATCTGAAAGTTTCCTTGGAAACAACGAATAAGATCATACAAATCCGAAATCATCTGAAAGTTGCCAGTAATCGGCAGAAAAATCAAGGATTGATGAAAGTCGCAACCCTCTTAAGTCCTTAATAAGGAATAAGGTTCAATTGAAGGTATCACCCTAAGAAGGGTGTGCTAAATTTTTAATTTATCGGGCTAGTTAAGTTTGGATATATATAATCATTTGAGGAAATCGAATATATATCAAGATTGGTAACCTATAAGCTAAAACTTACCTGAGGAGCTTAATGGAAATCAACGTGTCTCACACTAGTGATTTAAGGAGATGTTCACCGATAAGTCGAGAAGCATTATCAAATAATGATATGCAGATTTATGATTTGATGAGAAACCTGTATAGATCAAGGATTGACAGGTTAAGAAGCTCCGAAAGGAAGTGTGTACCTATTGTGTAGGTCAACTGAGATGCCCTTAGAGGCCCAATTATGCTATGGAGGTTAAGTCCATGATACATAAGAATATACTTCCATTATTTTAGCAAATCTCGAGGTCAAGATTTATTTTAAGGGGGTGAGGATGTAACACCTCGTAAAATCACGTCCAATGATGTATTGACATGTGTAATAAACCCTAATAAAGTCAAACGTTGAATTTGAGGGGCTAATTTTGCGAAAAATCATAAACTTTGATTATAGAAGGACTGGAAATGTTAACATGCTTATTATAAGCCTCTAAATAACGTTACACGGTAATCATGTTCACAAATGAGCCACTTGTTGATCAAGAGTAGCCGTTTGCGTATTTAATTGAAAGTTTGTGTGATGAAGGGTTAAAAGCATCAACATGTTAATTCTTACCTCTGAGTGACCTTTTAACAAATCGAGAGCTTCATGATAATTGATTATACTCTCGGGAATGCCTAATATTGGCCATTAAGGGCTTTTATGCCTATAAGTGAAGTTACGCGCAACTTTGCAAGTTAAAGGGACTAAAAGTGTCAATATGTTTAATTATACCTCTGAAAGACCTTTTAATGAACCCGAAGCATTATGATGTTTTATAAAGGTACAGGAAGAGGGCATTCCTAAGACCGCTTTCAGAACAAGGTATGGCCATTAAATGGATTCTGAATTCAACTTCTCTATCTGGAGGTTGCCCTGGTAATTCTTCTAGAAATAGATCTGAAAACTGAGATACCACTGGAATATCCCTTAATTCTTTTCCTTTAGTGTTAGTGATTATAGAAATCAAATACATAATGATCCTTTTCTTATGTAACTTGCTGTTTTCATCACAGAGATGAATTTAGTGGATCTAGAGGTTTTATATCCTTTAATTGTGATCTTTTCACCCTTTGGTGAATTTACTTGTATCGAATTTTGATCACACAAAGTACTGGCTTTATTGGCTATTAACCAATCCATTCCTAATACTACATCAAATCCTGCCAGATTCATGGGGTAAAGGCTTGCAATAAATTTTTGATTTAGAATTTCTATTCTTGCTCCCTGCAAGATTTCAGAAATTTTAATGGTTTTCCCATTTGCTGTCTCTACTAGACATTCTTGTGGAAGTTTAGTTAATGATTGATTGAGAAGTTTGCAAAATGAAGTATTAATAAAACATTGGTTTGCACCAGAGTCAAATAATACTTTAGCAAAAATATCATTAACTAAAAACGTACCAGTGATCACATCCGGGATCATCTTTGCTTCTTCTGCAGTAAGAACAAATGCTCTAGCATTTTTGGTATTCTTGTTATTCGTAGCTGGGGCTAACTTTGGACAGTTAGGCTTGATATGACCTTGTTCTCCACAGTTGTAACATATCCGGTTATTAGATTTCTTCCTGCAGTCTTCTTCCTTGTGTCCCAATATTTTGCAAAAGTTACAGTATATGGAGCATCTTCCTGAATGCTTCCTTTTACAATTCTTACAGTAGGGTGTAGAGGTAGAACCTATATTTTTCCCACGATTAGAATTTCCAGAACGAAATTCTTGTGTGAGCTTCTGGGTTAGGTTCCTTCTTTGACCTTCTTCTCGTGTACGGATTAATTGTAACACCTTGTAAAATCACGTCCAATGATGTATTGACACGTGTAATAAACCCTAATAAAGTCAAACGTTGAATTTGAGGGACTAATTTTGCGAAAAATCAAAAAAATTGATTATAGAAGGACTGTAAATGTTAACATGCTTATTATAAGCCTC
Organism: Helianthus tuberosus; assembly: GCA_030545235.1. Taxonomy (NCBI): domain Eukaryota; kingdom Viridiplantae; phylum Streptophyta; class Magnoliopsida; order Asterales; family Asteraceae; genus Helianthus; species Helianthus tuberosus. The sequence goes on along the minus strand of CM060400.1, from coordinate 114,097,918 downwards.
TGAATAACGTTACACGGTAATCATGTTCACAAATGAGCCACTTGTTGATCAAGAGTAGCCGTTTGCGTAATTAATTAAAAGTTTGGGCGATGAAGGGTTAAAAGCGTCAACATGTTAATTCTTACATCTGAGTGACCTTTTAACAAATTGAGAGCTTCATGATAATTGATTATACTCTCGGGAATGCCTAATATTGGCCATTAAGGGCTTTTATGCCTATAAGTGAAGTTACGCACAACTTTGCAAGTTAAAGGGACTAAAAGTGTCAATATGTTTAATTATACCTCTGAATGACCTTTTAACAAACCCGAAGCATTAGGATGTTTTATAATACTCTCAATAATGCCTAATATGGATTAGATAAGGCTTCGATGCTATTTAACGATGATATGATCAAGTTTGCGCATTAGAGGGACCAAAAGCGTCAACTTTTGAATCTACGCCTTTTGGTGACCATTTAAGCAAACGGGAGCATAGTAATAATTAAACACATGCTTGGGAATACCCATTATGGCCATGGAAGGCTTGGATATCATTAAATGACATTTCGCGCTACTTTGTGCGATTAAAGGACTAATTGCGTCAAACTGCAAAAGTCTATCGATTCGTATGGTATCGAACCTTCCGGAATATGATCATAAGTTAAACATGCCCTAAATATCCTTTACATAGCTTAGAAATAGGCTTAGAGGTGTTTGGTGCGCAAAAATAAACTTATTTGATCAACAGGGACTAAAAGCGTCAAAAAGTGCATAAGTTTGCACTTTCGCGCATATCTTACGTTCTGAATATATCCGGACATCCAAAAATTTATGTAATCATTAAAATATTTTATTTTAGTGATCGGAATGATAAAATTCCATTCGTCTCGTAATTTGGATCGTTTTTCGCGTCCGTTCGTGTTTCGTCGTAATTAGCAAAACGACGCAACCGTACGACCAAACGAACCGACATCCGGCATATTTTTGAGCATGTTTTATGTTACCTATGTTTAGGTATCATTTTAGAGCCTTGAAAATGGCTTAACGGGCTTTAAACATGTCAAAATGGGCCTTAAACACTTGCAGGGACCAAAGCTGTAAATAAGCAAACTGTTTGCTGAACTAAAGTATATCAGATCTGCAAAAAAATAGCTGATTTCAATTCAGCAGTTGGGTTTCTGGTTTGCAAATGGTTTTTGATCATTCTAGGGGCTATTTTTGGGGCACCCATGGTATTCTAAACCCATGGGCACACATGTATGACCCAGATCGAAGCACGTTTATCGATGAACGATCTTAATGGTTACCCGAAAACTATATAAACCCCATGATTTCATTTGCAACACACCATGATCTGATCATATTCTCTAAATTGGAGTGTTTATACTCCATACCTGAGAATTATTAGATCAAACCTCCATTTCTTGGACCCCTTGTAAGTATTCTTTCGTGCTGTTATGCGTTTTTAGCACAAAAGTCAAACAGTGTTTGACTTTCTACTTTGACCAGTCAATGGTCAACATGAAGTCCGTTTGAACTTCGTAACGTGAGCGTAATCACATGGTTATAGTCTCTTATGACTATACCTCCTAATTACCACGTTTGCTTAGTTAATTGTCGGGTCAAAGTAATTAAAATAAAAGTCAAGCGAGTCGGTTTTAAAAAAAATTCAGAATTAATGATGTAAAGGCAATAAAATCAGTTTTGTCACTTTAATAACTTGGTAAATATTAATTGAACATGTCTAGGCATGTTCGACCCGACGATTCTGAGTTTAGGCACGGTTCGGAACCGAAAGTCGCAAAAGTTGACTTTTTCTTTGACTTTCAGTTCTGACCTGATTTAGCTTAGTTTAGTTATGCCTTAGGATTCCTTTAGGACCATATTATATGTTAGTGTAACCCTCTGAGGTTATACAACATGGTTCCATAGAAATCCTAGTTCATTGCATGTTTCCGTTAAATGCTTAAAAGTTAACCATTATGCCCTTTTGATATTAAAACGATAATTTTGAAAATGTGAGAGGACAAAAACCTTTCTTACTGATTTATAAACATGTCCTAAAAATTTGACATCAGTTTGAGGTCTAAATTAGGAGTTATGCTCAATATCGTAATTTGAAAGCTTTTTATTAATTAAACGACATTATTAGCATAAATACTATTTAAACCTGAATTTTGACACCAAACCTTTTGCCCACTGATGTAATATAATATTTAGGGATTTTTTAAGATTTTTGTTGAATTTTAAACTGATCATAACATAGGGTTCTTGCATTGACTCGGTAATTGACGGTTATGCCCTTTTTGCTAATAAAATGAGTTTTACACATCCTTTACATATCAAACCTTTTTTTTACTGACTTTATATATTAAATAAATTATTTTAAATAGTAAATGTTGTTCAAAATCTCATATTTACTTATTTAACCCGAATACCGTCAAATACCGACTTTTATGCGATTAGGCGCATAGTATGGTTTAAAACCATATTTGGCACCTAAAGCTTGTTACCTACTGATGCTATGAATAAATTTTTATACTTTAACACTAAATAAAAGTTTTGAACTCAGATTTCCAAAATTAACCCTTAAAGCATATATGAAATGACCAAAATGCCCCTACGGTGCATAGTCTGGCCATAAATAATAAATTTCGCATATGTGAGATATATTACTAATGTAACTTATTAAAATAAATATTTTTACTGATCATTTTAGAAAAGGACCTCATATTATTATTTAACCTCTTTTATAATCTTAAAAATGACCAAAACACCCCTACGGGGCTTAAATTGATTTTAAAATCGTTTTGGGCATAATGGAAGGTATCCTACTGATATCACAACATATTTAAGGCATATTAACTTGTGAAACCTGTTCATGACTCTTGTGGTTACCCGTTATGCTTTTTACGCGTTCGGTACGGTTTATGTAACTAGTTTACATGAATTAACCAAAACGGGTCAAACCTTATGATTTTCACTTCAAAATTCGGAATGTGTTTAGTTTACCCATATTATACAAGTCTCCATACTTGTCGGGTCTAAATCACATTCTAATCCGGTCTTCGCTTAATCTTGCGTTTTGAACCGTAAACCTTTCCTTAAAACTAACCGGTCTAAGTTTCAACTTAAATAAGACCCATTAGGAATCTAATAGGTTAATAAAACCTTCGTTCCAGATTGAGAGCCCCAGTAGAGGTACTTGTGCTTGCTGATTAGAATATACGGCTGAGTATAAATTGCATTTTAAGCTTAGGTAAATACTTTTAACTTATTTTCCCTTATACGGGCTTGGGGTACGGTATATAAAATACCGCTTGGTCAGGCATTGAATTGTTAATCATATGAAGATTAATTTATTGAGATGACCTGTTTAATCTGTTTTGTTTGCTTAAAGCCTTTGGGGGGTTAATGACCATGTCCCGGATATCCTTGCCATCATTCATTGAAATGGCCACGACCTAAGCACGGGGTGTAGGCATACACCTGCCGGTGCGTATATAAAAAGATTTACCGCCTGTTCGAGAATAACTCGTCGCGGGATTATATCATGTGGTGTGTCAATTAATCTTTAACCCGGTATTCAGCCCGGGCTACTGAACGTATAACAAACATGTAATTCTTTTACAAGTTTATATTTAAATAATTATCCCAAGTCTTAAAAGATATTTTGTCCCTTGTGCATTTAAATCAATTTTCATAAATGTTTTCAAAAGAGTCAGTTAATTGTATTTACCAGTGTAAACTGACGTATTTTCCAAAAAAGTTAAGTGACAGGTACTGTACGTAATTGGCTGGGAGCTCAGGGCGTTAATAGGGAATCTTGCAAGTTCTAGATGCCTAAAGTCTGTTGAACAATGTTTATCTTTCTGTTTTAAGATCCGCCTGTGGATCCATCTTACAATCCGTTTGTAATAATTGATGTTACTTTTGAATCGATTGTAATATATTTACTTTAGACTTCCGATGTGCTTTGAACTGTGATTATTTTGACTATGATGATATCAACTACGTCACGATACTCCCCACCGGGCCCACCGGTAATACGTGGAAATATCGGGGTGTGACATTAATTCATCTGTCAAGGTATTGGTTAGTTCTACAGCTTCTTCTATGGTTTGAGGTCTAGCTGCCTTGACTACGTGTCTTATTTCCCCGATTAATCCCCAGATATATCGGGAGATTAACACTGGTTCGGGTGAAGCAAGGGTTGACACTATTCTAGCATATTCAAAGAATAACTTAGTGTATCCCTTACTATCTACACCAGTCTTTCTAAGGTTTAAGAACTTGTTTGCTATTTGTTCTTTTTCATTAGGATGGCAGAATTTCCTTTCTACCATGTTTTTAAACTCCTCCCATTCCATATTGTAAGTTCTATTACTTCCTTTAGTCTGGAGAATAGTATTCCACCATTCTAGTGCTGAATTTTTAAACAAATTGGAAGCAAACATTATCTTATCTTCTTCTGCACACTTGCTTATTCTTAAGACTGCCTCAGTCTTTTCTATCCAGCGTAGGGTTGCAATGGCCCCTTCGTTGCCCGAGAATTCCATTGGTTTACAAGACCAGAATTCTTTATAAGAACAACCGTAAGACACAGTTCTTCTTCTTTTGGGAATGGGCATTTGAAGTACCGGTCCATTGTTCACGCTGTTTTCAGGTTCGGAAGGTCGCTTGCTATCACGTTTACTTTTATTTTCTGCTTCCCTAACCGTTTGAATAATATATGGCATCGCATCTATTATTCCTTGTGCCACTATGTGTTGGATGGCACTGTTATCCACTTGGTTTCCATTGTTGTTTGGATTTTCGTTACCCGAGTTATTGTTACTCTGGTTATCATTATTCAGATTTCCTTGATTTACTTCGTCGACCATCTGAATTTAAACATTCATCACATATTAATATCATAAGATAGTTAATAGTTCAGGTAACAACCACATAACACATATATTGATAAAAAAACGTCGAGCATTGCGACTTTACTCTTTTATATAGTATGCGTCAAATACACACTAAAACAGGAATAAAAAAAGTACAACACTGTTATGCATCACTAACCACAAAGTGGTCTATACTACAATACATTATATATTATTATATTATTATTATTATTATCAACTCCACTTATCATCTTTCATGGATATGGATTTCCCCCAAAATCCATCTGACGCTCGTCGTATTTCCAGACGAGTTGTTCTCCTACATACCTCATCCTCTCACTACTCATTAAGATTTCTTCTCTGAAAATTCAGAGTTCTTGCAAGTTCTCTGCACTCATTGGGGTGCAGGTGCTGGTACTGGATCTGGATACTATGGCCTGGGATTCTCCTGAGGGTATGGATTCTCTAAAATTTCCATAATGTATTCATCGTTGTCATAATTGGGATCTAGAGGGTCCAGACCTAGATACGCTGCTATGTTTGGCAAGGTTTCATCATTTAGATGGTAGCGTGGCACATAATCCCTAAGATCATCAAACCATGGATCATAATTTGGGTCTAAAGGATTAGGGGCTGGTATCCTAGGTATCTCCTCAGGGTTAAAATCATGCATTTCTACCTCCATCGGTTGAGTGGGAATTAAAGGTAAGGGTTGTGGGGTTACTAGTTGTTCCAGACTTGGGTCGATAGCAATTGTTGCTAGGATATGGAAATTGGCTAGGCTTCTATTAAGCATATCCTGTGTATGGGCATCTGACTCTAGCTTAACAGCTGCTAGGACTCTTTGCTGTTGCAACTTTCGCATTCTTTTTCTACGCTCAAAGGCTCCCTTACTGAACCATCCTCTCTTTTTCTGAGGGAATGGCTCTTCCGACTGAGCTTTAAAGGCAAATATCCCTTCTTCCTGATCAGCAAAATACCCAGAGAGGGTAGGCTGGGAAGAGGTACCTTCACTCCTAGGTGAATCGGACAACTAACGATACATGTCTGAGGGTCCTTGATCACTCATACTGTAAACTAACAAATAGTCAAATAACACATAACAATAAAATACAAATATTCACGTATTTTCAAAATTTATTTCCTAACAAATTAAATAATATATTGATGTCAGTAGAACACTCATGTGGCTGAATCAGTGGCTAAGCTCTGATACCACCGTCTGTCGCAACCCCCGCCCCCTTATCTGTCCCGGGAACGGGCGGCCGCGAACATTCGTTTGTGGTGGTATCAGTTATTTAATTATTAATTTGGCAGCGGAAATTACATCAGGACCGTAGTTAGGAAATGTTTATCAGAGTAAAACCACCATATTTTATATTTATAATCACATGGGTAAACCCAAGTTTCTTTATTACAACACGTTTATAGGGATAAACCCTATTTTATTGAATTTAAAACATCGTCTTTTTAGTAACTTTTATAGCCACATTTTTCCAAGCCGTCAGTGCTCTCCAGCTGGCTTTTTACTAATTGATTGTCACATTGTGTTACCTGAAACGCGTTTTAGAAACATTTGTCAGTGGGAAATACTGGTGAGTGAATCCCAGTTTAATTAAGAAACATTTTATCAATTAACACAGTATTGAGAGCGATCACATTGTTTATTTCTACACAATTACACATTCAGTACTGTCAATCCTGACTGGTGGGTCATATTACACATTGGTTAACTCGTCGTCCAAGGGTAACATGTTCCACATTTTGTATACAAAACCCCAACATACCGACAGTAATTGAAGAACTACAAAGACTCAATCACTGCTTAATCACATTGTTGAGCATTTAAGGTTTTGTAAAACAGTTCACAAAAAGGTTTACAAAAAGCGGATAAACTCACATTGCTGTTTTAGACTTCTTTTGGGGTTTCCTGGTCTTAATCTAATATTTACACAAATGTACATATGTTAGTATAATAACCCTTTATTTATATTAACAATACCCTCCCCGAGATGGTATTCCAACAACTACGTCCGGCAGAACCACGACAGTTGTTATGGAACCCTGTATCAATCGGGCAGCGTATCTAATACGAAACTTGGGTTATAATACTTACGACGGAGCAGAACCTCGCTAATTAGGGGGATATAATACACGTATATTATGTCTACTACTTCAGAATTCAATTAGAAAGAAAAGAAATGAGCGAGTAGACTGAAGATCCGATGCCCTCTATTTATAGGGGTTGTTTTTTGACTTTTACGCATCCCGCGTAAACATAAACAACGGGCTACGCGGCCCGCGTAGTAGCCTGGGTAGGGTTTAGGGTGTTCGGGTCATCGTATAGGGTTGCCGGGTGTTGGGCCACGTGGCGGCTTGAGGTCGTGCCAGCCATCACCTTCTCGCGGCCCGCGTAAGGGTTAAGAGGAGGGTTACGCGGCCCGCCTAAAACCCATTTTCTTTGTTTTTTAATTATTTTTAATGTTATAACGTATTTTGGGCTCGGTTTTCACATACAGGGTGTATTTTAAGATATATAGGGGTATTTAACATATATTAGGGTGTCAGAAAAATATTCGGGAGGGTTGTTATAAGAAGAGAGAAGGAAGCGGAGCTGGCGACGACAGCGCCGCCGTGACGGCGGCGGTGGTGTTCTTGTTTACTACCAGCTTCCGGTATCACCCCCATCCGGTTCTCTTTATTTTATTTTATTATTTTTAAATTTTTTTTTATGATGGTGTTGTTGATGATGTTCACGGCGACGGCGGTGGAGGTCCGGTGACCTCCCCGTTCTTCCATCTACAGTGGCGGCAAAGGTGGTGGTTATCATCTTCAACTGGGTTTGTTTTGATTTCTTTAGGGTCAGATTCAAGTTGGTTCAGCTTCAAGTTTGGCGGTGATTCGAGTTACGGTTCAGACTAGTGTTCGGGTTTTACGGGGCAACAGTCAAAGTTTCGGGTTTGGTCAAACCTAGTCAATGTCAGGTTTGACTGGTTCGGGTCAACTGGTCAACGGTCTGATGTGGGTTTTTATTTTTTTTGAGGCGTCGATGATGATAGCAATCTATCTGAGACACCTACCAAGTTGCGATTTTCTGGGTGCGTTCATTTTGTGTAAAAAACATTTAGGAAAAAAAATATGTTAAAACCGTAAACTTTATAACGTAAAACGTAAATTTTTTAACGTAGAACGTGAACTTTTTAACGTAAACGTTAAAACCGAAAACTTTTTCACGTAAAACGTAAACTTTTTAATGTAAAAAACGTAAAGATTTTAACGTAAAACGTAAATTTTTTAATGTAAAACGTAAAACGTAAAAACGTAAAATGTAAAATGTAAACTTTTTAACATAAAACTTAAACTTTTTAACGTAAAACGTAAATTTTTTTAACGTAAAACGTAAACTTTTTAACGTAAAACGTAAACTTTTCAACGTTAAACGTAAACTTTTCAACGTTAAACGTAAACTTTTCAACGTAAAACGTAAACTTTTCAACGTAAAACGTAAACTTTTTAACGTAAAACGTAAACTTTTTAACGTAAAACGTAAAACTATTTTTTATGTAAATTGTAAAACGTAAAAAACGGCGCGTTAAAAAACGGCGCATGAAAAAGCCGGGCGTAAAAACGGCGTGTAAAAAACGACGCGCAAAAAAATTTGTTTTGTGAAAAAATCTGAATTTAAAATTGTTTTTTAATAAAAAAATATGTTTAAAAAACAACAATTAATATAATAATACAAAAATAGTAATAAAAAACAATAAGAGGCGAATCCGTCGGTTAGGGTTCCGACGAAGCTTAGAGGAAAGAGAACGAGAAGAGAGAGAAGAGGCGTCGCAGTGGTGTTTCTGTTCTTTTGGGGGGGGGGGGGGTGGTTTGCCCACGTGTTAAGTGGGTGTTCTTCCTATGCGGTGTATTTTTTAACCCCCTTTTCCATCGTTTTTCTCGCCGAAACTCCACAGGGGTTTGAAACCCTATCCCGCATTCCGTTGTCGTGGTCGTGCTGGCTCTCCATCGTCGTCGTCGCGCCGGCTCTTCCGTGTCTGAATCGGTTGGCCGGCAGGCTTAGAGAGAGAACCCTAGAGGTAGAGGCATTGTCTTCCTGACTTCTCGCTTCCGGCAAAGGCAGTCGCGCGACGGGGTTACTGCTTATCTCTCCAGGTTTCATTTGATTTTGGTTTTTTTTTTTATCATTTTCCTTGTAATTAGTTACTACCACAGGTGTGTTATTAATATTCCCGTCTGCTTCGGTGAGTTTCATTTGCAGATTAACTATGCACTGACATTAGTCGAAGAGATTAATTTGTTAATATTAATTCATTATTGTTATTAATCCAAATCAGCATCCAATCCGAATTTGAATTTCAAATTCAGTTGTCATATTTGTTATGATCTTTTTAGATTCTTATGTATGCAATATTACATTATTACCTATAAACTCTATTTAAATCAGAAAGTATTAGAATTTTATATATGAGCCACCTTGTCCTCTTTAATTTATTAATATCTAGTCTATCTTCTATAATTACATATCAAGATCAAAATGTAGTGGAAATCATCATTTTATGTGATATTTAAACATTAAAAGGTCCATATCAATCTTAAACTTGAAAAGTGGGATGTTTAAAAATCATCCACTAATTGTACACATCGATTTTTACACATGCATACCTATATTTACAACAAATGCGTTTATTGGCTGATATAATAATCATTCTATGTGCATATAATTACAATATTTTGTTTAACTTACCTTTTTACTCTAAACGTGTAGTACGAAAGTCCCAATGGGACTAGGTATTGGACACCAACTGTGCCACCCAATTTCAAACCATTTCTAAAAGCTAGAATTAGAACAATAGAGGAAGAAATTGCAATGTATGAGGAATATGCACAATTGCAATGTATGAGGAATACGCACAGCTAGCAGGCTTTTGTACGTGTTTGGGAACTTCAAAGAGAGAAACTAACATATGTATTTAATCTTTTATGCAATGTAATTACAACAATGTTTTTTAAACAACAAACTGATTTATCACTTTATTTTCCACATACACGTATACACATATAAAACAGGTGCACAACCCAATGAGTTTACAATCAATACACAAGTGTAAACATACCTACCTACACTCTGTGTGAGCATGGACCTAAAATTCCTAGTAAAGCATCATACACGGGTTACATAAATCGCAAACAAAACCCAAATAAAAAAAACATAAACCAAAAAACATTTTTACATATCCAAATAAAATTCAAAGTACCAACATCAACAAAACGTCTAACCAGTTATAAATAAAGCAACCATTTTTGTGTCATCAACTAGTGCCTTACACATATTATTGTCTACCACAAAATCTACTATTCAAAAGTCCTATTCGCCTTGTCGTATTGTAACATTCCCAAAATTTTAATTATAAATTTAAAATATATAAAAACTTATGATAGATCATGGGTAAGTTGACCGACATAAATATAAGGTATGTTGGCGAACGTAGGAACCGTTTAATAAAAATACATTATAATTAAACCTACTTCGTTTTTAATGAAACTTGGTTCAAAATGTAGATAAGATTATTCTCGTTCTAATGACATATTCATTATTTTATAAAACGTCATATTTTAGAAGTAATAAGCGTCAAATAAATGAAGCAGTTAAAATTAATTGTAATATATATAATAATAAAACTAAAATATTAAAAGTACATGAAAGATAAGGGTGGGTGTACGTGGAACTCCATAAATCCAAACAAATCAAAAACATGAATTTAATGCAGAGTGTATACGTGTATGATTGAATTAATTTTTGAAGATATACATGTCCTGTGAAACGTAGCATCTAAGTAAAAAATCAAGTATAAATAGAAGTTGAGAAGCCATTTGAAAATGCTCAGATCCTTCCCTTCTGACAAAAATGTTTTAAACCGTATCACTGCCCGGGACGCTGTCGTAGTAGGCTTTAAAACGGTCGAATCGTTTGGCTTGGCCAAATGGTTATTTTTTAAAATTTAAACCTAGCCGTTATGGCCTAGCCAACCCAGCCAATGAGAGCCGGCCACGGAAGACCGCTAGGCATGCCCAACTCCCGGGCTGAAACTCCCGCCCAAAGGGCCATGCCGAAACCCAAGCCCACCCGGGGTGATGACTTGGGCGTTTGTACCCAACCCCCGCCCCGTACCCCATAGTCTTAATTCATTATTGTTGTTAATCCAAATCAATTACACCAACCTATATTCTTGTGATTTCAAAATATCTTTTAAATTTTAACAATATCCTAATCACATTTAATTATATACATATATTAAAAACTAAAGGCAATGAAAAGTAATGAGGGCTTCTTGGTAATTTGCATATCAAAACCAGGTGGAGGGTGAGGCCACACATCATTTGAGGCGGTGGTGGGTTGTTCAAATATGAAACAGAGACATATCACATAGGGAAAGAGATGACAGAGAGTGACGGTTGCCGACCACTTTTCTCCAGCCGGCCGTTTTAGTACTCCGACGAGTAGACGTCGTTCCGTTTTCCGGTTACCTCCCTGCGGAAACGACCGGCATGGGAGGGTACAGGCGCATTAGAGGGTCTGCTGGTGACCGATCAGGGCTGGTGATACGGTGACGATTTAAGAGGCGAATCCGTCGGTTAGGGTTCCGACGAAGCTTAGAGGAAAGAGAACGAGAAGAGAGAGAAGAGGCGTCGCAGTGGTGTTTCTGTTCTTTTGGGGGGTTTTGCCCACATGTTAAGTGGGTGTTCTTCCTATGCGGTGTGTTTCTTAACCCCTTTTTCCATCGTTTTAATCGCCGGAACTCCACAGGGGTTTGAAACCCTAACCCGCATTCCGTTGTCGTGGTCGTGCCGGCTCTCCATCGTCGTCGTCGCGCCAGCTCTCCCATGTCTGAATCGGTTGGCCGGCAGGCTTAGAGAGAGAACCCTAGAGGTAGCAGCATTGTCTTCCTGACTTCCCGCTTCCAGCAAAGGCAGTCGCGCGGCAGTGTTACTGCTTATCTCTCCAGGTTTCATTTGATATTGTTTTTTTTTTAATCATTTTCCTTGTAATTAGTTACTACCACAGGTGTGTTATTAATATTCCCGTCTGCTTCGGTGAGTTTCATTTGCTGATTAACTATGCACTGACATTAGTCGAAGAGATTAATTTGTTAATATTAATTCATTATTGTTATTAATCCAAATCAGCATCCAATCCGAATTTGAATTTCAAATTCAGCTGTCATAATTGTTATAATTGTTATGATCTTTTTAGATTCTTATGTATGCAATATTACATTATTACCTATAAACTCTATTTAAATCAGAAAGTATTAGAATTTTATATATGAGCCACCTTGTCCTCTTTAATTTATTAATATCTAGTCTATCTTCTATAATTACATATCAAGATCAAAATGTAGTGGAAACCATCATTTGATGTGATATTTAAACATTAAAGGTCCATATCAATCTTAAACTTGAAAAGTGGGATGTTTAAAAATCATCCACTAATTGTACACATCGATTTTTACACATGCATACCTTTATTTACAACAAATGCGTTTATTGGCTGCTATAATAATCATTCTATGTGCATATAGTTACAATATTTTGTTTAACTTACTTTTTACTCTAAACGTGTAGAGTCGGTTGCAAGTAACGTATACGAAAGTCCCAATGGGACTAGGTATTGGACACCAACTGTGCCACCCAATTTCAAACCATTTCTAAAAGCTAGATTTAGAACAATAGAAGAAGAAATTGCAATGTATGAGGAATATGCACAATTGCAATGTATGAGGAATACGCACAACTAGCAGGATTTTGTACGTGTTTGGGAACTTCAAAGAGAGAAACTAACATATGTATTTCATCTTTTATGCAATGTAATTACAACAATGTTTTTTAAACAACAAACTGATTTATCACTTTATTTTCCACATACACGTATACACATATAAAACAGGTGCACAACCCAATGAGTTTACAATCAATACACAAGTGTAAACATACCTACCTACACTCTGTGTGAGCATGGACCTAAAATTCCTAGTAAAGCATCATACACGGGTTACATAAATCGCAAACAAAACCCAAATAAAAAGAACATAAACCAAAACCATTTTTACTTATCCAAATAAAATTCAAAGTACCAACATCAACAAAACGTCTAAACACTTATAAATAAAGCAACCATTTTTGTGTCATCAACTAGTTCCTTACACATATTATTGTCTACCACAAAATCTACTATTCAAAAGTCCTATTCGCCTTGTCGTATTGTAACATTCCCAAAATTTTAATTATAAATTTAAAATATATAAAAACTTATGATAGATCATGGGTAAGTTAACCGACAGAAATATAAGGTATGTTGGCGAACGTAGGAACCGTTTAATAAAAATACATTATAATTAAACCTACTTCGTTTTTAATGAAACTTGGTTCAAAATGTAGGTAAGATTATTCTCGTTCTAATGACATATTCATTATTTTATGAAACGTCATATTTTAGAAGTAATAAGCGTCAAATAAATGAAGCAATTAAAATTAATTATAATATATATAATAATAAAACTAAAATATTAAAAGTACATGAAAGATAAGGGTGGGTGTACGTGGAACTCCATAAAGCCAAACAAATCAAAAACATGAATTTAATGCAGAGTGTATACGTGTATGATTGAATTAATTTTTGAAGATATACGTGTCCTGTGAAACGTAGCCTCTAAGTAAAAATTCAGGTATAAATAGAAGTTGAGAAGCCATTTGTCAAGGCTCTAATCACTGATACCTTGTCCGATTGATCTAGGGCCCCGTAACGTATGTAAAGGCTCTGCCTAAATTCGTTGGGGTTCTGTCTCGTGACGTAAGGATAAAGTGGAATTGTGTTACTATACGTAATGTGAGTGCATTATATATTTTATTAAATAATTCAGGAATTATACCAAGATATATCAACCCTCCAAAAATATTTCCGACACCCCTAATATATTTAGAGTTCCCCTATACGTCCTAAAATGCACCCTGTATACGAAAACCAGTCCCGAATACCTTTATTATTATAAAAATTAAATAAAATCAAGATTTAACCCTCGCTCGCGGGCCGCGAACGTGTAGGCAGTAGCCTACGCAGGCCGTGACAGCCCGGAGTCAGGGCGAGCCCTGGAGCCGCCATATGTCCCTACACGCGGCGCCACACCCGATGACTCAGCTCACCAGCCGCCGCCCTACCACCTCTCGTGGGCCGCGTAAGACCTTGGTGTGGTCTTCGCGGGGCGCGACAAGGTCGACGAACAACCCTATAAATTGAGTAGTCGAACCTTCAGTCCAATTCATTCAGTTTCTTTCAAAGCTCTCTCAAATTTCTATAGTGTAGGCACTATACCCGGGCATTATACCCCCTAATTAGCGAAGCTATACCTCATTGTAAGTATTATAACCCCTGGATACGTATTAGATACGCTGCCCGATTGATCTAGGATTCCGTAACGGCTGTCGTGGTTCTGCCCGAGGTAGTCGTTGGAATGCCGTCTCGGGAAGGGTATTACTAATGTTAAAATGGGTTATTATACTAACACGTGTGCATTGTTTATTTAATTAGATTATAACCAGGAAGTCACGAAGGAAAGACCTAAAATAGCAATGTGAGTTTATCCGCTTTTTGTAAACCTTTTTGTAAATTGTTTTTACAAAACCTCATACAATTAAATGTATATTAAGCAGTTATTGAGTATTTGTAAGAATACAATTATCTTGAGTATGTTGGGGTTTTGTATACAAAATTTGTTACCACCTGGTCAAGGAGTAACATTTCCACAAGTCGGGTCTGACAGTACCATGGATGTTAATTGATATAACTTGGAAACAAATATAATTGCGAGACCGCCCTCAATACTGTACAATGGTTTTTATAAAAACTTGATTAAACCGGGATTCACTCACCAGTATTTCCCGCTGATAAAATGTTTTAAACACGTGTTTCAGGTAACTTAGTGTGAAGCAAATAAAAGCCAGCTGGAGAGCACTGAAGGCTTAGAAAAGTGGCAATAAAAGTTACCTAATTAAAAAGGAGAATCATTTTCAATAATTGGGACTATTCCTATGAATGTATCAAAATGAAAAATCGGGTTTTGTCCCACTTATAAATGTATTATCAAAGAAACTTGGGTTTTATCCCATTTCTTTAAATTTAAATATTTTGGTGTTTAACTCTGATAAAATATTTCCTAACTACGGTCTTGATAAAATTTCCGCTGCCAAATTGATAAACACCGATACCACTGAAACTGGCTCACGGCCGCCCACTCCCGGGATAGGGGTCGGGGGTTGTGACACGTATACTAGTGCTTCTTTCAGTATTTGATCACGGTGCTTGTTTTCATCTGAACCAAGTCTACTATCCCATATTTCTGTTGTTACTCCGAACCAAGTTTCCATTTGTCGCATAGCAAAAACGTCACAATCAGCCGAATTTCAAACAATATCATAGCAATGCCCCATCAAAGTCCTGCCACTTCGGATGATTAACTGATTTCAAGTACTTTGTGACAACGTCTTTCTACAGTAAAATAAAAATTTAAAGTACGTTATACTGTATGGTGTTTGTGTTAGCCTGTGTATGGTACACAATACACATGTGTACAACTTGAACATACATATGTGTACACCGGTAATTCGAATGTACACATGTGTATACCAAACCAGTTCACATCAAAATGTTCCAAACAAGTTTTTGCAAAAATTAAACTCTACACAACTTAAATGATAACCCTAATACACCAGTACATCAGAAAAAAAAACGTACATTCAATACAAGCCCTGTGTACAACAATATGTACACCTATGTACAAGGAACTGTACACCTGTATACAAGAAACTGTGCACCTGTGTACAAAAATTTGTACAATTACCAATGCACAGGATTCAATACAAAGTGCATTAAGCGTACATGGCATAGTGTCAAGAATACGAAAATAGTCTTTACACTTGTGTATAGGATTCTAATACCCAAAAGTATAATTGTGTACTGAATCAGTTGAAGCACATACTTTATACACAGACGTAAAACACCACCGATTACACATAGGTCAAGAGACCTGTGTAAAGAACATAGTACATATATGCATTTAATCCATTCAAGCATAACATTTAAATTGAACATTGTTTTAATCGAATATTAATCAATAGAAAAATGACCACATCACACTAAAATCCAGCAACTTATACTCACTATATTGAACAATTTAAGTTCTTTTAACAAACTATGAACTACAAACCCTAGATTTTACATGAAACAAAAAGGGGGAAAACAATGAAATCTATACACAATCGGACAGAAAACAGAGCGAGAAGAAACCACTATATGCATTATTATATACCTTGATTAGCCACCAGAAGTAGAAACACGGTAGAAGGATACACAATCGGACACAAAACATAGCAAGAGGAAACCACTATATGCATTATTATCTACCTTGATTAGCCACCAGAAGTAGAAACACGGTAGAAGGATGATGTTCATCTGCATCAGAATCGTAGTCGAGTTGCTCTTAGAGAGAGAGGGAGAGAGAGAGAGAGAATAAGGATTTTTATAAATTAGAACGATGATTTTTTGGTTAACTGATATATGCGAGAATTGAGGGAATTGATATTGTTTTAAATAAAGGAAACGATTATGGGTTTAGAAGATGGAAGAGATGGAATGACTAATATATCCTTTTCCATTTAATTAAATAGTAAAAATTAACCAACTATTTACCATCATGCCATTCATTTAAAATCTCAAGATGATGAAAATCAAGGGTCCAGATCAGTTCACACAGTTCACTCTTGGGAGGTTGTTCACTCTAGAACCCTACCCTATATATATATGGGAAGGATAAAACGAAAACCCACTTGAGTTGAGAAAACTCAAAAAAACCTTTGTAAAAACCCCATATATATTTTTATTTTTTTTCTAAAAAAATTAGGAAATGTAACATACATATATTTTAACATTTTTATAAAAGAAAAACAAAAAAGCGCCGAGTAGTTTATTTTTTAAAAAAATGTTAAACATTTTATGTTACATAATATATATGTCCAGAAAAAATGAAACATACAAATTTTGAACATTTTACAAAAAAAAAAAAAAGCTAGCACACGCTTTTTACATTTTTTTTAGAAAAAAATAAAAATGTTACATAGGGTTTTCTTGAGTTTTCTTAACTCAAATGAGTTTTCGTTTTATTTTTCACACACACACACACGCATATATATATATATATATAGAAATGGGTTCAGGAGAAAACGACAAAAAGTGTGAGAACGGTGAGAACGCATCCTGACCCAACACGTGGCGCGGGGCATGATCTGGGTCCGAGGGTTTTTTTTTGTCTTTTTAGTATTCTTCTCCTTTCCCGATTTTCGCGTTTGACATGCTGCTTTATTTTTTGCGTGCAAGATAATTTTGGCGTTATCTAGAATTATTAATTATTTGGCGTTTTACAGTTTTTCTCAGATTTCTTCTCGTTGAATTAATTCTTTTTTGTGTCACATAGTTAATTTTTTGGCGTTATGGCTTTTTCCATGTCATTTTTTGGTGTTTTGTATCTATTTGTTAATGATTGATTACCATAGATTAATATTTTATAAAATTACAATAATACGAAATCAAAATAAAATAATAGTCTTCCGTAGGTGGGATTACATCAGAGATGTACCAATCGCTTTGTTCATCACTTTCTTCAGATTCTTCATCATCAAATTTCATATTTACGTATAACGCCATTAGCTCGTCTCTTCTTTGTTGCAGCCTATTCTTGAATATCACTGCATCCTTAGATTTTGAATCGTTTGAAGGTGCTAAATCACAGAGTTGTTCGATGATAGATAGCAACCCTGTCTTCAACATTTCTTCCATTGGCCTTGAATATTGCACCCCGTTTTTATAAGTCACTTCAAGCGTTCCTTCTTCCTCATGCAATACCTAGGGGTGTTCAAAAAAATCCGAATCCGAAACCGAATCCGAAATATCCGAAAACCCGTATCCGAAATATCCGAAATTTCGGATATCCGAAAATCGGATAATCCGAAAATTCAGATTCGGGTTCGGATGTTTATTTTAAAAATTTTCGGATAATCGGATTATCCGAATCCGAAAACTTAAAATACTAAAAACATATATAATATATCCCATGCCCATTTACACCTTAAACTAAAATACATATATACACATTAAAAGTGCACGTGCCTTGAACATCAGTGGTCTTCATTCTTCACCCTTTTCAAAAATTAGGTTTCTCAGTTCTCACCGTATCAACGCCGTCGTCACTAGCCCTCACCCTTCTCCCACCGCCGCTCACCGGCCGCCGTGACGTCGTCTTGATGTCTCCGATCAGTGAAGCCTTTATCTCCACCTCGATCTACTTTAAGTTATACTTCTATATGATTGTATTTGCTCATTTGAATTCACAATCTTCATCCTTAGCTATTTTTTGGTTTTTGTAGATACTTTATATTTGCCTATTCTTTAATTTTTGAGTTCATAATCTTCATACAGATTCTCTTAATTTCTGCTACATAACTTTTAAAGATATGATATTTGTGTTTATAAAATAGTTTTTAATAAGAAAAGTTCAGTCTAATAGTTTATTGTTAATCATTATTCATCACTAGAGAATTAGAGATCTGGTGTATTAGCTTTGAATTGTTTCGAATTTGTGTGGTTGTTTGAAACAGAAGTTTTTGTTTTTTTATTCGGATTATCCGTTTAGATATCCGAATCCGAATCCGAAATTTCGGATATCCGAAATTCGGATATCCGAAATTCGGATATCCGAAATTTCGGATTCGGATCTCAATATTCACCATCCGAAATTTTCGGATATCCGATTTTCGGGTATCCGAAAAGCGGATAATCCGATCTTGAACACCCCTAGCAATATCCAACTGCTAAGTTTTGGTATAGGAGTATCGTTAATATCATCATCATCTTCATCATCTTCTACCGGAAGTTTTCTCTTCAGTCTTTTTATGACAGTTCTGGTTATTTCACAATCGTTGTCCATTGGAACCCCAAGGGCCAGTATATCCTTCTGAACATATTCATTCATTCCAAGCATGGCTTTGATTGTCCTTACCTTAACCCTTCTCCTATCAGAGAACTATATGATGAATCGTTTCTCTTTCCTTTCAAACCTCCATCCAATAACCTTAGCCATTTTTAAAGTTTTTGGCGTTTTGGACAATATGTGGCGTTTTAGTCATTTTTTTGGCGTGTTTGAGCTTGTGTTCTCATGGTCTTCTTTTATATTGACTTTTTTTCCCGCGCATGACAGGTAATTATGGCGTTTTGAAAAAGATAAATAAATTTAATCCCCCAAGAATTTTGCTTTTATTATAATAAATGTTAGTAATTATGTTTTCCGTCATTTCATTTTATTGTTTTTTGCAGTTTACCGTGTTTTGTTTTCAGCCTCAACTGTTTTTATAGTGTAACACGTCAAATCTTGACGGCTGTAATTATGCCGTTTTGTTTTCCAATGGCGGTTAGATAACGATTGGGCTTCTTTTGTTTTATATTCTTTGCACATTGTTTCACGCTTTTTTTTATAATAGTAGTTGTCCAAAGTAATTTTATTATAGTTTGGTAGTTTTTAGGGGGCGTTTTTATGACATGATGGCGTTTTACAAGCATTTGCTCATTTTGGCGTTTTATTATATTTTTCATTATAGTATTAATATTCTTTTGTTGTTTATTAACTGAAATTACAAAACAAACAACAGATAAAGAAAATTAAAAAAAAAAAAACAAAGTAGAAGCAATTTATGATTTAAATATTCAGTGTCATCAGTCTCTTTTTTTCTTTTGAAACTAAAAGAAATGTGACAAATCAATGACGTTTTGGGTTTGACATTGTTTATTTTCTTTGTTCATGTGTTGAAGTGTCTTTGTGGATGTTAGAGACATAGATCGACCCCGTGTGGGTGGATGCTATCTGCCCGTCATCTTCATTATAATCATCGAGGCCAAAGTAGCATTTACACTGGAATACGTCTCTTCTTATCATCCAAACCTTCTTCAAGAACAAAGATGACAGTATGACATATGGGTGTCATCAGTCCCTCTTTTTTTCAATTTTGTCTATCTCATGCAGCAAAATCTTACTACACTCACATAACATTACTGAGTATCAAATAAAAGATATTTGCCATCGTTGTATTTTTTGGCGTTTTACATTGAGTTGTATTTTTTTTAGCAACCACTGTGTTTTTTGTGTGTTTTTTTGGTGTGATAAACGGAATGTGGTGAGATGTTTCTATTTATAGAATTTTTTTTGGCGTGTAGTTTAGGCGGGATATAATTTTTATAACAAAAAATATAATTAACATTTATCCGGATGTAAGGTTTGGCGTTATATATTATGGCGTTTCATATTTTGTGGCGTTTTTGTAGCCAGAGAAGTTCAATAAAAACACAGAAAAACGTACGCAGCGATAAAATTGGCGTTTTGTATTTATTTGGCGTTTTATTATTCAATGGCGTTTTATGTGAGAAATGATGTTTTACCTTTTTTACCCTTAATGAATCGCGTCCACGTAATAAAATTGATGTTATTTACGAAAATGCCACCGCGCCAATCTAGTCCACAGATTGTTTTGATCGGACGATCAATAAGCGTTCTCACCGTTCTCACACTTTCTATCGTTTTCTCTAAATCCTGACCCTATATATATATACATACATACATACACACATTTAAAAAAAACCCTATCTTCTCTCCATCTCTCTCACTAGAAAACCACCACCACCACACGTCCACCTCAATTGCCGCCACCCCCACCTCACCACCACCAACCACCGTCATTAACAATTTTCGAATCTACACCTCTTTTTACACATATCTTTCTCCATCTTACAGATTGAGGGCTAAATCAACTTTCTTGTAGCTAATACATCTAAAGATAACAACCTTGAAGCAGATTAAGAATCTTTTCATGAAATTCGACAATGATTGGTAGAAGCAGAGTTCACAGGAGTTGTTATCCGCTTTCACGACGACAAGGATTACAAATTCATTTGTTGAGAAGAACAATCGGCAACAAGTTAATGTTACATTTGTAAATGGATCTGGTGGTGATAGGTATATCGCGATGGTTGCGTCGACGGAGGTCGTAGAGGCGGTGGTGATGCTTACGGTTATGGCCATGGTCCGCACAACGGTATTGACAATGGATTCCGTAATGACGATGGTTCGTATAAGAGTGGTTATTGAAGTGGCGGAGGTGCCCTTTTATTAATTTGGGATGAATGGTTAACTAGGGTTTGAAAATGAGCTAATCTTGTGGGGATAAGTGAGAAGACCTTGGTTTTCCTTTGTTTGGGTCAATGTGTTTGTCAATTCTTTGTGGGGTTTTTAAAAATACAGGGGAAATGCGACTAGTCTATAGAATGTCGTTTAGAACAAGGGTTAATGGCGGTTGTTGAGGTGGCGGCAATGGAGGTGGAGGTGTGGTGGTGGTGGTGGTTTTCTAGAGAGAGATGGAGAGATGGTTTTTTAATTGTGTATATGTATTTGTATATATAATATATAAAAATAAATGTGTATGTATCAAAAGAAAAGAAATATGTAAAAAGATTTTTGGATGAAAATGACAAAAAGAAAAAGAAAAAGAAAGATGTAGATTTGACCAAAATATCTCTTAGTTAATTGACTTTTTTATAAAGTTAGAGGGATGGACAAAAGTGGCAAAAAATTGCCAACGTCAGAGACCTAGAGGAGAAAAAAATAATTTGGACTAAAGTAGGATTTTAGGCGAACCGTAGGATCTAAAATAACAATTTACTTAGTAAGAAAAGACGAAAACCAAAGAGAAAAAAAAGTTACTGTAACTCCGATGTAATGGACGTCACAGTAACTTCAACTTGTATTTTAATAATGTTTAAGGTCGGGTTCATGATGTCATGGCTTAGACTAGGGTGTTGAAGGTCCGATTATAAAAGTTGTCTATGGACCCACTAAGTACAGTAGTAGTTGTTATTTTTGTTGTTATTATTAATATTTTTTGTTGTTATTATTTGGCTCGTTTACTCTTATATAATTCGCTGGTTATTGTATCCTATATATATATTTAACTTAATATATGAAACAACTTCAATTCTAAAGCATATTACAAGAATACCGGATCAAGATAGTCTGGAAGACTAACAAACATATTTGAAGAAGAATGGACCTGTGCGGGTCGGTACTTCTACGGTGATGGATACGAACATGGCCACATCTCGTGTTCTTTGCCTCATCCTAGACCTGCAAACAAGAAGAAGAGAGAAAAACGGGGATGTAGAGACGACCAGTAGAGGAAGAATCCCCTATTTTCAGCTACAAAAGTGTTGCCCCATGTTGGATGCCCTAATAGGGAGGTGTAGACATCCTTATATAGGAGATATAGGAAACCCTAACCTCAATGGGCCAGGCCCAGTTAGGGGTTGTCTCTAAAAGCCACAGCCTAGTATAGTATATAAACTGCAATGCGCTGGGCTTTCCAGGTTAGTACGCAATAATAATAATATTTAACATAAAAGGCGATAAGTGTTTGGGCCGGGTCAGGTACCTTACCTCGTCAAGTCCCCCAAGGTCTAGTTTTGCTCATGCGTGCAAGCACTGGGAGTAGCACTGGACTTGTTAGGAGCCCGGGAGTGAATATCACTAATTTTAGGCTTACATGTCGTCTGGGTGCGAGAGAGTTACTGGCCACGTTTGTTGTGGTTGTCGTTAGTTGTGAGTGGAGATAATGGAGCGGCGAATATCCTACGATTGTTCATCGTGGAAATTGGTTGGGCAAACACGGCGCACGCTGATTGGTTGTAGGCAGTTGCCATTTGTACTGGTGCATTACCATGAGCTTGTCCAGGTTGTGCGTACGTGGTTAGGTCTCATGCATGAGTCTTGGAACAGGCTGAGTTATGGTAGTTCAGTATCTCGCATTTGGATGACTTTTGCGGGTGTGGCCCTGCCTTAGCAGTGTGCACGGTCGTGTGGGCTACTATAAAATATTCACCTTTTGGAGTGACTTTCGTTGGTTAGCATATGGTACACTAACGGTGTTCAACCCATTGAAAGAGTTGATGTTGATGTGACGACGATCCCTACCACGCGTCCGTGTCACCGGGATCCCCGTTGCCGTAATGTGCAGCCATTGTGGTCATAGACGCATATACAGATGTTATGCCACCTTAGGCGAATGTGAAACCGCTGGTGGTTGTACCAATCGTTGTTATTGATGATCCGGTTATAGCAGTTGTCGTTGCCGTCAGAAAGAATGATATACAATGCACCCCTGCAGAAGTGCTTGCTATGCTCAGTGACCTCGAAAGGGTGCTTAGAGCGTTATTTATGTTCCCCACAATGTTTTTATAATTGTGTGACAAGTAATTGGTTTTTCATCAGTGGTTGTGCATCTATTACCAAGATACACACTGGAGTAGTAGTGGTTGAATACATCTATTACCAAGATGCCCACTCTTAGCGCTGTATAATTTGATCATCTGACTTTGTTATTATGAAAACTACTTCCTGTCAGAGTTGTTTTTTACCGTGATATGCAGTTCAAATGCGGTGGTAATATTTTGTACCGTAATATGCAGTTTAAATGTGGTGGTATGTTGTGTTTACAAATGTTTATATGAACATTTGTTGATATCAGAAAGTGTTTTATAATGTGCGTGACATTAATGAACACTTGAATAACAAAGTGCTTTCTACGCGCTTGGCGTGAGTGAACACTTAGTGAGATAATAAAATGCTTTATACGTGTTAGGCGTGAATGAGAACTTTACGTAGGCCACTACGTGCTTTTCCCGGACGCGCATTGGTGTGGGACGCTTATAGTAGGTGGGATGTCCGTTTAAATTACCTCGCCGATTATGGCGTGAGGGTTTTCTGTTATCCTTGTTGAGTATTGGCGTGGAGAATACACATCCGAATAAGTATTTTTCCTGTCGCATAGCGTGTGGAAAACATATTCGAATAATCAAGTATACTAGCTTTGTCGTGCGTTTGTCTTGACTACCAAATTGCATATGTCGTGTCAAGTGGTATAGTCGTAGGCCAAATGATGTGAAAAGTATAAATATTGTCTGGCGTATTGAAACATCCACATTATATAAGAGCCGATGCGGGTTAATGTGTAGTGGATATCACCTTAATGGGCAGCCTGAGGAAAACTGATCACTTTTAAGGCGTAATGGCGCTATACCCTGCTAGTCCCCCAGTTCAGTGCTGCTAAAGTATGTTAGTAGCTTTGAACTTGATAGTTAATAAAAAGAAATCGACAAGTAAACATAAAGTATAACATGCTAAGAAGATTCCGACATGCTTATTAATCGATTTAAATGTATTGTAGATAAGTGTGCGTAAAATAGAGGTGAGACCTTTATCGACACTTTTTGTTTAGTGGGCAATTCTGATAGGCGCTCTTTTAATATACGACTTATGGAGTATTCCGTCAAGCTATCGACTTATGTTAGAGTACCATATTTAAGGATAAGATTAAGAACCTGTCACCCGTGAGTCTTGCGCGTAGATGTCTGACACAACGGTTGCGCCGAGTTCAAGATTGTCTATCGAATATGATAGTTCAGCAATTGAGGTGGCGTGGTGAGAAATTACCTAGCTAAGCCCGCGTGCTTGAATAAGGATTATTCAATGTATAATTTAGCGTGTGTAAATATTATGACCATGTCCGCTCATAGTTGTGTTGTCCCGAGTAGATTACCCAGTTCAATGATGCTAAGCACATTAGGACTTAAGTATCAAAAGTAATGATATAGGCGCATACGACATGTCAGATGGCCAATCGAGCGTGACCCAATGCATGTGTGGGAAATGCAATCCTCCATTCATGCGTTTAGGATTTTTTATGTTTGAGGCAGTATCGTCACGTCAGGTTATATACGGACCATTGTATATATATATATATAGTCAAGTGACCCAAGGGCATGTAATGAGATGCCAAGCGCGTTTGAATAAATAAAAGTGTGTCGCGCTAAATAAAGCAATAAAAAGGGTTGTACCTGGAATTGCGTTCCGAAATATGTAGCTCAACATACTGAACTCCAGCTTTGGTCTATCCTTACCAAAGTATAGCTTGGTTAAGGAGTAAACGGCGACAAGAAACACCTTATAAGTAGGAAGGTTTGACAAGAAGCTGTCCAACCTAAATCTCGTTGTTGAAGAAGGGTTTTCAGGTGTGTAAATCGAATGTCCGAACCAAGGCCTTTGGTCTCGGTGACTACGCTCTGTAGTGTTTGTAGTGTTACACTGTCCTCGTCCCTTATTTCAATGTTGCTAGATAATGTTAGCAGGAGAATCATGTGCTTGAGGTGTCATGTTGGAGACGGCGAGAACATTATCAAGAAAACTGTCTAGCTTGAGGATGTCAATTCCTACCGATGTGCTGCTCGGTTTTACAAAGTGTCAGCTTTTAAGAATTAATTGTAGCTGGGGCGTGATTTATTAGCCCGATGTGCTAGTCTCCCGGTCTATTACTGCTTAAATAAACATTAGTAGCATTGAAATAACAAGGGAGAAAATTGCATTATTTATATGTATACATAAGGTTTGCCAAAACGCGTCCTACTTAGACAAGGACTATTTTATGTACAAGTCGAAATGATCGAGCTTGGTTGCTTTTTAACACATCTTGCCCATGGCGATATTATACTGCAACGATAATATTTATGTAGTTTCGATCATTTTGAAGAAAATGATTTACGTATGCTCTTTTTAATGGTAGAGGTTATCTATGCCACCAAATTTCAAGTATTAGCTGACATAAATGCATGTCCATGATATGGAAGATGATGTGGACGTTGGGGAGGTTACCTGACACCTCCTAGTCTTAGTTAAATGAATACATGCTCATATATGTGTAAAAGTGGTGCAATAGCGGTTGTACGATCTCGTTCTATAAAGCATCGACACATGTAAAATGTGGTGTAGCATAGAGAGGAAAGCATTGAACCATTATAAGTGACCTGGTTCCGTTAAAGGCTACAGTAACGCGAATTAAAGCGACAAGCTGGTGTACGTGCGGCATACACAGGTGGAGGAGTGGCGACATAGGCGCTATAGCGGTGGCGTGACTAAATGGGCCACGACCCCATTTATAAAGAAGGTTGGAAGGTATATCTTTATGCATGACAGCTGAGAACTTCCAACAAGCACTCTCATGTTTTGTTGTACAGTGAAATAAATTTATAAGCGTGACCAAAAGCGTGACCTAGGACGGTGCTCACCGGAGATGGCGCGAGCAAGGAAGGTGTCCGCCGGAGACGGTAGGAGAGAACGAAAAAATCCGCCGTAGTGGCGGGTAGAATGAAAGCTTCCGCCAGAGGCGTGGGTGGATAAAAATGTTCGTTTGAAATGTTCCGTGGTGAATAAATACTTTCGCCGGTGGCGGAGGGTTGTATAAAATCTTTCGCCGATAGTGGCAGGTAGAATAAAAGCTTTCGCCGATAGTGGCGGGTTGGGACGACCTCATAGCCCAATCGGTGAGGTGTCTAAGGGTGTGTTGATTAAACAGCAAATCTCGCTTGAGAGTGCCATATAGTAATGTGTTTCGAGTTTCAACCAATGCTTGATAAGGGATTATCAGGCCAAAAATGGCAAAAGAGGTGTGTGCTAAGAATGGTGCAGCAAAGGGAGTTATTGCTGGAGTTGGCGTAATCATGAAAATTGTCCGTTGCTGATTGTGTTAGTGTGGATAAAAGATTTCGCTTGAGTTTGGCACGTTGAGAAAAATCGTCTGCTAGAGGTGGCGCAACCAAGGAGGTTGTCCGCCAGGGGTAGCGCGACGAAGGAAGTTGTCTGCCATGGGTGGCGAGACGAATAAAGTTGTTCGTCGGGAGTGGGAAAAATTAATTTCCTACAAGTACAGGACGTGAGAGAAATGGTTTCCGTCGAGGAGTGGTCATCGCAAAAATGGCAGTCATGACATGTGAAGTTTATTTGTGTATTGCAAAAGTGGCATATGGTGTCATGTAAACACGTTTTCCATTAGCCGTATAGGTAAATGCATTATGATGATGATAAAGAACCACTGAAACAGAAAGTGTTGCAGCCTTGTGCATTGATACGATGTACCTTGTGCACGAGTGCGTGTACATAAGTTCAATAGGTCACTAACTCCCTAGCTAGAACTTGTGTAAAACCGAAAGAAAATAGACCTGGACGTCAAGTCGAGAAAGTCACCGCGTGGTTGAGGAAAAGTGGTCGAAGGCCGGTGGCGCATAGGAGGCTAGATGCGAAGGTGATTGGCGCGAAGACCGTCTGCGTGAATGCAGGTGCTTTTAAGGGGCGGGAAGGGGTGGCCGACCCCTGAGCTTCACCATCAAATTTCAAGTACTTTTTGTACAGATATGGACGATCCAAAATGCTAGTCAATATGAATGCATGCCCATATATTAGTTAAAATGAATAAATGCCCCTGCATGTTTAAGTTGTATACCAACTGTTGTAGTATGCAAGAATGTGTTCAAGCTATAAAATGACCTTATGATATTACAGGGACCATTAATGCGAAATGTTGCCAAATGTGGAACAAGTTTGAAAAGTGGATGTGTAGAACATATAAGTTTAGGCATGTGCACTTTATTTGTCCACTAAAATTAAAGATAGATCAGAAAGCATTTGATTTTCTTTTAAAAGCAAGTTTGACGAAGGCATTATAAGGCTCCTGTGGTCACTTTTATTTTTTACTCTTTTTTTTTTATTATCGTGAATGCTTATGAGATCAGGATTTTATAATATGGCAGGCCAAGCCTGCCCAAGCCGCAAAATTTGTCTGGCGAGGCGGGAGGTTTAGCCGCGTGGCGGAACATCTCCGTCAAGTGAAGAACATGCTCACGCACGGAAGCTTGTCTGGCAAGGTAGTGTGTTCTCGCGCAGCGGCGGGAGTACTCGCGCGGCGACGGAGTGTGGCCGGCAGGCGGGGATTACTCGCGCGGTGGCGGAGTGTATCCGGCAAGCGGAGATTCCTCGATCGATGTCGGGGTATATCCGCGTGACCCGGTTTATACGCGGTGACGAAGTGTGATCGTTTGAAAACAACAGAGGTGAAAACACATGTGACAGCTCCGCCTAAGCGCGTGACGGGGGATGATGCGCGTGACGTCTCCGCCGAAACACGTGATGTCCCGAGATGTTGCGCGCGTCATCTCTGCCCGAACGCGAGGTGCTCCGATAATGAGCGAGGTGTTCTTTTATACCGCTGAGCTTCACTTAGTCCGTCAGGAATAAACAAAGAGCACTGGTTGGTAAGAAAAGTTTGAATGCGAGAGTTACCTGGCATTGTACGTATGTGAAACACAAATTATCCTTGTATACCTTGGTTCTGGACACGGGAGGCGGACGCCACCGATGGTATGAAGGTTATTGGAGCCTAGAACTGATATCACGCCATTGCGTGAGACGTGGTCATCAGAGCTTCCGGGCATGGCGACAATCATGGATATAAAGATGAGAAGTGGAGGCCACTAAATATGCTTTTTCCTTGTACGTAAGTAGCACTTTTTGTAAAGATGGTTCGTGGGCAATTTTCTACATCCCAAAATATGTTTTTTGGAAGGCTAATTTCTGAATCTTGATGAACAAGAAATTCTTATATGCGAGACTTCAACAAAACAGATCTAAAAAATAGGGAGGAGAAGAAACAAGATGTGGCTCGTGCGGGTCCCACGGATGGCGCCAATGAAGAAGAATGGACCTGTGCGGGTCGGTACTTCTACGGTGATGGATACAAACATGGCCACATCTCGTGTTCTCTACCTCATCCTAGACCTGCAAACAAGAAGAAGAGAGAAAAACGGGGATGTAGAGACGGTCGGTAGAGGAAGAATCCCCTATTTCCGGCTACAAAAGTGTTGCCCCATATTGGATGCAGGTGGAGACCTCCTTATATAGGAGATATGGGAAACCCTAACCTCAATGGGCCAGGCCCAGTTAAGGGTTGTCTCTACATGCCCACAGCCTAGTGTAGTATATAAACTACAATGCGCTGGGTTTCGCAGGTTACTACGCAATAATAATAATATTTAACATAAAAGACGATAAGTGTTTGGGCCGGGTCAAGTACCTTACCTCGTCAATATTGGATAAAGGTCATTCGGACCAAGAGTCATCTGTGGCATGACCATTCGAACCGATGGTCACTAGACATTAGAGTCATATGAAACAACTATTGCGTGGACAACGAATCATACGAATCAAGAATGATTACGATTGGGGACCATTTGGACCAACAAAGATAAAATATTAATGCCTTAAGGCTCTATATTTGTTGAAGGAACACTAAACCTAAGGGAGATACATAGAGTAGTATAATGTAGTGATAGTTAATCCATACTGATGAAACAATGGTTAACCAGGTGGGTTAACTCACTGGTCTCGTCAAGAGGGTTAATCCCTTCTTTCCGAGGATCGCCGGCTGGATCGTCTGGTGGTGGGTTTCCTGCACAAGGAACCAAATCGTGACTCGCAACAAGGAGGATGGGGTGGGGGGGTGCTCCTTGTTACCACTCTCCGGTGTGAGAATCAGTAATTTGCTTGGGAAGCAAAGTGTGATAGTAGTAGTATTGAGAGAGTTGAGAAGTGATACCTCAAACCTGGTTTGGGGTGAGTATTTATAGCCGAGGAGTGAAGGAGGGTAGTTGAATAGCTAGCCTGACATCGCACAGCTATTTGCAGGTGTGTCAGACCTGTCGGTTACGGTGGTGATGCCACGTCCTGCTGTGGTGTCAGACTGTTGTATACACGTGGGCCGGTAGGCGACTGATCCCAGTGCCACTTGCACTGTAGTGTCAGACCCACTTGCCTCGTAGGCAGGATGCGGTGCCAGGCCGCATCGCTGCTTGCGGTCATTGATGTTGTTTCCGCATTGGTTGTTCCATCCATGATTTTATGCGGGATGCGGTGCCATGCCGCATCGCCGCTTAGTGACTGTTACTATTGTCCAGATCCCTTGTCGTGACGAAAATGTTCATAGGATGCGGTGCGGGGCCGCATCTCTATGCGTAACATTGGTTTCCGTCCTTAAGGTAAGTCTTCTCATCATTGGACAGATTGGACCGCTGTGTTCGCGTGTGACCACGCGGACACAGGTGAGTTTATTGCTGGTGGAGGTTTTTGATAAGGGTAATGGTCATTCGCGGTCATGCTGACGCGAGATCTGGGACCATACCCCTTCAAGTCCCCCCAGTCTAGTGTTCCTTCCTTATGCAAGTTGCATGTGGGAGGGATACTGGACTCTGTTGTCTAGAAGGTTAACTATGGGCCATGCGGATGGCTCCTTCTTTTAGTAAGTAGTAGGCCTTTCGAGTGGATTGTTCCTTCCTTTGAGAAGGGAATCCGGTGAGCAAGTTCCGTCTGATGCGGAATTCTCAGCCAAGGACTTGATGTCATCAGCCACCTGTTGGTGTTTCGAACCAACCTTTGAGACGGTGACTGAAGGTGTTAGCAGGGTTCGAACCAACCTTTGAGATCGTGATGGAAGATGTACGTCTTCTTCACTCTAGTTGTAACCTCTGCGTCAGCTAGTGCAAAGTTGTAAATACTTTGCTCAAGCTCTATGTTCAGCAACTGGACATGTAATGATGATCCCTGTTTTGTAGGGTATTCGTGTTCTTCGGTTAAGCTTTCTAGTAACCGCACGTCCTCTGCGGTTTATCTCTCAAGTAACCGCACGTCCTCTGAGGCTTAGCTCTCTAGGAACCGCCCGTCCTTTGCGGTTACCTCGTTGCCGAACCATGTTGGCCATGTTTGTTTGAGGGACCTAGGGTAGTTGCGACATTGTTGGCCGAACAATGTGAATCTGAACTATGGGCAGATAAACATGGTCATAGGCAAGGTTGTGCCCACCATTGTTTATTCTATGCGGTCCATAGGTGGGTAACTAGTCATAAGCAGACTTGTTACCACTGTTCTGGAGCTACTTTCCTTCACGCTTTGGTGGAACGTAGCTTTTCTTTATGTCATGTTGCCTTCGGAGATTATGTGAGATATTTGGGAAATTGGTTGAAACTCTTCCGCATTCGTTTTGTAGCCACTTTCCTTCATGTTTAGTTGAAAAGCAGTTTTTCTTGAAGTGGCTTTGCTCCTCCGCCTGGTGATTTAGTTGTGGCTCTTCCGTAGCTACCGTTCGCAAAGTTGCGGTTTGTAGTGACTACTCACGAGTGATTGCGGTTTGCAGCAAAGAACTCGCTTCTAGAAGTCTTGTAGTCTGGACGTAGCTCTTGAAGGTTCAGGAGACAGTGTTGCTGATGTGCGGTTGCTCAGCACACTTGTCCTTTTCCTTAAGGAGAAGCTGTTTGCGTTCCCTCTGTGGTTGTGAACCGGAAATGAGGGTTTTGAAGCTTGAAGAAGCTTACATGGAGTGCGGTTTACCGCATCCTGAGAAGCGGTTTTCGCAGTCCAAAGAACCATGCTGGTTCTGAGTATCTGACGTACTTGTGTGGGTTGGTGTGTGTCCTCTCCGCATATTCCACGTGTGCGCGTGGATATGTGCGGTTATTGGTTATACCCCCTTATATAATTTTAAAGATATATATTTTTGCCTTTTTTGAGGGGTATGTAAAAAACGACATGCGGTATGGGTTATGGTGCGGTAAACCAGAGAAACCGCATGCCGCTTAAGTTTGGATAATGTTTGTCGCTTTTGTGTTGTCTACGTGGCTGATGGCACGTGTGGGTTGTTGAAAGTTGGTAGAATTCTGACATGTGGTGTTCTGAAAGGACGTTTGCATTGACCGAGGTCATAACTGCACTGTAGCAAGTAGTGTAAAGGTCAATTCTGTCAGGCGCGTGGGCGGCCACGCGCGCGTGATAACCGTCAGCTGAAACGTCGCCGAACACGTGGTGAAACGTAAGTGGCCCTTTTTGAACTTTGTAAGTCGGTTACTCCATCGCATTAATTGCGATGAGTATATAAGGGGAAACCATTTGGTTTCTCCCCACTTTGTTCAAATTTTAAAAATTTCTCCGGTGAAAAAGAGACCATACTTTTCATCTTCTCCGATCAATCCGCCTTTACTTCCGGCGATTTTCCAAGTTTTTGTGCAACTCAATCCTTTTCTTCTTCATATTTCCGATGGCTGAACCATCTAACCCACACAATGTGGAGGGTGAAAACCCTGAAATTTCTTCTCCGGTGGGCGGTGAAGACGAAGATGATGGTGGTAGTGCCCCTGGTGGTGGCTTACCACCCTTGAAGTGGTCGAAGGCGTCGTTCGACCAACTGATGATTAGTACACAAATGCCTTCCGAGTTTGGGGCTATTTATCCCGAAGACGGTGACACTGGTGCTTGTGCTCCAGCCGGTCACGTGACTATGTGGGCCGATTCTTTCGTTGATGGTAACCTTCGTTTACCATTGACCCTTTTTGGTGCTGATTTGTTGGAGCATTACAAGGTCCATATCTCCCAGATGAGTCCTTTTGGCTTTATTCGTATTAGACACTTCGAGTCGACTTTTCGTGCTCTTGGTTTGCCGGTTACTGTTGATAATTTTCGAGGGTTTTATCAGTTGACGGTGAACACTGGGTTCTTCTCTTTCCGAGAATGGTACGGAAGTACCAAGTTGATGGCCCCTCCCAAGGGTATTACAAAGTGGAAGTGCAAGTTTTTCTACGTTAAAGCTGCCGCAGTTGTTCTTAACATGACTTTGTGGAATGTTAATGAGCCTATCCCTGCGGAGGATATTGCCATTCCTTCTGCGGAGAATACGGAGTGGTTTCCACGGTTGAGGACTATTGAGCATAGGCTGCTGAAGAACACTGAATTGTGGATGCTGCGGATGTTATTAACTAGGGCCGATAAGCATGCAAGGCCCATTGTGCGGGAGAAAACTGGTGGTAAGTGTTCTTACTCTTCTGCGGTTTCATTATTCTTTTGTTTGTCATTAATTTGAATGTGTAAACTCAGAAGAAGTTGTTGAGCTGTGGAAGATATTTGATCCAACCTTTACTGGCAAGGTTGATATTGTCAAGACTGCTGAAGGTGCAGGTTTTAATTTGACTATTCTCCATAACTTCCGCGTTCCTACACGCGAGGCGTTGAATGCACCCCTGCCGCAAGGCAAAGGTATAATTCATAGCCTTCTTTTCTTGCCTTGTAAGTTTCATGTTGCTGATATTCTACATGCAGGTACTCTTGGGGCCCTTGGTAAGTTTGAGTCAAAGGGTGCCCCCAAAAAGCATGCAGAAAAGAAACAAGTGGATAAACCTGCGCGGGGTCGCGGCAAGAAGAAAACTGAAGCTCCTGTTGTTCCGCCTTTGGTTCCGCATGCCGCAGGTATCTATCGATCTCATTTCCGCAGATATACCGATTATGTGGTAGTATCTGACACCCTTGAGGGCTTGGGTGTTCCAGGTGCTGGTGCGGCCAGAGGTGGAACCACTGCGGGTTCAAAGGCTGCTGAAGAGAAGAAGAGGAAAGCGGGGAAAGCTGTTGATGCTGGTGAGGGAAAGAAATCGAAGATTCAGACCAGACGCAGGGCTTTTGTGGGACAAAGGAAGCCTGCGGTTGTTCCTGGTACGTGATGCATTACTTGGTCAAATATTTCGTATTTGTACTTGTAGTTTAAAGTGTTTTTGCTTTGATTGCAGAACCCCAAGATGAAGGGTTCTCCATCTTTGATGCTCCTCCTCCTCCTCCCCCACATGACGCTGCTGCGGATGTGGGGGTTCATAAGGTTGTTACGCCTGAGCCCTCTGTGCGGGAGGAGGATACGGGGAAGGGGTCTGCGGCCCAGATCCATGACACGGTAGATTCCTATGACAATGTCATTACCCCAGAGGATGCGGATAATCTGAACTTGAAATTTGGTTATACTGAAAAGCCAAAGTCTCCTGCTGCTGAGAAGGCTTCTGGTTCCGGTTCCGGAGGTGCGGGTTTCGTAGAGACTCCCATTCAGCCTGAAGAGTCTGAATTGGAGTATTATTACCGCGCATATACGGAAGATCGGGCCATGGCTTACCACCGCCCCCTGGACCGTAATGCAAGGGGATGATATTACTGCTGGTCCGTCCGCAAGTAAGGAGATTTTGGGTGGTTTGGGCACCCCTTTTGAAGTCAACCGGGGCCGTTCTTTGTCGGGTGAGGCCCAGATTAACCAACTCTCCTCCATGCTTGTTGGGAGTTCCATAATGGCCAATGCCATTATGGAAAATTATAAGGTGTTGGGGCGCAGGGAGGAGGAGAATGCGCGCTTGCGTGCCGAGGCTGAGGGGTTGGTGAAGGCTGCACGTGAGGCTGCCGAGCAGCTTGAAAGAGATAGGGCTGCGTTTGAAAAGCGTAAGCAGACTGAAGAGTGGGCTGCAACTGCTGAGCTTAAACAGGTTCGTACCCTTGCAAAACTGCTTTCCACTGAGCGCAAGAGTTGGAAAGAATCTCTTTCTAATGAGCGCGAGACACTTACTAATGAGCGCAAGGTTTGGAAAGACTCTTGGGCCAAACAGAATGAAACTCTCTTCGTGTTCGCCAGGAGCTTGTCAATGCTAAGGCAGCTAATGCTGCGCTGGTTAAAGAGAAAATAGCAACTGTTGCGGCTGCCCAAGAGGCCAAAGAGGCGGAAGCTCGCCTTGCAAAGGCTCTTGAAGAGGCCAAGGAGGTTGGGGCCCGCACCGCAAAGGCTCTTGAAGAGGCGAATGAGGCGGGGGCCCGTGCTGCAAAGGCTCTTGAAGGGGCAAATGCTGATCGTACTAACCTATCGAAAACTATCTTGGGCCTTCAGGTACAAGTCTTCTTTGCCTTTTGACTTTGTACATCTCACAAGTATGTTGATTGTTTTTGTATACTTGTTTTTGTTTTAACAGGCTGAAGTGCGGACCCGGGGGGCCACTATTGAGGAGGTCTCTGCCCGTGTTGATGAGGTTGAAGCGCGGGCTAGAGAGGCTGAAGAGGCTAGGGATAGCCTAGCTTCCTCACTTGAGCTGCTCAAGGCTGACCGTGAATGGATGCGTATGCGCGGGATCGGTCATGTAAGTATCCGTTGCCTTTGTTATCTTTGTTATAGGTTTGACTTTGATAATCTTTACATTCTTGTTTCGCAGATTGTTACTGCCATCCTTGACGAACCTGAGAATGTATCAGGTGTTAATGAGATTAAAGAGCGTGCTCGGGATGCGGGTTTTAAAGCTGGCTATAATCGCTGTATTAGCCATATAAATGTTGTATCCCAGGGCGGATATACTGATGAGCGGTCCGGGTTTCACGGTGTGGATACTGAAGCGCTTCTTGATGCTGCGGTTGCGGCTTTTAACGACACAACCCTTTCCGGTCTTGAGGATCTTGAAAAGTGTCTAGAAGCGGAGGACTATGTGGATCGGTTGCGAGTGTTGTACGCTGATGAAGAAGATGAGGAAAAACCTACTGTGGTGGGCAAGGATGGTGAGGGTTCCAGCGGCACAAAGAAAGACTAGGCTGGTCTGCGTTTGTTTTTTGTTTCCTCATGTAGATGTTAAAACACTTTATGTAAATTCCCTGCGCACCGCGCAGGTGTAGGAATTTTTTGAATATAAAGAATTGTTCCAATTCAATTTGTAGAAGTGTTTTCATTACTTGCATGTTTGAATTTGTGTGCGTTGTGTTACTTTGAGTGACACTGAGTCTGTAATTGCCTTTTGCATATCTAGGTAATATGCAAGTATGACGAAGTGTGTCTGGCCGGATAAATAGTGTTGCCGTTGCTTGCCTATTATAATAGTTGCGTGTGGTTACCACTCTGTGTGGGTATCACGAATGAAGATTTTGCTAATCTGTTTTTGTGTATACCTCAGAGTGGAACACGCATTTGTAATAGGAATAAATAAACAATATTGCATTGAATCGTCTATTTATTTATTTGCAAATGGCCCGTGGCCTGATAGGTTATATGGTGAATGTAAAAAACATGGCTCACATATAACAGCGCCAAAGCTGTTGTGCATTCCATGTGCGTGCGATAGTTTCGCCTTCTAATGTTTGAAGTTTATACGCGCCTTTGCCCAGGACCTCTTGGATGAGGTAGGGTCCTTCCCACTTGGGGGCAAGTTTCCCTGGGCGTTCCGCGTTAGATGCTTCATTGTCACGAAGGACGTAGTCTCCCGGGTTGAAAGTACAAATGCGAACGCGTGCATTGTAGTACTTTTCAAGTTTGGTTTTGTATTTGGCCTTGTTGATGGCTGCGTTTTCACGCCTTTCTTCCAAGAGGTCCAAGTCAACCCTGTGTTCCTCATTGTTGTCTATCTTGTTGATAGCCAACATTCTAGGTGAGGGGAGGCCTACTTCCGCGAGGATCATCGCTTCAGTACCATAAACCAGGCTAAAGGGTGTCTCACCGTTGCTTGTCTTTGGGCTTGTCCTGTGAGCCCATAAAATACTTGGGAGTTCATCAACCCAGCCGCGTCTGGCTGTTCCCAACCGTGCTTTGATGCCTTCCACTAACTCTCGACTTGGCCGTTCCCTTGCGGAGGCGCCACTGAGGAGAATATGTGTTCAATGTTTAGCTCTTTTAGCCATTTTTGAAAGTCATCGGCGGCGAAGTTGGTACCGTTATCGATGACGATGCACATTGGTAGACCGAAACGGCAGATGATATGTTCCCACACGAATTTCCTTGTTATCATAACGGTGGTTGATGCAAGTGGTTTTGCCTCGACCCATTTTGTAAAGTAATCAACAGCCACTATGATAAATTTTACTGCACCGGGTGCGTCTGGAAATGGTCCCACCACATCGATTGCCCATTTTTGGAATGGCCATGCGGTGGTGACGGGGATCAGGTTGTTCTTGGGACGCAAGGTCTTGGGAGCATGTCGCTGACAATTGAAACATTTGCGTAAGACTTTGACTGCGTCCAGGTGCATGCCGGGCCAATAGTACCCGGCGTTCATGATTTTGGCCACGACCATGCGTGGGCCTGCGTGTATGCCGCATATTCCCTCGTGAATTTCTTTGATAAGGTATATGGCATCTTGGGGGTTGACGCATCGTAGGAGTGGCCCCAGGTATGATTTACGGTATAGGATACCGTCTCCCATTTGGTAATGACACGCTTTGTATTGTAGCTTGCGTGCTTCTGCCTTGCTTTCGGGAGTAACACCTGATTGTAAGTATGCAATTATCGGTGTCATCCAGGATGTTGTACCGTACTGGATGACATTGACTTGGCGCAGGGGTACTGAAGGAGGTGAACCTTGATTTCAGTTGCAAGGCTTGTTCGAGGTAGAGGACCATGATATCCCCTTTTGCGGCATAGTCACCGCGTATCTGCCCTGCAACCAGTAGTGAGTCGACATGTGCTTCCAAATGTTTGACGTCAAGTTTGACTGCCAAACGCAGCCCTGCCAGTAGAGCCTCATACTCCGCTTCGTTATTCGTGCTTTTGAAATCGAGTCGGATTGCGTAGGTTAGCTCTTGGCCATCGGGGCTGACAAGTCGTAGACCTGCACCAGCACCATCTTCGTTGGATGCACCATCTGTATATAGTGCCCAGGTTTCTGCGGAGGATGGTGGTGATGTAGGGTTTTGTTCTTCTTCGCATTCTTGAATGCGGTTTGCTGGTACTTCAGCAACGAAATCAGCCAAGACCTGGCCTTTGATTGCGGGGCGCAGCTTATAGTTTAGTGAAAGTGCGCCCAGCTCAATTGCCCATTTTGCTAACCTCCCAGAGATGTCGGGTTTGGATAGGATCGGGCCGATCCTGTAGTTAGTTAACACTGTGATGACGTGGTTTGCGAAGTAACGTCGTAAACGTCTCGATGCGTGCACTAGTGCCAGTACCAATTTCTCCATGATGGAGTACCTTGTCTCTGGGTCGTTGAGCATTTTGCTGATGTAGTAGATGGGTGTTTGGACTCCTTCCCGCTCCACTATGAGTACCGCGCCTACCGCGTTGTCCGCTGCAGACAAGTATAGAATAAGTGGCTCATCTTTTCGTGGTGCGGTTAAGGTTGGGAGCTGGATCAAACACTCTTTCATCTCCCGGAAAGCTTTTTCGGCCTCTGCGGTCCATTGGAATTGTTCCTTTTTTAGGCAGCTCCGCAGGGTCTTGATGAAAGGGTATAACTTAGCTGCGTGGTTGGCTAAGAATCTGTTTAATGCGGCTAGCCTGCCGGCTAGTCGTTGCATCTCTTTCATCGTAGAGGGCGATGGCATGCGTTCGATCGCCTGAACTTTTTCCGGGTTTACCTTGAATCCATCTTTGGTTACGATGAATCCGAGGAATTTGCCTTCTTCCATTCCAAACGAGCATTTCCCTGGGTTAAGCTTCATGTTGACGCTTCGCAGAGTTTGGAATGTTCTTTCGATATCGTTGAGCATGGTGTCTTCCTCCATGCTCATGACGACCAGGTCGTCCATATAGATCTCGACACTTTTGCTGATTTAACCGCGAAAAGTGTCGTTCATCAACTTTTGATAGGTTGCGCCGGCGTTGCGCAACCCGAACGGCATTTTGGTGTAGCAGTAGTTCCCGGTAGGAGTGCGGAATGCCGTTTTGTCTTCATCTTCGATTGCCATCTGTACCTGGTGGTAGCCTTTGTAACAATCGAGGAAGCACTTCCATCGAAATGGTGCAAGGTTGTCGAATTTTTCGTCGATCTCCGGAAGTGCGTAACAATCCTTTGGGCAGGCCTTGTTGAGGTCTTTGTAATCGACACACATGCGCCAGCCTCCGCTTGGTTTTTCTACCATGACTGGGTTGGATAACCAGGTCTGGTATTTGACTTCCCACAGAATTCTTGCGGAGAGCAGCTCCTGCACCTGCTCTTCCATCGCCGCGTTTTTTGCTGATCCAAGGTGGCGTTGGCCTTGGATCACTGGCTTGATACCTGGCATGGTATTCAAGAAGTGTTGCGCTATGTCGCGTGGTACCCCTGTCATGTCTGCGGGTGTCCACGCAAAAATGTCTTGGTTCCTGAAGAGGAGTTGCTTCAGGCGCGCTCTGATGGTAGGTGTCAAGGCATGGCCCAACGTGACCGTTTGCTCTGGGTGTCTTGCGTTAAGCACCCATTTTTCTGGTTGTGTGTTGGGGGTGGGCCTTGCCACCTTGGCTGGACGTAGGTCGTCCGTAGACAAAACTTCCCTTCGGGCGTATATTATCGCGATCCCCGTCTCGGTTGGGAAACCGATAGCAGAGTGAGGGACGGATGAGATCATGTTGAAATCCCCCTGGGATTCTCTCCCGAGAAGTACGTCGTATTTGGAGGTGTGCGGTAAAACCATGAAGTTTACCTCCTCCGTTCTTGTGTGCCTCCCGTTGGTGAGGCGCACAGGAAAAGTAATCTGGCCCAGGGGGAATACGGTTTCCCCTGCAAACCCGGCCAACGGGTAATCCGCTGGTTGCAGTCGATCTTTGTCTTCTTGATCGAACTGGTTGAAGCATTGCTCGTATATAATATCGGATGTACTGCCCGGGTCGATGAACAATCGCTCGGTACAGTAGTGAGCCAGGTGGCCTGTGATAACCACGGCGCGTCTATCGCGCGGGCCGCCTCGGACTTTTGGAAAGACGACTTGCTCGTCCTTCCAGTCATTGTCCGGCCTTCTTGCCGCCTTGCACGGCCTTCCTCTTCCTCTATTGATCATGTGGGTAGAGGCCACGTACATGGTCCTCTTACCCGTGGAGGTGCCCTCGTTGTGGGGAGTGATGCGCTTGGTAGCTTTTTGTGCGCCTGTCAACAGATGTTGCAGTTTCCCCTCTTTTAGGGCTCGCTCAATCTCCAGTCGGAGACTGATGCAGCTGTTTGTTGTGTGGCCGTGGTCCTTGTGATACTCGCAGTAGAGTGCGAGATCTTCGTTCTTTTTGGACTTCATCGGTTGGGCCGGTCGCAGGAATTGTGCGTCCGTGAGAAGGACGTCGCTTGGCGATTGGTTAATCTCGGTCCAGCTGCGGTCCCGAGACTCCTTTTTTGACGCCCGGTTTTCACGCTGGGCGTTGATTGTAGCCCTTGCATCGGGCTGGTTGCTTCGTGGGACATATGGTCTGGAATCGCTGCCACGATTCCATATGTCCCGGTTGCGCTTATTGTTGCGCTTGGGCTCTTGGCGGGAAGACTGGCCTTCCGCCTGGGGTTGTACCTTTGACATGTGCGGTCTTAGGGACCGCTGAGTCTGGGTGTATGTCTTAACCGCAGTCATGACATCATCCCACTTCTTAGGCAAACCATCTTTGCCAGAGATATTCATAACCATTTGATCGTCTTTAACGGCAACAATGAAATGGTTACGTGCCATTTGGTTGCAGACATCGCCTATCTCTAGGCATTCTTTATTGTAACGGACAACGAACGCTTCAAGCGGTTCGTTATCCCTGTGCCAGATGTTCATGACGTCCATGGAATCACGTTCATGGCGTCGTTGTTGGCTAAAGTGTGCGAGGAACTTTTCTTGTAAGTCCTCGAATGAGGTCAGTGACCCTGGTGGAAGAGAATCGAACCATGCCCTGGCCAGACCTGTTAGGGTCTGTGGGAAAAAATGGCACCAGGTGGGTTCATCCCATCTACCGTTGCATCCGGCGCCGACGAAGATGTTGTTGTGATCATCTGGGTCGGTTGAACCGTTGTATTTCCCAATATTTAATGGGAATTTTGTGGTGGTGACATCGGCGTGGGCGATTTCTGGGATGAACTTGGAGTTTTCGGCTGCAGATTTCGGCCTGTAAGGTTGGCCGCGGTGATGCTTTGCAGCGCGGAGGTACGTAGTGCGGGGGTGAGTGGGAGGAACGTAGTTGCGTCCTCCCGGTCTGCTGCTGGTGGCATGGGATTCCGCACGGTATGTACCATCGTCCGGATCGGTATAGCCTTGTCCTTCATGGTGTGACAGGGGTCCCAGTCGGCTGTGAATACCTAGGCCGCGGTGGGTTGTAGACTGTCGCCTAGTTTCGCCATGTGGGGCTAGGCGGCTCTGTATATGGCTCCTGTGGCGGGACTCGTATGTGGAGTCGTCCTCATCAAGTGTGCGGACATCGCAGTAAGAGGAACCGCGATCTTCGTGCCTGCTTCTGGAGGCCGGATGTGTTGGGGCCCTGCCTTCGTACTGTAAAGTACGACCTGCAGGGGTGTGTGGTGCAGGGGTGGGTCCTACAGATACTTGTGCTTCTGCGCAAGCTCTGTTGTATGTTGCAGCCAGCATAGCTGCTTGTTGGTCATACCAGGCATGAAGGTTCATGCCTGCAGGTATCACAGGAGCGTACTGTGATAAATCGTGTCCAAACGTAAGGGATGCGCCCCCTTGCGTTGATGTGCCAATGTGTTCCGCATTTGGGGCTGGGGGAATGTTTCCCGCAGGCCCTTGATTTGCGGGGTTTAGGTTATCCCCGGTAGTGTTGTTTTGACGATCAGACATGATCTTTGGAGAGAAAGGGATGGTCGGAAAAAAGTGCTAAGAGTAGCGGTGGGCGCCAATGATGATACAATGGTTAACCAGGTGGGTTAACTCACTGGTCTCGTCAAGAGGGTTAATCCCTTCTTTCCGAGGATCGCCGGTTGGATCGTCTGGTGGTGGGTTTCCTGCACAAGGAAACAAGCCGTGACTCGCAACAAGGAGGATGGGGTGGGGGGTGCTCCTTGTTAACACTCTCCGGTGTGAGAATCAGTAATTTGCTTGGGAAGCAAAGTGTGATAGTAGTAGTATTGAGAGAGTTGAGAAGTGATACCTCAAACCTGGTTTGGGGTGAGTATTTATAGCCGAGGAGTGAAGGAGGGTAGTTGAATAGCTAGCCTGACATCGCACAGCTATTTGCAGGTGTGTCAGACCTGTCGGTTATGGTGGTGATGCCACGTCCTGCTGTGGTGTCAGACTGTTGTATACATGTGGGCCGGTAGGCGACTGATCCCAGTGCCACTTGCACTGTAGTGTCAGACCCACTTGCCTCGTAGGCAGGATGCGGTGCCAGGCCGCATCGCTGCTTGCGGTCATTGATGTTGTTTCCGCATTGGTTGTTCCATCCATGATTTTATGCGGGATGCGGTGCCATGCCGCATCGCCGCTTAGTGACTGTTACTGTTGTCCAGATCCCTTGTCGTGACGAAAATGTTCATAGGATGCGGTGCGTGGCCGCATCTCTATGCGTAACATTGGTTTTCGTCCTTAAGGTAAGTCTTCTCATCATTGGACAGATTGGACCGCTGTGTTCGCGTGTGACCACGCGGACACATGTGAGTTTATTGCTGGTGGAGGTTTTTGATAAGGGTAATGGTCATTCGCGGTCATGCTGACGCGAGATCTGGGACCATACCCCTTCACATACAAAGATTAGGGACGTTAAGATGTATCTCAAACAGGATACAACCCTTTATCTTCTGCTATATATATGTCACTCACACACGTTAATATTATATTTATGTTATTAACTTCTTTTTGTGATGATAAACTATTTTACTAAATAAATTATAATAGCAACAAGTAACTTCTGGCTGTGGTAATATAAATACTTTGAAAAACGAGT
Source organism: Helianthus tuberosus (assembly GCA_030545235.1). NCBI lineage: Eukaryota > Viridiplantae > Streptophyta > Magnoliopsida > Asterales > Asteraceae > Helianthus > Helianthus tuberosus. The sequence goes on along the minus strand of CM060400.1, from coordinate 114,055,596 downwards.
CATGTTTTTTGAACGACTAAAATACACACCTTCTAATACTATTATTAATTCTACAACCTTGTCCACTTAGTTTTGTTACAAGACTAATCACCTCGAGGCAAAAGTCTTGGAGCAATGCACGAGAGTAGCTCGTCCGGTTTAGATACGTGTCGTCGGTGATCTGACTTCATTTCTCTTCTGAAACTCACAAGCTACAAAACAAATAACACTATGAACCTCGTCGCAGGCAGAAGAGATTTCTTCCCATATTACACTCCGGTGTGAAAATAAGTATGTATGTTTGGAGAATAAGAAGGAACAAAGGATGTTAAGTCTACGAGTAGAGAGAAGAGAAAGTGATGCTTTTTACCTTACGTGATCAAGGATGGTATTTGTAGTGTTGAATGCCTTACTAGACAAAGGCCTAGGGCCTCCAAAGAGTAGGGGCCTCGGATTTTTGTCATATATTTACATGTGTATTTAGCCTAAATGAACAAACACACATGTAAAGGCTAATGACCCGAACAAGTAAAATGTCTAGACATTGCTAACTGCAACTGACATGAATGGCAATTGGGGGAGGAATTATAGGTAATCGATCGCCGCCGATCGTGCGATTTGCGATTGAGTAACCATAAAAAAACAATGTTGCGATTTGATATTCGCGATTTTACGACTTATTTTTTTTATTTGCTATTGCTTATTGACATTGGCCTTCAAATATTGTTATGCCCTAATGCTTTTTGTGTCGCGAGTGGTGATGTTACCGAGTCATGGGGATCTTACCTCATCATCCACCATAAAAAGTAGAAATAGCTTTATGATGAAACAATGGTTAACCGGGTGGGGTTAACTCACTGATCTCGTCAAGTAGGGTTAATCCCTTCTTTCCGAGGATCATTGGCTGGATCGTCCGCTGGTTGGTTTCCTGCACAAGGAAACAAGCCGTGACTCGTAACAAGGAGGATGGGGTGGGGGGTGCTCCTTGTTACCACTCTCCGGCCTGAGAATCAGTAGTTTGCTTGGGAAGCAAAGTGTGATAGTAGTAGTAGTGAGAGAGTTGAGAAATGATACCTCAAACCTGGTTTGGGATGGGTATTTATAGCCGAGGAGTGAAGGACGGTAGTTGAGTAGCTAGTCTGACATCGCACAGTCTTTTGTAGGTGTGTCAGACCTGTCAGTTACGGTGGTGATGCCACGTCCTGCTGTGGTGTCAGACTGTTGCACACATGTGGGCTAGTAGGCGACTGTTCTCAGTGCCACTTGCACTGAGTGTCAGACCCACTTGCCTTGTAGGCAGGATGCTGTGCTAGGCCGCATCGCTGCTTGCGGTAACTGATGTTGTTCTCGCGTTCTTGTTCTGGCCAAGATGTATGCGAAATGCGGTGCCGTGCCGCATAGCCGTTTAGTGACTGTTACTGTTGTCCAGATCCCTTGTCGTGACGAAAATGCTCATATGATGTGGTGCCAGGCCGTATCTCTATGTGTAACATGTGTTCTCGTACTTAAGGTATCTCTTCTCATCAATGGACAGATTGGTTTCAACCGCTGTGTTCGCGCGTGCTCGCACGAACACAGATAAGTTCTTGCTGGTGGGGGTTTTTGATAAGGGTAATGGTCACTCGCGCTCGTGCTGATGCGAGATCTAGGACCATACCCCTTCAAGTTCCCCCAGTCTAGTGTTCCTTCCTTATGCAAGTTGCATGTGGGAGGGATACTGGACTATGGTGTCTAGAAGGTAGAATATGGGCCATGCAGATGGCTCCTACTTTCAGTAAATCAAGCTGCTGACCTGTTCGTTCGGACCGTTGTCCGGTCGGTAGGTCATTCGAGTGGATTATTTCTTCCTTTGAGAAGGATGTGTTTGTGTATGATGGTTTGACTTTTGAAGTTTTCGTTGTGGCATTTGAAAACCTTGAATTCCGCACCGGTGAGCAAGTTCCGTCTGATGCGGAATTCTCAGCCTAGGATTTGATGCGGTAATATGGTCTACCGTTTTCTGATGTTATCAGCCACCTGTTGGTGTTTCGAACCAACCTTTGGAACGGTGACTGAAGATGTTAGTAGAATTCTAACCAACCTTTGAGATGGTGACGGAAGGTGTTCAGCAGGGTTCGAACCAACCTTTGAGATGGTGACGGAAGGTGTCCGTTACCGCAACTCTAGTTGTAACCTCTGTGTCAGCTTATGCAATGTTTATAAGTGCTTTGCTCAACCTCTATGTTTAACTGGACATTCAACGATGATCCCTACTTTGTGGGGTGTTCATGTTCTTCCAGTTTAACTCTCAAGTAACCGCACGTCTGTTGCGGTTTAGCTCTCTAGTAACCGCACGTCCTCTGTGGCTTAGCTCTCAAGTAACCGCACGTCCTTTGCGGTTACCTCGTTGCTGCACCCTGTTGGCCATGTGTGTTTGAGCCACGTGGGGTAGTTGCGTCATAGTTGGCCGTGTTTGGTCGAACAACGTGAATCTGGACTATGGGTAGATAAACATGGTCATAGGCATGGTTGTGCCCACCATTGTTTATTCTATGCGGTCCATAGGTGGGTAACTAGTCATAAGCAGACTTGTTACCACTGTCCTGGAGCTACTTTCCTTCACGCTTTGGTGGAAAGTAGTTTTCCTTTAAGTAGTAGTGTTGCCGGGGGAGATCACCTTAGATACTTGGGAAGTTGGTTGAAACTCTTCCGCATTCATTCTGTAACCACTTTCCTTCACGTTTAGTTGGAAAGCAGTTTTCCTAGAAGTAGCTTTGATAAACCGCGTGGCGGTTTAGTCATGGCTCTTCCGTAGCTACCGTTAGGGTAATTATATTCCGCCGCAGCTACTCGTGAGTGTCTGCGGTTTGCATCAAAGAACTCGCTCCTAGAGAGTTTGAAGCTTGGATGTGGCTCTTGAAGGATCAGGAGTCAGGGTTGCTGATGTGCGGTTGCTCAGCATACTTGTCCTTTATCCTAAGGAGAAGCTGTTTGCGTTCCCTCCGTGGTTGTGAACCGGACACGAGGGATTTGAAACTTGAAGAAGCTTGTATGGAACGCGGTTGGGCGCATCCTGAGAAGCGGTTTTCGCAGTCCAAAGAACCACACTGGTTCTGAGTATCTGACACACCTGTATTGGTTCGTGTGTGTCATCTCCGCATATTCCACGTGTGCTCGTGGGTAAGTGCGGTTATTGTTTATACCCCTTTATATAATGTAGAGATATATATTTTTGCCTTTTTTGAGGGGTATGTAAAAAAACGACATGCGGTATGGGTTATGGTGCGGTAAACCAGAGAAACCGCATGCCGCTTATGTTTGGATAATGTTTGTCGCTTTTGCGCTACACACGTGGCTTGAACGCACGTGTGGGTTGTTGAAAGTTGGTAGGATTCTGTTATGTGCTGATTTGAAAGGACGTTTGCACTGCCTGAGGCCATAAATGCACTGTAGCAAGTAGTGTAAAAGTCTTTTCTGTCAGGCGCGTGGACGGCCACCCGCGTGTGGTAACCGTCAACGGAAACGTCGCTGAACACGTGGCAACACGTGACTGGCCCTTTTTGAACGTGATGAGTCGGTTTACTGCATCGCATTAATTGCGATGAGTATATAAAGGGAAACCGTTCGTGGTTTCCCCACTTATTCAAAATTTTCAAAATTTTTCCGGTGAAAAGAGTGTGCTCTCTTTGTCTTCTCCGATAAGATTTATCTGGATTTCCGGTCAAGTTTCTGGGTTTTTTAGTAAACTCATTCTTCTATCTTCTTTATTCCTGATGGCTGAACCATCCGATCCACACCATTCTGAGGGTGAAAACCCGGAACATTCTTCTCCGGTGGCTGGGGAAGAAGAGGAAGACGGTGGTAGTGCCCCTGGTGGTGGCCTACCAGTATTGAAGTGGTCGAAGGCGTCGTTTAGCCAATTGATGACTAGGACCCAGATGCCCCAGGAGTTTGGGGCTGTGTATCCCAAGGAGGGTGACACCGGTGCCGATGCTCCGGCCGGTTATGTCACCATGTGGGCTGATTCTTTTATTGACGGTAACCTTCGTTTACCGTTAACTGTTTTTGTTGCTGAGCTTTTGGAGTATTACAAACTCCATATTTCCCAGATGGGTCCTTTCGGGATGATTCGTATTAGAAACTTTGAGTACACTTTTCGTGCTCTTGGTTTGCCGGTTACCGTTGATAATTTCCGGCGGTTCTATCAGTTGACGGTGAACACCGGGTTCTTTTCTTTTAGCCAACGGTATGGAAGCACCAAGCTGATGACCCCTCCGAAGGGTATTTCAAAGTGGAAATTCAAGCTCTTCTATTTTAAGGCCTCCGCGGTTGTTGCCAACATGACCTTGCGGAATGTTAATGAGACCATCCCGGTGGAGGATATTGCTCTTCCTAGTGCGGAGAATGTGGAGTGGTTCCCAAGGGTGAGGACCATTGAGCATAAGCAGCTGGACAACAATCAGTTGTGGGTGCTGCAGATGATGTTGAGCAGGTCTGATAGGCATGCAAGGCCCGTTGTGCGGGAAAAAAGTGGTGGTAAGTGTTCTTACTCTTGTGCGGTTTCTTTATCCCCTTGCTTGTTTCTGATTTGTAAGTGTACTATCAGAAGTTGCTGAGCTGTGGAAGATATTTGATCCGACCTTTACAGGTAAGGTTGATATTGTTAAGTGCGCGGAAGGTGAAGGTTTTAACTTGTCCATTGTCACCAACTTCCGCGTTCCTAAACGAGATGCACTGATCGCACCCCTGCTGCAAGGCAAAGGTATAATCCATAACCTTCTTGCTTGCCTTAAGGTTCACCTTGCTGATTTTCTTGTTTGATGATCTAAACGCAGGTACTCTTGGGGTCCTGGGCAAATTTGAGTTGAAAGGTGCTCCCAAGAAGCATGCGGAGAAAAAGCATGCAGAGAAGGTTACGCGGGGTCGCGGCAAGAAAAAACCTGAGGCTGCCGTTGCTCCTCCGTTGGTGCCGCAGGCGGCAGGTATCTCTCGTTCTTGTTTCCGCAGATATACCGATTACGTGGTAGTATCTAACACCCTTGAGGGTTTGGGTGTTCCAGGTGGTAGTGCGGCTGCAGATGGGACCTCTGCGGGTTCCAAGCCTGCTGATGAGAAGAAGAAGAAGAAGAGACGGGCAGAGAAGGCGGTTGATGCCGGTGAGAAAAAGCGTCCGAAAATACAAACCAAACGGACAACTGTTGTGCAACCTATGAAACCGGTGGTTTCTTCTGGTAAGTGATTCATAACTTTTACAAGTATTTTGTCTTTGTACTTGTATTTAAAGCGTTTTTGCATTGTTTACAGAACCGCAAGATGAAGGGTATTCCATGTTTGATGCTCCTCATTCTCCCCCGCATGACACAGCTGCGGATGCGGGGGTTAATAAAGATTTTACCAGCAGCCCTTCAATTAAAGTGGTGCCTGAGCCCTCTGTGCGGGCGGAGGATACTGGGAAGGGGCCTGCGGCTCAGATCTATGACACGGTGGACTCCCATGATAATCTGATCTCCCCGCAGGACACTGATGATCTGAACCTGAAGTTTGCTTATACTGAGAGGAAGAAATCTCATTCTGCTGAGAAAGCTTTTGGTTCTGCTTCTGGGGGTGCGGGTTTTAAAGGGACTCCTATTTAGCCTGAAGAGTCTGAATTTCTGCTGACCCTTCCGCATGCAAGGAGATTTTGGGTGGTTTGGGCACCCCATTTGAAGTCAATCGGGCCCGTTCTTTGCCAAGTGAGGTCCAGATTAATCAACTTTCCTCCATGCTTGTGGGGAGTTCCATAATGGCCAATGCCATTATGGAAAACTACAAGGTGCTAGGGCGCAAGGAGGAGGAAAATACGCGCTTGCGAGCTGAGGCCGAAAAGTTGGTGAAGGCTGCTCGTGATGGCGCGGAGCAGCTTGAAAAGGATAAGGCTGCAAGCGTAAGCAGACTGAGGAGTGGGCTGCAAGTGCTGAGCTTAAACAGGTTCGTACCCTTGCAAAACTGCTTTCTGATGAGCGCAAGAGTTGGAAAGAAACTCTTTCTAATGAGCGCAAGATACTTTCTGATGAGCGCAAGGCTTGGAAAGAATCTTGAGCCAAACAGAATGAAACTCTCTTTCGTGTTCGTCAGGAGCTTACCAATGCTAAGGCAGCGAATGCTGCTTTGATTAAGGAGAAAACCGCAGCTGATGCGGCTGCAAAAGAGGCCAGGGAGGCAGGAGCTCGCCTTGCAAAGGCTCTTGAAGAGGCCAAGGAGGTGGAGGCCCATGCTGCGAAGGCTCTTGAAAGGGCAATTGCTGACCACAGCAACTTAGATAAAACTGTTCAGGCCCTCCAGGTATGAATCTCTTTTTCTCTTGAATTTGTATATATATCTCACAAGTATGTTGATTATTTTTGTGTACTTGTGTTTTCCTTGTTAAAAGGCTGAAGTGCGGAGCAGGGTAGCCGCTATTGAGGAGGTCAGTGCCCGTGCTGCCGATGCTGAAGCGCGGGCGAGGGAGGTTGCAGAGGCTAAAGATAGCCTTGCTTCTTCACTCGATCTGCTCAAGGACGATCGCGAATGGATGCGTATGCACGGGATCGGGCATGTAAGTATCCGTCGTCTTTGTTATCTTTTTTAGGTTTGCCTTTGATAACCGTACTATTTTTGTTTCGCAGATTGTTACGTCCATCCTTGACGCACTTGAGAATGTGGCAGGTGTTAATGAGATTAAGCTGGGTGCCCGGGATGCTGGTTTTAAAGCTGGCTACAACCGTTGCATTTCTCATATTAATGTTTTGGCCCAGGGCAAATATACTGATGAAAGGTCTGGGTTCCACGGTGTGGACACTGAAGCGCTTCTTGCTGCCGCTCTTGCGGCGTACAACGAGACGCCCATTGCCGCTCTTGAGGAACTTGAGCAATGCCTGGATGCGGAAGACTATGTAGACCGCTTGCGGGTGTTGTATGCTGATAAGGAAGATGAGGAAAAGCCTGCTGTTGAGGGCAAGGATGGTGCGGGTTCCAGTGGTACAAAGAAAGACTAGGCTGGCCTGCATGCCTTTTTTGTTTCCTCAATGTAAATGTTAAGAACCTTATGTAAATCCCTTGTGCACCGTGTAGGTGTAGAAATTTTTTGAATATAAAGTTTTAACCGTTTTGCTCAAGTTGTACAAGTGTTTTCATTACTTGCATGCTTGAACTTGTATGAATTGATGTTATTGTACTTAACAGTCTGTATTTGCCTTTTGCATATCTTGGTGATATGCAAGTATGAAGAATTCTACCCGCTGTAAAGCGTGGTTAAGTATACTCTATACCTTTGTCGTATGAGTATTAGTCAATTCCTGTTTTTATCCCGTTAGGGTTTAGGAATTGTGTAGGCTTTGTGAAAACCGTAGTCGCATATCCAGCCGGATAGGCAGTTTATGTTTTGCCATTGTTGGCCTATTACAATAGTTGCGTGTGGTCACCACTCTGTGTGGGTATCGCGAATGAAGATTTTGCCAATCTGTTTTTGTAGATACCGCAGAGTGGAACACGCATTTGTAATAGGAGTAAATAAACAAAATTGCATTGAATCATTTATTTATTTATTTGCAAATGGCCTGCGGCCCGATAGGTTACATGGTGAATGTAAAAAACATGCCTTACATATAACAGCGTCGAAGCTGTTGTGCATTCCATGTGCGTGCGATAGTTTCGCCCTCTAATGTTTGCAGTTTATACGCGCCTTTGCCCAAGACCTCTTTGATGAGGTAGGGTCCTTCCCACTTGGGGGCGAGTTTCCCTGGGCATTCCGCGTTAGATGCTTCATTGTCACGAAGGACGTAGTCTCCCGGGTTGAAGGTACAAATGCGGACGCGTGCATTGTAGTACTTTTCAAGTTTAGTTTTGTACTTGGCCTCATTGATGGCAGCGTTTTCACGCCTTTCTTCTAGGAGGTCCAAGTCAACCCTGCGTTCCTCATTGTTGTCTATCTTGTTGATAGACAACATTCTAGGTGAAGAGAGGCCTACTTCTGCGGGGATCACCGCTTCAGTGCCATAGACCAGGCTGAAGGGTGTCTCACCGTTACTTGTCTTTGGGCTTGTCCTGTGGGCCCATAAGATACTTGGGAGTTCGTCGACCCAGCCGCGTCTGGCTGTTCCCAACCGTGCTTTGATGCCTTCGACTAAACTTTTATTGATACTCTCGACTTGGCCATTCCCTTGCGGATGCGCCACTGAGGAGAATATGTGTTCAATGTTTAGTTCCTTTAGCCATTTTTGAAAGTCATCGGCAGCGAAGTTGGTACCGTTGTCGGTAACAGTGCACATTGGTAGACCGAAACGGCAGATGATATGTTCCCAGACGAATTTCCTTGTTATCATAGCGGTGGTTGAGGCGAGCGGTTTTGCCTCTACCCATTTTGTAAAGTAATCAACAGCCACTATGATAAATTTCACTGCACCTGGTGCGTCTGGAAATGGTCCCACCACATCGATTGCCCATTTCTGGAATGGCCATGCGGTGGTGACGGGGATCAGGTTGTTCTTGGGGCGCAAGGTCTTGGGAGCATGCCACTGACAATTGAAACACTTGCGCAAGACTTTGACTGCGTACAGGTGCATGCCGGGCCAGTAGTACCCGACATTCATGATTTTGGCCACCAGCATGCGTGGGCCTGCTTGTATGCCACATATTCCTTCGTGTATTTCTCTGATAAGGTACGTGGCATCTTGGGGGTCGACGCATCGTAGGAGTGGCCCCAGGTATGATTTACGGTATAAGATACCGTCTCCCATTTGGTAATGACACGCTTTGTATTGCAGCTTACGTGCCTCTGCCTTGTTTTCGGGAGTAACACCTGATTGCAAGTATGCAATGATCGGTGTCATCCAGGATGTTGTACCATACTGGATGACATTGACTTGGCGCAGGGGTACTGAGGGATTTTGCAGAACCTCGATGCGTACTTCTTTTTCCAGGTGTTGGAAGCTGGTGGATGCAAGTTTTGATAGTGCATCCGCGGGTTTGTTATCACTCCTGTTGATATGGCGAATATTGAAGGAAGTGAACTTTGATTTCAGTTGCAAGGCTTGTTCGAGGTAGAGGATCATGATATCCCCTTTTGCGGCATAGTCACCGCGTATCTGCCTGCAACCAATAGTGAGTCGACGTGTGCTTCCAAATGTTGGACGTCGAGTTTGACTGCCAGACACAGCCCTGCCATTAGAGCCTCATACTCTGCCTCGTTATTCGTGCTTTTGAAATCGAGGTGGATTGCATAGGTAAGCTCTTGGCCGTCGGGGCTGACGAGTCGCAGACCTGCACCTGCACCATCTTCGTTGGATGCACCATCCGTATATAGTGCCCTGGTTTCTGCGGAGGATGGTGGCGATGCAGGTTTTGTTCTTCTTCGCATTCTTGAATGCGATTTGCTGGTACTTCAGCAACGAAATCAGCCAAGACCTGGCCTTTGATTGCGGGGCACGGCTTATAGTTTAGTGAAAGTGCGCCCAGCTCAATTGCCCATTTTGCTAATCTACCAGAGATGTCGGGTTTTGATAGGATCGGGCCGATCCTGTAGTTGGTTAACACTGTAATGGCGTGGTTTGCAAAGTAACGTCGCAACCGTCTTGACGCGTGTACCAGTGCTAATACCAACTTCTCCATGATGGAGTACCTCGTCTCTGGGTCGTTGAGCATTTTGCTGATGTAGTAGATGGGTGTTTGAACTCCTTCCCGCTCCACTATGAGTACCGCGCCTACCGCGTTGTCCGCGGCAGACAAGGACAAGATAAGTGGCTCATCCTTTCGTGGTGCGGTTAGAGTTGGAGTTGAATCAAACACTTTTTCATCTCCCGGAAAGCTTTTTCGGCCTCTGCGGTCCATTGGAATTGTTCCTTTTTTAAGCAGCTCCGCAGGGTCTTGATGAAAGGGTAAGACTTAGCTGCATGGTTGGCTAAGAATCTGTTCAGTGTGGCTAGCCTGCCGGCTAGTCGTTGCATTTCTTTCATCGTAGAAGGCGATGGCATGCATTCGATCACCTGAACTTTTTCCGAGTTCACCTTGAATCCATCTTTGGTTATGATGAATCCAAGGAATTTGCCTTCTTCCATTCAAAACGAGCATTTCCCTGGGTTAAGCTTCATGTTGACGCTTCGCAGAGTTTGGAATGTTCTTTCGATATCGTTGAGCATGGTGTCTTCCTCCATGCTCATGACAACCAGGTCGTCCATATAGATTTCAACACTTTTGCTGATTTGACCGCGAAAAGTGTCGTTCATCAACTTTTGATAGGTTGCGCCCGCGTTGCGCAACCCGAACGGCATTTTTGTGTAGCAGTAGTTTCCGGTAGGAGTGCGGAATGTTGTTTTATCTTCATCCTTGATTGCCATCTGCACTTGGTGGTACCCTTTGTAACAATCGCGGAAACACTTCCACCGAAATGGTGCGAGGTTATCGACCTTTTCTTCGATCTCCGGAAGTGCGTAACAATCCTTGGGGCAGGCTTTGTTGAGATTTTTATAATCGACGCACATGCGCCAGCCCCCGTATGGTTTTTCTACCATGACTGGGTTTGATAACCAAGTCTGGTATTTGACTTCCCGCAGGATGCCTGCGGAGAGCAGCTCTTGGATCTTCTCATGCGTCACCTGGTTCTTTGCTGATCCAAGGTGGCGTTGGCCTTGGATCACCGGCTTGATAACTGGCATGGTATTCAAGAAGTGTTGCGCGATTTCACGTGGTACCCCTGTCATATCTGCGGGTGTCCACGCAAAAATATCCTGGTTCCTGAAGAGGAGCTCCTTCAGGTGTGCTTTGATAGTAGGGGACAAGGCGTGGCCCAACGTAACTGTTTGCTCTGGGTGTCTTGCGTTAAGAACCCACTTTTCTTGTTGAGTGTTGGGGGTAGGCCTTGCTACCTTGGCCGAACGCAGCTCGTCCATAGACATAACTTCTCTCCAAGTATATGATCGCGATCCCCGTCTCGGTTGGGAAACCGATGGCAGAGTGGGGGACGGATGTTATCATGTTGAAGTCGCCCTAGGACTCCCTCCCGAGAAGTACGTCGTATTTGGAGGTGTGAGGTAAAACCATGAAGTTTACCTCCTCCGTTCTTGTGTGCCATCCGTTGGTGAGGCGCACAGGGAAAGTAATCTGGCCCTGGGGGAATACGGTTTCCCCTGTAAACCCGGCCAACGGGTAGTCCACCGGCTGCAACCGATCTTTGTCTTCTTGATCAAATTGGTTGAAGCACTGCTCGTATATAATATCAGATGTACTGCCCGGGTCGATGAATAATCACTCGGTGCAGTAGTGAGCCAGGTGGCCTGTGATAACGACGGCGCGCCTGTCGCGCGGTCTGCCTCGGACTTTTGGAAAGACCACTTGTTCGTATTTCCAGTCATTGTCCGGTCTTCTTGCCGCCTTGCGCGGTCTTCCTCGTCCTCCATTGATCATGTGGGTTGAGGCCACGTGCATGGTCCTGATGCGTGTGAAGTGTTATATATATTAGGTGTATATTTTAAGCCCCTTTAACACTTATTTTTAGCCAAGTTTTAAATTTATAAAACACGATATTCTACTAACACTAAACACACATATGGGCAAGTGCACCCATCGTGAGCGTAGTATAGTGTTGGTAAGATACCGAGGTCGTCCAAGGACACAAGAGCTTTTAGTACCGGTTTATCCTCAACGTCTAATCAAAATAAAAAGTTTAGAAAAAGGTTTTAAACTAAGAAAAATAAAAACTAACTAAAATGCTGAAAATAAAAATAAAAATAAAAATAAAAACAGATAGACAAGATGAATCACTTGGTTCCGACTCGTATCTAGTATAACCTTTGATTATTTCCGCACTTTTGCACATAATTAAGAGATTATCTTAGTTATTGTAGTAGGCCCCTCTTTTGAAGGTGACGTTACCCTCACCCCAGTAGTTTGAGTCAGCAAGGATACAATCCTAAAAGGGTGGATTATTGGAAGATAATGAATTAAGTTATTAATGCAATATTATGGTAGGCCCCTCTTTTGGAGGTGACGTTACCCTCGACTAAGCAGTCTGAGTCAACAGGGATACAGTCCTAAATAGCCGGGTTATAGTATTAATAGTAGTTAACTTATGAGGGGATCAAAGAGTTTGGACCCCCGCCATCCAATACCGTGAAGCATTGAAGGAGGTCCTACTAAATTTGACCCAGGTCCATTGCAGGACCTCTAAATGCTGAACAATGGCAAGACCTTTACCAAACCGTTCCCTTAACCCCCGACCAGGTAGCCAACATACCTCCATATAGACCGTGGAGATATGAATGGTGAAAATCTTTTATTTTATATAGACAGTAAAATAATGCCAAGACACCACGGACAAACGATAAGGAAAGATCACCTTCAACATAAGTAACTAGTTATTAAAGTCATTAATACAAAACCAAATAAAAAGTGCAAAAGATTAGAAATAAAAAGTATTATACTAGACACTTTATCTTCACCAAGTGATGTAAGAGACTTAGGCAAACATGGCCTTGATTGTCAAGAACTCTTACGATCAATCTTGGATCCCGAGACGACTCACACACTCTATGATGGACAATGGATGATGGTGGTGGATGATGGTGTTGTGATGGTGGTGGGTGGTGGATGAAGTGTGAGAGAGGTGGTGTGCCAAGGGATGAGTTGAAATGAAACCAAGCACTCCTATTTATAGGCTGAACAGAAGGCTGGGCACGGCCCCGTGTCCGCTGGACACGCCCCCGTGCCTGTCTGACACTCTCTCTCTTCATTAATTGTAATTCGCAATTACAATTAATGCGCCTGCTGTACTTTCGCCACGCCCCCGTGTTCACTGGACACGGCCCCGTGATGGGCAATAGAAGCTTCTATAGGTTTTTCTTTTCTGCTGCTTCTTGGGCACGGCCCCGTGCTGGCTGAGCACGGGGCGTGTTCAGTCTTCTGCCTTCTCTATTTTGCTTGGGAAGATGCCGTTGAAGGATCGGGCAGTCCACTTATGTTCCTTTTCTTGTGTTTATGTTGGATTTAGCTGTCTTTTTGCTTCTTTTGTGAATTTGAGCTCATTTAATCCTGAAAATACAAAAGGAAGACAAAAACACTCTTTTTCCAACATTAGTACTTAAAAAGGGTTAGTTTTATGCCTCATTTGATGTAATTTATATGTTGCATTTTACACACATCAAATACCCCCACACTTGAACATTTGCTTGTCCTCAAGCAAAACTCTTTAATATGTGGCTTACACTCCCAAATGGAATGGGTAGAAGAGAAGGTTTTGGCTTGTCATAGAGTGTTGGGAATCCAAGATCTTTTTGGGTTTTATTTTTATCTATTTACAATCCTATTCGTTATGATTTGTTTAGAACGTTTCATAGGAGAAATTACTTATTTGGGCATAACATGCCTTTTTAAAATTCCATTTATATACAAGTTCACATACCTCACGGGAGAAATCACTCACACTCGGCCGAAGGTGTATTTTTAGTGAATCACTCGAGAGCGGCGTGGAACTTACTCCTACCATAGGCTTGCCAAGCAATCAATCCTCCTCCTTTTTAAGTTTTATACCTTTTGTAAATATCAAGAGGACTTTGTGGGTGAAGGGTTAGGCTTGGGTTAAAGGTAGGTGGTTGGGATAGTGGTTAGTGGTTAGTAAAAAAAATGAAAAGCGTAACAAGTGTCGGTTTTCGTAGGACTTTCTATTTTTGTAAGTTTTATTTTGATGAAGCTATTATTCAAACAAAGTTATTTTTTGATGAACTTGTTTGTTTATCTTTTGCTTCACCATCAACACAATTTTTTTTTTTGATCGATCAAACGAAAAACCGAACTTGTTACTAAAACAAAGGGTTAAAAATAAAAAAGGTTTTGGTGGGTAAAAGGGTGTTTGGTTTGGGTTATGAAATGAAAAGGTTTAGGCTCAAAGGGGCTAACTAGGGGGATTTTTGGGTAGGTGGTAAAAGAAAAAGAAAAATAACGGTGTAGAAATAAAAAGGGTTAGTCCTAATGCCTCCATCATTTACTTACTCGGGTTTATGTTGATAAGGACCGGGAATGTATCGTCATGGCAAGTTCTAGAGTCGTAAGAACCAAACGGCTATTCACACAAGAAACGAAAAAAAGTGAGCATTTAGTTTAATGATATGTAATTGTATGCTCAATAAAGGCTCAAAACTCACTTTTGTGGGAATGGGTTTTTATGTGATCAAGTATATATAATCAAATTTTAACTAAGTTTGCCATGCCTTTTCATAATTTTCTTATGTTGGTTCTTTTTATCACTACGCTATCGGTTGTAAATTCGTAAAAATATAACCTTTTTGGAGAACTTGAATTTCCCGAGTTAAACCTAGACAAGTAAAAAAATGAAATTTTTGAAAAAAATTTTGGGGTGATTAGCGGTTCCAATAGAGTTTTGTGTAAGGCTTGTATTTAGGACTTGCAAGATTCAAGGTTTTAGCATCCCCCAAACACTTAAATTACACATTGTCCTCAATGTGTCCCAAAAATAAATTTTTAGGTTGATTAGATGTGTAAAATGGTGTTAAAAGCAAAGATTTATGTTACTAGTAGTCTGGACACGGCCCCGTGGGGACCAGACACGGCCCCGTGGGGACCAGACACGGCCCCGTGTTCAGGTGCCAGTAACAGAAATTAAAGAAAAGAAACAGAAGCCTGGACACGGGGGCGTGTCTGGTGAACACGGCCCGTGTCCAGTTACCTGAACTGGGCATTTTTCTGCAGGGGGTTCAGCACGGGGCCGTGTTGGTTGGACACGGCCCGTGCCGAGCTTACTGTAATGAAGAAAATTGTCGGGTTGCCTTGTTCTTGTGCATGGGGTCATTTTTCTCGTTCCCCTTTTCATCTCTTACCACCATGAGTGTGTTTTATTTATTATGAACCATCCAAACTTTAAAAACCATCATTTCATTGCACTCATAGAGAGACCTTACATAATACTAAATTTATATTAAACTAGATATGAAAACAAAGAAATATTAAACCATGGAGTTCTAGCCTCTACTTTATTTTAATTAGCAAAATTTCCAAGAAGCTACTAATCTTGGTTAGACAAGGCCTTTTAGAACTCCTTCTTCCGGGTGCGGCTTTCCTCACATGTCGGCGAGCCACTCTTCCACCTCCCTTGGAAGGAGAAAAGAAGGCTCATTGGCATTAGTTTGAGGAGTTTCGATTTCCACCGGGATCTCTTGTTGGTGTTCCACGGGAGGTTCCGCCGGAAAGTCTTCCCACCCGGTAGGGTTGTTAATTCCGAGTGCCAGGTTCCAATCCTGTTGAGGGAGGACTGGTTCCATCGGGGGTGCTACAAGAATATTTAACCTTTGGTGCAAGAGGTTAATTTCTTGGAAGCTGCTTTCGAGTCCCACCGTAAGATCGTTAATACGGTCGATTAGGACCTCCTCTACTGATGTCATTTCGTCAAGAGCCTCCCTTAATGCTATCACATAGTGCACAAGTGTAGCTTCAATGGAGGGCCTCCTTCCTCTTCGGCTGTTTGATGAATGCACAGAAGATGTTTCGCTGTTTTCACTCGACATTCTACGAAAAATAAACTGAAAAATAGTTTATTTGATGAAACAGTGACCGGACACGGCCCCGTGCTCATTGAGCACGGCCCCGTGTTCATCTTTCTGCAGAATTTTGGAGCAAGGAAACTTGAAATTTTAAGTTATTTTCTAAACTTGTGGGGTCTTTTTAGACATAAATAACTTAAAACGATGCTACATAACATATTTTTACCAAGATTCCTTGAACAAAACTCATTAATCCCTACCACAAAGTTGGAAGAATTCAAACTTTTAATGGTAGTTCTTAGAGAAAGATGGAGAAGAAGGAAATGGCTAAAAGAGGAAAGGACAAGATGGGTTGTTGGAACCTTCTTTTAGACTTACCTAGGATAGTTGAGAGAAGATTCCTTCAAATCTTTGTCCCAAGTTGGTCCAACTGTGCAGAATTCTTGGCTGTATTTATAGAAAACGACAGCATCCTGGACACGGCCCCGTGCCCATTGGACACGGCCTCGTGTGCAGGTGGAGTTCTGACACAGTTTGTCCGTATTCTGACGTATTGATCAGAAGGGAATCTTTTACGTGAGCACGGGGGCGTGTTGGCTGGACACGGCCCCGTGTCGAGGGACTGTTTTATGAAGTTATCTAGTTTTTTAAGGAACTCACTAGTATCGGGTGGCTCCTGATTGGTTGGAACAACCCCAAAGTGCCTAAGATACCTTAATTGTCCTAAACTAAGGCGAGAACGCAAGAGGTTGTCGGTGAGGGTAATTCCTATTTTCATTCTAGGTGGACAAGTCCAACCCTTTCCCGGGCTCTCGTTAAAGAAGGTGTATGCCGAATCGCTCAGGTCTATGTATGCACCGAACGAAGTCGATGGAGAGTCCTTCACGGCACAATCGGCACAGGGACGACTATCGTCCAAGTCTTTGCTAGGTATGAAGGTATTTTTGGGAGCAACGAGGTTGTCGGAATGCGGTTCCAACATTTCGTCATGGTCATCGTCTTGGGGTGGATCAATAAAGTCCTTCCTAAGCTCTTTTGACCAATTTAGAATTAGCTTTTCTAGTTGAAATAACTCGTCAAGGAGCATTTCCCCTAGAATATCTGGCTGGGCGCATTCGAGGGAGAGATAGGGCTTATTTTTACTTTCGCCCCTCTTAAGGTTATAAGAAATCGGTGGGTCCATGTAGTGGGGCATATAATTTAGAAAGTAACATTCTAATTCTCTATGTTCGCCTCCATATAATTGACACCACGTACCATAAGAGTGCCGAAAGTAAAAACAATTACTATCACTCATGTTTATGTCAGAAATTACCAACCGCCGGGATCTAACGGTTCTGTTTTCAGTAAGTGAATCTTGGGCACGGGGGCGTGTTGAGTGAGCACGGCCCCGTGTTCAGCTTACTGTCTGACTTAAAACAGGATTGCCAGTTCCAATGATTTAGCACGGGGGCGTGTTCAGCGGGCACGGCCCGTGCTGAGCTCAGCAGAAGCTGAAAAACTAAGAAAATCCTAAAAAATTAAAAAGAAAAAATAAAAATATGATTAGGCCGTTGATTCCTAACTTTCTTAAAATCCTTGTGTCCCTGGCAACGGCGCCAAAAACTTGATGCGTGTGAAGTGTTATATATATTAGGTGTATATTTTAAGCCCCTTTAACACTTATTTTTAGCCAAGTTTTAAATTTATAAAACACGATATTCTACTAACACTAAACACATATATGGGCAAGTGCACCCATCGTGAGCGTAGTATAGTGTTGGTAAGATACCGAGGTCCTCCAAGGACACAAGAGCTTTTAGTACCGGTTTATCCTCAACGTCTAATCAAAATAAAAAGTTTAGAAAAAGGTTTTAAACTAAGAAAAATAAAAACTAACTAAAATGCTGAA
This sequence comes from Helianthus tuberosus, assembly GCA_030545235.1. Classification (NCBI taxonomy): domain Eukaryota; kingdom Viridiplantae; phylum Streptophyta; class Magnoliopsida; order Asterales; family Asteraceae; genus Helianthus; species Helianthus tuberosus. The sequence continues at coordinate 114,038,247 of CM060400.1, read as the reverse complement.
AATAAAAATAAAAATAAAAATAAAAACAGATAGACAAGATGAATCACTTGGTTCCGACTCGTATCTAGTATAACCTTTGATTATTTCCGCACTTTTGCACATAATTAAGAGATTATCTTAGTTATTATAGTAGGCCCCTCTTTTGAAGGTGACGTTACCCTCACCCCAGTAGTTTGAGTCAGCAAGGATACAATCCTAAAAGGGTGGATTATTGGAAGATAATGAATTAAGTTATTAATGCAATATTATGGTAGGCCCCTCTTTTGGAGGTGACGTTACCCTCGACTAAGTAGTCTGAGTCAGCAGGGATACAATCCTAAATAGCCGGGTTATAGTATTAATAGTAGTTAACTTATGAGGGGATCAAAGAGTTTGGACCCCCGCCATCCAATACCGTGAAGCATTGAAGGAGGTCCTACTAAATTTGACCCAGGTCCATTGCAGGACCTCTAAACGCTGAACAATGGCAAGACCTTTACCAAACCGTTCCCTAAACCCCCGACCAGGTAGCCAACATACCTCCATATAGACCGTGGAGATATGAATGGTGAAAATCTTTTATTTTATATAGACAGTAAAATAATGCCAAGACACCACGAACAAATAATAAGGAAAGTTCACCTTCAACATAAGTAACTAGTTATTAAAGTCATTAATACAAAACCAAATAAAAAGTGCAAAAGATTAGAAATAAAAAGTATTATACTAGACACTTTGTCTTCACCAAGTGATGTAAGAGACTTAGGCAAACATGGCCTTGATTGTCAAGAACTCTTACGATCAATCTTGGATCCCGAGACGACTCACACACTCTATGATGGACAATGGATGATGGTGGTGGATGATGGTGTTGTGATGGTGGTGGGTGGTGGATGAAGTGTGAGAGAGGTGGTGTGCCAAGGGATGAGTTGAAATGAAACCAAGCACTCCTATTTATAGGCTGAACAGAAGGCTGGGCACGGCCCCGTGTCCGCTGGACACGCCCCCGTGCCTGTCTGACACTCTCTCTCTTCATTAATTGTAATTCGCAATTACAATTAATGCGCCTGCTGTACTTTCGCCACGCCCCCGTGTTCACTGGACACGGCCCCGTGGTGGGCAATATAAGCTTCTATAGGTTTGTCTTTTCTGCTGCTTCTTGGGCACGGCCCCGTGCTGGCTGAGCACGGGGCGTGTTCAGTCTTCTGCCTTCTCTATTTTGCTTGGGAAGATGCCGTTGAGGGATCGGGCAGTCCACTTATGTTCCTTTTCTTGTGTTTATGTTGGATTTAGCTGTCTTTTTGCTTCTTTTGTGAATTTGAGCTCATTTAATCGTGAAAATACAAAAGGAAGACAAAAACACTCTTTTTCCAACATTAGTACTTAAAAAGGGTTAGTTTTATGCCTCATTTGATGTAATTTATATGTTGCATTTTACACACATCAGTCCTCTTACCCGTGGAGGTGCCCTCGTTGTGGGGGGTGATGCGCTTGGTAGGTTTTTGCGCGCCTGGCAACAGGTGTTGCAGTTTCCCCTCTTTTAGGACTCGCTCGATCTCCAGTCGGAGACTGATGTAGTTGTTTCTTGTGTGGCCCGAGTCCTTGTGATACTCGCAGTAGAGTGCGGGATCCTGGTTCTTCTTGGACTTCATCGGTTGGGCCGGTCGCAGGAATTGCGCGTCCGTGAGGAGGACGTCGCTTTGCGACTGGTTAATCTCGGTCCAGCTACGGTCCCGAGACTCTTTCTTTGACGCCCGGTTTTCACGCTGGGCGTTGATTGTAGCCCTTGCGTCGGGCTGGTTGTTCCGCGGGACATATGGTTTGGGATCGCTGCTGCGATTCCATGTGTCCCGGTTGCGCTTGTTGTTGCGCTTGTGTTCTTGGTGGTAGGACTGGCCTTCCGTTTGGGGATGTGCCTTTGATACGTGCGGTTTGAGGGACCGCTGAGTCTGGGCGTATGTCTTGACCGCAGCAATGACATCTTCCCATTTCTTAGGCAAGCCGTCATTGCCGGAGATAGTCATAACCATTTGTTCGTCTTTAACGGCAATAATGAAATGGTTGTGTGCCATTTGGTCTGCAACGTCGCCTATCTCCAGGCACTCTTTATTGTAACGGACAACGAACGCCTCAAGCGATTCGTTGTCTCTGCGCCAGATGTTCATGACGTCCATAGAATCACGTTCATGACGTCGCTGCTAGCAAAAATGCGCGAGGAACTTTGTTTGCAAGTCCTCGAATGAGGTCAGTGACCCCACTGACAAAGAATCGAACCAAGCCCTGGCCAGACCTGTGAGGGTCTGCGGGAAAAATTGACACCAAGTGGGTTCATCCCACCTGCCATTGCACCCGGAGCCGACGAAGATGTTCATGTGGTCATCTGGATCGGCCGAACCGTTGTATTTCCCAATGTTTAATGGGAATTTGGTGGTGGTGACATCGGCGTTGGCAATATACGGGACAAATTTGGAGTTTTCAGCCGCAGATTTCGGCCTGTAGGGTTGGCTCTGGTGGCGCTTTGCAGCGCGGAGGTATGTGGTGCGGGTTTGAGTGGGAGGAACATAATTGCGTCCTCCCGGTCTACTGCTAGTAGCATGAGACTCCCCGCCATATGTACCGTCGTCTGGATCGGTACGGCCCTGCCCTTCATGGTGGGACTGAGGTCCCAGCCGGCTATGGATGCCGTGGCCATGGTGGGCTGTAGGCTGTCGCCTAGTTTCGCCATGCGGGCCTAGGCGGCTATGTATATGGCCCCTGCGGCGGGACCCATATGAGGAATCGTCCTCATCGAGTGTGCGGACGTCGCAGTAAGAGGAACCGCGGTCTTCCTGCCTGCTTCTGGAGGCTGGGTGTGTTGGGGCCCTGCCGTCGTATTGTAAAATACGACCCGCAGGGGTATGCGGTGCTGGGGTAGGACCCGCAGATACTTGCGCTTCTGCGCAAGCTCTGTTTTATGTTGCGGCCAGCAGAGCTTGTTGTTGGTCGTACCAGGTATGAAGGTTCATGCCTGGAGGTATCACAGAAGCGTACTGTGATAAATCGTGTCCGAACGTAAGGGATGCGCTCCCTTGCGTTGATGTGCCAATATGTTCAACATTTGGGGCTAGGGGAATGGTCCCCGTAGGCTCTTGGTTTGCGGGGTTTAGGTTATCCCCGGTAGTGTTGTTTAGACGATCAGACATAATCTTTGGAGAGAAAGGGATGGTTGAAAAAAGTGCTAAGAGTAGCGGTGGGCGCCAATGATGAAACAATGGTTAACCGGGTGGGGTTAACTCACTGATCTCGTCAAGTAGGGTTAATCCCTTCTTTCCGAGGATCGTTGGCTGGATCGTCCGCTGGTTGGTTTCCTGCACAAGGAAACAAGCCGTGAGTCGTAACAAGGAGGATGGGGTGGGGGGTGCTCCTTGTTACCACTCTCCGGCCTGAGAATCAGTAGTTTGCTTGGGAAACAAAGTGTGATAGTAGTGAGAGAGTTGAGAAGTGATACCTCAAACCTGGTTTGGGATGGGTATTTATAGCCGAGGAGTGAATGAGGGTAGTTGAGTAGCTAGTCTGACATCGCACAGTCTTTTGTAGGTGTGTCAGACCTGTCAGTTACGGTGGTGATGCCACGTCCTGCTGTGGTGTCAGACTGTTGCACACATGTGGGCTAGTAGGCGACTGTTCTCAGTGCCATTTGCACTGAGTGTCAGACCCACTTGCCTTGTAGGCAGGATGCGGTGCTAGGCCGCATCGCTGCTTGCGGTAACTGATGTTGTTCCCGCGTTCTTGTTCTGGCCAAGATGTATGCGGAATGCGGTGCCGTGCCGCATCGCCGTTTAGTGACTGTTACTGTTGTGCAGATCCCTTGTCGTGACGAAAATGTTCATATGATGCGGTGCCAGGCCGCATCTCTATGCGTAACATGTGTTCTCGTACTTAAGGTATCTCTTCTCATCAATGGACAGATTGGTTTCAACCGTTGTGTTCGCGCGTGCTCGCACGGACACAGATAAGTTCTTACTGGTGGGGGTTTTTGATAAGGGTAATGGTCACTCGCGCTCGTGCTGATGCGAGATCTGGGACCATACCCCTACACTTTAAATAGACCTTGATACCACTGTGGTAAAGAACTTTTGGTGCCATATGTGTTTTTCTCTCTTTTTTTTATGTAAGGATTCTTAAGTTTAAATTCAAAGCATGTGCGGGACTAGATATGGTCTTTTTAACACTTTGTCAACAAAAAAAAAAAATGATTATTAGCCTTGCCTTCTAGTTAGAAATTCCCTATCATCGGGGGAAAGTGATTGGACCAAATATTATTTTTTTACTTCTTGGTAATGAAGTTGTTATTTCGTGATGGCTACATACCATATAAAAAGACTACTAGTAAACAAACTATTACATTTTATATAATTTTTCACTAATTACAATAACTTAATGAAAAGATGCGGACCGCCCACCCGTTTGGTTGCGTGTTATTAAAAAAAGAGTTAAATGTCATTTTAGTCCCTGTGGTTTGAGTCATTTTGCCAGTTTAGTCTAAAGGTTTCATTTTTAACATGTGGGTCCAAAAAGGTTTCACAGTTGCCATTTTAGTCCACTGGGTTAACTTCATCCGTTTTTTCTGTTAACGAGAAGGCCAATTTGGTCATTTTGTATGTAATTATTTTAACTAAAAGGGCAATTCAGCCATATAAAATGACCGAATTGACCTTCTCGTTAACAGAAAAAACGGATGAAGTTAACCCAGTGGACTAAAATGGCAACTGTGAAACTTTTTTGGACCCACAGGTTAAAAATGAAACCTTTGGACTAAAATGGCAAAATAGCCCAAACCACAGGGACTAAAATGGCATTTAACTCTTAAAAAAATTCGTGGCTTCTTGTGTTGTTCGCCGCCATTGTTGTTCTTTTCAAAACCTCACCTTATAACATCATTTAACCCAATTATTCCTCATTAAAAAGTCACAAAAAATGACAACAATAGTTTTGTACCCATGTCCCGCTATGGGCCACCTCATCTCAATGGTGGAGCTCGGAAAACTCATCACCAAACACCACCTTTCTTTCTCTATCGTCGTCCTCACTCTCATCCCCTCCTTCAACACTGGCACCACCGCGGACTATGTCTGCCACATCTCCGCCACCTTCCCCACCATTACCTTCCACCACCTCCCTGATGTCCCTATTGACCCACTACAATTCCCCTCTATGGAAACCATCATCTTTGAGCTTATTCGACTTAGCAACCCAAACGTCGATCGAGCTCTTCAATCGATTTCTTTATCTTCTAACATCACCGCCTTCGTTATCGACCCTTTTTGCATGCCTGTGATCCCTGTGGCTGCGAATTTTAACCTGCCTGTTTACTACTTCTTTGCTTCAGGTGCATGTTGCCTTGCACAATTCCTTTACATGCCGACACTTGATAAAACCACTACTGAAAGTTTTAAAGATATGCATACACTCATCCATTCGCCCGGGTTGCCTCCCATACCGTCATCGGATATGGTTCGCCCACTTCTTGATAGAACTACTACTGAGTATTCAGGTTTTTTGTATACGTGCGGCCTATTTCCGAAATCAGCTGGAATCATAATCAACACGTTTGAGTCGCTGGAGCCGAAAGCGATTAAAGCCATAAACGAGGGAGTTTGTGTCCCGGATGGGCCTACGCCACCTATCTACTGCGTGGGACCGTTGGTGGCGAGTGGTGGTGATGGTTTGCACGAGTGTTTGAATTGGCTGGATTTACAACCGAGTGGAAGTGTTGTGTATTTGTGTTTTGGGAGTTTGGGTTTGTTTTCGAGTGAGCAGTTGAAGGAGATAGCGAAGGGGCTGGAGATGAGTGGAGTTCGGTTTCTTTGGGTGGTTAGAAGCCCACCGTCAAACAAAGAAGAAGACCGGTTTCTGCCACTGCCGGACCCGGACTTGGATGTACTTCTTCCAGAAGGTTTTTTGGAGCGTACTAGAGATAGGGGGCTAGTGGTGAAGAAATGGGCACCGCAAGTGGCTGTTCTCAACCACAAGTCTGTGGGCGGGTTTGTGACACACTGCGGGTGGAACTCGGTTTTGGAAGCCATATGTGCTGGGGTTCCGATGGTGGGGTGGCCACTGTACGCAGAACAAAGGTTCAATAGGGTGGTGTTGAGGGATGAAATGAAGTTGGTGCTACCTATGGATGAGTTAGAAGGTGGGTTGGTGACGGCGATGGAGGTGGAGAAGCGGGTTAGAGAGTTGATGGATGGCGAGGAAGGTAAGGTTGTTAGGGAGGTGGCAAAGGCGAGAAAAGAGGAGGCCGCGATGGCAGTGAGTGATGGTGGGTCCTCTCGGGTGGCTTTGTCTAAGTTAGTTGCATCATGGTAGCCCTTATATGTGGATTGATTGTACAACTTAGGTTAATCCTATATAGTACACTTGTCAAATTATGTTACTGCCATAAGAACTTGGTTATGTTTGTATAATTTGATTTTCTAGATGGTTTGGAGAATTGCTATGCGTGTTGGAAATAATCAACGATCATATACAAAATTAATTTTATAGGTCAAAATGGTATGTAATAGTTATGTACAAAGTGAATTGTGTCATTGTTAATTGGTTAGAGGGTCATTGTGTATTATGTAAACTTAATAACTGTATATATACACGTACGGTTGTGTCACTCTATTAAGGGGTGTTTGTTTTTTACTGTATAAAAACCACTTCTGGACCTCTTATGTCTGCCTCACGCAGACCACGCGCAGACGTTTGAATCTACAGGGTGTTTGTTTTTTGGAAGTGGTTTCATTAAAAAAAAGGTTTTCTAGACCTCTTCTCCAAGCAGACATACTCCTCTCTTCAAAGCTCTTCTCCTCATCTGCTCTTTCAAAACACAACAAACCATAGCTCCTCTTCTCCTCCCGTCTGATTAGTGTCCAGTTACAGTTGTTGAACTCAAATTGGGGAAGAACATCAACCGAAGAAATGCTGAACTCAAATTAGGGTTCCAAACTCAAAATCACAACAAATTCACAAACCAAAAGCTGCAAAAAAGCTTCGTATACTTGCAGCCGAAGTCAAGTTCTTCAAATCACAATGAGTAGCAGCGAAGAAGAAGACGATTTTCCGTGTGTCGAATCCGTCAGTCCAGTCCAGAACTGAAAAGGTATCAAATCATGTATTCTGAATCACACTCATGACCGTTTGATTGTTATTATTCCAATTTCGCTCTAGATCATTTCAGTGTGTTTATGATATTATATCTTGTTAGGTTAGAATCTGTAATGTTGTATTCTGTGAATTGATTATCTGAACTGTGAGTTTAGAGGTTGTTATGTACACATGTTGGATGAAATTAGGGCTTGGATAGAAATGGTTCTTGATTTCAGTCCATTGTTTGTTGCGATATTGTGAATTTTTGGTGTTGGTGATGGGAATTTTTGATGTTTGTTATTAAACACTTTTGAGAAAACAAACAGTCTTCTTCTTGTAGATTGCTGTCGCAACACCCGACCCATACTGTGACAACTCGTATTATTTAGGTACTTCCAATCTTTTTGTTTTTCCTTCCATCTACGTTAAACGTTTTGTCCGTGTAACTTCGTTGAACTTGATTATACAATAACCGGTTGATTAGTGTGGGTCACATCATTAAGTATATTATCCAGTTAATCTCGGCCCATTATACATCTAATGTACTGCCCAAATTATTGCAACACAATAGCCCCTTGTTATTCGAATAACAATCAAGTGGGCTTGAGCCCACTTCGGACAACAACTTAAACCACCCTAGACTTCCTGGCCCAACTAGCATACGTATTATACACTTCCTTATATTATGAATCCACAAACAAAACCCTACGCTATTATCAACAAACAAACCATACGCCCTAGTCTTCCTCTGATCGCACATAGCAGAGCCCCTGTGAGTTATCATCTTGTCATCAAAGAACTCGGTTAGTATTAGCATAACTTGTTTTATTTTTGTTGACCAATAACTTATAATATTGCATGCGTTAATAAAGAACTGATGTTATGTGTATGCCATGGGACCTGGTCGATTGCTGATTGCTGGTGTGGGTTAATAGTTGCATGATGATCTGTTCTTGATGTATACATGTAATCGGCCAAATGCTATAGGGTGAATATTATGTATTAATATGTTCTGAGTTGATATCTTGAATTTATGTGTCATGCAATTGGTTATAATGATGATTTTTTTAGACTCCATTGATGATGTGTAGGTTATGATTTTATAATGTCCGCTAATATTTAGATTGAACTGTTTGAATACATGATATGTTATCTTGAACCGATTTCTTGTTGATAAGAAATTGGAGGGGTTTTGTTAATTGTTTTGGGTGTTGGTGGTAGTAGAATTGGTCACTGTTAATAAAAGAAGGGGATACATGGCTGGGTAAACAATAATTCATCATCTGGGAATAGGGCTTGTTCGGCAGATGGGCTCGCATGGTTGGGCTTTATAGGGTTGGGAGTTGATAATTAAATTAATCTAATTAATATAATGATGCTGAATTTAGTATATGTTATTTTTATATGCGAATGATTTGTTAGTTGTTTTTCCCCTTTTGCTGATCGTATGATAAGATGAATAAGTTGTTTCTTTAATGTCATCAGGGAGTTGTTGAGGTAACAATCTAACAATATGGCATTACATGACTTATTAAATTGTTGATCTTATGTAAAAGAATAGTATATAGGAATATATGATGTATGTGATTTATTTGGCAAACCCTGTGTTGATCGATTACATATTAGTGTTATTTAGGAATCAAGTTATTAGTGGATAAGTGGTGGGCCCAAAGGTGTGTTACTATTATGTTAATATGGACCGGATGGGTTATAGCCGAGTGGGCCTGTATCCGAATGGGCTATAACAAGATGGGTTGGTAATCCGGATTGGAATTGTTGATTGGATCGGGCCTTGTAACTTGATTGGACTACTCGATACTATGTACTATTGGATCAACTGTTTGAATAATCATTGTTCTTTGCTTGAATGGTTGCTTAACTGTTATACGTGCCATACGTGACAACCACTGATGTGATCTATGTGTAAACAAACTGTAAAACTGATCATTACCAAACACTCTTCTAGGTCGTGAGTATTGAATTTATTTAACGAGTAGCTTGTCTAACCGAGCAAACCTAAGGTGAGTTCATTGCTCTTTCTCAAGCATGGATCCCAGGGAGGGGATAACGGGTAACGTTCCGAGGTGGAATGCATGTGTAATGGGGTGTTGGTTATTGTACTCAGTTTCTATCATTGTAAGACCACTACATCTACCGGCACGTTGCTTGTAGGGCAACGGGGGTTATTAGTTGATAGCGCTATTAGGTTTGGCACCCTCACGACGTTCGAAGAGAACGGGCGTGAACTAATTACCTTAAAACATGACCAATGCTTTGATAGAGGCATTGGGGTTGGCAATCACATATCATATGGCCATTCGGTAATCGAGTAATAACAACATCGAAACATCAAACATCATAACAACAAACAACATATCGTTTTGTAAACTGTTTTACTCACATGATTGGTAACACAACTTGGTAAACAAACACAAACCTTGAACTCACCAGCGTAGTCTGACACACTTGTTTACATGCTTGTAGGTAATCATTGAAGGAACTTGGGAACTTGCCGTCTGATGCTGCTGGAGTGGTTGTGGTCATGATAAACCATTACATTGATTTGGTGTTGATACATTTTTACACTTATAGATTTATGCTTCCGCTCAGTACTTTGGTTTTGGTTTGAATTACAAACGATACATTTCTTTCAATTGAGTATTTCGATACATTATTACTTGTGTTTGATATGATTGGTGGCTCTTTGTTGAATCGTTGCACCTCCATTAGGGACATGCCCTAGGTGGTAATTTGGGGGTGTGACACATACCCCAGGAGCGGTGTCGTGAGATCCAGATCAGTGGTATCGGTGTTTATTAATTTGGCAGCGTAATACATCAGGACCGTAGTTAGGAAATATTTTTATCAGAGTTAAACACCAAACTTTTTATAATAATACATCGTTGGGGTAAAACCCAAGTTCATTTGACAATACATTTGTAGGGATAAACCCTAATTATTGAAAACAAAAACTCCTTTTTATTTAGGTAACTTTTATAGCCACTTTCCAAGCCTTCAGTGCTCTCCAGCTGGCTTCTATTTGGCTTTCACATTGTGTTACCTGAAACGTGTTTTAAAAACATTTTACCAGCAAGAAATACTGGCAAGCACATTCCATTTTGGTAAAGCATCAGTTGTTCACACATTACAGTATTAAGGGCGATTACAATGTTTATATCTACACAGTTACTCAATCAGTACGTGTCACTCGACGGATCTATGACTATGGTCATATCAAACATTGGATACCCGTGCCTATTTGTGAAGGTTATCAAGTACTGTATACAAACCCCATAATACTGGCAGCAATTGTAGAATTACAAAGACTTAATCACTGTAATTGTATTTGAAAACATTTGAGGTTTTGGTAAAACATTTTGACTTACAAAAATGTACTCTCAAATAGTAAGAAAAAGTGAATATACTTACATTGTAGACTTAGGTAAAACTAAAGCTTCCTGGGGATCTCATGGTTATTATCTATTAAAATTAAACAATGCACACGTGTTAGTAAAATAACCCAAATCACATTAACCATACAACTAGAGACAGAATTCCAATGACTGAGTCAGGCAGAGCCTTGACATGCATTACGGAATCCTAGATGAATCGGGTGTAACACGAGTCACAACTCCAACGACTGAGTCAGGAAAAGCCTTGACATGCTTTACGGAGCCCTAAATCGATCGTGTAGGGTAATAGCAGGGTTATAGTACTTACAACGAGGCAGAGCTTCGCTTTATAGTGGGTATTATGCCCGGGTATAGTAATTGCCTACAGAATATTAAGAGAGAATTCAGAAAGTTGAACGAATTCCAAACGAACTCGTCCAGCATATTTATAGGCTTTTCGTATGGCGGCTCGCGCCTCGCGAAGAAGTCAGTGAAAGCCTTCGCGGCCCGCGAAGAACGATGTGTTGAGTATAGCCTTGGCCAGTCATTGGCCTAGCTTCGATGAGTCATCTGCTATGTGGCACTATGCAGTGTCGAGCAAGTAAGGGTCCTCGCACCTCGTGTCAGACCAAGGAGGTCTTGGTCGCGCCCCGCGAGAAACCTATAATTTTTGTTTTTCTTGATTTTTCTAAGTATAAGGGTATTCGGGGTCTGTTTCCCGCTTACGGGGTATATTTTAGGACATTTAGGGGTGCCCAAATATGTTTTAGGAGGGTTGTTATATCCTCCCCACCTTGTTTTAGATCTCGTCCTCGAGGTCTACTGGTACAGGTGTGGGTATTTCCTTTGCATCTCTGACTCGAGTTCCCAAGTATATTCTGGTCCTCTCTTGGAATCCCATTTTACTTTGACCAGAACTAATCTCTTGTGTTTGAGATTCTTGATCTTTCTATCTTCAATCTGAACGGGTTTTTCGATAAACTTAGGTTTTTCATTTATCTCTATATCCTTAAGAGGTATCACTAGTGATTCGTCTGCTAAGCACTTTTTGAGATTACATACATATAACACATCATGTATTCCTGCCATTTCCTCTAGCAGTTGTAGCTGATAGGCTACAAGTCCTATTCTTCTAATAATCTCAAAAGGTTCAACATACCTGGGGCTTAGCTTTCCTCTTTTAATGAATCTGACTATTCATTTCCATGGAGAAACTCTTAACAATACCTTAACTCCTACTTGAAATTTTAAAGGTTTTCGTCTATTATCTGCATAACGCTTTTGACGATCTCGTGCTACTTTTAGTCTTTCCTTGACTTGAATTATCTTATCTGTTGTTTCTTGCGCTATCTCTAGTCCAGATAATTGCCTTTCTACAATTTCTGCCCAACAGACTGGAGTTTAGCACTTTCGTCCATAAAGTGCTTCAAAAGGTGTAGCATTAATGCTTGTATGATAGCTGTTATTGTAGGAAAATTCTATTAATGGTAAATGGTCGTCCCAATTTCCTCCGAAATCAATTACACAAGCTCTAAGCATATCTTCCATTGTCTGAATTGTCCTTTCGCTTTGTCTGTCCATCTATGGATGATAAGCTGTTCTTAGATTTAACCTCGTTCCCATTGCTTTTTGGAAACTTGTCCAAAAATGAGAAGTAAAACAGCTATCTCTATCAGATACAATAGATAAACGAATTCCATGTAATGAAACTATTTTATTTACATAAAGTTTGGCTAACTGTTCCATACTGAAAGTTTCCTTCATTGGTAAGAAATGAGCAGATTTGGTCAATCTGTCAACAATCACCCAGATTGTATCATTTCCTTTTCTTGTCTTGGGTAATTTGATAACAAAGTCTATTGTTATCAACTCCTATTTCCATATTGGCATCTCTAACTGTTGTAATAATCCTGAGAGTTTCTGATGCTCAGCTTTAACTTGTGAACAAGTTAGACATTTAGAAACATAGTTTGCTATATCCTTTTTCATTCCTATCCACCAGAAATTCTTCCTTAGGTCCTGATACATCTTATCACTTCCAGGATGTATCGTATACTTAGACTTATGGGCTTCTTCTAGAATACTGTGGCGTAGGTTTCCTTGTTTATGTATCCACATTCTTTTCTTATGGAACTTTCAAATTCCATTTGTTCCTTGTTCTAATTCCTTAATCATTCCTTTTAAACTTTCAGCATCGTCCTTGATTGTTGTTTCCTGTACTTCTCTAATTTGATCATTTAAATCTACTTGTAGATTTAATCTGAGAGAACGTACTCGTTTCGGCTTTTCATGATACTTTCGACTTAAAGCATCAGCTACTACATTAGCTTTCCCAGCGTGATACTGGATATCACAATCATAATCACTAAGAATTTCCATGCAGCATCTCTGTCTCATATTTAATTATTTTGGCCTAAAAATGTACCTTAAACTCTTATAATCTGTGAAGACAACAAATTTATTTCCATATAAATAGTGTCTCCAAATCTTAAGGGCAAAAACTATGGCTCCTAACTCTAGATCATGGGTTGTATAATTCTCTTCATGTTTCTTAAGTTGTCTAGAGGCATAAGCTATAACCTTTTGACGTAGCATCAACACACATCCATATCCTAACTTAGACACATCACAGTAGACTATAAAGTCTTCAGTTCCTTCTGGTAATGCGATGATGGGTGCATTAGTTAACCTTTGCTTAAGAGTCTTAAAAGCTACTTTCTGTTTCGGTCCCCATTCAAACTTAACTGATTTGCAGGTCAGTTTGGTTACTGGGATGGCTATTCTAGAGAAATCTCGGGTAAACCGTCTATAATATCCTGCCAGTCCAAGAAAACTTCGTACTTCTGTTGGCGAATCAGGAACTTTCCATTTAATAATCACCTCGATCTTTGTAGGATCCACATGAATTCCTTCATGATTAACCAGATGTCCAAGGAATTGCACTTCTTGTAACCAAAATTCACATTTTGAGAATTTAGCATAAAGTTTCTCTTTTCTCAACAATTTCAGAAGTGTATGCAGATGCGCTGCATGTTCCTCTTTACTCTTAGAGTAAATTAGAATATCATCTATAAAGACAACTATGAATTTATCCAGGTATGATTTACATATCCTGTTCATCGTGTCCATAAATGTGGCTGGGGCATTGGTTAAACCAAATGGCATGACGGTAAATTCATAATGACCGTATCTAGTTCTGAAAGCAGTTTTAGGAATGTCCTCTTCCTGTACTTTCAGTTAATGATATCCTGAGCGTAAGTTGATCTTAGAAAAGAACCGAGCTCCTTGAAGTTGATCGAACAGATCATCGATTCTCGGTAGTGGGTACCGATTCTTAATCGTAACCTTGTTTAAGTCTCGATAATCAATGCATATACGCATCGATTCATCTTTTTTCTTAATAAATAACACCGGTGCTCCCCACAGTGATGAGCTTGGTTGTATAAAACCCTTGTAACGAAGTTCATCCAATTGTTTATTCAGTTCCTACATCTCCATTGGTGCTAATCGATATGGTGCTTTGGCAATCGGTGTCGTTCCAGGTATTATGTGAATTCTAAATTCAACCTCTCTCTCAGGCGGTAATCCAGGTAACTCTTCTGGAATAACGTCTGGGAATTTGGATATTACAGGAATATCTTTTAATTCTTTTCCTATAGTATTAATGATTACGGAAATCATTTATACTACTCTTCCTTTCCTTTCATAACTTGCAGCTTTCATCACAGAGATAAACTTTGTCGATCTGGTTGGCTTATCTCCTTTGATTGTGATCTTTTGACCACTTGGTGTACTTACTTGTACTGACTTTTGATCACATAATATACTGGCGCGATTGGCTACCAACCAATCCATTCATAATACAACATCGAATCCGGCCAAATTCATTGGCTAAAGGTTAGCAAAGAAATGATGGTTTAGGATTTCTATTCTTGCTCCCTACATGATCTCACTTATCTTAATGGATTATCTGTTTGCTGTCTCTACCAGACAATCTTGTTGAAGTTTACCTAAGGATTGGTCAAAAAGTTTGTAGAAAAAAGTATTGATGAAACTTTGGTTTGCACCAAAGTCAAACAATACTTTGGAAAATATGTTATTAACTAAGAACGTATCGGCAATCACATCCGGAATCATCTTGGCTTCCTCAGCTGTCAGAACAAACGCTCTGGCATTTTTCTTAGGAGCTTCAGTTTTCTTAGCCTTGTTGGTTGTGGCTAGAGCTAGTTTCGGGCAGTTCGGTTTGATGTGACCAGCTTCTCCACAATTGTAGCATATTCTGGCACTAGCTTTTCTCCTACAATCTTCTTCCTTATGTCCTGGGTACTTGCAAAAGTTGCAGTATATAGAGCATCTTCCAGAATGCTTTCTTTTGAAATACCTACAGTAGGGTTCAGAAGAACATGTTCCTTTTCCACGGTAGGAATTACCAAAACAAAATTCCTGGGTAAGCTTTTGAGCTAAGTTCTTCTTCTGGTTTTCCTCTTGTGTGCGTACCAATTCATCAGTCAGGGTATTGGCTAGTTCTACTGCTTCTTCTATGGTTTGCGGTCTAGTTGCCTTGACTACGTGTCTAATCTCACTAATTAATCCCTAAATATAACGGGAGATTAATACTGGTTCGGGTAAGCCTAAGGTAGGCACTATCCTAGCATATTCGATGAATATGGTAACGTAACCTTTGCAGTCTATTCTAGTTATTCTAAGATTTAGGAACTTATTGGTAATTTGTTCCTTTTCATTAGGAGGACAAAATTTTCTTTCAACCATTTTCTTAAAGTTGATCCATTCCATATTATAAACTCTGTCACTTCCCCTAGACTGGAGAATAGTATTCCACCATTCTAAGGATGCATTTTTGAAAAGATTAGAAGCAAACATAATCCTATCTTCATCTGCACATTTACTTATTTTTATGACTGCTTCTATCTTTTCTATCCTACGTAAGGCTGCAATGGCTCCTTCATTGCCTGAGAATTCTATTGGTTTGTAGGCCAATAATTCTTTATAAGAACAACCGTAAGAAGAGGTTCTTCTTCTTTTAGGAATTGGAGCTTGGATAATAGGTCCGTTATTATCGTTCACACTGTGACTTGGTTCAGTGTGTTGGCGTTTACTTCCATTTGTAGATTTGTTGTTTTCTGTCTCTTTAACAGTCTTGATAATATAAGGCATAAAATCTATAATTCCTTGTGCTACTATATGTTGGATGACACTATTATCTATTTGGTTTCCGTTATTCTCATTATTCTGGTTTTCCTGATTTACTTCGTTGTCCATCTGAATTGTGAATATTTATCAAGTATTAATGTATTATAATAGAATAAATTTAGTACAAATATTTATACACTGCCACACAAACAATTTGATCAAAAACGTCGATCATTGCGAGTTTTACTCTTTCTATATATATGCGTCAATTACAAACTACCACTGGAAATCAAATATACTAGTAATTATGCATCCGTATCTATTTTAGTCTATATATATATATATATATATATATAAATATTATCAAAATACAAAATTACACATATATCCAGGCATTTTCTAGGTGTCGTTTATCCAGTATTGCATTTCCCGCTCATCATATTTCCAAACTAGTTTCTCCCTATCTCTCGAATTCTATTCCCTTCATTTACTAAATTTTCTCCATATTGGTGGAGCACCTGCACACATATTCGACTCATTGGTGGGTCTACTGGGTCAGGATGAGGTACGGGTTCCTCGTAAGGGTCTGCGCTATTCATTTCAAAAAATGTTCTATCGTTATCCCACCACGGATCACGTTCTAAAGGCATTAGTTCTTTGGGAGTATATAGAGTTGAGTACGACCTATTGTCATCAAACCATGGATCATATTCTAAAGGGTTTGGGGTTGGGATTCTAGGTAACTCGTTGGGGTCAAATGCAGGTATCGGGAATTGGTTTGTTTGGTTGGGTTCTAGCATCTGTTGGTCTGGGAATAAAGGTAACAGTGGCGGTTCAGCTATTTGGTTTAGGTTAGCGTCTAGTGCTGTAGTGGCTAACATATGGAAATCAGCCAACTATCTATCTAGTTTCTCTTCCCAAGGTGGCCTATTAACTGTTTCATGAGTTTGTGCATTTGCTTCCCTATTAGCGCGGACTATCGCTCTCTATTGTTGTAACTTCTTCATTCTTTTTCTTCTCTCATGTGCTCCTCTATTAAACCAACCTCTCTTTTTAGTAGTAAAGGGTTCCCCATACTGAGCCTTAAATATAAATATCCCTTCCTCAGTATCGGCTGAGTATCCTGACGGATTACGTTGAGATGATTTTCCATTTCATCTTTTGGTGAACTATCTAAGTGACGATAAGCGTCCGATATTCCTTGCTCACTCAAACTCTAAACAAACAAATAGTCAAATAACACAAAACACGAAATCACATAAGTTATTTCCTAACACATAATTTAAAATTTAAGTGTCAGCAGAACACTTCTTTGTCTTAAACCAGTGGCTGTAGCTCTGATACCACTCTCTGTCGCAACCCCGACCCCTACCCTGGGAGCGGGTGCCGCAAGATCCAGATAAGTGGTATCGGTGTTTATTAATTTGGCAGCGGAATACATCAGGACCGTAGTTAGGAAATGTTTTTATCAGAGTAAAACCCCAAACTTTTAATAATAATAAATCATTGGGGTAAAACCCAAGTTCATTTGACAGTACATTTGTAGGGGTAAACTCTAATTATTGAAAACAAAAACGTCTTTTTATTTAGGTAACTTTTATAGCCACTTTTCCAAGCCTTCAGTGCTCTCCGGCTGGCTTCTATTTGGCTTTCATATTTTGCTACCTGAAACGCGTTTTAAAACATTTTATCAGCAAGAAAATACTGGCGAGTGCATCCCAGTTTAATCAAAACAACTTTTATAATTTCACTGTATTGAGAGCGATTACAATGTTTATATCTACACAATTACTCATTCAGTACTATTAACACCTGACTTGTGGGTTATATTACTCATTGGCTAACTCGTTGTCCAATGGTAAGGTCTTTCACATTTTGTATACAAAACCCAAACATACTGGCAGTAATTGTAGAATACATAGACTCAATCATTGTTAGTTATAATCTTAAAACATTTGAGGTTTTGTAAAAATAATTTACAAAAAGGTGACAAAAGTAAGATGTACTCACAAATAGTGAGAAAAATGAATGTACTCACATTGTTTACTTAGATAAAACTAAAGCTTCTTGGGAATCTCCTGGTTATTATCTATAAAAATTAAACAATGCACACATGTTACTAAATTAACCCAAATCACATTAACCGTACAACTCGAGAAAGAATTCCAATGACTGAGTCAAGCAGAGCCTTGACATGCATAACGGAATCCTAAATCAATCGGGTGTACCACAGGACAGAACGACAACGACTGAGTCAGGCAGAGCCTTGACATGCGTTACGGAGCCCTAAATCGACCGTGTAGGGTAATAGCATGGTTATAGTACTTACAACGAGGCAGAGCTATAAAAACCCTCCTAAAATACTTATAACACCCCTATACTCCCTAAAATACATCCCGTATACGAAAACCAGGACCGAAATACATTTAATTTAACAAAAATCAAGAAAAAAACAAGAAATTAGGGGCGCTCGCTGGGCGTGACCCCCTTGTATATATTCGTCGCGGCAGCGACCAAGTGGACAGCAGGCGCAACCCTAGGCCTCCATGTGTCCCACTCGTGTCAAAGCTAGTACGCAAGTTAGCAAGGCTAGGACCTAGTCTACAGGCTCTGGCGGGGCGCGGAAACCCACTTGTTTCCGTCACGGGGTACGAGAAAGCGCCCGACCAGCCTATAAATTGGGAGCTCAGGCTTCAGTGGTTCCCGGGTATTATACCCACTAAATAGCGAAGCTCTGCCTTGATTTAAGTATTATAACCCCCGGTTACATATTAGTTACGCTGCCCGATTGATCTAGTGCTCAGTAACGCATGTCGAGGCTCTGCCTGACTCAGTCGTTGGAGTTCTGTCTCGGGGAGGGTATAGCTAATGTAAATTGGGTTATTATACTAACGCGTGTGCATTGTTTAAATTAGTAGATTATAACCAGGAAGTCACAAGGAAATACCTGAATTAGCAATGTGAGTAATTTCTCTTTTTGTAAGCTGTTTTTACAAAACCTCAATTGTTTTACATTATAATTAACAGTGATTGAGTATTTATAAATCTATAATTATCGTCGGTATGTTGGGGTTTTGTATACAAAATTTGTTACTACACTGTGAGTAGTAACATTACCACAAGTCAGGATTGATAGTGCCGTGGGTGGTAATTAAAGTAGATGTAAACAAATGTAATTGTTGGATTGCCCTCAATGCTGTAAAATGATAAATCTTGTTTGATTAAACTGGGATTCACTCACCAGTATTTTCCACTGACAAAAATGTTTTAAACGCGTTTCAGGTAACAAAATGTGAAAGCCAAATAGAAGCCAGCTGGAGAGCACTGAAGGCTAGGAAAAGTGGTTATAAAAGTTACCTAAATAAAGAAGAAGTTTTATTTCAATAAATTAGGGTTTATCCCTACAAACATATTATGAATGGAAACTTGGTTTTTACCCATGTGTTTAATATTTATAAAATGAGGTGTTTTACTCTGATAAATATTTCCTAACTACAGTCCTGATGTAAATTCCCCTGCTAAATTAAATAAACACCGATACCACCGAATGTGCGAAGCTCGCGGCCTCCCGCCTCCCGAGGCAAGGGGTCAGGGGTTGCGACAGGAGGTGGTATCAGAGCTACAGCCACTGATTTCAGCCACTAAAGTGTTCTGCTGACATAAAATTTGTCAATTCTGTTAGGAAATAATCTATGTGACTATGTGCACACGTGTATATTATTGTTTTGTGTTATTTGATAATCTGTTAGTTACAGTATGAGTGATCAAGGACCATCTGACGCCTATCGTCACCTCTCTAATTCTCCTAGAGATGAAGGAACTTCCTCCCAGCCTACTCCTTCGGGGTACTCAGCTGACACCGAAGAGGGGATATTCATCTTTAAAGTGCAATCCGCAGAACCATTCCCTACCAAAAAGAGAGGATGGTTCAGTCGGGGAGCACATGAGCGTAGGAAAAGAATGAGGAAATTGCAGCAACAAAGGGCTTTAGCAGCAGCAAATAGGGAGATGAACGCCCAAACCCAAGACATAATCAATAGGCGATCAGCCAACTTTCACATATTAGCTACCACTGTCGTAGACCCAAACTTAGAACAAATCATTGCACCACAGCCACTACCACTGTTTCCCACTCAGCCTATGGAAATAGAACCCAACCAAGAAGAACCAGTTCCCATACCAGCTTTTAACCCAGATGAGATACCTAGAGTTGCAGCACCCAATCCCTTAGCAAGAACTCTACCCACAAGAGGAACCCATACCAAACCCTGTAGCACCATACGCCAATCTTGACCCTCTAGATCCATATTGTGATGCTGACTAGTATGTTTGGGAAATCCTAGAAAACCCATACCCGTATGGAGACCCTTTACCACCGTACCCTGAACCAATACCCACACCGCCACCACCAATGAGTACCGAAAATATGCAGGAACTCCGCACGTTTGGTGAGGAGTTAGTTGATGAATGACGACCATAGGAAATATCAAGAACTCTACCCACAAGAGGAACCCATACCAAACCCTGTAGCACCATACCCTAATCTTGACCCTCTAGATCCATATTGGGATGCTGACCAGTATGTTAGGGAAATCCTAGAAAACCCATACCCGTATGGAGACCCTTTACCACCATACCATGAATCAATACACGCACCGCCACCACCAATGAGTACCGAAAATGTGCAGGAACTCCGCACGTTTGGTGAGGAGTTAGTTGATGAAGGAGAGAGAATCAGGAAAATAGAGGAAAAGCTCGTTTGGAAGTTTGACGAGCGTAATATGCAGTATTGGATGAACCCCTAGAAATAATATATATATATATATATATAAACGCCAGTAGTTCGAAAAAAAACCCCAACTAAAATAGATAATCTAATACCTACTGATGCATAACTAGTAGTATGTTTTAAATTCCAGTTATAGTTTGTAATAGATGCATATATATATAAAATAGAGTAAATGTCGCAATGTTCGACGGTTTTGACCAATGTGTTTGTTTGTGTAATTGTTGCCATTAAATCTTATTCTGCGATATTAATACCTGATAATTGTTTGTAAATCTAGATGGATAACGAAGAAAATCAGGAAAACCAGAATAGTGATAATCAAATAAATAACAGTGCCATTCGACACATAGTAACCCAAGGAATTAGAGATGCTATGCCATATATCATCTAAACTATTAAAGAAGCGGAAAATAATAAAAGTAATAGTGGAAGTAAACGACCACCTACTGAACCCAGTCACAGCGTAAACAATGGGCCCTTACTTCAATTGCCTATTCCAAAAAGAAGAAGGACCATGTCTTATGGTTGTTCTTACAAAAAATTCTGGTCTTGCAAACCAATAGAATTCTCTGTCAATGAAGGAGCCATTGCAGCTCTACGCTGGATAGAAAAGACAGAGGCTCTCTTAAAAATAAGCAAGTGTGCAGAGGAAGACAAAATCATGTTTGTTTCCAATCTTTTTAAGAATGCAGCCTTAGAATGGTGGAATACTATTCTCCAGTCTAGGGGAAGTGACAGAGTCTATAATTTGGAATGGACTGAGTTTAAGAACATGGTCGAAAGAAAATTCTGTCATCCCAATGAAAAAGAACAAAGTGCTAATAAGTTCTTAAACCATAGAATGACTGGAGTAGACTGTAAGGGTTACACTACCATATTCTTCAAATATGCTAGAATAGTGCCAACCCTAGCTTCACCAGAACCAGTATTAATCTCTCGTTACATCTGGGGGATTAATCAGTGAGATTAGATATGTAGTCAAGCCAGCTAGACCACAAACCATAGAAGAAGCTGTAGAACTAGCAAATACCTTAACCGATGAATTGGTACGTACACAAGAAGAGAACCAGAGGAAGAACCTAGTCCAGAAGCTTACCTAGGAATTTCGCTACGGTAATTCCAACCGTGGAAAGAATGTAGGTTTTACTTCTGGACCCTACTGCAAGTCTTGCAAGAAGAAACATTCGGGAAAATGTTCTACTTACTGCAACTTCTGCAAGATACCTGGACACAAGGAAGAAGACTGCAGGAAGAAACCCAATAATGGAGTATGCTTCAATTGTGGATAAAAGGGGCATATCAAACCGAACTGTCCGAAACTAGCTCTAGCCATGAACAATAAGACTACTAAGAATGCTAGAGCTTTTGTTCTGACAGCAGAAGAAGCCAAGATGATTCCGGATGTGATTGCCGGTACGTTTTTAGTTAATGAAGATTTTGCTAAAGTATTATTTGACTCTGGTGCAAACCAAAGTTTTATTAATACTTCATTTTGCAAAATTCTTAATCAACCATTAACTAAACTTCAACAAGAATGTCTAGTGGAGACAGCAAATGGAGAATCCATTAAGATCACTGAAATCTTGCAGTGAGCAAGAATATAAATTCTAAACCATAATTTTATTACTAACCTTTACCCAATGAACCTAGCTGGATTTGATATTGTATTAGGAATGGATTGGTTAGTAACCAATAAAACCAGTATTTTATGTGATCAAAAGTCAATACAAGTAAATTCACCAAAAGGTAAAAAGATCACAATTAAAAGAGATAAGCCAACAAGTTCTACGAAATTCATCTCTCTGATGAAAACAGCAAGTTATGCAAGAAAAGAATCATTAGTGTATATGATTTCCATAATCATTAACACTAAAGGAAAAGAATTGAAAGATATTCCTGTAGTATCTCAATTCTCAGATGTTTTCCTGGAAGAGCTACCCGGACTACCGCCAGCTAGGGAAGTCGAATTCAGAATTCACCTATTACCAGGAACAATACCGATTGCCAAGGTACCTTACCGTTTGGCGCCAGCGGAGATGCAGGAACTAAAGAAGCAATTGGACGAACTTATGGAGAAAGGTTTCATACAACCAAGTTCATCACCATGGGGAGCACCAATCTTGTTTGTCAAGAAGAAAGACGGATCAATGCGTATATGCATGATTACCGAGAATTAAACAAAGTCACAATTAAAAATCGGTACCCACTACCGAGAATCGATGATTTGTTTGATCAATTGCAAGGAGCTCGATTCTTTTCTATGATCGATTTACACTCAGGATATCATCAATTGAAAGTACAGGAAGAGAACATTCCTAAAACTGCTTTCAGAACAAGGTATGGTCATTATGAATTTACTGTCATGCCATTTGGTCTAACCAATGCCCCGGCCGCATTTATGGACATGATGAACATAATATGTAAACCATATCTGGATAAATTCATAATTGTCGTTATAGATGATATTCTCATTTACTCTAGGAGTAAAGAGGAACATGCAGCGTATCTGCATGCACTTCTTACATTATTGAGAAAGGAAAAGCTTTATGTTAAATTCTCAAAATGTGAATTTTGGTTACAAGAAGTACAATTCCTTGGACATTTAGTCAATCATGAAGGAATTTATGTAGATCCCTAAATCACCAACGGAGGTGAGAAGTTTTCTTAGACTGGCAGGTTATTATAGACGGTTTATCCGAGATTTCTCTAGAATAGCCATTCCTTTAACAAAATTGACCTGTAAATCAGTTAAGTTTGAATGGGGACCAAAACAGGAAGAAGCCTTTAGAATCCTTAAGAAAAGATTAACCAACGCACCCATACTAGCGTTACCAGAAGGAACTGAAGACTTTGTAGTCTATTGTGACGCTTCTAAGTTAGGTTATGGATGTGTGTTGATGCAACGTCAAAAGGTTATAGCCTATGCCTCTAGACAACTTAAGAATCATGAAGTGAATTATAAGACCCATGATTTAGAGTTAGGAGCTATAATTTTTGCCCTTAAAATTTAGCGACACTATCTTTACGGTAGTAAGTTTACCATTTTCACCGATCATAAGAGTTTAACATATATTTTCGGGCAAAAAGAGTTAAATATGAGACAGAGACGCTGGATGGAAATACTTAGTGATTATGATTGCGTTATCCAGTAACATGCAGGAAAAGCTAATGTAGTAGCTGATGCTTTAAGTCGAAAGTATCATGATAAACCAAGAAAAGTATGTTCTCTGAAATTAAATCTGCAGATAGATTTAAATGAGAAAATTAGAGAAGTACAAGAATCAGTAATCAAGGACGATACTGAAAAATTAAAGGGAATGATTAAGGAATTAGAACAAGGAAAAGATGGAATTTGGAGATTCCATAAGAAAATAATTTGGATACCTAAGCAAGGAAACCTACGCCACCGAATTTTAGAAGAAGCCCATAAGTCTAAGTATACAATACATCCCTGAAGCGATAAGATGTATCAAGATTTAAGAAAGAATTTTTGGTGGATAGGAATGGGATTCCAAGAGAGGACCAGAGTACACTTGAGAGCTTGAATAAGAGATGCAGAGAAAATGGGATTCCAAGAGAGGACCAGAGTACACTTGTTTCCGTCGTGGGGCGTGAGAAAGCGCCGGACCAACCCTATAAATTGGGAACTCAGGCTTCAGTTTTCCTTGTTCAAATCTCGATCTTTCTCTCTAAATTTCTTAATATTAGAAGTAATTCCCGGGTATTATACCTACTAAATAGCGAAGCTATGCCTCGATGTAAGTATTATAACCCCCGGTTACGTATTAGTTACGCTGCCCGATTGATCTAGTGCTCCGTAACGCATGTCGAGGCTCTGCCTGACTCAGTCGTTGGAGCTCTGTCTCGGGGAGGGTATAGCTAATGTAAATTGGGTTATTATACTAACATGTGTGCATTGTTTAAATTAATAGATTATAGCTAGGAAGTCACAAGGAAATGCCTAAATTAGCAATGTGAGTAATTCCTCTTTTTGTAAACTGTTTTTACAAAACCTCAATTGTTTTACATTATAATTAACAGTGGTTGAGTATTTGTAAATCTACAATTATCGTCGGTATGTTGGGGGTTTTGTATACAAAATTTGTTACTACACTGTGAGTAGTAACATTATCACAAGTCAGGATTGACAGTACCGTGGGTGGTAATTATAGTAGATGTAAACAAATGTAATTGCTGGATTGCCCTCAATGCTGTAAAATAATAAAACTTGTTTGATTAAACTGAGATTCACTCACCAGTATTTTCCACTGACAAAAATGTTTTAAACGCGTTTCAGGTAACAAAATGTGAAAGCCAAGTAGAAGCCAGCTGGAGAGCACTGAAGGCTTGGAAAAGTGGCTATAAAAGTTACCTAAATAAAGAATAAGTTTTATTTCAATAAATTAGGGTTTATCCCTACAAACATATTATGAATGAAAACTTGGGTTTTACCCATGTATTTAATATTTATAAAATGAGGTGTTTTACTCTGATAAAATATTTCCTAACTACAGTCCTGATGTAAATTCCGCTGCGAAATTAATAAACACCGATACCACCGAATGTGCGAAGCTCGCGGCCGCCCGCCTCCCAAGGCAAGGGGTCGGGGGTTGCGACAAGAGCTTCGCTTTATAGTGGGTATTATGCCCGGTTATAACTTCTACTATTTAGAAATTGAGAGAGAAAACAAAATTTTGAATGAATTGTCAAATGAGTCGTTCACCTCTATTTATAGGGCTGGACTAGGGCGGCTCGCGCCCTGCGACAATTTTGGCTAAGTCTTTCGCGGCCTGCGAGGACTCTAGGCTAGGCCCTAGCTTGGTCGAGTCAAGGGTGTACGCTCGTCGTGTCATCAGACACGTGGCACTATGCCTTGTCCGACAAACAAAGATAGTCACGGCCCGTGAGACCCGAAGCTAAGGGGGGCGCCCCGCGAGCGACTCTAGAACTTTGTTTTTGTTGGTTTTTATAAGTGTAAAGGTCTTTCGGGCTCGTTTCTCACGTACGGGATATATTTTAAGACATTTAGGGTCACGTTAAGGGTTCCAGAAGGGTTATTATAACCACAATAGATTTCTAACCTACTTTTATCTTTTCCTTTTACTTCACCTTTTATAACTACTTCCACTTTATTATCCTAAAGTTGGCCAATCCTTTACAAGAGTTAAGTAGGGAAGCTACGTACTTGGATCAATACGTGGTTCTTATCTAAGCTATACTACGCTACAATAGGTCATCTTGCCTATTAAGTGTGTTTAGTTGAAAATCTTATCAATTTATAAATTTAAAACCATGATAAAAGTTTTCAAATTAGTATCACTTGAAAGTCACTATTAAAACACGTCCATCATCGATCGTGATTCCACCACTGTTGGCCAAGAACGAAGCAGGTGGCGTACGACTTTTGGTTTGCTTTTCGAATCGAGTTTGATCATGGAGTGAATTAAAAATATGGATCCAACCTATGACGAAATCACGATGAATGAATTAGAAATGTAACTCAAGTTATGATAAAAATATAAATTTTTGGCCTTCGTGATGCGAATTAGACACATAGGTAAACATTTCAAAGTGCTAAATTTTTATTGATCATCAATGAACCAGTAGAGAGCTAGTTCACCCCTGTACTAACAAGGTAAGTTTTTGATTGTTATATTGGAATTAGAGAAACAACTCATCAGAGAATAATCAAGCCAAACCTGTGGGTGTTCGTAAACCGTTGAAACCAACCAAACCAAAGCAAGTTCGTCAGCGCATCAAATCCAATAGGTTCGATTTACGTTTTGATTTTGATGATTTAATGGTCCAAAATTTGGAACTAGTCATGTAAATTGAACATTATATATCTGTATATATATGTGTGTATGTATTCCTTTTTGTATATGTAGTTAACTAAATGTATTATAATCATGAACGTCTTTACTATTTTAAAATTTTAGTTGCAAATAAATACTTTTGAAAAAAAAAACTGCGATAAATAGGCAATGTGCACTTGTCAAATCACTAAACGGATATAGCTGCTGGTCTGACGACCCACAAGACTAGAGTTAATAGTTTGGTTTAATTTATTCTTTTGTCAAAATTGGTTCAACTAGACTATGAACCCACCAATTTTGTTAAAATTAGCTCAACTAGACTCTGAACACGAATAACGTAACTCAGATATTCATGAATCCTTGAGGACTAATATGACTTGTAGGCAATGGTAATATGGTATAATAACTTAATATGTGGAATAGTCTAAAAAAGATAGTCGTTAATTTTGTTTTCTAAAATCCCTTAAGGTGATAATTATAAAAAAGATTGTCCGTGTTAAATTATTACTTTTTTTCTTTTTCTAAAATCCCTTGTTTTAGTGGAGGTTTTTTCCAAACTAGTGTAGATACAAAAAGTATTTACCTATTTGGGTAGTTTAAAAAATATTTACCTATTTGAGTACTTTTCTATATCTCTTTAATTTTTTTACCTAATTTATACATTTCTTTTTATTTTTCTACCCAGAGTAAATTAGATTACTCACAGAATTAGAATCAACAAAAATATGAGTAATTATTTTTTGTAAAAAAATAAAAATTTCTGCAAATATTCAAAAAAAATCTGCAAAAATTCTAAAAAATATGTGAAAAATCCACAAAAATATATTAAAAAATTCTACAATAATTCTGCAAAGTTAAAAAAAGATCTGCAAAAAATATTATAAAAAAACCATATAATCTATAGGGTAATAGTTGGTGGATTTGATGGTCCACATTGTGTAGTTCGTTTGGGGTTAATATCTATAAAAAAAAACCAAACTACTTATACGTACAAAATATTGGAGAAATAATCACTATTAATAAAATTGAAATAATTAAAATACTTAGTATCTTTTCTCAAAACTCAAATTTCAAGAAATGAGAAATTTGTAACTTTATTTTATAAATTGCTTGAGTTTAAATAAACTTGTTTGAAATATCAAACTTTCCACCAGATTACTATCACTTAATCGATATAACTTAGGGGAGTAAATTTGTGAATTTATTGTTTTATTTTTTTATGAGGTTAGTTTAAACGGGGCCTAGACAATTTCAGGTTATATAAAGACAATAAAACGGAAAAAGAAATGGAGTTTTTTTCCTCAAACTAGTGTAGATTATATGGTTTTTTATGATATTTTTTGCAGATTTTTTTTAACTTTGCAGAATTATTGTAGAATTTTTTAATATCTTTTTTCAGATTTTTTGTGGATTTTTCGCAGATTTTTTTTTTTGTAGAATTTTTGCAGATTTTTTTTGAATATTTGCAGAATGTTTTTATTTTTTTACAAAAAATAATTACTCATATTTTTGCTGATTCTAATTCTGTGAGTAATCTAATTTTACTTTGGGTAGAAAAATAAAGAGTAAAATGCACGGATAGTCCCTGTGGTTTGGTAAAGTTTCACCTTTAGTCCCCACCTTTTCAAAATTACATGTATGCTCCCTGTGGTTTGCTCAGTTGTTACTCGGATGGTCCCTAGAGTGGATGAAGGTTACTTTTCTCAGTTAAGTGGACGTGAAATGACAAAATTACCCTTCTCATTAAAAACAATATATTAAACATTAAAAAACTTGCAATTTTAATGCTTTTTCGTTTATTAACATAAGCAGCCCAAAAACAGTTCTAACAACAAAATCTGAATCAATTATCTCAGATTCAATCGTAAATAACAATAATCAGTCCTCTTCCTCAATTCAGATCTACTCGAATCAACCGAACCGACAACTTAAGATCTTCGTTCTAATCAAACAACACAAATTAAGTTGATTCAGATCAGATCTTTATTCAACTTCGAAGAACAACCAGGAATATGCGATTCAAATCTGAAACTTCAAATTCAGATCTAAAAACGATTCACTAAAAGTAAAACGATAACTTTCAACAAATCATGTTCATTATTTTCAATTGGAATATCATCAAATCTGAAACTTGAAGTACAAAAAGTAGACGAAGTGATGATACGTTTCAAAATTCTCTCTTCATCTTTTACAAAAACAGTTTTTCAGATGAGGGATAACAATGTTTTCCGGCAACCCTCCGTCACACCGTTTTTCAGAGAGACGAGATGGGGTTGGTAATTAAGTGTGGCTATCCAGTGGGTGTGTGAGTTTCTTGAACTTAAGCTTTTGCAATTGTGTCACGGTTGATTTTGAACATTAAATACTATTCACAAAGGTTAATGACAAGCTCACATGGACCAAGCATCAACAATAAACTTCACATATATTAACAGAGCAAAGAGAGAGGGACGAGACATGGGTGGGATTTGTGATCTATTGATTGTGAGGGTGAGGTTGGGTTTTTTTTTCAGGATTTCTTGTGACCGGATTTATGCCGGAATTACACCGGAGTTATGTCTTCATGGCTCTGTTGTTGATGGTGAGGGTTAAATTGGGGATGGGTTGGGGTGATGAAATAAGGATGGTGG
Source organism: Helianthus tuberosus (assembly GCA_030545235.1). Taxonomy (NCBI): domain Eukaryota; kingdom Viridiplantae; phylum Streptophyta; class Magnoliopsida; order Asterales; family Asteraceae; genus Helianthus; species Helianthus tuberosus. The sequence continues at coordinate 114,009,377 of CM060400.1, read as the reverse complement.
GCCTCACTTGATTAATCAATTAAATAATAAAAAAGACATAGATTTTTTTAATGTTTTAAGTTATTATATTTAATAGTAAGGGTAGTTTTGTCATTTCACGTCCACTTAACTGAGAAAAGTAACCTCCATCCACTCCAGGGACTATCCGAGTAACAACGTGTGAAAGAATGTCATAAAAGGACTAAAGTTGACAAACATGGAAAGTATGTGATTTTACGGGTTCTAAATGTCAACAGTGAATAAATATACTTCATAATAACCCTACATGATGTTTACAACATCAAACGAATAAATCATGGATCATACGAGGCTAAAAGTGAGAGATTACAAACTACAGGGGTTAAATGTGTCAACATGTTTAAAGATATACCTCTGAGTGACCTTTTGACAAACCCGAAGTTTTGTAACTGTTAATTATGCTCACTAGAATGCGCGATATAAATTTCATAAAGTTTCGTTATCGTATGAGAAAGTTATGATCAAATTCGTGTGCGAGGGGTTAAAGCTTAAACATTGAAAGTTAAGACTTTTCGGGTTAACCGGAAGTGTCCAGGGACTTGGCAAAGTGGGTATAAGTCCTAAAGCCCTTGTGGGTAAATATAAGGGGGTCAAAATGCAAGAAATAACCTTGGTTGCCCTTTCGTGAAGCCAAGGGACAAGCTGCAAAACAACAAAAATGAAAAATTCTGATTTACAGGCCCAGGCGGCCCGCGTTGGATATGTTAAAATGGGAGGCGGGCCGCGTCAGGCGCCCAGAACCAGAAAAATGTGTTAAGTGGCTGTTCAGCCTTGGAAACAACCCATAAACGATTTTTCTCTTTTCCCTTGGCCCCTAAACGACCCCTAGACACTAAAGACACATGTTGGAAGGTTGTGGTCAGTTGATAGACTTGTGTGTCAAAGATTTATGGTGATTGAATTCACTATATAAGGCCATGAGTTGCAACAATTGATCATACCATTTCATTCTGCAATTGAGGAGCCTTCTGGAGCTTCAAAGCAGACACAAGTCCTTCCTAATCAAGCTTAGGACTTCAGTAAGTGTTCTAATCCTTTCTTAATTAAGTTTTAGCTTAGTTTTAGCTTAAAAGTCAAACCGTCGTAATTAACGGTTGACTTTAAGATTAATCACTAATGGTCCAGTGATCAGTCGAAGTGAAAATAGTTATAAGTTGGTAATTATGTGGGTAATAAAACCTCAAAAGGGTTCCCCCTGATTCCCACTCTAACTAGGTCAAATGTCTGGTCAAACTTGTATTTAAAAAGTCAACAGAATGTGTAAATTACAATTTGTGCATAATTAGCAATGTAGATCATATACAACCTGTTTGATCATGAATATAACTTGGTAATTAGTGTAAGAACATGTCTAAACATGTTCAACCTGACAATTTACTGTAGAGACCCGGTTCGGAACCGAAAGTCGCATAGTTTGACTTTCGCTTTGACTTTCAGTTCTGACCCGCTTTAGTATGATTTGAAAATGTATTAGAGCTTCTTTAGGACCAGGCTACATGTTAGCACAACCCTCTGTGGTTGGTTCATTGATTGACCCATTCGTTTACGCGTTTCCGTTAATTGCTCTTATGTTGACCATTATGCCCTTATTATCTTAAAACGTGATTTTTGGAAATGTAAAAGAGTAGAAACTTTAATTACTGATATATAAACTTGTATGAAAAGTTTGACATCAGTTTGAGGTGTATATTAAGAGTTATGCTCGTTAGCGTAAAATGAACGCTTTATGTTAATAAAACGGCGAAATTAGCGTATAGCCTAGTTAAGCCTACTTTTTGGTATAAAAAATAATACCCACTGATGTAATATATTATTTTAGGATTTTTGAAGATTTTTAATTAATTTTAGGCTGAGCATAACTAGTAGTCGTAGGCTTAATCCGGTAATTGTCGGTTTTGCCCTTACGGGCCATAAAATGAGTTTTACATATCTAAACGACTCCAAACCTTTTTCTACTGATTAGATATGTTAAATAAATTATTTTAAGCCTCTTGGAAGTATAAAAATATCAGCTTTATGTATCGAACCCGGAAATGACTTCTAATCGCCTAATTAAGCGTTATTAACGCATAGTATGTACTAAAACTATTTTAAACATACCAAGGGTGATACCTACTGATATTTGAGGCAAATTATAATATTTTAACAGTAAGCAAAAGTTGTTTAACTCAGACTTCAGTTTTGAGCTTTACGGCTTATGTGAAATTACCAAAATGCCCATACGGTGCATAGTTTGGTTATACTTGATAAATTTCACATATATAAAATATCCTACTGTTATAACTTATAAAAATAAGTATTTTTGCTGATTATATCAGACCTGTAACTCAGGTAAATACTTAAACTCTTTTATAATCTTTTAAATGACCAAACTACCCCTACGGGGCAAAGTTTGTGTTTAAATACGGTTCGGGCATAATGAAAGACATCTTACTGATGTCACAACATATTTGAGGCATAATTAACTTAGGAAACCTGTATATGGCTCTCATGAATACCCGTCACGCTTATTACGCGTACGGCTCGGTTTATGTAACAAGTTTACATAAATTAGCCGAAACGGGTCAAACCTCATTGGTTTTATCTCAAAATCCAGAGTGTGTATGAAATACCCATATAAGACAAGTCTCTGAACATGTCGGGTTTAAATCACATTCTATTCCGGTTTTCGCTTAATCATGCGTCTGAACCGTATATCCCCTTAAGACTAACCGGTCTAAGCTTAGGCTAAATTAAAGACCCGTTAGCATTCTAATTGGTTATTTATACCATCATTCCAGACTAGAGCATTTCGGTAAATGGTACCTACGCTTACTTAAGTGAATACGGCCGAGTTATTAGATTCTTGCTATTTAAGACAGGAGCTAGCTCAGGTAAATACTCTTAACTTATTTTCCCTATACGGGCTTGGAATACGGTATAATAATACCGCTTGGTCGGGTATTGAATATTTAATCTTATTATGGTTAAATTATTGAGGTAACCCGGTTTAATCTGTATTGTTTGAAATAAAGACCTTTAGGGGTTAATGACCATGTCCCGGATATCCTTGACATCATTGTATTATAAAATGGCCACGCCTTAAGCATGGGGTGTAGGCATACACTGAAAGTTGCTTAAAGGGAAATGGTATCTCACTCTCTTGTGGGCTTATACTTGTGGCGTGTCTGTTAATCTTGACTCGGTTTCTACATCGGGCCCTGAACGTACAACGAACATGTAAATCTGTATACAAGGTTATAAATATAATTGTTCCAAGTTAAAAAGGTTAATTTTGCCTTTGTGCATTTTAATCAAATTATAAAAGATATTTTGTGCCACGTGCATTCAAACCAATTTTCTTAAACTCTTTTCAAATGAGTCGGTTGAGTGTATTTACCAGTGAAAACTGACGTATTTTCCAAAAAGGTTAAGTGACAGGTACTGAACGTAATTGGCTGGAAGCTCAGGGCGCTAATAAGGAATCTTGCAAGTTCTAGGCGTCTAAAGTCTGTTGAACAAGTGATATGTTTTAAGATCTGCCTGTGGATCCTTTACTTTCCGTTGTAATACTGGATATTACTTTATATTCGGAATGTAATAATATTTATTTTTTGCTTCCGCTGTGCATTTATATATATTGTGTTGTTTGACTATTATGTTGCCAACCACGTCACGATACTCCCCACCGGGCCCACCGGTGATACGTGGAAAGTCGGGGTGTGACAGGTTGGTATCAGAGCCAACACTGAGTGAATTAAACACTAGCCTTTTGTGTTTAATCTCAGTTACACAATTGCACATTCTTGATTCTAGACAAGAACATAGGACAAATTCCAATTTCATTGTCTTTTAATTACTTCCTTGATTATTTTTCTGATTAAGCTCTTGCATGGGCAAATCAATTTTTATTAGAAGTCCCGTTTAGGGCAACCATATACTTGTTTAAATTTTAAAGGAATGATTATGTTTAAATTATCATTCCTATATTATAAGGTCTACCATTATAATAAAATGGCAAAATCTAAAAAGGACAAGACCTAGTCACGTGTCATTTTAAGACCAGGCCAAGATGGTAGTTCCATAATTAGATTCAGATCCATATTTAACACCTCAATTTAGGATTGTCCTGCGATAAATATTAATAAGAATCTTAAGAGTGAAACCTAGCCTTCGGGTCATTTTAAGGCCGGGCCATGATGGTAAGACCTGTTTAAAAGATTCGAATCCCTGTTAACATCTGTAAATATGTTAACACTCCTGGCAGGCGTGATTCGTTAAAATCACACACATCATTTTTATATATGGATTCTTTAAAAAGATCCCTAACCCAACTTAATGATCTCTGAATCATGGGTTTAGATCATCAATTAAGATGATCATACTTTGACCATATATTGGTAAAATAATGCCTACGGGCTATAGTTAATGTCCTCTGAGACTAAAGACAGTGGTAGCCTACAACTCCCTGTCAAGAAAAGGTAATGAACTTTGATTCAAACCTTAATGCCTCGATTCTCTGAAATCATGGCTTATAAATTAAACTTGTCTATGCGACTAGGCCATTTGTGCTATTATTAAAACCTTAATGCCTTGATTCTCTGAAATTATGGCTTATAAATTAAAACTGTCCATGTGACTAGGCCTTTGCGCCACCTTAATATCCTTAATGTTTTATAACTAGGATAAATTATAATAAAAATACTAATTGAATGTAACTAACAAATTAACCAATATGGTTTATATTACCATGGTTAATAAATCGTTTAAAACGATAAGACTGTATGAGCTTCCGTATAATCCTTGCCCTTGTTTGATTTTTATGTAGCATTTAAAGCTACATGGCTAGGTCAAAAGAAGAGAACAGTCACCCTCTGGAAAACCGCGATGATGAAAGGATTAATATAACCAGAGGAGAGCTTCGTACATTGATTGATTCAGCTGTATCTAAAGCTGTAGAGGAGAAATTTAAGGAGTATAGTGAGACTAATAGTAAAGCCTCATCTGTACCCCACTCTAATTCTGTCCCTAAAACTCATTCAGAGCCGCATAACAAGCCGCCCTCTAAGAAAGAGGAACTAAAGAAGAATGACGATCGACATTCATCTAATGAACACAGTGTTCCATCCAAGAGGATAGTGTTCGATAATGAACCGCATACAAAGTCCTGTACCTACAAATATTTTGTTTCCTGCAAACCCCGAGATTTCACTGGGGATAAAGGGGCAATTGATTGTATGGTCTGGTTGGATGAAATGGACACAGTTGTCGATATCAGCGGTTGTGCTGAGAGGGATGTAGTGAAGTATGTATCCCAATCATTCAAGGGAGAGGCGCTAGCGTGGTGGAAGGCTCTCATTCAAGCTGCTGGGAAGATCCCACTTTACAACATGTCATGGGAACAGTTTGTTGCTCTCATTATGGAAAACTACTGCCCCCAACACGAGGTCGAAAGAATCGAATCAGATTTCTTATCATTGGTGATGACAAACTTAGATTGTCAGGCATACCTCACCCGTTTCAATACCTTGTCAAGACTGGTTCCTTACCTAGTAACACCAGAACCCAAGAGAATTGCTCGCTTCATCGAGGGTTTAGCCCCAGAAATCAAAGCCAGTGTTAAGGCTTCAAGACCTACTACATTCAGGTCAACGGCAGATCTGTCGCTATCTCTCACACTCGATGTGGTCAGAAACAAGGCTGCCAAAGTCTCTGAAGATGGAAAGTGTAAAAGGGAGGATGAGAATTCTCATCGCTCCGATAAGAAGAGGAATTCTGAAGATAAAAAGAGTTCTGGGTTTAAGAGGGACAGCCAGCAGTCGGGATAGAAGACCAGGTGCGAAACCTGTAGGAAATACCATCTTGGGAAATGTAGATTTCTCAGCCTCTACCGTGTGGAATTTGCAAGTCAAGGGAACATAAAACCCTGGATTGCAAGAAGTTAAAAGATGCAACCTGTTATGGTTGCAACGAGAAGGGGCATATCAAGACCAACTGCCCTAGGAATCAGATGAACGCCTAGGAGATGATGCAGAATAATAACTATATAACAGATACCTTTCCATATCAAACAGTTATGCATGAATTTTATTTGATAATGGCACATATGATGCTATAAGGAATGATAAATGTTTAGAACTGTTGTCTCCGCCTGATTAAGACTCCGGTCATTTAAAACGAGATGGAAAGTGACCGATGATACTTTAGAAAATGCTCCAACAAATCCTAGATTGATATTTTATATCTATTAGGAATCGCTCTTTTCTGATACCTTTTAGCAAACTTTCAAGCTAACTAAATTCATCAGTATAATAAAGACAGATGTGACTTTTGATCCCCTGTCAAAAAGGTGATGGACTAGGTCCAACCCTTAAATGCCATTGATGGTCTTTTGTGACCTAGGCTAAGTGATATTAATATAATTTTTAAAATGACGTTCATTAAGAATGTTAGTGCCTTATTGGCCGGAATAGTTTGATGAAACCATGGTTAGTATAAAGCCATGAGGATGATGAATAGCAGTTGTCGGATCGCAACCAAGAAGTTGATTCGTTTAGTAATAAGGACTATTTTTCTGTTCCGGTAAAAAAAAATGGTGGAGCCGGCCGTCCCCGGAATCGAACCTGGGTCTAGGCCACACCCTTTCGCGCGCCTAGCCAACCGAGCTAGGTGCCTAGTTTGTGAAAATTCCCATTCTGATTAAATATAAGCACATATAGTTGATATCTCTTTAATCTCTATCGATTTCGAATACCAAATGGTATGACAAAAGCGCTATATGAGGATTGGTGTATCTTAATAAGTTCCATAGATTGCTTCCATGCCTGATCAGTATGGAGGTTTAATGCATGGGATCACAAAGATATCCCAATGATCATATGGTACTAAAGTCAACTAATAGTATTCAAAGAAGATATCCAGAATGGAATTGTCCAAATAAATATTCCCTGATAAAGAAATATGTGGACTCATAACATAAATGTGTCACTTATTAGACACAAGCGTTGATGAGTGAACTGGAGCCTGAGATATGGAAATCTCAGTAATCTCCTTGTATCTCGATTATCTTCCCCTAACACTACCCTGTTTACCTCCCGAGAGGCAGTAGCATTAAGATTTATATCCCATTTAGGGCTGCATTATTATGAAATCTCCAAGACAACTAGTACCATTATTGGCAGAATCGAAAACCCTGGTTAAGTAAGTTTTAAGATATAGATTCATAAAGCCAAACTCAATATCCTGAGAATTCGGTATAGTAAATTATGAAAGACGGTTCATTTTGCTTATGCATTGATTACCGCAACCCTAATTAGGCAACAATTAAGAATTTGCCATCAACTACCCAGGATCGTTGATTTGCTCGACTAACTGTAAAGATTAGCTATTTCTTAAGATTAATTTTGAACAATGGTTGGAATAACCATCTCACCTTAAGATAAGCTTTTCTATAATAGCTGTTATATAAGTATCAAGGCTACCCCTTTGGAGACCTTGTATAAATGGCATGTTAAACATCTATTGTTAGGACAATAGATTGGTAAGTTCAATTATCAGGATCTGAAAGTTGCAATAGAAACAACAAATTAGATCACACAAATCCCCAATTATCTGTAAGATGCCAATATTCGGCGGAAAATCAAGGGTTAATGAAAATAGCGAACCTCCTAAATTCTTGTTAAGAAATAAGGTTCAACAATAGATATCACCCTGGAAGGGTGTGCTATTTTGTTAAATAATCGGGCTAGTTAAGCTCCGAGTATATAGAATCATTCGAAGGAAATCGAATGTATCAAGATCAAATAGCTTACGAGCTAAGACCTAATTAAGGGGCTTGGTGGAACGCGCAATGTGACCCACACAAATGATTTAGCGACGTGTCACCAATAAGTCGAAAAGCGCTATCACATAATGATATGCAGGACTATGATAGTATGAGCAACCTGTTTTGATTGAGGATCGACAGGATTAGAAGCTCCAAAAAGATACATGTACCTATTATAAAGGTCAATTGGGGTGCCTTAGAGGCTCAAAAAGTACTAAGGAAGATTAAGCCCAATATGAGGCAGAAAATACTTCCTTTACTTTAAAAAATCTCGAGGTCGAGATTTCTTTTAAGGGGGTGAGGATGTAACACCTCGAAAATTCACGTCCTATAATGTGTTGACACGTGTCATAAAGCTTGAACGTGTGAAAGAATGTCATAAAAGGACTAAAGTTGACAAACATGGAAAGTATGTGATTTTACGGGTTCTAAATGTCAACAGTGAATAAATATACTTCATAATAACCCTACATGATGTTTACAACATCAAACGAATAAATCATGGATCATACGAGGCTAAAAGTGAGAGATTACAAACTACAGGGGTTAAATGTGTCAACATGTTTTAAGATATACCTCTGAGTGACCTTTTTGACAAACCCGAAGCTTTGTAACTGTTAATTATGCTCACTAGAATGTGCGATATAAATTTCATAAAGTTTCATTATCGTATGAGAAAGTTATGATCAAATTCGTGTGCGAAGGGTTAAAGCGTAAACATTGAAAGTTAAGACTTTTCGGGTTAACCGGAAGTGTCCAGGGACTTGGCAAAGTGGGTATAAGTCCTAAAGCCCTTGTGGGTAAATATAAGGGGGTCAAAATGCAAGAAATAACCTTGGTTTCCCTTTCGTGAAGCCAAGGGACAAGCTGCAAAACAACAAAAATGAAAAATTCTGATTTACAGGCCCAGGCGGCCCGCGTTGGATATGTTAAAACGGGAGGCGGGCCGCGTCAGGCGCCCAGAACCAGAAAAATGTGTTAAGTGGCTGTTCAGCCTTGGAAACAACCGATAAACGATTTTTCTCTTTTCCCTTGGCCCCTAAACGACCCCTAGACACTAGAGACACATGTTGGAAGGTTGTGGTCAGTTGATAGACTTGTGTGTCAAAGATTTATGGTGATTGAATTCACTATATAAGGCCATGAGTTGCAACAATTGATCATACCATTTCATTCTGCAATTGAGGAGCCTTCTGGAGCTTCAAAGCAGACAAAAGTCCTTCCTAATCAAGCTTAGGACTTCAGTAAGTGTTCTAATCCTTTCTTAATTAAGTTTTAGCTTAGTTTTAGCTTAAAAGTCAAACCGTCGTAATTAACGGTTGACTTTAAGATTAATTACTAATGGTCCAGTGATCAGTCGAAGTGAAAGTAGTTATAAGTTGGTAATTATGTGGGTAATAAAACCTCAAAAGGGTTCCCCCTGATTCCCACTCTAACTAGGTCAAATGTCTGGTCAAACTTGTATTTAAAAAGTCAACAGAATGTGTAAATTACAATTTGTGCATAATTAGCAATGTAGATCATATACAACCTGTTTGATCATGAATATAACTTGGTAATTAGTGTAAGAACATGTCTAAACATGTTCAACCCGACAATTTACTGTAGAGACCCGGTTCGGAACCGAAAGTCGCATAGTTTGACTTTCGCTTTGACTTTCAGTTCTGACCCGCTTTAGTATGATTTGAAAATGTCTTAGAGCTTCTTTAGGACCAGGCTACATGTTAGCACAACCCTCTGTGGTTGGTTCATTGATTGACCCATTCGTTTACGGGTTTCCGTTAATTGCTCTTATGTTGACCATTATGCCCTTATTATCTTAAAACGTGATTTTTGGAAATGTAAAAGAGTAGAAACTTTAATTACTGATATATAAACTTGTATGCAAAGTTTGACATCAGTTTGAGGTGTAGATTAAGAGTTATGCTCGTTAGCGTAAAATGAACGCTTTATGTTAATAAAACGGCGAAATTAGCGTATAGCCTAGTTAAGCCTTCTTTTTGGTATCAAACTTAATACCCACTGATGTAATATATTATTTTGGGATTTTTGAAGATTTTTAATTAATTTTAGGCTGAGCATAACTAGTAGTCGTAGGCTTAATCCGGTAATTGTCGGTTTTACCCTTACGGGCCATAAAATGAGTTTTATATATCTAAACGACTCCAAACCTTTTTCTACTGATTAGATATGTTAAATAAATTATTTTAAGCCTCCTGGAAGTATAAAAATATCAGCTTTATGTATCGAACCCGGAAATGACTTCTAATCGCCTAATTAAGCGTTATTAACGCATAGTATGTACTAAAACTATTTTAAACATACCAAGGGTGATACCTACTGATATTTGAGGCAAATTATAATATTTTAACAGTAAGCAAAAGTTGTTTAACTCAGACTTCAGTTTTGAGCTTTACGGCTTATGTGAAATTACCAAAATGCCCCTACGGTGCATAGTTTGGTTATACTTGATAAATTTCACATATATAAAATATCCTACTGTTATAACTTATAAAAATAAGTATTTTTGCTGATTATATCAGACCTGTAACTCAGGTAAATACTTAAACTCTTTTATAATCTTTTAAATGACCAAACTACCCCTACGGGGCAAAGTTTGTGTTTAAATACGGTTCGGGCATAATGAAAGACATCTTACTGATGTCACAACATATTTGAGGCATAATTAACTTAGGAAACCTGTATATGGATCTCATGAATACCCGTCACGCTTATTACGCGTACGGCTCGGTTTATGTAACAAGTTTACATAAATTAGCCGAAACGGGTCAAACCTCATTGGTTTTATCTCAAAATCCAGAGTGTGTATGAAATACCCATATAAGACAAGTCTCTGAACATGTCGGGTTTAAATCACATTCTATTCCGGTTTTCGCTTAATCATGTGTCTGAACCGTATATCCCCTTAAGACTAACCGGTCTAAGCTTAGGCTAAATTAAAGACCCGTTAGCATTCTAATTGGTTATTTATATCATCATTCCAGACTAGAGCATTTCGGTAAATGGTACCTACGCTTACTTAAGTGAATACGGCCGAGTTATTAGATTCTTGCTATTTAAGACAGGAGCTAGCTCAGGTAAATACTCTTAACTTATTTTCCCTATACGGGCTTGGAATACGGTATAATAATACCGCTTGGTCGGGTATTGAATATTTAATCTTATTATGGTTAAATTATTGAGGTAACCCGGTTTAATCTGTATTGTTTGAAATAAAGACCTTTAGGGGTTAATGACCATGTCCCGGATATCCTTGACATCATTGTATTATAAAATGGCCACGCCTTAAGCACGGGGGTAGGCATACACTGAAAGTTGCTTAAAGGGAAACGGTATCTCACTCTCTTGTGGGCTTATACTTTTGGCGTGTCTGTTAATCTTGACTCGGTTTCTACATCGGGCCCTGAACGTACAACGAACATGTAAATCTGTATAGAAGGTTATAAATATAATTGTTCCAAGTTAAAAAGGTTAATTTTGCCTCTGTGCATTTTAATCAAATTATAAAAGATATTTTGTGCCACGTGCATTCAAACCAATTTTCTTAAACTCTTTTCAAATGAGTCGGTTGAGTGTATTTACCAGTGAAAACTGACGTATTTTCCAAAAAGGTTAAGTGACAGGTACTGAACGTAATTGGCTGGAAGCTCAGGGCGCTAATAAGGAATCTTGCAAGTTCTAGGCGTCTAAAGTCTGTTGAACAAGTGATATGTTTTAAGATCTGCCTGTGGATCCTTTACTTTCCGTTGTAATACTGGATATTACTTTATATTCGGAATGTAATAATATTTATCTTTTGCTTCCGCTGTGCATTTATATATATTGTGTTGTTTGACTATTATGTTGCCAACCACGTCACGATACTCCCCACCGGGCCCACCGGTGATACGTGGAAAGTCGGGGTGTGACACCACAGGGAGCATACATGTAATTTTGAAAAGGTGGGGACTAAAGGTGAAACTTTACCAAACCACAGGGACTATCCGTGCATTTTACTCAAAAATAAAAAAAAATGTATAAATTAGGTAAAAAAAATTAAAGGGATATAGAAAAGTACCCAAATAGGTAAATATTTTTCAAAGTACCCAAATAGGTAAGTACTTTTTGTATCTACACTAGTTTGGGAAAAAAACTCTGTTTTAGTGTCAAGCTTATAGATAATCCATTAGGTTATAAGAACGCGTATTATACGGATTGAATAATTGAAATAAGTAAAAAATGTGTATATGACATAAAAAAATGCTTAAAGTAAATGCCAACTTCTTACTTTGAAAATTAAAATACAACATAATAATTTTGAAATAAAATTTAAATTTACACAATTAAAAATTAGGCTAATATATCAAAGAGAATTATTGCTAATTATCAATAAATACATAAAGTTAAGATTTACCATTTAAACAACTTGAATTATAGATAATTTGTAATAAAAAATACACATAGGAAATCTTCTATTGCTAAACTTTTAACGTTACGTTCAAACCATATAAACCAAATCGTTCAACCTGTAGACATCTGGTTTGTTTGTGGTTTGTAACATGAAACCGGTTGTGTACTGTTTATAAGAAAGAAAATACATTTTATATATTATTTTCATGAAAGAATAAATTAAGTGAGGAAAATTTTATGCACTTTAATTAGATACATTTCGTGCAATTTGAGACCACATACCATCATAGTTACCAAGAAAAATTTGATCAATATATGTAAAAATACAATCCAATATTTTTTAATATTATTTTGTATTATGATACAAATTAATAATTCAAATTAGATTTCTTACTAACATATCATGAATATATCTAAATTTATAAATAAACATATTTGTATTTTAGACAATAAGAAGTACATACTAATTTATTTGTTATTATATGTTTAAAAACTAGTGGTGTTCCTCGCGCTTCGCTGTAGGCTTTCGGTCGATATCGGTTTGGTTTTGTTCGTCAAAGTATCGGTGTGATTCTGACACTCAATGTAGCAAGCGAAGATACATGCACGTCTGGAAAACCAAAAAAAAGATACTATAGCTTATGGTACTGAAAAATGTTCGATTGGGATTCGTCAGAAAAACCATATTAACAAATACTCTACCAATAACGATGTTCTTTAGACGGTACTAAAAATGTTCTATTGGGATACATCAGAAAAACCATATTAACAAATACTCTACCAATAACGATGTTCTTCAGACGGTAGCAGTTCAATTTGTCATGGTAAAGAACAACTATATAGACACGTTCGAGTTACCCTTTTATCGAATAATAGACAAAATATAAGCATGTCGTAAAGGTATATGCGAAATTAAGAAAAAAGAAATGCTTAAAAGCAATATAAATAATAGTAACAATAATAATAAAATAGTTGAATACTAAAAATAAAGAAATAAAATGTAACAATCATTGTTCATGTAGTTGAATTTTGTTACAGTATATAAAGTCGAATTTATATTGACACGTATTAGAAAGTCGGGGGGTAAAAAAACTCTAAGGAACCAAATGTAACTACCATACACCGTGCTAAGTGATAAACAAACGGTGACCAAATCAGGAAAAAAACGTAAAACAAAAACTAATAAAAAAGTCCAAAAGTTTATTGTAAAAAAAGAAAAATAAATAGAAACACCCATGAGGGACAAAAGAAACGTACTATTCATCACTTTATTATGAATTAATATATATAAAGAATATTGGATTAGATATTATTAATATTATTACTAAATTGATGGAGAAAATGTCATGTGTCATTAGATGAAATCTTTTATTAGGCTTGTGGGTATGGTATACCGTCCTCCGCCACATTAGCTTCAATGGCGCCCAGAGCATCCCTCCCCCATTTCCAAGGCGTTAACGGGGGGCGTTATGGGGGGGGGGGGGGGTTTCAATCCCAGTAACGAGCGCCAATGGCATGTGAATGACTACCACTAAATGGAATCTTTTATTAGGCTGGTGGGTGTGGTATACCGTCCTTCGTCACATCATCTTCAATAGTGCCCCATAGCGCCCCTCCCCCATTTCCAAGGCGGCAAAGGGACGCGTTATGGAGAGGGCTCTATCCTAGTAACGAGCGCCAATGCCATGTGCAGGTTGGGTCCAATGTTTTCAACCAACTAGATTTTTTCCTCTTTATTTTTATTTTTTTTGTATTTTGTTTAATAGGAGGCTTTAAACCACACCGTGCAAGTTAACGATAAAACCTTTTGCTTCTGTGGGACATACGTGGCTCTGACGTGACACTAGGGGTGTGCAAAAAATCGAATTAACCGAACCATAACCGAATTAACCGACAAAACCGAACCGAAAAAACCGAAGCAAATAGAAAACAGGCGGGTCGGTTAATGGTTTTTTGGAAAATCGAAAGTAGCGGGTCGGTTATGGTAATCATTTTTTCCATACTCACCATAACCGAACCGAACCGACATGTAATAAATTTTTGTAGGGTCTGGAACTTTTCACCATATTTTTAATATGTGATGTTGCTTATTGAAGATTTTTAGTATTTATAGGTTTTTCATATCGTTTTGTGGTTTTGATTGAATGTTTATTTGAATTTATGAAATGTATCATATCACTTTATTTCAATATTCGATAATAATTGGTATTATCATTATAGATTATATGTATATTTTAATATTATGTAATATACTAATATATGCAAATATGCAATAACAATTTATTCCATGTTAAAAAAAATTAAGCTATTTTTAGCTAAGCTAAGTACACGATTAACCACCCATAACCGACCTGCTATAACCATCAAAACCAAATAACCATAACCGATTGGTTATGGTTATCCATTAACCGACATCGCGGTTATAGTTATGGCTTTAGGTCAAAACCAATCCAAACCGACCCATGAACACCCCTACGTGACACTATAAAACCCCTAGGAACTTTAAACCACATCCACCAACCTTATACATTTTAAATTTGTAACAGAAATAGGCATTGACTGGTTGTATTGCATGCTTAAAGTGTGTTACGTGTATATGTGAGGTGTACCAATTGGTATGTTGGTTGTATTTTGTTCCTGCCATGCCACATTTCTGCTCCATACGACGTGTCCACATTTCTGCTTCTTGCGTGTTCTCCTCCCACCATACCACAAACTTCCAATTTCATTCCCCTAGATCCAGCACCAGATCCCCAAATCAAGAACAGTCCTTCGCCTCTTTCATCCAACCAAACCCTAATTCCATCAAATCCATCTGGAAACGGCGTCGGTTTACCGCCCGGTTTCCTCGATCCGAAGACGACAAAAAGCACGGCGGCAACCACCAGAAGCACGATAGCCACTGTGTACCAGACCACAAGAAGCACGACGACGACTACCATAGCTTCGTAGGTCACGATTTTAGTCTACGAATTTGTCTTTCTTTTTGCTCTGCATGTGGTTCATCTTCTTACTTTTCTTGCTCTGATCGGTATCCCTTCCAAATCCGACTTCCAATTTCATGTCTTTGGTAACTTATCGTTATCTTACAAAGTTTCTTCTTATTCCAATTAGGTCTTTGCACGAAATTAATGCAGCTGATAAAAGTTTCTTTCATGTTTGATCTAACTAGCAGATGCACCCTCCACAAGTACAATGTTTCTTTCTTTAAATTAATTACTTTTACTTCATTATTAAAAATTAGTTGTTCATAAATTTATTTGTGCTTACTCATTTTGAATTCTCAGTGCAGTCTTCCAGAATGTATATGCAAGCAAGAAAATGGAATAAGGTATGAAAGAAAAATAATTTTATTTTATAAATTAAATAAAATCTAAATTGTATTATATTATATATACAGAAACAATGGGTGGAAGAATAATATCACACATGTTGGGTATTTTTTTATTCTGTTTGTTGGGATTGAGTTTGTTGTTATGTAAGAATAGTGCAGGTACCTATGGATTTTGTACTCTTATTTGTTTATATTTGCTTTACGGATTTAGAAAAATGGCATCGGGTTGAGATCACACGTTGTTGTTACATGATATATTAGAAATTCTTGCGATGTTTGTCTGAGGTGATATATATCATCTGATGTTTCAAGTGGAATTTTTGTTGTAAAAGTTTGATTTTTTCTTACATTCTAGATTATTAATAGTATTGAAGTGTTCAGACAGAAGTGCATGTTTGTAAATACATCCGTGATATAGGTTCGTTTTCGAGGAGGTGAAGAATCTAAGTGTTCTGATGTTGTTTATGAATATAATTTTGATGTTTTGAATTGCGAATTAGGAGCCTTATCTGTTGAAATCGGCCGAAAAAACTTGGAAGGAACTACCTGCCGTTGTAAATAAAAAACAACATACGTTTGCAAGGTTAGTTTCTCCAATCTGTTATAGATCTATGATTCGTTAGCCTTTCGTTCGATCGGATTGTTTTTCGTGAATTTTTTATCTATTGTGGTTCTGGTATGTGTTCATACCATCATTAACGAGTAATGATTCTGCCGCGGTTCATTGTTTTCAATTGGATTGTTTCCTCAGTTACGTTTTTGGTCAATTGAACGGTATATGAATGTTTCTTGATGGTTTGATTAAAATTATTGTTAATATGATATGTGTAATGCTTAGAATGAGGATGAATTAAATTTTAACTTGAGCAAAACATTTAAGTGTAGGAATTGGTAAATTGGAACATAGTTTTATAAAATTATATTTGAGATTTTTGAGTGTTAGTTATTTAGTAATTGGTTGAATAATTTGATTATTAGATTATTTGTTTAGTCAAATTCTAACTAAAGCAAAACATTTATTTCAGCTTATAATTTCATCACATAATTTCATTCGGTATCCCTCCCACAACGCCTAACCCGAAGATTAACCAGACAAAAGAAACCATTCAAGGTAACCACACTAAAATCTTTGTAACTACTTGCTTTCTTGCTAAACGATATTTTTAAAACTATTATAAAAGGGTGATATGTAAAAGAGAGGATAGAGATGCAGCTTATGGTTGCACATAGAGCAACGCCTTATGCACATTACATGAAGCTCTTACCTCTCACCCACAACCTCATGTCTTTTAGTGTTAATGCTAGCATGCGAATGTGGGAATTCCACTTCATCCTTTTTAAAGTGAACATTTTCAAGTTTTTCTATCTTTGATATTCAACATTTCCTTGAACTCTCAATTTATTGTATGCAGCTGCTACACATCAACGACTTTCAAATGGTTATCTACTAATTGCCATAAGTGGTGGGTTGAACCGACAAAGAACATGGGTAAGCATATTCTTTTTGAATCATTTTGTTTATCAAGTCATGTTTAGGTTGTTAATATTGTTACTTTCTATTAATGGAAAGTCTTAATTTTACATGTTATATAGCCTTAATGAAATGATTCTTTTAAGTTTTTACTCTTGGCCTTTAAGCGTATGTGCGTGCACCAGGGGTGACAATTTTTCCTCTTTTAAGTTTCCGCTTTTGGCCTTTGAGCTTATGCACATGCACTGAAGGTGAAAATTTACCCATTTACTTATGAACGAGTCTATTCGCTTTTTTGTTTTTTGTTTTTTTGTAATCTAAAATGGGTCAAATGAAATAATTTTCTAAAAATGAAATATGTTAACTACGGGTGAATTGGTATAACGAGTTGAAGATGATCTTAAGTGTTTGTAAACGCATACAATCTCCTAAAACATTGGGTTGCTATAATAATACTGTTTATGTATTGTGTGCCTTACTTATTTACTAAATATTTTAAAAAGATAGACAAACAATATTAGTGTTCAACGTCAAACCAACCTGCCTGTTTTGACCCAAGCATAATAGGGCGTTATGAGATAAAGCATAATGTGAATTGACCTGAATATGAGTTGATGAGTAAAAATTACCAACTTCTATATGTTGATGGTTCTGCTTTTGTGTGTCTCTAATTTACTTTTACTTCATCATATACAAACAATAGGAGGAAATTGGTATGTTTCAAAACAATTCTTGTACCTATGAGTGATTTGACCTCTAATGAACATGTTACACCTATAATTGAATTTACATATCTTATGACTAGGAAAGAGAAGTTATAGGAAACATTAAGGGGCTGTTTGTTTACCTCTTAATGAGGCTTTTAATGGTTCAGATCTCTTACTGGTTCAGCACTTAATGATTCAGACTGTTTGTTTCGTGAGCAAATGTCTGAATGGTTCAGACATTTGCCTCTGAATGGTTAAGAATTATACAAAATCTGAATGGTTAAGACCTCTACTCTGAATTGGTCAGACATTTGCCTCTGAATGGTTAAGTATTATGCTGGCTCTTAATGGTTCAGACCTCTTACTGGTCAGCACTTAATGATTCAGAACTCTTACTTGTTCAGCACTTAACCATTCAGAAGTTGCCAAACAGCCCCTAACTTGATGGTGACAATGATTAGCCTAGACTTAGGACACATGAAAAGATCATTGTCATGTTAGAAAGAATGCATGGGGTAAATTGGCTTATATATAAATTCAATAAAAGCTATAAATCATGATATGACTATTTTTTCCATTGCTACTTAATTTGGCTATAGAAAGAATGCAGGAGAAAATGTACCATTTACTTATGAACGAGTCTATTCGCTTTTTTTTTTGTAATATAAAATGGGTCAAATGAAATAATTTTCTAAAAATGAAATAATTTTCTAAAAACGAAATATGTTAACTACGGGTGAATTGGTATAACGAGTTGAAGATGATCTTAAGTGTTTGTAAACGCATACAATCTCCTAAAACATTGGGTTGCTATAATAATATTGTTTATGTATTGTGTGCCTTACTTATTTACTAAATATTTTAAAAAGATAGACAAACAATATTAGTGTTCAACGTCAAACCAACATGCCCGTTTTGACCCAAGCATAATAGGGAGTTATGAGATAAAGCATAATGTGAATTGAACTGAATATGAGTTGATGGGTAAAAATTACCAACTTCTATATGTTGATGCTTCTGCTTTTGTAAGTGTGTCTGTAATTTACTTTTACTTCATCATATACAAACAATAGGAGGAAATTGGTATGTTTCAAAACAATTCTGGTACCTATGAGTGATTTGACCTCTAATGAACATGTTACACCTATAATTGAATTTACATATCTTATGACTAGGAAAGAGAAGGAAACATTAACTTGATGGTGACAATGATTAGCCTAGACTTAGGACATATGAAAAGATCATTGTCATGTTAGACTAAAGGGTATGGAGAGGATGGGATTCGAGGGGATGAGCCGTCACGTAGGCGGCTCGTGGGGGATGGGCCTCCTTCACATTTGAGGGGGATGGAGGATGGGGCTACCCCACCTCATTATTTTATAATTTTCTAAGTGTTTAAATTGAAAATGGATGAGATAGAGGGTATTTAAATTGAAAAAGGATGAGAGAGAGGGTATTTAAATTGAAAAAGGAAATATAATATTCAAAGTGGGGCCCCGTCTCATTCGGCTGTGGGGAGCCGTTTGGGCCGAGCCGACCCTCAGGGGGGTGGTGTGGGGGACCGGCGCCGGTCCTAACCGGGCCTAGCCGGCCCCCATACCCTTT
Source organism: Helianthus tuberosus (assembly GCA_030545235.1). Classification (NCBI taxonomy): domain Eukaryota; kingdom Viridiplantae; phylum Streptophyta; class Magnoliopsida; order Asterales; family Asteraceae; genus Helianthus; species Helianthus tuberosus. The sequence goes on along the minus strand of CM060400.1, from coordinate 113,990,028 downwards.
AGTCTTAGAAAGAATGCATGGGGTAAACAGATGTCTTAATTTGGCTTATATATAAATTCAATAAAAGCTATAAATCATGATATGACTATTTTTTCCATTGCTACTAAATATTCAAATAACTATTTTTTTTCCCAGGATACTTCTTCTGTGGCTCTTATGTTTTAGCTGGACAAGCGAAGAAACAAGCTTTTAGAGCGTCATTTGTTAACACAAGTTAGGATGCTTTAAAGAATTAAGTATGCGACTTCAAAACATCTAGCCATTTCATGATAAATTTATCAGTAAAGTAATACGGAATATTGCAGCCTGCATTTTTGCTTCAGCATGTCGAGTTTTGTTTGTTACTTTTTGGTCAAATTGTAGTAACATAACTTGTAAACACAACATTTGATTTAGCAACTTTTGTATAACTTATGTAGCTAGCTTTAGTGCCCCGCCGCAAATGCGACGGGTACTAATTCTAGTTATAATTAGATTAGATACTATGCGTCATTAGATTGGCTCCATTATTATAATTAAATTAAATTTTATTCTTTTGTTTCATGGATTCCTTTCCGTCTCTCTTTTTTTATGTTAGAAATTTGTTTTATTAATTTGTCTTAAGGGTTTATATAAGATTTTAAATTTCCAATACACATATATACATATTGTTTTATCATTAATTTTATGTTACGAATTTGTTTTATTATTTTGTCTTAAGGTTTATATAAGATTTTAAATTTCCAATTCACATATATACATATTGCTTTATTATTAATAATATATTTCTTTGACTGAGTACAGAATAATGTTGACATCTTCTACAGACCTACACCTAAATTAACCATTGATGAAAAAGAAATTATAACTATCAAAGCACAAATGGATTTTAGAAAAATAAAATAAAATAGAACATAGAACGACTATCTTTTTGTAGTCTTTTCCAAATTCCACATATCAAACTATTATATTATCACATTTCATTTCATTTTCTAAGGTTGAATACATGATGTCTTATGCTAGTGTGTTCTCGTTTTCATCAATTTTGATGAAGATTATACACCGAGCTAAGTACAATTTTAGGAAACGAAAAGCAGGACCGGTGTGCTTGAGTGAGTCGGCTGAACCAATTGCTTTACCGGTTTAGTTTGTACAAAAAACTTTAATCGCTAACAATGGTTTATGGTTATTCCAAAAATAATAAATATCTCTATTATTACAAATGATTTTAAAAAATATCACATGTCACTATCAGAATCACTCCCTCACATTTATGATTTTCGAGACTTCAAGGCACAAAGGGCAGGTTTTTCAGGTTTTATATATAAAATTTCTTTTAAATGCATCCCGACTTTAGGATTTACTCATTGGGGTCCTTCACAACATCGCATGCTGCACGTTGTATGCCCATATGTGACCAACTCGTTCATCAATTCATCATCTCGTTCAATCTTGAATCTCCTTCACTAGTTATTGAACAATTAGAGGCCTCACGCCTACCACGTTCCCCATCTCGTTCAATCGTACATCATTGCCTCCAAAACCAGACGCAACAAATCGCTCATCTCGTACATAGTCAAACACAACAACATTTTTGAGGTTGTGAATATGTGATGAACCTGTGATTTGTGATTTGTGATTTTGTGAAAAAGTGTTACGACTAATCATTATGACTTAATATTCTTCTAATCAAATTCCAATATGCGAATCCAAGCACTCCCCAAAATTGCAACACTCAAGGGGTGTTTGGCTTAGCTTTTTGAAACAACTTATTGACTTATGGGCTTTTTTCAAGCCAAGAAGTCAAAATAATGTTTGGACAAGTGAAAATGAATTTTTGAAATAAATTTTTGTATAAGGTGGAAAAGTCATTTTGAAAAACCAGGTTGACTCTATGTCATGGCATTCTGTTCCGTGCCATGACCTTACCTAATTTCGTGGTATTGTACCTCGGGCCATGACCTTACCTCTGTGTTGCTGTTTAGGCCCGTGCCATGATTTCTTTCCAAGTTTTGTTATGTGTTTGTGATGTTACTGGAGGGTCGCCCTAACCCTACTGGGCTTGTGTCGGAGCCTTATGTTACGGCTTGAGCTTGTGTCGCGGTCTGACAATGTTTATGGGCTTCATGTCGTGGCTAGGGGTGTAAACAAGCCCAGAGGCTCGAGAGCTACTCGTGATCGGCTCGGTTAAAAGCTCGAACGAGTCGAGCCTTAACGAGCCCGAGCCCGAGCCCGAGCTCGAGCCTGAAATAGAGCTCGTTTAGTTATCGAGCCCGAGCTCGAGCCTGAAATACAAAGCTCATTTAGGCTCGCGAGCCCAAACGAGCCTAAACAAAATTTTAGTTTTTTATATATATAATATAATAATGATGATGATAACATTGATGAGCCGAGCTCGAGCCGAGCTTTGGCTCGCTTAATCACTGTTGAAACGAACTCGAGCCGAGCTTTTGGCTCATTTGAGGTTGTTCTCGAAATAGCTCGAGCCGAGCTCGAGCTTTGGGTTTCACTCGCGAGCCGAGCCCGAGCTTAGAGAAGTAGGCTCGAACCGAGCCGAGCTCGAGCTTCATAGAAACATAACGAGCCGAGCTCAAGCCTAGTTGGGCTCGGGCACGGCTCGTTTACACCCCTATTCGTGGCCTAACGACGTTTGGTAATTTTACTACGACCCAATAGTTTTCGTGTTGCAAATGGTGATGCTACGAGTTGGTGGGTGTTACCTCATCATCCACCATAATAAGTGGAAATACCTTTATTAGTAGACCTTGATACCACTATGGTGAAGACCTTTTGGTGTCATTTGTGTTATTTTCTCTCTCTTTTTTTCTTATTTTTTTTTTTTTAAGGATGCTTATGTTTAAATAAAACGCATGAGCGGAACTAGATATAGCCACTTTGTCAACAGAAAAATGATTATTAGAGCATAAAGTCTTTCTTCGTAGTAAGGTCACTTTGTCAACAGTTATTAGAGCATAAAGTCTTTCATCGTAGTAAAAAAGAAAAGTAATTTCTCGAGGAAGTGTGATTGGATCAAAATTACATTTTAGACTTTTATCCATTAAAAAAAGGGTGCTAAAAGCTAATACATTTCATCTATTTTTTCACGTATGTGCAAAAACTTGGGGTTATGAAAAGATGCGGACAATTCAATATATCACCCGTTTGGTTGCTTGTTATTAAAAAATCCGTGGCTTCTTGGGTTGTACGCCGGCTTTGCTGTTGTTTACTTGTTTTCATAACCTCACCTTATAACTTCATCACTCCATTAATTCAATCATTTCTCTCTTAAGCAATCACAAAAATGGGGACTATAGTTTTGTACCTATCTCCCGCTATGGGCCACCTCATCTCAATGGTGGAGCTCGGAAAACTTATCACCAAACACCACCCTTCTTTCTCTGTCATCATCCTCACTCTCATCCCCTCTTTCAACACCGGCACCACCGCCGCCTATGTCCGTCACATCTCCGCCACCTTCCCCGCCATCACTTTCCACCTCCTCCCTGACATCCCTCTTGACCCCCTTCTTTTCCCTATAATGGAAGCCATCATCTTTGAGCTTATTCAACGTAGCAACCCTAACGTCCATCACGCTCTTCAATCAATTTCTTTATCTTGTAACATCTCTGCGTTCGTTATAGACCATTTTTGCATGCCGGTGATCCCTGTGGCTGAGAATTTTAACCTGCCTGTTTACTACTTCTTTACTTCAGGTGCATGCTGCCTTGCACAATTCCTTTACATGCCGACACTTGATAAAACCACTACTGAAAGTTTTAAAGATATGCATACACTCATCCATTCGCCCGGCCTGCCTCCGATACCCTCTTCGGATATGATAGCCCCACTTCTTGATAGAACCACTATCCATTATTCGGCTTTTGTGGCATCATGCGAGCTGTTTCCGAAATCAGCTGGAATCATAATTAACACGTTCGATTCGCTGGAGACAAAAGCGATTACAGCAATAAATAAGGGAGTTTGTGTTCCAGATCGGCCTACGCCACCTATCTACTGCGTGGGACCGTTGGTGGCGAGTGGTGGTGACGGTTCTCATGAGTGCTTGAGTTGGCTTGATTTGCAACCAAGTGGAAGTGTTGTGTATTTGTGTTTTGGGAGTTTGGGTGTGTTTTCTAGTGAGCAGTTAAAGGAGATTGCAAAAGGGCTGGAGATGAGTGGAGTTCGGTTTCTATGGGTGGTTAGAAGCCCACCGTCAGACAGAGATGAAGACCGGTTTCTGCCGCTGCCAGAACCGGACTTGGATTTACTTCTTCCAGAAGGTTTCTTGGAGCGTACAAAAGAAAGTGGGCTCGTTGTGAAGAAATGGGCGCCGCAAGTGGCTGTACTCAACCACAAGTCTGTGGGCGGGTTTGTGACACATTGCGGGTGGAACTCGATCTTAGAAGCCGTATGTGCTGGGGTTCCAATGGTAGCGTGGCCGTTGTATGCAGAACAAAGGTTCAATAGGGTGGTGTTGAGGGATGAAATGAAGTTGGCGCTACCTATGGATGAGTCAGAAGGTGGGTTGGTGACTGCGATGGAGGTGGAGAAGCGGGTTAGAGAGTTGATGGAGGGGGAGGAAGGTATCGTTGTTAGGGAGGTGGCGAAGGCGAGAAAAGAGGAGGCCGCGATTGCAATGATTGATGGTGGGTCTTCTCGTGTGGCTCTGTCAAAGTTGGTTGCGTCATGGTAGCCGTTAATGTCGATTGATTGTACAACTTAATTATGTACAGAGTCAATTGTGTAATTGTAAACTAGTTCTATACCCGTCCGGTGTACGGGCGTATCAATGATATAATGATACAAGTATTTTATTATTTGTATTCTAAAGTGTTAGGAATTTCCACCCCACCAAGGATTTGATAACAACGGGAAAGCATCTAAATTACTAAATTATACATCTAAAGATGGATGGGTTCAGGCAAAGACAGGAAAATTGACCAACAAAGCCATTTTAACTTCAAGCTTTCTCATATCAGCAAGCCATATTTCCCAAACCAAAGTCTTAGGTATTATATATGCATACTAAAAAGCATAGAGAACCCCGTCAATTTGCTTCAACCTTTATTTAACATCCAAAATGTTTAAGAATTTTATACAATAAAATACACAATTGATTCATTTCAAAATACTATTATTTGGCGTATATATGCATATAGATATACAAATACTATACATGTATACATGGAGTGACTTAGAGAGAGAGGCCTACCTACTTGAGTTTCAAGAATAGACGTATCTAGCACAATGTCTTGAAGTAGGAGAGATCAACCGCTTTGTGCCCAGCTTGCAATCTTACACTAGTCACATCATACATCACATGTTGTAAATTTCATATTGAAATAAACCCAATAACAAACAAATCCTAGAGCATAATCGCTCGTGAACCACAATCTTGTGAAACCTCTACAATATGCTTTTTTTCTCCATCCTCATCACCTCACCTCATCTTTTGAATTGATATCCTTCTTCTGCATGTATCAGTTATAGAATTGGATAGATTTGAGGTTAAAAAAAGGGTTTTCCATTTCTATTAACACTAGTTATTTATTAAAAAACAAAACTTTTAGACAAACTGTCTCTGCAAAACCAGAACTGACCCATCAACAGATTACAAATCATGAGTTTCTTGTATAGTATGTCACAATTTATCTTTGTAAAGATTGTTCAAATGTAATTGCAATTAATGCTTCATATTGATGCCTTTCTTTGTCAATGTCACACAAGACCTCTTTTATTGCCATCCGCTGTTCATCTCCAGCATAAGTTCACACAAAACATTTTAGGGAAAATTGTAAGATTTAACAACAGAAAACAAAATTATAAGAAAACCTTAAAGTGATATTTAAAAATCAGTTGTATTAACTACTATGATATTTTTAAGTATATAAGGATGTGAGAAGAACCTACGGTTTATCGGTGCTAAATGGATAAACATATGAATATATAGTATACATGGCAAAAAGGGCGGGTCAGGTTAGGGTTCAATACGGGTCAGGGTCAGAACAGGTCGTTTTAAAAAGGGTCATTTTGGTCTAGGTCAGAACAGATTCGGCTCAGGATGGGTGCGGGTCAGGTTTGGGTCAAAATGGGTCGCTTTAAAAAATTACGATTAGACTATTGTTTGAGACCACTTATTTATAATTGTTTGATTTGAAAAATAAAAGTATAAAAATAAATTTAGTACTTTGTCGATAGTCATAGTAAAATATTGGGAAAATGCTTGTAATAGAAATTGCAAAACGAAGATTGATTAATATTTTAATAACTTAACATAAAAAATAAAGTGTGATAAAGTAAACGAGCAACAAACTATAACGGTATAAACAAATACAACCAGCTGCTTCAGCATCTTCGCCAACTGCCCGCCACCTGCCACCTGTCATCCACCGCCATTCACCTCCCTCTTGTCTCTCTCCTTCGATTTTCATGTGTGTATTCCTCTCATTTCTCTTCCGTACGTTAGGTTGCAGGTACCCGTGTCCAGAATGACCCGGGGGTCTTTATAATGACCCATCTGACCCATTCTCAGTTTTGAGTAATTATCCATCTCAGTTATAATGATCCATCTGACCCGTGTCTAGAATGACCCGGAAGGTCTTTAATATGTTTTTTATCCACCCAGAGTAACCTATTCTCAGTTATAACTGTGTCAAGAACTACCCGGATGGCCTTTATAATGAATGACCCATAAGAACCCAAACTCATGTATGCTGGTCAGTTTTGTCGGATGTGATAAATGGAAAAGCTCCTGTTCATAGACATTCCTTTAAGTAACCACAAAATTCAGTTTTCTATTCTTATTTTATAGAATATAATCTTAGAATGCCTACCATGGAAACTTGTATTTTAATAGAACTTTTTTTCTTGATTTTACATTATTTCATGCTGTTACTTTCTTGCTCATTTTCTGAACATATTAAAATCAAAGAATCACTAGGCCATAGAAATCATACCAAGGCACGAAACATACAGAGTCCATCACTAGTACTTTTCTGAATGTTAAAATTCTCCATTTTGCTCAATGTTGCTCAAACTTCCCTAAATATAAAAAAATAAGATAAAATTGGATTGAATTAGAGCATTTGAATAGTCGGTAATGTTGCAAGACTAAATGTCCTAATTCAAGAAACTGAATTGTTAGATCACAAACAATGGAACCAAATTATAATCACATCCACATTAAACTAAACTTCAAATAGACAGTCATCATCATCATCGTACTCAGTATATCCCACCAATAGCAAAAGCTAAGGTAGGGTCTGAGGAGGGTGGGATGTAGACAGCCTTACCTCTACCCCGTAGGAATAGAGAGGCTGCTTCCAATGAGACCCCCGGCTCGATTGTAGTTTTGCATCAAGCCTTGGACATAAGGCACATAACACTCAGCAATTGAGACAAACGCCAATTGGTGCATGTACCCCCTTGTCTTTCGGCTATCAACGCCACCACATGATGCATGATTAACCATCCCCTCTTTTAACGTTATTTTCACGAAATTAGTAAAATAACGTTAAAAATTAGTGCACTTTTGCTTTTGCCCCCCGAGCGCCCACACATATATACATTATATGTGCATACCGCAAGCGGGGCGATAAACTTCAAATAGACAGTATAAACACTAATTGTTTAAAGTAGCAGTGCACTTAAAATTTTGGTCCACATCAAGAATCAGCGAGTGTTAGCGATTGTATTGACCAGAGGTGATATCGGTTCGAATTTCTATAACCCGATTCAACAACTTACACATGAAAGGAAGACATGGATTGGCGGAAATTAAATACTGGTTCATGAGATCCGAATGCATATTCCACTCCGTGAACTAACATCCAAAGTTAAACCTAATTTCAAAATCACACAAACAAACCTTCAGAAGATTTGACTAATTAAGTTGTGAATTCAAGAGAAAAAGAACAACTGTTAGGGGTTTGCTGAAACTAAATGCAAGAAATATAAATGAGATGGAGGATCGTAACTTGTATACGGAAAGAGGTTACATGAGATCCAAATACATGAATTTGGGAATATTGGGTGGTTTTTTTTGAAGAGAAGATTTAGGAAAACCGCTGAAGCCACGTGTCATTCTATAGAATCGGCTATATATGTGATAGCAATGTAAACATAAAAGGTGTTATGAACTTTAAATCCCTAAAGGGGTAGGGGTGGTAATCACTCATTACTCACTCACAACTTTCAATCGAGTTCCGTCATGTCATCAAGCATTATTCCATCACTAGGGATCGATTTTAGTTGAAATGCCCATCACTCACTACCACACCCAACAATTTCCCCACAACCAACAATTTCCCTCAAACAATCAAAACAATCACGCGTTAAAAAAACAACGCGTTTAATGTTTGATGCGTGATACAATTGAGTGGCGTTGGTGTTTGAGATTGTATCACTCGTTATACAAGATCATCACGGGCTAAAAGCCAACCACCCCGTGTGGCTTAACACTCAATATCAATTTCTAGTTTGATAATGATGTTATTCATATAACACCACGAAAAATCCTAAATTTGTGAATAAAGTGGGTTAAGTATTTTTATGGGCTTAGATAATTAAATTGGACAGTTCTGTTTAAGGCATAATGGAAAACATGAATACATACCCGTGATTGCAGACATGCCAGCAGAGAATCCAGTAAGTGATGCAGCCATCGAGTTCGACATGCTTGTCAAGATTATCTGGTTCCTCCTTAGGGTGCAATCTAAGGATGGTGATGAGAGAACCGAAAAGGGTAATCAGTTGAGGAGAGGGAGGCGAAAATTGATGTTGTTGAGTAATTAGGTTGTGTAACCTTTGAACCTCTACATTAGTCTGCTTATATATGCACCCAAGAGGAAACCTAATTAGTTATAAGGGTAATATGGTACATCAACAATTACCAACTAATTATTTAATAGGTTGTTATATATTTTGATCTATATAATGTAAATGATTAGGCCACACGGGGTGGCATCATTTTTGTCCTTGATGAAACTTGTTCACGCGTGAACAATTGCCAAACACCGCCGCCACTATCACTTTTCACGCGTTAAATTTAGAACGCGTCATACTTATGACGCGTTAATGTTTTGAAAATTATGACCGTTGGGTGGGATCCGCTGGGAGATATAACCGTTTGAAAGCTTTTTTATATATACAAACCACTTTTTTAAAATCCAAATAATTCTCCAACTCAATCCAAACATTCTTCCTTAAAATCAAACATTCTTCCAAATTTAAAAAAAAATTCAATACAAAGATGGATGGTTCAAGCAAGAGAGGTTCGGGTTCTAGCAAAATAGGTTCGGGTTCCAAGAAAAATCCCGTACGACCCAAGGTTCGAGCGAATCTTGGCAAGCCGACGCGCTTTAGGTTGCAAGACGAACCCGACCAAATCCCACATTTTCAAACCCAACAATTTTCAACCTTTCAAACCCAACAATTTCCACCCTTTCAATCACAACCGTATCAAAACTCACCGTTTGTTCCACCCTTTCAACCTCAACAATTTCAACCCCAACTGTTTCCACAATTTCAAACCCAATCCCACCAAGTCGACCCACTAGAAGATGACGCCCTCATCCATTATTTTGCACGTGCGTACCGCGAACCACACCAAAGTCTCGATGACGATGAAGATGAGGATGACGTTCAAGAAGAAGAAGAAGACGTTCAAGAAGTTGTCCCGACATCCGTTCGGATACCATGGAGTAGCGAGGAGGAGGTCCCCTTGGTCAAGTCGTACTTACACACCTCCGAAAACAAGAAATTTTCCAACGAACAAAGAAAAGAGATTTTTGGAGACGAGTCATCATTTTAGCAAACTTCCCGGTTCAACCGATCGAAACATGGATCAAATGACGTTGAAGTCGGGAGATTTGAACTGGAAAATTAGCAAATTCAACGGTTGTTTCATTCAAGTGGTACGTTTTTTTTTAATTTAAAACTGTTTTTTTAATTTTAAAAACAAAAAATTGTTTGCTTTAAAAAAACAAAAAACGATTAAAATTAAAAAAAAAACGGTTTAAAAACAGTTTACATTTTTATAAAAAAACAGTTTACATTTTTATAAAAAAACAGTTCTAATAAATATTTTTTTTATTTTTAGTAGAACCGAAATCCACAAAGTGGAGCAAGCGAGGCGACTATCATGCAATCCGCCATCGCCGAGTATCGCCGAATATACAAAAAGAGGAGTTTTCCACACATGGCGGCATGGGAGGTTGCAAGAAATCTCCCGAAGTAGGTACTGGTTGAGTTGGTCAACATGGGTGGGCCGGCGGCTAAAAAAAAAAGAGGTCCCAAAAGATCAAAGACCTCCGACTCGGGGAACTACACGACTTCCGCGTCGGATAACTTGCCCCAAATGAATTTGAACGATGAGCCCGTTGACGAACCCAATCAACCGGTTGACGAACCCGTTTAAGAAGATACACCTACAAGGCCGCGCCGCAAGAAAAGTGGTGATTCGTCAAGTAAAGGAAAGGAAGCGGTGGCGGAGTCGATCTTCGAAATCAAATAGGCTAAATTGGCGGAAATAAGCGAATCCAAAGAAAGAAGAGAAAATTTGTGATGGCAAAACTTCAACGCGAGGAGCCGAGGAGACGTATATACGACACTTGAACGCAATAGAAAAACAAAATGATTTAAAATATTGTTAGAGCCGCACACCAATCTCGACGAACCGTTTAAGTCGGTCGTAATTCAACAAAAACGCGAGATTTGTTAAAGGTGGGGGTGGGAGATGTCATCCGTTTAAGTCGGTCTTTTTAGGTTTTTTTTATTTCCAGTGTTTAGTTTTTTTTTTTGGTTATTTTAGTATGTAATTTAGGTTTTATTTAAATGAATTTTATAATTTATAATTTTAGTGTTTTATTGTTAATTTATAATTTAAAAAATAAAAAAAGTTGTGAGTGATGGAATTCCATCACTATTGATGACCATTTCCACTAAAAAAAGTTGTGAGTGATGGAATAATGGTATGGCGGAACTTGATTGGATATTGTGAGTAATGGAATTTGTACAAGTAATGACCACCCCTACCCCCTTATAATGGCTACTAAATTAAATACAACTCCATAATATATTTAATCTTACATGCTAGCATTATTCTAATACGTAAGTTGGAGGTTGTTTGGATGTGTGCTTGAAAGTGTCATGCGATATTAAATATTCATACTCAAATAATCAGCTAAAATAATCATATGAAAGATTCGGTTTAATGAGTTTGACCTTTATCCCGGAGAAGGATATAACTAGTTAGCATCCAGAAAGATTCTTCAGAACTGAAATTGGGAAAGAAAATTTTCATGTACTTTGATAATGAAAATTTTCATAAAGTTGTAGTCTTTAAAATATAAAACTATTTTGAGTCTATCTACTTGTTGTAGGGTTATATAACTCTTTCGCATGGGTATCGCTATTAGACAGACTTCCTTCAGTTTTTCAAAATCGATTTTTGGCAGACGAACGTCACGTGTGCTCGACGAAGTTGAAGATTTTGGATTAGTGTGCGAGGTTGCTGAGATTCGCCTACCGGCTGTGAATCTAGTCCTACCTTTCACCCTAACCTGTTCTCGGATTCTTCCATTCGCCTCTTGGGTTTTGTCTGCGTCACCAGAGACATAGATATGGAGAAAGCTGAGGAGAGAAAACAAAAAGTTGCTGCCGGAGGAAAGGGGAAACAAGGAATGTTTACACGTAACAGAGGAGACCCATGGGGGGGAGTACTTTGACTGGATAGAAGACCTGTGGAGGCTAAAGCAAAAGGAACAAGAGAAGATAACTAAGAATGGATACCGGGACGATGGTACGTGGGGAGAGTATAAATCCAGAAGACAGAAGAAGGCAGAGGCAAGGAGAAGATTCCGCGAGGAGGATCTTAGAAGAACTACCACGTTTTATATATCAAACTTGTCGGAAAGTTGTGACTCCGGCCGGTTATGGGACGCATTCTGCATTTTTCCCAACCTTGTCGATGCATACGTCCCGTTTAAAAAGGATGGATTCGGGAATCGATTCGGATTCAGACGACTCAGAAACATAGTTAAGACTCGTGACTGGCTACTGGAGCTATCTAAGGTAAGGATTGATGGTGCGATGTTGGGAGTCAATGTAGCAAAATTTCAGAAAGATGGGTCTAAGTCTGGACCTACTGAGTACAAAGAGGAGGAGATCAAACGTCAGAATCAGCCTGAGATGGGGGCTAGACAAGATAAACCGGCAAGTTCAAACGTTGGAGGGGTTAATACGGCATCTTTTAAGGATGCATTGCTTGGTACTAAAAGAGAACAACCAGCTGTTTCGAGGTCTGTGCATGTGGACTTGGATAACTGTATGATTACAAAACACTGGGGAGGGAACTCGTTGGTGGGTGAGGCTCATAACGTGAATATTCTCAACTCCCTTGCAAAGGAGCGGTTGCATGGGAGGCTAGGGGGAGCAGAGGTCAGATATTTGGGAGGTTTAAGGGTACTATTGACGTTCCAATCGGATGATGCGGCTTCAGTGTTCTTAGTTAAACATAAGAATACCTAGTCACGATGGTTTGGCTCACTTTACAAATGGGAAGGTCAAGACCTGGTTTTCCAAAGAATCGCCTGGTTACCCTGCTCGGGGGTCCCCATTCAATTCTGGAATGCTAAGGTCTTCAATCAGATTGGCAAGATCTTCGGCAAAGTGGTGCACGAGTCCAAGGCCTCTTGTTTAGACAGGACACTTACCTCCGATAGGGTGGGTGTACTGGTCCACTCTGGATCTCTGATTGCTGAGAAGGTCAACGTGACTTGCGGGAAAGCCTCTTTTAACGTATGGATTCATGAACTGACGAAAGATTGGGTTCCATCATTTGTTGAACTTTACGATGAAAACGAAGAGGTTCCGGTGAAGACGAAGGTTCTGGTGAAGACGGAGGTCGAACAGGGTCCGACACCATTCCTAGATCTTCGGAATACGAAAGGTCCTAAGGAAGATGGGAAGGCAACTGTGGTTACCAAAGACCTCGTAAATCAACACAATATGGAGCAGGAAGGTGGCGGCATTAATGACTTTAATGTTCCCGAGGAAAACACGAGTTGTCATGGTAATTCACCCAAAGGTGGTGGGCTGTCCCAAGTATTCTTTTTTTCAGCGGATTCGGATAAACGGAGGCCTAATAAAACGAGAGGCCCAACAGCTCCAAAAAAAAATCTTAAAGTGGGGGAGGCGGTGGATATGGGGCCGGACCCTAATAATGACCCCTTTGACCTCATGGGAATTATTAATGATATCTGCAAACAATCGTTAAAAAAGAGGAAGAAAGGAACTCCACCCACCTTTATCCCTGCTGAATATCTATCCTTTAAGAAACAGAGATTAAAATCGGATGATCATACCTCCGGTCCGGTCGGGAAGAGGGTGAAGGATTTTGATTTGAATATGGAGTTCACAGAAGCAGGGAGAAACAGGACCTAGAGACAGTGAAGAAGAGATAATCGCCACATTGGAGGTCGGTAACAAGCTGGGAATTCGCCTGGATAACTTCCAGAAACAGGTGAAATCTCTGTAGTGGGTGAATTGGGTTCAAACAAACAATCATGAATTATTTAGCGATTAACATAAGGGGGCAGGTGGGTTGGATAAAGCCAACTGGGTTAACAGAATGGTTCGAGAACAAAAGATTTCCTTCCTTTGCATACATGAAACACAAATGTCTGACTTAGGGGAGGCAGAAGTGAGCAAATTTTGGGGTAGCCGTCCTGTGGGGTTTGCTTGCGTTAATGCCCTAGGGAGATCGGGAGGTTTACTCTCGATTTGGAATCCAAAGGAATTCCAGATGACTGATATTGTCAAGCATGATTCAGTTATTATGGTTTCAGGTCGGCACGAGGCATCTGGGAGCAATATAAATATTGCCAACATGTAAGTGTTTAATGACCCAGTTAAAAGAAGAGAGGCATGGAGGGTCCTGCTTGGGCTCAGAAACAACATTCAAGGGGCATGGATCCTCATTTGTGATTTCAACGAAGTTCGGGAATTAGATGATCGGTTATATTCTAAATTTGATCACATTGGGGCTTCCGCCTTAAATGATTTTATCAACGAAGCAGGGCTGAATGAGTATCCAATGGGGGGATGCAGGTATACATACATGCTGGAAGACGGGTCCAACATGAGTAAGATCGATAGGGCACTTGTATTCGAAGAGTTTATGGAGAAGTGGCCATGTGCTAGGTTTTTTACTTTATCTAGATACCTATCTGATCATGCTCCATTAATTTTATCTTGCTCTCAAATAGATTTCGGAGCGACGCCTTTTAGATTTTTCAATAGTTGGCTGGATAAGAGGGCCTAGGGGAGATCGTCTCCAAGACAGTGATGCTAAATATATCGAACACAAATAGCTTCGCCGCCTTGTTAGAACTCCTTAGGACCCTTAAAAGTAACATCAAAAAATGGATATCGGAAGGAAAAATTCAGGAAGAAAGGATCAGTAGAGAAGCTAACAGAGAGGCGGAGGAGCTGGAAAAAACTGTGGTATTAAGACCCCTTTACAAGGAGGAAAAACAGAAAAGAGCCATATGTCGCCTTCAGATTAAGCCATTCGAGAAAAATAAAGTGACGGATTTGATACAAAAGGCAAGGCTCAATTGGGAAAAATTGGGTGACGAGAATTCTGCATTCTTTCACAAATACGTTAATATTAAGGTGGCCAGTAATCGCATCAATTCACTGGAAGTTGAAGGGAAAATCAGTACGGATCCTCGGTTTATCAAGAAGAAGGTCATGGCCTTTTTCAAAAAGCAGTTTGCTGAAAAAAAGAACAAGAAGGTCGTACCTATCTAACGCAGATTTCAAAAAGCTCTCGGCATCTCAAAGCGACGGTCTGGCATCAAGGTTCTCAGTGGAGGAAGTGAAGAAAGCGGTATGGGATTGGGGGGGGGGGGATAAAGCACCGGGACCGGACGGGTTCACATTTCGATTCATAAAACGCTACTGGCCCACTTTGGAATCTCTTTTCGTCAATATGATAGATCAATTCTTTCACTGTCAATCCATCCCCCATGGCTGTAATTCATCATTCATCTCCCTTATTCCCAAGATTAGAGACCCTCACCGGATCAAGGATTTTCGACCAATTTTGTTAATCGGAGCTATGTACAAAGTTATTGTAAAAACGTTGGCTAACCGGCTCAAGCCGATAGTGGGGGAGTTGGTATCACATACTCAGTCGGCTTTCATCGAAGGCCGTTCGATATTAGATGGACCCCTAATCTTCAGTGAAGTCATCTCTTGGGCTAAAAAGTCGAACAAGAAAATTTTCATTTTTAAGGTCGATTTCGAGAAGGCTTACGATTCAGTTTGCTGGAACTTCCTTCTCTCCAACCTAAAAGATATGAACTTCCTGGAAATCTGGAGAAAATGGATAAAGACGTGCCTCAAGTCGGGCCGCTCATCGGTGTTGGTCAACGGCTCGCCGACAAAGGAATTCCAATTATATAGGGGCTTACGTCAAGGAGATCCTATGGCTCCGTTCCTTTTTATTTTGGTTATGGAAGCCCTTGACGTAATTATAAGGAAAGCAATTAACACCGGGATTTTCAGAGGTATTTCTTTACCAAACGACGGTCCTATGGTATCTCACCTGTGCTACGCAGACGAGGTAATGTTCTTGGGAGACTGGACCGAGGAGAACATCAAGAATTTAAATCGAATTCATAGATGTTTTTACTTGTGTTCGGGGCTAAAGGTGAATATGACTAAAGGTTCCTTATTTAGGGGGGGCACTGAAGAAGATGAATTGAATGGGATGGCCAATAAGGTTAACTGCCAAGTGGGCTCTTTTCCCTTCAATTTTTTGGGCCTTCCCATTGGTGCAAACATGAAGATGTCCAAACATTGGAAGGCCGTCATCGACAAGTTCAAATCCAACTTGTCAAGCTGGAAAGCAAATGATACGTGGTCGAAAACCGGTGATCGTAATTGTTTAATTTGATGTTTTTACACAAGTTTTAATTCCGAATAGCCTACTTTTGATTAGATATATATTTTGCAGGTCTAGCAGAGTTAAATGAGCTTTTCGGGAGCTTTACGGGTCACCAGGACAAAAACCGGACCACCGGGACGTTAAACGGATCATCCGGAGCTAAGGAAATGAAAAAATTGAAGAATGGGAGTTGGAGGCACCGTCGCCGACGCCGTGTTCAAATTGCCTGTCACACCCCAACCGATGGCGGAATCATCGGGGCATGGCACTGAGCGAAACAGATTGTCCAGAAGTTTCCATAACAACTATCATTACCATTCAATTTAAATTAACATGTCCCATACCATGTCTCAAATAGTAAACAAATTATTACAGATAACATCTAGGCAAATATTCTGTTCCGACAACTCAGATTCAAACAAAATAGTTCATTTATTGGTTTCTAGGACCTCCGCTCCTAGCTTCAATTTCATCACGGCACAGAGAGCATCCTAGACCTTTCCTAGCCTCAAGTTCACAGCATGTTAGGCATGTAAACTTCCTAAGCACCTGTCACATACGTTAAAATAAGTCAATACATATAATGTAAAGGTGAGCATACAAGTTTGATAATAGCATATAGAGTTCGAATTCGTTTACGCATAACCAGCACGTACACATAGTGAAATGAAGCACGTTAGTTATCGACATAGATCCATCGATACCAATGACTGCGGGTTGCCTGCCCGAGGCAGTTCGCAATACATGATTACCACCGTAATCCATGCAAGTAAAAGATCCTTAACAACCCCCGTGTGAACGGGTGCTGAGTCCAAACTATAGTACTATCGTTGCTAAGGCAGGTAGACAGCATTCCATGTGTAAACATAACAAACAAGCATTCATAAGCCACGTATATCATGCATTTAACGGTTAGCGTCGAAATAGTTTGGGTAGTGTGATAATTGTAGTTTAAATATTCGTAACGTATGTAACACCCAAAAGTGCTTAAAGCAAAAAGGGATCGAGTATACTCACAGCGATTATGGATTGAAGGGAGCGCTTAGCGAGTGCGGTTAGCCTGAATAGATTCGGTAGTATAACGATAAGCGATTCATATAACGTCATAAAGTATGGAAGGGTCGAATGGGGGTTCGTTCGGATGGTAATTCTATCGAACAGCAATTCGTGAGGATAACAATTCGTTCGAGTGGTCATTCGATCGGATAGTAATTCGATCGAGTGACGATTCGAGTGGATTGTTTCTTCCTATGAGAAGGATGTGTTTGTGTATGATGGTTTGACTTTTGAAGTTCTCGTTGTAGCATTTTGAAACAATGAAGTATCTCTACCTTTCCAGCCGGTCGATCGAACGACTAGTCGTGCGGATGGCAATTCGTTCGAATGGTCATCCGTTCGGACGGCGGCTTCATGATGAGGTTACTTATTGAAACAAATTCGCTATATACGTGTCATTCAATCGGATGGCAATTCGATCGAATGGTAATTCGTGTCATTGAATTATGTTGAAAATTGTTAAGTCTTTTAAAGTCTTAGTATCTCATGATCCGAAGGGTAATCCTTTCAAGGGTCGTTCGATCGGATTTGCACTTCGTTTCAATACCCAAACTTTAATTAAGGTTGTTTAGAGGTGGGACCAAAGTGCAATTCGTTCGAGTGGCAATTCATTCGGGTAGCCTGTCCGTTCGAATGGTAATTCGAACGATTGGCAATCCGTTCCGATTGTCCTGTTCGTTCCACACTTGGTCGTTTTTGAAGGTTTGTCCTTATGTTGAGTCACTTTGACAACGTGTTAGTCAACAGAACCCTTTGTTCGACCCAGTTGACCAACCTAACCAGGAATCACCCTAGTCCAGTCGGTTACCAGCTCGAGACGGTTGTTCTTGACTAACCCGAAGTCGGTAGCCTCGTGAGTAGAATCTAGATCTGAGCCAGTACAACACTAAAGGTGAGTAGGAGACTAGATCAGAACCTGATTCTACCGGTTTTGAGTGTTTTAAGTGTAAAAAGAGTCGAAAGGAAGTTAGACCATCTTTCAATCCTTTTTCACCACACTTGTGTCGAGATCTTTACAAGATCTTTGTGGAAATCGGTTAGATCTAAGTTGTTCTTAGTGGGTTTAGGTCAAAACATGAAGTTCTTGAAGAACTCATGATGACGTCACCTTAGAACACCCAAAATCTAGTGATTTCACGGTTAAAAATCAAGATTTAAAAGATAGAAAGGTGTAGGAGTGCGTGTAGATCAAGAAAGAACAAGATTTAGGACGAGATCTTACCGAAATCGAGAGAAATCTGAGAAAAGGTCGAGTTGAGCGTGCTGGTCGAACAGGGATTTCCAAAAGTGGAAAGAGTGACAATGAAAGGGGTATTTATAGGATGCCAAAAGAGGAAAGGAGGCTGTTTGGTCGAATGGCACAACGCCTGGGTGACCGTTCGGTCGAATGGCAATTCGAGCGAGTGGCATCTGCCATCCCTCACCAAGTGGCTATCCGGTCGAATGGCCATTCGATCGGATGGCACTTGGTTGGCATGTTTGACGCGATGATTTTTGCTGATTCGATTTCGATTGCGATCGATGCGATGCGATACGATAGATTCTCCTAGTCAAATTACTCTTAGTCCTAACCACTCATACCTTGCATAATCTTTTTTTTCACCAATTCTAGAGTTCGTTTCACGATTCGAATTCGATTGCATTTCGAGTTGGATTTCGAGTTTCGATTGAGTTTGCTTGCTTATCACAACATAACATAAATGAACATGCACATGTAACACGTAAGGCACACACACACGTATAATAACAAGTAAAATTCATAGCTCGAGTTGCGGTTAGAAGTCGATTCGATTAGCATAGCTTGATTATTTATTAGTTAACTTTATCGCATTGTTACTTCCTGTATTTCACAGTCGTAAGTCGATTGATTAACGATTACACACACATCGATTATTGCATTAACGACACTTACTCCACATAATACAAGTAAAACAAATACATTTCTACGAGTCAAGTTGCGCAAAATCGGTCGTTGACTTTGAGCTTGACTTTGACTTTCACTTGTGAAAACACGTGGTGTTACAGCCTCCCCTTGTTTAGGGAATTTCATCCTGAAATTAGGCTGGAAGCTGTACAACGCCGTAAATCACGTTTGAAAATTTTCTGTTTGGACCGATTTTGACTCCGAAATGATTGCGGAATCCGTACACAAACGTGACCAAACACACAAGAACGTACTATAATCGGTGATTCTATAGATTGATATGAAATCGTACAAAGCATTAGAATCACAATACTACTTTCTCTCTCTAGCTTCACTCTTTAAACAACTGCGGGTACTTAGCCTTCATGTCGCTTTCGAGTTCCCAAGTGAACTCCGCGCCTCGTTTGCCTTCCCATCGGACCTTCACAATAGGAATGCGTGAGCGCCTGAGCTGCTTGGTTTGGCGATCCATGATTTCGACAGGCTTTTCAACGAAGTGTAATGTTTCGTTCACTTGTAGATCATCTAGAGAGACATGTAAATCGTGGTTGGCGAGGCACTTTCGGAGGTTTGACACGTGGAAAGTCGGGTGGACGTTACTAAGTTCCTCCGGTAATTCGAGTTTGTAGGCGACTTTTCCGATCCTTTCCATAATCTTAAAAGGTCCAACATATCGAGGCGCGAGTTTCCCTTTCTTGCCGAATCGGACCACACCCTTCCAAGGTGATACCTTTAGGAGTACGTGGTCACCAACGCCAAATTCACGGGGCTTGCGCTTTTTATCGGCGTAAACTTTCTGTCGATCCCGAGCTTTCACTAGGTTGTCTCGGATTTGGAAAATTTTGTCTGTCGTTTCTTGTAACAGCTCAGGACCGGTTAGTTGCGAATGACCGATCTCGTGCCATACAATAGGCGATCGACATCTTCTTCCGTATAATGCCTCGAATGGTTCCATTTGGATGCTAGAATGGTAGCTGTTGTTATACGAGAATTCGACTAACGGCAGGTATTTATCCCAATTACCTCCGAAGTCTAAGACACACGAACGGAGCATGTCTTCAAGAGTACGAATCGTTCTTTCAGTCTGACCGTCGGTTTGAGGGTGGAAAGCGGTTCTTAGATTAAGCGATGTACCAAGTGCCGTTTGAAACGTTTCCCATAGTCGCAAAGGTAAACCGAGCATCACGGTCAGAAATGATGTCACGAGGCATGCCATGATTACAAATGATCTCGTCGGTGTAGATTCGGGCTAATCGTTCTACCTTGTAGTCTTCTCGTATTGGCAGAAAGTGAGCTGATTTAGTCAAACAGTCGACCACAACCCAGATGCTGTCGTGACCTGATGACGTGTGTGGTAGCTTGGTTATAAAATCCATGGCTATGCTCTCCCACTTCCACATGGGAATTGGCGGTTGTTCGAGTAAGCCAGAGGGTCTTTGGTGTTCAGCCTTGACTCTAGCATAAGTTGGGTATTTTCCGACGTAGAGAGCGATATCCCTTTTCATACCCGGCCACCAGTACCTATAACGGAGATCCTGGTACATTTTGTCGGCACCGGGGTGAATAGAGTACCGAGATTTGTGAGCTTCGTCCATCAGAATCTGTCGCAGGTTGGTTCGCTTGGGAATCCAAATTCGGTCTAAAAAGTGGAATATCCCATTTGATTTGCTCACAAGTTGGGCTCCATCGTGGTAGATCCTTTCTTTCTTCAGGGTGCGTTCGTTAAAACATGCATGTTGAGCGTCGCGGATGAGGGTTTCGAGATCGTGTTGGGCTTGAACATTACGGGTGCTAAGCAGATAGCTCCGTCTGCTGAGTGCGTCGGCAACAACATTTGCCTTGCCTGGGTGATAACGGATCTCACAGTCGTAATCGTTGAGAAGTTCTACCCATCGGCGTTGACGCATATTAAGTTCCTTCTGATTAAAGATGTGTTGTAGGCTCCTATGATCGGTGAAGATCGTACACTTGGTACCATACAGGTAGTGTCGCCAAATCTTTAATGCAAAAACAACTGCGCCTAGCTCGAGATCGTGGGTTGTATAGTTCTTCTCGTGGATTTTGAGCTGACGAGATGCGTAAGCTATGACCTTGTCCCGTTGCATGAGAACACAACCAAGACCAAGGTTGGAAGCATCACAGTAGACAATGAAATCATCGTTCCCGTCTGGCAATGTGAGAACAGGAGCGTTGCAAAGCATGTGTTTGAGGTTTTGGAAGGCAGTCTCTTGTTTGGTTTCCCAGACAAAAGGCTGATCCTTATGCGTAAGGGAGGTAAGTGGTACAGCAATCTTCGAGAATCCTTCAATAAATCGTCGATAATAGCCCGCCAGTCCGAGAAAAGAGCGGACTTCAGACGGATTCTTAGGTGTAACCCAGCTCTTGACAGCTTCAATCTTTGCAGGGTCGACGTGAATGCCTTGACTATTTACGATGTGACCCAGAAACTGAACTTCCTCCGGCCAGAATTCACACTTGGAGAACTTGGCATAGAGTTGGTTCCCCTGGAGTAACTCAAGAACCAAACGTAGATGTTGCGCATGTTCGGTTTTTAATTTGGAATAAATCAAGACATCGTCGATGAATACGATGACGAAACGGTCGAGATATGGTTTACACACGCGATTCATCAGATCCATGAAAACAGCTGGTGCGTTGGTTAAGCCAAAAGGCATGATAACGAATTCGTAGTGACCGTAGCGAGTACGAAACACGGTTTTGGGTATATCCTCCTCTTGAATACGTAGCTGGTGATATCCTGAGCGCAGGTCGATCTTTGAGAAACACGTAGCGCCTTGTAGTTGATCAAACAAATCGTCAATGCGAGGTAGAGGATAGCGGTTCTTGATAGTTAACTTATTCAATTCCCGATAGTCGATGCACATCCTGAACGACCCGTCCTTCTTTTTGACGAAAAGGACTGGTGCGCCCCACGGAGAGGTGCTCGGGCGAATGAAGCCTTTCTCAAGTAACTCCTGGAGTTGGGTTGAGAGTTTGCACATTTCGGATGGTGCAAGACGATAAGGAGCTTTGGCAATAGGGTTGGCTCCAGGAATGAGGTCGATACGAAAGTCGATATCACGACTTGGCGGTAATCCGGGAAGATCCTCTGAAAAAACAATAGGAAATTCTCGAACCACAGGAACGTCCTTCACTTCCTTCTTCTCTTTCTTTTCCTTCTCCGCTGCTACAACGTTAGCCAAGAAAGCTCTGTATTCCTTGCGGAGATACTTACTAGCTTGGACACAGGACATAAGTTTGAGACCCTTCGAAGTAGTATCACCAGATACACACAATGAGTCACCATTTGCGAGCGAGAATCGAATCATCTTGTCGAAGCATACAACTTCAGCATGGTTTTCCCGAAGAAAGTCCATGCCTACTATAACGTCGAAACTTCCGAGTTGCATCGGAATAAGGTCAATCGGGAATATGTGATTGTTGAGCTCGAGAGTACAATCACGGATAACATAATTGACAGCGACGGTTCTTCCGGTAGTGACTTCAACATCGAGTGCCGATGAGAGTTGGGAACATTTACGACTAAGGAGTTTCTCAAATTCGAGCGACACAAAGCAGTTATCGGCTCCAGTATCAAACAAACATGAAGCATAAATACCATTCACAAGGAACGTACCATTGACCACGTTGTTGTCGGCCTGGGCTTGACGCACATTGAGGTTGAAAGTTCTGGCACGTGCGGCCTGTTGTTGCGGTTGCTGTTGTTGTTGCTGCTGTAGCTGTTGCTGCTGAGGCTCTTGCTTCACGACCCTGTTTGGGCACACGTTGGCGAAATGGTTCGGGTCGCCACATGCGAAGCAGGCTCTGGCTTTGACTGCGGGTGCCGAAGGAGCTTGTTGACCCTGTGGGGCAGGGAGTAGAGCTTGGTTGGCAGGAGCTTGAAGAATACGGCAATTGGCAGTAAAATGACCGTATACGTTGCAATGAGCACAATGACGGCAGGCAATGGCAATTTGGTGGTGGTAGGTGCAAGTAGGGCAGAGCGGGTGTGGCCTAGTGTATGCACGCTTTGCAGGCGGTGCATTGGCCACAGGCGCCGCTACTTGACGCTGTTGAGCAGGTACGGCTTGAACTGGTGCAGCAGTGATCGCACAGTTCTTGCTGGTGGAGCTGTTCTTTCTCTTGTTCTTCCTCTGGTTGCTTGATGAGGTAGGTTCAGCAGTTGGTGCGGTAGCAGTAGCTTGATGCAGATGCTTCGAAGGCTTATCCCAGACACCAGCCTTAACCCGCTTGTCGTTGATTTCAGCGGCCAGTAGAAAGGTTTCCTCGATCGTCGTAGTCTTGGTCGCTTGCACGAAATCAGCAACGCAGTCGGGCAGGGCCCGAATGTACTTCTTGATCGTCATGTCGGGAGTCTTGACTTGATCGGGACAGATAATGCTGAGCTGTTTAAAACGAGCAGTAAGACCAGCATTGTCACCATCCTTTTGCTGGATGTGCCAAAATTCATCTTCTAGCTTTTGACGTTCGTGAGGAGGGCAGAATTCCTCTAGCATGACCTCCTTGAGCTCGTCCCACGACAGACCGTAAGCTGCATCATTCTCTCTCTTGTTCCTCTCGGCCGTCCACCAGTCTAGTGCACGGGACTGGAAGACGCCGGTAGCATTCAGAGTTCGAAGGTCATCAGGGCAACCACTTTGTCGCAGAGTAACCTCGATAGAGTCAAACCAGTGAAATAGTGCAGTGGGACCTCCTTCGCCAGTGAATTCTTTTGGCCCACAAGACTTGAATTGTTTGAAACTGAAAGGCCTTGCGGCAGCTTTAGGAGCGTCGGTTCTTGATTCCTCAGACGATTTACTGGCATTCTCGTAGACATCACTCACAGTCTTTGCTACGCTTTTAGCGATGATGGAAGCAAGACGTCTGTCTCTCTTTTCCTGACGAGAAAGTGCATGACGGGATCCAGACGACATTGTCTGCAATAGACATCGCCATGGAACTCAACACATTGTATTCGTATCTCACCACACACGTTTTCTACTTACTAAAGCTCAGTAACACGTACATTTACGTACACACATAACACATGGAGCATATTATCACATATATACATAAGCAAGTAGAGCCCATATTCACACAACACCTAAGCACGTAAAGCACGTATTCACATAACGCCTAATCAAGTAGAGCATAGGAGCAACGAACACATTCGCTTTGAATCACTCGAAGCAGTCAGAAAACAGAAACCTATTATTCAAAGCTCGCGATTGTTCGAGTATAGCGTTCGCGCTTAGTATATCGAATAGCGTAGTATAGCATAGGTTGTCCAAAATTCGGCGATTTGTCAGCGATTTGAGATAAAAATGCAGTGCGTGTCGGTCGAAGTGAAAGCAAAAATCGAGTAAATCTTCAAAAATTTAAACATATAAACAGGTAAACGCACATAAAACACATAAAATCGATGAATTAGAGCGACAACTGTCGAATCCAAACACATAAAATTGAGGATTAGATCGTCTACGGCTACTAAACGTTGACTACCCAAAGTGATTCGACTATTCTCAGCGGACCTGTTGTCACATTTCGATTTTCGGGGTAGTGTTTCTGCCTCGATTCTTGGGCATTCAACACGTATTCCCTGGTCATACTCATGAACTCAGGTCATTGAAGTTCGTCGAGACTTTGGTGAGATGAGTAAAAGTTAGGAGCAAGTTGTCAAGGTTAGGGTTTCACCCCTAGCTTAGCAACTTCTTCCTTGTTTTAGCAAAAGTTGAGGAGATTATTCAACAAAATATGGATTTCACTCCTGATTTGGTATAATTTACCTCGTTTGTTATTGAAATTAATGAGGAAATCATTGATAAATTGATAAAGTCGGCACTGATCAAGCAATTTGGTCGAGAGTTTGTGGTTTTCACACCTAATCCCAACGAAATCGTTTGATCCTTTTTGAAAATTCGAGTGCAGTGATAGCGAGAAATAGCTGAGTACAGCACATAAGTTCGGTCTATTGGTTCTTAACTATAGGCTAGGTCTCTAAGACATCGACCCGGACTAGGTCGAGTCTTGCCTAATTCCCTATAGTTATGGCTCTGATACCAATCTGTCACACCCCAACCGATGGCGGAATCATCGGGGCATGGCACTGAGCGAAACAGATTGTCCAGAAGTTTCCATAACAACTATCATTACCATTCAATTTAAATTAACATGTCCCATACCATGTCTCAAATAGTAAACAAATTATTACAGATAACATCTAGGCAAATATTCTGTTCCGACAACTCAGATTCAAACAAAATAGTTCATTTATTGGTTTCTAGGACCTCCGCTCCTAGCTTCAATTTCATCACGGCACAGAGAGCATCCTAGACCTTTCCTAGCCTCAAGTTCACAACATGTTAGGCATGTAAACTTCCTAAGCACCTGTCACATACGTTAAAATAAGTCAATACATATAATGTAAAGGTGAGCATACAAGTTTGATAATAGCATATAGAGTTCGAATTCGTTTACGCATAACCAGCACGTACACATAGTGAAATGAAGCACGTTAGTTATCGACATAGATCCATCGATACCAATGACTGCGGGTTGACTGCCCGAGGCAGTTCACAATACATGATTACCACCGTAATCCATGCAAGTAAAAGATCCTTAACAACCCCCGTGTGAACGGGTGCTGAGTCCAAACTATAGTACTATCGTTGCTAAGGCAGGTAGACAGCATTCCATGTGTAAACATAACAAACAAGCATTCATAAGCCACGTATATCATGCATTTAACGGTTAGCGTTGAAATAGTTTGGGTAGTGTGATAATTGTAGTTTGAATATTCGTATCGTATGTAACACCCAAAAGTGCTTAAAGAAAAAAGGGATCGAGTATACTCACAGCGATTATGGATTGAAGGGAGCGCTTAGCGAGTGCGGTTAGCCTGAATAGATTCGGTAGTATAACGATAAGCGATTCGTATAACGTCATAAAGTATGGAAGGGTCGAATGGGGGTTCGTTCGGATGGTAATTCTATCGAACAGCAATTCGTGAGGATAACAATTCGTTCGAGTGGTCATTCGATCGGATAGTAATTCGATCGAGTGACGATTCGAGTGGATTGTTTCTTCCTATGAGAAGGATGTGTTTGTGTATGATGGTTTGACTTTTGAAGTTCTCGTTGTAGCATTTTGAAATAATGAAGTATCTCTACCTTTCCAGCCGGTCGATCGAACGACTAGTCGTGCGGATGGCAATTCGTTCGAATGGTCATCCGTTCGGACGGCGGCTTCATGATGAGGTTACTTATTGAAACAAATTCGCTATATACGTGTCATTCGATCGGATGGCAATTCGATCAAATGGTAATTCGTGTCATTGAATCATGTTGAAAATTGTTAAGTCTTTTAAAGTCTTAGTATCTCATGATCCGAAGAGTAATCCTTTCAAGGGTCGTTCGATCGGATTTGCAATTCGTTTCAATACCCAAACTTTAATTAAGGTTGTTTAGAGGTGGGACCCAAGTGCAATTCGTTCGAGTGGCAATTCGTTCGGGTAGCCTGTCCATTCGAATGGTAATTCGAACGATTGGCAATCCGTTCCGATTGTCCTGTTCATTCCACACTTGGTCGTTTTTGAAGGTTTGTCGTTATGTCGAGTCACTTTGACAATGTGTTAGTCAACAGAACCCTTCGTTCGACCCAGTTGACCAACCTGACCAGGAATCACCCTAGTCCTATCGGTTACCGGCTCGAGACGGTTGTTCTTGACTAACCCGAAGTTGGTAGCCTCGTGAGTAGAATCTAGATTTGAGCCAGTACAACACTAAAGGTGAGTAGGAGACTAGATCAGAACCTGATTCTATCGGTTTTGAGTGTTTTAAGTGTAAAAGAGTCGAAAGGAAGTTAGACCATCTTTCAATCCTTTTTCACCACACTTGTGTCGAGATCTTTACAAGATCTTTGTGGAAATCGGTTAGATCTAAGTTGTTCTTAATGGGTTTAGGTCAAAACATGAAGTTCTTGAAGAACTCATGATGACGTCACCTTAGAACACCCGAAATCTAGTGATTTCACGGTTAAAAATCATGATTTAAAAGATAGAAAGGTGTAGGAGTGCGTGTAGATCAAGAAAGTACAAGATTTAGGACGAGATCTTACCGGAATCGAGAGAAATCTGAGAAAAGGTCGAGTTGAGTGTGCTGGTCGAACATGGATTTCCAAAAGTGGAAAGAGTGACAATGACAGGGGTATTTATAGGATGCCAAAAGAGGAAAGGAGGCTGTTCGGTCGATTGGCACAACGCCTGGGTGAGCGTTCGGTCGAATGGCAATTCGAGCGAGTGGCATCTGCCATCCCTCACCAAGTGGCTATCCAGTCGAATGGCCATTCGATCGGGCACTTGGTTGGCATGTTTGACGCGATGATTTTTGCTGATTCGATTTCGATTGCGATCGATGCGATACGATAGATTCTCCTAGTCAAATTACTCTTAGTCCTAACCACTCATACCTTGCATAATCTTTTTTTTCACCAATTCTAGATTTCGTTTCATGATTCGAATTCGATTGCATTTCGAGTTGGATTTCGAGTTTCGATTGAGTTTGCTTGCTTATCACAACATAACATAAATAAACATGCACAGGTAACACGTAAGGCACACACACAAGTATAATAACAAGTAAAATCCATAGCTCGAGTTGCGGTTAGAAGTCGATTCGATTAGCATAGCATGATTATTAATTAGTTAACTTTATCGCATTGTTACTTCCTGTATTTCACAGTCGTAAGTCGATTGATTAACGATTACACACACATTGATTATTGCATTAACGACACTTACTCCACATAATACAAGTAAAACAAAGACATTTCTACGAGTCAAGTTGCGCGAAATCGGTCGTTGACTTTGACCTTGACTTTGACTTTCACTTGTGAAAACACGGGGTGTTACATTGCCGTTGCCCAAGTTCCACCACAGACAGGGAATTAAGCCATCATTAAGTTTTGGGTTTTCAAAAACCCGTCGCCGACGCCCATGTTACCCGTCGGTGACGCCACTTCTTTTGTCAGATAGCGATTTTTTTGTTTCCTGGTTATGGGAACGAATCAAATCATCTTGGGTCATTAATTTTCGACAGTTACACATTCTTGAGAGTTTGAATTGAGTTCTTGGAGCCAAGATACACCCCTACTTCATCTCCAATCCATCTTATCAACCGAATTAATCCATATCACATCTGATTCGATTCAAAACCCTTGTTCCATCAATCCATTCATCCGTTCATCATCATCACCTACACAAAACCCTAACCCTCATCATTCTACCATTTCCAAGGGTTCAATATGATCCACATCAAATCCCAAACATCCGGTGATCAAGTTCCTTGGATCATGAGCGACTAGTTCTTTGAGGTTTCACCCCGGTGTAGGTTATTGTAAGTCTAGGGTTTGAACAATGTTTTTAGTTTGATTTTGTGACAACTTGAATTGCATTTGAATTGATTGATAATTGTCTTGCATTTGAACTATATTTGTGAATTGTCGAGTGATTTATGAAATTTGACTTTGCGAAGCAAGTTCGTGCAACTATGCCTTGTCATTCAAAAGGTTTTTACTTGTCCGAAGTAACGAAGTGCATTGTGCTCCGTGGTATGTGTTGATAGTAATTGGCACCTAAACTTTGTGATAGAAATCCGTTAATAACATATTCAAGTGAATCAAATTTAAAACGTGTAAGAACCCTAGGATTGCAATTACCAACCCGGGTGTGAGCCTTGTTTTCTTTATCTTGTTTAAACAATCAATTACATTTCTTGCATTTGCTAATTCCTAGTAGATAATCAATCCAATCAATTTAGTTAATTTTGTACAACATCTTTTCAACAAACAAAAACCCCGAAAACAATTTAGCAATGTTAGGATCGTTGAGTCGATCAAACGAGACAATCAGAAGAGTTCTCAATCAATACGAAAGGCGGAAATAGACGTATCGATGTTGAATCAGCTTGATTTACACTTAGAAGTACTTTAACTATCTCTTGTATTGATTTCAGAACATTTTACAAGCTGGAGATACTTCGGCAGAACTTCGCTACCGGAATCACACACGCCTCCAAGTTAAAATGAAAAACTCAAGACACCTATATATAGTACTCACCAGGTCGCATGAACAAGACACTCCAGTTCGAACGAACTGGCCAGTTCGCACGAACTGGTCACTTCGTGTGAAGTGGCTTGTTCCGACCTATTTTCCGTTTCTCTCGAACTATGTGTCTAAGTTTATCAATTCTATTACATGACTCGATACAAGACGAAGTCAACAGACATATGCACCAACAAACTCCCCTTGGATGTTGACGAGTCTTCAGTACAAGTCTTCAGTATGACAAGTCTTCAGTCTTGATCAGTCTTCACGCTCTTTTCAAAATGTCTTTCTCTGTAAGCATCCTCATCAATCTCTCTCTTCTACTTTCAGAATCTCAATCCTGGCTCTATCCTCTCTTGATCAGATCTCTTGATTCCTTGAGTTCTTCAGCATTAGCAGCTTCTATTTTGTTTGCTAACAAACTCCCCCTTAAGTTGTTCCGGGATCATACCCTGGCTCAAACTCTGCTCAGGTTTAGACACGGGGATCTGCACAAATCTCTACCCAACAATAAGTTTTTCATGTATAACAATTTTAAAATCCACTTGTAATTATCATATAACAATTTTAATCTCTACTAAACCACTTGTATTCGTAACACACAAAATTTGATTTCAAATTAATGAACCATTTAATCATTTTAAAATCATTTCTTATTTCAAACAAACTTTCCCAACCCTGTTGTTCATCATGTTCAGCACTTGGAATTTTGAAAATCAGCTTTCCAACATCAGTTGTCGAAAATAAGAAGAAATAAAATGTTTTTGAATTTTAAAAAAAAAATTATGCTAAAACACACTAATAAAAAACAATAACGAAATATTTACAAACAATATTTTTGTGAGTTTGTGTAAGAGGATCATATCAGTTTATGACAAATCACTAGCACCGTTGAGCTTTAAACACTTTAAGTTCTAAACGATTCACTTAGATTGTCAGTATACTGATCCACTTAAATTTTCACACAAAGTTCATCTGTTTCGAGATACGAGATTAGTGTTTTAAGCACTTAAACTTATTTGCGTGTCCCACCTCAGAATATACTCCCATATCCAGACTCCTATATTCAGTCTTACAGGTGAATGTACACTAAAGATATCTATAAATGGGTAATGCGAGGCCATGAGAGCTCAGGCTATTGCTTCCGCAAAATCAGAGAGATGATGGCTCGATTTAGGTGTGCTCCCTTTAGAGAATCTTTTCTTCAACAGCACATGATTAGTATTTTTCAATGTTTCATCATTTTTTATGCTGAGGGTGGGCTTTATGATTAAAGCAGTGCAAAGTATTATATGAGGACTAGGCTATTGCTCCCACAAAATCAGAAGTCCTGGTATAATACCCCAGATATCATCACGCACAAAGACCTAGTATGTCAGAAATAGAAATCCCTTCAAACAAGATTTCAGGGGTTACCTATATATCCAAGAGATGTTCCCCACGAAATAAGTAAGTGTGATATTTAGGTTTATATCTTGAAAACAATCTACTAAACGTGTAAAAACCTACTGGCATATCATCAGTGAGACCGTTTATCACATTTTAACTTTCCAATTCTTTAGCGTACTGTGATTGTCTACTGATGTACTATCATTTCCTCTTTTTCACAACAAAACTCATTTTTGATTTTTCTCATGTTTTTGGCTTTTTCAAATTTTCTAATGTTTTTGGATTTTCTGAAATTTCTTACTCCCCCTAAAATTCAAAACCATTTAAAGAAAATTTGACAAACTGATGTGAATTGCTTCAATTCTCCATCCACTTGGCATAAACAATCAGAACTCCCCCTGACAACAAACTATTTTCCCATTATGATTTCAAAACACTTAAGTTTGTTTTAATCAAATGGTTTTTCCGGAAAAATAGTTTTGTTGATTTCACACACCACTTGTAAGATCGGGGATTAATTCATCACTTTGCTTTTCAACCACTTGTAAAAATCTAACACTTGTAGGTTCTTATCAACCAATACCACTTGTAAGTTGAAATATAACAATTTTGAATTTCTCAAGAAAGATGCCGATTCCTACTCCCCAATTACCAACCTGGGAGTTCCGGCAAGTCATGATTTTTCAGTTAAAGATATTCTCCCAAGCCTGACGGTCCTTGGGAGTTTCCGAGTCATCATCACTCGGTTTCTTTCCTTTCTTTTTCTTTTCATAAAATTCCTTTACCCATTTGACCTTCCCGTCAACCATTTTTCCAAAAATATTTAGAACTCTGGGGTTAAAGGCTTTTTCGACATCAAATTCTTTCTTTTCATAATAGAATTGATTCGAAATCTTTATTTTTCCAACTTTTTGTTTAAAATTTTCAGTCCGCAATGGTGGAAAATTTGCGTCATCCATTGGTGGAACTGAATTTACTCCTTTTAGCTCAACTTGTGGCTCCTCTGACTTTGACGAATTAGATTCATCGCCAGATTCTACATCTGATTTCTTAACAACCCACCTTTGGTTGTTAAGATTTACTTTTCTTTTGTAAAATCCTTTTGAACACTCACCAACCTCAAATTTTGAATTTTTGAACACTTTAAATTGTTCGGTTGGTGGTTCATTATCAACCACTTTTTCTTTCAATTTTTCAGAAACTCCCTGTTTTGTTTGGGCTGCCTTTGGACAGTTCAATGCAATGTGCCCAACTTTTTGGCATTGATAACAGGTTCTAGTCTCCTTTTTCTGAACAACATCATTCTTCATTCCTTCTTGCTTCTTAGCAAGGAATTCTTTGTTCGATTGCTTCCAGAATGAACTCTTTTCCTCTTCTTCCGACCTTGCTCCTGAAACAAATACAACTTTCGATTTAAAATCTTTAACATATTTTTCATTTTTATGTTTTCTGGTGGAATAAAACCTAATCCTTTCTTTTTGAAATTACTGTTATGGTTTGGTTTCTTTCGATAACCTGAACCAGAACTGTAACCCTTTTTCTTGTTTAACCTTTGTTGAACTCTTGAGGTGTATTTTTTAGGTTTTTCAGAAAGATTTACATCTTTTATTTCAGAAATATTAATTTCTGTTAATTTGAAAACCTTGTTAATCATTTCAGTTTTAATACCTCTTATTGGAAATTCTTCATCAAAATATAATTTGTCAGAATCATTCAAAGTTTATGCTACTTTGAATGTTTCAGCATTCAAATTATTTTGTGACATCAGAAAATCTTTATTATAAACCCTTTTGTTCTTTTCGATTGTTGGACTTGAAGTGTCAGACTTTGACGTTGACGTTGACTTTGACTCTGACTCCTCATCTTAATCCAACACCTGATCGACCACCTTCTTTATTAACTCAGACTCATGATCAGTGTCAGACGATGTGAATGTGACATCAATATTATCTGGCAATCCATCTGAAGGTTCAGATTCCCATTTTAAATTGGTTGCCTTTTTTACTCTTTCTGAATTAGGATTTCTTGGAGAATATCCATTTTCAAGCGGAGGTGGACACTTTGTATAATTGGTACTATGTTTCTTACCAGTGTCTTTTACTTCAGGTTTCTCCTCTTCAAACGCTTTCATGCCTTCTACTGTAGGATAAATCCTGTCAATAACATAAGAAGCACATGAATAACTTTTCAATAACCTGTTTACCCTCTCCGTTTCTATCCTTTGAGTTTCCAATTTTTGTTCAAGTTTAGCACATTTCTCAATGTAATTATTGATGATTTTCTGCTTCGTCATGAATGCTCCATTGAGTGTCTTCATAGCTATCGCTTGTTTACTGCTTGACTTGTTATACTGATTCATCGGTTTGTTTAAAACATCATATGATTCTTTCAGTTTGTTCATGTTATGAATCAATTTGTTGTTATGCTTTTTCACAGTATCACAATTCTCACACTTCTCAGGCATCTTTTCAGTATCAGCTTCCTTCTCAACCTTGACAGCTGGAATTTCTTTAACCTGCTTCTTAATCACTCGAACATTTTCATCATCACTGTCATCCTTTTCTTTAACAGATGCTGCCTTGTGATTCTTCTTTTTCGCAGCTTGTCTTTCTTTGACCTCTTCCATTTTACCTGCAAAATACAAATTATCATCATCACTATCAGATGAAAATTTTCTTTTATAATATTCAAGTTTTCGAATTTCTTCACTATCATCATTCACTCTCTTCATCTGATGAGTGATCAAAGATTGGTGCTTTTCTTGAAGCCTTTTTTGTTGAAACTGGTTCTTCTTCTTTCTTTTTAGGACTGAATTGCTGAGATTCGTAATAAGCATATGCCATTTCTTCTTCAGCAGTTGAATCTTCAAAGATTTGAGCAACAAATGCTTTAGAGACTGAAGGTCTGTTAGAATCATAATTATCCCAACTAAAACCTTCTGGAATTCTTTCATCATCTTGATCTATCAGACCATAACAAGCTCTCTTTGATGGTTCTTCGATCTTCTTAGCATGTGCAGTTTGTGACGATTGTTGTTGATGCGGAGCAACTTGATGATAAATTGCTTTTCGATGATAATCATTGTTGCCGAATGGATTTTGAGCTCCACTTGCTTCGCGATTTGTGCATTCTCGCTTAAAATGCCCTTTTTCCCTGCAACGAAAACAAGTAACTTTAGATTTATCAAAACCTAAAGGTGAAGTTCCAGCATCACGAAAATCATCTCTTCCAGTGATCTATTTAAACTTCTCAGCTCTTCTCAACACACTAGCCATACACCACTTTATATCCATTAATTCCATTTCCTCAGCATCAATTTGATCGTAATCCTCTTTTGTCAACATAGGATTTCCGATCTTTCCCGCAACCAAACTTTCATAAGACTCTAATACGGTCACCAATAAAGACATAATAAAGACATATGACCTTTGGCTATATCTCAAGATTTAATGCAATGTAGCATTGTAATACTTTGCCATTATTGGTTGCTGAAAAATTTGGGTCAAATGACGGATATGAAGAAAATCTTTTATTGTTGTTTGATCCGAACTGACTCTCCAGAAGAACTCTTTGCCTTAAATGCAGTTTCGATCTTCGGTGCAATGTTGGTCTTATCACTCATACCTCCTTTGTAATACAGACCAATATCTTGTTCACCATTAAAGTCCTTCATTTTCGCCATCTTCCGTTGTTCCATCTCTTGAACTTCGAGTTTTTCAAACTTGCTCAACGTTAGATTTGCAAATTCATCAGTATTCTTCAACATCATAAGATACGTGCCCCAAACATCTTGTGGCAACGCATCGGCCAACTTTTCAACCCATTCTTCTCTATCTTTCTTGATATCCAATCGTTTCATGTTAACCACCAAATTGCAATATCTTTCTATAATCTGCTTGGTGTTTTCAGTTTTTAATCCACGAAATAGATCAAATTCTTTCTTCAAAAGCGATTTTTTGTTCTTCATCATGTCTTGACTTCCAACAAACTTCGTTTTTAGTGCTTTCCACATTGAGTGTGCACTTCCGTTGTGTTGCAATAAAATCAAGATATCTTCCTTAATAGCTTGTTGCAATATACTTATCATCATTTTTTCACTTTTGTATTTCTTTTTCTCATCATCGGTTAGATCTTTAATAGCAACAATCTCTCCGTCGTCATCAATCGGTCTAACATATCGTTGTTCAACACATTCCCACGCATCTAAATGATTCGCTTGAACCCAATTTTCGAAACGTTCTTCCCAACTGTTATATTCCTCGATATTCATGAGCTTAGGCAGTTTTTGCATGGTGCCCATTTCATTTTCTAAGTTCACATTCTGAGCCATAGTGATCGGAGTAGCAAATGCGTTGTAGAATTCTTTTTCCATGTTTTGGTATTGATATTTCACAAAAACAGACCTTTCAAACGAACTGGGATATTCAAATGACCTGATGACCTGTTTCAAACGATCTGAACTCAATTCCAAATGATCTGACTGAGTTTGTACGACCTGCTGTGATCTGGGTCAAACCGTGCGATGTGGTTCAATTATAAGTGACCTCGTGCGAACTGGTGTATTTCAAACAAGTTGAACCTCTTCGTGCGAACTGGTTCAACTTCAAATGACTTGTTACACCTCGTGCGAACTGGATCCTATCTCAATCCGTGCGAACTAAAACTGTTTCAAGCGAACTGGTTCAAGTTCAATCCAGAGTCAGAGATGTGAGACGAGAAGATGCTATGAATGTCAAATCAGAGGTCATATTGCTAGAGATTGCCCAATGAGATCAAAGAGAAGATCGAGGGCTGAATCTCATAGAATGGTGAAGAAAACAGTCAAAATTGAAGAAAAGCCCAAAGAACAGAAAGTGAAATTATCACAAGGGCAGAAGGATAGACTGAGAAAGAAAAGAAAGAAAGCAAGAGAGTATCTTGAAAAGATTTTGTTCTCGGATACAACCGATGAGCCAGATAACAATTCTGATGAATCGCTTTACTCTCCAAAGAATGATCAGTCAAGTAAAACGAATTCATCAAATTCAAATATGAGGACAAAAGAGAGAATAAAGAAAGAAAAAGTTCTTGCTAAATCTGATACCACTTGTTAGGATCGTTGAGTCGATCAAACGAGACAATCAGAAGAGTTTTCGATCAATACGAAAGGCGGAAACAGACGTATTGATGTTGAATCAACTTGATTTACACTTAGAAGTACTTTAACTATCTCTTGTATTGATTTCAGAACGTTTTACAAGCTGGAGATACTTTGGCAGAGCTTCACTACCGGAATCACACACGCGTCCAAGTTACAAATGAAAAACTCAAGACTCCTATATATAGTACTCACCAGGTCGCATGAACAAGACACTCCAGTTCGCACGAACTGGTCACTTCGTGTGAAGTGGCTTGTTCCGACCTATTTTCCATTTCTCTCGAACTACGTGTCTAAGTTTATCAATTCTATTACATGACTCGATACAAGACGAAGTTAACAAACATATGCACCAACAAGCAAGCTTCATAAAAGTGACAACTTTTACAAATCATTCAAAGTCCATTCGCAAACCACATACTCTTCGTGGTTCGACCCCTTGCTACCACTAGCTATCGTTAAGGGTAATTAGGGCTTATAAATCTTATCTTTAACAGGAGCACGACACTCCGATCAGCAAACAATGTATCTTTTGCAGGGAGAGTGACACTGGCGAAAGCAGTTCTGGGAGCCCTCCCTATCTATTATTTGTCTATTTTCAAAATTCCATCAAAGGTAGCAAATACGCTTGAGGGCACTCGTAGGAATGTTGTTTGGGGCTTTAAGGGCGGAAAGAAGAAAATAAAATGGATTGCGTGGAAGAGAATAGTATCTCCCAAGCGTCACGGGGGGCTTGGGATTGGGGATATCCGTTCGTCTAAATTAGCTCTACTAGCCAAGTGGTGGTGGAAGTTTAAAGAGTATCCGTCGGCGTTTTGGGTTAGAGTAATTAAATCCATTCATGATAACAAAGTGGTTAGACAATCATTCCCTTTAAAATAGAAGATTGTGGGAATGTGGAAGGATATTATAGCAATCAAGTCCGTTTTCTCGGACATGAACATATCGATTGAGGATAATCTAAAAGGATTCGTGGGACGTGGGGATCATATCCTATTCTGGCAAGATAACTGGATGGAAGGAGGAACGCTCTAATACAGGTTCCCCAAACTATACGCTATATCAAAAAACAAAGGGGATGTGGTGCAACATTTTTACTCGATTCAAGATGGTTTGACTAGTTGGAATTGGAAATGGTATTGAAACCGCGAGACGAGGAAGAGAAAGAATAATTATCTGCGCTACTAGAAGTTCTGTCCAGGATCAAGGTGGGGCTGGGCCGGGATGGGTGGGGCTGGAAATCGACCAAGAATAGTTCTTTTTCGGTGGCGGACGTGAGGTCACAAATCGCAGAGGCTACAAAGACAGATTGAGCAGAAGAATGGCAGCATTGGAACACCGATGTATTACCAAAAGTAAACCTTTTTTGCTGGAGAGCGGAATTAGATAAAATACCTACAAAACGGGCATTGACGAGTCGGGGAGTACCAGGTATAGATCAATCTTGCAACAGGTGCGGCATTGCGGAAGAAGACGCGAATCATGTGATTGTGCGATGCTTGTTCTCGAGGATCATTTGGTGGAAAATATTCAGATGGTTAAAAGTCCCATTCCCCGAAGACGGATTATCCATTCACGGTATGCTCAATATGGTGAAAGAGGCGAAAGGATCAAAGGCATGGAAAAAGTTCGTAGGGGCAGTCATAATGACGACTATGTGGGAGATGTGGAAGACAAGGAACAAGAAGATCTTCAATAATAGATCGATCGCCATCACAAGAACGGTCGAACAAATAAAAGAAAATTCCTTCTTATAGATAAGGTGTAGAACAAAATTTTGTAACCTAGATTGGGATAGGTGGTGTGATTTCAAAGTCCGGGATATAATCATGTAAACCGGGTCTCAGCTTCTTGCTGGTCCATTTTTGCCTTTTTTATATATATAGAAGTTCTGCCCTTTAAAAAAAATAAAAAATAAAATAAAAAAACTGTTTCGCAAGTAAATGTCATAAATTACCAAAGCAAAGTTTTTAAAGTTTTGAGTGATAATTGCGCACACTTTTTAAAGTCTTTAAGGATATGATATAAAAACGATTCTGAATTGTAAAGTTTTTAAAGCTTTGTGATAACGAAACTCCATAGATGGCCCGATTTTACATAAAAATGATTGATTTCTTGATTCGAGCAGAACAGGTTGTATATGCCAACATGGTTTTGGTGTTCAGTATCTTTTTTCCTTTGCATAAAAAACGAAGCATCATTCCACTGGTTTGTATAGGAAGTTCACATCATTCTAGCAGATGGTCATAACTGTTAATGAAGGTACTCGGTGTCTCTATAAGAACTTCAATATCGAACTTTAATTTTTTAATGTCTTTTTTTGTTTTTTCATTTTCCGCATTTCATGCTAGGAAGGACCCCTTAGTTTTGCTTTGATAGAGCGAGTGAACTTGTTTCTTCTACAGCTGTTCTCGACATGATATTGTTATGGAAGGCAAAACAATCCATGGTCTTCAATGTCAAGCTAAGATACACCTTTTGAGTGTTGTATCGGCTGCCACATGGGCAGTTATTTTAAGGGTTACTTGCTCACACTCTTCATGGTTCATTTTGGTGATTATTGCCTACTTATCACCCAACATGTTTGGTATCGTATTGTTTCTATTCCCCTTAATAAGGTGTTATCTTAAAAGTTCCAACTTGATGCTCATGATGTGGTGGTATCAGCCTATCAGGTACAGATTACTAGATTACTAGATTAGATAACTTTTTATCCATTCAACTGTTTTCAAAGGTCTGCAGCTTGATTATTGTTCAAATGAATACAAAATTTAAAATATATGAAATACGACAGCTTCAGCTTTTTTTGGGACGAAAATGCATGAAAACGAATTCTCTGTTTTCAAGTATGATCTATTAGTATTATTATTAGTTGAGAGCCGCATTAATCTATATGTGACCACTATTGATTTAAAATTTGCTGCTAATTATTACAAGGCTGGCATTTAGTTACTATTTAGAGGTAAGAAAAAGATAAGGCAGAGGAAGAGACTATATATGCATGATAGGATGGCAAACATTGAAGCAATGTTAAAAGTTAGGCCACAAAATTATGTTTAATCATTGAGTTAGGCTATAAATACTTTATTTTGCATAAGTATTATGTTTAGAATAATTTGGGTTGTTTTAGTTTGTAGTTTTAAATGAAATGTTTTATAGTTCTGAAAATTTGATAAATGTTTAAATTCTCATAATATGAACATTATTTGCAGGATTAAAACTCAAAGTAGCTGATAAAACAAAAAAAATTACGATCGCTAAACAATTGCAAGTTTGTATAAGGCAAGCAGTTGCAAAACGGTTGCAATAAAACCACAAAATCAAAAACTGTCGCAAAATTTGTGTCTGCTCTTTAGCTAGCAGAAACTGATCGCAAATATTTATTAGCAGTCGCAAACAAGCTGCAATTGGGCCTTTGCGACGTGTGTTTTTCTGACCGCTTGTTTGGTAGCAAAACGGTCGCAACAGAGTTATTGCGATCGTTTTGCAACTGTAAATGCGGTTGCAAATACCCAGTTTTCTAGTAGTGCTAGTATATATAATCTCATATAATACTTTTACTAATCAAAATTGTTCCTTGACACTTAGAAGTTCTTTTTTTTTTTAATTTTAATAAAACTTCTTTTTTACCTATTTACTAGGTTGACTTTTCTGAATTAACTTTTGTATGATAACTTTAAAAAAAGATATAATACTTAGTTGTGTTTATTTTTTCTCAAAACATCCCAACGTAAATTTTGTTGAAAGCAGAGTTATATTTAAAATATAGTATGTCTTGTGTTGTAAGTAAAGCGAGTATGGATATCGTACCAAAATCGTTATGAAACAAACCGATACTAATTGAAAAAAATCGGTACTGGTATTGGCAATTTCGGAACCGATATCAAAATTCGTTTGTGTTGAGTGGTTGCCATTGCCGGATTTGAAAGATAGTTGATATTGCTTGATCTTCTGTGTTGAGATTTGAAATTCAAGAACGGAAGAAGCTTTCAGATCTGAATGTTTGAAGCTGAATAGATAATTTTTAGCGTCCGTTTTTCAAGAGATATAGATCTGGTTTAAATGTCATATTCTTCAGCGATTTTAATAAGAATCTGTCTTTGTTTGTGTAACGCCCCAAAATCTGAATGTTAATATTTGTCGGGTGTTCCTTTATGACACGTCATGAAATAAATAACTAGGCTATTTAACCTAGTTAAGGGTATGATCAAAAGTATTAAGTGATGAAAGGTAGTGTCAGTTATGTTTTAAAGGAAAACCCGAGGGGCTAAAGTGGAACAAATGAAAGTTGTTTACTAATTAAAAGCTCAACACACACACACAAACACACATACGTGTGTGTTCGTGAAGCTTCAGGAGCTTTCAAGAGCTCCAAACCCTAAACATGAAAGATCATCCAAATTGGAAGGCTAAATGATGCTCAAATCCATAACCGAACATGGATTAATGATCACCAACACGAGGAGATCATAAGGTATGTTTTAAATCTAAGATTGGTGATCATGGGTGAAGTGGGTTTTGTTCTAATCCATGAGTTTAAGTGGAATTGAGCATGCGTAAGTGTTATAATCATCATTTAGAACATGAATTATGAATGGTTTGAGCTAATTTGATGTTTAGATGATAAACCCATTAGTTATGGTGATGAAGATGACTAGACTCACCTCCTATGTTCAAGTCTTGTTGAATGATTGATGTATTATGTGGGTATGATGAATTATTGTTAGATGAATTAGGAGGAATATGATGATGTTATGTTTAATGTTCATTTGGAATGATATATGAGGATTAGTAGTAGGATTTGATGGGTTATGTATGAGTTTAGAAGATTTATGTATGAATTAGTTGTACGTTATTCTTAGAAGGTAGTACGCACACCACGTGTATGATAAAATGGATATAGTGTCGTCCGTATAGCTTATCATGATGATACGGGTATAAAATGATAAGTCGAAAGTTAAATAAAATGAATTGTTGACTTTCTGAAAGTCAACTACGAACAAGAAGCATGATTTGACTCATTGTCGTAAAAATATGGTTATAGGAAGTCGTATGGTACATGTTATAACGATACGTTTTAAATGGAATGATATGATGAATTACATGAGCTTGTAAGAATGTGAAATTGGTCACATGTGTTATGCTTGTTGGAATTGACTAATTAAAGTCAAATGTAAAAGATGTAATTGTATGATCGTTAACATGTGCAATGGGTATGCTAACAAGAATGTAATTGCGATGATATGAAAGTATAGGAATCATGTCGAGACGGACTCA
Organism: Helianthus tuberosus; assembly: GCA_030545235.1. NCBI lineage: Eukaryota > Viridiplantae > Streptophyta > Magnoliopsida > Asterales > Asteraceae > Helianthus > Helianthus tuberosus. Next base: position 113,949,209 of record CM060400.1, on the reverse strand, counting down.
AGCGCGAAAGGCTAACGGGTCAAGAAGAGGCGAGGAAGCGGATGTGAACACGGATGCATGAGGTAAGTGATTCCCGTAATCACTTCTTAGTTGTTTACGTAAAGATATGTGTTAGTTAATTAAGGTATGATAATTGAGGACAAATAAGGATGGATGGTATGAAAGCGATGACTTTCGTTAAGTAGATATAACAAGTCAAAGATGGGGTTTGTTGTTATATCGGAATGAAGAGTAGGAAAGGGTTACGGTATAATATAACGCATAATGGGGATCGGGAGTGTAAACCCCAAGTACGAAACTCCGGAAAATGTAAAAGTATCATGGTAGTAATGTTCATGCAAGTTTTGGGCTAAAACATAGGAGTTGTGTGATGAAAACAAGAATGGGTAAAATTGTTCGAAAATGAAATTATAGGCGTAAGCGCATAAGTTAGGAATTTCCTTAATCCGGATGTGGGATTTTAAGCTCATATGATAGAATGTGAATTTACAAGCATGTAGGAAGAAACGGGAGGTTAAACGGGTAAACGGTTCAAAAGTTACGCGCGTTTTAGTGCGTACGGACGACGAAACGAATCTGCAGGAAAATGCATTTTAGAGAGGCCGTCGCCGACGGGCAAGGAGGCCGTCGCCGACGGGCAAGGGAAAGTCAGTTTTTCTCCGACGGGTTATCTTCCTGTCTACGGGGTTTTGGCGACGGGAAAAACTACGGGCCGTCGCCGACGGGCCCTAGGGTCGTCGCCGACGACCTCCCCAAGTCTCAAAAGCTGAAATCTTGTTTCTAAGTTGATTTATGTATCGTAGGCTTCGGTTTGTTATTCGTGGACTACGGCGGACCTTCCAAACATGATTTTGATGGTTCCTTAGATGTTTATGGGCTATAAAGTTAAGTCTAAGACCCATGTACATAATGTATGATTATGTAAGAGGTACGCGTGATCTAATACGTGTTTGTTAAGGTAAGTACGTATGTGGATGTGTATGTATGTATGTGTAAAGGTAAGTACGAGTATATGCATGTATGTGATGATGTTAGGAAAGGTATGTACGTATGTAATGTAGCTATGTATGTATGTATGTATGTATGTAAGTACGTATGTAATGTAGATGAGTATGTATGTATGTATGTCAGTACGATGTTGATAATGAAGGTGTGTGTAGGTATGTATGTATGTATGTATGTAAGTACGTATGTAATGTAGATGAGTATGTATGTAAGTATGTATGTCAGTACGATGTTGTTAATGAAGGTGTGTGTAGGTATGTATGTATGTATGTAAGTACGTATGTAATGTAGCTATGTATGTATGTATGTAAGTACGTATGTAATGTAGATGAGTATGTATGTATGTAAGTATGTATGTCAGTACGATGTTGTTAATGAAGGTGTGTGTAGGTATGTATGTATGTATGTAAGTACGTATGTAATGTTAGATGTGTATGTATGTACGTAGGTATGCATGATTTAGAGACGTTGAGAGTTAACGTTATTAATGGTGTACCTTGAGAATGAAAAGTAATGCAGGTACATTATTGAAGCATCACCAGGAACTGGATATGCAGATGAAACGCTTAAAGCTTGAAAGTTGACGAAATGTGAAGTATACGCGAATGAATCTTGTTAATTAATGTGTGCTAATGTTATGTATGTACGTGGTGAACGCAGGTAGTACCAGCCACGAGGATATTCAAGGATTGGAGATGGAAGATCGAGTCACTAGAGAGATTGTACGGAAACGTTGATGTACATAATGTAGAAAACATAAGCTACGTTTTTAACTAGTAAATAAGAGGATGACGGATTTATGAGAAAGAGTTGTGTTAAAGTTAAATTTCAAATAAGTTGAGGTATTTATAATGGAAGAAATCTTATGGTACGTGTTTCCGCTGCGACTTTTGTCATGTACGATTTAGGGTCTTACAGTTTGTTGTGTTGTTTTCGAATTGGAAAGACGAAGAGAGAAATGAAATTGATTCGAAGCTATTTTGATGAGATCTGAAATGAAGAAAAAAGAAGAGTTAAATGCTTTGGTTGGTCCCTGTGGTTTTCAAAAATTTCAGACTTGGTCCTAGTGGTTTACTAATTACACGCTTGGTCCCAAAAGTTGTCAAAAATGCACTCGGTTGGTCCCCAGCCCTAACATCAGTTAAATTTCTCAGTTAACTGTGTAAAATGACTATATTACCCTTGAACAATTAAATAAATAAAAGATGGCTCACCCTCATTTCTTCCTCTCCTCACTCTCTCTCTCTATCAAATCCACCACCATAGGCTTCACAGACCTCCCAATTACTGAATTCATCATTAACAAAGCTCCAATATTCACAAATTTAGGCCTACTTGATGATGATGATTATGATGACAATAATAATGATGTTGTATTTACAGTTATGCCCTCAGCAGCCAAGGCCACAACAAGCAAAACCCACAAACCAAAACCCAACAAAAACATACGTTTTCTCATCATAGGCCCATCAATCTCCATTTTTTTAGGATACCCTTTTGAAATTTGAGTTAACTAGAACAGCTTTTATATGCCATATGGAGTGTGAACCAGGAAGTTGAAATCTTGAATTTTGGAACAAAAGTCAAGATTTTCAAGAAGATAAAAACCCCACCAGATGAATCTCAGATAGACCTTATTTTATGGACAAGAACATTAAAATCCAGCAAAAGAGTGGTTAGATATGGATACCCACAATGGAAACCAGAGGCTGTGAATTGGGGTGTTCTATTGAATCCCGGTAACTGTTTGCAGTGAATTAGTTACTTCTTTTGATGTACAGGTGTATGTATGTATATGTGAAGGAGATGAAGTGACGATGATGAAAGATAGGGTTTGTCAGAGCAGATAAATGTGTTTCTCTTTCTCACTCTGAAGTGATGACGATGAAAGATAGGAATTACCAGAGTAGATGGTGTGGTGGTGGTGAGGGCTGCAATGGCGGTGACTGGTGTGGTGGTGGGTGTTCAGTGATGGAGATGAGATGGTGGTGGTGGATGGTGGAATGGGGAAGAAGAAGGGTGGGGTGGGGCCATTTATTTGTATTTGGTTTTTTAACTTTAATGGGGTAATATAGACATTTCACACACACTTAACTGAGATATTTAACTTAGGTTAGTGATAGGGACCACCAGAGTGCAAAAATTACAACTATTAGGACCAACTTTGTAATTAGTAAACCATTGGGACCAAGTCTGCAATTTTCGCAAACCACAGGGACCAACCAAGCATTTAACTCAAAAAAGAATGATGATATTAGATGTAGGTGGTACAGATTGAATCGAAATCGAACCGATTACTTTAGGTGTTGAATGGATGCTGATTAGTAATCGAGGATATATTAATAATAAATAGTTATGGTTTTATTTTTTATATTTATTATCAATAAACAAATTGATTTTAGGAATTAATAACAACTAATTTAATACTTACATTTATAAAATTACTGAAATGCCCTTTTAGTTAAAAAAACAATTTGGATGGAGTTAGAGACTGAGAGCAAAATGAAAAAAACATAGTAAACTATTGGAGAAAAATTACCGTTTTTAAATGATTGGAGCAAAACCATTAAAATGACCAAACACAGAGAGCAAAACGGAAGTTTATTCTTTTTTTTTTTTGGCAAATCACAACTTTACATTTTTGATCCCATGAGAGAGTTTTATGTAATTAACCATTGTAACCAAACTTTGTTACTATGTGATACATGTTACCATTTATTGAACAGAATCGATACTGCCTGAACAATGCTGGTACTATTATTTTTTTAGTTTTTAATATATTTTCACTACGCTATCTAACTGTTTCCATACACCAACCTAACTTATGTAAACTTTATTCATACTATTGTAAATATTATTTTGTATTTTGTATCACGTTATCTTGGAGATCCCAGCGGTTCCTTACGAAATGTTATAATAAAAAGATACCCAATCAATACGAGTCAAATGTTTGGTAGCTATTGAAGTGCATGTTATCTTCAAATTAACGATAGAAAGACATATTTTTAAGTTAAATCGAATTTATGGTTGTGAATACAATACAAGCGTATTATTTAGGGGCTCTTTGGCTAAGCTTATTGGAATGACTTATTTACTTAATACAAGTGTATTTATTATTGTTTTAAAAACCTCATTTCATAACATCATTTCTCCGTTCACTCTCTCTCTCTAAGCAATCTCAAAAATGGCAACTATAGTTTTGTATCCATCGCCGGGTATGGGACACCTCATTTCTATGGTGGAGCTTGGAAAACTTATCACCAAACACCACCCTTCCTTCTCCATCGTCGTCCTCACTCTCATCCCCACCTTCAACACTGGCACCACCGCCACCTACGTCCGCCACATCTCCGCCACCTTCCCCGCCATCACCTTCCACCACCTCCCTGACATCCCTCTTGACCCCCTACAATTCCCTTCAATGGAATCCATCATCTTAGAGCTTATTCGACGTAGCAACACTAACGTCGATCGCGCTTTACAATCAATCTCTTCATCTTCTAACATCTCCGCCTTCGTTATCGACTTCTTTTGCACGACAGTAATGCCCGTGGCTGATAATTTAAACCTGCCGGTTTACTACTTCTTTACTTCCGGTGCATGCTGCCTTGCACAATTCCTTTACCTTCCGACAATTCATAAAACCACTACTAAAAGTTTTAAAGATATGAATACACTCATCCATACGCCTGGGCTGCCGCCTATACCATCGTCGGATATGGTAAGCCCGCTACTTGATAGAACTACTACTGATTATTCTGACTTTCTTGAAGTATTCGAGCATTTTCCAAAATCAGTTGGAATCATCATCAACACGTTTGATTCGCTGGAGTCGAAGGCGATTAAAGCCATAAACGATGGAGTTTGTGTCCCAGATCAGCCTACGCCACCGATCTACTGCGTGGGACCGTTGGTGGCGAGTGGTGGTGATGGTTCGCACGAGTGTTTGAATTGGCTGGATTTGCAACCGAGCGGAAGTGTTGTGTATTTGTGTTTCGGGAGTTTGGGTGTGTTTTCGAGTGAGCAGTTGAAGGAGATAGCGAAAGGGCTGGAGATGAGTGGAGTTCGGTTTCTTTGGGTTGTTAGAAGCCCGCCTTCAAACAAAAAAGAAGACCGGTTTCTGCCGCCGCCTGAGCCGGACTTGGATATACTTCTTCCAGAAGGTTTCGTGCAGCGTACGAAAGATAGAGGGCTCGTGGTGAAGAACTGGGCACCGCAAGTGGCTGTTCTAAGCCACAAGTCTGTGGGTGGGTTTGTGACACACTGCGGGTGGAACTCCATCTTGGAAGCCGTGTGTGCGGGGGTTCCAATGGTGGCATGGCCGCTGTACGCGGAACAAAAGTTCAATAAGGTGGTGTTGAGGGATGAAATGAAGTTGGTTCTACCGATGGATGAGTCAGAAGGTGGGATGGTAACCGCGATGGAGGTGGAGAAGCGGGTTAGACAGTTGATGGAGGGGGATGAAGGTAAAGTTGTTCGGGAGGTGGTGACCGCAAGAAAAGAGGAGGCGGAGATGGCATTGAGCGAGGGTGGGTCTTCTCCTGCAGCTCTGTCTAAGTTAGCTGCCTTGTGGTAGTATTGGTTCATCTCCTATTTGGTCAAGGCGATACCATAATAAATTATCTGTATTTCTCGGTGCTTAAGTCTTGTTAAGTTGGTCAATATCTGTTCTTGAGCACATTATAACATACATCTTTTATCACTTAAAATTATTATAATAAAATATTTCGTTGAAGTATTCTATTTTATCTTTGATACACAAATATTGTGTGAATCACAGACTTGTCATTTTGTATAAATCATATGTTCTAACTTGTTATCTTGTTGAGATGGATAAAGAGTTTATATAAATACAAATATGCTTGTAATATAGATAAATACATATATGTTTGTAATGTAGATATAAATATCAAAGTATTTAGCAAATTATATAAATACATTTTTGGAATATAAATAAATGACAAAATATAATATCAAATATCAAAGTATTTAGCTAATTATACTTTGCAAGTGTTGATCTAATATTTATATAAAAACTTTATATACATACATGTTAGTAATATCGACACATGTTTATTACAATACGTTAAATATTGTGGCTCCTGCCTAGTGGCGGCGGTTATCTGGAATAAAGTGAGCCAGCGGTGTAAGGGTACACGGTATGGTTCAGTGAGTTTGATCGGGGAGAGGGTTTGCCGCACGGGGAACGATTGCCGGTGGTGAATCGGTGAGTGGGGAGTAGGAGAGAAAGGGTGTGGGCGATGAGTATTCACCGAAGATGAAGAAGAGTGATGGAGGAGAGAAGGGGTGTGGGGGGTGACTATCAACCAATCAATATTTTTTTTTTAAATTTAGTGGATGTTTGAACTATTGTCGGTAATTAAGTGCAAAATAGAGAGTGAAATAGGGACCGAGAAAAGTGGCGAACATTTGCAGTGATGGAGAATTAAATCAATTTTCATATGTATAAGTTTGGGTTGGGTTATCTGATAATTCTGGGGCATTTTGGGGTTCTGTTCTCTAGCCTCTTGCTGGTTGTTATGTTTGGTTATATTTAGGTGTGGTATAAAAATATGTTGCCGTTTAAAAAAAAAATTGGTTGACCACACTCAATAATAAAGAGTGGATTCTCATTGTTTGCTTTTTCCTACTTTTCCTTGCTATCTATGTGATTTTGTGCTTTGATTTTGATTGGCTTTGTGCGAACAAATATAAGGAAAAAAACCATAAAAAAAATCTAATGAACGTGCAATAAAAATTAGGAAAGATAATCATCGATCAATGTTAGTTCTATCCAAGAATAATACAATTAGGGGCAGTTCCCAGCCAAGAAGTCATCAAAATTTACAATGCTTTTGCAAAGTTTTATCCAAGAACTATATATGTTAATTTTTTCTATGCATAGAACTTTGTATAATTTTAATTTTATTCTTTATGTCAACAAAAAGTCATCAAATTTTACAATGTTATTGCAAAGTCGGAAAACATAAAATTGGTGAAAGTAGATGAACTTAAATAGAGAAAAATGCCCGGATAGTCCCTGTGGTTTCGCCTTTTTTCACCTATAGTCCCTATCTTTCTAAAACTACTTGAATAGTCCCTGTGGTTTTCCGTTTTGTTCTCGGATAGTCCCTGGGTCTAACTTCAGTTACTTTTCTCTGTTAAGGAGGGTGTGAAATGACAAAAATACCCTTTCCTTAAAAGGCCAAACCATAGGGACTATCCGGGCATCTTCTTCATATTTTTTTTATAAAACCCCATATTATCCATTTCTCTTCATATCCCTGCTCTCTCTCTGGTACCACCACCACCGTCACCGTCACCTCCACCTCCACCGCAGCGCCGCCGCCATCATCACTGACCACTACCACCATCATCACAACCACGCCCAAATCCGCCCCTGTTTCAAACCAAACCGATCCTTTTCCACTTGTAAATCGGTTTCACCAAATACCAGTTTTGACAATTGTTGACCCAAACCATAGCCTCTCTATATGGAACAACAACAGTAGCAGCAGCATCAACATAATAATCATCATCATCATCATCATCATCTCCATTCCCATAAAGAAGAGAATTGTTTAATCAAACAAACAAGGCTACGAAATCATGGGCTCATATCCAATCGGTTGATCAGATGGCAAGAGATCGGCAACTCTCTCCCATGAAACCTAAATCCTCTAACTCCCCTACTCAAACAAAACATAGACAACTTCATCATTTAAACCCTAAAACATCACACAAACATACCCAGAGGCCCTTTCATCTCTCTCTCGTGAAGAACTGGTGATGAGCAGGCCATACCGGTTGCCGGCCGATGATACTATCGACCACACACACACACCTCCAACACCTCTTTCTTCTCCCATATAACACTCCAAACACCTGCAGCTTGCTGATTTCGAGAGAGAGGAAGATCGAAGAGAGAAATAGGCGAGAGTGGTTGGGCGGCAAAGCCGCTGTTCCGGCGGCCGTTGATTCCTGTAATGGTGAGCTTGACGATGGAGACCCCCTCTCGATTATTGGTCGGCCACCACCATTTTTGGTGGCGGCGGCGCTGTGGTGGGTGGGTGGTGCCAGACGACGAGGACAGAGACGGAGAGAGACACGACACGAGCAAGAGAGAGAGGAACTCGTTGACTCTGGCGGCGGCGCTGCGGTGGAGGTGGAGGTGACGGTGACGGTGGTGGTGGTACCAGAGAGAGAGCAGGGATATGAAGAGAAAGGGATAATATGGGGTTTTATAAAAAAATTATGAAGAAGATGCCCGGACAGTCCCTATGGTTTGGCCTTTTAAGGAAAGGGTATTTTTGTCATTTCACACCCTCCTTAACAGAGAAAAGTAACTGAAGTTAGACCCAGGGACTATCCGAGAACAAAACGGAAAACCACAGGGACTATTCAAGTAGTTTTAGAAAGATAGGGACTATAGGTGAAAAAAGGCGAAACCACAGGGACTATCCGGGCATTTTTCTCACTTAAATATATAAAAGAGAAAAATGCCCGGATAGTCCCTGTGGTTTCGCATTTTTTCACCAATAGTCCGCAACTTTCTAAAACTACCTGCATAGTCCCTAAGTTTTCATTTTTTGTTCCCGGATAGTCCCTGGGTCTAACTTCAGTTACTTTTCTCTGTTAAGTGGGTGTTAAGAGGGTGTGAAATGACAAAAAATACCCTTTCCTTAAAAGGCCAAACCACAGGGACTATCCGGGCATTTTTCTCTTTTTATTTATAAAACCCCACCACCACACTTCATCTTCAACCTCCACCCACCATCACCCTCCACCATCACCCTCTCTCTCTCCCTCTCCAATTCCGACGAAAGTCCGGCTACTCACAGTGGAACCAGGGTTTTCCGGCCGTTTTTCACGGAGGAACCAGGGTGTACCCCCTTAAACCGCACCTCCCGAGACCTTTTCCAGCGTCGGTTTTCCGATTCGAGCTGCGGGGATGACACTTTCAGCTCCGACAGCCGCGTTTCAACAGGTTCACTCTGGTAACATCTGAACTCGTCATCTTCTTCATCTCGTTTTTCATTAGATCCTTTTGGATCCACCCCTTTTCTGGTTCCTTACATGATTTACAGGTGGTGTCGATAGTGGTGGTCGATGGAGACGACGATGGTAGACGGTGGTGGCGTTCCGGCAACAGCAGCGCCGCTCGCGGCGGCTTTGGTTCATACGAGCTTCAAGTTTTGGTTTCATCTAGTTCAACTCAGGGTCTCGTCGGTCCAGGTTTGGAGTCTCGGCTCGTGTCTCGGTTTGATACTAGGTTCAGTTTCTACTCGGATCAGATTCAATGTTCGGTTCCAGTTCGAGTCTCGGTTTAGTTTCTGACAAGTGATTCCGGTGCAGGTTAGTCTTGGTTCAGGTTTTAGTTTTGAGTTTACTCAGTTCAGTCTCCGGTCAGTTTCATTTTAGTCATTTTTGTTCGATTCGTTGTAGTGGTGGTGACTCCGGCTCGAGTGGTGATTCGGTTCAGTTTAGGTCTTGGTGCAACTCGGTTCGGTTCTGGCTCGGGTTGATGGTGGAGGGTGGAGGAGGGTGATGGTGGGTGGAGGTTGAAGATGAAGTGTGGTGGTGGGGTTTTATAAATAAAAATGAAGAAGATGCCCAGATAGTCCCTATGGTTTGGCCTTTTAAGGAAAGGGTATTTTTGTCATTTCACATCATTTTAACAGAGAAAAGTAACTGAAGTTAGACCGAGGGACTATCCGGGAACAAAAAATGAAAACTTGGGGACTATTCAGGTAGTCTTAGAAAGTTGGGGACTATAGGTGAAAAAAGGCGAAACCACAGGGACTATCCGGGCATTTTTCTCTATATAAAAAATTTAAAAGTTTGCAAGTTTTGTGAAACACAAATCAAAATCTATATAATACAGTGACCCACAATTTGATGTTCGCTTCATCTTATTTTTATACTATGAAGCACTCATGTCCACTAGCTAGTTGTATCGCACAAACTTAATGTGGATTACAACAAAAATACAATATACCATGATAATGTCAATCGTTATACCAAGAGTTTTTGTTATATAATACAGTGACCCACAGTCTGATGTTCGCTTCATCTTGTTTTTATACTATGAAGCACTCATGTCCACGAGCTAGTTGTATCGCGCAAACTTAATGTGGATTACAACAAAAATACAATATACCATGATAATGTCATAATCGTTGTACAAAGAGTTTTTGTTATATAATAGAGTGACCCACAATCTGATGTTCGTTTCATCTTGTTTTTATACCATGAAGCACTCGTGTCCACGAGCTAGTTGTACCGCGCCCACTTAATGTGGATTATAACAAAAATACAATATACCATAATAATGTCATAACGTTGTACCAAGAGTTTTTGTTCGTTTATGTCTTGTTTATCATGAGATGTTTGCTTCATCTTGTTTTTATACTATGAAGTATTCATGTCCACGACCTAGTTGTATCGCGCCAACTTAATGTGGATTACGACAAAAGTACAATATACCATAATAAGGTCATAATCGTTGTACCAAGAGTTTTTGTTTGTTGTCTTGTTTTTATACTATGAAGCACTCAAGTCCATGAGCTAGTTGTATCACGGCAACTTAATGTGGATTACAACAAAAATACAATATACCATAATAATGTCATAATCGTTGTACCAAGAGTTTTTGTTTGTTATATCTTGTTTATCATAAGATGTTTAAATAACACTTTTTTGTATATTACGTCTTGTTGATCATGTTGAGAGGTTGTTTGATAACACACTACAATATTAATTTTTAACATCCAAGGAATTGAAATTGAAGGAAAGCACATGACATTACATGAATTGCTTTAGTGTCTTGAAATACTATTAACATGAAAAGTGCTGGTATGAATATATAATGTTTTGATACACAAATAACATGACATTACATGAATTGCTTTAGTATCTTAAAATACTACTAACATGAAAAGTGATGGTATGAATATAAAGTTTTGATACGCAAATAACAAAGTATTGTATTACTTTTTGCTTTACAAGATCCAAGGAAATGAAATTGCTTGAAGACACATGACATTACATGAATGGTTTTAGTATAACTTGCAACTTGAAATACTATTAACATAAGAAACTTAGAAAACAAAATGCTAGAATGAGTACAAAGTGTTACAAAGAACAAAATGTTGATATATAAAGAACAAAGTGTTGATATCATGTTTTGTTACATATCAACACTTTATTATTTAACTAGTAGAAAACATGGATTTTATGACTGCATTTTCGATCACAAAACGACTACAATTGTCTTGTTGGCACTGTTTTCAACCGAAAATGCGATGACAAAACAAAAACACTCGTGCCAATTGACCTGATGCCACCAATTAGAAACCACGCACGACGGTTGTTTTAACACCATCTAGCCATTAATATTACCACCATGTTTTAACACCATCTAGCCATTAATATTACCACCATTTAGCGACTGTAGTATTAAATATTTGCTACCACGTTACCATTCGCATTGCATATTCGCCACGATACATATTTCAAGATCTTCCATTTTCCATGCTTTATTCATTAAAAATTAGATTTCAACAAAAATATAAAATTACATAAAACGTTCCAATAATATTACAAAATCCCACATATTTCTTATTAATATTTTCCTTTTTCAAAATCATATAAGATATTCTAATAAAAATACAAACTAAAATATCAAATAACCAAAATCATCCTTAACAAGATAAACATCTAAACATTTATAACCAAGTGTTTATAGTTTATCTTCGAATCATAACATAACTTCAATTTGTAACATCCTATTGAGCATCAAATCTTTATCCACCTTATCATTTTTTTTTTCTTTTCAGCAACAACCCTGCAATAATTCCATTTAACATTTCGTTTTCTTCATCATTTTCCTTAGCGCACTCCTTGATAACCAAGTTCAACTTTTCAATTTACAAAAACAACAAATGAATAGAATCAAGAAGTCAGAATTAAAGAAAATTGATAACGGGTCAAATTGGTTGAGGAAAAACTAAATTCAATTGACTTACAATTTAAGTGCTAGAAGCCAAAATGCATGTTCCGGTAAGATTATTGATGTAGTCCTAGGATGCATAATATTTTAGTGTTAAAATACCCGCTTTTAGGGGTAATTATCTCAAATCAAATAAGAATAGGTAGTTATTAATGATTTGTTGAGCGTTTATAAGTAATTAGTGAAAATGAAGTAATTTGGACCTAAAAAGGCACTTTTGGAGGAGAAACGTTGAAGAAAGGTAGGAAGATCATAAAGAGTACGACCCGTACCCGATCCAGAGAGTGCGAGTCATAAGCACTACCAGACTAAAAGACACAATCAATATTGAGATTTGGGCCAGATTGGGCCTTGTCAATGTGATCCGTACCTATTAAAAGGGGATGGCATGTACCGTTTACGAAGCCCGGTTTGAGTTAAACTTTACTAGTTTTCTAGTCTTTAACTTCTGTATTTGATGATCACTTTTATTTATGTTTTGAATTTTTTTGTCATGACCGGCTAAAATCGTTTATAAATGTCCGGATGAGATGATTCATTGATTTGACTTATAACTGATGATTGGTTACTTATTAGTATGATTTTAGTAGTTTGTTATGGATTAATCTTATGATGCATATAAGTACATGTTGAGTATTGATTATGATGTTGATTGTGTGGTTGTGTTGATCTTTCAATAAAGTTATGCATGTTAGATTCAATATCTTCTATTTTTTACGTCTATTAACTTAGGGCTAGAAACCTTAATGGGTAATATATAATTAATATTTAGAATTGGTAAACATGTTTTCTGTCTACGGGAATGATCTGGTTAAAAAAATCTAGAAACGAGTTAGAGTTTTCTACATTTCGCTAACCTTGATACTTCGTAAATCACAATGCTCGTTGTTTGATCTTGGCACTAGTCTAGAAACCCTAACTCATAAAAATCCATACTAATACTAGCTTTGTTTGACTAGGTCTAAAGGTGTGTCTATAGCCTCAACCTTAGTTTAATAGGAGTAGCCTTAATCGATATTAGTTCTTTTTAGCACTTCATACACTATCATCAAAGCTAAGTCTTGAAATAGTTTAACAAATATCATATATCATCAATCTAGTCAGTCTTCGTTAATCCGATTCTTGGATGTTTATATTTTCTTAATCTTTGGTAATCTTTCTTAGTTAATTGAAGTATTAGCAATTATAGTTTGAGTTTAATTATTCACAGGTTGCATATTCAGAGATAACTTTTGTGTCCTAAGGTTGATACTTGGTAACTTACCAGAATTATACTATAATCTGACACGTACGCTTACATGTAACGTGTGTAATTAGTAGTTATTTTTTTACCTTAAAGCTCGTATGTGTTTGTTTCAATTTATTTGTCACTATCTAAGCACTTCAAGTTTCTGTTAGGAAAGAATTTGATTTGGTAGTTTAATCATTTATTTGCTTTTCGTTATTTTAGTACTTATAGGAAAACTTTTGTTTATGCGTTAAAACACGATCTGGTAAATTAGTAGAACTGCCTTCTGAACCTAAGCGATCACTGCGTAAGAGTTCCAAGAAGAAGAAAGAGAAAATAGAACATGTGTGGATTAAATTGGAACCTACACCTGAAGACACCAAAATAGAGGAGCTTGAAGTTTTAGCTATTATGAGAGAATCAGAACAATCGATCTCACATGACATTCGACCATCTACTACTCTTCCTTCTAGTATCACTCGTTTTGCTACTCATACAGAGATTTTTCAAACTCCACCCCAGTCATCAATCTAATCCAAACAAGCTGTCAGTTTTCTGGGTTAGAGGATGAAGATACAAATGCTCACATTGACATGTTCTTGCAAGTCTGTGACACCTTTAAAATTAACTGAGTTTTGCCTGATGCAATCAAGTTACGATTTCCATTCTCACTTGTTGGGAAAGCTCGGACTTGACTTTCTACCCAAGAAGGAAGTTCTATAACCACATAGGAAATCTTAGTTGTGAAGTTCTTAAAGAAACACTTTCCATCCACTAAGATTAATAAGTTGAGAAACATGATTTTAAATTTCCATCAGCAAGATCCGGAGGAAGAACCAGAGGAAGATCTGGAGAAGGAGCTGGATAATAGTGACGGTGAAGGATGTGTTATATCTCCTGCCGGTGGTGAGGATTGATGACACCACTCATTCCTTTTGTTTGCACATCTATTTTTCTTTAACTTAGATAGGAAGGCTTGTTTCCCATCCGACCAATGATTTTAAGTTTTAATATTTGACTGGAATATGATCGTTTGGACACAATATATTTTTGTTGATTATTAAAATATGGAACGTTTTGATTTATGACTATACTATTTTATTCATTGTTTGCTTGTACTAAGTATGAAAATTATATGCGGTGTATATTTTTTATATGTTGGTGCTAACAACCTTATCAGAATCCCCATCGGTTACAAGACTACCCCCCCCCCCCCTGAATTACCCTATTATGTCGTTAATCCTTAGTCTAACTTGATTTACACCTTAGCATATCCAACTCTCTGCAAATGGATTTCCCTAAATGGTCAATGGTCTTAGAGACTTGGAAGACGGAGATACGAATTTGTCAACACTCAGATGAACGCGATGACTTAAACAATTATCTTACCCTTTATATTGCAAGAGTCGTTATCCCATAGGAATTTTTCTTTTTATGCGAATTTTTTCACTAGTCTTTGCATTAGCCGATGCTTACCATTTAATGCGATATCTAGTTACGATTATCGACTTAGAAAAATCTATCATATAATGGTGACACTACATCTTCGCTTCTTCATGCAAAAACTCCAATAAAATTGGTCTCTAACTTAGAGAATTTGATAAACTCGACTTTCGATCCTTGGTTATCACTTCTTGAACACTGAAGATGGTGATGCATTGTTAATATGACCATACCATTTCGAACATTATTTATTCCCCGATGTTTGTATTATGATTTTTCTGAAAAAAATTGTTAAGTCTAAATATTGTTCGGTAAAACCAAAACTCAACCAGTTGATGTCTTTGTTGAAAACAAATTCAAAATTGTATGATTCCAAGTTCTTGAATGGCAAATTCTGAAATTTAGGGTTTACATTGTCAAATCATGAAAGTTTGGTGGTAAAATTGTTAAATGTCAAATTTAGCGTCATAAATGTCACATCATGAAAGTGTTTGGCTGTTTGAGATTCTAAATTGTCATACTTTGCAAAGTATAAGGGTTGAAATGTATGTTTTCAATCCTTGAGGAATCTGTTGGTAATTTCTTGTTTGAGAAGTGTAGTTAAAGTTAAAGATCAAAAGATTCTAGTTGAGTGAGATTATTCATGATAAAACTAACGATGATCGAGCCAAGGATAGAGAAGGTAATGCTGATGTTGATGAACAAGTCCAACTCTACGTGCCTTCCTGTAGAGAGGATAGCTCAAGATATCGTTGATTAAAACACCAGTGAAGGTTGAAGATGTTTACCTTCAGCTATTTCCAAGGGAGAATAGTTGGAGATGATCTGAAAGTAAATGTGACAATTCGGATTTTCCCTTCACGATTCACCTTAAGTTGTAACTTAGTGAAGTTAATAAATGCAATTTAATCGGTTGGTAGCATACATATGAGTTCTGTGAAAATATGTGAGCTTACTATGTGTGTAATTGATAAATGTAATATTAATATAAAACCCAGCCGCACACTTCCATACATCTCGTACACCCCTCATTGACCGCACACTCCTTCACCTCTTACAAGCAGGCCGCATACCCTCTTAATTCATGCCCAATCCTCAGACCCACAGCTTACCCTAATGAGGCCGCACACTCATTAAGGGCGTACACATGTGCATGTGCGGTGTCCTTGTAAGGCTATAAATACACACAATTGCTAAACCCTAGAATGATTATTCCCCAATCATTTGCGGCTGCAGCTTTTAGAAAAGATTCCCTCTTTTTCACCAACATTCTCTTTTTAGAAACCCTAGAAACACTCCAAATCTCCTTCCTTCTTCTTCGGAATTTGACGACAACCTTATCTCCTTGAAAGCAGCTGGTGATTATTACATTGGAAGCTTTGTTTCATTATCTTTCTCGTACACTCTTGTATTCTACAACATCCGGTTAATGTTTATATACTACTTGGTTTGTATACGTGATAATGTGTATGACTTCATGATGATTTATTCGGATAACATGTTTGATGATGATAATCGAATATAAATGAATACCATCTTCCTTAATAGCTTGTTGCAATATACTGATCATCATTTTTTCACTTTTGTATTTCTTTTTCTCATCATCGGTTAGATCTTTAATAGCAACAATCTCTCCGTCGTCATCAATCGGTCTAACATATCATTGTTCAACACATTCCCACGCATCTAAATGATTCGCTTGAACCCAATTTTTGAAACGTTCTTCCCAACTGTTATATTCCTCGATATTCATGAGCTTAGGCGGTTTTTGCATGGTGCCCATTTCATTTTCTAAGTTCACATTCTGAGCCATAGTGATCGGAGTAGCAAATGCGTTGTAGAATTCGTTTTCCATGTTTTGGTATTGATATTTCACAAAAACAGACCTTTCAAACGAACTGGGATATTCAAATGACCTGATGACCTGTTTCAAACGATCTAAACTCAATTCCAAATGATCTGACTGAGTTTGTACGACCTGATGTGATCTGGGTCAAACCGTGCGATGTGGTTCAATTATAAGTGACCTCGTGCGAACTGGTGTATTTCAAACAAGTTGAACCTCTTCGTGCGAACTGGTTCAACTTCAAATGACTTGTTACACCTCGTGCGAACTGGATCCTATCTCAATCCGTGCGAACTAAAACTGTTTCAAGCGAACTGGTTCAAGTTCAATCCGTGCGAACTGATATTGTTTCAAGCGAACTGAAAGTGGAGAATGGTATGATAACAGGGTGTGTTACAAATGTGGTTTTGAAGGACACATTGTTGTTAACTGCCAGAGTCAGAGATGTGAGACGAGAAGATGCTATGAATGTCAAATCAGAGGTCATATTGCTAGAGATTGTCCAATGAGATCAAAGAGAAGATCGAGGGCTGAATCTCATAGAATGGTGAAGAAAACAGTCAAAATTGAAGAAAAGCCCAAAGAACAGAAAGTGAAATTATCACAAGGGCAGAAGGATAGATTGAGAAAGAAAAGAAAGAAAGCAAGAGAGTATCTTGAAAAGATTTTGTCCTCGGATACAACCGATGAGCCAGATAACAATTCTGATGAATCGCTTTGCTCTCCAAAGAATGATCAGTCAAGTAAAACGAATTCATCAGATTCAAATATGAGGACAAAAGAGAGAATAAAGAAAGAAAAAGTTCTTGCTAAATCTGATACCACTTGTTAGGATCGTTGAGTCGATCAAACGAGACAATCAGAAGAGTTCTCGATCAATACGAAAGGCGGAAACAAACGTATCGATGTTGAATCAACTTGATTTACACTTAGAAGTACTTTAACTATCTCTTGTTCAGAACGTTTTACAAGCTGGAGATACTTTGGCAGAGCTTCGCTACCGGAATCACACACGCGTCCAAGTTACAAATGAAAAACTCAAGACACCTATATATAGTACTCACCAGGTCGCATGAACAAGACACTCCAGTTCGCACGAACTGGTCACTTCGTGTGAAGTGGCTTGTTCCGACCTATTTTCCATTTCTCTCGAACTACGTGTCTAAGTTTATCAATTCTATTACATGACTCGATACAAGACGAAGTCAACAAACATATGCACCAACAAGCAAGCTTCATAAAAGTGACAACTTTTACAAATCATTCAAAGTCCATTCGCAAACCACATACTCTTCGTGGTTCGACCCCTTGCTACCACTAGCTATCGTTAAGGGTAATTAGGGCTTATAAATCTTATCTTTGACCGGAGCGCGACACTTCGATCAGCAAACAATGTATCTTTTGCAGGGAGAGTGACACTGGCGAAAGCAGTTCTGGGAGCCCTCCCTATCTATTATTTGTCTATTTTCAAAATTCCATCAAAGGTAGCAAATACGCTTGAGGGCACTCGTAGGAATCTTGTTTGGGGCTTTAAGGGCGGAAAGAAGAAAATAAAATGGATTGCGTGGAAGAGAATAGTATCTCCCAAGCGTCACGAGGGGCTTGGGATTGGGGATATCCGTTCGTCTAAATTAGCTCTACTAGCCAAGTGGTGGTGGAAGTTTAAAGAGTATCCGTCGGCGTTTTGGGTTAGAGTAATTAAATCCATTCATGATAACAAAGTGGTTAGACAATCATTCCCTTTAAAATAGAAGATTGTGGGAATGTGGAAGGATATTATAGCAATCAAGTCCGTTTTCTCGGACATGAACATATCGATTGAGGATAATCTAAAAGGATTCGTGGGACGTGGGGATCATATCCTATTCTGGCAAGATAACTGGATGGAAGGAGGAGCGCTCTAAAACAGGTTCCCCAAACTATACGCTATATCAAAAAACAAAGGGGATGTAGTGCAACATTTTTACTCGATTCAAGATGGTTTGACTAGTTGGAATTGGAAATGGTATTGAAACCGCGAGACGAGGAAGAGAAAGAATAATTATCTGCGCTACTAGAAGTTCTGTCCAGGATCAAGGTGGGGCTGGGCCGGGATGGGTGGGGCTGGAAATCGACCAAGAATAGTTCTTTTTCGGTGGCGGACGTGAGGTCACAGATCGCAGAGGCTACAAAGACAGATTGAGCAGAAGAATGGCAGCATTGGAACACCGATGTACTACCAAAAGTAAACCTTTTTTGCTGGAGAGCGGAATTAGATAAAATACCTACAAAACGGGCATTGACGAGTCGGGGAGTACCAGGTATAGATCAATCTTGCAACAGGTGCGGCATTGCGGAAGAAGACGCGAATCATGTGATTGTGCGATGCTTGTTCTCGAGGATCATTTGGTGGAAAATATTCAGATGGTTAAAAGTCCCATTCCCCGAAGACGGATTATCCATTCACGGTATGCTCAATATGGTGAAAGAGGCGAAAGGATCAAAGGCATGGAAAAAGATCGTAGGGGCAGTCATAATGACGACTATGTGGGAGATTTTACATAAAAATGATTGATTTCTTGATTCGAGCAGAACAGGTTGTATATGCCAACATGGTTTTGGTGTTCAGTATCTTTTTTCCTTTGCATAAAAAACGAAGCATCATTCCACTGGTTTGTATCGGAAGTTCACATCATTCTAGCAGATGGTCATAACTGTTAATGAAGGTACTCGGTGTCTTTATAAGAACTTCAATATCGAACTTTAATTTTTTAATGTCTTTTTTTGTTTTTTCATTTTCCGCATTTCATGCTAGGAAGGACCCCTTAGTTTTGCTTTGATAGAGCGAGTGAACTTGTTTCTTCTACAGCTGTTCTCGACATGATATTGTTATGGAAGGCAAAACAATCCATGGCCTTCAATGTCAAGCTAAGATACACCTTTTGAGTGTTGTATCGGCTGCCACATGGGCAGTTATTTTAAGGGTTACTTGCTCACACTCTCCATGGTTCATTTTGGTGATTATTTCCTACTTATCACCCAACATGTTTGGTACTGTGTTTTTTCTATTCCCCTTAATAAGGTGTTATCTTAAAAGTTCCAACTACAAATGCTGATGCTCATGATGGGGTGGTATCAGGTACAGATTACTAGATTAGATAACTTTTTATCCATTCAACTGTTTTCAAAGGTCTGCAGCTTGATTATTGTTCAAATGAATACAAAATTTAAAATATATGAAATACGACAGCTTCAGCTTTTTTTGGGACGAAAATGCATTCTCTGTTTTCTAGTATGATCTATTTATAGGGTAAAGTTATTCTACAAAGTCTCCTAATTGTAAGAAGGATTTATAGAGTGACAAGTGTCCAATAACCTAAAATTAAACCCACTACATCACCACCCAAAACCTAAACAGTCGCAAAACGGTTGCAATAAAACAGAGAATGCAGTTTTAGTTTGTAGTTTTAAATGAAATTTTTTATAGTTCTGAAAATTTGATAAATGTTTAAATTCTCATAATATGAACATTATTTGCAGGATTAAAACTGAAAGTAGCTGATAAAACAAAAAAAATTACGATCGCTAAACAGTCGCAAGTTTGTATACGGCAAGCAGTCGCAAAACGGTTGCAATAAAACCACAAAATCAAAAACTGTCGCAAAATTTGTGACTGCTCTTTTGCTCGCAGAAACTGATCGCAAATATTTACTAGCAGTCGCAAACGGGCCTTTGCGACATGTGTTTTTCTGACCGCATGTTTGGTAGCAAAACAGTCGCAACAGAGCTATTGCGATCGTTTTGCAACTGTAAATGCGGTCGCAAATACCCAGTTTTCTAGTAGTGGGGTGCTAGTATATATAATCTCATATAATACTTTTACTAATCAAAATTGTTCCTTGACACTTAGAAGTTCTTTTTTTTTTTAATTTTAATAAAACTTCTTTTTTGCCTATTTACTAGGTTGACTTTTCTGAATTAACTTTTGTATGATAACTTTAAAAAAAGATATAATACTTAGTTGTGTTTATTTTTTCTCAAAACATCCTATGTAAATTTTGTTGAAAGCAGAGTTATTTTTAAAATATAGTATTTTTTGTGTTGTAAGTAAAGCGAGTATGGATGTCGTACCAAAATCGTTATGAAACAAATTCGATAGTAATCGAAAATAATCGGTACCAGTATTGGCATTTTGGGAACCGATATCAAAATTCGTTTGTATGATTTTCGATCAGTGTAGAAGAAGATAGTGTGTTGAGTGGTTGCGATTGCCGGATTTGAAAGATAGTTGATATTGCTTGATCTTCTGTGTTGAGATTTGAAATTCAAGAACAGAAGAAGCTTTCAGATCTGAATGTTTGAAGCTGAATACATAATTTTTAGCGTCCGTTTTTCAAGAGATATATATCTGGTTTAAATGTCATATTCTTCAGCGATTTTAATAAGAATCTGTCTTTGTTTGTTGTGTTGTTTTCGAATTGGAAAGACGAAGAGAGAAACGAAATTGATTCGAAGCTGTTTTGGTGAGATCTGAAATGAAGAAAAAAGAATGATGATATTAGATGTAGGTGGTACAGATTTGAATCGAAATCGAACCGATTACTTTAGGTGTTGAATGGATGCTGATTAGTAATCGAGGATATATTAATAATAAATAGTTATGGTTTTATTTTTTATATTTATTATCAATAAACAAATTGATTTTAGGAATTAATAACAAATAATTTAATACTTACATTTATAAAATTACTGAAATGCCCTTTTAGTTAAAAAAACAATTTGGATAAAGTTAGAGGCGGGGAGTAAAATGAAAAAAAAAAAACATAGTAAACTATTGAAGAAAAATGACCGTTTTTAAATGATTGGAGTAAAACCATTAAAATGAGCAAACACAGCAAAACGGAAGTTTACTCTTTTTTTGGCAAATCACAACTTTACATTTTTGATCCCATGAGAAAGTTTTATGTAATTAACCATTGTAACCAAACTTTGTTACTCTGTGATACATGTAATCTTTTATTGAACAGAATCTATACTGCCTGAACAACAATGCTGGTACTATTATTTTTTTAGTTTTTGATATATTTTCACTACGCTACCTAACAGTTTCCATACACCAACCTAGCATATGTAAACTTTATTCATACTATTGTAAATATTATTTTGTATTTTGTATCACGTTATCCTGGAGATCCCACCGGTTCCTTACGAAATGTTATAATAAAAAGATACCCAATCAATACGAGTCAAATGTTTGGTAGCTATTGAAGTGCATGTTATCTTCAAATTGACGATAGAAAGACATATTTTTAAGTTAAATCGAATTTATGGTTGTGAATACAATACAAGCGTATTATTTATTATTGTTTTCGATACCTCATCTCATAACATCATTTCTCCGTTCACTCTCTCTCTAAGCAATCCCAAAAATGGCAACTATAGTTTTGTATCCATCGCCGGGTATGGGACACCTCATTTCTATGGTGGAGCTTGGAAAACTTATCACCAAACACCACCCTTCCTTCTCCATCGTCGTCCTCACTCTCATCCCCTCCTTCAACACCGGCACCACCGCCGCCTATGTCCGCCACATCTCCGCCACCTTCCCCGCCATCACCTTCCACCACCTCCCTGACATCCCTCTTGACCCCCTACAATTCCCTTCAATGGAAGCCATCATCTTTGAGCTTATTCGACGTAGCAACACTAATGTCGATCGCGCTTTACAATCAATCTCTTCATCTTCTAACATCTCCGCCTTCGTTATCGACTTCTTTTGCACGACAGTAATGCCCGTGGCTGATAATTTAAACCTGCCGGTTTACTACTTCTTTACTTCTGGAGCATGCTGCCTTGCACAATTCCTTTACTTTCCGACAATTCATAAAACCACTACTAAAAGTTTTAAAGATATGAATACACTCATCCATTCGCCTGGGCTGCCGCCTATACCATCGTCAGATATGGTAGTCCCGCTACTTGATAGAACTACTACTGATTATTCTGATTTTCTTGAAGTATGCGAGCATTTTCCAAAATCAGCTGGAATCATCATCAACACGTTTGATTCGCTGGAGTGGAAGGCGATTAAAGCCATAAACGATGGAGTTTGTGTCCCAGATCAGCCTACGCCACCAATCTACTGCGTGGGACCGTTGGTGGCGAGTGGTGGTGACGATTCGCACGAGTGTTTGAATTGGCTGGATTTGCAACCGAGTGGAAGCGTTGTGTATTTGTGTTTTGGGAGTTTGGGTGTGTTTTCGAGTGAGCAGTTGAACGAGATAGCGAAGGGGTTGGAGATGAGTGGAGTTCGGTTTCTTTGGGTGGTTAGAAGCCCGCCTTCAAACAAAAAAGAAGACCGGTTTCTACCACCGCCAGAGCCGGAATTGGATGTACTGCTGCCAGAAGGTTTCGTGGAGCGTACTGAAAATAGAGGACTCATGGTGAAGAACTGGGCGCCGCAAGTGGCTGTTCTAAGCCACAAGTCTGTGGGCGGGTTTGTGACACACTGCGGGTGGAACTCCATCTTGGAAGCCGTGTGTGCGGGTGTTCCAATGGTGGCATGGCCGCTCTATGCGGAACAAAAGTTGAATAAGGTGGTGTTGACGCATGACATGAAGCTGGCGCTACCGATGGATGAGTCAGAAGGCGGGATGGTAACCGCGATGGAGGTGGAGAAGCGGGTTAGACAGTTGATGGAGGGGGATGAAGGTAAAGTTGTTCGGGAGGTGGTGACTGCAAGAAAAGAGGAGGCGGAGATGGCATTGAGCGAGGGTGGGTCTTCTCGTGCGGCTCTGTCTAAGTTAGTTGCCTTGTGGTAGTATTGGTTCATCTCCTATTTGGTCAAGGCGATACTATAATAATTAATAAATTATCTGTATTTCTCGGTGCTTAAGTCTTGTTAAGGTGGTCGATATCTGTTCTTGAGCACATTATAACATACATCTTTTTATCACTAAAAATTATTATAATAACATATTTCGTTGAAGTATTCTATTTTATCTTTGATACACAAATATTGTGTGAATCGCAGACTTGTCATTTTGTATGAATCATATGTTCAAACTTGTTATCTTGTTGAGATGGGTAAAGAGTTTATATAAATACAAATATGCTTGTAATATAGATATATGTTTATATAAATACATATATGTTTGTAATATAGATATATAAATATCAAATTATTTCGCAAATTATATAACTACATGTTTGTAATATAAATAAATGATAAAATATAATATCAAATACCAATTTATTTAGCTAATTATACTTTGCAAGTGTTGATCTAATATTTATATAAAAACTTTATATAAATACATGTTAGTAATATCAACACATGTTGATTACAATACATTAAATATTGTGGTTCCTGTCTAGTGGCAGCGGTTATCTGGAACAAAGTGTGCGAGTGGTGTAAATGCCCTCAAATTTTCGCCTTCAATACAAGAGACTTATTAGGAACATATAAAAAATATGGACTAAATGGCAGGAAACGACAAATTATGCAAGGTATTAATTTGGTCGCATGTTGGTCAATTTGGAAGAGTCGAAATGATGTAATATTTTCTGGGAAGCGGGTTAATATAGATAAGATTTTTGGCGAGATACAAACGTCCTCGTTTATGTGGTACGAGAGTCGTTAGTATGGTAGTGAAAATGACTGGGAAAAGTGGCGAACATTTGGGTGTGGTATAAAACTCTATTGCCGTTCAAAAAAAATATGGTTGACCACACTCAATAATATAGAGTGGATTCTCATTGTTTGCTTTTCCCTATTTGTCCTTGCTATCTATGTGATTTTGTGCTTTGATTTTGATTGGTTTTTTGCGAACAAATATAAGGAAACAAACCAAAAAAAAAAATTAATTAATGAACATGCAATAAAAATTAGGAAAAATAATCATCGATCAATTTTAGTTTTATCCAAGAATAATACAATAAGGGGCAGTTCCCAGCCAAAAAGTCATCAAAATTTACAATGATTTTGCAAAGTTTTACGCAAGAACTATATATGTTAATTTTTTCTATGCATAGAACTTTGTATAGTTTTAATTTTATTCTTTATGTGAACAAAAACTCATAGAACTTTGTATAATTTTAATTTTATTCTTTATGTGAACAAAAACTCTACGCATAGAACTTTGTATAGTTTTAATTTTATTCTTTACGTGAACAAAAACTCATCGAAATTTACAATGTGTTTGCAAAGTTGGAAAATATAAAATTGGTGAAAGTAGATGAATTTAAATATATTAAAATTTAAAAGTTTGCAAGTTTTATGAAACACAAATCAAAATCTATATAATATAGTGACCCACAATCTGATGTTCGCTTCATCTTGTTTTTAGAATATGAAGCACTTATGTCCACGAGCTAGTTGCATCGCGCAAACTTAATGTGGATTACAACAAAAATACAATATACCATAACAGTGTCATAATCGTTGTACCAAGAGTTTTTGTTATATAATACAGTGACCCACAATCTGATCTCCGTTTCATCTTGTTTTTATACTATGAAGCACTCACGTCCACGAGCTAGTTGTATCGCGCAAACTTAATGTGGATTACAACAAAAATACAATATACCATAATAATGTCGTAATCGTTGTACCAAGAGTTTTTGTTATATAATACAGTGACCCACAATCTGATGTTCGCTTCATCTTGTTTTTATACTATGAAGCACTCATGTCCACGAGCTAGTTGTATCGTGCCAACTTAATGTGGATTACACCAAAACTACAATATACCATAATAATGTCATAATCATTGTACCAAGAGTTTTTGTTTGTTATGTCTTGTTTATCATGAGATGTTTAAATAACAATTTTTTTGTATCTTACGTCTTGTTGATCATATTGAGAGGTTGTTTGATAATACACTACAATATTACTATTTAAGATCCAAGGAATTGAAATTGCAGGAAATCATATGACATTACATGAATTGCTTTAGTATCTTGAAATACTATTAACATGAAAAGTGCTAGTATGAATATAAAGTTTTGATACGCAAATAACATGACATTACATGTATTGCTTTAGTATCTTGAAATACTATTAACATGAAAAGTACTAGTATGAATATAAAGTTTTGATACGCAAATAACAAAGTATTGTATTACTTTTTGCTTTGCAAGATCCAAGGAAATGAAATTAAAAGAAAAAAATAGTAACAACATTCAACTTATTAAAAATTTTGATACGCAACTTATTAAAATCAAAAAACAGTAAAAACATTCAACTAACCTGTTAAGTGGTTTGAAAATTCCCCATTCGATTGATAGTTGAGATTTAGGGTTTCAGCATAAAATATCAAAACAAAAACATTAGTAACTTCGATTAATGTTAAACAACCAAACGTAACACACAAACAACATACATATGATTTTGTCCGCATAATGAAGAAGATGATGCCAAATACAAATACATCGGTGTTGATTTAAATAACAAAAAATATAAAATCAAACATCAACAACTTCGATTAACAAAAAAAATCCATTCATAAACAACACAAATATATCACATACCTTATTTTTCGATCGGATCTGAAAGATAGTAAAAGAAGAATATTGCTAACGGGATTTGAATCAATGTTTTTAAAAACTAATAATCTACATGATCAAATCAATAACATACACAAAGAAATTAATGGATCAACAACTACCTTCGATACTGAAATATTGTTAACCTTGTTCAAGAAGTAGAAGAAGAAGTTAGGTTAGAGAGAGAAAGAACAGATGTTGTGTAGATATGGAATGAGATTATGATATCAATAATTGATATGTTTTAATATATAGTATATCCGATTAAGTGAATTCGGGTAAACGAAATCATAAATCCGACCCAAATACAATTCGGATCCCGCCTCCATATGGCCTAGAATTCATTCCCTCCTAAAATCACCTTGAGGCTCCATCAGAACATGCAAGTGTCTCATATCCATCTCATTTATTATATTATATAAAATAAAATAAATTAAAATTAAATAAGGGGATACTGGTTTTGGTTATGACCATACCCTTAAGGTAGTTGTAACGTCCAAATCCGCCAAACGATCAACAATGTATTTTCACTAGTTTCATGCTAACATTAGTCTCTTTTACAAAAATACCCTTACTAGTAGGACGAACCAATTTTTAAAAGTTTAAAAACATTCGCCTTACGGTTCGAAAACATATCCTTACTACCATATTTACATCCAACCTTAGCATATTTAACAAATGACATGAGTACAAAATTACAACTTTAAACAATTAAAAACAAATTTTGACCCGTTTGACATATTCTTGCATAACGGAAGCGCATATGGTCATGTGGTGTGTCCGTCCCAAGTCGCCTACCTAAACATGAGATTCACCTACATCACAACACAAACTCACATGTTAGATCGGTTAAAACATATTACTAATACAATTTGCTTTTCTTCATTATTTGACCCATTACCGGGTCATTACATGTTTATATATTTCATTCGAACTTCTCATATGACAATTCCTTTTAACGGATATAGCACCATCTTAGTTTCCATCATCATTAATCATCATACTTCATCCGACCCGTTCTCACGGATCGTGCTTATTCTTACCTTATCAATTTTCATACTTCACTAGTTTGACTTGTAAAAGTCAACGCTTAGCTATCTTAACTTCATGACAATTTCATCTTATTTGACCCGTTTAACTACGGGTCAATACATCATCAAGAACACTTCATTCTCATACTTTAGACCCATTTGTACGGGTCATCAATAGACTTTTCCCTTTTTCTACTAACAATTCGCATTAAGACATTTTACTATAAATTTTCGCATAAAACATCGAACAATTATTTACATGAGAACTAACACAAAATCTACATTCTACATAAGCGAAGTTCACATGAACTTACCTTTGTTTTGCGTTGCTTGCGAACCGGTTAGGCTTGTACCTTCCTCCTACACGCCAACAATTTCGCATACAACATTCTTTCAATTTCATATGCTTAATTCATATTTACATTAGCATAGTAAGCTAACAACTCATCATTTCACATATTCATATCAATTACCATCATATGTTGTCACAGCCCCCGACCCCACCCTGGGAGTGGGAGCCGTGAACCAGTCAGATGTTATCGGTGTTTATTAATTACGCAGCGGAAAAAAATTTATCAGGATCGTAGTTAGGAAATAATTTCAGAGTTTGTAAAACACCAAACTTTTAATATTAAACAAATAGGCTTAAAACCATATTTAAATTCAATTGTTTTTATAGAGATAAATCCAAATAAATAAAACATAATTTCTTTTTTTATTCAGGTGTTTATAGCCACTTTATTTAAGCCTTCAGTGCTCCATAGCTGGCTTCTATTATCTTTACAACAAGTTACCTGAAACACGTTTTGAAAACATTTTATCAGTAATAAATACTGGCGAGTTCGTTCCATTTTTATAAAAATATATTGTTATACTTTACAGCATTAAGAGTGTTTATATTTGTTTACATTTACCCAAAACTCAATCAGTATTTGTCACATGGTGGCAGTTCCGATGTGACAGTGGTCATATCACTCATTGGCTCACTTTCGTCCAATAGTGAATTTATCAAGTAATAGATATATAGTATATCTTACTATTATATTGGTCACTAGGCGATTCCTGTGACGGTGGTCAAATCACTGTTGATCATTCTCTCAACTAGTGACACGGGTCATATTACTGTTGATCATTCTCTCAACTAGTAATTGTGGTCATATCACTGTTGATCATTCTTTCAACTAGTGACTCGGGTCAAATTACAGTTGATCATTCTCTCAACTAGTAATTGTGGTCATATCACTGTTGATCATTCTTTCAACTAGTGACTCTGGTCATAACACTGTTGATCATTCTCTCAACTAGTGCATTTGGTCATGTCAATGTTGATCATTCTCTCAACTAGTGACTCTGGACTTAGTAGTGTCACGTGACATTACTTTTTCAAATATATTTTCTATGGCACAAAACTACTTAACCCAGAAGATGAAATATATCATTTTCTGTCAAATTAATAGCTATAACTTTATCAAATATAATATATTAATTAAATAATTGTGATATTATTTTTTAATATATTAACGTAACTAAGAGTAAAATATAATCTTAGTGTATTAAAAGTAGAATATATTATTTTTGATATATTTTATTATGATATACATTTATGTCAAATATAACATGTAATAATTTAGTATATTACATATTATATTATATTTGTAGAAAATATATGATGTTTAATAGTCTAGTAAAATATATTTAAGTCTTTTTCTATTTCATTATTTATATATAAGTTTATTCATCATGTCAATTTGCTTTGACAAACTTGGCCTAGCTAGGTGTCACAAACCAACCGCATAACATGGCCCATTCCATATATCTTATATAAATTTATAAGATATATTCAATATTTTAATATAGTAATGTAAAAATAATATTAGTTATAGGCTATGGCTACTGGGGCATAATTCCCCCGTGCTTGTGGTCATGCTACTATTAGCTAACTTTTTGGCCAATAGTAACGAGAGTCAAGTAATGTATAAAAATCTCACATAGTGGCAACTATTGTATAATATAAAAACTTAATTACTGTAAGTATATCTAATAAACATTTAGGGTTTTTTAAATGCATTTTTAAAAATAACTGTATTGCTAAAAATGTGATAAAAGAAGAATGACTCACCTTGTAACTTTAGGGTTCAACTAGAAAGCCTCCTGGTATAAATCTTGGGTATAACTCTCGAGCTATAATATATATATATATATATTTATATGCACTCGTGTTAAGTATAGTAACCCTAATTCAACCTTATCCCTATGTCACGAGACAGAACCCCAACGAACTTAGTCGAGCAGAGCTTTGGCATGCGTTATGGGGCTCCAGATCAATCGAAAAGGGTATCAGTGATCGGGAGTTAAAACACTTAAAACAGGGCAGGGCTTTATTATTATTATTGATATAATATAAAAGGAAATTTTGAATCAAAGAGAGAGAGGGGCGATATCTAGTGAGAGAGTAGAAAGAAAGGAAATTTTGAACAAATGAGAATGTCGACACTACATTCTATTTATAGATGGATTTTTACTTGGAAAGTAAGTTATTGAGTACACGTAACCTATCATATACTCAAAGTGTTAGTTAGAGTTTTGAATTTTTTATTTTCTTTATTATCTTATGAGGACACGTCCATACCAATTTGTTTTTTTTTTCAATTCCATATATCCATATAGTTTAGTTATTATTATTTAATTATAATATATATTATAATTAATTTCAGCTGCTTCACTTATCTGGCGCACATAACTTCTAAAATATAACGTTTTATAAAACAATGAATATGTCACTAGAACGAGAATATTTGTATCTATATTTTGAACCAAGATTAATTAAAAACGGAGTAGGTTCAAATATTATGTATTTTTATAATTTAATTATTAAACGGTTCCTGTGCCCGTCTAGGTACTTCATATTTCTAACAGTCAACTTACCCGTAGTCTACCCGTTTAATAATATAAGTTTTTATATACTTTATAGAAAATAGAATTGTCACACATATATAAGCCAAATAATTAGTATAACATTCCAATCAATCATATATAAAATAGTATTTAAAACTATATGGGTCGAATAATTATATTAAAAATAAAACTAGTTACTAGTGGTTAATAAATTTAAACAACCTATAACTCTTATATGATAAAAATAGAAATGTTACATCCTCCCCACCTTGTTTTAAATCTCGTCCTCGAGATTTGGGCTACGATGTCTCCTCTAGAGTTATGTTATGTTTTAGTCAGTAAGAACATTATTAAGGTAAATGATACAAAATTAAAACATCAAATTTTGTGAATACGAGTTGTAAAATAAATATGACTCAATGGTTCAACTGAATTAGTTCAAGAAATCGATGTCAACTGGACGAGATGAAATAATTTCCAAGGTGACTAGGTTCAAGCCAAAATAGAGTTATGATCAATAGATGTCTAAATATAATGTTTATAAGTTGTGAATGATTTTTAGAATCAATAGAATTTATTGTCAAAAGAAAACTTACCTTGATTGTCAACTGAGGAAGACTTAGAATCAACAAGATCAAATGAAACAGAAGCACGAAAATGATTTGTCAACTATCGAATGATGACATGAGAAAAATCAATGTGTTGACATTATTGAATTAAAAGGATACACCGAAATACAACAGAGTTTAATGTATCATTGTCTTAATACATAATTGCATTAAGACTATTCTCAATGATGAGTCAAACGAAAGACATATGTAGTTTTGCATGATTTGTATGATTATGATTAGCCCAGGCTACAAGTTTATATCGACGCCGCAAGGTGTCGAAATGATTGAAATAGCTCAATAATTATGGTGACCAAACAAATTCACCATGTTTGTAATCAGGTAAAATTTTTAAAGAAGTAAATTGGGATATTTATTTCAAATAAATAGCATAGGATTTTCAAATGAAAGACCAAATGAATATCATAGAATTTTCGATCAATGATGAAAGAATCTTTAGAGGTACACCGGAATATAATACGAATTTGTGTACTCTTATCTTAACACATAATTGTATTAAGACGGTTTAAGATAATGAACCAACAGAAATTACATAAATAAATCCGTACGTCAGGATTAGCGCAAGCTTCAAATTAAAGAAAACGCCACCACAAGGTGTCGTAACCAATTAAATGATTCAACGAAAGTGAAGGCCAAACAAGTCTGTTAAGGTTTTGAATAGATGAAGTACTTGTCAAGATGCATTTATTTATATACTTTTGATTTATACTAGGGTCAAATAATAACTTAACTTAGATATTACATATCAGCGATTACGTCTGGAATCATTTCTGCTTCTTGCGTAGTAAGTACGAATGCTCGCGCGTTCTTCTTAGCTCCGTCTGTTGTTTTTGCCTTGTTGTCGGGTGCTTTACTCAGATTCGGGCAATATGGTTTGATGTGTCCTGTTTCTCCGCAATTGAAACAAATATTAGTTTTCCTTCTACACTCTTTCTCTATATGCCCGGTCCTCTTGTAGAAGTCACAGTAGGGTGTTCTCCTAAAACGACATCTTCCTGAATGCCTTTTGTTACAGCTTCTACACGTAGGTTGCTCCAATGACGTTTCAGTTCCTTTCTTCTTGAATTCTTGGGAAATTTTCTGGGCTAACTCCTTCTTCTTGTTTTCTTCTCTTGTGCGGATTAGTCCATCTGTCAGGATGTTAGCTAGTTCAACTGTTTCTTCAATAGTCTGTGGTCTAGCGGCCTTGACCATGTCTCGGATTTCGCTCACTAATCCCCAAATATAACGAGAAATTAGTACGGGTTCTGGAGAAGCCAGCGTTCGTACCATTCTTGCATATTCGAAGAACGTTGTCGTATATTAACGACAATTCACGCCTATCATTTTATGATTTAGGAACTCGTTAGCCATTCGTTCTTTTTCATAAGGGGGACAAAATTTCCTTTCTGCTATCTCCTTGAATTTTTCCCAGTTCAGAGCATAAGCCATTTCACTTCCTTTTGCCTGAAGAATTGTATTCCACCATTCTAAGGCTTCTTCTTTAAAGAGGTTGGAAGCATACATCACCTTATCTTCTTCGGCACATTTGCTGATTTTAAGAACAGCTTCTGTCTTTTCCAACCATCGCAGAACAGCCGTGGCTCCTTCACTGCCCGCGAACTCAGTTGGTTTACAGGATAGAAATTATTTGCAGGTACATCCGAGAGCCATCACCTTCATTTTCTTGGGATATGGGGTTTTGATAATATCATCATTGTCTCCATTGACACTATGGCTAAAACTGTCGTCACGAGTATGCTTGCTACTCACAACTTTGGTGGGTTCTACGGGGTTTTTAACAGCTTTAATTATTAAAGGTAAAGCATTTGCTATTCCTTGGGCTATTAGATTTTCTATAGCATTTTTATCCAAAGGATTTTCATTATTAGCATAAACTTCTGGATTATGTGATACTTCATTCGACATCTGAATTATAAACAATTTTCAATTATTAATATCCCAGAGTAATTAAATTAAAATAAAATAATACTTCCAGGAATCATATGTGCGTATCTACATATATATATATATAAATCTACAAAAATAACACATATGTTACTTTGTATTAATTTCCTAACTTTATTGTTTCAGATTAGGTATTAAAGGAACACCTAAATAGCTTAAACAAGTGGCTCTGATACCACCTTCTGTCACTGCCCCCGACCCCACCCTGGGAGTGGGAGCCGTGAACCAGTCAGATGGTATCGGTGTTTATTAATTACGCAGCGGAAAATTTTTCATCCGGATCGTAGTTAGGAAATAATTTCAGAGTTTGTAAAACACTAAACTTTTAATATTAAACAAATAGGCTTAAAACCATATTTAAATTCAATTGTTTTTATAGGGATAAACCCAAAAAAATAAAACATAATTTTCTTCTTTTATTCAGGTGTTTATAGCCACTTTATTTAAGCCTTCAGTGCTCCATAGCTGGCTTCTATTATCTTTACAACAAGTTACCTGAAACACATTTTGAAAATATTTTATTAGTAATAAATACTGGCGAGTTCATTCCATTTTTATAAAAATATATTGTTATACTTTATAGCATTAAGAGTGTTTATATTTGTTTATACTTACCCAAAACTCAATCAGTATTTGTCACATGGTGACAGTTCCGATGTGACAGTGGTCATATCACTCGTTGGCTCACTTTCGTCCAATAGTGAATTTATCAAGTAATAGATATATAGTATATCTTACTATTATATTGGTCACTAGGCGATTCCTGTGACGGTGGTCAAATCACTGTTGATCATTCTTTCAACTAGTGACTCGGGTCATATTACTGTTGATCATTCTCTCAACTAGTAATTCTGGTCATATCACTGTTGATCATTCTTTCAACTAGTGACTCGGGTCAAATTACTGTTGATCATTCTCTAAACTAGTAATTGTGGTCATATCACTGTTGATCATTCTTTCAACTAGTGACTCTGGTCATAACACTGTTGATCATTCTCTCAACTAGTGCCTTTGGTAATGTCATTGTTGATCATTCTCTCAAATAGTGACTCTGGACTTAGTAGTGTCCCGTGACATTACTTTGTCAAATATATTTTCTATGGCACAAAACCAATTAACCCAGAAAATGAAATATATCATTTTCTGTCAAATTAATAGTTATAACTTTATCAAATATAATATATTAATTAAATAATTATGATATTATTCTTTAATATATTAACGTAACTA
Organism: Helianthus tuberosus; assembly: GCA_030545235.1. Lineage (NCBI taxonomy): Eukaryota > Viridiplantae > Streptophyta > Magnoliopsida > Asterales > Asteraceae > Helianthus > Helianthus tuberosus. Next base: position 113,915,419 of record CM060400.1, on the reverse strand, counting down.
AGATTAAAATATAATCTTAGTGTATTAAAAGTAGAATATATTATTTTTGACATATTTTAATATGATATACATTTATGTCAAATATAACATGTAATAATTTAGTGTATTACATATTATATTATATTTGTAGAAAATATATGATGTTTAATAGTCTAGTAAAATATATTTAAGTCTTTTTCTTTTTCATTATTTATATATAAGTTTATTCATCATGTCATTTTGTTTTGACAGACTTGGCCTAGCTAGGTGTCCCAAACCAACCGCATAAAATGGCCCATTCCATATATCTTATATAAATTTATAAGATATATTTAATATAGTAATGTAAAAATAATATTAGTTATAGGCTATGGCTACTGGGGCATAATTCCCCCGTGCTTGTGGTCATGCTACTATTGGCTAACTTTTTTGCCAATAGTAACGAGGGTCAAGTAATGTATAAAAATCCCACATAGTGGCAACTATTGTATAATATAAAAACTTAATTACTGTAAGTATATCTATAAAAACTTAATTACTGTAAGTAGAATGGACTCACCTAGTAACTTTAGGGTTCAACTAGAAAGCCTCCTGGTATAAATCTTGGGTATAACTCCCGAGCTATAAAATATATATATATATATATAGGGAGAAGATCATGCGAGAACCACCTCTTATTGCGAGAACCGCGAGAACCAATGTGAACACAACCAAAAATGCCTAAAAATAGCTAAAAATCACACAAAATTTTTTTTTATAAATATTTTTATATAAAAATCGCTACTTTTCGAAGAAAAAAAAAATTAAAAATTTTATTTTTTATTTTTTTTGGCCACTAAAAGTAGCGATTTGAGCATAAAAAAATTAAAAAAAAAATTTAGATTTTTTTTTTATTTTTTAGATTTTTTTAGGTTTTTTGGGGGTTTAGTTTTTAGCATTTTAGCTTGGGGGTGGGGGGTTTAGGTTTTTCGGGGGTGGGGGAGGGGGGTTTAGTTTTTTTTTTTTGGGGGGGGGGGGGGGTGGGGGTTAGGTTTTTTTTAGCTATTTTAGGTTGTGTTCACATTGGTTATCGCGGTTCTCGCAATAAGGGTGGTTCTCGCATGAACTCCTCCCTATATATATATATATTTAAATGCACTCGTGTTAAGTATAGTAACCCTAATTCGTCCAATAGTGAATTTATCAAGTAATAGATATATAGTATATGTTACTATTATATCGGGCAGAGCCTTGACATGCGTTATGGGGCTCCAGATCAATCGGAAAGGGTATCAGTGATCGGGAGTTAAAACACATAAAACGGGGCAGGGCTTCATTATTATTATTGATATAATATAAAAGGAAATTTTGAATCAAAGAGAGAGAGGGGCGATATCTAGTGAAAGAGTAGAAAGAAAGGAAATTTTGAACAAATGGGAATGTCGACACTGTATTCTATTTATAGATGGATTTTTACTTGGAAAGTAAGTTATTGAGTACACGTAACCTATCATATACTCAAAGTGTTAGTTTGAGTTTTGAATTTTTATTTTTCTTTAGTATCTTATGAGGACACGTCCATACAAATTTGTTGTTTTTTTTTTCAATTTCATATATCCATATAGTTTAGTTATTATTATTTAATTATAATATATATTATAATTAATTCAGCTGCTTCACTTATTTGGCGCACATAACTTCTAAAATATAGCGTTTTATAAAACAATGAATATGTCACTAGAACGAGAATATTTGTATCTATATTTTGAACCAAGTTTAATTAAAAACAGATTAGGTTCAAATATAATGTATTTTTATAATTTAATTATTAAACGGTTCCTGGGCCCGTCTAGGTACTTCATATTTCTAACAGTCAACTTACCCGTAATCTACCCGTTTAATAATATAAGTTTTTATATACTTTATAGAAAATAGAATTGTCACACATATATAAGCCAAATAATTAGTATAACATTCCAACCAATCATATATAAAAAAATATTTAAAACTATATGGGTCTAATAATTATATTAAAAATAAAACTAGTTACTAGTGGTTAATAAATTTAAACAACCTATAACTCTTATATGTTAAAAATAGAAATGTTACATATGCGCACAAATCATCTTTACCACATAAACAAACAATACTTAGGCATTTCATCAAACACGTGGTGTGCGTAACACTAGCAATACATAAAGTACAACTATCTCATGCATAATCTTCAACTAATTCATATCAAGTTCATCAATTTCTAACTAATTTCATATGACATTCATTCATCATTTATTTAACAATCACTTGTTGTAAGTAATTTCATACATAATTATCACCTTAATTTGCACATGATTCATCACTAGATTTCATAATATTCCTACTTCAAGTGGGTTTTCACTTTTAACCATCAATTAGGCCAAATTCAAACATATTATAACATCTACACATTCATATCAACTAATGTTCAAGTTTAATTTTACAATACATTCACGGGTTACACATAACCCACTTAATCAAACATCACCAAAACATAAATTTCAACTTACTTGATGTCAAGAACACTTAGGTGATCTTAGTTCTTAACTCATGCATAAGATTTTGAGCCCTATTGCCCTTTAATTTGATGATTTCTTGCTAGGTTTTGAGGAGAAGGATTTCTCCCTGGTATCTCTCTCGATCGCACCCCCACACACATACACTGACATTTTTTATCAAATGGTTTTATTTTATATATTTTCATTTTCAGCCCTCTATCTTTTAGAGCATGTCCAATTTCTCATTTCTCATACTAACTTGGTTATTTTTCTTTCGGTTAACTTTAATTATATAGATACGTCTTAAACTTAGTATTATATCTTTAACCTTGCTTATGGTATAAATCTTTATTTACCATTTTTTTCTTTTTATCATCAAAGCATCAAAAATTATAATATTATATTATGACATATGAAATTTGGGGTGTTACAAGTCTACCCTCCTTAAAGAAGGTTTCGTCCCCGAAACCTGAATACATACTTTTTGACAGGTCTACCCGTATCCCTTTGTAATTACATACCTCGAACTTCGACAACATGCTTTCATTCGTTCATCCATCAGGTTGAATCGGTCATTACTACTTTAAAACTTGTCTAATACACATAATAAATCAACCTTGCATGATTCAATGTTATCCTATTACATTATTCCATGATCATCGTTTATTTGTTCAAGCGGATTTCTTAAAACTTATCTGTCAAGTTAATCACTCCCGCATACCTCTAACATTTACTTAGGGAAATGATTTTCATAATATTCATACTTGTTCATTCCTAGACATTTACATAAAATCATAAGTCATACATCATTTTGATAGTTGCTAACTATTTAGCTTCTACATACTTCCCATTCTTCTTGGGTTGATATCGAGCAAAATTTCTTTCATGGCGTTTGCTTGATAATTCCTTTCATACTTTTCTTGCGACACCTACGTGTGATCTCTACCCGAGACCAATATTTCTTTCATTGATGATTTATCATATCTACATGGTTAACCGCAATTTAATGCATACATTTTATACTTGTCGGGTGTATACTAACTTGTTCTAACTTCTCTACCGTCTATCCCTTGATTACAAGGGCCAACATAAGGCTTTAATCACGCTATCAATATGATCGAGTAATCAATACTTACATTTGTGTATCTCATATTACACTCGAGGTGTCATACGCAACTATACTTGTCATCACATTCCATAGCCGGCATACGTACATCATTCCTTCTAGCAATTGTAATGCTAAGGCAATTACCTAACAAGCTCTTACATGCACTTAAATCGTTCCAAAAGATTTGCTAATGCATCCTAATTATAACCTCCATATAAATAAGACACGTATATATAGACTTATGTACATACTCACTCCTACTCATGATTACTTACAAGTTTTAGCTATTGAAATGAAATTAAAACTATACATACTGGCCCACATACTTAGTTCATTTCCCCGCATACTCACTTACACACCCCATTCTTACTCACGCTTTTTAAGTAACTTTCGGGTACGTTTCGGATCTTAAAAATGAGTTCCATACTCACCCGTAACTTATCAAGCAACTTGGTGGGGCTGAAGTACATTATAGAAGCTTATCGGGGCTTGGGATGGGTTCACGAGGTCTGAAATCAAAGAAAAAACGAAGAAATGCATAATTTACATTTTGCACCTGACCTCCACCGTAAGCTACGGTGGCTTCCGTAGCATACGGTGGCCCTTAAAGTGGCTACGGTGAGAAGGGACTGGCCTACGGTGAAAGAAAAGCTTCAGCACCCACCGTAGCCTATGGTGGGCACCGTAAGCTACGGTGGTGCCCAGATCAGCTTTCCATTTTAATACCAAAACTCTCATAACTCGTTCGTTTTGCATCCGTTTCACTTGAAACTTGTTTCTAATTGTCCGTAAAACATTTCCCTACAAAAGTGACTAAAAATCCTTAACCCGGGTCTTTAATCTTTACGAATTTCATTATCTTTACATTACCTTTGAGCATTTATTCAACCCGTTTAGTTTAAACAACTTACCTTCGTCTTAGAATTCTACCTTCGTCTAACAAAGTCAATACTTATTTTAATACTCTCATTCATTACATAACCTTACATGATTTCTCCACATTCATAAACATGAAAATTCCATATACATACTAAGAAGTGAATCGGAATCACTTACCTTTGGCGTCCATGTTCATGTTTTCCTCATTGTTACCTCTTGACCCGTTAGCCATCCATGCTTGGGTAAATCGCCAAGATTTCCTTCCTTGCATATCATTATGCTCATTACACGGTTAGCTTATGTGGGCATACACATAAACAATCATTTTCTTTTTCATTCATACATTACTTGACTTTAGTTAGACAATTGCCACATATATAAAACATATACTAATAACCGCTTCATTCCAAATCTACATAACCTAATGATCATCATTCACAACACATCAATCATCTAATACATAGCACATTAACTTTCTATTCCAACAAATGTGTCTAAGAGTCAATGCATGATGATCATACATTGTTGACTTTAAAAGTCAACTGCCCTATCCATGTACTTTCGAATTATGTACATAAATCCATCTTAAAACGGTAGACCATATTAATAACATTGTATGCATTTCATACTCATACTACATGACATATACATCTATATGGTCACCTAGTTATATCTACATATCCATGCATGATCCATTCCGTCTACACTAGCATTCTCCTACTTAACTCCAACATCATTTGAGTTTACTCTTTTTTTTCATACGTTCCATATCTACTGCTAAGTCAAAGTTGATACGATCAAACAATCCATATGTATTTATTATATCACTCAAGCGTATAGCACAAATTTCTAAAACTTAATTCTACCCAATCACACATTAACCACATTCATACATGGATTTCACCAAGAGTATGTTCCTCATGATATTTTTCTATCAAACATCTTACTCCTACATTCTTTACATACTCCGCTATTATTTGAAGACAATTTCGCATATTATTGTTGTTTGTATTTCCATCGTCCGTCATCTACATTAAGCATTTTCTACATTCATTACTTCATATACTTTCCATGTCATCTCAAGTTACATTCATGCATTCATACTCATATTTCAATAACTTTCATTTCACTAGTACATCATCATTAACATCGGTCACGATAGGCCATATCATGCATGCCTTTCGTTCATAGGGGAATAGAATCACTCATCCTTCTTACTTACTTTCTCGCACCATCCGCTACTCGGAACATATTTTGTTAACAATTTCTTCGTTTTCATCAGCCATCTACTATATCATTCGAGATCATTATTAAAATTTATTCTTTAGTCACGTTCACTTCATTCTAGTATTTTAAATTTTTATACTTTCCTTTCTTTCATGCTAGGTGTTAACGGTCCTTTATGACCACACCACATACCTCTCATCATAGGGTTGATAAACCCAACTATAACTTCATTCACAACTTTCCAATCATATACGTTCTTACTTCAAAACATTTCGATATGACCCGGTTGACATTTAGAGGATCTTAATTATAATAGGTTGCATTTTCGGAAGCTTAACGAAACTATTGGATTTGCCTTAAGAAATATTCTACGACATGGTTTAGGAAATATGTTAATATGCTTAACATATTTCAATGACTTTCATTCTCTTACTTATTACACATTCGTTAATTTCACACATTTTTCACTTCGTTACACGTTACTTCATGCCATCACGCTTACGTCTTATTGACCTTTGTCCTTTTAATAATGGTTATCATGCTTTTACTTCATAATTCGGGTGTTAATGGCCACTTCGTGGTCACACCGCATACCTTTCATCATCCTCGGTGTTAACGGCCACTTCGTGACCACACCGCATACCATTTATCATCCTCGGTGTTAACGGCCACTTCGTGACCACACCGAATACCATTCATCATTCTCGGTGTTAACGGCCACTTCGTGACCACACCGAATACCATTCATCATTCTCGGTGTTAACAGCCACTTCGTGACCACACCGAATACCATTCATCATTCTCGGTGTTAACGGCCACTTCGTGACCACACCGAATACCATTCATCATTCTCGGTGTTAACGGCCACTTCGTGACCACACCGCATACCATTCATCATTGGTAGTATCATTAGTTGTTAAGATATGCATGCTTTCCTATTATGAGAATTTAAAATTCCCTAAGGTTCCCTTTTACATTCATGTACCATACTTTTCATTGATTCGTAATCATGCACCAAACTCAGTTCAAATGATCCCTTTCTATCTTATACTACTTCCTAGAAGTTTATTGAGACATTTAGACGCGTTTTATGGCATTCGAAAGCTCGGAATACATCAAACAAGACAAACAAAATAAATCAGAAAACTGAGTCCAGGGAGTGGCGTCGGCGACGACCCTCGCTTGCGTCGGCGACGCATGCTCAAAGTGGCGTCGGGCCACAAAACGCGTAGACAGCGTATTTGGGCGTCGGGTCTTTCTGAATCACCCATGGGGCGTCGGCGACGGGCCAACTAGACGTCGGCGACGCTAAGCCGTCAGCCAAAATGCTACTGTGCTTGATTTTACCCATGCCGACCCGTTCCCGAGTCCCGTAACCTCCGAACTTGCCCCGGGGCTTCCAGAATTACCATTTCGAGGCATTACCCATACCAAAACTCCACATCCCTTCCCTTAACCATTTCTCGATAAAATGAAACTTAGAAATCATAATACTAAATTCGTACCTTAACCGCGTCTTGGAGCGAACACACACCACATCTTGAGCTTTCGGTTTGAGTCCGAGCACCCTATCCCGTGCTCGAATCCCTCAAACCTCGGCTCTGATACCAACTTGTAACGTCCAAATCCGCCAAACGATCAACAATGTATTTTCACTTGTTTCATGCTAACATTAGTCTCTTTTACAAAAATACCCTTACTAGTAGGACGAACCAATTTTTAAAAGTTTAAAAACATTCGCCTTACGGTTCGAAAACATATCCTTGCTACCATATTTACATCCAACCTTAGCATATTTAACAAATGACATGAGTACAAAATTACAACTTTAAACACTTCAAAACAAATTTTGACCCGTTTGACATATTCTTGCATAACGGAAGCGCATATGGTCATGTGGTGTGTCCGTCCCAAGTCGCCTACCTAAACGTGAGATTCACCTACATCATAACACAAACTCACATGTTAGATCGGTTAAAACATATTACTAATACAATTTGCTTTTCTTCATTATTTGACCCGTTACCGGGTCATTACATGTTTATATATTTCATTCGAACTTCTCATATGACAATTCCTTTTAACGGATATAGCACCATCTTAGTTTCCATCATCATTAATCATCATACTTCATCCGACCCGTTCTCACGGATCATGCTTATTCTTACCTTATCAATTTTCATACTTCACTAGTTTGACTTGTAAAAGTCAACGCTTAGCTATCTTAACTTCATGACAATTTCATCTTATTTGACCCGTTTAACTACGGGTCAATACATCATCAAGAACACTTCATTCTCATACTTTAGACCCATTTGTATGGGTCGTCAATAGACTTTTCCCTTTTTCTGCTAACAATTCGCATTAAGACATTTTACTATAAATTTTCGCATAAAACATCGAACAATCATTTACATGAGAACTAACACAAAATCTACATTCTACATAAATGAAGTTCACTTGAATTTACCTTTGTTTTGCGTTGCTTGCGAACCGGTTAGGCTTGTACCTTCATCCTTCACGCCTAAAATTTCGCATTCAACATTCTTTCAATTTCATATCCTTAATTCATATTTACATTAGCATAGTAAGCTAACAACTCATCATTTCACATATCCATATCAATTACCATCATATGCGCACAAATCATCTTTACCACATAAAAAAACAATACTTAGGCATTTCATCAAACACGTGGTGTGCGTAACACTAGCAATACATAAAGTACAACTATCTCATGCATAATCTTCAACTAATTCATATCAAGTTCATCAATTTCTAACTAATTTCATATGACATTCATTCATCATCAAACCTTATTTAACAATCACTTGTTGTAAGTAATTTCATACATAATTATCACCTTAATTTGCACATGATTCATCACTACATTTCATAATATTCCAACTTCAAGTGGGTTTTCACTTTTAACCATCAATTAGGCCAAATTCAAACATATTATAACATCTACACATTCATATAAACTAATGTTCATGTTTAATTTTACAATACATTCACGGATTACACATAACCCACTAAATCAAACATCACCAAAACATAAATTTCAACTTACTTGACGTCAAGAACACTTAGGCGATCTTAGTTCTTAACTCATGCATAAGATTTCAGCCCTATTGCCCTTTAATTTGATGATTTCTTGCTAGGTTTTGAGGAGAAGGATTTCTCCCTGGTATCTCTCTCGATCGCACCCCCACACACATACACTGACATTTTTTTATCAAATGGTTTTATTTTATATATTTTCATTTTCAGCCCTCTATCTTTTAGAGCATGTCCAATTTCTCATTTCTCACACTAACTTGGTTATTTTTCTTTCGGTTAACTTTAATTATATAGATACGTCTTAAACTTAGTATTATATCTTTAACCTTGCTTATGGTATAAATCTTTATTTACCATTTTTTTCTTTTTATCATCAAAGCATCAAAAATTATAATATTATATTATGACATATGAAATTTGGGGTGTTACAGTAGTGGTTTTGGATGATGGATTAGAGATGGGTGACATGACGCTGACGTGGACGGTCATGGTGGTCTAGAGGGTCATGACCACACCCTCTAGCCTTATAAGATGGGATAATAATGCGGCGGGTTTTGGATGGGTTTCCGTAATCTCAACCTCGTACCCAATAATAAAAGTTTGTCCTATACTTGGCCTAAAACTCGCTATGTATCTATACGGTATACATGAAGTAGGGCTATTGCGAGTACTAAATGACGATTATTTGCCAATAAAAAAACTATGTAATTTAAGAAAAATATCGTATATTTAACATAACTAAACTAAATAAAAAAGAGAAAATTATTTCGGATATACAATTGAGTATACGGATACGTTATTGGTTAATGAAGTATATTATCAAATCCCATATGCCGTGCCTTACCCCCGCAAAAAAAAAAAAAAAAAAAAAAAAAAAAAAAAAAAAAAAAAAAACTAAAACAAAAAAAACAAAAAAACAAAAAGAAAAACAAGATAATAATCTCATACCTGGTCGCATACCCAATTAACCAACCCCATGCGTGTCCCAAATGCTGTGGGTTTTAGGTTAGCCCATCGGGTTCGGGTTCAATTGTCATCCCTTTTTAAGGCTAAAGTTTAGTTGCCACCTAAATTTAGCCTATTATTAACATATATCATTTTAATTGATTTTTTCGTGGAACTCATCATCTAAATTTAGCCCGCAATTTACACATATATCATTTTAATTTTAATTGGTTTTTTCATCAAACTTATCTAACTACAGTAATAAAAGAAATCAACTTTTGTACACGTGTCATTCATTAAAGGTATTCTCAAATCTATATTTATCTGAATAAATAAATAATAAATTAATATTAAATCTTATCATACTTTAATAAAATATTATCCTCAAATCTAAATTGTTAATTTAATATATTTTTAAAACAAATACCTCTTTTATCTACTTATCTTATATTAAATATATAAATAATAAATTAATATTAAATGTTATCCTAATTTATTAAAAATATAATTTTTTTTATTATTTGGTATACAAAATTATGTTTATTAACTCGTGTAAAACACGAGGTTTTTAAGGATATAATTTTTTTATTATTTGGTAGATTTTTCAACCCGACTATACACGAGTTTTTTAAAAATACGGCATTTTTAGTATTTAATATACAAAATTACATTTATTTAGGATATAATTTTTTTATTATTTGCTAGATTTTTCAACCTGACTATACACGGGATTTTAAAGATACGACGTTTTTAGTATTTAATATACAAAATTACATTTATATAATCTGTGTAATACACGTGACTTTTAAAGATATTTCTTTTTTAGATCTATTCAACACGTGTAATATACAGGGTTTTTAAGGATGTATTTTTTTTATTATTTGGTAGATTTATTCAACACGATTATACACGAGTTTTTTTAAAGATACAACGTTTTTAGTATTTAGTATACAAAATTACATTTATTTAATCTGTGTAATACACATGGTTTTTAAAGATATAATTTTTTTATTATTTGATATATAAATTTACATTTATTTAACCCATACAATATACAGGGTTCATAAAGATGTAACTTTTTATTATTTAATATATAAAATTAAATTTATTTAACCCGTGTAATACACGGGGTTCTAACCTAGTTATACTTTAAAAGGTTTTTGTGTGTGGACTAAAATTTCGCTCACGCTTTTAAACATGTATATTTTTTCACATACAAAATTAAATATTTATTTTGTTGAATTATTTAATTACCTATCTATTAAATTGGAGCCTTTTCACACAGACAAAATTAGTGGACACGTCTAGCCTTAACTTAAAAAACAATATCTCATAGGATAAAAGTTGAATATTTATTTTGTCGAATGTACACAAAAAATTACATATTATCTATACCTTAAAGAGCATGACCGACAAAAAAAGTGTTTTTGTTTATTTGTTTATTTGTGAAATTTTAGATTTTTAGAAGTTCTGTGATGTAAAAAAACTTTAAACAACTAAGACATCGCGGGTCCAACGCGCGGTCTTTGGCAACAATCTAGTAAATCTTAAATTGAAAGGTCGGTGTCGACCACCTTTTTGATTTGACAAAAGTCACCCCTCAACTTTCTTAATTGACAAAAACCAACTTTTTAACTTGACAAAAATAACCCTTCTGCTTTCTAACTTGTCAAAAAAGGCCCCCATATTTTCTAACTTTTCTTTAACTATCAAACTTTTGAAATGTAACCCATTCTACCCCCAAACTTTGCTATAATTTTAAAGGTAACCCTCTAACTTTATAAATGTCACTTTGACCCCCTCAAATTTCTAAAGTTTTGAGCTTACCCTAAAACTAATGTCTTACATTTTTTTTACTTTTATGGACGTGTCGATATAAATTCGAGTTTGTTTACGCTTTAACGTAATTTTTGTTTGAAAACGAGTCGGGTCAAATATAAAATGTTTTTTATGTACGTTGTGAGTTGGACTACCTTTTGACGTAACTTTTATTTGGAAACAAATTCGGTCAAATGTAAAACATTTTGACTCGATGGTAAAATCCGAGTTATCACACATTTTGACGTCAATTTAGTTGAGAAACGAGTCTGATCAATTGTAGTCTATACGTTACCATTTCGCGTACGAGGTCGCCGCAACTCAAAGCGAGTAACAAAACTAGTTCTATGATTTAGTTGATTGTGGTAACAATATGAAAAGCAAAAAACTTTTACGAGTTCATTTCCTATCCACATAAATATCTAAGCGAAATTTGCAGGCAAGAGACAATCACAACAATAAATATGTTACTAGTGTGATTCCCCGTGCTATGCAGCAAAAATTCGTTCGGTATCGGTTTAGTACGTTATGGTACCAACACTCCCTTAACTGATCGGAAACCATATAAACAAATATTGGTACCAATTCCAATAATACCGATACCGACGTTGTTCGGTCGGAATTTGTTTGTTTCGTCACGGTACCAACATTTGTATAGCATATGATGCGAAAAAATGTTATTATTATGAATATAAATTTATTCTGAAATGTTAAGGGATAAAAATGAAACACGGCTGTAACACCCCAAATTTTTATAAAAGATTATTTGAATGTTTAAATGTTTTAAATGATCAGTTAGTTATAAATAAATAATGAAAGTTTAAAAGTTAGAAAAAAAATACAAGAATGATAACTTAAACAACCTTGAGGGGTTAAACTTGTAATTATGTTAATAACTTATTAAAACAATAAAAACCCAGTATAGTGGGTGTGTGTGGGTCGCGAACAAGAAGCAGGAAGGAGAGGAAACCCTTTTCCTTCATTATCAACTCATAATTCCTTCATTGATTCAATATCGAATACAAAGGGGTTTATATATATATTCTACTAGTTACAATAATAACCCTCTAACTTATGACAATTAAATATTTGGCTTAACATTCCCCCGCAAGTTGAGGGCGGGTAACGACCTGCAACATGGATCTTAAAAATTCAAATCTTTGAGTTGATAACGACTTCGTGAAGATGTCGGCAATTTGATCATCTGTTTTAATAAATTGAACCTTCAGATTTCCTTGACTAACTTGCTCACGAACAAAATGAAAATCTACCTCCACATGTTTAGTTCTAGCATGAAACACCGGGTTTGCTGAAAGATACGTGGCTACAAGATTATCACACCAAAGAGTGGGTTTATTCAACTTAACTCCCAGTTCTTGTAGAAGAGACTTTAGCCAGATTAGTTCAGCAACTGTATCAGCAATAGCTTTGTATTCGGATTCAGTAGACGACCTAGAGACAGTTTTCTGCTTACGAGCTGACCATGATACTAAGTTTGAACCCAAGAAGATAGCATAGCCCCCCGTTGATCGGCGGTCGACCGGGCAACCAGCCCAATCGGAATCCGAATATGCTGTAATAGGAACCAACCGCTCACCCCAATGTGAATCAGCAAAGGCATGTAATGTAGACGTTGTGTTCGATGTAAAATGAAGGCCCAGTTGAGACGTTCCCTTGAGATAGCGAATTATACGTTTGACAGCCGTCCAATGAGATTCGTGAGGTTCATGCATGAACTGACAGACCCTGTTAATAGCGTAGGCAATGTCGGGCCGAGATAAAGTAGCATACTGAAGTGCTCCAACACAATGACGATATCTAGTAGGATCGAGCATAAGTGGGTCGTCCTTGATTATTGTATCTGCTTTGGCATTTGTAGGTGTTGCAAGCGGTTTCGAATCTTTTAACCCGGCTCGATCAATAAGTTCCTGGGTATACTTCCGTTGAGATAGGATAAGACCCGAAGGGGTGTGAAGAACTTCAATACCAAGAAAGTAAGTAAGACGACCCATATCAGTGAGAGACACCTGCTGACCAAGTGAGGCGATAATGCGATTAACTGTGTTGGGATCGTTGCCAGTAATGATGATGTCGTCCACGTAAACGAGTAGATAAACCTGTGTACCCAAGTGGTTAAGGATAAATAATGATGGATCAGTTTTGGAACCATGAAAACCAAGATGCTGTAAGACGTTTGAGAGTTTGGTGAACCATGCCCTGGGTGACTGTTTTAAGCTATAAAGGGAGTTGTGCAACTTGCAAACATGATGAGGATGTTTAGGATCCTCAAAGCCCGGTGGTTGACACATGTACACCGTTTCATGTAGATCACCGTGTACAAACGCATTTTGAACATCAAGTTGTTTGAGAGACCAATTGTTAGAGACGACAAGACAAAGAACCGTGCGGATGGTAGCTGGTTTGACCACGGGGCTGAACGTCTCATGATAATCAATGCCAGACTGCTGTAAAAAACCCTTTGCTACCAATCGAGCCTTGTGTCTAGTCAGGTTCCCATGCTAATAAGTTTTCAACCTGTAAACCCACTTGCAATCAATAACATTAGAATTTGGAACCGGAGGAACTAACGACCACGTTCCATTTCTGTGTAGTGCGTGAAACTCGGCTGCCATGGCTTGACGCCACTCCGCGGATTCGTTGGAAATAGTAAAGGAAGTCGGTTCAGAAGGAACGGTAGCGGTGGTGGCGATATTGGCTGAAGGGTCAAAAATTTTACGGGGTTTAGGATGTGGCCGAAGGTGAGGAGGTCGGTAACGGGGCGTAGATGGTTGCGAAGGAGAGGAAGTAGGTTGGGTGGTGGTGGTCTGTGGAATAGGAGCGGTTTGGACAGGTTCGGAAATAGGAGGGGTGGGTAGCGATGGTTCGGTTGTAGTAGTGGATGGGTTATCAAAAATGGTTAATGACGGATCAGGAATTGTAGAAAAATAAGTGGCGGCTGTGGAGGGTGAAGGAGGGTCGATGGAGGGTTCAGTAAGGGAGGGAAAAACATGCTCGTTAAATCGGACATGGCGAGCAATCATTGGCGAAGCTTGCCCCCCCCCCCCAATTTTTCCGAAACGGGGGGGGGGGGGGGTGAAAACGTATATACCTAAAATTTTTCTATACGAAAGTACTATTCATAACACTACGCATCGAAAAGTTCGAGGGGTCGGGTGCCCCCTCGGACTAAGCCTAAGTTGCGCCCTTGCGAGCAATGTAGATTCGGTGAGTAGTTTGAGCAAGGCATTGATATCCATGATGATATGGGCTATAACCGAGGAATATACAAGGAGTAGAACGAAAATCAATTTTGTGTTGGTTATATAGACGTAAATAAGGAAAACAGAGACATCCGAAGACTCGAAGAAATGAGTAATCGGGAGGATGTTGGAAAACTAGTTGATATGGGGATTTGTTTGAGGAAAAACGAGAAGGTAGACGATTGATGAGGTAGACGGCGGTTTGAAAAGCGAATGACCAAAAAGTTTGAGGTAGTTTGGATTGGGCTAGTAAGGTGAGACCGGTTTCCACGACGTGGCGGTGGCGACGCTCGACAATACCATTCTGTTCACTCGTATGAGGACACGAGCGACGATGTAAAATACCATGGGATGTAAAAAACTGACTAAGGTTCCGAAACTCGCCACCCCAATCAGTTTGAACACTTTTTAGTTTTGTGTTAAATTGGCGTTCAACTAGGCGAACGAAATTTGTAAAGGTGGTAAAAACGTCGAATTTTTGCATGAGCGGGAAATACCACATATAGCGTGTATGATGGTCAACACATAACAAAAAATAACGATAACCGTCAAAGGACGTGGTAGTATGGCCCCAAACATCACAATAAACCAAATCAAGTATGTTTTTACTACGAAAAGATGAAATAGGCAAAGTAAGTTTGGACATTTTTCCCAATTGACAAGAAGTACACAAAGATGAACAAAGTTTGTTAGAAATAGGTAAAGAAAAAGTTTTAACAATATGTTGAAAAACTCAAAAGTGAGGATGCCCAAGTCGTTGATGCCACATAGTAGATGGAGCTCGAAAAGCAGTGAACGCCATCTTGGAAACCGGTTGAAAGGAAGTTAGGCGAATGGTGTAGAGCCCCTGGTCACTGGGGCCCGTGAGGAGGATAGCCCTGGTAGCCTCGTCCTTCACAACAAAAAAAGAAGTGTGAAATTCAAAGAAAACGTTATTATCTTTGCAAAATTTGTGAACGGAAAGTAGGTTACGTTGTAGGCCCGGGACATGAAGTATGTGATTAAGTTGTAAGTTTTTGTTTGAGGTAAAAAAGGATTTTGAACCGACATGAAGGATTGGAAGAGAGTTACCGCTACCAACATAGAGGGAGTCATTACCGTAATAGACGTCCGAGTTGTCCATACTAGCAAGATCAGGAGTACCATGGGAATTAGCGCCTGTATCCGATGTCCAAGTAGTATATGAGCCCGCTTCAGAGTTAGCATAATTCGCTTGAGGTGATCCACGAGAAAAACTAGTGTGATTCGGGCACTGTGAGGGAATATGGCCAATACAGCACCTATTGCAATGACCGTAAACCATATTTTGAGTGGACGCCCAAGCAAATTGGCGAGAGCCTTGTGAACCACCACGGCCACGGCCCCCACGAGAAAACGCACGGCCCCGACCGTATCCACGGGTCGGTCTTGCAGAGGCAGAGCGATTAGCATAATTTGCCTGAGAAACCGATGGTGATGCCGACGGTTGAGTTGTGGAAGCAAGTTGGTTTGCCAAAAGTTGAAGGTTGGTAATCTGCTGCTGAATCGAAGCCAAATCGGGGGCCTGGGAAGTAGTTGTTGCGGCAGTGGTAACATTGAGGACTTGTGGAGAGGCCGATGATGAAGAAACAGCAGACCGAGTGATATATTCATGATCACCAATCAAGCCGTGAAGCTCGTTAAATTGAACCGGTGGGGAGCGGGCAAGAAGCTTGCTTTTCAAACCATGGTATTCCTCACGTAAACCGGCTATAGTAAGCATGACGAGATCTTTTTCTTTGACGGGTTCACCAATATTTGCAAGAGCCGTTGCATATTCTTGAGCACGGCTGAGATAATCGATACCTTTTTCACCATATCTCGTTGAAATCTTTAAAAAATGTGTTATTAGGGTGAACTCATGAGATGAATTCGAAGGAGCATATGAACGTGCTAGACTTAACCACACTTCCCGAGCTGTGTCTCCTTGGATGTGTTGAAACGAAGACTCGAAAACAGTGGATATAATAATCATGCGGACGTGTGCATCAATAGCAATCCAGTTTGTAAAATTAGTGTTTGTAGTAGTAGCATCACCGGTTGTAATTTTCTCTTCCGGGCAAGATAACGTGTTGTCAACATAACAATATAATCCATTGGCCTTTAAAAACGGTTCCATCATGGCTTTCCAGTAGCCATAATTGTTTGGTGTAAGATTGAATGCAAACTTGTGGGAATTATGGGATGTACGTTCTTGAATACTGAAGACAGTAATCGTTGTCATGATGAAAAAGGCGGTGATTTTGATACCTGATGAGTATATCCTGACGGTTGCGAATCAGAATTGTGTATATCCTCAATCTTGTTCCCCACGTTAATATATATAAATATATATGGCGGCAATTGATCTTCTCCAAAGAAAAAACACTAAGGGGCCAAATAATTAAAGGCAGCAACAACAGTTTGACGGCAGCAACAAAAGGCAATTATTATTAATGGATTCGAAAAACATTAAAGGCAGTGGAGGCCAAATAATTGTTCTTTTCGAAAAAGGCAATAGGTACAAAAGACGGCGAGGAGTACAGGGGGAGGTTGGCTGATGATTTGTTGGTTGATCGCCGGTTGGTTGATTTGCTGGTGCGGTTGGTTGACGGTGAGTAGGGGTTGTTTAGCGTTTACAAGTTGATTGGCTCTGATACCATATCAACTCATAATTCCTTCATTGATTCAATATCGAATACAAAGGGGTTTATATATATTCTACTAGTTACAATAATAACCCTCTAACTTATGACAATTAAATATTTGGCTTAACATTCATAATACCTCAAGAAATTCAGAAATTAAAGGTGTTGTTGATCCAAAAATCGAATGCATGAGGCTAATTCTTCGCTAATCTAAGCATATTGAACATAAGGTAAGTTGAATGTTGTATTTTGGTGCATTTTCATGAACTAGGGTTTAATCAAATTCGTGAAATTGAAGAAATTGAACTTGTGTATGAATTAGAATCATCATTAGAAGATGTTTTATGCTTGAATTCGTTTGTATTGAATGTTTGAAGTAAAACCCACTTAATCTAGTAGTATGGTGCTCTTGTAGTTCCATAAATTGAGTAATTGTGATGGATGAAGGTATGAGCGCTAGGATAATTGATGAATTTTTATGTTGTAGAATGAATAAGTGATGAGAATTTAGTTGATTAAATGAGTTATGAAGATTACTAGTGAAATTATGCATTGGATACTTGTACATAGTGCCTACAATGTTATATGCACACCAAGTGTTCGATTAAATGCTTGAATGGGTAATTTTATAAATTTTGAATGAATTAGGAAATTGACCTTTTGTGAAAAGTGTTATGGAATGCAAACTATATGTGAATGCAATAGTTATGTAAGTGAATGACATAGTTTAAATGAGAGTGGATTATGTATAGGATTGAAGTTAAAAAAGTAAAACTTGTATGTGAGAAACTATTGCGTTATGAACTTGCTAGTTGATGTGTTATGTTCGGTAGTAATAAAGTATGATGATACATATCCCTTATATGCGTTAATAAGCTAACGAAAGTCAAATATTGCATGATTTGGAAGCCGAATGAACGAATGTTTGTAAGCTAACCGTGTTACAATTATGATGACATGTATGGATAGGAGTCATGTCAATAGGGGCACAAATATGGAAGAGCCACGGGTCGAAGGTAAACACGGAAGCTATGTGTAAATTCGGACGCACGAGGTAAGTAAACTCCCCGACTCCCTCCTTAGTAGTAAAAGAGGTTATTTGTATGATAAATGTTAGAAATTATGCAAGATGCTTTCTTGAAATTGGTAACAAGTAAGGAGCACTAAGGAAGTGATTTCTGAATCACTTCCTAGACCATTTTAGGAAGGCGATATGCGAGTCACTTAAGTATGGTAATCTAAGCTTATTTAGGATTCGGTTATTAGAGGTGATGGTGTTTGCTAAGAGGACCGGACGGGTTAAAATAAGAGTATGTTTTATTATGTAACGTTAGTACACGTAATGATGATGGTAATATATATATCCAGTTAATGTAAAAGTGTTAGTATTAACATTAAGCGAGTAAAAGTTGGAAACTTGACATCAAATAATTGGTACGTGTCAAATGAGTTAAGAATGAATAAACGTGTGAGATTTTATCATGTGTTGAGAAGAGAAGTGGTAAAAACACTACAATTTTATGTAGTTTATTTCTCTCAAAACAATACATATTTGTCTAGTTTATTCTTGTTATATTAGTGTAGTTTTTATGCATATAAAGATGTGAAAACAATGCAGTAATTTGCTAGTATATTGGTGCAGTTTGTATGCATATCAAGCTGTCAAAATAGCGCAGAATTGTGCGCTTTATTGCTATTAAGATAGTGCAGTTCTTATGCAAATTGAGCTGCCAAAATAGTGCAGAATTGTGCTGTTTCTTGTTGTTAAAATAGTGTAGATTTTATGCAAATTGAGTTGCCAAAATAGTGCAGTTTTTAAGCAAATTGAGCTGCCAAAATAGTGTAGAATTCTGCTGTTTATTGTTGTTAAAATAGTGCAGTTTTTATGCAATTTGAGCTGCCAAAATAGTGCAGAATTGTGCTGTATATTCCTGTTAAAATAGTGCAGTTTTTATGCATATTGAGCTGCCAAACTAGTGCAGAATTGTGTTGTATATTCCTCTTAAAATAGTGCAGTTTTTACGCATATCGAGCTGTCAAACTAGTGCATAATTGTGCTGTGTATTGTTGTGTGAGTAAGATGGTAAAGGAACGAGCTAAATTGTGGATATCTATTTATATATATATATATATGCATATGGAATAAGCTATTTTCCAATAGTTGGGACTCATAGGTGTTTATGATTAGAAGTAAGAATGCACGCTATGTCATATGTACGTGGTCTATTTGTAGGGAAGCTTGTAATTAGCATACCTTAGTAAACCTTGGGATGATTTAAGTGATTTATAAGGGTTGTACGTTTGTACGTGGGTACGTAATCACGTGTGGAAGTTCACGTCTATGAATACATGTGTGTTTGTGTCTGCATTTGAAGTAGGGTTCATTGCTTATGAGCGAACGGAACTTGGGTATGTGTTCATACAACTTAAATAAGTTGAAGCGTTAAGTTACTAAACCGTTGTCTTGAGTATGAAATGTGATTGCAGGTACTCTTTTAATGTCTTTACCTAGGTTAAGGAATTGGAATGCAAGAATGTACATGGAAAGCATATTCGTAAGGATCAGTATGGGAAGAAGGAACTGATCGGAGTGTCGCGCTCCAGTCAAAGATAATATTTATAACCCTAATTCCCCTTAACAATTAGCTAGTGGTAGTAAGGGGTCGAACCATGAAGAGTATGTGGTTTCCGAATGGATTGAATTGAATTAAAATGAATGTCACACTTCATGAAGCTTGCTAGAATATTTTTGTATTTTTGTTTGGTTAAAAAGATGTGAATTAAACTAATGGAGTTGATTAACTTACTAATGATTAACAAATTGCAAGAAGATAATTGATTGTTTAAACAATAATGAGAAAAAGGCTTCACACCCGGTTTCGGTAATAGCAAACCTAGGTTCCTACAAGTTTTTGAATTGACCTAATTGGATAAATGATTAACGGATTTAGTGTACCGTGACTTAGGTACCAATAACTATCAATGTCCCAAAGAACGAACAAGAATGCACTTTGTAATCAACACAAGTAAATCCTAACTAAGATAACGCATAATTGTACAAATTCATTTCACAAAGTCATAACTTTATCATCGTTCAACAATTTGCAAATCCAATTCAAATACACAAAAATTATCAATGGTGTTCAAAATCAAAACACAATTTGTCACAAAAGTCAAAACTAAACATAATTTGAAACACTAAATAATACAACCACCTACACCGAGGTAAAACCAAGGTGATTAGCCACTCATGGTTGAAGGAACTTGATCACCGGATGATTGGAACTTGATTTGGATCATCTTGAAGCTTAAACAATGGAGGAATGGTGGATGGTTAGGGTTTTGGTGAGAGATGATGGTGGAAAGAATGATGGAGAAATGGTTAGGGTTTTTGGATGGTTGATGAAGATGAACTTGGTGATGATTCCGGTTGATCCGGGTGATGCTTAATGGAATAGATGGATTGGTGATGATGATTGTGATAAATTAGGCTCCAAAGATGATATTCAAAACTTAAGGGAAGTGTAACTCTCGTCTTTATTGGTAAAAGTCATTTTTAATTCGATTCAACATACCCAAGAGCGAGATATCGCGATTGGAAGAAATAGAGGGCGTCGCCGACGACTTGGAGCCCGTCGCCGACGGCCCTTGCAAAACTCGAAATCCTTCGGCGGCCTAATTGACTGGATACGTGCAACATTGGCTGACAGGGTTATCCAGACCGCGTCGCCGACGGCTTGGAGCCCGTCGGCGACGGCCTCTCCAGCTCCAATTCTCTAATTTTTCCACTGTGCACTTCCGGTTGACCCGTTTGAAGTTCCGGTGGTCCGGTTTTTGTCCGGTGACCTGTAAAGCACCCAAAAAGCTCCTTAAACTCCATCAAACCTGCAAAACACATTTTTAATTAAGAGTAGGCTATTCGGAATTAAAGCTCATGTAAAAACATCAAGTTACACGATTACGAACACAGGTCTTCAACCACGTATCACATCCCCACACTTGTCTTTTGCTTGCCCTCAAGCAAATCTGTCTTTCACTTTCACGTGGGTCGAGCAAGAAATACACTCCCCATTCCCGAGACGAAGGTTAAGGTCTATTGTCATACAAAAGTTCAAACTCCTTACAATTTTCAACATATTTAACGGTTAAGTGAATAATCACATATAACAATGGTTATCCAAGACTAACCCGCCCGTGAAACCAACAAATCATGCATATCCCTCACAATGTTCTCTCCTCTCGGTTTAAAATTGGCTAATAGTTGATGCATTAGCACTTTTGAACTAATCACTCAAACCGATTAGAACATGCACCCGCATAGGCTTGCAACTCAATCATTCTCCACCACCAATCACAAATACTAAGAACAAGTCATAAGGTCTTTGTAAGGGTTGTAACGGGGCTAGGCTAAGGGTAGGAAATAGGATATTTTAAAGTGGCTAAGGTGATGAAAATTCGATTTTTATTACAAAACAACTATTCTAAACAAAACTAAACTATACGTCAACTTCGAGGCAATGATGTTTGCCTTTTATTTCTCAAACTAGGAACATATATTTTTGTTCTTTTCTCAACAATTTCTATTCTTTTTCGTACATTTTCTGATTGTTCTCTTTTTTTTATATATATGCAAACAAACAAACACAACTATATAAACTTGACTCCTATAATCGAATTTCCATCACACGAGTTTAAAAGAAAAAGGTTTAATGTTATGGGCTATAGGGTGGTCAAACGAAAGGATTAGGCTCAAAATTGGCGACTAAGGGATATTTTTTTGGGTAAGGATATATAAATGGTGTAAAACAGAAAAGGTTTACCTAATGCCTTAATCATTCTCGTTCTTGTATTTGGTCTATGGTCTTAAACGTATCAAAAGTTGCAAGTTCTACAATACATGACTAATGGTCCACTCAAACAAAGAAACATAAGTATGTAATTCTATGATGTAAAAGTGGCTCAAAACCTCAGATATCTAAAAGGTATGGTATGTGACATGCATAAAATGCTAGTTTCTTAAGCGGATTATTCCCAAATAACCACCTGCTAAATACCCGTCATGCTATTAATTTGAACTTGACCATGACAAAAGACCAAATGGGTTGTGCCATCCCTCGTTGACTTAGTTACTTGTGCTTTAAGATCGCTTTCGAAACAAGACATTTTTAAAAAAAATTTGAAATTTTCCCCCATCCCCACACTTGAGGTAAACATTGTCCTCAATGTGTAGTGTTTAAATGAACGGGTCAAAATCGAAAACTTTTACTACTCCCCCATCCCCACACTTGAGGTAAACATTGTCCTCAATGTGTAAGAACTAGAGTTTTAAAACGCACAAGGGATGTGACACGGCTGACTTCCCAAAAATTCCACCCCGGAAAATAACATACAATTACAATCCACTTATTACTAATCTAAGAATCAAGGTAAAAAGGAAACGCATGCACCTGATTTTTTCTAGCTAGATGCCCATATCTTCTTCTTCTCTTCACAAAAATGGTCGTCCCTCGAACATGATGTACCTACAAATCTTAACCCTTGTGTAGAATCATGCTTCTCACAACCATTGAAATTTGTTAGCTACTTAGTTCTACCATATTTATGAAAGTGTTACCAAGTCATGCGTTAATTTACCTTGATTTTTTTGTGGAAAAATAATTTACAACAATAACAGTCCTAACTCACTTTCATAGGAATCACGGTTGCATTTAGCTTATGCAACAAGCCCTATTAAACCCCCCCCCCCCAATAGCTTGGGAGGACGAGTAGGTCTCGTGAGGGTTATATAGGGAACACACCCACAACGTTCATTTATCTAGGCAAAATAAAAACTAACGACATAAAAATAAAGAAAACCAAAATATACAACAACAACAACAACAAAAAACATACCTCACCCTCACCGCTGATATCTCTCGTTCGGGTCAACTGGCGGATTTGGCTTGTATGGGTAACCAGTGAGGGCCTCAAACATCTCCCTGTAGTTATCGAGGGGGCCCGGCTCTCCTTGGGGTGGCGGCTGGTATGGTATCGAGATGAAACTGGATCCAACTGCCTCGGGCCAATGAGGGGATGGATCAGATGGGCCTCGTGGAACACGGAGGTTGGAGTAGTCGGTCCACCCCGCGTGTTCTACATAAGGAAGGCCTGCTTCATAGTCCCTCTGGTGTCGCTCCTGATCGTGGAGGATCTTGGCGTTGTTAATAGCCGTTTCATTGGAGACATATAAAGCACTCCATTGGCGTCGTTCCAATTCATTTTGCTCGTTTTGACGCCTCTCCTCATTTGCCTCCCATGCCCGTCTTCGGGCCGTCTCTTCCTCCTGCAATTGTATCAAACGCTCCATTTGGGATCTTTGGAGCGCTTGTTGCATCTGCTGCTCTTCCATGTGTTTTTCCATCCTCTCACGATAGGCCGCTTGGAGGGCCCACTGTTCCTGCATCTGGGATCCATGTGTTTCCTCCCAGTTCTGTCTCCTCCTATCATACTCTCGACCCTCTCCTATACCCGCAGAGACGTTATCAAACACCTCCTTTTGGCCCCGGTTGAAATCCTTGTACGAGGGTACCCGCCTGAAGTTCACAAAACTCGCCACCTCTGTATTCAACTCCCGGTTTGGCCTCATATACCTTAGTTTTGGTCCCCGTGGACCAGCAGGCTCAATTTCGTCTTCCTCATCAACCATTTCCACATCTTCCTCATCCCCTTGTTGTGCATCTGGGTCAACAAACTCATACTTATGACCCAATGCGTCGGTCACCACATACTTGCTTCCCGAAAGTCTCACATGTATCTTCCAATTTTTCTTTATCGTTGCTAAACTGAATTCTTCCAAAGGCTTAGATACCCAAAGCGATTCTGGGGGAAGACAGTTCTGCTGGAGGATCATGGCACTAATGAGGCGCACATATGGAATCATACGCCTGTGAAACGACTCCCGAGTGAACCATGTGTTCATCATGATAATGTGCCTCCATGACAAAGTAGGTGTCCCATACAACAAGGAATGAATAACTCTACAATCACTAGCTCTCACTCCTCTCCTATCACCGAATCTCACCATAACATTTTCTAGGGAAATTCCTTGAAGAATCTTCCCCTCAACCGTCATTTGGCTCCTTGTGGCCGCTCCCCCGTCGTTATATGGTAAGATAGCCTCAGTCATTTTCTCCGGATCATGGCTGTTCACATGGTTATCCAAGAAATGTTCAATGGTTGGATAATCATACGCTTGCACCCCCAATGAATCAAATCGTGCAATGCAGTTGATGGTTTCAAATGACATTGTCATCTCCCCTCGGCTCGTAGTACCAACCAATCTCCATTGGTCTGGAGTATCATTCCTCTTTCTGAACTTCAACGACGCTAGCCACTCGCACACCTTCGCTAAATAAACCCGAGAAGTGTTGTCTTTGCACCAACCAAGAACTCTTTCCTAGCCTTGGCGCTCAAACATTTGCACAATCCCAATTTTTCTAAACTCCTCAACATTGA
The DNA here is from genome assembly GCA_030545235.1 of Helianthus tuberosus. Classification (NCBI taxonomy): domain Eukaryota; kingdom Viridiplantae; phylum Streptophyta; class Magnoliopsida; order Asterales; family Asteraceae; genus Helianthus; species Helianthus tuberosus. The sequence goes on along the minus strand of CM060400.1, from coordinate 113,890,491 downwards.
CCACCCTTTCACACACTACCCTATCCGGCACTACAGTGGTCACATTATTGACCATCTTCCACTTCCACAGTTTAGCTTCCAACTTCTTATCTTGAAATGCCGAAAGAGCTTTATTTTTGTCTTCATCCCAGACTCTAGCGCTTCGACTATCTTTGTACTTTGTCCATGCCCAATCCTGCCTGTATAGCCTTGCATCACCCTCTTCTATTGAGCTTAATTGCTCCCACTTCTTCGGTATCAATCCGGAAGAAGATCCCACTCCGGATGATGAGCCTTGCCCCGTAGTTTTCGCATTTTTCCTACCTCCGGCCATAACTACAATCACAAAACAAAAAGAACCGTCAATATAAACCCAACCTTCAATAAACTCTCAAACTTTGAACATAATGTATGATGTTGAAATTTTTATTAACAAATAGATGCAAAATCGCCTTTTTAAACTTCCAAAGTCGCCTATTTTGTCATCTACATATCACTTTTACTTGTTTATTCACAATTTCTTATGATTTCAACAAGGTTTCAACATCATATTCATTTTCAATCATGTAAATAACGAGTGTAATCACTTCACTATGGTTATCACATGTTCAAATCCTATCCAAACCAACCAATCATACTTAAACTCATGCTAGAACAACATAGATTGTGTTAAGCAACCTATTCTTAAACTAAAAAGTTTAAAAATTCAGAAGAAAACAACTAACCATATGATAATCATGCTTAAAGTTAAAGAAATTCCATACCTTTGGTGTAGATGAACAAGAAAAACTAAGAAAAGATGCAAAGCAAGAAACTTGATGAACACCCTTCAAAAACCCAAACTTTCACGCCCAGAAATCTTGCAAACGAGCAAGATTTGATGAAAACCGTGATAGGGGTTTTGTTCCTTTTGAAAAATTACACAAAATGGACTCAAGAATCAGGTGATTTGGTTAAGATTTGATGAAGTTATGTGAGATTGAAGTTTTTAGGGTTCTTAGAGGGTTTTTGGAGAAGAAGAAATGAAAAGGTGAGTTAGGAGAGAGAGAGCAGGGATTTTGGAAGGAATGAATGATGTGGGATGGTTGTGGGTCGAATATGTGGTGAAATATGGGTTAGAATTGGGTTTATTTAGTTAAAACGGATGTTTGGTTCGAGTTTATACGCAAGAGAACGAGCTAGCCGCGGCTGACTTTTGAAGCCCCGTCGCCAACGACCACAACCCAGTCGCCGACGGGCACTAAAATTTTGTTCACCTTGGCGATGCGTTAATCAGTTGTTTATGGGAAACAAGTGCCGACGGGACTTTTGGGAGCCCGTCCCGGACGCCCCATCACTCGTCGCCGACGGGTCTTAATTTTCCGATTTTTAATTTTTCAATTTTTTTTTATAAAAAATAGAGAGAAAAATATGAACTTTTTGTAAAGGAACTATATACAAACAAAAATCCTAAAAATTATTAAAAATGTTTTTGTAAATTTTTATAAGTTTAAATTTGAAAACACAAAACCGTTTAACGGTCCTACCACCCCCCGAAAAGTCGTGTATTGTCCTCAATGCACATAACTAAGTCTAAAAACATACCTTGCGTCTTCATGACCCGTTCAGAATATCCGGACTTCACACAATCACAGGGGTTAGTATGAAACGAAAATGATTATACCCAACTTACTCAAACAATTAAATAAATTATACATAACTCTACACAAAGTGTTACCGGTCCTTTTTAGTCGACCTCATAAACCGGGATGCTTACCACAAAGCTCACTGATTCCTTGCTTTCATCCACCCTTTCGTTACCATCGAGAAACGGTTTTAGCCGATGGCCATTGACCGTTTGTCGTGACCCATCCTTCGGGTCCTCGATGGTAACATCACCCAATTCTCCGACCCGGGTGATCACATAGGGTCCCATCCATTTGCTTCGGAGCTTTCCGGGGAAAAACTTGAGCTTCGAGTTGTAGAGCCATACCTTTTGCCCAATCTCGGACTCTTTCTTCCTCAACTTGGTATCATGCGCCCTCTTCATCCCATCCTTGTACTTGGATGCACATTCATATGCCATTTCCCTTAGCTCCTCCAACTCGCAAAGATTGAGCTTCCCTTCCTTACCTGCATCATCATATTTAACATTGACCTCTTTAATAGCCCATAATGATTTATGCACAAGTTCAACCGGTAAATGACAATTTTTACCGAAAACCAACCGGTAAGGTGTAGTACCAATAGGTGTCTTATGTGCCGTACGGTAGGCCCATAGAGCATCGTTCAACTTGATTGACCAATCCTTACGGTCTGCCCATACGGTCTTTTGCAAAATCTCCTTGATTTGCCAGTTTAACACCTCTACTTGCCCGCTTGTTTGCTGGTGATAAGGGGTAGCAATTCTATGGTCAACACCATACCGTTTTAAGAGTTTCCCAAACCGAAAATTTTTAAATTGAGATCCTCCGTCACTTATGATGACACGAGGAATCCCAAACCTTGAGAAGATATTGGTTTGAACAAAATTACAAACCACGGAATGGTCGTTTGTCTTGGTGGCTATTGCTTCGACCCACTTTGATACGTAATCAACGGCCACCGAGATATAAAAATTACCATAAGAATTGGGGAATGGGCCCGTGAAATCAATACCCCACACATCGAAAATGTCAACGATGAGAATTGGTTGCATGTGCATTTAATCCTTTTTTGAAATACCCCCTAACTTTTGGCATTCTACACAATTTATAGAAAACTCAAATGCGTCTTTCAAATAGTTGGCCAATAAAGACAACTATTCAACACTTTGTGACCCGTTTTGTGACCACTAAAATGGCCACCACATTCAAACGAATGTAGGTGCTTCAGCATGCTTGGAATCTCCTCATCGTCAATGCATCTCCGAATCACTTGGTCCGCACACTCTTTCCACAAGTGCGGTTCCTCCAACCGATAATACTTAATCTGAGACATAAAGTGTTGTCTCCTCCGTCTATCCCAATGTGGCGGTAAGTCACATGTAACAAGATAATTCACAATGTTAGCATACCACGGTAACTTATCTAATTTCATAATGTGCTCATCGGGAAACGGCTCATTGATCTCTACAGATTTAGGATCTTCCTCAACCGTCAACCGGGACAAATGGTCCTCTACCACATTCTCGGTACCCTTTTTGTCCTGGATCTCCAAATCAAACTCTTGGAGCAATTACACCCATCGGATCAATCTCGGTTTGACATCCTTTTTCTCCATGAGGTACCTAACAGCAGTGTGATCAGAATAAATAATCACTTTACTACCCCATATATATGACCGAAACTTATCCAATGCGTATACTACCGCGAGTAGCTCTTTTTCAGTGGTGGTGTAATTCAATTGTGCATCCGAAAGAGTATTACTCGCGTAGATATGGCAACGGGTTTCTTGTCAACCCGTTGTCCCAACACGGCCCCCACCACATAATCACTTGCATCACACATAATTTCAAATGGTAAAGACCAATCTGGCGATTGCAAGATTGGGACCTCAACTAGTTTTTCTTTTAAATTGTTAAACACATTTTGACAATTTTCATTGAAATCAAACGGTTGATCTTTTAACAACAAGTTACATAAAGGCTTGGTTATATCACTAAAACCCTTAATAAACCGTCGATAGAACCCCGCATGACCTAAAAATGACCTAACACCTTTAACACTCGTGGGATACGGCAAAGTGGATATAACTTGTACCTTTGCATGATCAACCTCTATCCCACGACTCGACACCACGTGACCCAACACGATTCCCTCTTGAACCATAAAATGGCTCTTTTCCCAGCTTAAGACCAAACTAGTTTCTACACACTTTTAGTACTTTTTCTAATTGGTCCAAACAAGTCTCGAAGGACGACCCGAAAATTGAGAAATCATCCATGAAGATTTCCAAAGACTTCCCCACCATATCTGAGAAGATACTCATCATGCACCTTTGGAAGGTGGCGGGGGCATTACATAGTCCAAACGGCATTCGCTTAAATGCGAATGTGCCGTAGGGACAAGTAAATGTTGTCTTTGCTTGATCTTCCGGATGGATGGAAATTTGATTATAACCAGAATAGCCATCTATAAAGCAATAGAATTGTTGCCCGGATAATTTCTCAACAATTTGATCGATAAACGGTAAAGGAAAATGATCTTTAGAAGTTACGGTATTCAACTTCCTATAATCAATACAAATTCGCCACCCAGTTACCGGCCGAGTGGCTACCTCTTCACCTGCGTCATTTTTGAAGACTTGTATACCCGCTTTTTTCGGAACCGTCTGCGTTGGGCTCACCCATTGGCTATCCGAGATCGGATAAATAATACCCGCATCAAGCCATTTCAACACTTCTTTCTTCACCACCTCCCGCATATTCGGATTCAATCTCCGTTGTGCATCTCGAACGGGAGTCGCACCTTCTTCCGTGATGATTTTATGCATCACCACTGAGGGACTAATTCCTTTCAAATCAGCAATGGCCCATCCAATCGCCGCCCGATTGGTGACCAAAACATCCATCAATTTCTCCTCTTGCTCCTCGGTTAAATTTGATGCAATTATAACCGGGAGTGTGTTGCCTTCACCAACGTAAGCATACTTAAGATGCTTCGGCATCGCCTTCAATTCGACCTCCGGAGGCTCTACCAATGATGGCTTCAATTTGGTGTCAATGCTCTCTGGTAAACTCTCCACCTGATGCGTCCATAGCGGTTTTCCCTCTTTAACCGCAAGCACCTCTAAACTCTTCACCTCCTCGTCTATGCTCCGATTTATCTCCACCTGTGACCTGTCAAACATAAAGCAATCCTCCATTGTGTTTTCCTCATCTACAACCGTGTGTCGCAGAGAGGTATACACCTGTCGAAAATGTCTGCCAAATAGCATTCATCATCGACTGAAGGAGTCGTCAATCCCGAAAAAACATGGAACCTCAACCTTCGGTTTCCAAATGTCATGTCAACCGTTCCCGTTTTGCAATCAATTTGAGAATTCGCGGTTGCTAAGAACGGTCAACCAAAAATCACCGTAGGTTGCTTGGTTGGGTCCTTGGCCACATAATCAAGTACTAAAAAGTCCACCGGATAGTAAAAATCCTCGATTTTTACTATCACATCCGAGACAATTCCACGGGGTAGTTTGGGTGTCAAATCGGCTAACACCACGGTGGTGTTTGACGATTGAAGTGGACCAAACTCGTATTGGTCATATAAACTACCCGGTAGAATGCTCACACTAGTACCAAGATCTAGAAGTGCCCGGTTGATTTTAAAATCGCCTACTTGAATTGAAATTATAGGCGCACCCGGATCTTGGAGCTTAGGAGGAAGTGCACCCGAAAGAATCGAACTCACATTTTTGGTTAAATCTAATTTTTTAGGAAATTTATGAGTTCGTTTCTGGGTATACAATTCTTTCAAGTATTTAGCATACGATGGTACTTGCTTGATTGAATCCAAAAGAGGTAAATTAATTTTTACTTGTTTGAAAATTTCCAACAACTCTTCTTGTTGAGGACCTCTTTTGTTTACAACCTTTCTCACGGGTCCCTTCAATGCTTCGGGATACGGGGCGGTATTAACCTCCACAGCTGTTTCCTTAGCCTTAGGGACGGGGATGGTCACAACGGGTGTGGTATTATTACTTTTTAAATCATTTTTGTTTTGACCTATTTGACCATCCTCACACTCTTCCTCACTAGCATCTTCCACCACCCCTTCAACAAACTGGGGTGATGGTGTTTTGACACCGTTATCTACGACTCGACCACTACGTAAAGTTATTTTATTAATTGGTACCTCACGTGTGTTCTTCGAGCTTGACCCTTGATGCTTAGGGTTCACCGTGGTGTCACTTGGAAGCTTTCCCATGCTTCCCCTCATTTGTGCCATTTCCTCCGTGAGTTGGCCCACTTGCTTTGCCAATGCCTCGTGTGCTTTGTCCCGAATCTCATTCTCTTTCTTGGACTCCTGCATCATCGAAAGCATCGCATCCATCTTTGCATTCAAATCATTACCACCCACTTGGTTGTTTGACACACTTCCATTACCGCCTTGATTATTGTAATTCCTTTGGTACCCACCTTGGTAATTATTGTCCCGACCTTGGTACCCTTGATTGTAAATTACGTTGGTAACCCCCTTGATTACCACCTTGGCGATTTTGATATGATGACCCGCTTTGGTTACCCGGTTGAAAATTCGGGTTCATTTGATTCGCTGGATTCCCATATCGAAAGTTGGGATGGTTTCTCAATCCGGGATGATAAGTGTTCGAATTCATATCATTGTTCTTTCTATCACCGAACACTTGATTTACCTCTTCGGTGTAGTCACCCGGTCCTGTTTGACATTGATCGGTCCGATGACCAATCTCCCCACAATCTTCACACACCGCAAATTGTACCGCATTCACCTCCTTCTTCTTCATGCGAGCTATCTCCCGTTCTAAAGTAGAAATTCGATCCTTAGAGTCAAGATCGGGAAGTGACCGGGATACGAGATGTTTTTTAGCTCTATCGGCCGACTCTTTTGCCTTTGACCGCTTGCTCATCCTCTCGAAAAATTCCCAATCATCATCTTCATGGTTACTTAATAAAGTTCCATTGATCGTTGACTCAAGGCGATTCCATGTCTCGTCATCCAATCCTCTCACAAAGCATTTAACCAACTCCCACTTTTTAATTTGATGATGTGGCCACTTTCGAATTAATTCCTTGTACCTTGTGAAAGCTTCATGCAATGGTTCACTTGAGAGTTGGCGGAAAGACCTAATTTCATCTCTAGCATCATCGGTCTTTGTCATCGAGTAATACTCGTCAAGGAAGACTTGTTGCATCTCGCCCCATGTCCGAATACAATTTACCGGAAGTGTAAGAAACCATTGCTTCTCCTTATCTTTTAGCGAAAACTGAAATAACCGAAGCTTGACCACTTCCAATGCAAAATCATGCCCCCCAATAGTGCTACATATGGCTGAAAACTCCGCCAAATAAGTGTATGGTTCATCATTAGACCTCCCATTAAAGTGGGGAAGTATATTGATGTAGTGGGGCTTGCAATCGAACATCCTTCTTTCACAAACTATCGAAGAGTCATTGTCGGTGACCACCGGCCTAAAACGGTCATTTACTCCCCGTGGAGGTTGTTGACGATGAAGTGGACCGTTAACTTCTTGATCAACCGGTCTTCGATTATCCCTTCGATCACCTCCTCTATTAACTCCTCAGTTTCCACCTTGATTACCTCTTTGATTACCTCCTCCCGTGAAACGAGGAATCCGGTTAGGGTTAACATTGTTGTTGTTATTATTGTTGTAGAACCCATCATTCCGGTTCCTTTGATTGTTGTTTCGTGGTTGACGGTTGTTTCCGCAACCATCATTTCTCACATTCCCGTACCCGTAGTTATCGTTTCCCAAAAAAATTGGCATTTTGGTAGCCAAACTAATCATCTTCAAAACCTCTATCATTGTAGATGTTGTCTCGATTCACATAACCCTATTCATCATCATCTACCCGTTCATTATAATTACCCCCGTCATCCGAGTATTCTGAATGAATACTCACATGCTCCGGCGATTGGTATCTGAGAACACTAAACGGCTCATCATCGGGGATAGCATTTCTCAAGTCCTCGATATTAAAGAACGAGTCTTCGTTCGCAGGATTGCCACGATCTCGATTGCCTCTACAGTCGGAATTAACATTCCGGTCATCAAGGTTGTTGGGTAAGGAGTTATGTCGGTGAAGGTTTTGTTGTTGGGGTGTTCTTTGGGTATTGTTGGTGTTTTGGTTTCGGAAAGGTGGTGTGGGTGGTTTAGAGTTGTTATTACCACCCGGTTGCTCTTGAGGTATAGGTTGGACATTTTGGGCGGGATTGAAGTTTCCTCGAGTTTGGAATTGGTTTTGATTGAGGTTTGGGTAATTGAAGTTTTGGTTGAAATTTTGGTTTGCCATTGAATCGGTTTCAATGGATGGTGTAAATTGTGGTGGTTGGGTGACTTGGTTAGAAATAAGTGTTGCTTCCAACCGGCTTGCTAAATTCGTTCTTGCAACTCTTTCGATTTCTGGTTCGTAGACTAACGGTGAAGTCCTCCCAGAGTTCCGCGTATGCATGCACTACCTGTAACCGGCACAAGTAACACACCCCGTGTAACAAGGAAAAAGACAAAGTACAAGAAAAGAAACTATGCAAATTAAACAGTTAATCACACAAATTCAAACAATAACCAAACACAAAGCACACGCACTCCCCGGCAACGGCGCCAAAATTTGATCGGAGTGTCGCGCTCCGGTCAAAGATAATATTTATAACCCTAATTACCCTTAACAATTAGCTAGTGGTAGTAAGGGGTCGAACCACGAAGCGTATGTGGTTTTGAATGGATTCGGTTGAATTAAAATGAATGTCACACTTTATGAAGCTTGCTATAATATTTTTGTATTTTTGTTTGGTTAAAAAGATGTGAATTAAACTAATGGAGTTGATTAACTTACTAATGATTAACAAATTGCAAGAAGGTAATTGATTGTTTAAACAATAATGAGAAAAAGGGTTCACACCCGGTTTCGGTAATTGCAAACCTAGGTTCCTACAAGTTTTTGAATTAACCTAATTGGATAAATGATTAACGGATTTAGTGTACCGTGACTTAGGTGCCAATAACTATCAACGTCCCAAAGAACGGACAAGAATGCACTTTGTAATCAACACAAGTAAATCCTAACCAAGATAACGCATAAGTGTACAAATTCATTTCACAAAGTCATAACTTTATCATCGTTCGACAATTTGCAAACCCAATTCAAATACACGAAAATTATCAAAGGTGTTCAAAATCAAAACACAATTTGTCACACAAGTAAAAAATCAACACAATTCGAAACACTAAGTAATACAACTACCTACACCGGGGTGAAACCAAGGTGATTAGCCACTCATGGTTGAAGGAACTTGATCACCGGATGATTGGAACTTGATTTGAATCATCTTGAAGCTTGAACAATGGAGGAATGGTGGATGGTTACGGTTTTGGTGAGAGATGATGGTGGAAAGAATGATGGAGAAATGTTTAGGGTTTTTGGATGGTTGATGAAGATGAACTTGGTGATGATTCCGGTTGATTCGGGTGATGCTTGATGGAATAGATGGATTGGTGATGATGATTGTGATAAATTAGGCTCCAAAGATGATATTCAAAACTTAAGGGAAGTGTAACTCCCATCTTTATTGGTAAAAATCGTTTTTAATTCGATTCAACATGCCCAAGAGCGAGATTTTGCAATCGGAAGAAATAGAGGGCGTCGCCGATGGCTTGGAGCCCGTCGCCGACGGCCCTTGCAAAACTCGAAATCCTCCGACGGCCTAATTGACAGGATACGCGCAACATTGGCTGACGGGGTTATCCAGACCGCGTCGCCGTCGGCTTGGAGCCCGTCGGCGACGGCCTCTCCAGCTCCAATTCTCTAATTTTTCCACTGTGCACTCCCGGTTGACCCGTTTGAAGTCCCGGTAGTCCAGTTTTCATCCCGGTGACCCGTAAAGCTCCCAAAAAGCTCCTTAAACTCCATTAAACCTGCAAAACACGTTTTAAATTAAGAGTAGGCTTTTCGGAATTAAAACTCATGTAAAAACATCAAGTTACAGGATTACGAACACCGGTTTTCAACCACGTATCAGGAACGCGGACTGGTTATTGATCATGTATGTTTAGTTTAGGAATGATGTCATTAAATCTAACCGATTCACATGTATGTGGTGAATGCAGGTTGCGTGGACTAAGCATCATTATGAAGGATAGAAAGATTGAAGATCGAGTCAAGAGCAAGGATTGTACGGGAGAACAGTCACGTGGTTTTAATTATGTAATTTTTTATAATGGAAGTAAATGTAAACATTTACTTTTAGAAAATGTTTCAAAATATGAAATATTGGTCTTCGTGTATGTAATGTGTTTAAATTATAAAGAAATTTTAAAACTCGTTTCTCTACTGCGCCGTTTTTAAGAAATTGCGTGTTAGGGTGTTTCAAGTTGGTATCAGAGCCATGGTTTGAGGGAAATCAAGTATGAGGAGGTAAATACTTGAACTCAAACCTGTGTGCTCTTGTGACAAGGAACTCGTACAATCCGAGACTCGATTAAGATCTAAGGCTAGAAGCAAAGGTAAGTGTGTGCTTAAGTATGTATTTGAAGAAAACTAACAGTATGTTATGTGTAAGGTAAGAATAATTTCTTGGAGAGGATGATCTGTGAATGCGGTCTAGGATCGGCACCAAGGTATGTAACAAGACGAATTGACCCCAGGTACGTAAAGTTAAGATGTGGGGTGCATGTAATGGTAAAATCTATCAAGTGAATGAAAATTTTAAATGAAATATAATAATAGGATGGTATTGAAGTTTGGAAAATGTTACACGTGCCGAAACCTAATTCTTCGGACATAAGGTGACGATTACACGAAGATACGAAACCAGTATGTGGATTGTGTACCTGGCCAGTACACAAGAAACACATGACGTTCGTGAGACCATGATAATTGTTACAGGTATGTCTGTTAGAATTAGGTAGTAGGTGGACGTGAGGGTGAAGAGAAATGTAAGACTTTCAGGGATTTGAAAGTATGAATGATTTGTTAGAATCCACGAGACGGATTCAAAACATGAAAGGAATGAAAGTATAAATGATATGTTAGAATCCGCGAGATGGATTCGAAGCATGAAAGGAATGAAAGTATGAATGATATGCTAGAATCCGTCAGACGGATTCCAAACAAAGAAGGAATGAAAGTATGAATGATATGTTAGAAACCACGCGACGGATTCGAAACATAGAAAAGATTCGAATGTGTAAGTAATCACAGACTAAGCAAGTAAATATTAAAAAAAAAGCGGATATTGTCCAAGTTATGTCTTGAACTTATATATATATATATATATATATATATATATATATAGTGTGAGATTCATTGGGGAACTCTAAAAAAGTGGGGAAAAGTGGGGAACCGACTCAAACGAACTCCGATTGGACTCATTCCAGCGGCGTTGGAACCGTCTCGTTGAACCCTAACTAGGATCTCTTAACCCTAAACACTAAATCATAACCCCTAAACCCTAAATATATTAGGGTTTGGCTTTTAGGGTTTAACTTTAGGGTTTAGCCTTAGGGTTTAGCTTTAGGGTTTAGCTTTAGGGTTTAGAGTTTAGCTTTAGGGTTTAGCTTTAGGGTTTAGCTATAGGGTTTAGCTTTAGGTTTAGCGTTTAGGGTTTAGCTTTTAGGGTTTATAGTTTAGATTTTATGGTTTAGCTTAGGTTTTAGCCTTATTTTTTAGCTTTAGGGTTTAGAGTTTAGGAGTTAGGATTTAGGGTTTAGGGTTAAGAGATATTAGTTAGGGTTCGACAAGCCGGTTCTAACGCCGCTGGAATGAGTCCAATCAGAGTTCGTTTAAGCCGGTTCCCCGCTGTTCCCCACTTTTTTAGTGTTCCCCAATGAACCTTCCCCTACATATACATATATACATATAGTTCGACAAGCCGGTTCTAACGCCGCTGGAATGAGTCCAATCGGAGTTCGTTTGAGCCGGGTCCCCGCTGTTCCCCACTTTTTTAGTGTTCCCCAATGAACCTTCCCCTACATATACATATATATACATATACATATATACATATACATATATATATATATATGTTTGTATGCAAGAATGGTTAAAGGGACTAATGAGTCATGCGGGTCAAATGGTAATCGCCATTTAAACCCGATATTTAATGTTTTGGTTTGTTAAGTTTTATACTTATTGGTGAGCTTGATGAATGGGCATGCAATGTCGCTAATTGGAAAGAAAGGACCATCGTAAGGTATGAATAACGAATCAATGAATTTTGCTTACATTAGGCATGTAAAAATAGGGTTATACTTTTAATAGGAGCTTATGACTCGACTAGAGGTGGATGTGTCAGAATAGGATAATTGATACGCATATGTAAGAATGAAATTACAAATTAGACTTCCGGAAGTCAAACGAAATAAAATGATAAGTAATAAAACAAGTAATAAAAGAATGGATAGAGCAGTCTGGTCCATTAAGTAAGTAAGTATAAAACATTGAAAACGGTTGATGTGGCAAGAAGATTTAGTTGTAAGAAATAAACCTTAGATAAAATCAAGCATGAGATATGTTAATACTCGACTCTAGAGAGTCAAAGTGAATGACGGGTTAAGACCCGGGCGGAAGGCTTAAGTTTTAATGGAAATGACAAGTATACGTGAGAAGCACTAAAGCATGAAGCGATGAAATTGTATGCATGTTTGAATCAACAAGAAGTGCAAATGCGTGCTTCATTATGTGTATTTATAGTAAGAAAGAAGTGACAGATTGACTTTGTAAAGTCAAACTGCAGAAGTTAACAAATAAGCTAAACAATTGCAAAGGAACGGTTATGTATTGACCCGTCGTAAACGGGTCAAACAATGAAAGTAATATGTTAGAAAATGGTCATGTATTAACCCACTATGAATAAGTCAAACGATCTACAGTTTTAAAAAGAATCTAGAAATGACTAGTATGTAAACAAGATGATTTAATTAACGCCATACTCGAAAGAATGTGAATGAAAGGTGCTAATCATCCATTTTATAGGAAAGAACGGTAGAACTCTTGGTGAGTAAAACGTCTAACTCATGAATCATAAGCGTGAATTGGTAGATTGAATACGAACTAAGGAAATGAAGGATAGGAACTTATGTGATTAACGCTAGAATGAAGTATCATGAGTGAGACATGTGTAAGAAGGAAATTTATTGAACCACCATGATGAGTAAACGTATAAAAGTCTTATGCTTAATTAGAAAGGTATAAGCAAACCTTAAACTTGATATGATCGCGAGTATGTTCTTGCAATAGTATGCACCTTGAATGAATTCATCGAATGAACCGCTAGCGATGAAGTGTGCTTGTAGCTAGCATTATTAAAATGAAAGTGACACTGTTAAGAGCTCTTGATAAGACTCCGACTTTTATGTGATTATGAAAGTATAATGCTTAACTTAAGAAGGTAGGTTCAATACCTGCCATTATGTTGATTTAAGAATAAGACCGTTAGCCAAAGAGCCCGAATGTATGCGTGTTATAGTATGCCCATTGAATGATTACAGTGAAATGGTAGGAGTACAAAATGTGAAAGTTTTCGGGGACGAAACCTCTTTTAAGGGGGGTAGACTTGTAACACCCCAAACTTTTATAAAAGATTATTTGAATGTTTAAATGTTTTAAATGATTAGTTAGTTATAAATGAATAATGAAAGTTTAAAAGTTAGAAAAAAAAATACAAGAATGATAACTTAAAGAACCTTGAGGGGTTAAACTTGTAATTATGTTAATAACTTATTAAAAAAATAAAAACCCAGTATAGTGGGTGTGTGTGGGTCACGAACAAGAAGCAGGAAGGAGAGGAAATCTTTCTCCTTCATAATACCTCAATAAATTCAGAAACTAAAGGTGTTGTTGATCCAAAAATCGAATGCATGAGGCTAATTCTTCGCTAATCTAAGCATATTGAACATAAGGTAAGTTGAATGGTGTATTTTGGTGCATTTTCATGAACTAGGGTTTAATCAAATTCGTGAAATTGAAGAAATTGAACTTGTGTATGAATTAGAATCATCATTAGAAGATGTTTTATGCTTGAATTCGTTTGTATTGAAGGTTTGAAGTAAAACCCACTAAATTTAGTAGTATGGTGATCTTGTAGTTCCATAAATTGAGTAATTGTGATGGATGAAGGTATGAGCGCTAGGATAATTGATGAATTTTTATGTTGTAGAATGAATAAGTGATGAGAATTTAGTTGATTAAATGAGTTATGAAGATTACTAGTGAAATTGTGCATTAGATACTTGTACATAGTGCCTACAATGTTATATGCACACCAAGTGTTCGATTAAATGCTTGAATGGTTAATTTTATTAATTTTGAATGAATTAGGAAGTCTTGTGTTGTATGTGGAAATTATGGAATTGATCTTTTGTGAAAAGTGTTATGGAATGCAAACTATATGTGAATGCAATAGTTATGTAAGTGAATGACATAGTTTAAATGAGAGTGGATTATGTATAGGATTGAAGTTAAAAATGTAAAAGTTGTATGCGAGAAACTATTGCGTTATGAACTTGCTAGTTGATGTGTTATGTTCGGTAGTAATAAAGTATGATGATACTTATCCCTTATATGCGTTAATAAGCTAACGAAAGTCAAATATTGCATGATTTGAAAGCCGAATGAACGAATGTTTGTAAGCTAACCGTGTTACAATTATGATGACATGTATGGATAGGAGTCATGTCAATATGGGCACAAATATGGAAGCGCCACGGGTCGAAGGTAAACACGGAAGCTATGTGTAAATTCGGACGCACGAGGTAAGTAAACTCCCTGACTCCCTCCTTAGTAGTAAAAGAGGTTATTTGTATGATAAATGTTAGAAATTATGCAAGATGCTTTATTGACATTGGTAACAAGTAAGGAGCACTAAGGAAGTGATTTCTGAATCACTTCCTAGATCATTTTAGGAAGGCCATATGCGAGTCGCTTAAGTATGGTAATCTAAGTTTATTTAGGATTCGGTTATTAGAGGTGATGATGTTTGCTAAGAAGACCGAACGGGTTAAAATAAGAGTATGTTTTATTACGTGACGTTAGTACACGTAATGATGATGGTAATATATATATATATCCGGTTAATGTAAAAGTGTCATAGTATTAACATTAAGCGAGTAAAAGTTGGAAACTTGACATCAACTGGTTGGTACGTGTCAAATGAGTTAAGAATGAATAAACGTGTGAGATTTTATCTTGTGTTGAGAAGAGAAGTGGTAAAAACACTACAATTTTATGTAGTTTATTTCTCTCAAAACAATATATATTTGTCTAGTTTATTCTTGTTATATTAGTGTAGTTTTTATGCATATAAAGATGTGAAAACAATGCAGAATTGTGCAGTAATTGGCTAGTATATTGGTGCAGTTTGTATGCATATCAAGCTGTCAAAGTAGTGCAAAACTGTGCGCTTTATTGCTGTTAAGATAGTGCAGTTTTTATGCAAATTGAGCTGCCAAAATAGTGCAGAATTGTGTTGTTTATTGTTGTTAAAATAGTGCAGTTTTTATGCAATTTGAGCTGCCAAAATAGTGCAGAATTGTGTTGTATATTCCTGTTAAAATAGTGCAGTTTTTATGCAAATTGAGCTGCCAAAATAGTGCAGAATTGCGTTGTTTATTGTTTTTAAAATAGTGCAGTTTTTATGCGAATTGAGCTGCCAAAATAGTGCAGAATTGTGCTGTATATTCCTGTTAAAATAGTGCAGTTTTTATGCATATTGAGCTGCCAAACTAGTGCAGAATTGTGCTGTATATTCCTCTTAAAATAGTGCAGTTTTTATGCATATCGAGCTGTCAAACTAGTGCAGAATTGTGCTGTTTATTGTTGTGTGAGTAAGATGGTAAAGGAACGAGCTAAGTTGTGGATATATATATATATATATATATATATATATATATACTAGTGGGAACGCTCGCGCGTTGCGGCGGGTGCATTTGTTTTATCGTCTCATAGTTCTTGTTAGGATTTGTGGTGTGTGTATGACATTTGTGGTTGTTTATACCTTATGTTTTACAACAGAAAGTTTCTCCTTTCTTTCTCTCTTTTTGGTGAAGTTAACAATTTGAGCATCAACCCAATTGCCTATCCTTTTGTTGAATAACTCTCAAGTATACAACTACTTTAAAAGTAAGCTTAAAACTAATCTTTAAGTTTTAAGTGTGCATAAGAATATTAATTAGTTTCAAGAGCTTCATCACATGGCAACAACTTGTGAATGAAATACCTAGGATATGGTGTATCAAAGACTGACATGAAGTTTGATAGCAATAAATCAATCATGTGAAGCCAACATTTCTGCGAAGCCATTTCTTCAAATGTAAAACATATACCGACATAATTAGAGAATGGTATGCATATCTTTGAAATTTGGTGTCGTATCTAGAAAGGTGATGTCGTTCAGGATCTCCTTTGACATGCCTACAACACGAAGCCTAGAAAGAAAAGTAAATACTAATGTTAGTCAGGCCTGGTCGGGTGGGGCGACATAGTATATCATTACAAAAATAAATATATATTATTGAATAAAACTATTTAGAAGGTGGCATAAATTGAAACGGGCCAGTGTGGGTTGATGGAGACAACCCTTTCTAATGAAATGGGTAAGAATGGGTCGGTGTTATATTTCAAATGGGTCAGCATGGGTTGGTATTATTTTTCAAACCGGTGAAAACTGTGTATTTCTTTCTGCGAATATCAACGAATATATTGAGATGGAAGAAGATAATACCTTTTGAACAAACCCAATGTCGCAACCCGGTGCAAGCGTAGCCCAGAACCGCACAAGTAACTGCGCAGAGTTGCTTACACGTCGAGCGGTGGGTTAAGCGCTCGACCCCGACCCGAACAAAAGTAACCCTTACTGAACCAACCTGTTTTGAACTACCCATTCTGACCCGCATCTCAAACCCGCCCGGCCTGACCCGTTTACCATGCCTAATGCCTAGTTCTGTAGAGTAAAATTGAGGTTATCTAACTACATGAAAGTTGCAGAGTTTGAATAGAAAATCATCAATCAACAATATAGATATCATCACTGAACGCCAACTGAGTGGTTTTATATTTGGCTGAAAGGTACATTTATGAGCTCTTGGGTAAATCTAAGTTTTAAGAGACACTGCACAAACACTTTTTCACCATAGCTTTGCTTGACTGCAGACATAAGTCTTCAAGTAAGTCATAATATTCCTACATAAATGATAGAAAAGAATAGGCATGATTAAGATAATACTAAATTTGGACAACTTCCAGGACCCTAATTTAGTGCGAGTAGTCTTGATGTACCTTTCCAGTGGCCCTCTTTTGTGTGAGACCCATATAAAACTCATCAAGCAATAGTTTTTGGTTGTTAATCCCCACATCAATGGTGATAAGCAAGCATTACATAAACTGAAGCAGATAAATAACCTCACAAGCTCTTCAGGTTTGGTGACTTTCCTATTCTTCTCATCACGGGCCTTGCTAAGTTTACTCTTAGCTATGCTAACCAGGAGTTGGTTGCGTCACAAGTTTTTTCTTCAATATCGACCTGCACGCGTACTTTTGACCCGTCAACTTCTCCATGTTTATGAAGATATATGCTTCCAGCCTTACGATTGACACTTCTTTCTAGGATTCCAAGTCTTGGCTGCTGTCTACTTCGCAAGTCGTTTGGCATAACACCAATAGACATATGCCTATTCATGTTTGTTATTCACTAAGTAGAAAATTATAAAACGGTATAATATATTAATATAACTGATAAAAAAAAATACATGAGCCAAAGATCCTTTAATTATGCGATGGAAAAAGGATCCCTTGTAGTGAAGGGTCTTCCAGTTTTCTGACCATTCCCCTTTTCTCCTGAAATTTAATTAAGCATGCATTACTATAAGTTGATGAAATAAACAGTCCCAAAACCCGCCAAACTTAATAATAACAAAGGCCTTATAAACCTAACCTTTAAATTTTATACTGTATATTGATCAGTGAAGTAAAAAAAATATAGTTGACCAAATCATATATGTTCAAGATTATATAATGATAAATTGATAATAGATCAGAAATGTCACAAAAGTTTCAAAACACGAGTACCAAGATATGGTGTAAATATTTTACCAGTACCAAGTGCCCAAAAATTCTCAGCAGTTTTACGAACAGTATCTGAGAAGAGCTGCAAAACCATACAGAAAAATAAGTTTATAGCCATTGCAATGCCTTAACAGTAATAAGTTGGCATTTATAGCATTACTATGTAAATGACAGATCAGAAGTAAATATACATCATGCAAACTGAAAAAAGAAACAAAAAAAAATGTCATTCAGGGCACAAGAAACACCTGAAGACCCATTAAAAAATAAATAACCGGTCATGGCAACATCTAAAAAACAAATAATATTAATAAAAATTGGTCATGGCACAAAAAGAACACCTCAAAAACCATTCTTTCAATAGGATCTCCATCTATAGACACGTCCAAGTATACAAGTGGGTTTTTCTTGCTCATCTTCCTTGTATTTGAGTTAAGTCAATCCAGCACTCCTCAAGCACTCTGCGTCACAAATTTAAAGAGAAAACACAACAAAATAATACCTGTCGATCCAATAACATCGCATGTAGCCAATAGAGTTAGCATAGCAGAGCCAGAATTCGATCGGTTTGACCCCAATCGGGATGGAGATCCTGCTCTGACCCCATTCCATCCCACATCAGTACCTCTCCATCACCTCTCGCCTACTCCCACTCTAACGCCATGCCCCCTAATAGCAGGCTATTAGACATTGACTTTTTGATTCAGTCAAAATATACGATATATTTTTGTTCTAAACCACATATTTACGAGACTTGTTGATTAACTCAACTGCATCTAAATAATAGTATTATAAACATCAGATAGCGATGATCCAACGCTACACTATTCGCTATAGCGCTCACTACCATCGCTATTAACAAGTATGAAGAGGTCAGCATTAAACTGTTTAAAGTGGTCACCCTGCTTCATCAAACGGGTTAAAGGGGTCAACCTAGGTGTTTTCATAATGACTGCTGATGCTGCTGGTCTATGTAAAAAAATAATCGTATATATGAAAAGTGGTTGCAGGTCTATATCAGTTGTGTTTGACATGGTTCATATAAGCTGTATTAATACTCATAAACATAACACAAACATAACACATTGCAACCTCGGCTTAGTTCAGTAAGGTAGAACAGTGACCAAAACAACAATTTACTCTAATTTTTAAAACAAAATATTACAAACCCACCTATACGTCTCTTCAGCCACTTTATAATAATCTTGCTGCATATAATCCCATGCCAAATTCCCTAATAACCTGTGATTAGACACGCAATGAATACGATTAATATTTAATATATAGCTAAAACAGATTATAAATTTTATAAAAATAAATCATCCTACCACGAGTACTCTTGTAGAACCGTAATTTGAATTTTCTTCCCTTGTGATCTTGCAATCTTCGTATGGTTTCCATCTATCAAAGATTTCTCCTCCATATAAGAAATTTTTGATTGAAGTAGTTCAATCTGCTCGTCAAACCGCCCCGACCTCTGTAAACAGATGCGAAAATTATACACTTTTCTAAACGTTCAATACGCCACCAATACACCAATACTTTTGCATTCTTAGATCGCATCTTCTATTACCAAACCTTCAGATTATAAATAAATGAAACCTTCAGATTTTTAAAATAACTACATTAAAGTGTTTAACATCCCTTATTCATAATCCACTCATTCACATAGCAATTATGCTACTCTTATAAACAATAGACAATTGAATTAATTAAAAATAACAAACTTACAGTTCTCCTAAAAGTAATCCCAAAACTTGTTTTGAATCGAAGCCGTTTTCCATCTCCGTTGCATATCTTTTCCAACCCGAAACCCAATCCCTGGAGCATTCCAACCTGACGCTCTGCTGGTTAGCATTCGTCATTTGGAGCTTGTCGTAACAGGAATAAGCATTTGGAGCCGAAAATTTCCATCATCACCGACGTTACGAAACTGGTGAAGCTGAATCCTTCTACACATTTACCTGTGTCGTATGTAAAGAATATGGTACATTACTCCAACAATAACGAAGTAACAGTGAGACCTAATTTGTCGAATGAAACATAACCACGGTTCATCATATAACATCACATCCTCCTTTTATACAATGGAATTGACACCCTTACCTGTGCCGTCATCTCACTGCATCTTCATCCTAACCCTAGGCTGACCATGTATGCGAGAACCCCTCTTCAAACCCTGCATATTGATTTACATATACATGGATACGAATTCTAGGGTTCCATTAGGATTGAAGATGAATCAAACTGAAAAATTGAAAAGTAATAGAAACTCACCAACAAAGTCGAGGCTTCAAAATTGGAATGACCGCTTCACGCTCCAATCGAATCACTTCTTCCTTGCTGTTGCTACCGCTGGCCATTTTCGTTTTTGGATAAACCTAAGGCGATTGAAATACGAAGTTTGTGGAACTTCAAGTTTTTGTTCTTCTTTCAATCATGAAGTTTTATCTATTGTTGCTACGGAAAAGGGTTTCAAGTGCAGCAGTTGAGATATCGATTGGATTGAATTGAATTGAATGGGGGCGACGATTGAAGTCTCATCTGAAACCGAAGCATTCATGTGAAGACTGAAATCCCCATATTATCCCTCTAGTGTCTTAAAATTTTGTATTCTTTACAATTTTACCCTCACAAAACAAGCATTCATTAGTTGTACATATTGCTTAAATTGTTGGACACGATGTAAAATTACGAGTTGGTACATCACTTCTCCTTTTTATAGTATTATATATATATAAAAAACAAAAAAACTATTACGAGTTCATTTCCTAGCCACATAAATATCTAAGCGAAATTTGTAGGCAAGAGACAATAACAACAATAAATATATTACTAGTGTGATTCTCCGCGCTACGCGACGGAAATTCGGTCGGTATCAGTTTAGTTCGTTACGGTACCGACACTCCCTATAGTAATTGATCGGAAACCATATAAACGAATATTGGTACCAATTCCAATAATACCGATACTGGCGTTGTTCGGTCAGAATTTGTTTGTTTTGTCACGGTACCAACATTTGTACAGCTTATGATACGAAAAAATGTTCTTATTATGAATATAAATTTATACTGAAATGTGGAGGGATAAAAATGAAACACGGTCGCGTATTAAGTTTATTTAAAAAGTTAACAAACATAGATTATTAGAGAAAACTCAAATTAAATAAAAATTAATGAGCTAAAGGCGTATATAACGATTACGATTCCCCCACGCTACGTGGTGGGAATTCAGTCAGTATTTGTTTAGTTTGTTACGGTACTGACATTCTATATAGTAACTGAAAGAGAAAACCAAAAAATTAAATTTGATATTCCCAAAAGGATATAAGTGCATTCTTTACGTCGATTGAAATTATAAAAACGAATAGCTATACCAACTCAAATAGCTTACGATACGAAAAAATACTCTTATTTTGAATATACCTTATACCATAATGTTGAGGAAAAGCAATTAAACGTAGCTGTATATTTAGTTATTTGAAAAAGAAAGTTAACAAACGCATGTTATTAGAAAAATAAATAAATAAAAATTTAATTTGGTTAAAGGGGTAGATATAACAAATATCGGTACCGGTTCCATTAATAACAACACTGGTATAGATGTTGTTTAGTAGCAATTGATTAAGTTGCTCACAATATTGGTATGGTATAGGCATACGTATTGCTTAGATACACAAAAAGAAAAAAAAAACTATTTTTTTTATAAAACTTTGATTTAAAAAAAAACAATTATATCCGAATATTGAGAAAAATAATAATTGAAAATAAATGTGTATGCAGTTTAAAGAAAAATTCTAACGAACGCATGATATCATAGAAAAACTATATTATTAAATTATTAAATGGTAGGTTATATGTTCTTATAAATTGTTTAAATGCAAAAGTAAAGCAACCGATCTTGAATGTTACTGTAGATCTCATTTGCAAATGTGTGCATACTAGTTAGATGCCCCGCCCGCGTTGCGGGGCGGTAGCCGAATAATGAGCGAGTGTTAGGCAGCAGCTCATTGACACGAAAAAAAATTAAATCGAGTCAACCAATTAAAACAAAACACTTTTATATTTTTGATAAAAAAAACTATAATAATGGCAACATTGTAATTTTTAACTGAGGGAAAGTTGTATTTTTTGACTGGGGTAAAATCGTAAATTGCCAAAAGTTAAAGTGATGGCAGTACTGTAAATTTGAAGGGGGGGGGGGGAATTTGAAATTTTAATAGGGACAAATTCGTAATTTTGCACCTAGGGTAACAGCGTAATATAAATTTGAACTACGGGCACAATCGTAATTTTAAGCTGGAGGCAAAAGCACAATTTTATTTTGAACCGAGGGCAAAATCGTAATTTTGAGTTTGGGGCAAAAGCGTAATTTTATTTTGAAGGGGGGGGGGGGGAAACGTAATTTTCAACTGAGGGCGAAATCGTAATTTTTTTAACGGGGAAAAATAACATTTTTTATCAGAGGGCAAAATCGTAATTTTTAGTTGGGGGAAAAAAACATAATTTTATTTTGAATCGAGGGAGAAATCGAAATTTTGAGGTTGGGACAAAAGCGTAATATTATTTTGAGCTGGGGGCAAAACCGTCATTTTAAAATGGATATAAAATAATAAACTGGTTGGTCCAATGAGAGAGTGGCAGACGAAATCGTAATTTTGACTTGAGGGCAAAATCGTAATTTTGAGATGGAGACAAAAGCGTAATTTTAGTTTGAGCTGGGGGCAAAACGGTAATTTTAAACAGAGGCAAAAACGTAATTTTAAATCGAATATAAAACAATATACTTGTTGGTCCAATGGGGGAGTGCCAGGCAGCTGCCTGCTGCCTGGCACTATTCCCCTCATTGTGTTTTGTAGTAGTAGGTAATGGTGGTCAAAACAAAAGAAAATAAACTTTGTTGCAGCTAACAACTTGTCTTTTTATACATACTAGCGGTAAGACCTGTGTGCAAACACGAGTCGTTTCTTAGATATAACACATTTTACTTATAAAATATTTAGTTTTTGTTTTCCAAAAGGTTAAATATAAGAAACCTTTTGCATTTTCATATGACCTTGATCACACTCTAGAACTTAAACATCTGATTGACCAAAAGTGAACAGACATTTAACCTTTGTTTTTAAAAACCGAACATCTGATTAATAAACAGATTTTAGGTTTCAAAAGAGTATATCATTTGTTTGAGGTATCTAAAACTTTGTTTGACTAAAGTCAACCACTGCTGGAAAGGGTAATCTCTGTTTCGCCAAATCACTGCTTCTCAAGACTCTATTAGTAACCAAACAGAGGTTTTAAACATATGTTTCTCATACCACTGTTTAATAAACAGATTTTAGGTTTCAAAAGAGTGTATCATTTGTTTGAGGTATCTAAAACTCTCTTTGACTAAAGTCAACCACTATTGGTAAAGGGTAATTTTTGTTTCACCAAATCACTGTTTCTCAAGACTCTGTTTGTAACCAAACAGAGGTTTCAAACATATGTTTTTCATACCACTGTTTGAAATCATAACCTCTGTTTCAAAAACAAATACAAGACTCTGTTTGTAACCAAACAGAGTGTAGGATCGTTTTACCGACCAATTGAGTCAATCAAAGGCGATACACACTGGTTGAGAGGCGGAATCAAACAAACAACTTAGAATCAGTACAGAATTGAGTAGAAAACAGAGTATATCACTTTAACACACATTTCTCATTAATATTTCACTAGAAAATCCGGCAGCAGTTCGGTATACAACTTGTGATTCCGTGCCAAATGAGAAACAAGACTAGCCTATATATAGGCATATGATTTTGCTTGAAACGACATATGTCATTTCAAGCGGAATTACATCAAAAAACATAAATTTACACTTTAGACCCCTGTAAACCCTATACAAACATGACCTAGACTTAAGACGTAGGCTTTAGACATTATGCACCAACAAACTCCCCCTTGGATATTGCCGGAGTCTTTAGTCAGGTCTTCAGCACATTCTAACTAAGACTCAAACGAAGACGAAGTCGACAGACGTATGCACCAACAGACTCCCCCTCGGATGTTGACGAAGTCTTCGGTACGAGTCTTCAGCATGTCAACTCTTCAGTCTTGATTGGTCTTCTCTTTTTCACAGAATTTGATGCTAAAACACAAACTCTATATTCTCTTCTTCAGCATCAACACTCCATCTTGAATAATGTTCCAGGATCTATCTCTGGCTCTAACCTCGTCAGACTCCCCCTTTCATCAAGCTGGAATCACCGTCTGGAATTAGCTATCGCCTTGAGATCGAATCCTGGTTCAAACTCTGTTCAGTTCTTCACAGGTTCTGGATTGTATCTTGGCTCTCAGTAGTATCAGGATCAGAAACCTGGTCTTTAACCTGCACAAATCTCAATCACTTTTAAGATAAACAGATTTGACGCTAAAAAGCTCTACTTAACCTCTTGAATTAGTAACATTCAAATTTTGATTCAAATTAATGAACCACTTAAACTTTTCAAAAATTATTTCACATCTTCAACAAATTCTCCCAAACCATTTGTTCATCATGTTTAGCACTTAGAATTTTGAAAATCAGCTTTTCAACATCAGTTGTCGAAAATCTTTTTGGATTTTTCAAAATTTTATGCTAAAACACACTAAAATCTTTTTGGTTTTTAGGAAATAAACTATATACAGACATATTTTTGTGAGTTTGCGTTAGAGAATCATATCAGTTTTTGACAAATCACTAGCACCGTTGAGCTTTAAACACTTTAAGTTCTAAACGCTTCACATAGATTGACGATATTGTTATCCTCTTAAACTCAATCTAAAAACTTTCGAAATGCTTACCAATACGTTAAGGTATATTAATTTTGCACTACGTTCTTATGGATCCCACGATCTCAGCATATCCCCTCATCATGCAATACACTAACTCGAGTAATGCCTTTAAACTTTCATCAACTGTGATATGTGCGAAAACAACGCAGAATGTTTAAACATTAACAATCAGG
Organism: Helianthus tuberosus; assembly: GCA_030545235.1. Taxonomy (NCBI): domain Eukaryota; kingdom Viridiplantae; phylum Streptophyta; class Magnoliopsida; order Asterales; family Asteraceae; genus Helianthus; species Helianthus tuberosus. The sequence continues at coordinate 113,865,799 of CM060400.1, read as the reverse complement.
TCGATCTTTCGATACGCAGAGAAAGTCCAATGTTTAAACAAAATAAGAAATAAAAACAAGTCGAAATTGTTTAGGCTTTAACCACCAGTTCGATACTTCCGTATACGCAGAGGTGATCCAAAGCTTAAACGAAACACCAAAGAAAATAAAGCAGAACGTTTAGGCAATAACATCCAGGTCGATACTCACGTATACGCAGAGGATGTCCAATGCTTAAACAAAATAAAGAAATAAAACAAGTTTAAATCTTTGCAAAATAAAATGCACAATCACAGCGACTTTTTCAGCAAGTTGTGAAAGTTCACAAACTGACCGGTTTTTATGCTCTTTAGCATTCAGCGATTACTGAGTAGGCACACAATCAAGAAGGACAAAACTAAGTACTATGCTTTCAATCATGTTTCCCACTAGAACTAGGCTTTTTCATTTAAGTTTGTATCGTTATCACAAATCTACTAGTCTAGCTGAGCCTATCGTCACATCTTTAGTGAGAACGTTTATCACATTTGACATTTCATTTCTTTAGCATGCTGTGATAGTCCAACTGATTTACTATCATTTCCTCTTTTTCACAACAAAACTCATTTTGAATTTTCAATGTTTTTGGCATTTTCAAATTTTCTTTTTTTTTAATTTTTCTCCTCCTAAAATCAAAATATGTTTCAATTTTGATTTTCTGAGAAAATTTGAAAACAAACTATACAGATAAAGTGACAACATAATATCGAATCGCTTCAATTCGCCATCCACTTGGCATAAACAATCAGAACTCCCCCTGACAACAAACTATTTTCCCATTATGATTTCAAAACACTTAAGTTTGTTTTAATCAAAATGGTTTTTCCAGAAAATTAGTTTTGTTTGTCATTTCACAAACATGGGGTTTTCATCACATTGTTTTCAACCACTTGTAAGTTTATCACAAAAACAATTTCCAATAATCAAACCACTTGTAAGATAGTTAAATCAAGTACAACTTAATGTCCTTGATTAACCACTTGAAAGACGAAATATCACAGTTAACAACCTGTTAATTTCTCAAGAAAGATGCCGATTCCTACTCCCCAATTACCAACCTGGGAGTTCCGGCAAATCAGGATTTTAAGCAAAGAATGCAGGCACCCAAGCCTGACCAGCCTTGGGTGTGACCTTTTCAATTTCACTCGGGGTTTGAACATATCTTTTAGATTCATAAAATTCTTTAACCCCTTTTACCTTTCCCTCAATCATCTTTCCAAAAATATTTTTCACTTTTTCATTAAAAGCCTTTTCGACATCAAATTCTTTCTTTTCAGAATAGATTGATTCGAAATTTTCACTTTGTCAACTTTTTGTTTAAAATTTTCAGTCCGCAATGGTGGAAAGTTGATATCATCCATTGGCGGAACTGATTTTTCTTCTTTTTGCTCAACAGGTGGCTCTTCTGACTTTGACGAGTCAGATTCATCACCAACACGTGGCTCCTTTGCTTCTGAAGAAACAAATTCATCGACAGGAAGTGAAAATATCACTTTCTTTGAAGTGTTAATCTTTTGATTAACCACTTTTTCTTTATTTACTCTCTCTTCTGTCCTCATATTTGTATCTGGTGAATTCGTTTTACTTGATTTTGCAGTCGAGTGAAGCGATTCATCAGCACTCTTATTAGAACCAACAGGTGTACCCGAGGACAAAATCCTTTCAAGATACTCTCGAGCTCTCTTTCTTTTCTTTCTCAGTCGATCTTTCTGTCCTTGTGAAAGCTTCACTTTCTGTTCTTTCACCTTCTGTTCTTTAGGCTTTTCTTCGACCTTGACTGATTTCTTCATCTTTTTCTGAGATTCAGCCCTCGATCTTCCCATTGATCTCATTGGGCAATCTCTGGCAATGTGACCTTTGATTTGGCATTCACAACATCTTCTTGTCTCAATCTCTGTCTCTGGCAGTTAACAGCAATGTGTCCTTGAAAACCACAGTTGTAACACACCCTGTTATCGTACCATTCTCCACTTTCAAACCAAAAACTCAAATTATAACACTGATTTGATTTGTAGTACTCAACATTTTTCTGTTTTCTATCATTGTAATGATTTGACTTTGAAGAATCTTCATCCCATCTTCTCCTGTAAGCTTGATTTGACTTTTGAGCTTCGTGGTCAAACCTGCACCACTTATTACCAACTTTTTGTAAGTTTTGATTTTTAAATTTTTGTGGTTTTTCATAATGATTGGATGATTGAACTGATGATCTTTTATTTTCTTTTTGAAAATTTTTCGAATTTTTAACATTTTGTTTTTGTTCCACATTCTTCTTTACAGGTTTTTGCGTTGAGCATTCACCTTTCTCAGTAGAATGTAAAACAGTTTCTTGAAATTTTTCTTTTAATTTCAAAAATATTTTCTGTTTTTCATTTTCATCATCAGTCTTATCATCACAATCCTCAATTATGACTTTGTCATAATTTGTGACATTGTCACTTATTGGAATTTCATTGATCGGTTTTGGACATAATTGATCTAGTATCGCTGATGAGGTCACAAAACCTTTCAATTTCTTCTCAAACTCAGCAATTTTATTTCTAGCACACTCAACTTCATTTTCAAGTTGAGTGATTTTCTCAAGATGATAATTTATTGCTTTTTCATTTTCAAGTTTATTCTTTTCAAGAACAGATTTTTCATTTTCTAAAACTTTTATTTGATTTTGAAATTTTGTTTCATTCTCTTTCAAATTTTTGTTTTCCAGTTTTATCCAAAAATCTTCATTTTCTGAAGATTTTATTTTGCTTTCAAAATCTTTTTCAATTTTTAACTTTTCATTTTCCAAAAATGTTATTTTATCTTGAAAATCTTTTTCTTTTTCTTTCAAATTTTTGTTTTCCAATGTCAAACTCTCTACATCCTTCAAGAGTTTGACATTGTCTGCTTCAGATTTATCACAGTTTAAGCACTTCTCGGACATCTTTTCAGCTTCAGCTTTCTTCTCAGCCTTGATGGCTGAAATTTCTTTAACCTGCTCCTCTACCTCTTGAACAATTTCCTCAGATTTGACTTTTACTCCATCAGTTGCTGCTTTATTCTTCTCTCTTGAATCAGACTTCAATTTTCTAGTCTTTTGGAGTTCAATCTCTTGAGCTTTAATCTTCTCAATAAACGAGCTTGAATTAAAACCATAATATTCAAAGCTCTTCTTCCAAGCTAACAAATACGTTCCCCACACATCATTTGGTAAAGCATTTGCCAACTTGTCAACCCACGTCTCATCCATCTTGTTAATGTTCAAACTTCTCATCTCTAAATATAACTTGACATACCTTTCGATCAACTCTTTAGTTGATTCTCCCTTGATACCTGTAAAACTAGCAAACTTATTCTGTACAATATAAAACTCAGAACCCATGTTTAGGTATTGAAAGATTCACAAAGACAGATTTTCAAATGCTACGAAAATTCACACAATCTAAGATCAGTTCAATCACTTTATCAAACCACTGAATCAGATGAATATCCGATTGAGTGGCAAAAATTAGACGACAACGGGTCAGGTGGGGATTCGCTCGGGCGAGTATCCAATGCTTGACAAATCACCTCGGATCACCTGCAAACAAAACAAACAAATGATCAGTTTTAAATGAACTGAATACGTGAAAGTGTGTGTTAATGAAATCAATCTAAGACTCGTGTCAAAGATTTGCGGACTCGTTCCAATGTTGTTCGGGTGAAATTACTGAATGAATGGGCTTGAAAAAGTTAATACCCAAATCAATCCTATTGGATTGAACAAACAACTCTCACAATATGCCCTTATCACCTTTTGACTAGTTGACCGAAAATATGTTTTGATATAATCAAAAACTTTTGCTGACAATTCACAATTAATGAATCAACAATCTTCAACACTCAATGTCCGACAACTTTTTAAGATATGGATTTTAATTAGACCGATGGTTTATATGAGCAGATCACATGGGCCGACAACTACAACACCTAATGGAATATGATTGGGTCGTTCAAAGACTGACAATCCTAATTATTTCACATGCAATTCTTGACAATGTCCGAGACAAAGTAATTCAACACTTTATTTTCATTGGGCCATTCATATTAGTGGATCTGATACAAAAACTTTTGATTGGGCCGATTACTTTGTATTGGGTTTCAACTCTTCATGCAAACTGATATCATTAAAACACTTTAATGGGTCGGTGCCTAGTTCAGAGAACAAAGTAAAGTGACTGGGCCTCAAATCCACTTATCTGATAACCTTTTAAAGTCTATTTATAATTTGACCGAGTAGAACAGATGATATAGACTGATTGGACCTCAATGTTGAAAGACAAATGCAATAAACGGATTCAGAGTTCATATGATGGACCACTTCCCAACGATTTCTTTATAGTCTGATTAAGTATAGTACATGCAAACTGCCACAGAACATGTGATTTCTTTTCCCAACTTACTAACAACCTCGTTTAATGTTTCACACGAATCACTTTCACATGTTCACACGAAATAAGCTCCACACACACACGAAATAAGCCACCTTCATATGGAATTAGATGATTTTCAAGCAGAATCACATATTTCGCTTGAAATTACATCAACATTTCAAGCGGAATCAGTTGTATTTCAAGCGGAATCACTTATTTCGCTTGAAACTACTTCAACTTTTCAAGCGGAATCAGATGTTTTCAAGCGGACTCACTTATTTCTCTTGAAATTATCACAATTTTTCAAGCGGAATCAGATGTCTCGTTCAAGCGGAATAAGGTTTTTAGTCCATTTTTATCAGATTTAGTCCGAATATTGATCTGATTCTCTCAAGGGTTTGTTAAAACAGTATTTTACACACAATATCAGAAAATCAGTCCATTTTGTCGGTTAAATTGTTTTGAAGTCCAAGAAAGTGTAGAAAAAGTCACTGATTCAAGTGTATTGGCTCATAACTTGTAACATCTGTGCTTGTAATCATTGTGAACAGTTCGGTTATCAATAAAACAAAGTTATTTGATCCCAATGTTTGTTTATTTATGTTTGACATTTTTCATGTTTTAACTTTTGTTCAATTTCAAACTCTATATTGCTTTCTGGAGAGTTATACGCAAACTGGTGCATAAACGTAATCAGTTTAATGCGAAAAATACTCCGGAACATCAACATATACTTAACATACCTTAAATAACCTTTACATAACTTAGAAATAAGTTTTAAAGGCTTTGGTATGGCAAAAACAAGTTAATTCGCTTACAGGGACTAAATTTGACAAACTGCGAAAGTATGCCAGTTTAAACTGTAACAGACATTCCGGAACATGACCATAAGTTAAACATACCATAAATATCCTTTAAATAGCTTAGAAATAGGCTTTGAAGGGTTCGGTGTGCTAAAATAAACTTTTGGGTCATTCAGGGACTAAAAGCGTCAAAAAGTGCACAAGTTTGCATTTTCGCGCATAACTTACGTTCTGAATACATTCGGACATCCAAAAATTTATGTAAGCACTAAAATATTTTATTTTAGTGTTTGGCTTGAGAAAAATCCATTCGTCGCGTCATTTGGATCGTTTTTCGCGCTTATGCGCATTCCGTCGTAAATAAGCGAACATCGCGATCGTACGACCAAACGAACCAAAATCCGGCATATTTTTGAGCATGTTTCATGTCCACAATGTTTAGGCATCATTTTAGGGCCTTGAAAATGGCTTCACGAGCCTTAAACATGTCGGAAATGGCCTTAATACACAACGGGGACTGAATTGGAAGCTTTGGAAACTGGTTGCTGAACAGAGGGACCTTAGCGTGACACCTAGCCCCCTTGGCGTCACGCGAGGCCCCTTCTGATCAGCAAAATCCATTTTTAACAGCTGTTAACAGCTGTTTAGCACTCCCAATCCAATTCCAAGTGTTGTTTCCTGCTTATGGGGGGCAAACGATCCTAACGGTGAACCGAAATCTATAAATACCCAACCCCATTCATTGCAAAACCCACTTGAAATATGAGATTTCTCTAAGTTGGGGTGTTTCATCACCTCATACCTGAGAATACTTGGATTATCAATCTTGCGGGGACCCTTTGTAAGTGTTCCTTCGTTCTTTTATTGCTTTTCGAGTCCGAAAGTCAAACTTTGTTCGACTTTCTGCATTGACCAGTTTATGGTCAATGCGAAGTTCATTTGAACTTCACAATGTGAGCGTAATCACGATGGTTATAGTCCCTTGTGACTATGCCTACTGATTACCACGTTGTCTAGGGTCGTAAGGGTAAGCGATCTAATAAATCGCTTATACCTTCGAACCCGACCCATTTGGTCGATCATTAGGATTCTACCAAACACATTAGGTGACCATAGTATGTTGGGATTGAACCCTATCAGAGGAAAAGATAATTAAAGCCAAAACTGGATCAGAGCAGTGGATCCAGAATAAGCAGATGATTACATACAAGTCTCTCCCCTTGAAAGTGATTTCAACATCAGCTGACCTCCTATCTGCTGATCTTGCAAAGTGCTGACCTACAACTGCTGCTCAAAGTAAAGACCTGATGAAAGACTAAAGCCCTGCTGATTCTATCTACTGCCTTGAGTCAAGCACTGCTGATCCGGACAAGTACTGCTGGGTTCACAGCAGTGGAAAGTTGCAGCAGCTGATCTATAGTATGTTTTGTAATGTAATGTAATAGCAGTAGTTAACATAGCAGTGTTTGTATAGATTAGAGGTTAGAGTTTGTTAGGAGGTTAGATGTCACTTTCATGGTGACGTCAGCTAAGATGCTCAGTGGTTTGCAAGTGCCTATAAATAGTTCAGTACTTTGTACTGTTCTATTAGATCTTTTGCATCACCGTCTTCTTTGCACGAACAAACAACTGAGCTCTGGCTGAGGGGGAGTTTGCATTCATTCATCAATCATTGTAATCGTTATTGAAATAAATTTAATCATCCGATTCATTGTGAAAAGATGTTTGATTAAAGTATTACTCTCGTTTGATTGTATGCAAAGTTTGTTTTCATCATAATTCCGCTGCACACTCATCCATCTTCACTTAAATTGCAAACACAAAATACAATCAAAAATAAACTCAGATCCAACAATTGGTATCAGAGCTTGGACAGTCAAATTTGATTTAACAATCATTTTGACGTAAATAGTTCAGCTCATAACAGTTGATACTGATTGTTTGTTCGTTTGTTGAAAAACAGAGCAAGGATTAATCACCATTAAAGTTGATTTCTCAGTGTCTGTAAAACAACAAGAATGACGTCACAATCTCAGGATGATAAAAACAACATCGGCTCGCTTTTTAAACCACCTATGCTAAAAAGAAATGAGTACAACATCTGGCAGAGGAGGACGGGTCACATCCTCGCTCAACAAAGCACAGGTTGTTGGAGGTCTGTCTTCTATCGTCCCCATGTTCCCACAGTGCCAAGCGCTGAAGATGCTAAAAAGTTCGTTCCAAAACCAGTTGAAAATTATACCGAAACCGATTATCAAAAGTTCGAACTAGATGCTAAAGCTTTTAGCATCATAGCATCAGCGCTGCCCAATGAGATATATGCTGGACTGTTACACTGTAACAGTGCCAAAGAATTATGGGACGCACTTAAGGAACAATTTGGGGGAACCGAAGAAGTCATAGAAAACAATAGGGAAATCCTGAACCAACAGTATGAAACATTTTGTTACGTTAAAGGTGAATCACTAACGCAACAATTTGAGCGTTTCAGTTGTCTCATCAGTGAACTGAGGCTTGTTAACACCACTTTTACAAACTCAACTCAAAATAGCAGGTTCCTTAGGTCACTGCCAGAAAAATGGGACACCGTAGCTTTTGTCACCCGAAACTCACCTGAGTTCAAGGATCTGACCTTGACCCAACTCCACGGTCGACTCCTGACCTACGAAAGGGAGTTGAACCAGAAAAAGGAGGTTACAAGAGTCAGGAAAAGTTACTGATGATTACACTTTCGGTAATACTGCTCTTTTGGGTCAAGAAGAATCTGGGAGCAGTGGTAAGGATCAGGGTTATGATCACTTCATTGACATAACTGCTGGTGCAAACTTTAACAACCCTGATCCTCACTCTGCTAGTTATGCATTCACTGCAAACGAAAACCATATGTCAGACAATTTAAGCTTTGAACTAAATGATTTGCAACATTTTGATCCCACTGACTTAGAGGAAATGGACATCCTGCACCAACTGGCTTTGCTAAGTGTTAGAACTAGCAAATTTTACAAAAGAACAGGGCGAAAATTCCCAGGTTTGCATGGGAATCTAAGGGTTGGGTTGGATAAATCGAAAATCAAGTGCTACAAGTGTAATAGGTTGGGACATTTCGCTAGGGAATGTAGGAGTCAAACTACTGGTCCCATAATTACTCATCCTAGCTCAAATCCTAGACCTCAAAACCAAAGCACTGTGCACTATGCCCAGTATGCCCCAGCAGCTCAAGTGAACACTGCTCACTAGGCTGCTGCCCCTGTGCCAGTACACTATGTCCAAACTACTGTTCCACAAATCCAATATGTTCAAACCCCTGTTCCCCAGGCACAAGTGCAGCCTGCACCTCAAACCACTGCTCCAGCAGCAGTACAACCAGATCAACAAAGTTTTTTCACTCAAGGATTTGTTGACTGGGGCAGTATGCCTGAAGACCTTAGTGATGAAAATTTTGCACTCTATGCTTCTAATGATTCTTCTCATAATGAATTTTGTTTGATGGCATTAGAGTCAATACAGGAGGGGGTTGAAACTGAGGAGGAACAGCTGAGCTTTGAAACAGTGGATGAGGTGACTGAAGCAGTGGTTACTGCTGTGGCTGGTGAACTACTGTTGGGAGAAAGTTCAGGTACCCTGATTGAACCAATGACAGATCCATGGTCCATAGAGGACAAAGAAGAAGAGAAAGAAGAAAAGGCTGGTGAAAAGAAGGTGAGAGCTGATGATGAAAAGAATCATCAATGTGATTGTGCAATGATGGCTGCTGCCAAGGTATCTCCTCAAGTTCTAGAAAAACTGTGTTCTGACAATTGCATTATTGCTTTTGCTAACATCAAAGAGGTGAATGAAAACCTTCGGGATAAAATCTTAACTGATGAAGTCAAATTTGAAAGATCTTTAACAAAAGTTAAAAACAAATTGGCTGAAAAGGAAAAGGAGATTAGCAGCATGAAAGAAGAGCAGAGCATAACCAAAACCCAACTCCAAACTATGGTAGAAAAATACCAAGTTTGCAAAAAGGAGTTAGAGTCCACCCAAATCACATGTGAGAGATGGGTGGAATCATGCAAAGGGTATGAGGTTATGCTTGAAAAACAGATAAAAAGCAATGTGAAATTTGGGGTTGGTTATAGAAAACATGATGATGAAAACACTGCTTTTGGAAAATCTGTTCAAACCACTGATGTAACCACTGAGTTCATCCCCACAAACAAGAATGGCCAAGAAGTGAAAATCACTGACAAACTTGGTAACAAAATCACACTTGACAAACCAATGGGATCCTCTACTTTTGAGGAGCTTGAAGAATATCAGTTTAAACCAAAATGGTCTGATGAGTGTGATATTCTTGAAAATTTCAAGCCAATGGACTTTACATCAACTGATGGTGTCAAGGCTCCAAAAGCTAAAGTTATACATCTCAAGGACATCCCAGCAGTGGTTAAAACCTCTGCTGTAAAGGAGTCTGAAAAGAGAAAGAAGAAAGAAAAAAATGATAACTTGTTTTGTGAATTCTGTGAGAAAAGGAATCATCTAACAAAAGATTGTTTCCACTTAAAAGCTTATGATTTAAATAGAACAAGTGTCATTGTTTCAGCTGAAAGTTGCATTGTTTGTGGTAAAACAAACCACAAAACTCAAGCATGTGTGTATCTCAAAAACTTTGATGTGAAAAAGAATGAGTACATTGCTAAAACATCCTTGAGTTCATCACCATCATCATCATCTGTCAAATTCACCAAGAAACAACCACTGTTTGTGCCAGTTCAAACAGCTGAACCAAACATCTGTCAAAAGAGATGTTCAGGTTACTGATGCACCCGCTGCTAATCAATTCAGAAAAGGCAAGGAAAAACAGTCTTACCAAAGGATTCCACACGTTTATGAGGCCTACAAAAGGCCCTCTAAACCCAGAGTGAACAGGCATCCTTTTGGTTACCAGCAGGTGATTGGTCAGGACCCACAACAGTGGTTAGAAAAACACTGTCCTAAAACAGTCCAAACCCCTGACCTAACCACTGTCCATCATTCTGCATCCATCCCAGACACTGTTGAGACCCCATCCAAAGCCCTGCTGGCTTTGGAGACCCTAATGAACTAATCCTTTTACTTCATGTGCAGGGAGCTTCTGCATGCTTTGATAGTCTTTGGTATGTAGATAGTGGAGGCTCCAGGCACATGACAGGATGTAAAGCCCTCCTCAAAGACTTTAAAATCCATGGAGGAGGTGATATATCCTTTGGGAATAATAGTAAAGGAAAAGTTCTGGGGTCTGGTACAGTGCAATCTGGAAATGTAAAATTTGAAAATGTCAATCTGATAGACAATCTAAAATTCAACCTTCTGAGTGTATCACAAATGAGTGACAAAGGGTTTGGGTCATTCTTCACAAAAGATTGTTGGACCAGAAATGGTCAAAAAGATTGAAGCAATAATCAAAACTGGTCAAACTAAACTTGTTGCTCAAAGAAGTGGCAATGTTTATGTTGTTGATATGTCCAAAGAGTGTCCCAGAGCTGATGCCTGTCTGTTCTCAGCTGCCTCTAACAAAGAGACAGAACTTTGGCACAGAAGGCTGGGGCACACAAATCTTAAGACAATCACTGAAATTTCAAAAAAATGGTTTGGTGAGAGGCCTACCACAAAAATTGTTTTCATGTCCTGAACATTGCATTTCCTGTTTAAAAGGAAAACAACATAAAAGTTCTTACAAGTCCATTGAAGAGTCCAAAACAACCCAGTGTTTGCAAATGCTACACATGGATTTGTTTGGCCCAGTTCAAGTCATGAGCCTCAAAAAGAAAAGATATTGTTTGGTTATTGTTGATGACTTTTCTAGGTTTACATGGACTTTCTTTTTACACTCAAAAGATGAGACTGCAGGCATTTTGCAAGACTTTGTAACACAGATTGAAAAGAAATTTGACCTTCCAGTGAAAAGCTTCAGGAGTGACAATGGCACAGAATTCAAAAATAAGGAGTTGGATGCCTTCTGTGTGAAGAAAGGGATTGTAAGGCAGTACAGCATCCCTAGAACACCAGAGCAGAATGGGGTAGTGGAAAGAAAGAACAGAACTTTGATTGAGGCTGCCAGAACCATGCTTGCAGATTCAGGTTTGCCATTAACTTTCTGGGCAGAGGCAGTAAACACTGCTTGCTATGTCCAGAACAGAGTTTTAATAAACCCCAGGCACAAAAAGACTGCTTATGAAATTCTGTATAAAATCAAACCACTGATTTCATATTTCAAAGTGTTTGGCTGCCCATGCTTTATTTTGAACTTAAAAGATTCTATTTCAAAATTTGCAGCCAAAATTGATTGTGGTTATCATCTGGGATACTCAACCACTGCCAAGGCCTACAAAGTGTTCAATACACGGACCAAGGCAGTGGAGGAGACTTTGAATGTTAAGTTCAATGAACTTTCATCAATGAAAATCCCAGCAAATCCTGCAGATCTGTTTGATCTTGAAAAATTTACTTTTGAAAATATTGTTGTCAAGACTAAGAGTGCAGGTCCATCAGAGGATACAACACCAGACTATGGGTATGAAATCATCATCCCTCAAAGGTCTGCCACAAAGGGAAAAGCACCAGCTGTTCAAAACAGTTGTCAAAGCTCAACCACTGCTACCTCAACAGTTGTTGACCAAAGTAGCCCTTCCACCACTGCTTCCACATCCTCAAACACTGCTGACAAAAGTCCTCAAACAGTAGATAAAAGTCAGCAGTTGTCCACTTCATTACCTCCTATTCCACCACCTTTTGAAGCCACTGCTGGATCATCAAAGTCCCCAGCAGTGGTTAGCTCAGATGATACACATTTGCAGCCTTCACCAACAAATGCCATCATACCATACCAAGGAGATTTAATCTTCTTGAGATCTCATCCACCTGATCAAATCATTGGCAACATAAATGAAGGGGTGCTCACAAGAAGCCAAACCCAAAACATTTGTCTTTTTGCTGGTTTTCTATCACTCCATGAGCCAGTCAAGTACCAAGAGGCACTAAAAGACAATAGCTGGGTAGAAGCCATGCAAGAGGAGCTCCAACAGTTTAAAAGACAACAAGTATGGGAGCTTGTACCACTGCCAGAAGAGGTTAGTCCCATTGGCACAAAGTGGGTCTTCAAGAACAAAACTGATGAAAGGGGTATTGTTGTCAAGAATAAAGCCAGGCTTGTGGTTCAAGGTTACAGACAGGAAGAGGGGATTGATTATGATGAAACATTTTCCCCTGTTGCAAGATTGGAAGCCATTAGACTGTTCCTGGCCTTTGCTGTCAACCACAATATGAAGGTGTTTCAAATGGATATCAAAAGTGCTTTCCTCTATGGTACAATTCAAGAAGAGGTGTATGTTTGTCAACCTCCAGGTTTTGAGGATCCATTTTATCCAGATCATGTCTACAGGCTAAACAAAGCCTTGTATGGCCTGAAACAAGCACCAAGGCCCTGGTATGAAACTCTTTCCAACTTCCTACTCTCAAATGGTTTCAAAAGAGGTACCATTGATAAAACACCGTTTTTAAAATGGAGAGGGAAGGATTTAATGATTGTCCAGATTTATGTGGATGACATTATTTTTGGAAGCACATGTAACTCAGTGTGTGAAGAGTTTAGAGAACTCATGACAGCTGAGTTTGAAATGAGTGCAATGGGTGAGCTGCAATGCTTTCTTGGTCTCCAAGTTCAGCAATTTCAAAATGGAACTTTCATTCATCAAAGCAAATATGCTAAAGAACTTTTGACTAAATTTGATATGAATGATTGTAAGCCATGCAGCACACCCATGGCAACAAATAAGCTGGTCATGTCTGATGAAAAAGATGAGCTGATTGACCAAACTTTATATAGAAGCATGATTGGGTCTTTACTGTACCTAACTGCATCTAGACCAGACATCATGTTTGCAACATGTGTTTGTGCAAGAAGTCAATCAGCTCCCAGAAAATCAAATCTCATTGCTGTAAAAAGGATCTTCAGATACATAAAAGGTGCTCCCACACTTGGTATCTGGTATCCAGCTAATGGGAACATCAAGCTTTCAGGTTTTTCAGACAGTGACTTTGCTGGATGTCACACCACAAGGAAGTCCACATCAGGAGGGTGCCAGTTTCTAGGTGATTGCTTAGTTTCATGGCAAAGCAAAAAGCAAGCAGCTGTTTCAACATCCATTGCTGAAGCTGAATACATTGCTGCTGCAAGCTGTACAGCCCAACTCCTGTGGCTTCAAAATCAGTTGCTGGATTTTGGTATCACTGCCTTAAAGACACCACTCATGTTGGACAGCCAGGCAGCAGAAAATATCATCAAAAATCCAGTTTCCCATTCAACCACCAAACACATCGACATCAGACATCACTTTGTGAGGGATTGTTATGAAAAAGGTTTGATTTCTCTGCATCATGTCCCTACTAAATACCAGTTGGCAGATGTGCTCACAAAAGCACTTGATACAGCCACCTTTGAAAGCTTGGTCTCTAGAATTGGGATGCTGAACATGGAATAACAAGCAACATCTTGTTTTTCTGTGTATAAAAGTACTAAAATGTTTTCAGAAAATCAAAACTCCATCCTTAAAAATAGCTAAAAATGAAATTTTTCATTAAAATCCTTAAAAGTCTGCCATAACCACTGATTGTTGAAAAGTCTGCTCTACTTCAAAAGTTTGTCCACTGCTGAAAGTCAACCCCTGCTCTCTCATTTCTTTAATAAACTCTGTTGTTCAAAAGCAGTGTCTTATCCACTGATATGCTATCCACTGATAGTGAAAATCATCCACTGCTTCCATACCACTGCCTTCATCAGTCACTTTCATAAAAGTACTGTCCTTCACTTTCACCAGGGGTTGTCATGTGGGCAGTACATAGTGGTCAGACTTTTTGTAACGGCTGCCACCTCAGCATTCACTTTCTTCCCTATAAAATCCCCCACTCACCACCAAAACAGGGTTTTACTGTCGAATTGAATTCTTAAAAATTCTCTTCTCAAAGCAGTTTTTCATCTCATTTCTTCACAAATTTCTTCGATCATCATCCTCAAAATGACAAAATCGAAGTCATCTGCAAAACCCACATCCAAATCATCATCGAAAACAGCCTCTCAAAAGGCAATCTCCACAGAAATCCCGTATAAATCATCTCACAATCTCCTGGGTCTTCTCACAAAACCAGGAACCACCAATGTTTTCGATTCCATCATTGACACCATGGCAAAATCAAAGTACAAAACTTTATTCACCGTCGATGCACCAATCTATTTGGCGACCCAAAGAGAGTTTTGGAAGAATGCAACCCTTGAAAAACAAGGAGACATTGCAACCACCATACACTCTTCTATAAAGGGTAAAGCTGTCCAAATCACGCCACAATTCATTTCAGAGGTCTTTCAACTCGATGATCAAGAAGGTAAAATTTCTTTTACTAAAAACGAGTTGCAAACTGACTTCATTGAAAGAGGGTATGAAGCCACAATGATGAAGAAACTTACCTTACAAAAAGGTTATTTTCCTTCTGCAACCAGATTCTTATTTCATACCCTCCTACTATGTGTTTCAAATAAAACCACTTCTTTTAATGAAATCCCTTTAAAGATTCAAAATCTGGGGTATGCAATTCTTCAAGAAGAAAATTTTAACTATTCTCGGGAAATTTTTAAAGATTTGGTTAATAATGTTGAAACAAAATCATTCTTACTGTTTCCAAGGTTTTTAAGTTACTATTTTGAAAAGAAATTCAGTAAGGATGATTTAGCTGTAATAAACCAAGGTGATTCTACTCAAATAAACAGTTTAACAACTGAAACTTTTTCAAGAATGTTAGCACCTTGCAAAACACAAGCAGAGGTGCCTGAGCAGTTTTTAGCAGTTACAACCGCTCCTCAGGTATCTGCTGCTGAGCCCACTGCTCAAGGTGATCAAAGCAGCCGACCAACTGTTTTGAAACCCACACCTACAATCACCAAAAAGCCTATAAAAAGAAAAACTCAAAAACCCCCCAAACCAATCAAAAAGGCAACTCTGGAGGATGAGATACCAGAGCAAATGCCTGTGACAACACAAAAGTCACAAGAAACCACTGCTGCTTCTTCCTCACAGCAGTTGGTACAAATATCTCAACCCATAACCGAAACTCCTCCTGCTTCTTCACAAAAAGAACAGGTTGTACAAATAGGGTCTCCACATCATGATGCTCTGGAAACACTTGTTTCTATCATCCACAGCTCAATACCCGGGGCAAATCCATTTTCTACACCACCCATCACATCCACAATTTCCCCACCAACTAAACTGCTGTTGGATGCAATTGATTTGAACCAGGCACTAACAAGTCCTTCTCAATCACCTATCAATGAGAATACACCTCAACAACTGACTGGGTCTGATGAATCAATCTTTGCTAACCCACCAACACAACCTGAGGAGGTTACACCCCTTGAGTTACAAGTAACTCTTGGTGGTAGTCCAAGTGAAGCAGCCACTACAACTGTTGAACCCACTGGTTTACAGTTGGACAGTGGTTACATTAATAAGACTTCCTTGGAGGCAATTCCTTCCATAGCACCTCTGCCAACCACCAGTGGATTTATTTATCCTACTGGCAACATCAAAAGGTTGTCAAGTGTTGAAGGAAGAAGACCCCAGTACCAAGAAAAAGGGGCATCAGTGGTTAATGTTTGGAGTATACTCCCTACATCTACCACTGATAAAACCACTGCTAGTGGGAAATCAGATGATCCCATTAACTTGGGTGATGGTTTAAAGTACCAGAAATTGACGGATCGTATTGAAAAGCTTGATAACTCTGTTGCAGAACTCAAAGATATGCTACAACAGGTGTTACAAGTTCAAACGGTACAATCAACTGCTGTTCCATCTCAAGCACCTGCTTCACAAAAGGTACCTGCTACAAATGAGCTCTAGAATTTATTTCAACCTTTTCTCCATCAACAAGCAAAATTAGCAGATCAGCAACATGAAAAACATGTCCAACAGCTGAGAAATGCAATGGAGTCAAGGTTCAAGAACACTCAGGCTGATCTAAAGGCTCTCAAAACTCAGATCTTGCACACCACTGACACTGCTCCTCCAAAAGTTCGCTTTATTTATCAACTCCCAGAAGATAATGCCAAAAAGGGGGAGAAAATTCAGGAGTGGAAAAAGAAGGGAATAGAGGATGGTCTCTACATTGAACCAGAAAATGCAAACATGACCAAACAGATCCCTTTGCCAGATGGAAGCAAGAAAATTGATGTGACCACAAATGCACTGGCAGAAGCAGTTGCAAGTGTAAAAAGGGATAGAGAGGCCAAAAGGAAAGCCATGGTGGATTATCCAGATCAGGGTACTTCAGGGTCAAAAGATGATGAAAATCTTGTTGATGAAAAGAAGAAGCCTACAAGAAGAGTAAGGCTACCCAAATCCATTCCAACCAGACGTTCAAAGTCTGCTCCAAAACCACCACCTAAAACAGCTGTTGTAACTCCTGTTGTATCAAAAACTGTTGGTACTTCAGTGGTTTCAACATCTGCTCCCACTTCAACACACACCACTTCAACACACACCAAATCCACTGCTTTACCACCATTACCACCAAAAACAAAATCACCTCCTGCCAAAAAGGAGAAGACAGTAGTTGTTACAACATCTGCTGTAATGACAACAGTGGTTGGAACACCAGTTGTTTCAACAACTGTTAGTCAATCACAAACCACTGCCACTACATCCACCACCACTGATCCACCCAAAACATCATCTGCCTCTTCTAAAACAAAAAGGAGAAGGATTTAGATATCAGATGATGATTCACCTTCACCACCACCAACATCCTCACAATCTCTGTCACTTGTCACAATTCCTAAACCCATACCTCTCTCTTCAGCTCAAACTTTAAAGCCATTACCTCCTGCTGGTGTCTCATTTCCTCTGGAACTCATTGCAGTCAGGGAAGAAATCAAATCCTTCTACTATGAGGACGACCTAGTTAAAAGGAGTTTGCCATCAGTTGCAGGATATCCCAGGCCTAACAATATTGAAGAATACTTGAAACTCAAGGCCAAGCAAGCAGAGGATATTGAAATAAAAAACAGAAGAGGGAAATCTGATAGAGAATTTCAACAAAACTATCAGTTCCTACTCTCACAGGTCAATGCTATGGAGCGATTTGCTAAAAATGTATGTCAGCAAATTTCAGAAAGGGCAGATGAGTCCTTGAGAAAAGACTACATTGAGAGTATCATGACCTACAAGAAATACAAGGGGGAGAAATACATGTACAAAAACTGGACCATTCCTGAGCTTGAAAAAGAAGCTGCCAGGATTCAAGAAATGATAAAAAATAAGGTCAAGCAGACTCCTCCTGAAAAATTCAAACAATTTGAAGCTGAGAAGGCATTAATGTTGAAGAGAATGAAAGAGGAGCTGAAAGTAGCTGATTATGGGTCGAAGAATTCTATGTCAAAGTGGGGAGAAGATAGGGTCAGGGCTACCTACAAGAAGTTGGAGGAACTTAGAAAGAAAGATCCAAAAGTTCCACAAAAGCCTGACTACTCTAAAGCAGAGGTCTCAAAAAGACCACCAAAGCGGCAAGTTAAAAGAACTACTACTCCAGCTGGTGCTGCCATCTACAAAAGAAGGAGCCAAAACCAGTCGAGTACTGAAACAATTCAAGATCTAATAGCTGGTGATGCTATTGTAAAAGCAGGCATGAAATTAATGATAAAAGAAGATCTTGAATTGGAACAATCTGCAAGTGCTGCTCAGCCAGTTATGAATAGGCCAGCCTCACCAAATACTTCTGCAAATAAACATCTCCCAAGAAACCCACCAGGCTCAAAAATACAAAAGTGGGAAACTGACAAACAGACCTGCGTATTGACTTTGCTCAGGTCTGGTGGAGAAGTGGAGAAAATATCAAGGGAACAAGCTCTTGGCCTGAGTCTTGAAGATTTGCAGGATCTCCTTGATCTTCCACTTAGCAGGGATGATGAAGACACAGATGCCCTAGACTTTGAACTACAATTTAAAGGTCAGATAAGGGAACTGTTGGTGAGGAAATAAAGATTTCCACAATAATGAAGAGTTTTGGCATTATCTGTTCTAGGGGGAGATTGTTGGGATTGAACCCTATCAGAGGAACAGATAATTAAAGCCAAAACTGGATCAGAGCAGTGGATCCAGAATAAGCAGATGATTACATACAAGTCTCTCCACTTGAAAGTGATTTCAACATCTGCTGACCTCCTATATGCTGATCTTGCAAAGTGCTGACCTACAACTGCTGCTCAAAGTAAAGACCTGATGAAAGACTAAAGCCCTCTTGATTCTATCTACTGCCTTGAGTCAAGCCCTGCTGATCCGGACAAGTACTGCTGGGTTCACAGCAGTGGAAAGTTGCAGCAGCTGATCTATTGTCTGTTTTGTAATGTAATGTAATAGCAGTAGTTAACATAGCAGTGTTTGTATAGATCAGAGGTTAGAGTTTGTTAGGAGGTTAGATGTCACTTTCATGGTGACGTCAGCTAAGATGCTCAGTGGTTTGCAAGTGCCTATAAATAGTTCAGTACTTTGTACTGTTCTATTAGCTCTTTTGCATCATCGTCTTCTTTGCACGAATAAACAACTGAGCTCTGGCTGAGGGGGAGTTTGCATTCATTCATCAATCATTGTAATCGTTATTGAAATAAATTCAATCTTCCGATTCATTGTGAAAAGATGTTTGATTAAAGTATTACTCTCGTTTGATTGTATGCAAAGTTTGTTTTCATCATAATTCCGTTGCACACTCATCCATCTTCACTTAAATTGCAAACACAAAATACAATCCAAAACAAACTCAGATCCAACATAGTATATAGGGAATAACCTTCCGAGGTTATACCTTATGGTCGCTTCGTTTAAGTAGTTGTATGATAGGTAGTTTATATGCCTTAGGTAAATTACCAAAATGCCCTTTTTACGCCAAAATCCATTTTAAGCATATGTAACATAACTTTTGGTATCTAAACTGATTTGGTAACAATATTAGATATGTTAAGGCATATTTTACTTGTCATAGGACTAGCTAGGCGTTCCGAACGCGTTTTACGCGAACTACGCGTTAAAGTAGCATAAGCTACCTAAACGGGTCGTAATGGGTTGTAAGCACTTAGGTTAGGTTTCGTTTTAGTACGTAGGCTTTGTTAAACCATACTACATGAGTTCCCATACTCATTTGTTTTACGAGCCCTCCTTCTATCCGATCCTCCGATATAGGTCCGGTTTATTAACATAGTTACCTATATTAGGTGCCGTTTGATTCCGTAATCTCTAGCATTGCTTGGTGGTTATCTTAGGACTTCTAAGCAATCTCAGGTGAGTACATAGACCCCTCTTTTACTGTTTTCCAAACATTTTGGGGTGAAACACATGTGCCTACTTGTTACTTTCATGCTTTTCCATGTTTTCATATCATATGCTTGTTATGTTCAATAGTACACTTATAGTACATGATTTCATTGTGTTTATGCTATGTATGCCCATTGTGTGCATATTTAGTACATTGTTTTACATTACATTTCATGCTATGTATGCCCATTGTGTGCATATTTAGTACGTTGTTTTACATTACATTTCATGCTATGTATGCCCATTGTGTGCATATTTAGTACATTTTTTTACATTACATTTCATGCTATGTATGCCCATTGTGTGCATATTTAGTACATTGTTTTACATTACATTTCATGCTATGTATGTCCATTGTGTGCATACTTAGTACATTAAAAACATTACATTTCGCGCGATGTATGTTCATTTGATTACATACTTAGTGCATTGTTCTCACATGTTTACATTTTGGTATGACATTTGGTTTGTTCAAATGGGACAATATACATTCATTAACATTAGCTACGCCGTTCGTTAGTAGGTAGTGGTACCATAGGAATTGACAACTCCCGTTCCTGACATCCTAGGTATGTTTGGATGGAAGGAATGACCGAATTCGATACACATAACTTAGATAAACCTTTAATTTGTTTAAAGGTTTATCGCCACAGTCACAAGGCTTGGATGTATGCATTATAACAATACCGCATAGATGTTTGTATCAGTATAGCATGCATTTGTTCCACAAAACATAACTTTGACTTAAACTATGTTTAATTCAATACCCTGTTTTTGTGCATTTTACCTATGGTTTAGTTGATATATTTCACATGCCATACATGATATTTTTGGATAACATTATATGATTTACATTAAACATAAACATTTTGACATTGATATACACATTTGGTGATTTACATTAGACATGGACATTTTGATATGGTTTACACAATAACACTTGACAACTAATTTATACATGAAAAATTTACATTGGTGGTTGGTTTGGGTAAATGGTTTGAGTAACGAGGCGTGTGTAATATGATACAAACATGGTGGATACGCCGCTGGTACTTCCTATATATAAGTGTTTGTATAATATTACATATCGTAGCATTATTTAAATCATTTCAGTATAGATATATTACATTTTACACAAATAACATATTTTTCACAAGACATTGTTTTACAAAACAGTTTATTTTATATAAACTCATTTTACTTGGTTATTTCATTAACCAAACACCTTTCTTTTATATAATCCGATTTCTTATCAAGTTTTCATATGATTTATATAAGAAAACACTTAACAAGATTCATGACTAATTTTTATTAAAACCTTTCTTTTAAAACCCAAGTCATGAATCCTATTTTTCACAAAACCTATGTATCTCACAGGCATTTTTATGCTGACGTACCTATTTTCACATGTGTTTCAGGAGCAGGTGCATAGGTTTGATCGGGATACACTAGGGTGGACTCGGGCCTTAGTGACAATAAAAGAAGCAAGATTAGTTTAGTTGATGTTGTGTACTTTGTTTCCTTCGTTTAAAAGACAATGTAACTCGCTTGTTTGATAAATAAAATATAACTTTGTATGCCATGGTTGTGAAACAATAATTATGTTACAACACTCCCCGACGTTTCCGCCATGATTTGATGTTTTACGTGGTCGGGGTGTGACAGAAGACTTGGTATCAGAGCCAATGGTTATAGGGAATTAGGTTATTAGTAATGCTTTGACCTAGACTATAACCTTTCTAGGACCCCAACACAGTTATCTTGTGTTTAGATTTTAAAACATGCACAACGGGAACATCAAGTTCGAATCCGCTTTGAAAACTAATCATCTGTTCTAGGATGATTGATTACTAGGTTTTGAACCCACTGTTGTAAGGTTTTGAACCCTTCAAGTTTGATTTTTGGCCTTCTGCCTTCCAAATTTTCAAAATCTCGTCAAAGTTTTGGGTTCTAAATAGTGTGAACACGTGCAAACTGGAAGAGTGAATGCCTGTACCCTGGGTTTTCTGTCTAAGGCTAGAGTGTTCGTACAAATCCACATAATCGGACCAGTCACTCTTACCTGGGAACTCTTGGGGTGAGTGTTCACTTATAGGTGAGCATGTCTTCGTGATACATTATTTTTCACCCATTTACTTTGATTAGTCACAATGTGTCGTTTGTTTACCTTGTGGTAACAAACAAATGACCACCATCTTTGCCATTATCAATTTTTGCATCATCTCATTCTTTTCACCCAAATGTCTCACTCGTTTCCTTTCATGTTTCCTCTTTTAGAATGCCTCCTCGACGCGAAAATCAGATAGCGACTGCCGAACTGGCAGAAATCATTGCGCAGCAAATGGCTGCTCAATTCCCGAACCTCTTTGCTCAATGGAACCAAGCCAACAACAACAACAATGCTCCTTGCAATTTCAAGAGTTTTAACTCGGCTAAACCACTCAAGTTTAGTGGTACGGAAGGAGCAACTGGGCTCCTTCAGTGGTTCGAGAGCACGGAGAGCACATTTCGTCATGTTCAGTGTCCGGATAATCGCAAGGTCGAGTTTTCTTCGAGTGTGTTTCAGAAGAGGGCTCTCACATGGTGGAACGGGGTTATGAGAGACCGTGGTGCAGAAGTTGCTCTAGCACAAACTTGGGCCGAACTTAGGGCCCTTATGATTAGGGAGTTTTGTCCTCGTCATGAACAGCGAGCTTTGGAGAGAGAGTTCAATGACTTGAAACAAGATAGTGGTGAGCATCGGGCGTATTCTGATAGGTTTGAGGAGTTGAGTCTGCTATGCCCAACAATGGTTACCCCACTCGACAAGGCTATCGAAAGGTACATCAATGGTCTACCTGACTCAGTACAAGACATCATTACTGGTAGTAACCCTGCCACACTCCGTCAGGCGATCGAGTTAGCAGCGACATTGACTGAGTCGCAGGTTCGAAAGGGAAAGCTGCATAAAAAGGGTGACAAGGGTAAGAAGCAGGCGTCTGACAAAGAAGATAGCAAGAAAGGTCAAAACAAGAAGGGAAAGAATTCTGGTTCCTCAAAGGGTTCTAGGAAGCGAAAGGCTTCCCAAAATTTTGTTGTCACTGCCCAAGCTAACCAGGCAGCTCCCAACCAACCCGCACAGCCTCCAGCGAAGAAGCCCTATACAGGGAATGCACCTTTGTGCAATAGATGCAACAGTCACCATCAGCCGCATCATCCGTGCCATTTCTGTACTAACTGTGGGAAGTCAGGTCATCTTGCCGATGTTTGTCGGTTTGCTCAGAATCGGGCAGTTCAGAACCCGGCTCAACGAGTTGCTCAGCCTCCTGCTCAGCAGCAAGGTCAAGCTGCACGACCACACTACCCGCCAGGTTCTTGTTACAACTGTGGGGATCTGACCCACTACCGTAATCAGTGTCCAAGATTCGTGAATGCTAACCCAAATCAGAATCAGGCTCAGCCTCGAGGTCGAGTCTTCAATATGAATGCACAAGAGGCACAAGCAGACAATGAAGTGGTGAACAGTACGTTCTTTATTAATAATCAGCCTGCATCTGTTTTTTTTTATTCGGGTGCCGATAAGATTTTTGTGTCATTATCTTTTGAGCCATTGCTTCGCGTGTCTAGAACGAAACTAGGTAAACCTTTGACAGTAGAGGTTGCTAGTGGTGAACCCATTGTTCTTGATTCTGTTCTTCGCAACTACCAGTTGAACCTTAACGACCATCTTTTTCCTATTGACCTCACGCCTATGCAACTTGGAAGCTTCGACGTTATTGTGGGTATGGATTGGTTAGCCAAGCATCGCGCAGAGGTAGTTTGTTTTGAGAAGATTGTTCGTGTGCCGCTTTCGACAGGCGAGATCCTACAGGTTCGTGGTGAGAAACCTGCTGGTGGTCTCAAACTCATGTCTTGTTTTAAAGCTCGGAAGTATCTGCGAAAGAATTATGTGGCCTTCTTGGCACATGTCACAGCAGATAAAGGCAAAGGTAAGTCTATTCAAGATATTCCTGTTGTTCGGGATTATTCTGAAGTATTCCCTGAAGATTTACCTGGTCTACCCCCAGCACGCCAAGTCGAGTTCCATATTGATCTCGTACCTGGTGCAAATCCCATTGCCAGAGCTCCATACCGTCTTGCACCGTCTGAGATGCAAGAGTTGTCTAAGCAGCTTCAGGAACTCTCTGACAAAGGTTTTGTCCGTCCTAGCTTTTCACCTTGGGGTGGTCCCGTTCTTTTTGTCAAGAAGAAGGATGGATCTTTTAGGATGTGTATCGATTATCGTGAGCTTAACAAGCTTACCATCAAGAATCGATATCCCCTACCTCGCATTGATGATCTCTTTGATCAGTTACAAGGCGCTTCTTATTTTTCGAAGATCGATCTGCGATCTGGATATCATCAACTTCGTGTGCATGAAGAAGATATTCCCAAGACAGCGTTCCGCCCTCGTTATGGGCATTATGAGTTCACAGTCATGCCATTTGGTTTGACTAATGCTCCTGTTGTTTTCATGGACTTAATGAATAGGGTCTGCAAGCCTTATTTGGATCAGTTCGTCATTGTTTTTATTGATGACATCTTGATATACTCTAAGACGTGAGCTGATCACGAGCAACATCTTCGTCTTACTCTGGAACTCCTAAAGAAAGAGCAACTTTTCGCCAAATTCTCCAAGTGTGAATTCTGGCTTAAAGAAGTTCAATTCTTAGGACATATTGTCAACGAACGAGGTATTCATGTAGATCCCTCCAAGATCAGTGCGATTAAGGATTGGGATACGCCTACTACTCCTACTGAAGTTCGTTCTTTTCTTGGTCTTGCGGGTTATTACCGCCGCTTCATTGAAAACTTCTCAAAGATTGCAGTTCCTCTAACTGCTCTAACTCAGAAGAACAAACCCATTGATTGGGGAGTCAAACAAGAGGAAGCGTTTCTGACTTTGAAACAAAAACTTTGCGACGCGCCTGTTCTGACTTTGCCTGAGGGCAATGATGATTTCGTCGTTTATTGCGATACATCTAAATTGGGTCTTGGCTGTGTTCTGATGCAAAGGAACAAAGTTATAGCATATGCATCGAGGCAGTTGAAGATACATGAGAAAAACTACCCCACTCATGATCTTGAGTTAGGTGCAGTTGTCTTCGCTCTTAAGATCTGGAGACACTATTTGTACGGAACAAAATGTGTGGTTTTCACGGACCACAAAAGTCTTCAACATATCTTCAATCAGAAAGAACTCAACATGAGGCAACGATGTTGGGTCGAGCTTCTAAACGACTATGACTGCGAAATTCGCTACCATCCTGGTAAGGCGAATGTCGTAGCCGATGCATTGAGCCATAAGGAACGTACTAAGCTTCATTGTGTTTGTGTTCAATCTGTTATCCAAGCTCGATCCGATATCAAAGCCCGCATTTCTCAGGCTCAACAATCTTGTGTTTCATAAGGTTTAATGGATAAGGAATTTCCCTATCACATAACACCTGATCTGGAACTGAACGACAATGGATCGTATTACTTCATGGACCGTTTGTGGGTCCCAAGCCAAGATAACCTTCGCACCTTGCTTATGGATGAAGCCCATAAGTCTCGTTATTCTGTTCATCCTGGCTTAGATAAGATGTATAAGGATCTTCGTATTCAGTATTGGTGGCCTGGTATGAAGAAAGACATTGCCTTATATGTATCAAAATGCCTTACTTGTCTTAAGGATAAGGCTAAACATCAGCGTCCTTCTGGTTTATTGGTGCAACCAGAGATACCAGTTTGGAAATGGGAAAACATTACTATGGATCTCATTACTAAACTTCCGCGCACAAAGAAAACTCATGATGCCATCTGGGTAGTTGTTGATCGTCTTACTAAGTCAGCGCATTTCTTGCCAATCCGTGAGGATTTTCCTGCTGACAAACTTGCTAAAATCTATGTGGATGAAATTGTAGCTCGACATGGTGTTCCTTTGAACATCATTTCTGACAGAGATGCTCGTTTCACTTCTCATTTTTGGAGAACCATGCAATCTGCTATGGGGACCCAACTTAACCTGAGCACAGCTTATCATCCGCAAACGGATGGTCAATCTGAAAGAACAATCAAAACTCTGGAGGATATGCTTAGAGCTTGTGTGATCGACTTTGGTGGTAGTTGGGATTCACATCTTCCGTTAATTGAATTCTCCTACAACAACAGTTATCACACCAGCATCAAAATGGCTCCTTTCGAAGCTCTCTATGGTCGAAAATGTCGTTCACCAGTCTGCTGGAATGAGATCGGCGAGGCTCAGCTTACTGGACCTGCCCTCATTTTAGAGACAACTGATAAGATTAAGAAAGTTCGTGATAACCTTCAGACAACTAGAAGCCGTCAAAAGAGTTACGCGGACCCAAAACGCAAGCCCTTGGAATTTCAAGTCGGTGATTGATTATTACTTAAGGTCTCACCTTGGAAAGGTGTGATCAGATTTGGAAAGAAAGGAAAACTTGCACCTAGATACGTTGGACCATTCAAGATCGTCGAAAGAATCGGTAAGGTAGCCTACAGACTTGAGTTATCTCCTGAACATGGAAATGTTCATCCAACCTTTCACGTATCCAATCTCAAGAAGTGTTTAGCTGATGAGAACCTCCACATACCACTTGACGAAATTCGTGTTGATAAAACACTGAAATTTGTTGAGAAGCCAGTGGAAATCATGGAACGTGAAGTCAAGTGGCTCAAATGCAAGCGCATTCCTTTGGTCAAAGTTCGCTGGGAAGCTAAACGTGGACCCGAGTTTACTTGGGAACGCGAAGATCAAATGAAGGCGAAATATCCGCATCTTTTCCCACGAGTTTCCTCTAAATAAATTTCGGGACGAAATTTCCACAAGTAGGGGAGACTGTAAAATCTGTGCTTGTAATCATTGTGAACAGTTCGTTTATCAATAAAACAAAGTTATTTGATCCCAATGTTTGTTTATTTATGTTTGACATTTTTCATGTTTTAACCTTTGTTCAATTTCAAACTCTATATCGCTTTCTGGAGAGTTATACGCAAACTGGTGCGTAAAAGTAATCAGTTTAATGCGACAAATACTCCAAAACATTAACATACCTTAAATAACCTTTACATAACTTAGAAATAAGTTTTAAAGGCTTTGGAATGTCAAAAACAAGTTAATTCGCTTACAAGGACTAAATTTGACAAACTGCGAAAGTATGCCAGTTTAAACTGTAACAGACATTCCGGAACATGACCATAAGTTAAACATACCATAAATATCCTTTACATAGCTTAGAAATAGGCTTTGAAGGGTTCGGTGTGCTAAAATAAACTTTTGGGTCATTCAGGGACTAAAAGCGTCAAAAAGTGCACAAGTTTGCATTTTCGCGCATAACTTACGTTCTGAATACATCCGGACATCCAAAAATTTATGTAAGCACTAAAATATTTTATTTTAGTGTTTGGCTTGAGAAAAATCCATTCGTCGCGTCATTTGGATCGTTTTTCGCGCTTATGTGCATTATGTCGTAATTAAGCGAACATCGCGATCGTACGACCAAACAAACCAACATCGGGCATATTTTTTAGCATGTTTCATGTCCACAATGTTTAGGCATCATTTTAGGGCCTTGAAAATGGCTTCACGAGCCTTAAAAATGTCGGAAATGGCCTTAATACACAACAGGGACTGAATTGGAAGCTTTGGAAACTGGTTGCTGAACAGAGGGACCTTAGCGTGACACCTAGCCCCCTTGGCGTCACGCGAGGCCCCTTCTGATCAGCAAAAGCCATTTTTAACAGTTGTTAACAGCTGTTTAGCACTCCCAATCCAATTCCAAGTGTTGTTTCCTGCTTATGGGGGGCCAATATGATGTACATGAGCTTGCCAACAAGTGTAGGGATGTGATCATTCCCTCTTCTCCAAGAAACGATCCTAACGGTGAACCGAAATCTATAAATACCCAACCCCATTCATTGCAAAACCCACTTGAAATCTGAGATTTCTCTAAGTTGGGGTGTTTCATCACCTCATACCTGAGAATACTTGGATTATCAATCTTGCGGGGACCCTTTGTAAGTGTTCCTTCGTTCTTTTATTGCTTTTCGAGTCCGAAAGTCAAACTTTGTTTGACTTTCTGCATTGACCAGTTTATGGTCAATGCGAAGTTCGTTTGAACTTCACAACGTGAGCGTAATCACGATGGTTATAGTCCCTTGTGACTATGCCTACTGATTACCACGTTGTCTAGGGTCGTAAGGGTAAGCGATCTAATAAATCGCTTATACCTTCGAACCCGACCCATTTGGTCGATCATTAGGATCCGACCAAACACATTAGGTGACCATAGTATATAGGGAATAACCTTCCGAGGTTATACCTTATGGTCGCTTCGTTTAAGTAGTTGTATGATAGGTAGTTTATATGCCTTAGGTAAATTACCAAAATGCCCTTTTTACGCCAAAATCCATTTTAAGCATATGTAACATAACTTTTGGTATCTAAACTGATTTGGTAACAATATTAGATATGTTAAGGCATATTTTACTTGTCATAGGACTAGTTAGGCATTCCGAACGCGTTTTACGCGAACTACGCGTTAAAGTAGCATAAGCTACCTAAACGGGTCGTAATGGGTCGTAAGCACTTAGGTTAGGTTTCGTTTTAGTATGTAGGTTTTGTTAAACCATACTACATGAGTTCCCATACTCATTTGGTTTACGAGCCCACATTCTATCCGATCCTCCGATATAGGTCCGGTTTATTAACATAGTTACCTATATTAGGTGACGTTTGATTCCGTGATCTCTAGCATTGCTTGGTGGTTATCTTAGGACTTCTAAGCAATCTCAGGTGAGTACATAGACCCCTCTTTTACTGTTTTCCAAACATTTTGGGGTGAAACACATGTGCCTACTTGTTACTTTCATGCTTTTCCATGTTTTCATATCATATGCTTGTTATGTTCAATAGTACACTTATAGTACATGATTTCATTGTGTTTATGCTATGTATGCCCATTGTGTGCATATTTAGTACATTGTTTTACATTACATTTCATGCTATGTATACCCATTGTGTGCATATTTAGTACATTGTTTTACATTACATTTCATGCTATGTATACCCATTGTGTGCATATTTAGTACGTTGTTTTACATTACATTTCATGCTATGTATGCCCATTGTGTGCATATTTAGTACGTTGTTTTACATTACATTTCATGCTATGTATGCCCATTGTGTGCATATTTAGTACATTGTTTTACATTACATTTCATGCTATGTATGTCCATTGTGTGCATACTTAGTACATTGTTTTACATTACATTTCACGCTATGTATGTTCATTTGATTACATACTTAGTGCATTGTTCTCACATGTTTACATTTTGGTATGACATTTGTTTGTTCAAATGGGACAATATACATTCATTAACATTAGCTACCCCGTTCGTTAGTAGGTAGTGGTACCATAGGAATTGACAACTCCCGTTCCTGACATCCTAGGTATGTTTGGATGGAAGGAATGACCGAATTCGATACACATAACTTAGATAAACCTTTAATTTGTTTAAAGGTTTATCGCCACAGTCACAAGGCTTGGATGTATGCATTATAACAATACCGCATAGATGTTTGTATCAGTATAGCATGCATTTGTTCCACAAAACATAACTTTGACTTAAACTATGTTTAATTCAATACCCTGTTTTTGTGCATTTTACCTATGGTTTAGTTGATATATTTCACATGCCATACATGATATTTTTAGATAACATTATATGATTTACATTAAACATAAACATTTTGACATTGATATACACATTTGGTGATTTACATTAGACATGGACATTTTGATATGGTTTACACAATAACACTTGACAATTGATTTATACATGAACAATTTACATTGGTGGTTGGTTTGGGTAAATGGTTTGAGTAACGAGGCGTGTGTAATATGATACAAACATGGTGGATACGCCGTTGGTACTTCCTATATATAAGTGTTTGTATAATATTACATATCGTAGCGTTATTTAAATCATTTCAGTATAGACATATTACATTTTACACAAATAACATATTTTTCACAAGACGTTGTTTTACAAAACAGTTTATTTTATATAAACTCATTTTACTTGGTTATTTCATTAACCAAACACCTTTCTTTTATATAATCCGATTTCTTATCAAGTTTTCATATGATTTATAAAAGAAAACACTTAACAAGATTCATGACTAATTTTTATTAAAACCTTTCTTTTAAAACCCAAGTCATGAATCCTATTTTTCACAAAACCTATGTATCTCACAGGCATTTTTATGCTGACGTACCTATTTTCACATGTGTTTCAGGAGCAGGTGCATAGGTTTGATCGGGATACACTAGGGTGGACTCGGGCCTTAGTGACAATAAAAGAAGCAAGATTAGTTTAGTTGATGTTGTGTACTTTGTTTCCTTCGTTTAAAAGACAATGTAACTCGCTTGTTTGATAAATGAAATATAACTTTGTATGCCATGGTTGTGAAACAATAATTATGTTACAACACTCCCCGACGTTTCCGCCATGATTTGATGTTTTACGTGGTCGGGGTGTGACATAACTGGCTCTGATACCAATTGTAGGATCGTTTTACCGACCAATTGAGTCAATCAAAGGCAATACACACTGTTTGAGAGGCGGAATCAAACAAACAGCTTAGAATCAGTACAGAATTGAGTAGAAAACAGAGTATATCACTTTAACACATGTTTCTCATTAATATTTCACTAGAAAATCCGGCAGCAGTTCGGTATACAACTTGTGATTCCGTGCCAAATGAGAAACAAGACTAGCCTATATATAGGCATATGATTTCGCTTGAAATGACACATGTCATTTCAAGCGAAATTACAACTTTTGATTTCGCTTGAAATGACCATGTGTCGTTTCAAGCGGAATTACATCAAAATACATAAATTTCCACTTTAGACCCCTGTAAACCCTATACAAACATGACCTAGACTTAAGACGTAGGCTTTAGACATTATGCACCAACAAACTCCCCCTTGGATATTGCCGGAGTCTTTAGTCAGGTCTTCAGCACATTCTAACTAAGACTCAAACGAAGACGAAGTCGACAGACGTACGCACCAACACAGAGGTTTCAAACATATGTTTCTCATACCATTGTTTAATAAACAGATTTTAGGTTTCAAAAGAGTGTATCATTTGTTTGAGGTATCTAAAACTCTGTTTGACTAAAGTCAACCACTGTTGGTAAATGGTAATTTTTGTTTCACCAAATCACTGTTTCTCAAGACTCTGTTTGTAACCAAACAGAGGTTTCAAACATATGTTTTTTCATACCACTGTTTGAAATCCTAACCTCTGTTTCAAAAACAAATACAAGACTCTGTTTGTAACCAAACAGAGGTTTCAAACATATGTTTCTCATACCACTGTTTAATAAACAGATTTTAGGTTTCAAAAGAGTGTATCATTTGTTTGAGGTATCTAAAACTCTGTTTGACTAAAGTCAACCATTGTTGGTAAAGGGTAATTTCTGTTTCACCAAATCACTGTTTCTCAAGACTCTGTTTGTAACCAAACAGAAGTTTCAAACATATGTTTCTCATACCACTGTTTGAAATCCTAACCTCTGTTTCAAAAACAAATATTACAAAAGGAAAAACAAACATCTGATTTACGAACATCCGGCTCACACTCATCCACGTTCTCCGATTGCATTTCCGAACCTCTGGACTGTCTTTGCTCCTCTTCGGCTCTGGCAGTTCATACGGAGAAGAACGTTAGTTTACCTTTCTATCTTCGGCTCTGGCGGTTCAAACAAATTTTATCCATGCGTATATAGATAAAGATTACGATCGTTGGTCTGAAGAGAGAAACCAAACAAAATATGGTATGTGAGTAGTACCTTAAGCTATTATCAACAGCAACCGATGATTGACCCACAACCTACAGATGACAAAAAATTACCTACTTTCCAAAACATCATATGACTAATTGAACAAAAACACACTAACATGATATTTATTTTCTCACACAAAGAACTACCTACTCGAATGCATGCTTCAAAATCACAACTTCTTTTTTAAGTTTTTAACTATACCTTTTGTTGACCATCTGGTTCTTCCTCTTCTGGCCGTTGATTTAAATGGAAAAACAACCGTTTAGTCATGTCTCTGCCACTTCCAGTGCCCTTGACCGGGCGTAATGCTCTATCCATCGTATAAAAACTTATGAAATAAACCTAGGTTACAAACTTACAGTCTCCTATTCATTCTCCTAAATGAAAATCATTAAATATATACGGATCTGGAGCATGAACTTGTGTCCTTTTAAAATTACTTGTTAACTGGTAATTAATTATCGACAAATTTTATTCTTCTTTTTCCAGGCATTAAACAACTTTCCAAAATAACTACTGACTCATTCATTATACGATATTTTTGCTAAGTTTAGAATTTGCAAAGACATCTCCCTATCGAGGCACCACGACTCGAAACAGTGACCTTCGGGTCACATGGTAGCAACCTTACCGTCCATCACCCATAAGATACATTTCAAACGTAAAGTTTGTAAATATTTGAAGCGGGTGTTAGGATACGCATGTTAACTAACTATTGCAACTTTATAGTGTTGACCAAACTTAATTTTGACTACTGTTAAAAGATTCAGATTAGGAGAAATTTTATTATGGAGATAAATGTGAAATTACCTAACTATATCCAGGTTTAATCGGCTGATTATCACGATAAAGAAAGTAGGAGGCTGTACAGAAAATGATCAAGGTATTTAAATCTTGGCTTTAAAAAAAGCGCTAAGCGCACTGATGCGATAGAGTCCAAAGCTGAAAGGCACAAAGCGCACAGCACCACCTATGCGAGGCACAATGCATTTATACAAATTTCTTATATTTCCCATAGGCTTCTAGCATCATGGACCCTAAAACTTCTCTATATATGATTTAATATACATAATTAACCTACATGTACAACCTAAAAAGCTAAAGCTATATATACAACATCCTGATGCACAAAATCTTCCCATCCCTCATGCTTGCGCCTCAAGCGCACCTCCTGTACACTCACTGCCTCATGCAATCAGAAGCGCTTATGCGCCTCGCGCCTAGACACACTTTTTAAAAAAAGTGTGCCTGCACCTCAAGTGGGACTTCTGTACAGTCGTCGCCTCAAGCAGTCAAAAGCGCTGAGGCTTGCACCTGAGTGTGCATCGTGTTTAGACACACTTTTTAAACCCAAGATTTAAACATTAATCAACTCTAGGCTTTGGCTATTCATACAGAGAAGAACGTTAGTTTACCTTGCTCATTGTATTCCCTGTCCATCATAAGTGCCTGCACCTCATAAAACAGTACATGCATTTTGACTTTTTGTTCGACTTCTGCATACTCCAGTCTCCTTATCCATATCTTTTTTTCAAAACACTGCAAAAAATGGTTTCCAAAACGACAAAATCAAGAATCAAGCAATGCATCTAATTTGGATACACATCAAGCAACTTTTTTGTATATAAAACAAATATATATCTGATAGCAGAAGTATGAGATCAAACGTCAGTTTGAAGAGGAGTGTAAACGTCTTCAATGTCGGGAACTATGAGCATTAATGCCTACAGAAATAAACGCACAAGCTATGAGCACAATCGATTTCACACAAACCCACTCAATAACCCCTTACGAAACACTATTTTTTTTATTTAGCCCATTCAACAGGTTGAGATGGGTTGACTCGCAAACATTTACTTTGTCCATTTTTATGCAATAATGAATGCATTAGATATGTTTAAAGAAATTATAATAATAATCTTTTCCTAGTAGGAGTCGGGAGGAGAATTATGCATTCTCAAATATGCTTCTGGCACCCTTTTAGTTATTATTTTTTTATTTAGCCCATTCAACACGTTTGTGATACAAACAAAACCCTTTTAGCAATAATGAATGCATTAGATATGGAGAGTTGATGAAGCTTACAGTGGCAGCTCGCGTGTTAAACCATGGAGAAATAATTGATTAGTACCATGTATAAAGTTAATCATTTTCAAAGCCCTATGTTCTTCGGCCGATCTTATGATAACTTCAACTTTCGTTATAACCTGCATTACAAAACCAAGTATATATATTTAATTTAATTTAATTCTCACAACAAAATACTAAGTAGCTTCCTTTCAATAGAATTTCATACCAAGTAAAATGCCCGGATAGTCCCTGTGGTTTTGTAAAATAACACCTATAGTCCCCAACTTTTGAAAATTACATCGGTGCTCCATGTGGTTTAACAGTTTGTTACTCGGATAGTCCTCAGAGTGGATGGAGGTTGGTTTTCTCAGTTAAATGGATGTGAAATGACAATTTTACCCTTAATATTAAAAAAACAAAAAAGCTAGAGATTGATTAGTACCCGCTTTTTCTATATTATTTTGTTTGTGAAACCCTGCCCCCATACTTCATCTTCAACCTCCACATTTTGCCACTCCATCCAGCACCATCGCCTCATCACCACCAAGCCCTATTGCATCTTCAACCTCCACCCACCACCATCAAATGCCTCCACATTAATCAAAACTGTTCGAACCCAAAGCATGACTAGCAAATCGAAATTAATCATCATCGAACTCAAATCAAACCTGCAAAATCAAAATCAAAACTTGTAATGAACTCATTTTTTATCCGATAATCTAAGTCTATGATTTCTCAAAAAAAAAAGGTCACTTGATTCTGCCACCAAACTTTCCCCAAAATCTAAATCGATAGGAAGATTACTCA
Source organism: Helianthus tuberosus (assembly GCA_030545235.1). NCBI lineage: Eukaryota > Viridiplantae > Streptophyta > Magnoliopsida > Asterales > Asteraceae > Helianthus > Helianthus tuberosus. The sequence continues at coordinate 113,831,457 of CM060400.1, read as the reverse complement.
CCAGCAAAATCAAAATATGTGATGAACTTTTCCCCAAAATTTGCATCACTTCTGTACTACTCACCGGCATAACTTTTCTTTATGCAATACCCCGAACGAACCAACCATTTTCTTTGCTCCATTTCTATTTTTTAATCACATTACCCAAAATCCATTCACAACTTTCTGTATGTTGACACTTCACAAGATTTTAAACTTTGTAAATTCTATCATAAATCCCATCTGGGTAAAAAAACAATAAATTCAACAAATTTCCCATTTTTTTCCTTCACAGGAGACTAAATATGACAAATATTGTCTCACCGGTTTCTCTAAAGAAATGACGGCGATGGGTTTCAGTGGCGATGGGTTTAGGTGGTTTCTCAATAGAAAAAAACGACGATGGGTTTCAGTGGTTTCTCTCTGTAGATCTCCTTCTCTCTCTGCTTGTTTCTCTCTCTAGATGCATCTTTTTCTCTCTCTACAGGGGTGGTCTTAATGGTTGCAGATGGGTGATGTTAATGGATGAGGTAGGTGGCATTATGGAATGAAATAGGTGAGGATAGCGTCGGATAGATTGCACCACTTCTTTTGGGGATTTTATCGGATAAAATATGAGTTCATTGCAGGTTTTGATTTTGATTTTGCAGGTTTGATTTGAGTTCGATGATGATTAATTTCGATTTGCAGGTCATGCTATAGGTTCGAACAGTTTTTATTAATGTGGAGGCTATTGATGGTGGTGGGTGGAGGTTGAAGATGCAGTAGGGCTTGGTGATGGTGAGGCGGTGGTGGTGGGTGGAGTGGCAAAATGTGTAGGTTGCTGATGAAGTATGGAAGCAGGGTCTCACAAACAAAATAATATAGAAAGAGTGGGCCCTAATCAATTTTCATCTTTTTTGTTTTTTATTATTAAGGATAAATTTGTCATTTCACATCTATTTAACTGAAAAAACTAACCTCCATCTACTCTAGGGACTATCCGAGTAACAAATTGTCAAACCACATGGAGCACCAGTGTAATTTCCAAAAGTTGGGGACTATAGGTGTTATTTTACAAAACCACAGGGACTATCCGGGCATTTTACTCTTTCATACCTCTCTCTCTCTCACACAAAAATCTTTACGATTTATAAAAAAGCCATGTTGGACACAGGACTGTTACTTCCAAATCCAGGAATCAAGTCGTCCATACCTCTTGAACTCTTATCACTCCAATTCCCACTCGGTTCCGCCTTCTCCGTTCGCCCTAAATTCCCTAACAAATCATCAAACTGATCACTCTGTTGACCCTGTACATTGACATGTTTGTGTGATTTGTCTATAGATGCTATAAAGTATAGACAAATAAACATGAACAAAAGGAAAAATCATATTCCAAATGCGTGTTTAAGCAAAACAAACCTGTTGAGATGGAGATTTTGTACTCTTCGATTTATCAATATTGCTGAGGACAATATTAATGATTCTACACATCATGCTCAAGATAGACAAATTCTTTTATATTTAAACATCCAATATTGACGTCACTTGAAATGCTTTGAACTTCATCTTTGACATTTTCAACATCTCTCAACCAACCCTCTACACGAGCAGGTATCTCTTTATTATTTCTTTCCTTGTGCTCATTGACATCTTTGCTTTTACCTTTCAAAACCTCCATTTTGCTTATCATGTCCGCAACACGTTTTGTTGAGGAAGTGACATGTTCTAGGTGTTTCGTGATATGACTAGTCAAAAGGACCAATAATTTGAGATGCAATCTGCTCCATTGTCCTGAGACCAACAAATCAAGCAAATATATCAACAAAAACAAACACGTTTTGCTTCTTTTTGCATCCATATCTTTAATTCACTAAAAACAAATATAAAACAACTATCTTCATATTTAATCAGCTGATAAAACAAATATAAAACAACATGAATAGTAAAAAATAAATCTTACCTTGTTGATGAGATTAGAGATCAAAGAACATGTTGGCGGCGACTGAGAACTCATGTGTTTCTTCAAGAGCTGCTTGCATAAATTCAACAATCAATTGAACAAACAAACGCAGTCGCTTCATGCTTCATTTAACGTACAAATTAACCATTTAATTGAACAAACACATCTACTAATTAACAGTTTACCTCCAATCAATCGCTTCATTTTACACACAAATTTAACAAACAATTCAGAAAACAAACACACTGACTCCGTTCAATCACTTCATTTTACTCATAATTTGAAAATTAACTGAACGAACAAACACAGATCTGTTCAATCGCTTCATTTTACACATAGACTAAACAATAACACACATCGAGTAACTAACTATTTACCTTCGTCTTCAATTGTTGCTGGTTTCTTCGAGTCACCTAATTTCTAAAGACAAAAGAATCATGAGAGAGGTTACACACAGTCTAAACAATAACACACATCGATTTTAGCAGGTTTTTGTTCGAATTTCGTACCGATTTATGTTCAATTTGATGTTTTAATAATTTTGTGAAATTTTGTTTTTAGTTTGAAACCAGAGCTTCGTTGTTTGTTTTGAAGTCAAACGTAAAGTAACAAAGGACTCACAATCGCCATCAACGGAGTCTTGTAGCATTCCAGTGAAGCATTTCATCAAACACCTTATAGGCTTGATTAAAGATAGCAAAAAAGTTAAATACAGAATAAGAGACACATGAGGAAGAAGTTACCTGGATAGTGAGGGAGAATTAGGGTTGTTGTGAAGAGATTGACCTTAACACCAGGATCGTGTTGTTGTGAAGAGACTGACCTTAACACCTGCTCAGGATCCGTAGTAGGTTTCGGCCCAGAAGTTCTTTGTCCAAAATGCTCAACATCGTTGCTTTCGGCTTCTTAGGGGGTGTTTGGCCTAGCTTTTTTATCTAAGCTTATAGCTTTTTTAGCTTATTTTTATAAAATAAGCACTAATGAGTGTTTGGTTTAGCTTTTTAAGCTTATGCTTATTAGCTTATATAAGCTAATTCCAAGAAGCTTATGGGAGGATGGTTATTTAGCTTATTTGAATAAGCTTATTTGAAGAAGATGGTTTTTTACTCAATTGCTCTCAAATGATACACACAATGATATTATACCCCTTCCCATAATACAAGCTCGTGAAAATTTCATGGTTCCAAAGAGCTTATCAACTTGTAGAATATAAGCTAATCCAAACACTTAAAAATAGCTTATCAAATAAAATAAAATAAGCATAAGCTACTTTAAAATATAAGCATAAGCCAAAAAAATAAAAGCTAGGCCAAACACCCCCTTAATCCACAGTTTTTACTGATGGCTTTATGGCACTCTGCTCAACATCGTTGCTTTCGGCTTCTTAATCTTTGCGTTGAAGAAACATACTGGAGAGAAGAAAGTGAGATTTAGAGAGAGAGAGAGAGTTTAGAGAGAGTAATTGATTGAAGTAGATGATATGTTATATACCTGGAGCCATAATATTGAATCGTCAGAGGTTTTGAAGTTTGAATTTTGAATCATCAGTGGTTTGAATTTTGAATCATCAGTGGATTGAATGGACAGTGGTTTTTTATTACAGAGGTTTTGAATGGGCAGTGGTTTGAATGTGGGTCAGCTTTGAAATTTAAAGTCTTTATATATTAGCCTTTATGATGTAATAATGACATAAGAAAAGCCTTGTTGGACATGCTCTCTAGCTGACACATCAGTTTTTCTTATGTCACTTGGATTTCTCCTTTTATAGAAAGTATAGATATTTTGATAATATTTTTATTGATACAAACTTTATTTTATTTTTTTTATTTTTTTGAAAAGTAAATATTATTCACACCAGAAACACCCCTTAACACAAGGAGCAGCAACCAACAAACAGCAGCAAAACAACTACAAGACATCAAAATTACACCACCTTTCCCAAGATATCAACCTATCTTTGGGTCTGTTTTTGTACCAAAAGAAACTAACCACTTTAATCTCTTGAATGATCTTATCTATTGCCAGCGGGGTGTTCGAGAACCGCTTGTCGTTCCGCGCCTTCCAAATACACCACATACCCACCATCATGATCCCCTTGACAACCTCCCTAACCCGAGCATTAATTCTGGGCGTAAAGTACATCTGTAGCAAGTCACTGATCGAAAAAGCAAAGATCGGATCAATCCTACACCACCGACTGGCCTGCTCCCAAACCACCGTAGCAGCGAGACAGGAACAGAATAGGTGCTCTGATGATTCCGGCTCCGCATCGCATAAGACACAAACATCGTCACTGAAGTAACAATTCCTGCTGATAAAGCATCGGTATCGGAATACGGCCCATGGCTACCCTCCAAGCCAAAATAATGCACTTTTTTGGCACCCGCTTACACCAACTGTGAATGAACCGGTTACTGCAGTCAATATCGCTAATCAGAAATCTTTTAACAGCTTTAACCGAAAACTCAGTATCAACGCCACCCCTTCATTCCCACCTATCCTTTTTGCCCGAGAAAACGACCTTATCAGGGATTTCAATACACTTATTCGACTCTTCCACCTCAGCCTGAGAAAATGGCATGCGGCTCCAATTACATAAACCCATAAAGCTGTCATTATCCTGATTAAAACGATCCACACTTTGCATTTTTTAATTTTTTTTCCAGTCTGATTAAAACGATCCACCACTTACAGTCGATTCGTTTAAGCAAACCTAGAGAATTAGGATAACTAGAAGGCACGCAAATGAGCACTCATCTAGCTCCAAGATAACCAAGACGCAGTCAGTAGCATGACAACGTTTTCTTATGCGATGAGTTTACCTTGAATAAAACATTTTGAGTTTTTCTTTGAACTAATTGAATCTAAGGAAGATTGTTATGAATTTTCGAACACAATTGTAATGATGTTGTCACACCCTGACCGCGTTAAAACAACGAAACCATGACGGAAACGTCGGGGAGTGTTGCAACAGAATTATTGTTTCACAACCATGGATACAAAAGTTTCATTTTATTGATAATATTAAACATTAACATTGTCTTAACACAAAACAAACAAGTTACATATCGTCTATCATTGTTATTATGTCACTAAGGCCTCGTCCAGATCCTATGTGACTCATGCATCCTAGCTATCAACATCAAGCAACATCACCTGAAACATATGTAAAAACAAAGTCAGCAAAGAAATGATTGCGAGCACATAGGTTTTATGAGAGTATCAGATTCATGGGTCCTTTACATGTTGCAATAACTTATTTAAAAACTGTTGGACCCAGTATGGCCTTAACAACTTCTTTTCACGTAATATGGCAAGTGATTTCAGTAGATGTGAAAAAGATGTGCGGAAATGGAAATCAGACTTTCAGAAACAAGACCTACAGAATTATCAAGTTTATATCACTTTGAAACAAAATGGTTTACAAGGTGATTGTAAGATTATTATCTAATACAAATGAATCTTGAATTCTGTGGGTGAGAGGGAATTGGAGTTTTGATGTATGTGTGAATGATAAGCTTCAAACTCAATTTTCTTCTGCTGGTTGAGCCTTCTATTTATAGAAGGCTGGGTGCATGAATAAACAATAGTTTATTCATGCAATAAGTCCTGCAAAAAGTAGCCATTTGACATATTCATTGATTCCAACGTTCAAGTTGCCTTTTTCATCATGATATCCAATAATGTCAATTTGCTTTGGTAAGTGTGGCAGGATAGAGCTGATTTCAGACAAGTGGTGTATTTCATCAGAATTTCTGATAAACCACTTCATCAGAAATTCTGGCGAACAAATCATCAGAAAAATCCTGATGATCAGAATCGTCAGAAACTGATGATATTTCATAAGAAATATCATCAGATCCATCAGAAATGACCTTCTCTGATAATCCAATTCAGCTCTTGATCAACTTGTGATTCTTTGAAGTAGATGCTGTGCATTTCAGTTGTCATATCTGATCTTCTTCTTGTTGTTGTGATCTTCAGGACTGTTATCTCTTCATAGATCCGGTTGATTGTGATTTTCTTCAATACTTACAAATAAAGTTTCCTAACAGTTTCCCCCTAAGTATTGTAAGAAAATGAACTATCTCTATATCTAACATAAACAACTTTCAACTACTTTTTGAAAGAAAAATTCAAAACAACTAAGTTCAGAAACATGGAACATAGTCAAACCAACCATAAATCAGACAAAATAAATTATTGTTCAAAAAACAGAAATATAATCTCATCAATTCATTAATTGATCTTCACTCCACTTTTGTATTTGTCTCCTGGTTTCAGCCTTTTCTTGTGATCAATTGCCTTTTGAGTTTCCTTCTACATTTCTTTGTGCCATCCTCTCGACTCCATCCAGTTTTCAATACATTCTTCAATTGTTTTTCTCAGCTGTTCATTGTTCTTTCCCTTCTTCTTGAGCTGCTCTTGTTTTTCATTCATGCAGTTCCTTATATATTTTAGCGTTTGGTTTGAATACCTGCATATTTCACTTATTCTGAATAGAGCTTTCTCATCATTAGCATCTTTGAAGACTACACACATTTCTGGTTTGTCAAAGATTGCTCCAGTTCTCACAAGTTTAGAAGGAATTTCAGCTGGAATTCTGGTGTTGGGAGGAGGTATTAATATCTTGTTGCTCTACTCAAAATTGATACATAGCTCAAAGTCTGCCAGTGCAGCCCTTTTGTATAGCTTTGCTCCTGCACTTTTGAGGCTCTTAAGGGCTCTTCTGACCACAACTGAATTACCTTTCTCTTCATCAATGATATTCTTCATTTTGACTATTCCCATTGGGTGAATATCATCAGCCAGATTTGCATCAGTAACCTTTTGTTCACTATTATCTTTTCTGATCAGGGTATACTTGTTTTGTGCTTCATAACCTAAGATACCTCCTCCAGTGGTCAAAGTATCAATTCTTTCAATAGACACTATTGAATTGGTCATGTGTTTGTGCAGAATTACCCAACCTACATTGTTTCTGTTTTCAACAATACCTCTACTCAATGGAGAGAGTGGTCTCTTTGGGTTGTCTTCTGGACCTTTCCAGTAGTAATGCTTTAGATGTTCTTCAGGGTACATAATAGTGTGTAAATCACCTTTCAGCACATCCATTTCTTTGATGTTCCCTTCTGAATCTTCCATCATTTCTTTTCTTGGCCTTTTTGAGGAAGTCACTTCATGTTCCATTCTTCTCTTCTCTTTTGTATCCATCTTTATGCTGAACTCTGTTTCTCCTGTGATGGCTGTAGAAGATGACTAAACTGGAACGTGTTCTTTCTACTAGACCCTTGATGTGTCTGGCTTTGGGACATTTGGTGGAGGACCCAAGAGTAAATTTTGTTTATCTGGAGGTGGACCCATGGGTTGCTTCTGTTTTTGAGTTGTTGAAGTTTCTGTTTGTTTGGTTTGATCTTGTTGAATGGTTTCTGATTATTGTTGAGGAGTTTCTGACCCTCTTGCTTGTCTTTCTTGTGGAATTGGGGCTTTCAGTTCATGAAGATCAACTTTTGCTAATCTAGCAACATTATACTGCAATTTCTCTACTAACAAATGAACATTAGTGAGAATTTGAGTATTTGTTTCTTCTTGTTTCTTCATTTTCTGAAACTCCTAGTTTTCTTGATTTCTTTGTGCAGTCAATTCCATCAACAACTTCTCAAAAGCCTCAGCCATGCTGCTGTTGTTGGCTCTGAGGAACTGTATTTCTTCAAGAATCTTTCCTGAACTTGAGCTTTCTCCTGTAGTTGCAACCTTAGCCATCTTTTTCTTGATATCATGCAGTTCCTTGAGAACCTTCTCGAATTCTGATAAGCTCTCTCTGTTTTCTGATGACTTTTGCAGTTTGTTGAGAGCTGCAGCATTGTCTTCTGTTTGCTTCTGCCCAGCTTTGACAGTTTCTGATAACACCTTGATATCTGACTTTTGATTTTTGATTTCTTCCAGTATCAGATCAAGTTTTCCTTCTGTGGCTGTTTTCTCAGTAGCAGTTGTGACTTCAAGTTCCTTGTGAAGTTGTTTAGGTGACATAGATTGATGTCCTTGGTAAATAGGAGAAACAACAGATGTTCCCCTTTTAACACCAGCAGAAAACACATTCTCTGCTGTTCTGAGGTTAAGAGGATTGGAAAAATCCAAATTCTCTGTCTCCTCACCAGAGAATTGAAACACATTCAAGTTCTGGTTTTCCTCATATCCTTGAACCTTTTCAGGTTCTCCATGAGTTGTTGAGAAACTCTTAGTTTTCTCATCCAGGTTTCCTTGATCAGTGGACTGATCTCCACCTGTTGCCACCACATTTTCCTCCTCAGAATCTGATTCAGAAAATGGGTCCTTGGTTTCACTTACATTTTGTTTTGCAGAAATAGTGCCTCTATGTAAAATTTCATATTTTCCTTGAATTGATTCATCAGAATCACTCTCAGTGAAATGAAATAAGTTTAGTTTGGAGTGTTGTGCACCTGTTTCTCCCATATGTGAGATTTCAGCATGATGTTCTTCTGCCACAGGACTCATATTCACATCTTCATCAGCTAGATGAGGATCAGATTCACCCTGCTGTTCCATTCTTGGTGTGCTTGACTCTTGTGCATCATGCTCCATGGGGGACACATTTCCAAAAACTTCTTTGTTTTCTGGCCTTTTGTTCAACATCTTCAGATATTCTACTCTGTATGGTGAATCTTCTGGTATCAGATTCATCACTTTTTCTGATAGAGCATGCACATCATAATCTGACTTCCAAGATCATATGGTAGTCCAAGGTCTCATAATTTCTGTTCTCCACATATTTTCTGATGCTGGAATTTCTAGGTTCCTTTCAGAAAAAGCATCAGAAATTATGATTGACAGAAATCTGGGAAAGGGTAGATGTGAATCTATCCTACCAGTGTTAGTCAGAATTGATCTTCTGATCAGAATAAATATTTCTGTTCCAAAATCAATGTTCAACCCACTAATGAGACTGAACATGATTGTTAGAATATTCTTATTTATCGGATCTGTACCTCCAATCTTTGAAGATAGACACTTGTTCAGAATTTCCATTAGAACTTGCCACAAGGCAGGTATCTTGTTTATCTTGAATTCATTGATTTTTGAAATCTTTGTCTTGTAACCCATTACAGCATTAAGTTGTGAGAACATATCTTATTTTACTGGTGCTTCTTCATAGCTTTGGTTTAAGGGTAGTTCCAAACATTCCCTTATTTTCTCCGGTGAGATTGTAATAAAGATATTTCCCCACACATGTGCTGTTAGCTCGAGTTGATTTGAGACTTTGAGAGTTTTTACAACTTGTTGTATGAGTTCTTCTGGTACCTCTCTGGTCTTTGTGAGAGCTTGAGCTATAGGGCATCTGGTTAGAAATTCAATGAGAATTTGACACTTTATATCATACTCTTCAATGTTATCATTCATTGCTTCATTGTTGCTCTTTAATGGAAGAAATTCTGCTTCAGTGATGAAGGGAACAGAGTGTTCAATTGGTGGTATGTTGATGTTGATAGCTGCCATTGAGAATTTGGGGTTTTTTTTTGGAAAAGGGTTTTAGGGTTTTGAATTTGAAGGTTGAAAATGGAAGTCTCTGTTTTTGAATGAGGTATTTATAGTGTATACAGACAGAGATTTTTGAGTGTTTATCGTGGGTTGTTTGTATTCAACGTGGTTAATGACACTTTAATGATGTTTTAATCCTTTAAGGAAACAACCGTTTTTGAAAAACCTTTGGTTTATCTCTAATTTAATGTAAATCCTTTAAAGAGACTTAGAGATTCCAATGATTTTGAGGATAAACACTAACGTCCAACTTGCACATTTTCTCCATGTGGGACCCCTTTTCTGAGTTTGTGTATCTTCCCAGATTTTCCTCTTGATGATATACATCAGAAAATATTGAATAAAACTTTTGAGAGCTGTATTTTCTTCATATATCATCAGAATTCATTTGATTCATTTACAGAGGATGAATCATCAGATTTTTTTTTGAGATGAGAGGGAATAAGTAGAGTTCCGAGATTTTTACTTACATTGCTGTTCTGAACTCCACACCTTTGTTCTGATATACAGGAAGTATTTTTCATACAGCTTGTTCCAATCCTCAGGAATTTTTTTTTGAAAGAAACTTATTGCAAAAATTTAGATGGTCATAAGTTTCTTTAAATCTGGTTAAAAGCAGTGTTTTTCTGATGATTTGTCAAACTTCCTGGCTTTCAAGAGATTTTTCTGAAAAAAATTGATTTTCTGATCAATTATCAGATTTTCTGGTTATTTTGAAAATTTTCTGGTGAAAGAACAGATTTGTATGGCTTGATGGGTTTTCTGAATAATTACCAGATTTTCTGATTGATCATCAGATCTTTTGAGTTCCACTAAATCCTGTCAGATCTCATTAGAATTTCCACCAGATTTTTCTTTGTTTTTATCAGACATGATGTTTTAGTTCCCCCTAGATCTATTGACATGTTTTTGTTGAAAAAAAAATTGTGTAAAAAGAAATTAAAGCAGACTAGATATATTAAAAAAACATTAAACACACAACAAAGAAAAACAAACAACAACTACTCCTCCTCCTCCAACACGTTGTACATGCACTTCACATATAACCAGAGACTGGTTATTCGACCGGTGTGATTCGTTGATGGCACCAGGGTGGCTTCACTTATGTTTTCTTGAAGTACCAGCTCTGCCCTTGGATAGCAGCTTCTCACTCCTCCGAAGTCCAGCTGACTGGTGATCACCTTGGTTACGAATCGAGGGTAGATCAGAAAAGGTTGACGGTCGTGGATGTTTGCTACTAGGTCTCTCATGAGAAACTTAGCATAGTTGTAAGGTTTTTCCTGTACAACAGCATGAATCACTTCCATCATCCTATGGGATAGCTCGTTGAAGTGTCCAATCTTCTTGGAGAAGCAGACACTTAGCTGTGTTACCAAAAACTGGAAAGGTGGTATAAACCCAGATTTGCTAACCGCCCTTGACGAGTTGTATGTATGATAGCCCATTTCAGTCAAGGTCTGTTGCACATCTGCCTTATCCAGGAATTCGATTTCTTGACCATTACCCAGTCTGAGGACATTTCTGATTGTTTCCTCTTTTAGGGTAATTCTGACCATCATAACCTCACTCTCTATCCACATGGAAGTACCACTAAAAATGATTTCAAAGTTCCACCAGAACTCTTGAAGAAGTTTTGGATAAATGGTGACATGTGATGATATAGCAAAGCCCAAAGGACTTCACATGATCATATTGTACACAAACCTGCAGTCCTCCCATGCAGGTCCTTCCAAGTTGGATCTTAATCTAAGATTATGAAGTCTGTGAAATGGGAGAGGGAATTGAGTAGCTTTCATCAATTTTGGGCGACCCATTTTAAGATAAGAAAAATTCTGTCGAAGGGCTTTTGAAGAGATGATTTTGGTGTAAAGTAAGTTCTTTTCAGGTTGTTAATATTTATAGATGAAAGTGATAGTTCCTCATAAATGATATTAACAGCCAAACTTTTTTTTTATTTTCATCTCTTCAAATAAGACGATATCTGTTGCAGTGAATGTTACAGTGAATGTGACAGTCTACTAAGCCCCATGTGTGAGTAAGCATTTAATAACTAGGCGGCTACTTTCAAAGCTCCTAATCATTATAGTGCCTACGTGTCACTTAAGTTTCTTATGAAAAAATGACATTGCATGCATTGGCAGTAAAAATAAAACTCAATAATCTGAAAAAAAAAAAAAATTATAGAGACGGTTGATTTTCTCAGCTATATAGAATTTTATCAGTATGCATGTTACTTTTCCCCCTTTTTGTTTTTTTTAATTAAATAGAAAGAAAAAAAATACAAAAACAAATTATACACCTATATGAATATATACAATATGTGGGATATGCATGAAGATGGAAATCTATGATGATTACAAATTATTCTGATGTTTCAACCTGGTTTCTGATTTTATATCAGAAGTTCTGATGATTTCACCCGATATTCTGATATTTTCTCAGATAATCTAATAAATCATCATTTATTGAAGATTCATCAGATTTTCTGATGTTCCATCAGATTGATGGATTGCTTTGTCAGAAACCAGTTGATATGTTCTTTGATTATCAGAACTTTGATGATCATCAATTTGGTTTTCAATTTGTGTCCTTGTGTTTTCTGAAAAATCTTCATCATTTAAATTAACCATGCCAAGTTTGCTGATAAAAAAATTGTGTCTCTTTTCATCAAGAGGTTTTGTAAAGATATCAGCAATTTGGTTTTCAGTTGGAACAAAATACATTTCTATGTTACCTTTCTCCACATGATCTTTTATGCCGTGATATCTGACATCTATGTGTTTGGTTCTTGAGTGATGAACTGGATTTTCTGTTATTGCAATAGCACTCTTTAAATCACATAGAATTGGTATCTTTGTCAGAGTTACTCCATAATCTTTCAATTGAGTTTGCATCCACAGCACTTGTGAATAGCAACTTGCTGCTGCTACATATTCTGATTCTGCTTTTGATGTGGCAACACAGTTTTGTTTCTTGCTTGCCCAACATACCAATTTTTCTCCCAAGAGTTGACAAGCACCAGATGTGTTTTTCCTGTCAATTTTGCACCCTGCATAATCTGCATCTGTGAATGCAATTAATTCAAGGTTTGCATCCTTAGGATACCAGAGACCAAGTTCTGATGTGCCTTTTAGATATTTGAAAACCCTTTTTACAGCTTTTAGATGGGATTCTTTGGGATCACATTGATATCTGGCCAGAAAGCATGTTGCAAACATAATATCTGGTCTGCTTGCAGTTAAATATAGCAATGATCCTATCATCCCTCTATAGATTTTAATATCTACATTTATTCCATCTTTATCAGAATCAAACTTGTTCCCTGTTGCATGGGAGTTTTTGAAACATATCAGTTTTCATGTGAGTATTTTTGTAGAATTTTTTTCACATATTTTGATTGACTCAAAAATATTCCATCAATTCTTTGTTTAACTTGTAACCCTAAGAAAAAGGTTAACTCACCCATCATACTCATTTCAAAGTGGTTGGTCATCAACTTTTGAAATTTGTTAAAAAAAATTCATTTGTTGATCCAAATATAATGTTATCAACATATATCTGGACCAGCAAAGTATGACCTTTGTGTGTTTTGAGGAAAAGTGTGGTGTCAATAGTACCTTTGGTAAACCCAGAATTGAGTAAGAAGTTTGATAAAGTTTCATACCATGCTCTAGGAGCTTGCTTCAACCCATACAAGGCTTTGTTTAATCTGTAAACATGATTTTGAAATTTTGGATCAACAAAGCCTTCTGGTTGCTGCACATAAACTTCTTCCTCAATTTTACCATTCAGAAAAGCTGATTTTACATCCATTTGATAAACTTTGAAATCCTTGGATGCGGCATAAGCAAGAAAAATTCTTATAGCTTCTAATCTAGCTGCTAGTGTAAAAGTTTCATCATAATCAATACCTTCTTGTTAACAGTAACCCTTGACCACTAACCTTGCTTTGTTCCTGGTGATTATGCCATTCTCATCAGATTTATTCTTGAATACCAATTTTGAGCCTATGATAGTTTTGTCTTTTGGCTTGGGTACCAGATCCCATACCTTGCTCCTTTCAAACTGATCAAGCTCTTCTTGCATGGCTTGAATCCAGTCTGGGTCACTTAGAGTGTCACACCCCAACCGATGGCGGAATCATCGGGGCGCGACACTAGGCGGATCAGATTGCTCAAGAGAATCCATAACAACTATGTTGAGATAATATTTAATACATTCGTTATCCTATACTACCAAATAATACGATCACATAAGTTATCACAGATTTCTGGTCCTCTCGAACAATACAAATCCGACAACCTAGATTTTAGTTGAGTTTCTAGATTTCCTAGCTTGATTTGAAATAGCCTGCGATCTAACCTGCAACATACGTTAAAATATTTGTCAATACAAAAGTATTGGCGAGTATACAGGTTTGATATGTATAGCGTAATAGATAAAAAGTGTTGCAAATTTCCACATGCATAAACGTAACACACGACATATATACTCACAAGACTGATACTACTAACTAAGTCCTCGATGCTCGAATATGCGATGGCAAACTAGACCCCGTCGGGCGCAATAGTACTATACTAGTCGTGGTGGGACGTCGCGAGTATAAGCCCTAGCACATATGCAACTAGCATCACGTATATCTATGCATAACAGTTATTCGCAAGTGATGATTCGATTGATAGAATAATTTGTTTGATAATTTCGAATTGTTAGAAACGTATGTTACACCCAAAATGCGATTAAAAAGGGTGCAAGTATACTCACAGTGCGTATTTAGCGAGAATACAACTTGATTGGATCGGTTGAGAGTACGTCTGCGTTAATCATCGAATGATATAGTAAACGATGCACGGTTAAGCGGAAATAGTATCAAAATGACAGCATCCAGTCGGATGGTACTCTTCCGGTCGGATAACCTCATCCGGTCGGATGACTGTTGATTGAGTCGGATGATAGATAACTAACCCCATCCGGTCGGATTGCCCATCCGGTCGGGTAACAGTTCAGCGAGTCGGATGACTGATGAGCACTCTCATCCGGTCGGGTAACCCATCCGGTCGGATAACTGTTGTCCGGTCGGATGACATGCTATCCGATCGGATGTCATGCTATCCGATCGGATGACATGCTATCCGATCGGATGACATGTGGTCCGTTCGGATGACATGTTGTCCGGCCGGGTGCCCCATCTGTTTTAACATCCCGATCAACTGTTTTTGAGTGTTTTTGGAAGGAATAGATGCGGTTTTACTGGGACGGTGTGATTTCGTATTAACAAAGGAAATTCCATCAGTTCCGACCCGTTCTAACGGCCGGGAATCACCCCGTTCCATCAGATCTGGCCGTTCTTGACGGTTTCTCATGGTTAACTCGAAATCGCACAGCTCCTTGGTTAAATACATAGATTTAGGTGAGATTTGTTATCAAAACATGTGGAAATCACCCAGATCTGTGTCGTTTATGGTGGGATGAGGTCACAACTTGAAGTTCATATGAACTCTTGGTGACATCACCATAAAACACCTCAAATCGGTAGATTTCACAGTTAGAAATTGAGTTTTGAAAGACAGAATGATGTAGAATTGAGTGTAGATCATAGAAGTACAAGTTTTAGGTTGAAATCTTACCGGAATAGCGAGGAATCGAGAGAAAAGGGTCCTAGAGCGTGTTTGGTAGAGTGGGAGCTGTCACATCACTTGAACAGTGATGTGACATGCTATTTATAGGCAAAAGTGGAGAATGAAGGAGTTGGGTCGGATGGCCCATCCGTTCGGATGGCCACTCCGGCGCGGGGAACTTCTCCGTTTTTCGAGCGTTACGATAGTTTTTGGAGTACGCGCTTTTTATAGTTAATTTATATATATATATATATATATATATATATATATCACTAGGGGTCATATTTACGTATCCATATTTCAAGGTTTCGATATAACAATCGGTTTTCGTTTCGAGTGTGCGATTATTAGCGATGTTTCACGGCTATCAAGGAGGGTAGTATAGGTCCTTTCTCGAGGTCATCGTGAACGTTATTGTGTGTTGTGCCACAATGATTGACGGGGTACCACTCACTCGTATTGTCATTATCGTCACGATGACTGGAGCTATATCACTCACCCGAGAGTCCTTGTTAGCGTTAATTGTCTACGTTCGACACATCACGGCCACCGAGGAGGGTAGAATAGGTCCTCACTCAATGCCATCGTGAGTGTTAGTGTTTGCGATATGGTGTAGTGATAATGTATTGCGAAAATATGCGATTATCCTTCGAATAGCGATGTATGCGATATAGTTACATTATGATCCGAATCTCTGGTGCTAGGCATAACGAGTATATCGAGTAGTAACAACGCACGAAAGTGCGGGTTGTTACATAGTGCTTCTTTGACAGACTTGGGTTCTACTTTGCTTAAGAACCCAGAAAATGCACACTCATGTGCAGTTACAGATCTTGTTCTGACACCATCTGCAGGGTTGCCAATGATGTCAGACTGAACATGTCCTTTGATCCATCTTAACTTGTTGTGAAAAGTTGTTGGTTCTGATGGATTTGAAGTTTCCCCCTGAACAGGTGCCTCATTTGTGTGTAAGATATCAGAATT
Source organism: Helianthus tuberosus (assembly GCA_030545235.1). Taxonomy (NCBI): domain Eukaryota; kingdom Viridiplantae; phylum Streptophyta; class Magnoliopsida; order Asterales; family Asteraceae; genus Helianthus; species Helianthus tuberosus. Next base: position 113,815,374 of record CM060400.1, on the reverse strand, counting down.
CTGAGTTTCTGATGTATTACACCTTTGTTCTGCAGAGTTAGTACATGAAGAATCTTTTGATTTGTTTTTGAAAGAATTATCATGTTCTAGGAAATCTTCATTTATCATTTCAAAGAGATGTTCATAATTTTCTTGTTTGTCAGAAAAATTTATTTCTTTCATGTATTCATCAAAGACCTCTGTTTCTGATAAGTCATCAAATGAAACATACAGACTTTCTCTGATTGTCCTTGTGTTGAGAATAAAAATTCTATATGCTTTTGAGGACAAAGAGTAACCAAGAAAAATACCTTTTTCTGCTTTTCTGTCAAATTTTTCAAGGCTTTCAAAATCATTGAAAACAAAACATCTACAACCAATTGTATGCAAAAATTTTACACTTGGAATTCTTCCATTGATAATGTTGTAAGGTGTTTTGTTGTGCCTTTTGTTGATTATGGTTCTGTTTTGGGTAAAACATGCATTTTCTATAGATTCTGCCCAAAAATGAGTAGGCAGCTTAGTATAAGCAAGCATAGTTCTGGCAGCTTCTACCAAGGTCCTATTTCTTCTTTCAACCACCCCATTCTGTTGAGGTGTTCTGGGAGCAGAAAAATCATGAGAAATTCCTTTACTTACAAGAAAATTCTAAATTTTTGAATTCTTAAACTCTGTTCCATTGTCTGATCTGATCCTTCTGACTGTTAGTTTTAACAGATTTTCAATTTTCTTGATAAAATTAATGATCAGATCAGGAGTTTCACTTTTCTTTCTAAAAAATTCTACCCATGTGTACCTGGAAAAGTCATCTACTATTACTAGTATGTATTTCTTTCCAGAAAAACTTTCTGTACTTATGGGTCCACACAAATCCATGTGTAAAAGTTCCAAATTTTGCGAAATAGAAGACTCAGAAATTAATTTATGTGAGCTTCTTTTGGATTTACCCATCTCACATGCTTCACAAATTTTATCCTTCTTTGAGGATATTAAAGGTAATCCTTTTACCTGACCTTTGCTTGCTAGTTTGCTTAGGTTTTTGAAATTTAAGTGGGCTAACCTTTTGTGTCATAACCAACTACTACCTTTGTTGATTTTTGAAAATAAACATAGTTTTGGATGTTCACTTTCTTCTTTGAAATCGAAATAGTAAATTGATTTTCTTATTCTTTTTCCACTTAAATAGATTTTATTATCATCTATACCTATTAACAAGCATTTTTCTGGTAAAAAGGTTACCTGAAAACCTTTGTCACAGAATTGACCACAACTTAGCAAATTATACTTTAAGCCTTCAACATAGGCTACTTTCTCTATGGTTAAACATCCATACCTTATGCATCCATATCCCATGATCATCCCTTTTACTCAATTTCCAAAATTTACCATTCTGCCCAGCTTTGAAACAAAGTTGCTGAGTAAGCTCCTGTCCCCAGTCATGTGCTTGGAGCTTCCTGAGTCGCAGTACCAGATCTGCTGCACATGATGGTCCTAAAATGGAATGATTAGAGGGTTTTTGGTACCCAGGCATGCTTGGGTACTGTTTCTGATGGGATTTTAATCAGATTATTTTTTCTTCTTGGTTTTGCATCAGAAATTCTGTTATATGCTGAGCCATAAACAGATTTTACATTTTTCTTTTGAAGATGGTGTTGTACAAGTTTCAGTATGTCAACACACATACAAGATTTATCAGAATTTTCTGATATTTTTTCTTGTGATGGAATGAGTGGATAATTTTGAAAAGATGAGTGAACTGCTTCTGGAGTCTTTACAGATTCTTGACTGCATTCACTTATGTTTGTTTTGAAGTTTGTTTTTTCAAAAGAGTATTCAGAACAGGTTGACTTGCAAGATTCAGAATCAGATTCTGATAAAAAATTATCAGAAATCCGATGAGTTGTTTTTACAAAGACAGTGGCTTTATTTCCTTTTGATCTTACATATCCTAAACCCTCTCCTTTGTTTTTTGGTGTGGACTCAATGAAATTTATAAATTCCTTGGCTTGTTGAAAACCTCTTACATTAATTTCTTTATCATTGATTTTCTTGTAAAGATCTTTTCTTTCATTTTCATAGAACTCAATTTTAGCTCTGTGGTCTAAACTTTCTTCTATGAGTAATTGGTTTTCAAGAATGATTTTATTCATAGTTCTTTGCAACTCATCAGATTTTCTAATATCTGATTGATGTTTTTCTTGCAGATTTAGAAAATCTGACATGAGCTTATTTAGCTTGTGTTCAAGATCAAGATTGTCTAAATTTACCTTTTGTTCTGAAGTTTCTGGTAGACCTTCAGAAAGTGCCATGAGGCTGAAATTTGCCAATTCTTCTTCTTCATCATCAGAAGAATCATCAGATAACCATGTATCTGTTCCTGCAATTAAGCTAACTTGTTGCTGCTTCTTTGCTTCTTCAAGCTTTTTCTCATAGTAAGCAACATCCTTGAGCTTCTTGGTCTTGCATTCTGATGCATAGTGACCTCTCTGCTTGCACTTGTAACACACAACTTCAGCTTACCCTTTATCCTTAGATCTAATTTCCTCTTTAGATCTCCCATCCATCCTTCCTCTGTCACTTCTCCGGTATCTCTGGCTTCCTCCCCTCAACCTTTGCTCAAATGTTTTGGTGAGCAGTGCTATTGCTTCAGCAAAAGCTAAAAAATCTGATGATGTATCAGAAATTTCAAGATTTTGGCTGTTTGATGGTTGTGGATCATTGGCAGGTGTTGGTCTTTGTGAGTTTGAGATAAGAGCTAAAGATCCCCCTCTTTGAATGGTTTCTTCAAATATTTCTTCCTCACTGGGGATCAAGATGCTGTATAAGTCATGGAGATTCATGTTTCCTAGTTCTAAGGTTGAGGACAAAGTCATGGTTAGACTTCTCCATTCTCTAGGAAGGACATCAAGAAATTTTATGTTTCTTTCATCATTTGACTTTGTTATTCCAAATTTCTTTAGCTCATTTAAAGTTTTGTGAATCTTAGATATGTATCATTTAATCTTTCATTTGGCAAACTTTTAAACCTCTTATAAGATGAGACATTATTTGTTCTTTTGTTTCTTCTCATCCTTTCTCCTCCTTCACAAAGATTTTCCAACTGATCCCATATTTCCTTGGCTGATGCACATGCATCAACTTATGAAAATATGTCATTGGGGATGGCCATTATTAAAAGTGACTTTGCCCTTTCATCCCCAGCCACCTTTTCCTTGTCTTCCTCACTACAAAGTATTTCACTTTTGGGAGCTCGGGAGGCAGGGATAGCAGGTGATTGGTCAGTTGCTGGAATAGCTGGTATTTCAGTCATTGGTATATGTGGACCCCTTTAAATAGATTGAAACAGAGCTCGGTCATGTCCATTAAGGAAATTGACCACCCTGATTTTCCATTGGGGGTATTCCTCTCTGACCAGAGTCGGAGGTTTAGACATAGAACCAATGTTAAAAGCATTATTCCAGGATTGAAAGCTGGCCATATTTAGAGAAAAGAAGATGAGCGATTGATCGTTTGAAAATAATTTTTTCAATCTGCTCTGATACCAATTGTTGGACCCAGTATGGCCTTAACAACTTCTTTTCACGTAATATGGCAAGTGATTTCAGTAGATGTGAAAAAGATGTGCGGAAATGGAAATCAGACTTTCAGAAACAAGACCTACAGAATTATCAAGTTTATATCACTTTGAAACAAAATGGTTTACAAGGTGATTGTAAGATTATTATCTAATACAAATGAATCTTGAATTATGTAGGTGAGAGGGCAATGGAGTTTTGATGTATGTGTGAATGATAAGCTTCAAACTCAATTGTCTTCTGCTGGTTGAGCCTTCTATTTATAGAAGGCTGGGTGCATGAATAAACAATAGTTTATTCATGCAATAAGTCCTGCAAAAAGTAGCCATTTGACATATTCATTGATTCCAACGTTCAAGTTGCCTTTTTCATCATGATATCCAATAATGTCAATATGCTTCGGTAAGTGTGGCAGGATAGAGCTGATTTCAGACAAGTGGGGTATTTCATCATAATTTCTGATAAACCACTTCATCAGAAATTCTGGTGAACAAATCATCAGAAAAATCCTGATGATCAGAATCGTCAGAAACTGATGATATTTCATCAGAAATATCATCAGATCTATCAGAAATGACCTTCTCTGATAATCCAATTCAGCTCTTGATCAACTTGTGATTCTTTGAAGTAGATGTTGTGCATTTCAGTTGTCCTATATGATCTTCTTCTTCTTGTTGTGATCTTCAGGACTGTTATCTCTTCATAGATCCAATTGATTGTGATTTTCTTCAATACTTACAAATAAAGTTTCCTAACAAAAACCTTGTTTTGAAAAAGTGTATAGTATTGCAACATAATTAACCAACTCAAATCAAGTGGGTTATAATTTGTAAAATCTCGTAGCCATGATTCTTAACCCCAAACATTTGTTTTAGTAAACCAAATTGTAAAACATCTTGTAAAAACTCGTTAATAAAACTCGTATGGTTTATATCCTTTCGAAAACATCGTTATGTGACATTGTTTCAAAAATCGTTTACCCAAGTGAACTAAATAACGCCACGGTATGTAACATGATGAAAACACTTATATATAAGAAGTACCAGCGTCGTATCTACCATGTTTTCACCATATTACACTTGTCCCGTTATCTAAACACTTAACCAAAAACCAATCTTTTGTTCAATTCGTTTAACTCGTTTAACTCGTTTAAATCATCCCAAAATCATTTAACTTGTTTAAGTCGTTTAAATCACCCTCGTTTTAATTGTGAATCTACTTTTGGTCGTCTCGCTAATAACATCCAAACCTTCGTGACTCGACTATCTCGCTTCTCGCATTAACAAACCACCAAAGGGTAAGTTAACTATCATAGATTCAGTCGTTACCCACATAACCCACACATAACCATGGGTGCAGCCTGATAACGGGATTTGTCAGATCCTATGGTACCATAACCTAATACTGGTCGGTTCGGCCAAAGTTAATGAATGTTATTTGTTATGTAATTACTTCCAACAAGTTTGTTCACATTATCGAAATCGTTATTAGTTTTATATAAACCATATTAATCATTTCGAAAACCATAGTTAAAAACATCGAAAACATTTAACACATATGAATCACCCCAAAACAATTGAAAATAGTAAAATAGGGGAACTATGTACTCACATTGAAGTGCAAAGTATCCTCAATCCAAAGAATTCAACAAACTCAAGCAAAACACGGAAATCAAATAGCACCTAATAATCAGATTACTAGGTTAATAAATCGACACCTAAATCGGAAGATCAGATAGAATGAAGTCTTGTAAACCAAATGAGTATTGGGACTCATGTGATATGGTTTATCAAAGCCTACATCCTAAATCGGAACCTACCCTAAGTACTTTCGACCCATTACGACCCATTAAGGTAGCTTATGCTACTTTAACGTGTCGTTCGCGCAAATGCGCGTTCGAGACGTCTAACTAGTCTTATGACAAGTATTATATGCCTAAACATGTTTAAATATGTTGCATAATCAGTTATGTGACAAAAGTTTAGGTTACATATGCTTAAAATTCAATTATGCATGAAAAGGGCATTTTGGTCATTTACCTAAGGCATATAAACTACCAATCATACAACTAAATAAACCTAAGTAACCATAAGGTATAACCTTGGAAGGTTATTCCCTATGCAACTATGGTCACTAAACATGCTTGGTCGGATCCTAATGATCGACCAAACGGGTCGAGTTCCAAAGTCTAAGCGGTGGTTTAGACCGCTTGACTTACAACTCTACACAAGCACTAAACTAAAAGTGACGAGCTAAACATGTTGAAACATGTTTAACTAAGTTAGAAAACAGGTTCTGATATGAAAACAAACGGTTTTGATACCCAGGAATAGTTTGGTTACAAAATACGCTTAAATTCACATTTTGGCCGAAACTATGACTCGTCACTACACGTAATCAACGTAGTAATCAGTAGGTATAGCCACTAGGGACTATAACCATCGTGATTACGCTCACATTGCGAAGTTCAAACGAACTTCGTGTTGACCATAACCTGGTCAAAGCAGAAAGTCAAACACTGTTTGACTTTCGTGCTTGAAAACATAAAAAAAGCACGAAAAAATACTTACAAAGGGTCCAAGCAAGGAAATCTTGATCCAAGTTGCTCAGGTATGAAGTACAAGACCCCAACTTAGAGCAATTGAATCAGATTTGTGAGTTGCAAGGAATGAGAGCTTGGGTTTATATAGGAAACCCACAACCGTTAGGATCATTTCTCGCATTTCATGCTTCAATCTTGGCCCTCCACTAGGGCACATGGTTTTGCTAAACAATGGTACACTTAAAAACCATCAAATTTAGCCCAAGGTATCCCAAATCAGCTGCCAAAACCATCAAAAACAAGCTGGAATGGCCAGATATAATGTTTCTGATCTGCAGGCTATCGCGCCCCGCATAAGAATCACCTTCATCTTACACGGCCCGCCTGGCCAAGTTTGGCAGATTGTCCAAAATGGTCCCTGCACTTGAAAAACTTGCATTTTGATGCCTTTTTGACACGTTTAAGCCCCGTTAACCACATTTCAAGGCTCTAAAATGATGTTAGAGTATAGGGAACTTAAAACATGCTCAAAAACATCTCGGATGTCGGTTCTTTTGGTCATACGGGTGCGTTATTTGGTTAATTACGACGGAAGTCGTAACGAATGCAAAAACGATCCAAATTAAGCGACGAATGGAATTTTATCATGCCAATCACTAAATTGAAATATTTTAATGACTACATAAATTTTTGGATGTCTGGATATATTCAGAACGTAAGATATGCGCGAAAATGCAAACTTATGCACTTTTTGACGCTTTTAGTCCCTATTGATCAAGAAAGTTTATTTTTGCGCACCGAACACCTCAAAGCATATTTCTATGCTATGTAAAGGATATTTAGGGAAAGTTTAACTTATGATTAAGTTCCAGAATGTTCGTTACTATACAAATCGGTATAGTTTCGTAGTTTGACACAAATAGTCCCTGCGATCGAATAAACTTGATTTTGACACACCAAAACATCCAAAACTTATTTCTAAGTTATGTGAAGGTTATTTAAGGCATGTTAAGCCTATTTCACTATTCTAGAGTGTTTGTCGCATTAAACTGACTGCGTTTACGCACCGGTTTGCGTATAACCTTCTAGAAAGCGATTTAAAGCTTGAAATCGGACTCGAGTCAAATCTTAAAATCATCAAACATAAATACACACATAATAACACCAAAACACATATAATAACACCAAAGCACATTGTTTTATTGATAATTGACATTGTTTTACATTATACATCGATTACAGAACACAGTTGTCACAGTCTCCCCTACTTTAGGAAATTTCGTCCCGAAATTTTAACTAGAGGAAGCTTGTGAAAACAAATGCGGATATTTCGTCTTCATCTGGTCCTCACGTTCGCAAGTAAACTCTGGGCCACGTTTGGACTCCCAACGAACCTTGACCAATCGAATCCGCTTGTTCTTCAACTGTTTGACTACACGGTCCACGATCTCCACAGGTTTCTCGACAAAATGCATTGTTTCATCGATTCGAATCTCATCGAGTGGAATGTGAAGATCAGCATCAGCTAAACACTTTCGCAAATTGGCCACGTGAAAAGTCGGATGAATATTTCCAAGCTCTAGAGGTAGCTCTAGTCGAGAGGCAACCTTTCCAATTCTTTCAACAATCTCAAATGGTCCAACATATCGAGGTGCAAGTTTTCCTTTCTTTCCAAATCTCACCACTCCCTTCCAAGGTGATACCTTGAGTAGGACACGGTCTCCGACTTGAAATTCTAAGGGCTTGCGTCGCATATCCGCATAACTCTTTTGACGGCTTCTAGCTGTCACAAGATTATTGTGAATTTTCTTGATTTTGTCTGTCGTTTCTAGAATGACCTCAGGTCCAGTAAGCTGAGCTTCACCGATCTCATTCCAACAGACAAATGAACGAAATTTTTGACCGTATAAAGCTTCGAATGGTGCCATATTAATGCTAGCATGATAACTGTTGTTGTAAGAGAACTCGATCAATGGCAGATGAGAATCCCAATTACCACCAAAGTCTATTACGCATGCTCTAAGCATATCCTCCAAAGTTTGAATCGTCCTCTCAGATTGTCCATCTGTTTGGGGATGATAAGCAGTGCTTAGATTTAGTTGGGTTCCCAAAGCAGATTGCATGGTCTTCTAAAAATGAGATGAAAATCGAGCATCACGATCAGATATGATATCCAGAGGAACACCATGTCGAGATACAATCTCATCAACATAAATCTTTGCAAGTTTATCAGCAGATACATCCTCGCAAATCAGAATAAAATGAGCTGACTTCGTTAATCGATCGATAACAACCCATATAGCATCATGACCTCTAGATGTACGCGGTAACTTAGTGATGAGATCCATAGCAATGTTCTCCTACTTCCAAACTGGTATTTCTGGTTGTACAAGCAAACCAGAAGGTCGTTGATGTTCAGCCTTGACTTTGAGACAAGTGAGGCATTTCAATACATACAAGGCAATATCCTTCTTCATACCAGGCCACCAATACTGAGTACGAAGATCCTTGTACATTTTATCAGCACCAGGATGGATAGAATATCGAGACTTGTGAGATTCGTCCATCACTAGGGTGCGAAGATTGTCTTGCTTCGGAATCCACACACGATCCTTGAAATATAGTAACCCATCATTCTTCGTTTCGAGTTCAAGCTCGAGTTTAAGCGGTAGCTCATATTTCAATAAACCTTTGATCACACAAGATCGTTGAGCTTGAAGGACACGAGATTGAATATCAGATAGAGTTCGAACAGAATGAAGCTTGACTCGTTCCTTTCGACTAAGCGCATCGGCTACGACAATTGCCTTACCAGGATGGTAGCGAAGTTTGCAATCATAGTCGTTCAAGAGTTCAACCCAACTTCGTTGCCTCATGTTCAGCTCATTCTGATTGAGAATATACTGGAGACTTTTGTGGTATGTGAAAACCACACACTTCGTGCCATAAAGATAGTGTCTCCAGATTTTAAGAGCGAACACCACAACACCTAACTCAAGATCATGAGTGGTGTAGTTCTTCTCGTGAACTTTCAATTGTCTAGACTCGTATGCTATAACTTTGCCTCGTTGCATGAGAACACAACCAAGGCCTAAGTTGGACGCATCACAGTAGACATCGAAATCATCGTTTCCATCGGGCAAAGATAGAACAGGAGCATCACATAGCTTCTGTTTCAGTGTTTGGAACGCTTCTTCTTGCTTGGGTCCCCACTCAAAAGGCTTATTCATCTGAGTCAAAGCAGTGAGTGGAACCGCAATCTTTGAGAAATTCGAAATAAAACGACGATAATAACCAGCGAGACCAAGAAAAGAACGAATTTCTGTAGGTGTCGTTGGTGTATTCCAATCCTTAATTGCAACAATCTTGGACGGATCCACATGAATACCCTGCTCGTTGACTATATGACCTAAAAACTGAACTTCTTTAAGCCAAAATTCGCATTTGGAGAATTTAGCAAAAAGTTGTTCTTCTTTAGGAGTTCCAGAGTCAGACGAAGATGTTGCTCGTGATCGGCTCGAGTCTTCGAATAAATGAGAATATCGTCGATAAACACAATGATGAACTTATCTAAATAAGGTTTACAGACCCTATTCATTAAGTCCATGAAGATAGCTGGGGCATTCGTCAAACCAAAAGGCATGACAGTGAACTCATAGTGCCTATATCTCGTGCGGAAAACAGTTTTGGGAATATCTTCTTCGAATACACGAAGCTGATGATACCCAGAACGCATGTCGATCTTAGAAAAACATGAAGCACCTTGCAGCTGGTCGAAGAGATCATCAATTCGAGGTAGGGGATATCGATTCTTGATGGTAAGCTTGTTCAACTCACGATAATCGATACACATTCGAAAAGATCCATCTTTCTTTTTCACAAAGAGGACAGGAGCTCCCCAAGGTGAAGAACTCAGATGGATGAATCCTTTGTCAGATAACTCTTGAAGCTGTTTTGATAACTCTTGCATCTCCGACGGTGCAAGACGATAAGGTGCTTTCGCAATTGGGTTAGCATTGGGTATAAGATCGATATGAAACTCGACTTGACGAACTGGAGGCAAACCAGGCAGTTCATCAGGAAACACCTCTGGATAATTTCGAACAATCGGAACATCTTGAATACGCTTGCTCTTGCCTTTCTCTTCGGTGACATGTGCCAGAAAAGCAACATATCCTTTTCGTAAATAACTTTGGGCTTTCATACACGACATAAGCTTCAAACCACCTGATTGTTTCTCGCCATGAACCTCTAGGACATTGCCAGACGAAAGAGGAATACGAATGATCTTGTTGAAACAAACCACCTCAGTATGATGTTTGGTTAACCAATCCATCCCAACAATAATATCGAAACTCCCAAGTTTCATCGATGTGAGGTCAATAGGAAAAAGATGGTTATCGAGGTTCAATTGGAAATCGCAAATAACAGAATTGAGCTTAAGAGGTTTTCCAGTAGCAACTTCGACAGATAAGGGTTTCCTCAGTTTAGTTCTAGGTATCACAAGCAAAGGCTCAAAAGATAACGAAACAAAGCTCCTATCGGCAACAGAATCGAAAAGAATAGATGCAGGTTGATTGTTAACAAGGAACGTACCATTGACAACCTCGTTGTTAGCCCTCGCCTTGTTTGCATTCAGATTGTACGCTCGCCCACGAGCGGGATTCACATTCGCATTTGCATTCGGATTCAGATTTGTCAGTCTTGGACAGTTGTTGCGGAAGTGGCCAAACTCTCCACAATTAAAACATGATCCAGGTGGGAATCTAGCAGCATTCCCTTGAACTTGTGCTGGAACCTGAGCAGCTTGATTTTGGCCCAAACGACAGATGTTGGCCAGATGCCCAAGTTTACCACACGTAATGCATTGCTTGCAAGCTTGTTGTGCAACATGATGACCGTTGCAGCGAGCACAGTGAGGTGCGGTACCAGCATACACTTTCTTCGCAGGCGGTTGAGCCGGTTCGTTCTGAGGATTCTGTGCTGTAACTGCAAAATTATGGGAACCCTTTCGCTTTCTCTATTTCTTAGAAGATTCTCCCTTCTTCTTACCCTTACCCTTGTCTTTTGTGGCATCTGCTGATTTCTTATCACCCTTATGGGTCAATTTCCCTTTTCTGACCTGAGACTCGGTCAAAGTAGCAGACAACTCGATCGCTTGACGAACAGTAGTATGATTACTGCCAGTCACAATGTCTTGCACAGAATCGGGTAGACCATCGATATACCTCTCAATTGCCTTCTCCAATGGGGTAACCATAGTGGGACACAACAAACTCAGCTCTTTATAACGATCCGTATACGCACGGTGTTCTCCCCCATCTTGTTTCAGATCATCGAATTCTCGTTCCAACACTCGATCCTCGTGAAGGGGACAAAACTCTTTCATCATGAGAGCTCAAAGCTCTTCCCATGTTTGTGCCAATGCCACTTCGGCACCCCTATCACGCATCACTCCGTTCCACCACGTAAGAGCACGCTTCTCGAACACACTTGATGCAAACTCAACCTTACGCTCATTCGGACACTGCACATGTCTGAATGTGCACTCGATACTCTCAAACCATTGCAAGAGCGCAGTTGCTCCTTGAGACCCAGAAAACTTCAATGGCTTAGCAGAATTGAAATTCTTGAAACTACACTGAGCATTATTGTTGTTATTATTGTTGTTGTTATATAATTGATGGATCTGGGTCACTATGCTCGGAAGCACTGCAGCCATTTATTGAGCGATAAGGGCTGCGACTTCTTCATTAGTTACAGGTTGTGCATTACGTCGAGGAGGCATTGTCTAAAAAGGACAAGGAAACATGAGAAACGAGTGAGGTCGACAATTGGAAAAACAAAAGAGGTATGGAAAACATCGACAAAACACAAGGAAGGCGATCATTTGTTCGTTACCTCGAACAAACAAACGACACGCAGTGACTAATCAAAGTAAATGGGTCAAAATAATGTATCATTGAAGACATGCTCGCCTATAAGTGAACACTCACCCCAAGAGTTCCCAGGTAAGAGTGACTAGTCCGATTATGTGGATTTGTACGAACACTCTAGCCTTAGACAGAAAACTCAAGGTACAGGCATTCACCCTTCCAGTTTGCACGTGTTCACACTATTTAGACCCAAACTTTGACGAGATTTTGAAAACTTAGAGGGTTCAAAACCTACTAACAAATCATCTACGAAGAGATGATTAGTTTTCAAAGAGGATTCAAAATTTGTGTTCTCATTGTGGTTATCACCTAAGGGTAGGCGATGGTTTTGTTTTAAAATCTAAACACAAGGAGACTCGAGTTTGGGTCCTAGAAAGTTATAGTCTAGGTCAAAGCATTACTAATAACCTAATTCCCTATAACCATTGGCTCTGATACCAACTCTTCTGTCACACCCCGACCGCGATAAAACAACAAAACCACGGCGGAAACGTCGGGGAGTGTTGCAACATAATTATTGTTTCACAACCATGGATACAAAAGTTTCGTTTTATTGATAATATTAAACATTAACATTTTCTTAACTCAAAACAAACAAGTTACATATCGTCTATCATTGTTATTATGTCACTAAGGCCTCGTCCAGATCCTATGTGACTCATGCATCCTAGCTATCAACATCAAGCAACATCACCTGAAACATATGTAAAAACAAAGTCAGCAAAGAAATGCTGGCGAGCACATAGGTTTTATAAGAGTATCAGATTCATGGCTCGTTTACATGTTGCAATAACTTATTTAAAAACCTTGTTTTGAAAAAGTGTATAGTATTGCAACATAATTAACCAACTCAAATCAAGTGGGTTATAATTTATAAAATCTCGTAGCCATGATTCTTAACCCCAATACATTTGTTTTAGTAAACCAAATTGTAAAACATCTCGTAAAAACTCGTATGGTTTATATCCTTTCGAAAACATTGTTATGTGACATTGTTTCAAAAATCGTTTACCCAAGTGAACTAAATAACGCCACGGTATGTAACATGATGAAAACACTTATATATAAGAAGTACCAGCGGCGTATCTACCATGTTTTCACCATATTACACTCGTCCCGTTATCTAAACACTTAACCAAAAACCAATCGTTTGTTCAATTCGTTTAACTCGTTTAAGTCGTTTAACTCGTTTAACTCGTTTAAATCGTCCCAAAATCGTTTAACTCGTTTAAGTCGTTTAAATCATCCTCGTTTTAATTGTGAAACTACTTTTGGTTGTCTCGCTAATAACATTCAAACCTTCGTGACTCGACTATCTCGCTTCTCGCATTAACAAACCACCAAAGGGTAAGTTAACTATCACAGATTCAGTCGTTACCCACATAACCCACACATAACCATGGGTGCAGCCTGATAACGGGATTTGTCAGATCCTATGGTACCATAACCTAATATTGGTCGGTTCAGCCAAAATTAATGAATGTTATTTGTTATGTAATTACTTCCAACAAGTTTGTTCACATTATCAAAATCGTTATTAGTTTTATATAAACCATATTAATCATTTCGAAAACCATCGTTAAAAACATCGAAAACATTTAACATATTTGAATCACCCCAAAACAATTGAAAATAGTAAAATATGGGAACTATGTACTCACATTGAAGTGCAAAGTATCCTCAATCCAAAGAATTCAACAAACTCAAGCAAAACACGGAAATCAAATAGCACCTAATAATCGGATTACTCGGTTAATAAATCGACACCTAAATCGGAAAATCGGATAGAATGAAGTCTTGTAGACCAAATGAGTATTGGACTCATGTGATATGGTTTATCAAAGCCTACATCCTAAATCAGAGCCTAACCTAAGTGCTTTCGACCCATTACGACCCATTAAGGTAGCTTACTGATGCGTGTGAAGTGTGTATATAAGTTTAAGTATATTTTAAGCCCTTTTACACTTTCTTTAGCCAAGTTTTAAATTTATAAAACACGATATTTACTAACACTAAACACACATATGGGCATGTGCACCCATCGTGAGCGTAGTATAGTGTTGGCAAGATACCGAGGTCGTCCAAGGACACAAGAGCTTTTAGTACCGGTTTATCCTCAACGTCTAATCAAATCAAAAGTTAGAAAAAGGTTTTAAACTAAGAAAATAAAAACTAACTAAAATGCTGAAAAATAAAAATAAAAATAAAACAAATAGACAAGATGAATCACTTGGCTCCGACTCGTGTTTAGCGTAACCTTTGATTATTTCCGCACTTTTGCACTATTTAAGAGATTATCTTAGTTATTGTAGTAGGCCCCTCTTTTGGAGGTGACGTTACCCTCAACCCAGTAGTTTGAGTCAGCAAGGATACAATCCTAAAGGGTCGGATTATTGAAAGATAATTAATTAAGTTATTAATGCATAATGTGGTTGGCCCCTCTTTTGAAGGCGACGTTACCCTCGGCTAAGTAGTCTGAGTCAGCAGGGATACAGTCCTAAGTAGCCGGGTTAAAGTTTTAATAGTAGTTTAACTGATGAGGGGATCAAAGAGTTTGGACCCCCGCCATCCAATACTGTTAAGTATTGAAGGAGGTCCTACTAAATTTGACCCATGTCCTTTGCAGGATCTATACACTGAACAATGGCAAGACTCTTACCAAACTGTTCCCTTAACCCCCGACCAGGTAGCCAACATACCTCCATATAGACCGTGGAGATATGAATGGTGAAAATCTTTTGTTTTATATAGACAGTAAAATAATGCCAAGACACCACGGATAAACGATAAGGAAGAATCACCTTCAACATAAGAAACTAGTTATTAAAGTCATTAATACATAATCAATTCAAAAGTGCGAAAAGATTAAAAATAAAAAGTATTACACTAGACAATTTGTCTTCACCAAGTGATGTAAGAGACTTAGGCAAACATGGCCTTGATTGTCAAGAACTCTTACGATCAATCTTGGATCCCGAGACGACTCACACACTCTATGATGGACAATGGATGATGGTGGTGGATGATGGTGTTATGGTGGTGGTGGGTGGTGGGTGAAGTGTGAGAGAGGTGGTGTGCCAAGGGATGGTTTGAGCTTGAGCCAAACACTCCTATTTATAGGCTGAACAGAAGCTCGGGCACGGCCCCGTCTCCACATCCTTCTCTGTCTTCATTAATTGCTCTTGTCTTTATTAGTTGACCACGGCCCCGTGTTCGCTGGGCACGACCCCGTGTGCAGAAGCATATCTGTACTATCAAGATTTGCCTGGATTATGCGAATCTTATAGTTGACCATGGCCCCGTGTCCGCTGAGCACGGCCCCGTGGTGGGCGATGGAAACTTCTACAACTTTGTCTTTTATGCTGACACTTGGGCACGCCCCCGTGCTCACTGAGCACGGGGCGTGTTTAGCCTTCTGTTCTCTTGTTTTGCTTGGGAAGATGCTTTCGGGGAGGTCGGGCATGCCACGTATATTCCTTTTCTTGTATTTATGTTAGATTTAGCTGCCTTTTTGCTTCTTTTGTTAATTTGAGCTCATTGAATCCTGAAAATACAAAAGGAAGACAAAAACACACTTTTTCCAACATTAGTACTAAAAAAAGGGTTAGTTTTATGCCACAATTGATGTAATTTATATGTTGCATTTTGCACACATCACTTACGCTACTTTAACGTGTCGTTCGAGCAAATACGCGTTCGAGACGTCTAACTAGTCTTATGACAAGTATTATATGCCTAAACATGTTTAAATATGTTGCATAATCAGTTATGTGACAAAAGTTTAGGTTACATATGCTTAAAATTCAATTATGCATGAAAAGGGCATTTTGGTCATTTACCTAAGGCATATAAACTACCTATCATACAACTAATTAAACCTAAGTGACCATAAGGTATAACCTTGGAAGGTTAATCCCTATGCAACTATGGTCACTAAACATGCTTGGTCGGATCCTAATGATCGACCAAACGAGTCTAGTTCGAAAGTCTAAGCGGTGGTTTAGACCACTTGACTTACGACTCTACACAAGCACTAAACTAAAAGTGACGAGCTAAACATGTTGAAACATGTTTAACTAAGTTAGAAAACAGGTTTTGATATCAAAACAAACAGTTTTAATACCCAAGAATAGTTTGGTTACAAAATACGCTTAAATACGCATTTTGGCCGAAACTATGACTCGTCACTACACCTAATCAATGTGGTAATCAGTAGGTATAGCCACTAGGGACTATAACCATCGTGATTACGCTCATGTTGCGAAGTTCAAACGAACTTCGTGTTGACCATAAGCTGGTCAAAGAAGAAAGTCAAACACTGTTTGACTTTCGTGCTTGAAAACGTAATAAAAGCATGAAAGAATACTTACAAAGGGTCCAAGCAAGGAAATCTTGATCCAAGTTGCTCAGGTATGAAGTATAAGACCCCAACTTAGAGCAATTGAATCAGATTTGTGAGTTGCAAGGAATGAGAGCTTGGGTTTATATAGGAAACCCACAACCGTTAGGATCGTTTCTCGCATTTCGTGCTTCGATCCTGGCCCTCCACTTGGGCACATAGTTTTGCTAAACAATGGGACACTTAAAAACCATCAAATTTCGCCCAAGGTATCCCAAATCAGCTGCCAAAACCATCAAAAACAAGCTGGAATGGCCAGATACAATGTTTCTGATCTGCAGGCTGTCGCGCCCCGCGTAAGATTCACCTTCATCTTACGCGGCCCGCCTGGCCAAGTTTGGCAGATTGTCCAAAATGGTCCCTGCACTTGAGAAACTTGTATTTTGATGCCTTTTTGACACGTTTAAGCCCCATTAACCCTATTTCAAGGCTCTAAAATGATGTTAGAGTATAGAGAACTCAAAACATGCTCAAAAACATCTCGGATGTCGGTTCGTTTGGTCGTACGGTTGCGTTATTTGGTTAATTACGACGGAAGTCGTAACGAACGCAAAAACGATCCAAATTAAGCGATGAATGGAATTTTATCATGCCAATCACTAAAATGAAATATTTTAATGACTACATAAATTTTTGGATGTCCGGATATATTCAGGACGTAAGATAGCGAAAATGCAAACTTATGCACTTTTTGACGCTTTTAGTCCCTATTGATCAAGAAAGTTTATTTTTGCGCACCAAACACCTCAAAGCCTATTTCTAAGCTATGTAAAGGATATTTAGGGCAAGTTTAACTTATGATCAAGTTCCGGAATGTTTGTTACTATAGAAATCGGTATAGTTTCGCAGTTTGACACAAATAGTCCCTGCGATCGAACAAACTTAATTTTGACACACCAAACCATCCAAAACTTATTTCTAAGTTATGTGAAGGTTATTTAAGGCATGTTAAGCCTATTTCACTATTCCAGAGTGTTTGTCGCGTTAAACTGACTCCGTTGACGCACCGGTTTGCGTATAACCTTCCAGAAAGCGATTTAAAGCTTGAAATCGGACTCGAACCAAATCGTAAAATCATCAAACATAAATACACACATAATAACACCAAAACACATATAATAACACCAAAGCACATTGTTTTATTGATAATTGACATTGTTTTACATTATACATCGATTACAGAACACAGTTGTCACAGATGTGATTTTTGGTAATATATTTTAAATTTTAACGAGTCGTCCATTACGACTTGAACATCACAACCTTAATCATTTTTGTTCCATGTGCCAGCGTTTGGCAAATTCAAGTCTAGGGCACACGGAGACGATAAATTTTTTTTCTGACCTCAAAATTTGTTTTTATAAAAAAATAATAATAAATATTTTAGTAAAAAATAAAACTTTTTTACATCAGATCAAAAATATTTTCTGAAAACTTAACGAAAATATATATTTTTTTAAATAAACCAAATTGCTTATGGGCATAAAAAAATTAAATACCAACGATTTACACTTGGTGAAGTGTAAATACAGTTAAGTATATAAAATGCAATAAACGCGAGTTTGATTAACTAGTTATGGTTAACGTAAGATCGGTTAATAAATAAAAATTTATTAGTAAAACTATAATTTTTTTTTTCTAATCCTTCATCACCCGAGACACATCTTCAAATGGCCGATCCAAGAGCATACGAGTTACTCCTATGATATATCTTATGACCCTCTACGTTTGTCCGAATCGTAATTATCGCTTGGCTGGTGGAAGTCAAGATACTTACTGCTAGTTCATTTCTTCTATCATACACGTTTAGTTTTCCATCATTATTGAATTTATCTGCTATTCCCACTTTTAATCCTTGATGTTTACACTAATGTCAATCGATATAATTATTAACTCTTAATCAGTACCATTGATTGCTTTTGTCATTGTCACACTTTCAACGTTACTATCCTAAGATTTATCATCGTTTTCGTCTCTTTTACTCAGATGTTTTATGTTATCGCCATTCTATGCATTGTTGAGTTTTTTTATCGCTACTTCATGTTGTGTCGCATCATCGTGAAAATAATGAAATAATAAAAAAAAAACTTGAATAATTGCATTAATAATCTCTTACATATTAAAAGAACTTTGTAATAATCGAATACAACCCCTAAGGTATATAATGACCTTATTACCCTTACACTTAACTGTAAAAAAGTAACAAAGTTAGTGTCAAGGACCAAAATTGTTATAAAATGCAAACTCGGGGTCTAATACGTTTTTTAGGCTGAAAGAGTTAAACAGGCTAAACCAGAGGGGCTAAAACAGTATTTCACTCTTTTTTTTTTAATTTTAATATACTTTCTTTTACCTATTTACTATTTTATTAGTTTGACTTTTCTGAATTAACTTTTGTATATATGATAACTTTAAAAAAATATATAATACTTAGTTGTGTTTATGTTTTCTCAAAACATCCCGACGTAAATTTTTTTTGAAAACATAATTTTATTTAAAATATACTATATTTTTTTGTGTTGTAAGTATAGCGAGTATAGATGTCGTACCAAAATCGTGATGAAACAAACCGATACTAATCGAAAAAATCAGTACCAGTATTTGCATTTTCTGAACCGATATCATAATTTATTTCTATGATTTTCGATCAATGTAGAACACAACTTTATTTTTCAAGTTATATTAGACAACTTTTGTGTAAATAAACTTTTTTTGTATAGTAAACTCTACCGAGTGTATGTATGGTAACGAATTGAACTGATACCGACCGGAAAACATTGGTACCAATATCGGTATTATCGAACCAGAATATGTATTGGGAAACTGATATCGGTAGTTGTTTTTATGGTTTTTGATCGATTTGAAACACATGTCACTATTTTTTTTGGCAAATCTTAGATCTCAAGAGAAAGTTTTATGTAATTAACCATTGTAACCAAACTTTGTTTACCATGTGATACATGTTACCTTTTATTGAACAGAATCGATACTGCCTGAACAACAATACTGGTATTATTATTTTTTTAGTTTTTGATATATTTTTACTACACTACCAAACTGTTTCCATACACCAACCTAACTTATGTAAACTTTATTCAATCTATTGTAAATATTATTTTGTATCACGTTATCTTGGAGATCCCACCGGTTCCTTACGAAATGTTATAATAAAAAGATACCCAATCAATACGAGTCAAATGTTTGGTAGCTAGTGAAGTGCATGTTATCTTCAAATTGACGATACAGAGACATATTTATAAGTTAATCGAATTTATGGTTGTGAATACTATACAAGCGTATTATTTATTATTGTTTTCGATACCTCATCTCATAACATCATTTCTCCGTTCACTCTCTCTCTAAGCAATCACAAAAAATGGCAACTATAGTTTTGTATCCATCGCCGGGTATGGGACATCTCATTTCTATGGTGGAGCTTGGAAAATTTATCACCAAACACCACCCTTCCTTCTCCATCATCGTCCTCACTCTCATCCCCTCCTTCAACACCGGCACCACCGCCGCCTATGTCCGCCACATCTCCGCCACCTTCCCCGCCATCACCTTCCACCACCTCCCTGACATCCCTCTTGACCCCCTACAATTCCCTTCAATGGAAGCCATCATCTTTGAGCTTATTCGACGTAGCAACACTAACGTCGATCGCGCTTTACAATTGATCTCTTCATCTTCTAACATCTCCGCCTTCGTTATCGACTTCTTTTGCACGACAGTAATGCCTGTGGCTGATAATTTAAACCTGCCGGTTTACTACTTCTTTACTTCCGGTGCATGTTGCCTTGCACAATTCCTTTACCTTCCGACAATTCATAAAACCACTACTAAAAGTTTTAAAGATATGAATACACTCATCCATACGCCTGGGCTGCCGCCTATACCATCGTGGGATATGGTAAGCCCGCTACTTGATAGAACTACTACTGATTATTCTGATTGTCTTGAAGTATTCGAGCACTTTCCAAAATCAGTTGGGATCATCATCAACACGTTTAATTCGCTGGAGTTGAAGGCGATTAAAGCCATAAACGATGGAGTTTGTGTCCCAGATCAGCCTACGCCACCGATCTACTGCGTGGGACCATTGGTGGCGAGTGGTGGTGACGGTTCGCACGAGTGTTTGAATTGGCTTGATTTGCAACCGAGTGGAAGTGTTGTGTATTTGTGTTTTGGGAGTTTGGGTGTGTTTTCGTGTGAGCAGTTGAAGGAGATAGCGAAAGGGCTGGAGATGAGTGGAGTTCGGTTTCTTTGGGTTGTTAGAAGCCCGCCTTCAAACAAAAAAGAAGACCGGTTTCTACCACCGCCTGAGCCGGACTTGGATGTACTGCTGCCAGAAGGTTTCGTGGAGCGTACGAAAAATACAGGGCTCGTGGTGAAGAACTGGGCGCCGCAAGTGGCTGTTCTAAGCCACAAGTCTGTGGGCGGGTTTGTGACACACTGCGGGTGGAACTCCATCTTGGAAGCCGTGTGTGCGGGGGTTCCAATGGTTTCATGGCCGCTGTACGCGGAACAAAAGTTCAATAAGGTGGTGTTGAGGGATGAAATGAAGTTGGTTCTACCGATGGATGAGTCAGAAGGCGGGATGGTAACCGCGATGGAGGTGGAGAAGCGGGTTAGACAGTTGATGGAGGGGGATGAAGGTAAAGTTGTTCGGGAGGTGGTGACCGCAAGAAAAGAGGAGGCGGAGATGGCATTGAGCGAGGGTGGGTCTTCTCGTGCAGCTCTGTCTAAGTTAGCTGCCTTGTGGTAGTATTGGTTCATCTCCTATTTGGTCAAGGCGATACTACCATAAATTATCTGTATTTCTCGGTGCTTAGGTCTTCTTAAGATGGTCGATATCTGTTCTTGAGCACATTATAACATACATCTTTTTATCACTTAAAATTATTATAATAAAATATTTCGTTGAAGTATCCTATTTTATCTTTGATACACAAATTGTGAATCGCAGACTTGTAATTTTGTATAAATCATATGTTCTAACTTGTTATCTTGTTGAAACAGTTAAAGAGTTTATATAAATACAAATATGATTGTAATATAGATATATGTTTATATAATACATATATGTTTGTAATATAGATATAAATATCAAAGTATTTAGCAAATTATATAAATACATTTTTGTAATATAAATAAATGATAAAATATAATATCAAATATCAAAGTATTTAGCTAATTATACTTTCCAAGTGTTTATCTAATATTTATATAAAAACTTTATATACATACATGTTAGTAATATCGACACATGTTTATTACAATAGAGTAAATTACAAGTTTTGTCCTTTATGTTTACATTAAATTGCAGACGCTGTCCTTTTGGCAAAAAGTTTACAGGCGGTGTCCTTAAACTTTCAAAATCTTGCACGTTTTGTCCTTTAGGCCAAACCTGGTTAGAAATCTCAGTTAAAAGCTGTTATGTGCAATGCACATGAGTGTAAAATGGTAATTTCCCCTGCTGTAATTCAGATCAAAATATAATTCATTTACTGAAATTTGACCAAACCCAGTTGTTTCTTCTGCATCTCCCCAAACTCCCTTTCTTTTTTCCGATCAACTCTCCGACCACGAAGCTTCAATGGTGTTGGAAAGTTTTCTTAGTGACGACTTCAATGTTCCATCAACTCCTCCTTCTCCTTCACAATTTCCGCTACTTCCTACCAAGCCTGGATACAACTCCAGCAATGATATTTAAGTCATCTAGCTTCTCGGATACCGCAAGTTCGAGAAGATACGTTTCGTCTGACGATTTGTAGATTTCGGAGTTTGTTTACGATTTGTGAAGATGAACTGTTTTTGACAACACGTTAGCCACTTCGAATGATAAGATTCCGATCGTTTCAACCGCTTAATTAGCTTCATGCTTGTTGTTCTTCGATTGATTCGAGTGTTTCGAACTCATTTGATTACCTAATCTGACTAGCCATATGGTTCAGCTACCATTGTTGAATGTAAGAGACCTGTGAGATGTTCAACACACACAAAAACGCAGTAGATCTGATCAGAATTGGAGCGATTGTGATGTGTTGGAGTGAAATTGAGTGTGAATGTGGTGGAATTGGAGGTTTAATTGAGAAATATGTGATTGAATTGTGTTGTGTTGAGATATGAGAATTTGGAAGGATGAATGGTGAAATTAGGGTTTTGGAGGTGAAGATGGAGGTTTTATACAACTGGGTTTGGTCAAATTTCAGTAAATGAATTATCTTTTGATCTGAATCACAGTAGGGGAAATTACCATTTTACCCTATGTGCATTGCACATGACAGTTTTTAACTAAGATTTCTAACCAGGTTTGGCCTAAAGGACAAAACATGCAAGATTTTGAAAGGTTAAGGACACCGCCTGTAAATTTTTGGCCAAAAGGACAACGCCTGCAATTTGACGTAAACATAAAGGACAAAACTTGTAATTTACTCATTACAATACATTAAATATTGTGGCTCCTGCCTAGTGGCGGCAGTTATCTTGAACAAAGTGAGCCAGCGGTGTAAGGGTACATGGTATGGTTCGGGGAGTTTGATTGGGGAGAGGGTTTGTCGCACGGTGAACGATTGCCGGTGGTGGATCGGTGAGTGGGGAGTAGGTGATGTGTGTAAAATGCAACATATAAATTACATCAAATAAGGCATAAAACTAACCCTTTTTAAGTACTAATATTGGAAAAAGAGTGTTTTTGTCTTCCTTTTGTATTTTCAGGATTAAATGAGCTCAAAAACGCAAAAGAAGCAAAAAGACAGCTAAACCCAACATAAATACAAGAAAAGGAACATTAGTGGACTGCCCGACCCCTCAACGGCACCTTCCAAAGCAAAATAGAGAAGTCAGAAGACTGAACACGCCCCGTGCTCAGCCAGCACGGGGCCGTGCCCAAGAAGCAGCAGAAAAGACAAACCTATAGAAGCTTCTATTGCCCACCACGGGCCGTGCCCAGCGGACACGGGGGCGTGTCGAAAGTACAGCAGGCGCATTTATTGTAATTGCGAATTACAATTAATGAGGAGAGAGAGTGTCAGACAGGCACGGGGCCGTGCCCAGCTCTCTGTTCAGCCTATAAATAGGAGTGCTTGGATTCATTTCAACTCATCCCTTGGCACACCACCTCTCTCACACTTCATCCACCACCCACCACCATCACAACACCATCATCCACCACCATCATCCATTGTCCATCGTAGAGTGTGTGAGTCGTCTCGGGATCCAAGATTGATCGTAAGAGTTCTTGACAATCAAGGCCATGTTTGCCTAAGTCTCTTACATCACTTGGTGAAGACAAAGTGTCTAGTTTAATACTTTTTATTTCTAATCTTTTGCACTTTTTATTTGGTTTTGTATTAATGACTTTAATAACTAGTTACTTATGTTGAAGGTGATATTTCCTTATCGTTTGTCCGTGGTGTCTTGGCATTATTTTACTGTCTATATAAAATAAAGGATTTTCACCATTCATATCTCCACGGTCTATATGGAGGTATGTTGGCTACCTGGTCGGGGGTTAAGGGAACGGTTTGGTAAAGGTCTTGCCATTGTTCAGCGTTTAGAGGTCCTGCAATGGACCTGGGTCAAATTTAGTAGGACCTCCTTCAATACTTCACGGTATTGGATGGCGGGGGTCCAAACTCTTTGATCCCCTCATAAGTTAACTACTATTAATACTATAACCCGGCTATTTAGGACTGTATCCCTGCTGACTCAGACTACTTAGCCGAGGGTAACGTCACCGCCAAAAGCGGGGCCTACCACAATACTGCATTAATAACTTAATTCATTATCTTCCAATAATCCACCCTTTTAGGATTGTATCCTTGCTGACTCAAACTACTGGGGTGAGGGTAACGTCACCTTCAAAAGAGGGGCCTACTACAATAACTAAGATAATCTCTTAATTATGTGCAAAAGTGCGGAAATAATCAAAGGTTATACTAGATACGAGTCGGAACCAAGTGATTCATCTTGTCTATCTGTTTTTATTTTATTTTTATTTTCAGCATTTTAGTTAGTTTTTATTTTTCTTAGTTTAAAACATTTTTCTAAACTTTTATTTTGATTAGACGTTGAGGATAAACCGGTACTAAAAGCTCTTGTGTCCTTGGACGACCTCGGTATCTTACCAACGCTATACTACACTCAACGATGGGTGCACTTGCCCATATGTGTGTTTAGTGTTAGTGAAATATCGTGTTTTATAAATTTAAAACTTGGCTAAAATAAGTGTTAAAAATGGCTTAAAATATACACCTAATATATACGACACTTCACACGCATCTGTAGGAGAGAAAGGGTGTGGGCGGTGAGTATTCACCAAAGGTGAAGAAGAGTGATGGAGGAGAGAAGGGGTGTGGGGGGTGAGTATCAACAATCAATTTTTTTTTTAAATTTAGTGGGTGTTTGAACCATTGCCAGTGATTGAGTACAAAATAGGGACCGGGAAAAGTGGCGAACATTTACAGTGATGGAGAATTAAATCAATTTTCATATGTATAAGTTTGGGTTGGGTTATCTGATGTAATTCTGGGGCATTTTAGGGTTATGTCCTCTAGCCTCTTGCTGGTTGTTATGTTTGGTTATACTTGGGTGTGGTATAAAAATCTATTGCCGTTCAAAAAAAAAATAGTGGTTGACCACACTCAATAATAAAGAGTGGATTCTCATTGTTTGCTTTTTCCTACTTGTCCTTGCTATTTATGTGATTTTGTGCTTTGATTTTGATTGGCTTTGTGCTAACAAATATAAGGAAAAAAAAAAAAAAAATCTAATGAACATGCAATAAAAATTAGAAAAATAATCATCGATCAATTTTAGTTCTATCCAAGAATAATACAATAAGGGGCAGTTCCCAGCCAAAAAGTCATCAAAATTTACAATGTTTTTGCAAAGTTTTATCCAATAACTATATATGTTAATTTTTTCTATGCATAGAACTTTGTATAGTTTTAATTTTATTCTTTATGTGAACAAAAAGTCATCAAAATTTACAATGTTATTGCAAAGTCGGAAAACATAAAATTGGTGAAAGTAGATGAACTTAAATATATAAAAAATTTAAAAGTTTGCAAGTTTTATGAAACACAAATCAAATATATATAATACAGTGACCGACAATTTGATGTTCGCTTCATCTTGTTTTTATACTATGAAGCACTCATATCCACTAGCTAGTTGTATCGCGCAAACTTAATATGGATTACAACAAAAATACAATATACCATGATAATGTCAATCGTTATACCAAGAGTTTTTGTTCTATAATACAGTGACCCACAGTCTGATGTTCGCTTCATCTTGTTTTTATATTATGAATCACTCATGTCCACGAGCTAGTTTTATCGCGCAAATTTAATGTGGATTACAACAAAAATACAATATACCACGATAATGTCATAATCGTTGTACCAAGAGTTTTTGTTATATAATACAGTGACCCACAATCTGATGTTCGTTTCATCTTTTTATACTATGAAGCACTCATGTCCACGAGCTAGTTGTACCGCGCCCACCTAATGTGGATTATAACAAAAATACAATATACCATAATAATGTCATAACATTGTACCAAGAGTTTTTGTTTGTTATGTCTTGTTTATCATGAGATGTTCGCTTCATCTTGTTTTTATACTATGAAGTACTCATGTCCACGACCTAGTTGTATCGCGCCAACTTAATGTGGATTACAACAAAACTACAATATACCATAATAAGGTCATAATCGTTGTACTAAGAGTTTTTGTATGTTGTCTTGTTTTTATACTATGAAGTACCCATGTCCACGAGCTAGTTGTATCACGCCAACTTAATGTGGATTACAACAAAAATACAATATACCATGATAATGTCATAATCGTTGTACCAAGAGTTTTTGTTATATAATACAGTGACCCACAATTTGATGTTCGTTTCATCTTGTTTTTATACAATGAAGCACTCATGTCCACGAGCTAGTTGTACCGCGCCCACTTAATGTGGATTATAACAAAAATACAATATACCATAATAATGTCACAACGTTGTACCAAGAGTATTTGTTTGTTATGTCTTGTTTATCATGAGATGTTCGGTTCATCTTGTTTTTATGCTATGAAGTACTCATGTCCACGACCTAGTTGTATCGCGCCAACTTAATTTGGATTACAACAAAAGTACAATATACCATAATAAGGTCATAATCGTTGTACCAAGAGTTTTTGTTTGTTGTCTTGTTTTTATACTATGAAGCACCCATGTCCACGAGCTAGTTGTATCACACCAACTTAATGTGGATTACAACAAAAATACAATATACCATAATAATGTCATAATCGGTGTACCAAGAGTTTTTATTTGTTATAACATACATCTTTTTATCACTTAAAATTATTATAATAAAATATTTCGTTGAAGTATTCTATTTTATCTTTGATACACAAATATTGTGTGAATCGTAGACTTGTCATTTTGTATGAATCATATGTTCTAACTTGTTATCTTGTTGAGACGGGTAAAGAGTTTATGTAAATACATATATGCTTGTAATATAGATATATGTTTATATAAATACATATATGGGA
Organism: Helianthus tuberosus; assembly: GCA_030545235.1. Lineage (NCBI taxonomy): Eukaryota > Viridiplantae > Streptophyta > Magnoliopsida > Asterales > Asteraceae > Helianthus > Helianthus tuberosus. The sequence goes on along the minus strand of CM060400.1, from coordinate 113,788,378 downwards.
AAAATTACAAGTTTTGTCCTTTATCTTTATACCACTTTTCAGGCGGTGTCCTTTACTAGGTATTTTGTTGCAAGTTTAGTCCTTTACACCCAACCCAGTTAAAAAACCCTGTTAATTGTTGGGTGTAAATGACTAAACTTGCAACAAAATACCTAGGTAAATGACTAAACTTGCAACAAAATACCTAGTAAAGGACACCGTCTGTCAACAATTAACAGAGTTTTTTAACTGGGTTGGGTGTAAAGGACTAAACTTGCAACAAAATACCTAGTAAAGGACACTGTCTGTCAACATTCGTTAAAAAGGACACCGCCTGAAAAGTGGTATAAGGATAAAAGACAAAACTTGTAATTTTTCCTACATATATGTTTGTAATATAGATATATAAATATCATAGTATTTTGCAAGTTATATAAATACATGTTCGTAATATAAATAAATGATAAAATATAATATCAAATATCAAAGTATTTAGCAAATTATACATTTCAAGTGTTGATTTAATATTTATATAAAACTTTATATAAATACATGTTAGTAATATCGACACATGTTTATTACAATACATTAAATATTCTGGCTCCTGCCTGGTGGCGGCGGTAATCTGGAACAAAGTGAGCCAGTGGTGTAAATGCCCTCAAATTTTCGCCTTCAATACAAGAGACCTACTGGGAATATATAAAAATTATGGATTAAATGGCAGGAAGCGAAAAATTATGCAAGGTATTATTCTGGTTGCATGTTGGTCAATTTGGAAGAATCGAAACCATGTAAATTTTTCTGAGCAGCGGGTTACTATAGATAATATTTTTGGCGAGATATAAGCGTCCTCATTTATGTGGTACAAGAGCCATTCGAAGGGTAGTGAATTGACTGGGAAAAGTGGTCAACATTTGTAGTGATGGAGAATTAAATCAGTTTTCTTATGTATAAGTTTGGGTTGGGTTATCTAATGTAATTCTGGGGCATTTTGGGGTTCTGTTCTCTAGCCTTTTGCTGGATGTTATGCTTGATTATATTTGGGTAATAAAATTCTATTGTCGTTCACAAAAAGAAAATGGTTGAGCACACTCAATAATAAAGAGTGGATTCTTATTGTTTGCTTTTCCCCATTTGTCCTTGCTATCTATGTGATTTTGTGCTTTGATTTTGATTTTGATTGGCTTTGTACGAACAAATATAAGGAAAAAAAACAAAAAACAATCTAATGAACATGGAATAAAAACTAGGAAAAATTATCATCGATCAATTTTAGTTTTATCCAAGAATAATACAATAAGGGGCAGTTCCTATCAAAAAAGTCATCAAAATTTACAATGCTTTTGCAAAGTTTTATCCAAGAACTATATATGTTACTTTTTTCTATGCATAGAACTTTGTATAGTTTTAATTTTATTCTTTATGTAAACAAAAACTCATCAAAATTACAATGTTTTTGCAAAGTTGGAAAACATAAAATTGGTGAAAGCAGATGAACTTAAATATATTAAAATTTAAAAGTTTGCAAGTTTTATGACCCACAAATCAAAATCTATATAATACAGTGACCCACAATCTGACGTTCGCTTCAACTTTTTTTTATACTATGAAGCACTCATGTCCACGAGCTAGTTGTATTGCGCCAACTTAATGTGGATTACAACAAAAACAAAATATACCATAATAATGTCATAGTCGGTGTGCCAAGAGTTTTTGTTTGTTATATCTTGTTTATCATGAGATGTTGTTTAAATAACACTTTTTTGTATGTTACGTCTTGTTGATTATATTGAGAGGTTGTTTGATAAAACAGTAACTGAAATTGCAGGAAAGCACATGACATTACATGAATTGCTTTAGTATCTTGAAATACTATAAACATGAAAAATGCTGGTATGAATATAAAGTTTTGATATGCAAATAACATGACATTACATGAATTGCTTTAGTATCTTGAAATACTATTAACATGAAAAGTACTAGTATGAATATAAAGTTTTGATATACCATTAACATGAAAAGTACTAGTATGAATATAAAGTTTTGATACGTAAATAACAAAGTATTGTATTACTTTTTGCTTTGCAAGATCCAAGGACATGAAATTGTTTGAAGACACATGACATTACAGGAATTGTTTTAGTTTAATTTGCAACTTGAAATACTATTAACATGAGAAACATAGAAAACAAACTGCTAGAATGAATACAAAGTGTTACAAAGAACAAAGTGTTGGTACGTAAAGAACACAGTGTTGATATCATGTGTTGTTACATATCAACACTTTTTTATTTAACTAGTAGAAAAATCCATTTTATGATTGTATTTTCGGTAACAAAACGACTACAATTGGTTTGTTGGCATACAAGTTTTGAGTACTAGCATATATGTATAAGAGTTTGAACAATCCACATGACAAAAATAGTTAACGAGATTAATGTAAACATGGCATGCAATTTAACAAGTCAACCCTCTGATTACCGCAAGAATAAAAAACTTAACATGACCTCAAGATACGGGTGGTGTGTTACTCCTATAGCGGTATACATGTTAAGGGGAGGCTCGTACGAAGTTAATGACAAGTAAATCGCATAAAAGAATCATCCAAGTATACAAATCAGCACGTATTTAAGCATGTATGATTGGATTGTTTGTGTTTTTTACTTAAGCATAAAGTATGATTTCGTGTGTTTAAATAGTATAACGTATTGCACCCAAAAGTGTAAAAGGAAAAATGGGTCATGTATACTCACAATTTTGCAACGCTTTTCGATTATCCGCGAGTGATGAGTTGTTTGAGAATGGAGAATCGAAAGTAAGGTCATACGACGTTTATGGAGTAGGTAGATTCAGAATTTAGAATTTAAGTACAAAAGTATGTATGCATAAAAGTATATCTAGTCTAAGTACTCGTTTTGACATTAAGTTGTATACAACTTAATGTCAAAACGAGTACTTAGACTAGATATACTTTTATGCTTACATACGTATGTGATTTCATGGGTCCTAATTTGTCCATTAAAATCAACTACGAGAGACTTAGAATCATATATAAAGTAGCCTAGGTTTATGACGGATAATCATAAACCGATTATCATCATAAATTCAGCCATGTTCATATATATATATATATATATATATATATATATATATAGTTATAATAATAATCCTAAGCTAAATCCATCATGAGTTTTATAGATTGTCCTATAAGTCAAGCATGTAGGATTTTCCTCATTGTACGATTCACCACTACACAAATCATCACAAGGATGATTCGGAGGGTCATGAATGAAAAGAAATAACAACTAACTAATACATCATCAAGTAGCCAAGTAAGTCCTAACCTGGGTGAACCACCACTACATGGAAAGAGTTAACTAAGTGTTGAAGGCTAGACGGGGTTATGTTACTCTGATACTAGAAAGCTACTTGAGTGTTCATACACAAGGTTTACAAGTGACGTAGTGGAACTAGGTTGGAAAGCCAAAGCACCTATGGTTCACACTTTTACAAATCATAAGTTCAACCATATAGAAGATGGTGAATCGGGAATATTTTCAACACTTGAATATAACATGTATGAACTTAAAGTAAAGAATTTTGAACTCACAACTTGATGGAAATCAACCTCAACACAAACCCACAACTATGAACTAAGTTGTGAGCTTGGTGGGTATAAGATTTCACCAAGTTTAGTAAAGAAAAAGAAGTTATAATAACTTTGTACAAAACAGAATTTAATCTAACTTTGGACCTCAAATATGGTGAGGTTTCACCTTAGTTTGCGATGGCAAACATGTGAAAACCTTCATAGATGTTATCCAAGCAAGATGAAAGAAGAAACAAGAAAGAAATGAGTGAAGAAGTGAGCTAGAACTCACTTAAAAGTCTTGAAAGTTTCTGCCCAAAAATCAGATTTTTTGAGTGTTCTTAAGAGGATTTGAGAGTGAATGAGGTGTTTGGAAAGTGGAAATGAGGGTTAGGGATGTGACGACGGGCAAATTAAGACTAACATCCGAACAAACCCGAATCTCGCACACATCGTGATCTTAGGTTTTAGACTAAAATTTTACTAATTGTGCCGTCATATGCATAGCAATATCTATTGGTGTCACATTTTGCATTTGGTAATTTTAAGAAACGAGTTAACGCTAACCTGCGCGTTGCGGTTAGATGTAGATTAAGAATTTAATTCTTAAAGTTTAATTGGGTTGACTAATGGCCCAATGGAAAAAAGATCAATGACATATGATACTCCTCAATATGGCTAGCCCAATAGCTAACACATAATAATCCCAACTAAACAAAACCAACTCTTCAAAACGTGAGCTATATAGCCTGCCAATTATTCTTATTGACCTTCAAAGTATGTTTGACCAGCCCCATATTTTTTTTACTATTTGACTATCTTCCATAACCCTCATACGACCTTTGCTACACACTTTGAATCCAAAGTCTAAACAACAACCACTGAAAACAATTTTTTTCCAATTCGAGGCTTTGACTTGATTGAATCCGTTTGACTTATTTTTCAGAAAAACATATCAACTATTAAGGACTAATGATAAGCATAAAAAATGGTAAACAAATTTGGGACAATATGACATCACCTACCAACAGAGAACCATAAGCATACTTAATCTTCAATTGTATTCTTCAAACTCTACAAACAAAGTATCCACATACAAATTGTAAACATTGTTTATAGCATACAAACACAGAGTCAAATAATGAAAAGAGAAACAAAGTAACTGACATCGAATCACTCGGTTGTGTTATGCGAGTGTTTTTCGAAAACGTGTGTATTGTGTTAGCCTTAGGAAAGGCAAAATAGTTTTCAGCCTTAGGAAAAGCTACTTCGTACGAAAATGTATGTGCGTGGGTCCGTACGATGTTGTATCTTTGCGAGTTCGAATAAGAGTATCAAAAGTAGGTTCACACGAAACCCCTACCGGATTTGCACGAAGTTTTTCTGTTGGTACTTAGACTATAGACTAGGTCAACTCTATACGACTCGACCTAATTCCCTATAGTTACGGCTCTGATACCAATCTGTCACACCCCAATCGATGGCGGAATCATCGGGGCGTGGCACTAGGCGAACCAGATTGCTCAAGAGAATCCATAACAACTATCCATTACCAATATTTTTAACATTCATTGCCCCATATCAATGAACAAATATTCAACACATAGTTATTACAGACAGCGAGTTCTTAAAAGTAAAACAAGTCCGACAACCTAGATTTCTATTATGAGTTTCTAGACTACTTATCTTGATTTCAACATAACATTCCATCAACCTGTGACATACGTTAAAATAAAGTCAATACATAAAGTAAAGGTGAGTACACAAGTTTGCATAATAATAGTATAAAAAGTGTTTACGCATAACCAGCATGTAACACGTAACGGACGAAGCATGTAACTATAAAAAATGATACAACCTAACCACGAGACTGCGTTGTAGAGTATGCGCGACGCATGTTCACTGAAGCAAACACGTGAAGTAAAGTAATGTGATCCTTAGCAACCCTTGTCCACGACAGGTGCTGAGTCCAAACTATAGTACTATCGTTGCTAGAGGCGGTCTAGTGTAACACTGTATAGCATAGTAACAAGCATTAAACAAATCACGTAGAGCATACGGGAGCGGTTAGCGTTTATAAAGTGTTTGCGTTGTGTGTTGTGTTTTGATACAGAACGTATGTAACACCCAAAAGTGCATTAAACGAAAAATGGGTTCGAGTATACTCACAATGTGTGTTTATCAAGTAAACACAAGCTGGATTGGATTGAAGGGTGCGCGTTGAGTTAGCCTGTAAATGGAAACAGAAGCATAAGTCTTCTTCAGGACTGAACAGAGTGTAAGCAGCGTGTCGAACGGATGATTCCCATCCGAAAGGAATACGGACGGATGGTCATCCGAACGGATGGCCATTCAAACGGATGTCCATTCGAATAGGATGTGTTTGTTTGTGTAAATATGTTAAAATTCAGAGTTTAGTTAAAACGTTTAGACAAGGAAAATTATAAGGATCAGGTCATCCGGACGGATGGTCATCTGGACGGATGGCCATTCGGTCGAATGATCTGTAGTTGAAGTTTTGGTAAAATTTTCTAAGTAAAAGGTTTGCTTTGACTTAACAGAGACGGCGTGATGACGTATCAAACAACGGAATACACCAACACCAGTTCACTCGGCCGGATGGGCCCAGCCCATTCGGACGGCGAGCTGTTCTTGATGAAGATTCATGTTTGACACGTTAATCGGTCCATCTCTCCGGTGGAAATCCGTTTTCAAGCCGACTTTCGACTAAGGAACGAGTCGAGAGTCTGATTGAGTCCAGATTCCATCAATATTGTAGGAAAATGAAAAGAAACATAGAGATAAGTTGAGAAAGATTGGAAATATTTCATAACTTAGTTGAAAAGTGTGAAAATCCTTTAGATCTGGAACCAATTTCGATTGAATGGTGTTTCTCAACAGTTCGCCTAAGTAAAATGAGTGAAATCCATCTTCGAGAGGTCCGAATCAGTGATTTCAAGGAAAAAGTTAGTGAGTGTGTGTGATTTTGTTGAAGAAGATGGTGTAGAAGTGATTAGAGATGATGGTCGTGCAAGATTTGAGGAGAAATGCTTACAAAACGGCCTTGATTTGAGACAAACTCTTGGGGAGCGGATGAAAGTGTCAAAGTCATAGAATGGAGGTGTACGGCGGTATTTATAGAGATAGGGTGAAGGGTTAAGTCGGTTGCAAGAATGGCAGCGTTCAGATGGCTCCATCGGGTCGAATGGTCATCCAGATGAATGGTCATCCGGGTGGATGTCCATTCGGACGGAAGGCCATTCGATCGGTCGTGTTTGCGCGAGTTAGTTTTCCAACTTTGGTTCGTTTGTTAAGCGTTGTGTTGCGTTTAATCGAGTTGCGAGTGAGTGTTTAAGCGTATAAGCGTTGCGTTGATAACTACATAACATTCAACAAGTAATCACACAAATAACACACATAACATAATTAAATCTGCTTTCGAGTCTGTGTTTAGTTTGCATTGCGATAGCGTTTAGTTCTAAATAAGCGATGTAAAATGTGATGAAATGCTTCTAAGTTGTAAGTGTTGTAATAAGCGTTTAAAATGCATTGAAATATAGTTTAATCCCCTTTGTGTAAATCGAATCCCAAGAGTACAAGCATTTACGAAAAGAAAGACAGTGATTGGTAACGATCCGAAATATCGGGTTGTTACATGGTCGGCCGTCTCATTGACCGAAAGGGGAGGAGGGTGGTTTAGGTACAGGGGAGTGGTTGTTTGTGGGTTTTTGGTGAAGAGGATGAGGGGTGCGAGTGACCGGTCGGGTTACCGACGCTGCCAGCTGGTCGGTGTAGTGCCGGTCAGACATCGAGAAGGAGAGGGAGATCAAGATGTAGGTGTTGTTTGGTTGTGTTATTTGGAGTTATAAAGATGGTTAAACAGGTTTACATTACACGTTACACTTGCCATGTTGGATTATATTGACACATAGGCTGTTTTTTCTAACCCAGTTAGTGTTTATTTAACGACGGGGTGTCATGATAAACAATGTGTTAAGTTGGGAGTGGTGTGAGCCAAAGTCAAAGTTGAGAGTGACAGCGGTCAAACGCGAATAGTTGGGGGTGATGAATTTTCACTACACTACCTAATTGTTTCCATACACCACCTAACTATAAACTTTATTCATACTATTGTAAATATTATTTTGTATTTTGTATCATGTTATCTTAGAGATCCCACCGGTTCCTTATAAAATGTTATAATAAAAATGGGAAGTATAGTTTTGTATCCATCGCCGGGTATGGGACACCTCATTTCTATGGTGGAGCTCGGGAAACTTATCACCAAACACCACCCTTCCTTCTCCATCGTCGTCCTCACTCTCATCCCTTCCTTCAACACGGGCACCACCGCCGCCTATGTCCACCACATCTCTGCCACCTTCCACGCCATCACCTTCCACCACTCCCTGACATCCCTCTTGACCCCCTACAATTCCCTTCAATGGAAGCCATCATCTTTGAGCTTATTCGACGTAGCAACACTAACGCCGATCGCGCTTTACAATCAATCTCTTCATCTTCTAACATCTCCGCCTTCGTTATCGACTTCTTTTGCACGACAGTAATGCCTATTGCTGATAATTTAAACCTGCCAGTTTACTACTTATTTACTTCCGGTGCATGCTGCCTTGCACAATTCCTTTACCTTCCGACAATTCATAAAACCACTTGTTGAAAATAATGAAAAGTTCATTCATATACTACATGTTTAGTATATTGAGTTGGTTATCGTCCTGTTCGTATTTGTCTTTGGGCTTTGTTGTAATGGGCTGATTGTTATATCAGTTATCATAGTTATCATATGGTTATATTTTGTTATATTTGTTCTAATGTTTGTTGTAAGTTGTAAAAGATAGCTGGAAGTCTGAGGGAGTATTATGAAACTTTGGAGGGACTCCGATCATCTTGTCACAAAGTTTTGGATTAATGTGTAATATTCAGTGCTGGGAATATAAAAAGGATTTGTGTGTGCAGAAGGTTATAATTTTTTCCCAATTTCACTCTCACAACCCTCTCTCTCTTCTACGCATATGAGATTGAAGAACTATTGAAGTTCTTGTTGAGTTATTTATTCTGTATCGTTAAAGATCCTGTGAATCTTCGTATTTTCGAAGTTATACTAGTTCTTGATGCACACACTTTCAGTCTTCCTCATTCCAGTTGAGGATCATTAGGTCTGCTTCAGTCTCTCTTGTTCCAGATGATATTCGTTCAGTCTACTGGTGATATGATGAAGATCTATTGAAGATTTGGTTCGTCATTTGTTTCGTTTGTATTGCTGATCCTGTTAAGATCATGCGGATCTTCGTATTTCAGGTTGTATTATTTCATTCTTGTTGTATTGTTCCGATTAATCAACTGATTGTTATCAGTTGATTATGTACTTAGTATTGAATGATTTCTGATCTTACAGTTTTGTAAGATCTTGTGTGGTTTGGGTGTTTTCTGGGATGGTAAAGATAATAAAGTTTTACGTCACCGTTTTGTCGCTTATCTTCTGTTCGTGTTGTTTCTTGCATTGTGTCTTGAGAATATATATCATTTTTTTGACATGGTATCAGAGCCATATGGCTCTGATTCTGTTGTTCTTCCGCTGTGGATTGTCTTGATTAGAATAATTAGTTTTTCTTTACATTTTTTTTGAAACCCTAGGTTGAGCTGTTGCTCTTGAGTCGGATCTGTTGGGGTTCCGATGTGTATTGTGTTCATTATTTGGTATTCTTGTTGTCTGGTCAATTTTTGATATTTTCTTGGAGTGTGTGCAGGTTTGAATCTGGTGTGACACAAATCCTTATTAGGGTTTGTTGAAGGTCAAGAAGGAGATCAGATATGTTTCTTGTGTTTTGAATCTGTTTTTTTTTTTTTCTTTTTTTCTTTTTTGTGTCTGTTCTGTTTTGATCCTTGTTTGAAGTGTTTGCAGGTCAGATCTGGTAAGATCGATACAATACTGGTGTGTCACAAACCCTAAGTAGGGTCTGTTGATGTTTGGAAGGAGGTTGTCTATCTTTTTTTGAAGACCTATGTTAGTCTCTGAAACCCTAGAAGGTTCAGGGCTATCTAACTAGGTATGCTTGATTGAGGCTAGATTCAATTGTGTAGTTCTTGGAAACTACAAATTTGATCTTTTTAGGAGTTAAATGCGCCATTTGTAAGATTTTTCTAATTTTATCTTGTTTTATTTTTTTTTGTTGATTGGATTAGTTGAAGTCGGGGTAGTGAGGACCGACACCTTCTTGTCTGTTATGTGTTTTTTGTTTGTCTGTGGTTTCTTGTTGGTGTATATCTGTTTGTTTTATGTATCTACTGTTGTTGTTGTCGTTTATTAGGTTGTGGCTCCTGAGTAAAGGCATGTCCAGGCACCATAGAGTGATGAACCTGGAATCTTGTCCCTAACCCAGCTTCGCCTTAGAGTTGTTTGCTCTTGTTGTCTGTTGTCTCAGTGAGTAGTTATTTGTTTGATAACTTGGTGTTATCTTGCTTGTTCTCTGTTTATATTGTTTGTTTATCTGGTTTTTTTGCTGGATTGTTCAATGAAATTTCTACATGTTCAGGTTCTTTCTTGTGTATGCTTGTATGGTAGACTTGTATGTTAAATATCTTGTTTCACTTAATCATGAAGAATTGAAATGTATGTGTAGTAATGAGTTTTTTTTTTTAATTATCATTACTTGCAAATTGCACATGTTCTCTTAGTACTGGTTGCAAGGTTCAAGTGGTTAGTTATACGTGTACATTGTGTAGCCTATAACTAGGTTGCAACATGGGTTTGTTTTTAAATAAGATGATTATCCAGGATCTTAAAATTGTGTCTACTATGTTTTGCATATCTGGGCACTTGATTCTCATGATAGAGGAAGTTGTCTAAAGAAAATGTGATTACTAACCCTGTCATGCGTTGTTTTGTCTGAAAGGTTGTCTTCTGATTATTGTATCATGTGATTTAGTGTTTTGGTTCAAGAATGTTTCTTGGGTATTTGTTATTGCCTTGTATGTGAGATATTAAATCATGAAATCTTGTTTTTCATAATTTGTTTAGACTTTTATTGTTAATTTGTATAAAAGTGTGTACTTCTTGTTATTTTTTGATCTTCTTTGCTCCTCATGTACTCATTATAGACTTAGGAATCTTAGTTAGAATTCTGTTAAATTTGAGTAGGGTTGCTTTGTATATGTGAGAGTTTCTTGTTGTTTTTTAGTATCGTTTCTTGTTGCTACTAGTTTATAGTTGATTACTGCTGTTTGATGCTCATGTTTTCATGTCTTGTGTTGGTGCACTACGTCTGTCGACTATGTCTTATATCGAGTCTAGTAGAGTTTAGGTTAGACAATGGCACGAAATCCAAGAAACATGTATTAGAAGTGATTTCGCTCATGTGTCAATGAGGTGATTTCGCTCTTATGTCAAAACCTGATTTCGCTTATGTGTCATTCAGGTGGTTTCGCTTATGTGTCATGTACATAAGAGCGAAACCTGTTAGCCTATATATAGGTCATTTGAGCGAAATCACATACATAGTTGTAGGTGTTGTCTTCCGGTAAGCCACGAAGTGCTGCCGAAGTGTTGTTAGAGCTTGTAATTGCTTCAGTGATCAATACAACAACATTTTAAAGTGAATACTGCTGAAATCGCACCAAAGCATTAGTTTCCGCCTCTTGTTTTGGATAGGAATTCTTCTGATCGACTCAATCAGGGCCGAATACGATCCTACAAGTGGTATCAGAGCTCAGGAGGAAGAGTTCTTGCCATTTCAGTTGCATATTCTGATTTTCTACACCTTCTTTCTCATTTTTGAAATTTTTTTACGGTAAAACCAGCTCAAATTCACAAATAACACTCGTAATCATGTATTAATAAACCCTTGAAAGTTTCAAAGCTAAAATCGACCTAGATCTTAGTATTTTTGGGGTTTCGCTCGTATGGACTCGTGCAAAAAGTGACGTCATCAGCTGATTTCGCTCTTGTGACAAGCATATTTCACTCTTGTGACAACTAAGGGTTTCGCTTATAGTGACACTTAGGTTTCGCTTTTGTGACACTATAGGGTTTCGCTCCAAAGAACACTTAGATTTCGCTTTTGTGACACTATAAGGTTTCGCTCCAAGGAACACTTAGGTTTCGCTCTTAAAACACTTGATATTTCGCTTATTGTGACACTTTGGTATTTCGCTCCAAGGGTCAATTTTGCCTTATATTGGAAATTTTGTGAACTTGTGAACTTTGAACAATGGACACTGAATTCTATAACGCATTTGCTAGCCCGATTACAATCACACAGAATGCTTTGCATGAGAACAAAATCGGAACGTCTCAGAAACCGCCTAAACTCATGGATATTGATGATTACAACGCATTGTCCGAACGGTTTGGGAATTGGGTTGAAGCTTATCATTTGGATGCGTGGGAACACACTGAGGAACCTTATGTAAGACCCACAACAAATGGTGTTCAGTTAACAATTCGAGAAATGAGTACGGAAGATAAAAAGAAATATTGAGATGAGAAATTGATGGTGAGTCTGCTTCAGCAAGCAATAAAAGAAGATATCTTGATACTGCTTCAACATGATGGAACAGCTTATTCAATCTGGACAGAATTGGAAGCAAAATTTGTTGGAAGTGATGATATGCTCAAAAACAAAATGTCACTCATGAAGAAAGAATTCGATTTATTACGTGGTTTGAAATCTAAAAACACCAAGCAAATAATTGATAGATATTGTAACTTGGTGAGAAATATGACAAAACTTGGTATTAAAAAGGATACTGATGAATTGATTGAAAAACTTGCAGATGCACTACCTCATGAAACTTGGGGAACATTTCTGATGATGCTGAGATCCAATAGAAAAGATTATAAAAATATGACATTGGGAGACTTCATCAAACACCTGGAAGCTCAAGAGATGGAGCAGAGAAAGATTGCCAGGATGAAGAACTACGATGGAGAACAAGATATCAGCTTGTATTACAAAGGTGGTGTCAACGAAAAGTCAAATTTTTCTCCAAAAGTCGAAACTGCTTACAGTGCAAAAGATTCTTCTGAAAAGAAATCATCCCAGGGATCAAGCAGCACAAGATTTTCATCATTCGATCCAAACATTTCTGCAACAAAGAACGGAAGAAAACTTCAATGCAATATTGTATTAAATCTTGAAAGTGATCAAGATTATTCTGAAGAAGTAGCTAAAAATCAAATGTCTTTGTTGGGAATGGTGTTGGAATCCTATAGTAGTTTTGTGGCCGGAAAATCGATAATCCAATGCTCACGAAAGAGGATTACGATCAAATCGATGCTGAGGAAATGGAATTGATGGATATTAAATGGTGCATGGCTAGCGTATTGAGAAGAGCCGAAAAGTTTAAACAAATAACAGGCCGAGATGATTTCCGTGATGCAAATGTTTCAACTTTAGGCTTTGATAAATCTAAAGTTACATGTTTTCGTTGCAGGGAAAAGGGGCATTTCAAGAGGGAGTGCAAAAATCGTGAAGCTAGTGGAGCCCAAAATCCTTTTGGAAACAACGATTATCATAAAAAGGCGATTTATCATCAAGTCACACCACCAGCACTGCATCAGGCACAAACTGCACATGGGAGAGATGTGATTGAAGGTTCAAAAAGAGCATGTCTAGTTAATCAGGGCAAACATGATAATTTTAGCTGGGATAAATACCTTCCAACAAACAGCAAAGTGTGTTTGGCAGAACAAGATGATGAAAAATTGGCTGAAGGTTTCTGTTGGGATGATTTTTGCCCAGATCAAGAACTTATGACCAAAGAGATGTCCAAAGATGCTTCATATGCTAAAGCTTTCATTGCAAATGCCTACGATTTGAAAAGTGCCGAAAAGTGCCGAAAAGTAATGGAAGCTGCTGAAGCAAGACGGAGAAAGCTTGAAGAAGAGGAAGAGAGATTAAAAGCTGAGGCAGAAGCTGAGAAAAAAAGAAGAGCTGATTTTTTACGATCAAACAGAAAAGTCGAAGATGTTCCTGAATTTGAAGTCAAAGTTGATGCAGAACCTGTTAAAGTTCCTGAAAAGTGCATGAATTGTGATTCTTTAATCAAGCAGAACAATGAGTTGTTGCACAATATAAACAGATTAAAAGAATCCTATGATACAATGAATAGAGAAATCAACAAGTATACTGATTCAAACGGTGAACAAGCTGTGGCAATGAATACACTAAAGAGAGCTTACCTGAGACAACTTGATGATGTCAACTTTCACGTATAGAAATGTGCTGATCTGGAGTTGAAGTTGGCAACACAAAAGATAGAAACTGAAAGAGTCAACAAGTTATTAGAAAGTTACTCATGTTCTACTTTTGTTGTTGATAGGATTTATCTGGTTGTGGAGAATTTGAAGACTTTTGAAGAAGTAAAAACTTCAGAAGAAGAGAAATCTGTGATAGAAGACAAAGATAAAGTGAAGATTTCTGGTAAGAAACCAAGTGTGGTCTACACTAGATGTCCGCCCCCGGTCGAAAATGGATATTCACCTCGAAATCCAAATTCCGAAAGAGTCGATAAGGCAATAAACTTACAATGGGAGTCTGGGCCGTTGGATAACTTGCCAGAAAATATTGATGTCACATACACGTCATCCGACACTGATCATGAGTCAAAGTTGATAAAAAGTGTGGTCGATCAGGTGTTAGATAAAGATGACTGTGAGGAGTCAAAACCAGAGTCCAAATCCAAGTCAAAATCTGAGTCCGATGCGTCAAAGTTAACAGTCAAAAAGGACAAACGGGTTTATGATAAAGAGTTTTTGATATCAAAATCTAATTTGAATGATGAATCATTCAAAGTGGCATATACTTTGAAAGATTCTGACAAATTATATTCTGATGAAACTTTTCCAATAAGAGGTGTTCAAACTGAAATGATTAAAAAGGTTTTCAAACTAACAGAAATCAACATTTCTGAAATAAAAGATATTAATCTTTCTGGAAAATCTAAACCTTACACCTCAAGAGTGCAACAAAGATTTAACAAGAAAATGGGTTACAATTGTGGTAATAGTTTCCAAAAGAAACCAAACCATAATCGTAATTTCAAAAAGAAAGCACTAGGTTTTCTTCAACCGAAAAATTATAAAAATGAAAAAGTTTATAAATCAAAAACTGTGTTTGTTTCAGGAAAATCTTTAGATGATGAGAAAGAGCAAGCATTCAGAAAGCAGACAAATCAAGAATTCCTTGCAAAGAAGCAAGATGAGATGAAGAAAAGTGTTATTCAGAAGACTACAGAGACAAGAACCTGTTTTCAGTGCAAAACTGTTGGTCATATTGCTAGAAATTGTCCGAAAACATTCAAACCAAAACATGAAGTCTCTGGTAAACTGAAAGGAAAAGTTGTTTGAGAAAACTGAACTTAGAACCAGAAAGTTTACAGGCTTTGAAAACTCCACTTTTGAGGTTGGAGAATGTTCAAAGAATGTGGTAAAACGAAAAGAAAATCTGAAAAATCAAAAATGGGTTATTAAGGGTTCAAGGAACAGTTCTGGTGATGAATCTGATTCCACAAAATCAGAGGAGCCAAAAGTTGTTAAAGAAAAGGTTGAGAAATCAGTTCCGAATGTGGATGATGTGAATTTTCCACCTCTGCGGGCTGAAAATTTTAAAAAGAAAGTTGGGAAAGTTGAAATTTCAAATCAATTTTATTCTGATAAGAAAAAATTTGATGTTGATAAAGCTTTTAACGGAACTGTGAAACACATTTTTGGAAAAATGGTCTATGGTAAGGCCAAAGGAGTGAAAGAATTTTATGCTTCCAAAAGAAATGTTCATAGGACGGTTGAAAGTAAAAATGAAGAAGAGGTTGTTACACCCAAGGAAGGTCAGGCTTGGGTGGATATATTTTTCAAACAGTAAAAACCTGACTTGCCGGAGATCCCAAGTTGGTAATCGTGGATCATGAATCGGCATCATTCTTTATCATGTTTGTATAATGTGTTTTTTGAAAAGCAGGACTTGCCGGAACTCCCAGGTTTGTAAGCGAGGAGTAGGAATCGGCACCTTGAGAATTCAACCAAAAGATGGTAATTGGTTGAAAAACAGGTTTGAAATGCTTAATTGTTAAACCTACAAGTGGTATGTATGATTGTTGTTTTTACAAGTGGTTCAGGTTGATACTACAAGTGGTTAATCAAGGTCATTAAATTGAACTTGAGTTAACTATCATTCATAAAATTGGCAAACAATGTGATGATTTGATCCCCAATTTTACAAGTGGTAAAATCAACAAAACTTATTTTCCGGAAAAACCATTTTGATTAAAACAAACTTGAGTGTTTTGAAATCATTATGGGAAAATAGTTTGTTGTGAGGGGGAGTTCTGATTGTTTATGCCAAGCGGATAGAGAATTGAAGTGATTCGATATCAGTTGTCACATTTCTGTACAGTTTGTTTTCAATTTCCTTTAAATGTTTTTGAATTTTAGGGGGAGTAAGAAATTTTCAGAAAATCCAAAAACATTAGAAAATTTGAAAAAGCCAAAAACATGATAAAATCAAAAATGAGTTTTGTGTCAAAGAAGGGGAAATGATAGTACATCAGTGGACTATCACAACATGCTAAAGAATTGGAAAGATAAAAAAGTGATAAACGGTCTCACTGATGATATGCCAGTAGAGTTTTGTACATTTAGTAGATTGTGACGAGATATAAACCTAAATTCAAACTTGCTTATATCGTGGGGAAACATCTCTCGGATATATGGGTAACCCCCGAAATCTTGTTTGAAAGATTCCTTTTTCTGATATACTAGGTCTTTATACTCAGTGATATTTGGGGTATTATTCCTGGACTTCTGCTGAATGGAAGTTCTGACCTAGTCCTCGAATAATACTTTCCACAATGCTTGAAACGTAGCATCACCCTCAGCATAAATGATAAGACAATAAAATTGCTTAGCAATGCTGTTGTAAAAAAGATCCTCTAAAGGGGACACACCCAGAAGTTGAGTCATGATCTCTCTGCTGAACGGTAGTTCTGACCTGAGCTCTCATTATTCTTCATAATTTATTAACCCCTTACAGATATCATTTGTGTCATATTTACCTGTAAGACTGAATATTGGGATCTGGATACGGGAGTATATTCAAGTGGTGGGACACACGAATGAGTTTAAGTTCCTAAGACATTAATATCGTATCTCGAAACAATTGAACTTTGTGTGAGACTTTAAATGGACCAGTATACTGACAATCTAGGTGAATCTTTTAAAACTTAAAATGAAATGAAGCTTAACGGTGTTGGTGATTTGTCTCAAAAACTGATATGATCCTCTTGCACGAACTCACAAAAATATTGTTTGTATATATTTCATTTCTGCATTTTCTTGAGTTTACAAGTGGTGTCAGTTATTTTCTTTCAGGAAATCCAAAAAGATTTTAGTGTGTTTTAGCATAAATTTTGAAAAATCCAAAAAGATTTTCGACGACTGATTTTGGAGAGCTGATTTTCAAAATTCCGAGTGCTAAACATGATGAACAAATGGTTTGGGTGAAAGAATTTGAGGATTGTTGAAATGAAATAAGAAAATGTTTTTGCTATAAAACGTTATTCCTGCATGTGGTGAATTAGATTTGAAAATCTTATTCACAAATGGTTATCAGAAAATTTATTTTTGGGTAGAGTTTTTGCAGGTTGGCAAGGTTTCGATCCAGAGCAGGATGAAAGCCTGGTTATGATCTTGTGAATTCCAGACTACGATCCCAGCAGATTGAGAGGGGGAGTCTGAAGACATCATGATATTCAACATTTGAGAGAGAGGATTTTGTTGAAGATAAAGATAGAGAATGAGGATTCTTGCAATGACAAATACTTCAGAGCAAGATCGAAGACTGATAAAGATTGTAGGTTGACAATCGAAGACTCGACACTGAAGACTCCGTCAACATCCGAGGGGGAGTTTGTTGGTGCAATACGTCTGTCGACTATGTCTTATATCGCGTCTAGTAGAGTTTAGGTTAGACAATGGCACGAAATCCAAGAAACATGTATTAGAAGTGATTTCGCTCATGTGTCAATGAGGTGATTTCGCTCTTATGTCAAAACCTGATTTCGCTTATGTGTCATTCAGGTGGTTTCACTTATGTGTCATGTACATAATAGCGAAACCTGTTAGCCTATATATAGGTCATTTGAGTGAAATCACATACATAGTTGTAGGTGTTGTCTTCCGGTAAGCCACAAAGTGATGCCGAAGTGTTGTTGGAGCTTGTAATTGCTTCAGTGATCAATACAACAACATTTTAAAGTGAATACTGCTGAAATCACACCAAATCATTAGTTTCCGCCTCTTGTTTTGGATAGGAATTCTTCTGATCGACTCAATCAGGGCCGAATACGATCCTACATCTTGTCTTATCATGAAAGTTGTGTGACTTTATGTTTGTCAGATATGTGTATGATAGTGTTATGCAATTACTTGATTATGTGATAATGAATATTTGATGAATCTTGTGATTCGTTGTTTCAGTCTTTGTTCTGTGTTATGATGTTTTTTGTGGATCTCTTATTTGTCAGAAATGTTTCTGAATGAGCTCTGGTCTTCAATTGTCTTTCAAGGGTTTTGTTGCTCATCTGAGAGTTTATTCTGTTTTACAAGGGTTTCATGTCTATTGTATTTTGGTTGGTTGATCAGAAGGTTGGATCTATGTATGTGTATTGTCTTGTTATCTTACATGCGTTTTTTTGTTGTAGATTGCTTTCGTATTTCATCTTCTTTATAGAAGACTATTTGTTTTATATGTATGGTCCTATAATCATGTGCTACTGATTGTGTATATCGGCTTCTCGTATTGAACAGTCTCATGTTTGTAATTTCTTGTTTGGTCTGGCATATTTGTCTGTTGGTGGATGTTTTGAAACTGTTTTTTTTTTTTTTTTTGTCAACTTTATCCTTAAAATGTATAGTTGTTTGTTTGTGGTTGTCTATGTTGACCAAAAGATGTAGTATGACTTATTCAAATGAACTTCAATAGTTTATTAAGGTAAATTGGTTTTTTTGGGATAAGTGTGTAGCTATGTTAACTAAAAGATTGTTATATCTAATTTCGTGAGCGGTCGTGTTTATAGTATGATATTTGTCTTTGTTGTGTTGATGTCTGTTGATTGTATATTGTTCATCCATATGAGTGTAGCATTTTGATCATTTTGAGTTCATATCGTTCTCAGTATGTCTTGTTATCAAGTTTCTTGAACTCAAATATTGGTTTCTTGTTAGTATGAGAAATGTTATGTGTTAGGTGCGATTCAAGCGTCATGTTTTTTGAAATGTTCAATAAATGTGTATAAGATTGCTTGGTTTATTGAATCCCATGTCTATTTGTCTTGATAATATAATCTTGTATGTTCACTGTATGATTCTGTATTTTTCAAGCATGGTTAACTGTTTGGTTCTCATTCTATTTTTAGGGATGTATGGTCTTGTGTTTTTGTTAAGTTTAGACCTGAAAATGTTGTTGATTTGTGTGGTGTGAATCTTTATCCTGGATCATGTGATTCAACTCTGTTTTTTGGTCTGACGAAGTGTTTCCTGAGCGTTGTCCGTATGTCTCATTGTCTTTTGTTGTATGATTAGTCAAACTATGTGGTTTGAGTGTTCTCTAATCAGTTGTTTCGCCAAGGTTGTCCTTGATGTCTATGTCTATTTGTCTATAGTCTTGTTTGTATGGTTAGCTGAACTGTGTGGTTCATGTTTAACCGATGTTTTTTGTCAAGACTATTTTGTATATGTGTGACAGCCTTGTATATTGTCTCGTGTGAGATATATTGTTCTGGTTACAAATTGTGTAATTTTGTGTTTAATCAGGATTTGTTTGGCTGTGTCTTATAGTCTTGGTTCTTGAATGTATGTGATGTTAGCCTTGTAAGTTTTCTCTTGTGTAAGAGGTGTGTTTCTGGTTGTGTATTTTTGCCAGAACCATCTAGGCTTTCATCGTTGTCTGGTGTTCTTAGTCATAACAATTTTATCTGTTTTGTTAACTGTCTGTTAGAGAGAGTTCTTTGATTTGTTATTGGTATTTGTGTTTTTCTTCAAAGAATCTCAGGTCTAGTCTTGTCTTGTAACTTGTCTGAATTCTTGTTTGTGTGATTTAGGGTTTGATTATAGAAATCTTACTTTTGATTTGGTTCTCTATGTTGTTGTGTATAAGGATCGGTTGCAAGTGATTCGAGTTATATTTTGTGTTGTATAAATATTTGGTGTTAATTGCAGTTTGCCTGTTTTATTTTGTAAACGTGCCATATTAGTTTTTTGAATCTTGTCTTTTATGAGAGGTTAAAAGATTGCCTGAGATAGATCTGGAATCTTGAAAAAAAAATAGTTGCTTATGGAATAATTGGTCTTATTAATATTGATTCTGATCTTCAAGTTGTTGATATTCTGATTAAAGGTCTGAGTAGCGAGGTGCATGATACTTTGTGTAATAAGTTCGGAATGACTAAAGTGTATAGTATATGAATGATGGGGGCATGTTGAAAATAATGAAAAGTTCATTCATATACTACATGTTTAGTATATTGAGTTGGTTATTGTCTTGTTCGTATTTGTCTTTGGGCTTTGTTGTATTGGGCTGATTGTTATATCAGTTATCATATGGTTATATTTTATTATATCTGTTCTAATGTTTGTTGTAAGTTGTAAAAGATAGCTGGAAGTCTGAGGGAGTATTATGAAACTTTGGAGGGACTCCGATCATCTTGTCACAAAGTTTTGGACTAATGTGTAATATTCAGTGCTGGGAATATAAAAAGGATTTGTGTGTGCAGAAGGTTATAATTTTTTCCCAATTTCACTCTCACACCCTCTCTCTCTCTCTTCTACGCATATGAGACTGAAGAACTGTTGAAGTTCTTGTTGAGTTATTTATTCTGTATCGTTAAAGATCATGTGAATCTTCGTATTTTCGAAGTTATACTAGTTCTTGATGCACACACTTTCAGTCTTCCTCATTCCAGTTGAGGATCATTAGGTCTGCTTCAGTCTCTCTTGTTCCGGATGATATTCGTTCAGTCTGCTGGTGATATGATGAAGATCTATTGAAGATTTGGTTCGTCATCTGTTTCGTTTGTATTGCTGATCCTGTTAAGATCCTGCGGATCTTCGTATTTCAGGTTGTATTATTTCATTCTTGTTGTATTGTTCCGATTAATCAACTGATTGTTATCAGTTCATTATGTACTTAGTATTGAATGATTTCTGGTCTTACAGTTTTGTAAGATCTTGGGTGGTTTGGGTGTTTTCTGGGATGGTAAAGATAATAAAGTTTTACGTCACCATTTTGTCGCTTATCTTCTGTTCGTGTTGTTTCTTGTATTGTGTCTTTAGAATATATATCGTTTTTTTGACACCACTACTAAAAGTTTTAAAGATATGAATACACTCATCCATATCCCTGGGCTGCTGCCTATACCATCTTCAGATATGGTAGTCCCGCTACTTGATAGAACAACTACTGATTATTCTGATTTTCTTGAAGTATGCGAGCATTTTCCAAAATCAGCTGGAATCATCATCAACACATTTGATTCGCTGGAGTCGAAGGCGAATAACGCCTTAAACGATGGAGTTTGTATACCAGATCAGCCTACGCCACCGATCTACTGCGTGGGACCGTTGGTGGCGAGTGGTGGTGATGGTTCGCACGAGTGTTTGAATTGGCTGGATTTGCAACCGAGTGGAAGTGTTGTGTATTTGTGTTTTGGGAGTTTGGGTGTGTTTCCGAGTGAGCAGTTGAAGGAGATAGCGAAGGGGTTGGAGATGAGTGTGTTGGACAGTTCTGTTTGAACATAATGGAAAACATGAAAACATACCTTTGATTGCATCAGCACAGGCCAGCAGAGAATCCAGATGGAGACGCAGCAACAGTGTTTGACATGATTGTCAGTTTGATCTGGTTCCTCCTTAGGGTGCTAACTGATGATGGGGACTTAGAAAACCGAAAAGGGGTATCGGCTTAGGAGAGGAGGCCGATGATGATGTTATGACTAATGGGGTGTGTCTAATTGTGTAACTGAGTAACCCTTTAACCTCCACATAATTCTCCTTATATAAGCACCCAGGAGGAAACCTAATTAGTTAATAAGGGTAATATGGTCCATCAACAATTACCAACTAATTATTTAATAGGTTATAATATATTTTGATCTATATTATGTAAATGATTATAATGGCTATAGATTAAATATTAAATCCTAATATATTTAATCTTACATTCTCCCACTTAGCCGAGTAATCATTTACTATGAGTATTAGATAAGCCTGATCAGGAGTTAACACTCATTTTAGCCTTAAACAAGTACTATAGCAGAGAAATACAGCCGTTGAATCATTATGCGACTCAGGACCCCCATTAATCATACTATAGCCTTAATTTAAAACCTAATCGTTATGATCAAAATACGCATAAGCCCTTTGTTTGATTTGTAACTATATTTGTCTATATGCCATTATGCTAGCGTGACATATTCTTAGAGACATACAAAATCAAACTGATGAGGAAAATTAACTAATACTTAGTCATTCATAGTACGATATGCAATTGCGCACGACCATTAATTAATACCCGTCTATGAGCTCTCTTAATAAGACTTATGGGTAATAGCCCTTCAGTTATAGGATCCTTAAGCATATCATGAATGTATTCGATACAAAACTTAGTTTCCTCAATTCATTCATAAACGAATAATTAATTGCGTATAGAAATTTAATGCAGCACCTCTTGAACTGTTACTGTTCAAGGAGTCATGGTAGCTGACTTTATCACACTAAGTCTTCAAAACATTAATTATATGGAGTTAATAAACTTATGAGTCCACTGATAAATTTCCAACAACATTTAGTGACTATATTATGTCGTTATAACTTAGGTTATTGATATCAGTCCATTATGACTCCTCCATGAGATAGGTTTTGTCTGCTGACATAAAGATATACCCGAAATTACATTTTATCATCTTTGAATATTTCAAAGTTAAAGTAATAAACCGGTTTTAATTCTCACTTCTTCTTCAAATCATAGCCTCTCGTTTCTTTAAAGATATTGTAATACTCTATTAGATGCTTCACATTAATCTAGACATATCTAGTGTGTTGCAATGTGAGTAATATCTAGACGAGTGTAGACTTGAACTTACATAAGGCTTCTAATTAATGAAGCGTAAGGAAAGAATCTCATTTATCCTATTATCCTCTAAAAGAGAGCATTAATGTTTGTTACATATGTAAGGACCCATTTGAGGTTAAACTTATGGAACAGAACTAATGTCCCACTGGGTCTATCTCGGTATGTTATGATATCTGTCACGTAAAAGATATCTCTGAGATATATTATATCAAAGTTTGTGTTAACAATGCTTTGACTTATGTAACATATACTTGTCAAAAGTATATCATCTATATAGACAAGTTTATCTTAGTTGCTCCCACTCATTTTGAGGTAGGTACATTAATCCACTTGATTCTTGATGAAAATAATTACAATAGCTTTTCATCACATTATGATGTTTGCATTAACCCATACATGGATTTTATTGGCTTACAAATAAAGTGTTCTTTAACCTTCAGTTTTGAACTTTCAGGCTGTTTTATGAACATGTAAATGTGTCAGCCAATTGTTAGGGAAAATTGTTTATAATGTTCATCTAATGTAGCTTTAAACTATTATAAGCTACTAGAACAGTGATGATCCTCAAAGAAATCTTTTGTTAGATATGTAATAAAGATTCTTTAATAATTTATCTCTTCCTGAGTACAACCTTTGACAATCAATCAAGCTTCTTCGTGTCTTAACGCTTATATATTAGGATTTGGTTTAGTTATGAACACTCTTAGGTAATTCAATCAAATCCCAAACGTTATACGAACACATAAAATCAGTTTTACTAGAAAACTGTTTTATTCCATTCAGAAGATTAATTGACGCTAATGGCTTAATTTGAAGAGATAGGATCAGCAAACATTTCCAAAATCCATTTCAACTTCAGTTAGGGAGGTTATGTAATCATCAAAGTTAGTAGGTTTTTAAATCTAGATGACCTCCTGAGTTGATTATTGGGTTCATTAGAAGTTTCAGTTTTATGGATTAGCTCTTGGTTAGGTTGCTATCATTTTCAGGATTCTAAGTTTTTAAGAGTTGATGCAGTATGGTGTACAAGAGGTGTAATCGGAGTTAAATTCAGAGTGAAATTTAATGACACTCTTCCCCCCGCCTCTTGTATTCCTTGCAATTCATGATAAGGACTTTGACTGCTCCCACTGACCTTAGAAATCTTTAGGAACTCAGCATGCTTAGGGTCAATATGTAACGACCAACAAATTCTAATAGAGAAACAAGTTAATGACGTTAGTCGTTGTAGTTTCTCTTGTTGAGGATTATGTTAGTTTAGGTAAGAAATCTAAGTGCGCCCACAATTAAGCAACAATGAAACTTTTGTAAGAGTAGCATTAGATTGAAGGAGATAAGTTTTTGATAGAATAGTGTCGTGATGGAGCGGTGTCTTGTACAAGAGGTGCAAATTGAGGTAATGTAAAATTTTCACTCCCCTACCTCTTGCAACTATTGCAAGTTATTATTAAGACACTTAATGCTCCCACTGATCTTTAATATCTCTAGAATGCTACAAGAGAAGTTTCAATGAGCTACGTGACGTGGGAACCTATCACATATACTTTAGACTTTATTTGATTTCTTCAATGTCCAGATATCACAAGAAACTTTAGGGACATATCTAATAGAAATCTTATTAAGTATATATATATATATATATATATATGAATAGATTTCTTCTAAGACCGTGGGCCATATGCGACAAAATATATATACAAGTTGATAGTATTTCAAATGATAAATGAATTATGTCTGAATATTCCTTTTTAGAATAAGTTCCACGAATGTCAATGAATGACTTATGATGGACCCATACTTATTCCTTAAGCCAAGTCATATTTTAGGGCTTTAATGTCATGATTTAAAATCACTTAGAATGAGATTAGATAAAAAATCATCCTTATTAACCATGTCATGATTTCTCATGAATTTCAGTTATAATGGATGAAATTTATAAGTCTCATTTTCCTTTTGTCAAATTCTCATTTGCATGATGACAAAAGTTGTGAAAGTGTAAGGTATCACCTAGTTCCATCTTAGTAATGTTTCAATCCAGATATTTAGAACAAATAAGATGAGAGTTTAAGGTAAGTGTGACTTTATGTTGACTATGCAAACCTCACAACGTTCATAACTTTGCTTAATTATGATACTATATTCTGATTAATCTTCAGAATATATAAGGTATCTTAAGACGTTGTTAGAAGACTGCTTATTATGGTTCTTATAGCCTTAACATTTAATTTTGTCACTAACTCTCATGTTAGTTATTTGTCGAGTTCTGGTAAGGAAACGTATGGAACTAGAGTCAACTAATCATGTGTTAATTGGAATATTAAAAATTATCAGACTTAAATATCATTAGGAAATGACTACATAATTAACTTATCCAACTGTTCTTTAGAGTAATGGATAGTCTCGTTGCTTATGCCTAGTCTAATGGCATAATTATGCAGTGAGATTTTCCCTTGAAGAACCTTAGAGTTGGGATTTTGTACTTGTATTTTGTCTATGGACCTTAGAACAATCCTCTTTTAAAGTTTTAGTGGTTGTAAGGTGAGTAACAACTTATTTTCCAGCTTCAAACATTTATTTCTTTGTACATATGTTGCTTATCAACACACTCGTTATACTTTGGTACTTTTGAGTGTTATAGTTGATCTATAAGGCATCACATTGTACTAGTGAAAATCTTAGTATGTAATGTACTGGAAAAATGTACTTATTTCCATGCGTAAGCCCTTAACTTTATGGGTAATGGTATTGTACATTATAATGTATTCACATATACCACTTAACTTTATAGTTTAGAATTTTAAATGAAGGCATGTATCTTAGGAGTTCTAGTGATTATTCCACAATTATAGATTAGTCTTAGGAAAGACTTAATCTGGAATAACCTTTTAGTGACAGAACTTATGTTAGAGAGTTCTTGATTATCATAAGAGACATCATGTTCAATTTATCCTAATCATCATGCTCTACTTTTCTTCTGTAGTGCTTTATCAGAAGAGAGCAATAGGATTATCGTGTCTTAAGAGATAATCAAGGATTTCATTCAAGAGCTAATCTTATAGAAACTTTAAATAAAGCAAAACATTTTAGGTTTAAAAAAAAAATTAGAGTGGATGAGATATAGATTTATAGAAGAAACTTATAGTGAGTAAAAATTATGGGTACTAAGAATAAGGCAGACGAAATGATCATAAAATTAATTAAGGATCATTAATATAAGGATCATTATGTGAAGAGATTGTGATATGTCTATTACTAACATCAAAATAATAGACTTATTTAAAGTTCTACTTAAACGAAGACAAATCAGCTTTGGCCAGAAGTGTAATCATTTAAGCATGTGTGCAAAGTGGTTGTAACAAATCAGCTTTGGCCAGAAATTGAGACAATCACTTTAGTTATGCACTTGTTAAGTATGCCATCTATGAAGGAATTAAATCAGCTTTGGCCAGATATTAAGACATTCATGTTTATGATGCACACTTAACATAGCTTTCGTAATACTTGAACGATAAGTAGACGCATCAAATCAGCTTTGGCCAGAAGTGATACATCAGAAGCTCATTCAAGTTAAGCCATTTTGGTTTTGTAAAACATTATTTGATCCTTATTAATTAACTAAATATTTACAAAAACCAGTTATTTAATAGCAAACCACCTGTTAGCGCGGATCGAACTCCGCAGTGAGTTCGCGGGGGGGGGGGTGTAGGGGGACAACGTGCCCCCGCACGGGGTTCGGGGCGGAGCCCCGAGCTAAATCTTAGTTCACATTAAATAGCCTAAAATAATGAGGTTTCGAGTCAGGTCTCGACTGAGTTATAAGATCTCGAGTCAGTTATGAGGTCTCGAGTCGCAACCTTGTTGTCTCGAGTCGGAACCATGGTCTCGACTACTATATCTTATGAGATCTTGATTCATGATGAGGTCTCGAGTCGCAACCACGGTCTCGAGTTATGACCTTATGGTCTCAAGTCGAGAACTTATGGTCTCGAGTTGTGAAGGTTTAAGGACCTGATGATTTCGAGTCGAGACCTTATGGTCTCGAGTCGTAATCTGATGGTCTCGAGCCCACTGTTGATAGCTGTTTATTGTGATAACATAACTGAAAATTCGAAATCTAAGGGATTATGAGATATGATTTCCTGTTTTAAGATGATCTAATTTTATCAAAATATTTCGAAAAATTATAACTGTATATCTTTTAACAGTTTTCGAATAAACTTAAAAGATAAAATTGGATCAAACATGGAAAAACACTCATCAATCCTAAATACATTCCAAAACATAACAGAATTTTTCGAATTTTCCTAAGAACACATGAAGAACCCTAAACATAAGAACAAAATTCTGGAACCCGAAACCTGAATTTTTAAGGTTTTTATAAACAGATTTCGGACGTGATTTTAACCATTATGATTTCGAGTCATTTATATAACATTCTTTTTCCGAATAAATTGATTTCGGCACATCAGACCCGAAACCAGCCGTGATGTTAAATTTTCAAAACTTATGTTTTCCAGATTTCAATCCCAGAATTAAGGATAGGAAAACATAACCGACTAATCAACATATGCTCTGATACCACATGTTGGACAGTTCTGTTTGAACATAATGGAAAACATGAAAACATACCTTTGATTGCATCAGCACAGGCCAGCAGAGAATCCAGATGGAGACGCAGCAACAGTGTTTGACATGATTGTCAGCTTGATCTGGTTCCTCCTTAGGGTGCTAACTGGTGATGGGGACTTAGAAAACCGAAAAGGGATATCGGCTTAGGAGAGGAGGTCGATGATGATGTTATGACTAATGGGGTGTGTCTAATTGTGTAACTGAGTAACCCTTTAACCTCCACATAATTCTCCTTATATAAGCACCCAGGAGGAAACCTAATTAGTTAATAAGGGTAATATGGTCCATCAACAATTACCAACTAATTATTTAATAGGTTATAATATATTTTGATCTATATTATGTAAATGATTATAATGGCTATAGATTAAATATTAAATCATAATATATTTAATCTTACAGAGTGGAGTTCGGTTTCTTTGGGTTGTTAGAAGCCCGCCTTAAAGCAAAAAAGAAGATCGGTTTTTGCCACCGCCTGAGCCAGACTTGGATATACTTCTTCCAGAAGGTTTCGTGGAGCGTACGAAAGATAGAGGGCTCGTGGTGAAGAACTGGGCGCCGCAAGTGGCTGTTCTAAGCCACAAGTCAGTGGGCGGGTTTGTGACACACTGCGGGTGGAACTCCATCTTGGAAGCCGTGTGTGCGGGTGTTCCATTGGTGGCATGGCCGCTGTACGCGGAACAAAAGTTCAATAAGGTGGTGTTGACGCATGACATGAAGCTGGCGCCACCGATGGATGAGTCAGAAGGCGGGATGGTAACCGCGGTGGAGGTGGAGAAGCGGGTTAGACAGTTGATGGAGGGGGATGAAGGTAAAGTTCTTCGGGAGGTGGTGACCGCAAGAAAAGTGGAGGCGGAGATGGTATTGAGCGAGGGTGGGTCTTCTCGTGCGGCTCTGTCAAAGTTAGTTGCCTTGTGGTAGTATTGGTTCATCTCCTATTTGGTCAAGGCGATAATATAATAAATTCTGTATTTCTCGGTGCTTAAGATGGTGTTCTTGAGCACATTATAACATACATCTTTTTGTCACTTAAAATTATTATAATAAAATATTTCGTTGAAGTATTCTATTTTATCTTTGACACACAAATTGTGTGAATCGCAGACTTGTCATTTTGTATGAATCATATGTTCTAACTTGTTAGCTTGTTGAGACGGGTAAAGAGTTTATATAAATACAAATATGCTTGTAATATAGATGTATGTTTATATAAATACATGTTTGTAATATAAATAAATGATAAAATATAATATCAAATATCAAATTATACTTTCCAAGTGTTGATCTAATATTTATATAAAAACTTTAAATAAATACTTTAGTAATATCGACACATGTTTATTACAATACATTAAATATTGTGGCTCCTGCCTAGTAGCGGCGGTTATATGGAACAAAGTGAGCCAGTGGTGTAAATGCCCTCAAATTTTCGCCTTCAATACAAGAGACCTACTGGGAATATATAAAAATTATGGATTAAATGGCATGAAGCGATAAATTATGCATGGTATAACTTTGGTCGCATGTTGGTCAATTTGGAAGAGTCGAAACGATGTAATATTTTCTGGGAAGCTGGTTAATATAGATAACACGAACACACAAGTTTTTTGTTCTTTTTGGTTTTTTTGCTCAAAACTCTTAAATATATGTATATTACATATGTAATTTTTTTAAATCAAAAAAATGTTAAAAGGTTAGAGTTTCTTAGGTTTATCAATAACTATAGGTTTTCTCCCAATACTTACACTATTACTATATCTTTATATATATTATAACAAATAAAACTATTTAGGGGACACTTTACAACTTCTAATGAAGGCTCAATTTTTTCTTGCCTTTTTCTCCTATTAAATATCTATATCTCCTATTAAGTGATACCAATTTTAATTAATAAAACAAAATAACTAATTATCTAAAATATAAATCTTATTATTTTAATAATGTATTAAAAACTAGTGGTTTCTCACCCGTGATTTGGCCTAATGCAACTTTTTAGAAGCAACTTTTTTCAAAATTAGTTGCATTTGACCTTAACGCAATGTTGTTGAATACAATATCTAATGCAACCTTTTCCATAAAAAGTTGCAAATTAATATTGAATTTGCAACGTTTTTGTTAAAAAGTTGCAAATTTACTAAAAATTGCAACACTTTTTTGAAAAGTTGCAATTTTTTCTTAATTTCGCAACTTTTGTTAGAAAGGTTGCATTAAGAATATTTTAATGCAACTCTTATTTTAAAGTGAAAAAGATAAATAATATTGCCATATCCTAGTAGTAAACCCGGCTCTTTGTTTGTATCAGGTCTCGGGTTTGATACCACTTTAAAGCAATTTTTGGTTTTTAGCCTTCCTAACCACCCCTTTTTAGAAAAAAAGTGAACCCCTTGGCAAAAATTCCTGGATCTGCCACTGAACGAAGTCTTCAAGTTATATACCATTTTAACATCTCCTTTATTGAGCCACATAACTCTATTTTAGGAATTTCCAACCATACCCCTAGCGCCCACCATATCGCTTTCACCGGCAAACAATTAACTAGAAAGTGTTCCACTGTTTCAGCAGCGTATCCACATCGAGGACAAGTCTGGTTCCCTACTCCCACCCCTCTTTTCAGCAATTCGACCCCAGTGGGGACTCTACGTATACGGATTTGGATCTTCTCTACCTCATAGTTGGATGTCTAAAGTCGTTATTATGTGGCACTAAACTTGATACTAAAACTATTTACTGATACATTGTTAGCATTATATTGAACTGTACTGAAATTGGCACTACATGTGCATACTGAATGTGAACATTGAACATGCTACTTAATGTGAATTCTTAACGTATTACTGAAAATGCTATATTGATATCAAATTGTTATGCTCTGCTAGTTTTCATTATTTCAAATGCAACTGAAATTGTTATATTGATATCGAATTGTTATGATTTCAAATGCATACAATTAATATTAGAGCTGGCTGCGTGAATTTTAAAAATATAAAAAAGTTCATCAAAAAGACACGATAGATATTCGAACTTGGGTCCAATCTCTGATAAAGTAAGGAATAATCCACTAGAACACTTAATCATCTTTTATTATAAATTCACTCGAGTTGCTTTTATATAGACGTTTATGTTAAATAATTTAAAAAATCATGGGTATAAGCTAGGATCGAACTCTAATCTACTCATTAGAAGAGCATGCGCTTACCAACTTGACTGGACACTTTTTGCATCAGTTTTCATGAACTTATTAATTATACAACCAGTATTAGTAATTATAGTGTAGTTATTAACATAATCCCGATTTTTTATAGGTTTTTCATTAATGAGGCACCCAAATCAGGGGGAAACAGTTAGTATGGTTAATACAACAGCCTTCCATCATTTGTCTTTGATTATCGGTTATTATTATTAATGAGTAAAGGGTAATCGTCTTTGATTAAATAGTATGGTTTGATTATCTGTGAGTGTAGGGAGTTCGTCTTTGCTTCATCTTCTACAACGGCGAAAGATCATTCTGCCAAGGTTCGTATATATCGTACTGCATTGCATATGAATTTTGTTTAATGAATTATTAGTATTGTTTTCGTCCTGTAGATGTTATAATAGTAGATAAGCCATGACTGAAAACTTCATAACCTGCACTTGGTTTTAACAATATTGTGGCCATTAAAGAAACTGATTAGCAAGAAAATGATTAACAATATTGGTTTTAACAATATATATTTGATTTTTAACGTCAAAACAACTATGGTTCTAAGCTTATGCCCATAGCTGTGACAAATTTTATGAAGCATCAAATAACCTTTGATGGATATAATTCAAAAGTCAACGAAATGAACATCATAGTTTGACTCTTTCAGTTAAACTAGCCATGACTCAAAAATTCATAACTTGTACAAATGCTTTTAATTCATGATTTGACACCAACCCATTTGACCATGTTTTTAATGTTGCATTTAACTTCAGGATACGAGAGAAATGAGGGATGTTAGCTATTGGATGTATAAACCTAGGCGGTTACCTGAGTTTGAAGCTGGAGTTGTTGAATTCCTTAATTCTTCGTTTGCTAAGGCAGGAGGAAGTAGTTAAATTTTTTTGTCCTTGTAAAAAGTGTATGAACTGTTATTGGTATCGACGAGACGAAGTAGTTTTCCGCTCCAGATCAGTCTCTGCAGGTCCAGGGGAATACCTTTCTTATCCTGAATCTTCGATTTCACATCATGGATGGTTTCCGAAGGTTTGACATCCAATGTAATGGTCTTTCCAGTAGCGGTCTTGATGAATATACGTATGAATCCCCTTGACAAACGTATAACTGTGAGTGTGGATTCCTTGTTGATGTGAAGCTTGGCAAGGGAATCGCTGTTTGGTAGAACCGTTTCATTAAAGATCAACTCTTGCTCGTCACACGGAATATCTACCTCATACTCGATTTTCGCTTTTATCTCTTCGATGGTCTCCGAAGATTTGATTTCTAGCGTAATGATCTTTCCAGTGAGGGTCTTGATGTATATTGGAATAAATTGCCTTGGTTTACACTTACGCATAAGCGTGAGGGTCGAGTTCCTGTAGATGTTGAAGTCTAAAAGGGTACTGTCATCCTCGAGAACCATGTTGTTGTAGATCAAAGCCTGTTCGTTGCATAGAATATGTTCCTTATACTGGATCTCCAATTTTACAACCGCAATGGTGTCTATGGGGTAGACTAACAAAGAGATCGTCTTTCCAGTATAGGTATTCACAAATATTATTATCAATTCAACGCTCATACGCATTTGTAAAGCGGTTGAATTGATAAAAATATTTGTGAATACCTATACTGGAAAGACGATCTCTTTGTTAGTCTACCCCACCATTGCGGTTGTAAAATTAGAGATCCAGTATAGGGAACATATTCTGGTCAACGAGCAGTCTTTGATCTACAACAACATGGTTCTCGAGGATGACAGTACCCTTTTAGACATCAACATCTACAGGAACTCGACCCTCACGCTTATGCGTAAGCGTAAACCAAGGAAATTTATTCCAATATACATCAAGACCCTCACTGGAAAGATCTTTACGCTAGAAATCAAACCCTCGGAGACCTTCGAAGAGATAAAAGCGAAAATCGAGTATGAGGTAGATATTTCGTGTGACGTGCAAGAGTTGATCTTCAATGAAATGGTTCTACCAAACAGCGATTCCCTTGCCGAGCTTCACATCAACAAGGAATCCACACTCATAGTTATGCGTTTGTCAAGGGGATTCATGTGTATATTCATCAAGACCGCTACTGGAAAGACCATTACATTGGATCTCAAACCTTCGGAAACCATCCACGATGTGAAATCGAAGATTCAGGATAAGGAAGGTATACCCCTGGACCTGCAGAGATTAATCTGGAGCGGAAAACTACTTAATTATGCGTTATTTAATTCTGATTGTGCACAAGTTAATGATTATATCACGTTATATGGATGGAGAAAATCCAAGACTGAATAAGGGTGCAGAAGACGTTGATGAGCTAGATGAAGAAAAAGAATTAGGTGGACCAGTATTTCTGCTGTTTGGGATGTGTTTTTGCACTGCTGTATCAGTGCTTTTGCTGTTTTAGGACTGCTGTAATTTTTTTAGGCAGCCTTGCTTAGTGGTCAAAATGAATCGGGAGAATAGTTATTTTTCTTTTCATTTAAAGATGACTTCTGGTCCAACAAGTCCAGATCTTTATCAATTCATTGATATTTAATCATAAAGTTAAGAACTTTATCGATTCAAAAGGTGTACAATAGTTCGCTTGACTTTGAAAGTCAAGAATGTTTATTTAAGGTAGTAGAAGGCAGTTGGATCAGTTCCGGATTACACATTTCAGTGGAACAACTGGGTTCCGTTTAAAGTCTGTGTTGTGGCTTGCAGGGTTGAACAACCATGCCTTCCCACTCTGGTTGCGCTTGCTGCCAGAAGCATAGATTTCCTGTCGACTACGTTCTATGTGGCTACATGGGATTTTTGTGGGTCAGTTGACTTTAAAAAAGTCAAGCTTGATATGAAATTGGTGTTAACAGTATATAATACATTTAAACATAAAATTAATGTATAATAATAATAATAATTCAAGCCAGCTTTGAGCTCATGAGTCGAGCCAGGCCTCGGCTCGATTGTAAAATAAATGGGCCAGATGTAAAAGAAAATTTTCATGGAAGGGGAATTGTGAAAAACAGGTTGTAAGCTGCATAAATTTTATGCATTTGTTCCACCTGAAGTTAGAGTAAACATAAAAACAACTAAATTAACATTCTGAAAACAACTCTGGCTTTGACTTTTGAAAGTCAAAAAATTATAATATTAGAACCTGCAAGTTGGAAGTTACACAAATCTTTTGCTTTCTTAATGTAGTTTGTATTGATTAATTTAATGCAGATACTGGTTCACACTATGACCAATTTCATTTTGATTCAGTATACTTAGACCAGTTTACACTGTTTGACCCATTTTGACCTGTTTCATTTTTTACTTACTATATTTAGACAAGGCTTTACTTGTTTTAACCCGTTTAACCCATTTTGACCCCTCCATTTTAGTTTATTATATTTAGACCATTTTTACCCGTTTCATTTCGATTCACTAGATTTAGACCAGTTTTTACCCTCAGCTAACCAACCTTTTTTAGAAAAAAGTGAACCCCTTGGCAAAAGTTCATGGATCCGCCACTAAACATAGTCTTCAAGTTATATACCATTTTAAAAAAGTCAAACTTGATTTGAAATTGGTGTTAACAGTATATAATACATTTAAATATAAAATTAATGTATAATAATAATAATAATAATAATAATTCAAGCCAGCTATGAGCTCATGAGTCGAGCCAGGCCTTGGCTCGATTGTAAACCAAACGGGTCAGATGTAAAAGAAAATTTTAATGGAAGGGGAATTGTGAAAAAAAAAGTTGTAAGCTGCATAAATTTTATGCATTTTTTCCACCTGAAGTTAGAGTAAACATAAAAACAACTAAATTAACATTCTGAAAACAACTCTGGCTTTGACTTTTGAAAGTCAAAACATTATACAATTAGAACCTGCAAGTTGGAAGTTACACAAATCTTTTGCTTTCTTAATGTAGTTCGTATTGTTTAATTTAATGCAGATACTGGTTCACACTTTGACCAAGTTCATTTTGATTCACTATATCTAGACCAGTTTACACTGTTTGACCCGTTTTGACCTGTTTCATTTTTACTTACAATATTTAGAATAGGCTTTACCTGTTTTAACCCGTTTAACCCATTTTGACCCCTCCATTTTAGTTTACTATATTTAGACCATTTTTACCCGTTTCATTTCGATTCACTAGATTTAGATTAGTTTTTACTGATTTGATCCATTTCATATTTGTTCAATGTATTTAGACAACACCAACCTCATCATCATCATCATCATCATACTCAGTAAATCCCACCAATAGCAAAGCTAAGGTAGGGTCTGAGGAGGGTAGATGTAGACAGCCTTACCTCTACCCCGTAGGAATAGAGAGGCTGCTTCCGGTGAGACCCCCGGCTCGATTGTAGTTTTGTATCAAGCCTTGGACCTAAGACACATAACACTCAAACAATCAGGACAGAGACGACAGAGACTGATTGGTGCATGTACCCCCGTGTCTTTTAGCTATCAATGTCACCACATGATGCATGATTAACCATCCGCCGCTTTTAACATTATTTTCACGAAATTAGTAAAATAACGTTAAAGTTAGTACCAACCTAAAAAGAGAAATTGATATAATATTTTATAATTAACATGTAAATGTATTGTGTATATTGATTTCAGAAAAACTAAAAAAATTGGGTTGAACGGGTCATGTTCGGTAGGGGTGTAAACGAGTCGGGCTGAGCCCAAGCCCGACTAGGCTCGAGCTCAGCTCGTCATGTTTTTATGAAGCTCGAGTTCGGCTCGGTTCGAGCCTACTTATTTGAGCTCAAGCTCGCCTCGAGCTATTTTGAGAACAACCTCAAACGAGCTAAAAGCTCAACTTGAGCTCGCTTCAATATCACTTAAACGAGCCAAAGCTCGGCTCACGCTCGACTCGTCAATGTTATCATCATCATTATTGTATTATATATAAAAAAACTGAACTTTGTTTGGGCTTGTTTACACCCCTAGTGTTCGGGTTAACCCGTGAATATTCGGGTCGGGTTCGGGTTCGTATGTATGACACGATTTTCGGGTTTGTATACAATTTTCGAGTTCGGGTCGGGTTGAACCCATGAACATGACTCATTTAATTCCTTGACCCCTTTCTTTTCGTTTTGCAATAATTTCATATTCATGACATTTCCTAAAAAATAATATAGTAAATTCATAAAAAGTCATAATTTACTAAATTGTGAGTCAATCACTTGTGGATGTTTTTATAGAGTGTTATAAAATTGGACTACATAAAACATGAGGGAAGGTATAAAAGAGATGGGACTCCTCAGATTCGAACTTGAAACTTATGGTTCCATAGTTTAGCCTTTTATCGACTACATCATCAATAACCCTATATGATCATAAATGACCTCAATCTTATCATTAATTACCCACAATAGTTGTTGATCACTCTAATCGACCATCAATAACCTTATATGACCATCTTGACCATAATTTCTTATTAATTACCTCAATCAACCATTATCAAACCTAGTAGATCATTATCAACCTTAATTGACCATCAATGACCGTGTATCCTCGTCAATGGCCCAAATTTGTTGTTGATTACCCCAATTGACTATCATTTGCCCTTATAGGTTATTAGTGATACAGAGTGGCTGTTAATGACTGTACCTGACCAGCCATAACGTAAAATGACCATCTGTAACCTAAAATGACCGTCAACCTAATCGATCATTATCAAACATAATAGATCATTATCAACCTTAATTGAAATCAATAACCGTGTATCCTCATCAGTGACCGTAATATGACCATCAATGACCCAAATTTGTTGTCGATTACCCTAATTGATCGTCATTTACCCTTACTTGTTATTTGTGATACATAGTGGTAGTTAATGACTATACCTTACCATCCATAACCCTATGAGACCATCTATGACCATAATTTACTGTTAGTTACCCTAATCGACCATTATCAAACCTAATAGATCATTATCAGCCTTAATTGACCATTGATAACCGTGTATCGTCATCAATGACCGTAATATGATCATCAATGACCCAAATTTTTTGTTGATTACCCTAACTGATCATCATTTACCCTTACTTGCTATTAGTGATACACAATGACAGTTAATGACGTTACCTAACCATCCATAACCCAAAATGGCCATCCATAACCCTATAAGACCATCTATGACCATAATTTACTGTTAATTACCCAAATCAACCGTGATCAAACCTAATAGATCGTTATCAACCTTAATTGACCATCAATAACTGTGTATCCTCATCAGTGACCGTACTATGACCATCAATGACCCAATTTTGTTGTTGATTAACCTAACTGATAATCATTTACCCTTACTCGTTATTAGTGATACATAATGGCAGTTAATGACCTTACCTGACCATCCATAACCCAAAATGACCATCCATAACCCTATAAGACCATGATTTACTGTTAATTACCCTAATCAACCGTGATCAAACCTAACAGATCATTATTAACCTTATTTGACCATCAACAACTGTGTATCCTCATCAATGACCGTAATTTGATCATCAATGACCCAAATTTGTTGTTGATTACCCAGTTCACCATCATTTACATATTTTTATACCTATTATCATTATAAATGTTAAATATAACATAACAAAATATATTATTTCTTACTTTGTATTAGAAATTTATATACAATTATTAATAAACACATTAATTCATATATACCAGATACAAATTATAGGAATATAAAAACTTGTTTATGATGGGATCGATTTAAGATTTTAGTGAGCCGATCCTGAGGAGCTCACAACCAGGCTCAGTTCATTTACATTCCTAACTAAACCTTGAAATAAATTTGTTAAATGTATTGCTTCATATTTTCTATATTTTTAATTTGTTATGGAAGCAATTATATATATATATATATATACATATAATAAATGTTTTTTTTCTTTTACTAGATCTTCCCTCTAATTTTCACTAAAAAATTAAAACTCCCCTCCTAGTTATTTTTATTTCCCCCTAAATGTTTTCATTTCTCCCTCAAACGTCCTTAAAACTTCCCACCAAGTTATCTCAAGAAAATTTTTGATAACCCTAATCAATAACTGTCTGCCCCTTAAACCACAAGAACTCTGCTTCGCTACAACCAACCTGCCTCTATCTCTACGATTTAATAAACTTTCAGAACTTGCTTTGGAAGGTCGACGACCGAAATTGGTTTGAAAGGTTAGTGACTCCTCTATCTCTGTGATTCAATAATCAATATGAAACTGGTTAAGAAGATTAGTGACGATTATAGAAATAAATAAATCGGTTTCTCAATCCCTTATGTGATTGTCTAATTAGTGAATTTTTAGCACCAGTTAATTATGATATGATGATTAGTTAATATGGCAATAAATCAGATGTTTTGGCATAGTGATCTGATGGCAAATTAGTGATTTTTTAGCACCAGTTAATTAATGTGAAATTTGATGTCTCTTGATGTTGCTGTTATTTAGAAAAATATTTCTAGGGTTTTGCTTTGTATGTGCAATTTCTATCTGTTGGTGCTGATGTTATTATGCAAGTAAAAAAGTCATGTTAGATGAATCATGTAGGTTTTAATTCCACTTATTTGGGTAGCATTCTGACATCAATAACTCTTGTATGATAGCAACCTACATGTTCACATGTGTTTTCACTCGATAAATTACTGTAGCATTTTCACTCTGTACAGGCTAAATAATCTAAAACTCCTATTTGAATACAATTTGAGAAATCCTTAAATCTTAGTATGTACTCAACATTTAATCAAACTAGCAGTTGTATCCTTATTCGAGATTAATGAAAAATGTTATTTAATCAATGTGGATAGTTGATAGAAAGAATGAAAGATCACATTAGTTTTAACTCTATTCACCCAAGACGACATAGTTTTAATAAATATTGAGTCCAAGTTACATGCCTAACAAAACCATATACACTTTCCCCATTTATTTATATATGTGGTATGAACAAACTCTTGTACAGCCAGAAAAGCATAAAGAAACCATAAAAGTGACTTTCATATTTTTAAGAATCATAACATATGAAAAAAAAAAACCAAACCAATAACATTTATTTTAATGATTGGCATACATTTAAACTAAAAGCTATAGTTTCTACCTACTTAACACCCCCCCCCCCCCCACATTCCCCAAGTCCGACCCGCTTTCAGGGATTGCTTCACTTAAGGTAGGGTGAAGTGTTTTTGTCAGCACTTCAGAGGCCTCACGCCTCAGAAACAATATTTTAAATCAAGATTCAGTTGCTTATGTCTACATAAACTTGTTTTGACTGGTTACCTTGTACTCAATTTTATTATTCTACATCACGAAGATATATTATTATATAGTCCTATCCATTGCTAAATTTGACTATGAACAAGTCCAATGGCACACAAAATCAATATATTCAAAGTTTACAAACAGACGGGAATGCTTATGAGCAACTCAGACTACTGAACATACAAAAAAATGAAAAAAGACTAAGAGATTTAGGTTTGAAAAATGTTGCAAAGTCTTTAAAAGGTTTGACAGAAAGTAAAAAAATAAAGAAAAAGACAATGAAACAAAAGTCTACTAGTAAGATAGATGTTGACTATAATCCTGATGACACGGGTGATGAAAGTGAGGAAGATCACCAAGAAGTTGCTAGAAGTGTTGGTCAAGTATCCAAAAAGGTAATTGGATTATCACAAATTTATTTATTTTCTTTTATATACACTTGTTATCTAATCAAAATAAAATTTGTTATAGGTACACCGTGCACAATATATTCCACCAATGTCAATGAAAAAGATTGCTAATTTAGCAAAGCTACATCGAGTAAATGCACCAAATGTCTCCCAGAAGGTTCCATCGGGTTCAAATACAACAAGAGCGAATCACCAACGAGCTACAGTTACCATGGGTCAACTAATATCGAGTAATAAAGGAAGAGCAAACAGAAGAATGGCTCTTGTTAATGAGGATGATTACGAGGATGATGAGATAATTCAAGGTATTATTTTGTTAATCTCAAAGTATATGTAAATAAATTTTCCTTTTGATATTAATTTACTTTCTATGATTATAGAAGTTAACAATCTAGACATGGAACTAGATGGTGTGTCGGATGATGAAAATGAGTTGCAGATTCAAGGTACTTTTGTTTGGTGATTTAACTGGATAATATTGCTATACTTCTTTGATATTGATATTTATTAATGGTATTGTATTTACAAATGATTAGATGGTGTTGATCAAGATGATCAGTGTGAAGACATGGACGACATGATACATGCAAATAATCAAAATGAGATACAAATGAGTGATAATGACGATTTGGAAATTAACAATGATGTTCAAGAACAATCAAGGGGCTTCGAGTTAGGAAAAGCATCAGGTTCGTTTAAACTAGTTAGGTCATATTATTGTCTTGTTATTAGAGTGAACTACCAAAATCGTCCTTGAGGTTTGATGACTTTTGCTAGATCCATCCAAAAAAAGTTTTTTTTTCTAATCGGAACCAATGAGGTTTATAAATTGTTGCCAAAACCATCCAAATTCTTAAAACCATTAAAATTCAAGGTTAAATGAAGGGTGGTGTTGCCATTCTCTTAATTTATTTAATATTTCCATGTTTTAAGTCATGCTTTATTTTCTCCCCTTTTTAACACCCAAAAAACCCTAATTAGCATAAACCTCCCACCTGAACCATGAATTAGTTTGAAACCTTTTATATTCTTATGTTTCTTAAATGTACGTGGATTTTATTACCGTTGTTTTCTTCCTTTTATCATCTACTTGTAAGTCAACTATTATTTCTATATATATCTTGTTATCTGATCTCGAAACTAAGTAATGAATTACTTAAACAAGTGGGATTAGCTAAAAAACAAACGTATGTATGTGTGTATTTTATAACTCTAACATAGTGTTTATGGTTCGGTTTAACCGTAAAATCCCCTAAATTAGTCATCGTTTCAGTTTGACGAACTTTCTCTTTTTAAATAAATTAAGAGAATGACAAGACTACCCTTCATTTAACTTTAAATTTTAATGATGTTTAAAATTTGGATGGATTTGGCAATGATTTATAAACCTCAGTGGTTTAGATAAGAAAAAAAAGGTTTTTTGGATGAATTTAGCAAAACTAGACAAACATCAGGGACGATTTTGGCAGTTTACTCCTTGTAATTAATTAAATATATTTGTTATTCATGATTAGGTCATTTAGTAACTTCTAAATCCAAGAGTAGAGGACCAACAATTTTGCATGATATGCATATGCGGAGTATTCATGAGCGCAAAGTCATTACATGTAATAAATATGGACAACCCATTAGACTTGAAACAGCGGAGAAGGACGTAGCAAGAGAATTCTCACGGTTTTTGGGCACAATAGCTTGGAATTATGATTATGCACCATTAACCTATGCTTCATGGCACAAGGTGCCAAATAAAGATAGAATATGGCAGTATGTCTTGGTAAGGTTCTAAGTAATTTCATTTCTTTTATTGGTTAGATTTCAGTCTTAACAAAAATGAAATTTTTTTGAAGGAAAAATATGATGTGCCTGAGGCCGCTAAAACTTGGGTTTTAATGACCATTGGAAGTGCTTATAAGGGACACAAATGCAGATTTAAGAAAAAGCACTTCTATCAATATAAAGACAACAAGACACGATGGAAGAACAAACCTAAAAACATTAAAGATGAGGATTTCCCAAAATTGATGAGCTTGTGGAATAACAAAGATGAGGCGGTAAATTTCTAAACTGTTTCTTTATTTCTAATATTTTTAATTTAGAGTTGTTTCGTGGTGAACTTGGTTAGTTGAGGGTATATATTAATGTGTCCAGAAGCGTTGTTTGCGAGCCAAGGAAGCACGCATGTCACAAAAAAATATGCGTACAGCCGGTCCTAAAAGTTTTGCTAGGATTCGAAACGAGATGGTAATATGTCTTTTTTTTTGCTCGTTACTTGTGTTTTTCATAGTCACTTAAGTTTATTTATGTAATCATAAATACAGGAAAATGATGACCCAAACAAGGAACCACCTTCTTTAACCAAACTGTTTGAACGCACACGAAAAAGGACCGAAGGGCGCACATATGCTGATAACTATGATGATACGGCGAAAAAAATTGTAAGTTAGCTAACCCCTCGATAAGTAAAGTATAGGCTCAAGCTTAATGTAGTTTGTTAGACCATGATATTGTTTCTTACCTTGTGATATGCAAAATATGATGAAACTAATATGCACATTTGGCTGCATTTTAAGTTGGCATTAGTTTTGACAACATTTTAACCCAATTTTAAGACAACTTTTGCTACATGTAAGCCCTTTTTTACAATAATTTTAATCCAATTATGTCACTATTTTGGCTGCCTTTTTAGTCTATTTTTACAGCATTTTGACCCTTTTCTTAGTCGCATTTAACAACATTATGACAATAGTTTAACCTCATTTGTAACCACATATATAACAACAATTTGACTCAATTTTGACAACAATACGATCCATTTTTTAGATGCGTTTTAGCAGCAACTAAACTCCATTTTTACATTAATTAAACATTGTTTTTAACAACATTTTGACAACAATTTAACCTCATTTGGTAAGGGTGTTCAATTGTAAAAACTTTACATTCTTTTGAGAATATTATTATTGAAGGATCAAATGAAGAAATACAAACCTATAGAAGATGGAGGAGATTCGTTAGATCCCTTTACAGCCGTGATGAACAAAGAGAGAGCTGGGTATCGTAGACTTTATGGTAGAGGTGTTTCCAACAAAATGATAAAAAATCTGGATGGTGGTGGCCATATTGAATCAGTTAAAAAGGACGAGTTATTTGAAATGCAAAAGGCAATTGAAGAGGATCATGAAAAGAAAAAAGCCGAGTTGCAAGCTATGCAAGAAGATCAACAAAAGCAAAAAGCTGAGTTGGAAGCTATGCAAATAAATATAACTAAGCAACAAGAAATGTTACTCAAGCTTATGGAGCAACTACCAAAATGATCGAGAGTTACAATTACAAGTAGGAGGTTTTATTTGATCTTGATGATTGTATTTGATTAGTTTGTTTGGAGTTTGTTGTTTTAGTTTTTTTTTTTTTTTGGATCTATGTGAAGTGTTTTAAGATTAATACTATTATGCCATTATTGTTTTGCCTTATTTAAGATTGCAATGTGTATGATAATAATTCTAAATCATAATGTAAACAATGATTCTACAAATTAATTAGATTTTAAAAATGTGTAAAAGGTTGCATATGAAATATCATAAAAAGTTGCATATGCGGTAAAAAAAAAGGTTGCATTTTGTTGTAAAAAGTGTTACATTTATTTACTATAATAATAATAAAAGTCGCATTTGAGTGTAGAAAATGTTGCATTAGAATATATAATAAGTTGCATTTAAAAGGAAATAAAAGTTGCATTTGCATGAAAAAAAGTTGCAAATTTAAAAGGTTGCATTTTCTTAACATATGCAACTCTTTTTAAAATGTTGCATTATCTAGCAAAAAAGGTTGCATCACGTCTAATGCAACTCCACCTAACGCGGCTTTCAATAAAAGGTTGCCTTAATCCTAATGCAACATTTTTAAGGCATAATGCAACATTTTATCATGGTTGCATTAGACTCATTTTGTTGTAGTGGCGGCGGGTTCAAACCGTAGATAAAAAAAGGCAATCGCGAATGGACATTTTACATAAAGTTAAAAAAACCACGTCACGACGGTATATTCGAATGTAACAAAAAGTTATCGGTTCAGTCCGTCGTGGTAGCAAAACTCGTTATAACCATAAAAAATGAATACTTGCGACGGGTTCGAAATGTGAATAAAATAACCTACTTACGACAGTACATACGAAAGTTAGAAAGACTTTACCTTGAGAAAAAAAAATAAAAAGAAACAACAATAAATAAGTAAAAGGAAAAAAACTAAAAGTTTAGGGTCTAAATAGTAATTACAGTAAAATGTAAAGGAAAAAACCTAAAGTTAAGGGTCAAATAATGATTGTAACAAAGTGTAAGGGTTGAAAATGAAAAACAATTATTAAGATTAAGGCCTAAATATTGGACTTTTAATGTCATAAATAAATGAATAAATTTTAATCTTATGAATCTATGTTGCGTTTTAGTTTTACTTATTTAGTGTTTGAGTTTGATTTAGATTATGATGATGTTGAATTGTGTCTGAACATCTGTTTGGTAAGTCAACAGAGGTTTAATAGTATCAAGGGTTGGTTTGATGGTGAACAGATGAGTGCAAAGATAAAACAGATGTTCAGAATTTGATCATTGATAGCTGTATTTTGAAGAATCTGTGCTCCTGCAAATTACAGAGAGTCAATATTTGGAGTTGTAAAAGGTCTGTTGTGTTTAAAGTGTGGTAAAAGAGAACATCTGCTGATGATGAAAGATTGAAGAAGGAAAGATTAAAGAACAACAGATGATATTCAAAATATGTTGAGCCGACAAAAGGTTTTTATAGTAACAGTGGTTAGGTTAATAGCAGATGGGTCAACAGATGTTAACGAACAATAGATGATATTCAATCTTAAAATGCTCAACAGAGGTTTTGATACTAAGAGTGGTTGGGCTAATAGCAGATGTTAGACTTACGACTGTTGTGTTACACTTGTTGAAAATAACTGTTTTTGAAACTTCTGTTTGCCTAAAAATACATCCACTGCTAAAAGGTATCGTCTGTTGTCATAATTTCTGTTTATCCTAATGACTGTTGA
This sequence comes from Helianthus tuberosus, assembly GCA_030545235.1. Lineage (NCBI taxonomy): Eukaryota > Viridiplantae > Streptophyta > Magnoliopsida > Asterales > Asteraceae > Helianthus > Helianthus tuberosus. The sequence goes on along the minus strand of CM060400.1, from coordinate 113,744,147 downwards.
TTTACTATAGTGCTGACTGTCATCCATTATTACAAGAGAGGTTCTAACGTGGATCAGATGTTAGCTAAAAATAAAACAACTGCTGAAAGTTATCATCTGTTCTCATAACTTCTGTTTATCTAACGACTGTTTGACTCACACTGTTCCCAACTTCTGTAGTCGACTGTCGCAACAGAGGTTCTGACGTAGACAGGTCTTAGCCATCAGATATTTGTAACTACTGCCACGGCAGCCTTCACTTTTACTCTCTATATAAAAGTTGTTTCATCCCTAAATCGAGCTTCTACCACTGCCGCCTCAAATTCAAAATTCTCAAAAACAGTTTCAAACATATTAAACACCCTCCAACTTAAACCCTGTTTCATCCCCAAATCACCTTCTTCTCCGATCATGTCTCTGAACATCAAAAACCCTCACAACTACCTCCCCATCTTCGAGAAAACCAGCAAAAATAACAGCTTTCACTCAATAATTGACCTTTTAACGTCATCAAAATACAAATCAATCCTTACTGCTGATGCTCCGGTTCATACAGAAACACTCCGACAATTTTGGTTTAATGTTGAAATAGAGACTGAAGATAATAATCCAGTTGCCATCACATCTAAGGTCGGGAAAAGTGTGGTACGAATTTCTCCCTTCACAATTTCCACTACATTTGCTTTGGACAACTTAGGAGGTAAGATCAACTTTGAAAAAAAATCTGAACTTCATACAGAGTTCATTGAAAGGGGGTATGATGCACAATTAAAGGAAGTTACTATGTATAAACGAAACTTCCCTCTGCCAATGAAATTTTTGTTTCATACTCTTTTAACTTGTCTCTCAGCCAAGACCACCGCATTTAATGAGATACCTTTAAACATTCAGTATTTGGGTTATGCTATTTTAACAAAATCTGATTACAATTTATCCCAAGCACTGTTTTCTGATTTGTTGAATAATGTGAAAAATGTGAAAAAATTGAAAAAAGGTGTTCGTAGTAATGCTTTTCTCTTGTATCCAAGACTTCTAAGCTACTACCTACGAAAAGAAGTGTCACAAATAGATTTTCAACTAAGTGTAGCTTTTCAAATAAATAGTCTTACAAGTAAAACTTTTACTAGACTTATGGATAAAGAGTCAGAAATTTCAAGAACAGAAACAAAGGGGGATGAGCCTGTTTTAGATGCGTCCACCTCTGTTGCTCAAACCTCTGTTGTTGAGCCAACTGCTCCTGGTGATCATGACACCACAACCGGTGTTGTGAAACACAAAACAGGAAAACGCAAAAAGAAATCTGTCACATCCAAAAAGCCCACCAAAAGCAAACAAAATAAAAAGGTTTCTCTGGAAGATGAGATCCCAAAGGTTAATGCAGTGACAACACAAATGTCACTTGAAACCACTGCTGCTACTTCCTCACAGTTGTTGGAAAGATCTCAACCCATCCAAACTCCTCACGTATCCTCACAAAAGGATCATGTTGTAAGCACAGGGACACCACAATATGAAGTAGACCTTTCATATGAAAGTATGTTTAAAAGTCCCCCTCCCAGGGTAATCACGCTTTCTACACCACAACCCTCTTCTCAAGTTCCATCAACAATATTACCTCTGTTTGAAGGAATCGAATTTCAGAAAGAAAACATAACTTCTGATGCACACATTACTGAGTGTAGAGCGCAACAAATGACTGTATCTGAACCAATTTGTCACGGCCCCAGACCCGGTTTGACCCGTTTCAGGAGCCGCGGAACAGAAATCCCATGGTATTTATTTAATTGAGTTTAACAGAGGAAGTTTATCATCAGGATCTTTTTAAAATGAAAAATATTTCCCGATTATTTTATTTCACAACTCGGGATAAAACCCGGTAATTTACAATCTTGAGATTTCACGAAGAAATCTTTTATTTTACAAAATATGTTTCTTTATTTTTATACTGAGCCACTTCCTTAAGCTTGTAGTGCTTCTCGGCACTTTTCTTGGATCACAACAGATCACCTGAAACATGTTTAAAAAAGGTTTTGTCAGCGGGAAATACTGAGTGAATCATTCATTTTACTAAAACGACTCGTTTGTTATAATTCACAGTATTAAGAGAGATTACAATGTTTCCAGATATCAAACCAACTACCCACGGTATTTTATCACTCGACCCATTGGCCCTCCCATAGTCCAATGGTCTCTGTGACTATGGTCATATCACCTCTTGGCTGCCCCAATGGTGAAGATTATCAAGTAATGTATACAAAACCCCACATACCGGCTGTAACTTGGTGATTACATAAACTTAATCACTGTAATTATAATCTTTGAAAATAAACATGATTTTGAAAATAATTTGATAAAAAGAGAATGACTCACATTGCAGTTTTAATTTGAGCAGAGCCTAGCCTACTGATTAGCCTTTTTAACCTAAATTAATAATAAGCACACAATTTGGTTAGTAACTTAATACAACATTTACGATAACTCACGAGATTAAAACCTTCATAACGAATGACAAAGTGCGATACTTAAACATCCATCGAATTAACGACGAATGACAAAGCATAAACCCTAATATGGGCAGCACTTAAACATCCATTGGATAGTTTAATCGATCGGACATTGAATCGTATCAGCGATCGAGTTATTACCTTGTATTGCGGCGGCGATTAGTGATCCGTGTGTGTTTTGGGACTGTTTATGCTATAACTCAACGTACAATTCGAATTTGAACGTCGAACGAACACTCAATTGCATGAAACAGACTGTTCTATTTATACTTGAAAAATCGTCCCCTCGCGCCACGCGAAAGGTTCCCTTGCGCGCGTCGCGTGGCGCGAGAGACCCTAGTCTACCATAGGCTTGCTTTGTGTCCCAATAGCTCAGCTGAGTTGGCCGCTCGATCAATTTCGCAATACACGTAAAACTGTGTGGATATTACCGATTAGGGTTTACCCCCCTGAGTTTTAGGGGCCCTGATCCTGATTCTGATTGTTCTGAAATTTTTAGGGTTTGTGCAGAATCACTTGGGTGTCTCAATTAGGATTTCCTATTGGATGAAATAATAAAATAAATAGGACTTTTTAATGAGAGTTGTTACATTCTCCCCACCTTAATAAAAATCTCGTCCTCGAGATTTACTAAAATAATTGAGGATACTTTCGCTTCATTTCAGATTCCAGCTCCCAAGTGTATTCGGGTCCTCGTTTTGAATCCCACTTGACTTTAACCAGCACTAGTCGTTTATGCTTGAGAAACTTCACTTTTCTGTCTTCTATCTTAATAGGCTTCTCAATAAATTTTAACTTTTCGTTTATCTCTATATCTTGGAGAGTACTACCAGAGATTCGTCTGATAGACATTTCTTGAGATTGGATACATGAAATACATCATGTACTCCAGCTAACTCTTCTGGTAGTTGTAAACGATAAGCAACTGATCCTATACGTTGGAGTACCGGAAATGGTCCTACGTATCTTGGACTTAGCTTTCCTTTCTTACCAAATCGAACAACTCCTTTCCAAGGGGAAACTTTTAATAGTACTCTATCTCCAACTTGAAATTCTAACGGCTTGCATCTATTGTCTGCATAACTCTTCTGGCGATCTCGAGCCGTCTTCAGCCTTTCCTTGATTTGAGTAATCTTGTCGGTCGTTTCTTGCACTATTTCAGGACCTGACAATTGACTATCTCCTATTTCTGCCCAACAAACTGGAGTTCTGCACTTTCTTCCATACAGTGCTTCAAATGGGGCAGTTTCAATACTTGAATGATAACTATTGTTATAGGAGAATTCAATTAAAGGTAAATGGTCGTCCCAATTTCCACCAAAATCTATCACACATGCCCTGAGCATGTCTTCTAGAGTTTGGATCGTCCTTTCACTTTGTCCGTCTGTTTGAGGATGATATGCAGTGCTTAAATTTAGTCGAGTTCCCATAGCTTCTTGGAAACTTTTCCAGAAATGAGAAGTGAAACGACTATCTCTATCTGATACAATGGAGAGTGGAACTCCATGTAGAGTTACGACTTTATCTACATACAACTTTGCCAATCTTTCCATGCTAAAGGTTTCTTTCATAGGTAGAAAGTGAGCAGATTTAGTTAATCGATCCACAATTACCCAAATCGCATCATTACCTTTTCTGGTTTTGGGTAACTTAGTAACAAAATCCATTGTTATGAGTTCTCATTTCCATACAGGCATTTCTAGTTGTTGTAATAGACCTGAAGGTTTCTGGTGTTCTGCCTTAACTTGTGAACAAGTAAGACACTTAGAAACATATTTAGCTATATCCTTCTTCATGCCTATCCACCAGAAATTATTTCTTAAATCTTGGTACATCTTATTATTTCCAGGGTGTATGGTATACCTAGATTTATGAGCTTCCTCTAAGATTTTATTTCTCAATTCTCCCTGTTTTGGTACCCAAATTCTGCTTTTATGGAATCTCCAAATTCCATCAGCTCCCTGTTCTAATTCTTTTATTCGTCCTTTCATTCCTTCAGCAACATCCTCTATTGCTGTTTCTTGAAAATGCTTCAGTTGTTCCATTAAATCTAACTGTAGATTTAATCTGAGAGCACGAACCCGTCGTTGTTTCTCAGGGTACTTACGACGTAAGGCATCTGCAACTACATTTGCCTTTCCTTCGTGATACTGAATATCACAGTCGTAATCACTTAGGATTTCCATCCATCTTCTTTGTCTCATGTTTAATTCTTTTTGCCCAAAAATATATTTTAAACTTTTGTGGTCTGTATAGACAGTAAATTTACTTCCGTAAAGATAATGTCTCCAAATCTTAAGGGCAAAAATTACAGCTCCTAATTCTAAATCATGAGTTGTATAGTTCTCTTCGTGCTTTTTCAATTGCCTTGAATCATACGCAATTACTTTCTTGCGTTGCATTAGCACACATCCTAATCCTAGTTTTGAAGCATCACAGTAAACTTCAAAATCTTCAGTCCCTTCTGGTAACGCTAGGATTGGAGCATTTGTTAATTTCTGTTTCAATATTCTAAAGGCTTCTTCTTGCTTAGGTCCCCATTCAAACTTAATGGCTTTACAGGTTAGCTTAGTTAATGGTACAGCTATTTTGGAAAAATCCTTAATAAACCGTCTATAATACCCAGCCAAACCTATAAAACTTCTAATTTCCATTGCGGTTTGCGGAACCTTCCAATTGGTAATTGCCTCTATCTTAGCAGGATCTACATGAATACCTGCATGATTCACCATGTGTCCTAAAAATTGCACTTCATTTAGCCAAAATTCACACTTCGAGAATTTGGCATAAAGCTTTTCTTTTCTTAACAAAGTTAAGAGTGTATGTAAGTGCTCACAATGTTCGTCCTGACTTTTTGAATAAATAAGTATATCGTCTATGAAGACAATTACAAATTTATCCAAATAGGGTTTACATATTCTATTCATCATGTCCATGAATGCGGCAGGTGCATTTGTTAATCCAAAGGGCATGACTGTAAACTCGTAATGACCATACCTAGTTCTGAAAGCAGTCTTAGGTATGTCTTCTTCTTGTACCTTCAATTGATGATATCCGGAGCGTAAATCTATCTTAGAAAAATATCTAGCCCCCTGCAGTTGATCGAATAGATCATCAATCCTAGGTAATGGGTATCGATTCTTAATTGTAACCTTATTTAATTCTCTATAATCGATACACATTCTCATTGAACCGTCCTTCTTCTTTACAAACAACACTGGTGCTCCCCACGGGGATGAACTAGGTTGTATGAAACCTTTACTTAGTAATTCATCTAATTGCTTTTTCAGTTCTAACATTTCTGTGGGTGCTAACCGATAAGGTGCCTTGGCTATCGGTATAGTTCCTGGAATTAGATGAATCCTAAATTCTACCTCCCTATCTGGTGGTAATCCTGGTAATTCTTCTGGAAATACATCTGGGTATTCTGAGACTACTGGTATTTCCTTAAGATTTTTACCCTTAGTGCTAATGATTACCGAAATCATATACACTATTCCTTGCTTTCGTTCATAACTAGCAACTTTCATTACTGATATGAACTTCATAGGCTTACGGGGTTTATCTCCTGTAATTATGATTACTTCTCCGGTGGGTGCTTGAATTTCTATGGAATTCTGATCACAAAGAATTCGAGCATGGTTGGCTACTAACCAATCCATTCCTAACACCACATCAAATTCGGCTAATTTCATAGGTAATAGGTTTGCAAAGAATTTATGACCTGAGAGTTCTATATTTTCCTTTTGCAAAACTTTATCTATGCTAACAGAATTTCCGTCTGCCGTTTCGACTGTAAAAATCTGCCTAAGATTGGTTAAGGGTGAATTAAGAGCTTGACAGAATGAAGTATTGATAAAACTTTGGTTTGCACCAGAGTCAAATAATACTTTCGCACACACGTTGTGAACTAGGAACGTACCAGCTATCACGTCTGGAATCAGTTCTGCTTCTTGAGTGGTTAGCTGAAATGCTCTGACATTCTTTTTAGTAGCTCCATCGGTTGTCTTGGCTTTGTTGTCTGCTGGTTTAACCAATTTAGGACATTATGTTTTAAAATGCCATTTTCTCCGCAGTTATAGCAGATTATGGTTTTCTTCCTGCAGTTTTCTTCACGATGTCCTGCCATTTTACAAAAATTGCAGGCTACATTACATCTTCCATAATGTTTCCTTTTTGCAATTCCCGCAGAAAGGCGGATTTGAGGATTGCCCTGTTCCTCTTCTCTTGAAGTTGCTACTATTACCCATACGAACTCCTTGGGTAATTTTCTGAGCCAGTTCCTTTTTCCTGTTATCATCTCTTGTGCGCACCAGTTCGTCAGTGAGGGTGTTAGCTAATTCCACAACATCGTCAATAGTACGAGGTCTCGCAGCTTTAACGATATTGCGGATTTCACCGATCAGTCCCCAAATATAACGAGAAATGAGTATCGGTTCTGGCGAAGCCAGTGTTGGTACCACTCTAGCATATTCAAAGAATGTCGAAGTATAACCGCGACAATCTACACCCATCATTCTATGGTTTAGAAACTTATTTGCCATTTGATCTTTTTCATATTCGGGACAGAATTTTCTTTCTACAAAACTCTTAAATTCTTCCCAGTTCATGGCGTATGCCCTATTTCTTCCTTTAGCCTGTAGCACCGTGTTCCACCATTCTAGCGCCCCTTCTTTGAAAAGATTTGACGCATACATGACATTGTCGTCTTTGTCGCATTTACTTATGGCAATTATGCCTCGGTTTTCTCTAACCAATGCAGTGCCGCAGTCGCTCCTTCATTGCCTGCAAACTTAGTGGGTTTACAAGCAAGAAATTCTTTGTAAGTGCAACCAGGTGTTGCAGCTTTCATTTTCTTAGGGAGCGGAGCTTGCAGTGGTTCATTATTATGATTAGTATGATTACCGCCTCCGTTTATGCTATTACTGAAGTTATCTTCAGAAATACGTTTGCTTGGAACGATTGGTTGAGGCTCGATTGGATTTCTAACAACAGCAACTATTGCTGGAATAGCATTAACTATTCCTTGAGCAACAATATTTTCTATATCCTGTCTAGTCATATATTGATCCCCCGGGTGTTGCTCAGATTGATTAACCTCATTAACTGGTTCGTTATTAGCGTTTTCCATCTGATAATTAATTTATAGATAAATAATTAGTATAAAAGAAATAATCCAATGTCACAATTAATTGCACATAATCACGTAAACGAATATACAAACAAAATTGTAAATTTTCTAAAATTTCATTTGTTTTATAGATTATATCATGCTTCTATATACAATCGTTTTATTATTTATTTTACACATACTGATTTTATTATTACTATTACACAACAACAGTTTCATAAACCTACTATCTTTCGTCATTTGTTTTCCTAAAAACGAAGCTCTCTTTCATCATACTTCCATGCAATTTGTCCTCCTATTTCCCGGATTCTATTTCCCGCATCCATTAACTCTTCCCCAAAATGGCGAAGTTCTGCTAAATTCTCGTTACTCATGGGTGGATTTGGTAATGGTTCCGGGTCGAACTGAGGAAGAAAGGAATTAGGACTGTTGAGCAGGTTTTGGAATTGCCAGTCATTCGTCCACCATTCGTCCATTCCTAAAGGTTGGGTATGGACTATAGGTTCTGGGATTGCTGGTTCTAAGTTTATAGGGAGTTAAGTTTCAATAGGACGAGTAAAAACATTTGTATTAACAGGCTGAATAGTATCACAGCTTGCCAATATAAAATTTAACTCTTCCTGCAATGTCATTTCCTGAGTTTGTTTAGAACTTTCTCCAACTTCTACCTGCGAACTTCCTCCAACCTCCATTTCTATTTGCTTAGAATATTCATCAAACTGTAATCCCATCTGCCTAGACTCTTCCCCGGCTTCAATTTCCTTCCCTTTATCTAAAGTATTTTCAATTTTAGGCATCTTTCTAGTGACGGGCTTCCTCCTACGCACACGCCTCCATCCTACAAATCTCCTTCTTTTCTTGGGCTTGGGTTTCTCTGGAGGTGGTGAAGCATTAAATTCAATAGGTTCTTCTATGTCTGGTATATACCTATTGAAATCTCTGGAAACCTCTATTTTTACTGGATAGAGATTTAAGTTTTGAAGGGCGTCAGACAAGTCACTCATGCTGTTTAGCAAAATACACACAATTAGAAATTTTATAACAAAATTTTATAGATAACCTTTAAATATTATTTCATATTGGTTAACTACAAAACAACTAAAAATTAACACACACAAAGGTTTATTGTAAATTATTTATTTACTGGGTAAAGTTTCTAGAATGTAGGTGTTCTGGATACTAAAACTTGAGTCAGATTATTTTAAAGATTTGTATTAACTGCTACAGTAGCTAGCATATATAGATCCGCCCATTTTTCGTCTAACTTGTCTTCCCAAGGTGATTTACTGGTTAACTCCTGGGTTTTCTGTTTAATCTTCTTTTCTCGGATTTTCCTTATTTCCTCCTGACTTTTCCTAATAATCAAACTTCTTTTATTAGGAGAAAGTGGTTTCTCATAATGTGCCTTTTTCACAAATATTCCTTCTTCAGGAATTACAGAGTGATTTGAGGGTTTGGTTTGGGATGAACTTCCCTTCTCGTTGGATGACCTATCTAATTTAAGATAGATGTTTGACAGCTTTTGTTTACCCATACTGTAACTAACAATTAGTCAGTTAATAAAACACATAATCACAAAATAACAAGTAGAAAAATTAAGTATTTTCTAAATACTTAATAGGCTTAAATCAGTGGCTCTGATACCACCTTTTTCTGTCACGGCCCTCGACCCGGTTTGACCCGTTTCAAGAGCCGCGGAACAGAAATCCCGTGGTATTTATTTAATTGAGTTTAACAGCGGAAGTTTATCATCAGGATCTTTTTAAAATGCAAAATATTTCCTGATTATTTTATTTCACAACTCGGGATAAAACCCGGTAATTTACAATCTTGAGATTTCACGAAGAAATCTTTTATTTTACAAAACATGTTTCTTTATTGTTATACTGAGCCACTTCCTTAAGCTTGTAGTGCTTCTCGGCACTTTTCTTGGATCACAACAGATCCCCTGAAACATGTTTAAAAAAGGTTTTGTCAGCGGGAAATACTGAGTGAATCATTCATTTTACTAAAACGACTCGTTTGTTATAATTCACAGTATTAAGAGAGATTACAATGTTTCCAGATATCAAACCAACTACCCACGGTATTTTATCACTCGACCCATTGGCCCTCCCATAGTCCAATGGTGTCTGTGACTATGGTCATATCACCTCTTGGCTGCCCCAATGGTGAAGATTAGCAAGTAATGTATACAAAACCCCACATACCGGCTGTAACTTGGTGATTACATAAACTTAATCATTGTAATTATAATCATTGAAAATAAACAAGATTTTGAAAATAATTTGATAAAAAGAGAATGACTCACATTGCAGTTTTAATTTGAGCAGAGCCTAGCCTACTGATTAGCCTTTTTAACCTAAATTAATAATAAGCACACAATTTGGTTAGTAACTTAATACAACATTTATGATAACTCACGAGATTAAAACCTTCACAACGAATGACAAAGTGCGATACTTAAACATCCATCGAATTAACGACGAATGACAAAGCATAAACCCTAATGTGGGCAGCACTTAAACATCCATTGGATAGTTTAATCGATCGGACATTGAATCGTATCAGCGATCGAGTTATTACCCTGTATTGCGGAAGCGATTAGTGATCCGTGTGTGTTTTGGGACTGTTTATGCTATAACTCAACGTACAATTCGAATTTGAACATCGAACGAACACTCAATTGCATGAAACAGACTGTTCTATTTATACTTGAAAAACCGTCCCCTCGCGCCACACGAAAGGTTCCCTTGCGCGCGTCTCGTGGCGCGAGAGACCCTAGTCTACCATAGGCTTGCTTTGTGTCCCAGTAGCTCAGCTGAGTTGGCCGCTCGATCAATTTCGCAATACACGTAAAACTGTGTGGATATTACCGATTAGGGTTTACCCCCCCCCCCTGAGTTTTAGGGGCCCTGATCCTGATTCTGATTGTTCTGAAATTTTTAGGGTTTGTGCAGAATCACTTGGGTGTCTGAATTAGGATTTCCTATTGGATAAAATAATAAAATAAATAGGACTTTTTAATGAGAGTTGTTACACAATTTAATCTGGTATCCTACAAACAGTTGAGGAGGTTATCCCCGTTGAGTATTACGAAACTCTTCAAGGTAGTTCAAGTGGAGCAGCCACTACAAATGTTGAATCCATTGGTGATCAGTTGGACAGTGGTTACATTATTAAGACTCCCTTGAAGGCAACCACTGATGAGGTTACAACTGTAATCTCTGCTTCAGTGGGTAGTCCCCAGAACCAAGAAAAAGGGGCATATGTTTCTGATGATATGGAGACTTCTCCTATTATCAAAACAAATACAACCACTACAGGTGGGAATTCAGATGATCCTATTAAAGTAGGTGATGAATTAACTTATAAGTATTTGACGGTTAGAGTGTCTACCATTGAAACAGATGTTGCTGAAATGAAAGAATTGATTAAGCATCTGATAGAGCTTTCTAAAAGTCAACCTACCACACAGGAAATTGCGAATGAACTTTGGAATTCTATGCAACCCATCCTTCAAGCTCAGAGGAATTTGGCTGAAAGTAACCGCCATTTCAGTTTGGAATTTATCAGAAATTTGGTTGATGCCAAGTATAAAGACACACAAGCATGCATTATGAACATTAAGGAACATCTGTTGAAACTTTCTAGTACCACCCCTACATCAATCTTTGAGAAAGATGATGATAATGATGCCAAAAAGGGGGAGAAAGTTTCACTGAGAAAGTTGCCACCAGATTCAAAAGCTAATCCTACATAAATTGTATCCCCTGCCCAACCTAATTCCAAACCTTCTCCAAAAGAACCACCACAAAAGAAGGAGAAGATAGCTTCAACACCATCATCACCCATTCTGTCAATAGATGCTGATATAACAAAAGTATCAGCAAATTCTTACCAAACAGCTGCTGAGACACCAGTTGTTTCAGCAGAAGTTTGTCAAACATCTGCCATGATCATTTTCACTACACCAACCACAATCCAACCACCTCCAACGTCACAAATATCTCCCATACATTCATTTTCATAACCAAAACATTCTCTTTCACCAGAAATCATCTCCACACGTAAGAGAAAAACTCATATTGTGTTAGAAGATGATGAGGAGATTAAATCAGCAATCCCTGCATCATCTGCCTCTATTCAAAACAGTCCTGCTCGTCATTTCCACCCATAGAACCTACTTCATCTCTTACAATTGCTACACTACCATCAGTCATTCCTCTGGAAGCTTAATATCCGCTGGAATTAGTCATTGTTAAAGGTGAAATTGAATCATTCTTCAAAATAGAGGATCCATCTAAAAGATCCTTCCCATCTCTTTATGGCTATAAGAAGCCTCAAAACTTAGATGAGTATCTGAAATTAAAAGTATCACAGGCTGAGGTTATAGTAAGAGAGAAAAGCATAGGGATGGATGACAGGGAATACCAGAGGTTTTTTATCATTTCAGCTTAGCAAAGTCGTAAAACTTGAAGACTATGCTAGGGACGTGAGTAACTCCATGTCTGAGAGGCCAGTAACTCCTGAACTTCAGATGAAACTGAGGGATGCTTATGTTGCACACATTATGAAGTACAAACCATATAATGCAACTGAAGATCAATTCAAAAACTGATCAGCGGATGCTCTTAGAGAAGAGATCGATAGAGTCACAAAAATGCACAATGATCGTCTGGTAAAGCCAACTCCACCTAATTGGAAGAAAGTCAAAACAGTGGAATCAGATGAGGCATTGAAGTTTAAAAGAATGAGAGCAGAGCTTGTGGCTGCTGGTTATGGTCCAGCTAGATCCATTGCCAGATGGTCTAAACTGAAGATAGATGATACCTACAAAAAGCTGGAAGAACTTAGAGCTGAAGATTCAAATGTTCTTCAAAACCCAATCTATCCTACAACTGCTGCTCTGTCTCTAAAAATTGATACTCTGAAAAACCTTCTCTCATCATCTGATTTGTCTGAACCAATGGCAAATTTAGTTAGCAGACCACAATCACCAAACTCATCTTCAATAATTCTTTGTCCAAGAAAATCAACTGATCCAACAATAGTAAAGTGGAAGTCATGCTCAAAAACCCAAGTATTGACTTTAATCAGATCAGATGGTAGTGTTGAAGAGATTAAAATGGATAGTGTATATAATCTGAATGCATACGATCTTCAAGATTTTGTGACCTTCAACTTGAAAGGGATGATGAAGAAGACATGTTATCCCTGGACTTTGAACTACAATTCAAATGACAAATTAGGGAGATGTTGATGAGAAATAAAAATCAGTAATAAAGAAGGGTTTTGGTATCATCAGTTGTATAGGGAGATTATTGGATCAACAGCTGTGACATTGTCTCCAGTAACATATTTAACCAGATCACAACATGTTGCAAAGGAGATGTTGTTGCGTAACAAATTCTTGACTGAGGTTTGATGTGTGTTGCTTAGGCAGGTGATCGTATGTTCTTAGTTAATGTTTGTTAAAACTTAAGTTGTATTCGAATTTTATTAAGTTTGTTAGACATCTTTTATATGTACTTATGTTCATTGTCAATTGGTGGATACTCTCTTTTTTGAATAAGAGAATGGAAATAATCATATGTAACTAATGAAGTTTATTAAGTTTGTCAGACATCTTTTAGTCATCTTTTATTAAGTTTGTTAGATATCTTTTTTATGTACTTATAGTTGTCTTTTAGATATAATAGATAACACGTTTTGGAACAATATCTATACATGTATCTATATGTTCTATCAATTTGTGTTATACATGGTTTTCTAAGAAACGACCCGTGTTTGCACACGGGTCTTACCGCTAGTACTATATAATAAAAGAAACCAATAAAAGTAAACTTGTCATTATTCTAGACCATCTACTATTACTTAATTGTAGATAGTTACTATTTAATTTAAATTATTAAATTTAATATATGTTTCAAACATTTAAGAAATTACGGATAAAGTTCCATAAATTATCTTATTATTTATTTATATTAATTACTAGGTAATTCTAGATCAACTACTCTTACTTAATTGTAGATAATTATTATTTAATTTAAATCACCAAATTTAATATTTGTTTAAACTACTAGGTTAGAAATTATATCTTAATAATTGAAACAAATATCGAGCATTTTCGTAACGAGGGTAAAGGGAATGATTTTCTTGCTTAACTAATAATTTATTTATTTAATCTATACATCTATTTAAAGCATTTCCCATGGATAAAAATGTAATTTTACTTTAATTTTTTACGACGCCATGTACAAGGCTTCAAGCTAAGTTCCATTCTTTTTAACCCAGCTCTCAAATCTGCCCCTCATTAAGACTGTGGGGGTATGGGGCTTGGGTTGGGGCGAGGGTTGGGGGGAAACGTCCAAGCCACCACCCCGGGTGGGCTTGGGTTGGGCCGTGGCCCTTGGGGCTTGGGTTTGAAGCCGGGCGTGGGGCGGGCTAGTGATCCTATGTTGCGGGCTCCTATTCGCTTGGTGGCCATGTCATAGCGGGTGTTTAAATTTTAAAATTTAAAATGTAACCGTTTGGCCAAGCCAAGCGGTCACCCCAACCCATCAACATCACTATAAATATAACCCAACCCCTCCGGCTACCCCAACCCAAACAATCGCTGTCCACCGCTACCCCAGCCAAACCCCACTTGATCGAACCCGCTACCCCAACCCACTTGACCGATGGCCTCTTGGACCCACGAAGAAGAGCTAGCTCTCGTCACAAGCGTCGTTGACGCTATGAAGGGGCGACAACCCGGCCAAACACGATATTGGCCGGAAGCCTTCGCAAGCTACCGATATAACGTCGGACACGACCGGCACAACTTGAACGCGTGCCAACATAAATGGCACGAGCTATGGCCCAAGCTCGATCGTTTCAAGGCCTACTACGAAGCCGTTCCGAGCGGCGAGTTAAGCCACGAGAACTGGGTGACGGTGGCGAACATTGAGTTTCGGGGCAAGGAGCGAAGGCCGTTCGACAAGCTCGCGCTTTTTGAAATTTACCTAACGCTCTAGGTTTTTTTTAATCGTTTTTAGTTTTTTTTGTAATTTTTAGGGTTTTTTTTTTTTTTTTTTGTAATCGTTTTTAGATTTTTTTTTATTTTGTAGTTAATAAAATTTTAGGCTTTTTTTTAAATGTTGTGTGTATTTTTTTAATTTTTTGTAATTTTTATTTTTAAAGTAAGAGTAGTTTATCTAGAATTACCTAGTAATTAATATAAATAAATAATAAGAGGGGGGGGGGGGGGGGCTTGGCAGTTTATTAAAAAAAAATTACTCATCTTGGGCGGACCCAGAATTTTTTTTTATGGGGTGTGGAATTTTTATAAAGGTCATTTGTCTATATTTAAATATTTAAAAACTTTTAGTCCGTGTCATGTTGGATCAGGTCAAGTCTAGTTGAGGCGGGTCACATACTAAAGATATAAGACAAATAAATTGTTGACCTTAGGGATGAGCTCGGTACCGGTATCGGTTCGGTACCGATACGGTACCGGTATTTGAGGGTAAAAACCGGTAAATATCATTACCGTATCAGACCGGTACCGAAAATGTCAAAAGTCGGTACCAAATCGGTACCGAAAAAGTACCCGATTCGGTACTGACACCGGGTCTGATTTACTCATCCGTAGTTGAAGTTATTCTGGCGTAAAAATCTATACATAAAATAAAGTTATGTATAAAAAATTCTAAAATATAACATAAAACCCTATGTATAAATTTTAAAAATATAAGTTGTATAAGGGTTGAAATATATGTTTTCAATCCTTGAGGAATTTGTTGGTAATTTCTTGTATGAGAAGTGTAGGTTAAAGTTGAAGATCAAAAGATTCCGGTTGAGTGAGATTATTATGATAAAGCTAACGATGATTGATGTATGCAAAATGCAACATATAAATTACATCAAATGAGGCATAAAACTAACATTTTTAGTACTAATGTTGGAAAAAGCGCGTTTCTTTCTTCCTTTTGAATTTACAGTGCCAAACGAGCTTAAAAGAACAAAAGGAGCAAATAAGCAGCCAAAACCAACACAAATACAAAAAGAAGGAATAAACATGACATGCCCGACCCCTCGGTAGCATCTCCTAAAGTAAAAACAAGGAAACAGAGCCTGACCACGGGGCCGGGCTCAGCTGGGCATGGGGCGTGGTCAGGACTCTGCACAAAAAGACAAAGCTACAGAAGCTTCTACGCCCACCACGGGGTCGTGCCCAGCTCTACACGGGCGTGGTCAACTCTAAGATACACAGATCTTGATAGTACAACAAAGAGTTGACCACGGGCCATGCCCAGGAGACACGGGGGTCGTGTGGGACCCTCTGCTGACAATTGCAATTAATGAAAGAAGAGAAGATGCTGGCCATGGGCCGTGTTGGCTGGACACGGGGCCGTGTCCGGGGCTCTGTTCTGGCTATAAAAGGGAGTGCTTGGCTAACTTGAAAGGCATCCCTTGACAAACCACAACTCTCTCACTTTGCTACCACTCCACCACCACTACACCACCAACACCCACCAGCATCATCCATATTTAGAGTGTGTAGTAGTCTCGGGATCCAAGATTGATTGTAAGATTTCTTGCCAATCAAAGGTCATGTTTGGCTAAGCCTCTTACATCACTTGGTGAAGACAAGTCTTTTATGTTTTACTTTTGATTTTTAATATTTCGGCACTTTTTATGTGGGTTTGTATTAATGACTTTAATAACTAGTTTTTTTATGTTGAAGGTGAATTTTTTTTAATCATCTTCTCATGGTGTTTTGAGGTTACTTTACTGTCTATATAAAGTAAATGATGTCATCATTCGTGTCTTTACGGTCTATATAAAGCGCGTTAACTACCTGGAAGGGGGTTAGGGGATGGTTTGGTAAAGTCGTAAAACTTGAAGACTATGCTAGGGACGTGAGTAAATCCATGTCTGAGAGGCCAGTAATTCCTGAAATTCAGATGAAACTGAGGGATGCTTATGTTGCACACATTATGAAGTACAAACCATATAATGCAACTGAAGATCAATTCAAAAACTGGTCAGCGGATGATCTTAGAGAAGAGATCGATAGAGTCACAAAAATGCATAATGATCGTCTGGTAAAGCCAACTCCACCTAATTGGAAGAAAGTCAAAACAGGGGAATTAGATGAGGCATTGAAGTTTAAAAGAATGAGAGCAGAGCTTATGGCTGCTGGTTATGGTCCAGCTAGATCTATTTCCAGATGGTCTAAACTGAAGATAGATGAGACCTACAAAAAGCTGGAAGAACTTAGAGCTGAAGATTCAAATGTTCTTCAAAACCCAGTCTATCCTACAACTGCTGCTCTGTCTCTAAAATTGATACTCTGAAAAACCTTCTCTCATCATCTGATTTGTCTGAACCAATGGAAAATTTAGTTAGCAGACCACAATCACCAAACTCATCTTCAATAATTCTTTGTCCAAGAAAATCAACTGATCCAAAAATAGTAAAGTGGAAGTCATGCTCAAAAACCCAAGTATTGACTTGATCAGATCAAATGGTAGTGTTGAAGAGATTAAATGGATAGTGTATATAATCTGAATGTATACGATCTTCAGATTTTGTGACTTTCAACTTGAAAGGGATGATGAAGAAGACATGTTCTCCCTGGACTTTGAACTACAATCTATATATATTCTAAAGTTTAGTTATATGTTCTATTTTAAACCAACATTTATGGTTGTTTTAAATTAGGTTTATAGACTTTTCATAACAATTATATTACAATTAACTTTAATGCAATTACTTATTTATGACCATGTTAGTAATGAGGAATTATATTACAATTAACTTTAATGCAATTACTTATTTATGACTATGTTAGTAATGAGGAATTTTATTGTTTGGGGGTATTCGCAGGTTTAACATTTCAAAACGAGGAGAGAGATGGCGGAAGAAGAGAACGGGGCGGCGACGGGCGGCGACGGGCGGAGAGTTTTGCCTGCGGTATTACCTAAAAAGTGAACCCAATGAAAAAAAAATCATGGATCCGCCACTACCCACGTTGACCTCGGCGACACAACCATCGGTAAACCAACAGCAACAACTTAGGTTTTCCAGTGCCAACCACCGATCACCACTGCTCCACCCCAAATTGAGGTCGGCAACACAACCTTCGCCAAATTCCGGCATCGACTTCTTCCCGCACATCGGCTAACCTCCGTCGTTACCACAATCACCATTTGTTGCCATCTAAAAAATCCCCTAATCGAACACTAGGGTTTTGGAATCGCCTTCAATCGGAGCATGCAACACGAAATTTGTCACACGGACCAATTTGCTACCATTTGTGAACCGTCTTTCGTTCCCGTAACTACCAACAGACGCATCAAGCCATCAGCCCTGACCTAGAAAATCTAGAAATTCATCGCGAAAAAGGGAAATGGTTTGCAAAGATCGTTTTAGGGAAGACCACCGTGGACACAGATTTGGGGGTAAGATTGGTTTGGTTAGGTATTTATCAGTAATTTCTAATTTTTTTGAGCTAAAGCCAAGTGACTCACTACTTCAGTGGTTGTATACTGTTTTGTTTAAAGCCCTGCATCTCTATTGATGTGAGATTCATGTTATGTTTTTAGTATTTGTGTATAGTAAGTAGTTGATCAAAAGTTCTCATTTTGCTTGATGTTACCACAAATGGATTAATACTAATTACTTATTCTTTTTACTGATGTATTGATTTTTAATGGTTAAATGATCTCATGATGAACTAAATAAACAAGAAGTAGAATGGCAAATTTAATTGATTTTTAATCATTCATCATCTCAGGCTATTTGAAGTGAAGAACAATCATCTTGCTTGATGTAAATCATGGAAAATTTCAAGGTCGAAGAGAATTTGTTTGCTCTTGGTGAACGAAAGGTAAATTTAAGGTTCCTTTTAACGTAACCTGATTCTATAATTCACAAGGAAATAATAAACATACCAATTTAACGATGTCCATGAAGGCTTCTCTGACCATCTCTGGCGACCATACAAGGACGCCGGTGACAAACCTGGAGTACACCATACTGTTGTGTAATGTGTCGCTACACGCTAATCATTTCTTCACTTGCCAGCGATTCTTGCCTTCGGCAGCAACGACACCGGTGTTTGTTACACTCTCAATCAGGATGAGTCAGAGATTGGCGTTTGAATTGGTAAATGTTACTTATCATTTCTAAATTATCAGTTTGATTTGTATTAATGTATGTGTCATTTGTTGTATTTATTGATTGATTATTTGAATTTTGATATTGTTGGTCTTCATAGTTTTGACGGTCATACTATTTCTTTTGACTTAGTATTGTTGTGTATAACATCGTGTTGCTTCTAACCTGATATTTGTCCCATCAGAAGGTCTTTTTTTAAGAGGTATACATAATACAAATTATTTTGCAATTTGCTTTTGGAAACTGTTAGTGCAGATGTGATTGATAAGCTTAATGTTCTTAGAGGAAATGGAAGGGGTTCAATGTACTCATGGTATTGCAAGAGGTTAACTTTTTCTTTGGTAACAACTATCCTCGCCATCAATGTGACTCTTCAAATGCTTATGGTATGTACTAATCCTTGGACATTTAAAATGCACTGTTTGTTTCAGAGTTTTACAAATTGTTTGTTCATCAAGTGATGTTAAGCTTATTTAATGGGGCTGTTTACATACCACCACCATTTACGGTCGCTTTCAATTGCATTGATTATTCCACGGTTTTTTCTAGGGAGGTGAATGGTCTGAATGTCTATTATATAACGTCATCCTTCTCTATTGTTGTAGGTACATATTCAGCCTTGCTACTCTACTAACATGTCCAGCTCTCTTAATATGAATACATCGGGAAGTGGTGTTGGCTGCCAGATGGCCCTTGCTGACCTCCGTGAAGGGAGTACCGGCCCCGTCACGGTTATGGTTTGCCGAAAGTGGGATGTCACAAGTGTCAATGGACGCTACATGAGCACCGATTATGTCGTCAGTGATAAAAAGGTAAGTCTCACCCTTTTAACCCCCCTTCTGTTTTCCTTTTACCGGTTTCATTGTTATTGAAATTATGCTGTTTGGTTTGCATAGGGGAGGTGTGATGCATTGTACCGCAAGAAATAACATTGCGCACTACTTCTTTGACAAACTCAAAGAGGGCGGGATATATTTACTCAAGGGTTTTACGGTACAGAGCACCGATCAATACCGGATTCTGAAAGACAGCCCTTTGTTATCGGGTTAAATGGTTCCACGATTGTGAAGAAGGTTGACGATGCCAGTGGTTCCTTTACGCGCTATCCGTTCTTACTTACGGCGTTTGAAGACCTCCAACCAACTGAGAGCAAGTTTTTTGTAGGTATGGTGAATAATAATATTTCTTAAAAAATACTTTATAAATTCTTATTACAAGATGTTTTATTTAGATTAAGCAAGTAGATTTAAAGTATGTCAATTTGTTGATATGCAAATCCGCCCCATCAAGTCCTTCCATCACTAACACAATACCGGCATTCATAATGCTTAAAAACGCTGTAAAATTACTATTTCTACCAGAGATGATCGGTTGATTACTAATGATGATATAGGAAACTTATGTATCACTGTAACATCCCACTTTCGGCATAGAAGAATTTATGTAGCGTAATTGATTATTAATTGATTAACATATATTAATGTTGCTACTACATTAATCATGTAAACTGATTACTAAAGATGACATAGAAGAATTTATGTATTAAAGTAATTGCAATCAGATTAATAACATGTAGTTTTGTGTTGAATCTTACTGTTAAATTACGTGGTGTGGCTGATGAGATGCTGGAATATCATTGAGAATATAATTAAATTAGGGTTTTAC